>QPKB01000007.1:28154803-29413351 GCA_003546025.1 Camphora micrantha | reverse complement strand
TTGAGATGATCCATTAGCTCCAATTTGGATGCCATGATTCCGGGGTGCTCCGCCGCCGGCTGGCCTGATTTTGCTTCAGAGCGTCGAGGTCGGGTCAAACGTTGTCGGAATGACTTGAAATTTGGCATGGAGCCTTTTGGAGGTATTCTGAGACCATCTGTAGGCTCTGATCGAAGTTTTGAAGTCTTCGACATTGTCGCTGCCGGGAGCTCCTGTCTGGCTGTCGGAGGAGTGAAGTTAGGCCAAATGATGTCGAAATGGCCCGAAACTTCATGTGTACCCCTCTTTTGGCTGCTTTGAATGATCTTGCAGTTGTTTGATTCTGACAAGATCTGGTGCTTGAAGTGGCGCCTTCCTATTTATGGCAGGATGTGGCTATATGTAGCTTTTGGTGTTGAAGGGACATAGTGATATTTTTTGTGTCAACAATGTCGTGAACGCCGAGGTCGATCCTTAGAATCTTATTGAGTTCTACAGCGCCCATTATTATTTTGTAACCATCGGGCATCAGTTGGCAGGGGCTGAGATGCCATGCCGACAAGCACGCTCTCAGGAGTGGGTGGACTGGGAATCTAACCCCCCCTTCGACTATGGCGACTAGAGGAAACGGCATCCATCCGTCAGTAAATGCAAAGCCGTCGAACATGTCGTCAGGGTCATCTAACCTAGTTCGGACATCATCGGGGATGTCGTACATCCCCCTGAAGCTAACCATAGCCTCATCTCTCTAAAAAAAACCCTAGAAAGGATGAAAATTGAGAAAAGAGGAGGGAACTCACAGACTCGTGAAGATTGAGAGAAGATTGAAGAACTTGTTGGCGACAGAGGTTCTTCCCTGTTTTCTCTTCTGCAAATCGCTCTCTCTAGCAAAACGTAAAAATAAAGGAAAGGGGGGGAGGTGACACTCCTACTTATAGAAAAGGAGCGCCTCTTCAGATTTCGAGGGCGTGAGCCGCCGCCTCAAGCGTTGCACACGCCCCTCCAAAATTGCTAGAAGACCCTTCAAACGGCGACACGTGGCACCGACGGTTGGTTCCCCACATGGAGCGAAGAGTCGCGCCTACTAAACCTCATTAATTGTCTGGGGCAGACGGAATGACGGCAGTGCGCTAATCAATTATCTTAGGTAGACAAAGTGGCTGCGGCTTTAATCACCTCATTAATTGCCTAATATAAAGGCCTCATAAATAAGGCATCCGTATTCTCCAAAGGCCCACACCGAGATGAAATTTCCCTCTCATAATGTCAAGCTCTTGGTCTCAAAGCCGAACTCAGAAACCCAGAGCTTGGGGGGCAATTGTGTGGGGACATTTCACGAGCACAGAATCCAGCAAGTGACCCGGCTAGGCCTGTCCCGATCCCAGATCCTGGAGATGGGTCCACCTCGGAGAAAACATTGTCCGTCTGTCCCCCTTTTTGCGCAGCTCGATAAAAGCAATAGAACGCGCAGTTCGGCTGTGGCGCCAAGGTGAAGTGGGCATCGGCATCTCGGCCATCCGAGGTGGGCATCATGTCAATCAATAATTAATAAGGACATGGCTACGCTCTGACAGACAAGATGGGCGCCGGATATAGAAAAGACGTGGATCTCACTCAGCCATTACATCAGCAATCATATAGAAGATCAGGGTATGGTCTAACGGGACAGAGCCTCTACCTGCCTCCACTAACGAGAAAAAGTATGGTCCGATAGGACTATGCATCCACCAACCCCCACTCAGGAAGGGCCTGAGAAGGCCAACGCCTATAAATTTGCACAAGGTAGAGCAAGCAAACAGTAAGAAACTCCTGAGTCCTCTATTCTTCCCCATTCACTCACCCTTTGTTCAGTAACTGTACTAACTTAGGCGTCGGCGTACCTTCGGCTGACAGCAGCCAGGGGCCTCTCACCTTTGCTTCTTCCTTCTCTTTCAGCTTTCAGGCATCCGATTGTTCCCAAAGTAGAACGCAACGACAGCTCAGAGTGTATCCTCATCTTCTAAACAAGTCCGTATTGTTTTAGGCACTTACACCCTTATAGCGCACTGATCACGCTGTAGAAGTAGGCGTAGCAGATCTGGAACTCGAACGTTGCAGTGGGAAATTTTGTCCTTCATCCGACTGAAAGTCTTCAACATCAGCCATTGCTTCATCGAGGAATGTTGTATCATTGAATACTGGATCCTCTCTTTCGGCCAACCATTCATCAAGAGGGTCATCTTCTTTGAATATATAATCCAAATTAATCGGTTGGTAGTCTCCGTTGTCTCTTCTCGTCAAATTCCTTGCTCTTAACCTCATGTTGTAATGGACAAAGACCAACTTCTCCAACTTAGCCATAGTAAGGCGATTACAGGTCTTAGTGTGTATCAAACTGAATGTGCTCCAATTCCTTTCACATCCCGAAGATGAGGTTGTTTGGCTCAATATTCTTTTTGCAAAAGCTCTTAAATGGGGAACCTCATCGCCAAATGTAGCCCACCATTCGCTGTGTTAAAAGATCCAAAAAATAAAATCAATTGTTTGTCATGATTCATAAATTACTATATTTCATCTAATTTAAGTATTGAAATTTGAAATAATACCTGGATCCATCAACTTACGGCCCAATATGGTTGCATCTGATCCAAAACTACCTAGAGCGCCCTTGTAGTTTTTCAACTATAAAAGTTAAAATTTAGAAGTTTGCACTTAGCCCACTAATCTGTGAATAACAATGTCATGATCCATGACATCTTTACCTGGTTAAGAATTGTAAGTTGATGTTGCGGGTTATCTGTCATGGTCTCTAACGTTTTTTCCAAACCACGAAAAAACTTCTTCGTGGTTGGAAAAGTGTTTGCTATAGAAGCAGCTTGGGTTCAAGTAGTACGCTGCATGCCATGACGTCATGAAGTAATAAGTATTGATTATTGAATATTGGATTTCAAAATAAAGTAATAAACAATAACTAGTTAGTATTTTTAATAACCATAACAGTCAAAATTTACCTGCCGCGTGTATGTCTTGATGCATCTAGTTGTCCCATCGATTGTCAATGATTTTCCAAAGCTTCTTATATTGAGTCCCATACTTTTCCTCTGGACCTTTGCTCTATAGCAAGCTTTGCTCTATCCATGGCATCATACACAAAGCCCATTGTGGGCTTCGTATCAGCATCCACTAGTTTCAAGAACAAGACAAGAGGCTCGAGTAAGTAATTCGTTCTGCCCTGTTCCAGAAATCCTCCCCAAAGATAATTTGTTGTACACGGCGTGCCAAAGTTTGACGTGAAAAATCTGATTTCACATATGTTGTACTCATCCACATATGCATTATGTTAGACGTGGGACGACAAATACTCTCAAGGGCTACGAAGTGCGTAGCAAAGCATGTGATACCCGGCCTCAAAATCTCACGACCCTCATTCATTTCTCTTAGCAGATCAGTCATGAACTGATGGTTATAGATCAAAGATGTCACCATCTTTCCCTCATCAATAGTCTCACGAACATCATCTAATTTGCCAATGTCCTTCAGCATGAGATCAATACAATGTGCCGCGCACGGCACCCAAATAATACTCCTATGCTTTTCACGCAATTTCTTTGCCGCGGCCTTAAAGTTAGCTACATTATCTGTCACAATTGCAACACAATATTTGTGCCAATTTCTAACCATACCCAAGGTATCATCAATTAAACTGTACAAATATTGTGCATCCATTCTATGCCCGCTTGTATCTACGGACCTGACAAAAACTGTTCCCGTTACACAGTAAGCCATGACATTAATAATGTGCCGCCTATTGTTGCTTGTCCGCCCATCACACATAAGCATGCACCCATACTCCTCCCAAGTTTTGAAGTAATCTTCCAAGTATCTCCAATAATCGGAAACTTCCATGTCAAGATACTTTCCGCCAATCTCATTAGTGGATGGAGGTTTAACTCTAGACCCCACCTCAGCTATAGTATCAACCATGGAGCAATAGTATGGGAATTAGCGACATTCGGTGGAATCCGATTATAATGAAAGAACTTTGAGATGGCTCTCCCCATTTTCATGGCTCTAACTTTCATATCACCCATGATAGAGCTACTAATCTTTGGTTATTTCGTACTTTGGGACCGATCTAAGAATGGATCCAATGTCCCTCTCCTCGCTGCGTCCCAATAAGGGTCAGGAGGAGCTCTTAAAGTACCAGCCCCAGCCCGTCTCTCATCCATACGAGCCTGCTCAAAAGCAAATTTTTCACGGCTCGCTCTCAGCCCTCCTTAACTCCCTCTCCTCAACATCACCACCACCGTCAGAGTCATCCTCAGAAGTGTCAAGCCTCCGCATATTTGCAACCCTCTCATCAAATTTTTTTCTTCTTTTCTTTCTCATTCTTCTTTCCCTACAAAATTTCTCTCATTTGTTTCCTCACTTCAATGGGGACATTTGCACATGTTTTAGCTTCCCCTTGTATACCTGCTAGGTGTTGTTTAAATCTGTGGATCCCACCACTGAGAATCTTATGACACCATTTGCATTTGACCTTATGACGGTCTCCTGCAACCATCCCCCCATCCAGGGTCAACTTCTTTCTCTGGTCAACTTCTTTCTCTTTCTTTTTTGGGGCGATTGTGATTTAATCTAAGTGACAGTAACTTGCACAATCAAGAATTCAAGATTCTACACAATCAAATGTTATTACTTTAAGAATGTAGAAACAAAAAGAACATATTATTAATGCATACATACAAGCATATAGATCCATGTTATAGATTTCTACACAATCAAAATAATAGACTCATAGTCTTACCATTTACCAAAAACATAAATAAATAATGAAACTATTCTGATTTTTTAATATTTTAATGAAAAAGTTTTCTCATAATCAAGAAAATCACATTCTTTTAAGTTCTAACCAAACAATAGTTGAAATAACATCTACAAAAAGCCACCACATGTAACCATCTATTCTACATAATTTAAGAACGTAAAAAGCAAACAAAACATATTATTAATAATTAGTTTTACAAGAAAAGGTAAGGAAAATATTATTATTACACATACAAGCATAGATCTAGAGCTAGAACCATAGATCCATGTTAGATACACTCCCAAAATGATAGTCTCATACAAAAAACATAAATAAATAATGAAAAAGAATTCGGATTTTTATTTTATTTTATTTTAAGTTACATCATAATCAAGAAAATCATGTTCTTTTAGCCAAACAATTGTTGAAATATCATCTACAAACAACCGACACATGTAATCATCTATTCTACATAATTTAAGAATGTAAAATGCAAAAAACAATATATTATTAATAATTATTTTTACAAGAAAAAGTAAGGAAAATATTATTATTGCACATACATGCATAGATCTAGGGTTAGAACCATAGATTCATGTTATACACACCCAAAATAATAATTTCATACAAAAAACATAAGTAAATAATTTTTAGAAATTCGGATTTTTTAATTAAAAAAACGACCCAAAAATTCAAAAAAATGCATTTTTAGAACAAATAATGGTCCTCCAGAACCATCTTCAAGAAATATCTGCATCTTAGCATCTTCCCTAAACCATATATGCAAGTAGAATCAAGAAAACATACCTCAAAGTTGAGAAATCAAAAAACCCTCTTCGATGTGAATAGTGGTTGGATTCTTTGGTAGGCTTCATCTTTAAAAATGGATGGATTTGAGGATGTTAGTTGCTAGAAACATAATTTGGAGGCAGTTTTCTTCTATCTCCAACAAGTAGAAGCAAAGAAAATGAACACGTTTAGGGTTTTAAAGGGCTTTTAAAAGCCCCCATGTTGTGAGGCCTCGATTCGGGCGAGTCCTTTGGGACTCGGGCGAGTCCAACCTAGTCGATACCGAGTCCGTATGACTCGACTTGTTACATACCGAGTCCGACTCGACTCGGACTCGGACGATTTTTAAAACCTTGATTTTTTCTTAGTTATGTTGAAACCCAATTTTCAAAATGCATTAAAACTTTGCGCTCAGATTCAGGGGGGGAGTATGTTTCCAATAATTTTCAATCTTTTCTCAAGACTAAAAGAATCATTTCTCAACGTACCTGTCCGTATACTCCTCAACAAAATGTAGTTGCGGAATGGAAAAACAGGCATCTTCTTGTTGTTATTCGAACACTACTGATTGAATCATCAGCTCCTCCTTGTTTTTGGGCTAAATCTCTCACCACTGCAGTACATCTAATAAACCGTCTTCCATCACCTACCATTGATCAATTCACACTGCATTTTAAACTTTTTGGTCTTCATCCTGTGTTTGATCATCTTCATACCTTTGGATGTGTTTACTTCGTCCTTCTACCCCTCACAAAACGAACAAAATTAACCGTACAATCTCGCAGGTGTGCATTTCTAGGTTATGCCACTAATCAAAAAGGTTTTGTTTGTTATGATCCCATTGGTCGTCGCATCAGGGTTTCTCGCAATGTAATTTTCTTTGAAAATCAGTATTTTTTCCAAACTCAATTGGATTGTCCTCATCCATCTTCTCCTGCTATCTTACTGGGTTTTTCAGATAAAACAACTGTTGCTCGGTTTCATCCTGACTTTGTTTATCATCGTCGGAAAAAACCTACCACTGCAGATGCCTGTCCTCCTGATCCTGCGCCAGCAACTGGTTCCACACATGCTTCCTTGATGACAACACTTTCTTCTGTTTCTATCCCAAGTTCTTATTTGCAGGCAGTCCAACATGATAGTTGGAACCGGGCCATGAAGGAGGAATTGGATGCATTGGATCAGAATCACACATGGGACATTGTGGATTGTCCTTCCACAATTAAACCCATCAGTTGCAAATGGATCTACTCAATCAAACTTAAATCTGATGGCTCCTTAGATAGACACAAAGCTAAACTTGTGGCACTCAAAAACAGGCAAGAATATGGGATTGACTATGAGGAAACGCTTGCCCCTGTGGCAAAAATGACTACAGTTCAGTTACTTCTCGCCATTGCTGCCTCTAAATCTCGGCCATTATACCAAATGGATGTCAAAAATCCCTTTCTCCATGGGGATTTGAAAGAAAACGTCTATATGCGGATACCACAGGGAGTCCCCGCTCCATCTAAGAAGTCTGTCTGTCACCTACGAAAGTCTCTTTATGGTCTGAAGCAAGCTCCTCGGGCATGGTTAGAAACTTTTAGGGGTCACCTATGCACAAGAGGCTTTACTCAAAGCCCTTACAATCCGTCCCTTTTTCTACAAACAGCATCTACTGGTGTTACCGTTCTTCTTGTGTATGTTGACGACATCATTATTACTGGCACTGACGATGGTATGATCAAGTCTATACAAGCTTCTCTTAGGGATTCTTTCCATATGAAGGATTTGGTCCCCTTGCATTATTTTTTGGGTTTATAAGTGCATCTATCTCCCAAAGGCCTGTTTCTAAATCAACACTAATACATATCTGATATTATTGAGCTTGCCGATCTCCATGACTCCTCGCCCGTTGATACGCCTGTAGAGGTCAATCTAAAATTGAGTAAAGATAATGGTGACCTTCTTTCTAATCCACTTACCTACAGGCGCTTGGTGGGTAGTCTTGTTTATGTCACCATCACCCGACCGGATATCTCCTATGCTGTCAATATTGTGAACCAATTCATGACATCTCCTAGACACCATCATCTTACTGCTGTCAAGCGCATTATCCGGTATTTGTTGGGCACTGTCACTCGTGGTTTATATCCTCTTCAGTTAACCGCTTAAAGACGCTGACTGGGCAGGCTATCAGGATACACATCGGTTTATTACTGGTTGGTGCATGTCTCTTGGAAAGTTCTCTTATTTCTTAAAAATGCAAGAAAAAAAAGCGTGTTTCTCGATCTTCCACAGAGGCGGAATATAGGGCAATGTCTTCCACATGTTCTGAAATCTTATGGCTCCGAGGACTTCTTTTGAACCTCGGCTTTCCTCAAGCCTCTCCTACTTCATTACATGCATATAATACTGGGGCTATCAGGATCACTGAAAATCCTATCTTCCATGAACACACCAAACATATTGAAGTTGACTGTCACTTTATTCGGGATGAATTTCAGCGTGATGTCATTTCTTTACCTAGTCCCTACTGAACTTCAGTTTGCTGATATATTCACCAAAGGACTTCCTCGGCCCTGACATCAATTTTTGATTACCAAATTGCTACTATATGATAGCATCAATTTGAAAGGGGGGGCGGGTGTCAATCCAGCCCATCTGCTAAATAAAATTTTCCATAACTTAAGGTAGATTTCCAAAATTTCTGCTTGTCCCTCCTAGTTTTGCCCCTGCTTAGCCAACTTATTATTGTAGAAATAGAACCATTCCCAAGCCCATTAAATTGCAGAAGTAGAACCATTCCCAACTACAGCATTTGTAGCCTACTCTTGGTTCAAATCATGACAACCCACCACAATGGAGACAACCTCCCCTCATGATCCAATCCGCATCTCTCTTGTAGAAATATGTTAAGTGATCTGTTTAAAAATGCTACGTAGATAGTTGTCCTTCCTTCAAATACCTCACCATAACGAAGTGTTAAATGATCGAACATCCTTAACAACTAGCATTTGGCTCGGTTATTTAGCTTGTGTGCATGGTTATTTATTTTACTCTGTCATTGCACTCACCTTTCTTGTTTACTCATATCTTTAAGCATTCATTGGGATATGAATCATCATCATCATCAAAACCCTATCCCAACTATGTTGGGGCTGGCTACATGAATTATATTTCTCCATTCTGATCTACGCTAAGCCAATTTTCAGATAAGTTGCACTTTTTCAAATCTATTTTTACTACCTCCATCCACGTCCTCTTTGGCCTATTCCTTCCCCTTGTTGAGCCATCAGCCTGCATACACAAACTTTTCCTTACTAGCATTATTGCCAGCTTGTGTTGGACATGCCTAAACCATCTCAAATGGGTTTCTTTAATTTTATCCCTTATTGATGCTACCCCTAAATGCTCTCGAAAGCGCCCATTTCTAATTTTATCCTTCGAAGTTTTACCACACATCCACTCCAACATTCTTATCTTTGCTACATCCATTTTGTGCATCTGTTACTTCTTAATTGTCCAACATTGTGCTCCATAGGTCATAGCTGGTCTAATTGTTATCCTGCAAAACTCTCCGTTCAATCTTGTTGGTATTAGTTGGTCGCAAAACACTTAAGAAGTAAGTCTCCACTTCAACCATCCGACTTTTATTCTATGTTAGACATCTTCATCAATCTCCCTCTTCTTACTAATTATCAAGCCAAGGTACATAAATAATCTCTTTGTGGTATCTCTTGGGCTTCAATTGTCATAGTAGTTTCAACTCTTTGTATATGCCCATTGAAGTTGCAATACATATATTTTGTCTTTGTACGGCTTATTTTAAAGCCTTTGGATTCTAATGCCTCCTGCCATCTCTCGAGTTATGCATTCACACCATCTCTTTGATTCATCTACCAACCCTATAATATGCAAACAACATACACCAAGGTACTACTCTTGAATATGGGGACATGAATGAAATATGGTAACGCATGATCAGCCATGCATCATATTTCTTTCCTTCTTCTAATTTAGGCTTTCAGCGGAAGTGGCTGAGATCCATAGATTGGCTGTGTCGGAGACTTGGAGTTCTTCTAAATACGAAAACTATCTCTACTTGTTGGGTTCCGAATCTGTACTTGTTGGGTTCCGACACATCGGCCCCCCAAGTTCCTTTAAAATTTAACGAGTCATGAATGTATATACATATTATAACATACATTTGTTACTCATTTACTGAGATAAATGAAACCTAAAATGATATCTTAGATTGAAAAAGGATCTATACTCCAACGGGTTATGATTATCTTTTAGCAAGTTTATTTCATGTTCTTATGTAGTCATTTCAAAAGTTAGGAAACGTTTTCCTTCTCTGAAATATGTTTTTCTCACATATTCTGAAAATACCTATGCTGTCAAATGGTGTACTCTTTCAGGCCGAAAAACCCACATTATCAAACATCAATTTGGACATACCTATAGGTAGCCTTGTTGCAATTGTTGGCAGTACCGGAGAAGGAAAAACATCTTTGATATCAGCAATGCTTGGGGAATTGCCTCCAATGGAAGATACAAGTGTTATAATTCGGGGAACTGTAGCCTATGTTCCACAAGTTTCTTGGATTTTCAATGCAACTGTGAGTTGTTTCAAGAAAAATTTATTTTATTTTTCCATGCTTGGTTTGCTTTTGTTGTAATTTAATGTTTAATATGCACAGTCAACATTAAAGAATTGCTGGTGCAGGTACGTGGCAACATACTATTTGGATCTGCTTTTCAATCAGCACGCTATGAGAAGGCAATTAAAGTGACTGCATTGGAGCATGACCTTGAGTTACTGCCTGTGAGTGTATAAGTTGTATTCACAAATTGGATTGCTGTGATATCTTGTTTATGTATGCATTACAGGTTTTTCATATGTATGTTCATTACCTCAGAAGATAGAAGAATGTCTGAAGGGTTATTCATTTCATTCTGTTTTCTCATATTTATTTGATCAGGGAGGTGATCTCACAGAGATAGGCGAAAGGGGAGTCAATATTAGCGGTGGACAAAAGCAAAGAGTATCAATGGCCAGGGCTGTATACTCAAACTCGGACGTGTACATATTTGATGACCCTTTAAGTGCACTGGATGCCCATGTTGGGCGACAGGTGATTCCACACTTCCAAGTTCATATAGTCACATTAGGAGAATAACAAAATTTGAACCACCATCATTAACTTCCAATTCCAACCCTTGTAGGCTTTTCTTATGAATCTATTACCCAAGCTTGAAGATGTATTTAGTTTACATTAGCCTCATTGGAGATATAAGCCCGTATTATGGAAAGTGTGAAGAAAAGGTAGTTCATGAAAGGGAGAAAAATCAAGCTACTGTGTGAAGAACGTGAAACCCAAGCATAAACTCAGGGTGGAAAGAATGATTTGAAATCTCTCTCCCTTTCTTCCCCTCCATTATTAAACTAAACAAATTTTTTAATTTAAATACTTGAAGCATGGAAGATAGAAAGAACTTTTTCTGGATGACCTGTTTAACATAAAGTACACAAATAATAGTAACCATTTATATTCAAGATATGGCTAGTTTGGTTAAAGCTTGAGAATAAAATGCAAGTCTGGAAATCCAGTTTTATGATATTATAATCTTTTGTATCAATTTTCCTCCAGGTTTTTGAGAAATGTATCAAGGATGAACTGCGAGGAAGAACGAGAGTTCTAGTTACAAACCAGTTACATTTTCTTCCACAAGTGGACAGAATAGTTTTGGTTCATGAAGGCATGGTAAAAGAGGAGGGAACGTTTGAAGAGCTATCTAACAACGGTTTTCTTTTTCAAAAACTAATGGAAAATGCTGGGAAGATGGAAGAACAATTAGAAGAAACAGAAGTAGATGAAAATCAAAGCGAAAAAACTCAGAAACCTGTTGCCAATGGTGAGCCTGTCAAGATAGAGGATGGTTTGTCAAAAAATGCAAATGATCCAAGGAAAGGGAAGGAGGGAAAGTCTGTTCTCATCAAGCAAGAAGAACGTGAAACAGGTGTTGTCAGTTGGAAGGTCCTCGCGAGGTAATAAAACCATACTTCAATTTTGTGTTTCAGGTACTTGAACTTTGGTGGATGGGGGCCATGGGAATGATGTTTCTGTTTTGTTTTTCTATTTTACAAAATATTTCCTAACCTGATGATGTTGAACTTCCATTATGTGCTACATATGGCATCTTCGCACAGAATGGATCATGCCATACAGCCCATACTAACTCGAACCCCTGTTTCTTCATTTCAATGATGCCAGGGACCAACTTTATTTCTTTTTTCCGTTCTAAATTAATTTCTTAGTTTTTTTTTTTTTTTTTTTATTAATAAAGTTATGGGCACTTTCTCTGACAGTCTTTCGTTTATTTGCTTGTTTCCTTGTTTTTGTTCCAGACCAATTCATGAACCATCAGTCTAATAGTCTCTACCAATTTGAGTTGATTTATTAATCTGAAATTTGTGTACAAGTAAATGAATTCTTTCACACCTTTATCAACATGCACATTGATTTCTTGGGTCATTTATACAGTGCAGATTACTGTATGGAAATGCATGCGAAAGCTGCTCAAGATATTCTTGTTTGAAATTTAGAATTTCAATACACCTTTACACCACGTGCAGTCTGTCAACCTTGCAGACTTCTGTAAAGGAGTACCCTAATAACAGAGGCCAATTGTGAACACTGATCTACTATGGATTTTGGATAATTTTTGGATTCATCTTTTTATGCCAATAATTATGTTCTCATTGTAGTTTCCACCACTGTCTGTTGATGTTGCATAGAACAAAGGACTGAAGGGGAATTATCTTGGTGGAAAGACCAGTTCTGACCCAGTACTTCCAAACATCATACTCTATGAACAAGCATTTTTTGCATGAATTAGCTAATATTTATTAATTAGGGAATAATGTACAAAGATAAACCCCCTTCCAGAGGATGAGCAATCAAGCCATCTGCAATCAAAATACTTCTCCTATGTTCCTCAACTTAGCCACGTTGTCTGCTTCCTTATTTTCATTCTGAAATCCATTCACTTTACAAGGTTGTGTGACAGTACGACAGTATTGAATCACCTTATGCTCCTGCCATAGGTGAAGGTGAGAGTGTTTGGACTTTGGAGTGTTTGGATGTCTTTTGGATACTCTTTAAGCAGAGATGGACAGTTTTCTTTCTTGTTGCCTGGCAGCTCAACAACTGCCACTGCTGACTTGGTAAGGTTCCATGTAAGCCTTACCTGGCCATTGGACTGGTTCGCTTCATTCTACATAAATAAATAAATAAAAAAACTTGCACAATTGGAGTACCTATGGGCATATTCTGATTTTAATTCATTCTTGCATCACTTGCTAACATCTCTTATGGTC
This sequence comes from Camphora micrantha, assembly GCA_003546025.1. Taxonomy (NCBI): domain Eukaryota; kingdom Viridiplantae; phylum Streptophyta; class Magnoliopsida; order Laurales; family Lauraceae; genus Camphora; species Camphora micrantha. The sequence continues at coordinate 29,400,428 of QPKB01000007.1, read as the reverse complement.
ACTTGCAGTAAGCAATCAGCTGGAAGTTACTTCAAGAAATTACAAGGAATGTATTTTTGCACTTCAGCTGAAAAATAATTAGATGAAACCTTAAACTCGACATAGCATTTGCTTCCGAATTCCGATGCACAAAAAAGAAAACAAAAGGACACAGAAAATTTTGTTGACCCTTACTTTATTTCACTATGTCCTAACTCTGTTGTAAAGACTACCTGTTTCAGTGTTACTCTATTTGCTCTTCACTCCACCTTGAGGAAGAGCAATGTTTTGGCTGCAGTTTACTATATTCATCATTTGCTCTTAGGACATCTTCAGCCATTTGGTCTTTAAGGACACGTCAACTTAATTTATAGACTTGGCTTCATAATCTTGTTTCCTCTTTTAATGCTTTGAGGAAACTTCTATGGCCCTACAATGTCATTCAACCCTGCAATCCTTCAAAATTTAAACTTTTTTGGACACTGCTCAGAAGAAAAACTAAACCCAACTACTACTCGAAAAAAAAAAAAAAAAAAAAAAAAAAAAAAAAAAGAAAATCTATTACCCTCTCTACTAGTATTTTGAAAGCTAATTACATAGATGGAGGTCTTTCCTGAATTGGAAATCATTAAATTCAATGTGTGATAAAATTCTAAAAAAAATGCATCAGTCGTTCATTTATGATATACTGAAAGAAGAGTCTAGTCATAAAAATTTGCCTATTGTTTTTTCTCATTCAATATGCTGACACAAAATGAACTTGTTAATTGCGGAAGTGTATTTTCTTGTCAGATAACATCGTTCTTCAAATTATTTCTCTGGCGTGTCTGCATTTTTTTTGGTGCTATCTTTTCTCAATATCGTCAGAGAGTTGTATGCGTTCAAGTTTTCTGCCCAGCATTTTATGATTTCACATGCTTACATATGGTTACTTTTTCTGGCACTCTAGTGTTCTGGTTAATGCTGCCTTTTATTTTCTATATAACAAAATAACTTGCATTTATTTTTGTAGGTATAAGAATGCATTAGGAGGTCTATGGGTGGTTATGATACTCTTTACCTGCTACATCTCAACTGAAGTTCTTCGAGTTTCAAGTAGCACTTGGTTGAGTGTTTGGACAGATCAGAGCTCTTCAAAGAGATACGGTGCCGGATTTTACAACCTGATTTATGCTCTTCTTTCTTGTGGTCAGGTATTTTTTTTTTATGAGTGGCAGTCGTTTTACTCGTCCTTCATGATACTTTGGCTTTGTTGTGATGGCTGACTCTACATGTTGTCTTCCTGCAGGTACTAGTGACATTGTTAAATTCTTATTGGCTTATCATTTCTAGTCTTTATGCTGCAAAAAGGTTACATGATGCTATGCTTAGCTCTATATTAAGAGCCCCAATGGTATTCTTCCACACCAATCCAATTGGCCGGATAATCAACAGATTTGCAAAAGATCTCAGTGACATAGATCGCAATGTTGCTATCTTGGTAAACTTGTTTCTCAGCCAAGTGTCACAACTCCTTTCTACTTTCGTTCTCATAGGCATTGTGAGCACAATATCCCTGTGGGCCATAATGCCACTCCTTATATTGTTCTATGCTGCCTATCTATATTTTCAGGTACTTGATTTCTTGTTCATAAAGAGATATGGATTTGGTATTGTACGTTTTCTGTCATGTGATATTCTTTCAAATTTTGTACCTATACATATCCTTCAAGTTCTTTCTTTTACTTTGCATTGCCTAATTTATTCCTGATCATGCTTCTGCTTTAACATTGCAAAATGTGTGTTAATTAATGTTCACGATTGGTATGACATTAATTATTTATCCTTTCACATGTTCGGAACCTATTGCCTAAATTCTTCCCTATAATGTTTGACAAGAACAAAAGAGGAAAGATCTCTCCCCTTTTTATTTCCATTTGGCTTGGGTGTGGGACTAGAAATGCTTTACTGGGTTACAGACAAATGAGTTGAAGCAAGCATTTGTCATAAGCAAGATTATTAATATTCTCCAACTATCTATAGTTCAACTGTTGAGTTTTCTGTTAATAGAAATAAAAAATTGATAGATTTCTGTACAGATTCTCAAAGCATCCTTCATTATCCCCAATAAATTATTTGCAGAAAGGAAGGCCACTGCACCGTCCTTGAGATTACATGCTGTATGATCTTGAAATATTCTTATTCGGACTTACAATGTTAACTATGTCAAACATTGTGATCTTCAAAGAAAAATAAACTTTTATTTAGTTAGAATTATTAATCCTGAAGTTTGATCAAGTCAAATGAAATGTATGTTTCCTGGTCATACATTTTATTCTATCATTAAACTGCAGTTGAGTCAATTGAGCACTCCTGATTCAAGCCTCAAGATTGAGTTTCGAATTAGATTTAACTGATGGAATTTCCAATAGAAGTGTATAAGTGAGACAATAAGTTAAGAAAAAGCTCGTATATATTGATAATTAGTTAAACAATCACTGGTTGGTTTATCCCAATAGTCATAAAGCTTGCCTACATCTCAAGTGAAGATTAGTTTGCCCTAGCTATGAGCATTTCACGTCTGCAGTAGTGTCCACACATCTGTTACCCTTTCTCATGATATTATTTTGTACTTGAAACTTGTTTGTTCTTTGAGGATGACTTCTTAAGGATAGAACTCCATTGCACCATTTCTTATGTCCAACGAAATCATAAACAGTGATTTTTGTTGGAAAATTTATTGTTAAAAATAAATATAACATGAAATTTGAGACATACCTACCCAACGACGAGTCCTGTACAGCTTGTTTTACTGGCGGAAGAAGCTCTAGACTGTTTCATACAATTAGTTGGCACTTGGCATTCTCCTCCAAAAGGAGTATTTTGATGGTAATTTTGTTCATCAAATTAGTATGGGAGGATTTGGTGGTGTTATCCATGATTGGGAACGGAAGGTTGCGAAGAATCTTTCAGGACCAATTAATTCGTTAGATGAAAACGGCACTGAAATGTTTGCATTGCTGGTGGGTTGCCGTGAGTTGTATTGGGAGGTTATAATGCAATTATTGAAGGAGACTATTTTTCTGCTATGCAATGGGGCTCAGGAAAAACTTCTTTTCCTTGGAGATTGGCGGATTTGGTGGAGGAGGTGCAAGCTATTTCTTCTCAAATGAACTTTACTATTCGTCACATCTTGAGAAAAGTGAATGATATAGCGGATGCTCTTGCTAGGGAAGGAGCCTTTCGTTTACACATTTCATTTAATGTTTAACTTCTTGAGTTGTTAATCATGTTGTTTGCTCTTCCATTGTTTGTTTTTCTTTTCCTGTTGTTTTCTTTCTCTTCTCAATAAAATTTACTGTTATAAAAAAATATAAAAAAAAAAAAAAACCCGACAAGTCCTGTAAATCCTGAATGTTGAAGTACCATAAACAGTAAAAAGTTAAATGAGATCAGCTTGCAAGGTCACAAGTCCTAACACTTCCAACACTAACAATGTTAAGGTGTGGAATTAATGCTTAGTCGGAATTTTATGAGATGATGGATCATTGTATTGATCATTTAGTATTGAAAGCATTGTGAATAGGAATGTTAAAAAAAAAAAAAAAAATTAGGATGATTATACATTGAGCTAATGATCAATTTGTAGTGTGTTGGACATCTAAGTCCACACTCTAGATCAATTGCATATGTATGGATGGTACATTTTCTAGTCATCTAGACCAACAGTGCAGTTGGCTGATGTTTTCTTTCCTTCTTATCCCATCTTGAGGTGCAAGACTAATCTTACTTGAATGGTAGTTTCACATTATCTTTGTTGCATAGTGACGATCAACGACTGTGAGAACTATTTGTGGAGAGACATGTGAGTTCCCAATGACCATATGTTTGCATCAGGGGTGTGCCCTAAGCCCTTTTCTCTTTGGACTGATTATGGATTAGTTAATTGCATATATTCAAGAGGAGGCACCTTTGTGTATGTTGTTTGATGATATAGTGGCGGTGGATTAATCAAGGGACGGTGTGAATTTAGAACTCAAGAGATGGCGGGAGGCTTTACAATAAGCCGCATAAAGACATAATATATGGATTGCAACTTCAATAGGCATATACAAAGAGTTGAAACTAATATGAGAATTGAAGCCCAAGAGATACCACGAAGAGATTCTTTACATACCTTGGCTCGATAATTAGTAAGGATATGGAGATTGATGAAGATGTCGAACATAGGATAAAAGCGTGATGGTTCAAGTGGAGACTTGCTTCTGGAGTGCTTTGTGACCGATAAATGGCAACAAGATTAAAGGGAAAATTTTATGAGGCAGTGATTAGGCCAATTATGACCTATGGAGCAGAATGTTGGTCAATCAAGAAGCAACATATGCACAAAAAGGCATGTAGCAGAGATGAGAATGTTGAGGTGGATGTGTAATAAAACTAGGAATTATACAATTAGAAATGAGAGCTTCCGAGAGTAGCATAAAATTAGAGAAGCCTGTTTGAGATGGTTTGGGCATGTCCAACACAGGTTGGCAACAGTGCTGGTATGAAAAAGTTTGGTTATGTAGGTTGATAGCCTACCAAGGGGAAGGGGTAGACCGAAGACGACGTGGATGGAGATAGTAAAAATAGATCTTAAGTAGTGTTGCTTATCTAAGGACTTGACTCGGGATAGATTGGAATGGAGAAACAGAATTCATGTAGCCGACCCCAACATAGTTGGAATAAGCTATGATGATAATGAATGAAGATCAACATTTTACTGGTTGAAATAATTAATTCAAATATGTATTACTATCATTAGCTAAGTGAATCATAATTCAATTCAATCAATTGAAGTGAGAAAACAAAATTCATGTAGCTGATCCTAATATAGTTGGGACAAGGATATGATGATGACCTCCTTTTCCCTCCTTCCAATCAACCTACTCTCGCGCATACTGAATAGAAAAAACTGACTCCTTTAATTCAAAACATAAAATTGAATACTGCCTTGGTTACTTCATGGCTGTTTAGTAGAATCTTACCTGGCAATATTGTGGTTCTTGTTTTAGCATTGTTATTGCCTTTAAAGTTTTAACTATCGAGTTCGCTTTGGACTTTTTTTTATCAACATTTTGGACATTTACTGTGGCACTGTGTTTTGTATATTACCATGCAATACATTTTTGGACTTAAATCTTGCTAAACAGACCTCTACATCCTGCTAATTTTGAAGTAACATTTTATGATTCTAACTATTATTGACAAAGGCTGGGTTTATATAGTTTTTTTTTCTTTGTCTTGTTCTCTATTATGTGAGTGTTGGTGAAAAAGGCAAGGAAGCATCTGATGAGGTAGGGAATCAGAGAGAAATAAAAATGACAAAATATTCAGTAGTAGTAGTAAAATATATATGTAATCCTTCTTTGCCTAATTGGCTAATCCCATATTTCTGCATCTTAATTACGCTAAAAAGAGAAACCTGAGTATTTCTTTCCATCAACATTTTGGACAAACATCATATCACTAATTTTGAAGAAAATGGGGTTTTCTTTTAATTTATCAATATGCTAGAGAAGATTGCATTGGATAGCATTAGATGCCAAATCTTGGAATTTGGAATTGAAGAGTACTAAGAACTCAATTTTGTTTTACAGAGTACTTCCCGTGAAGTAAAACGTCTGGATTCTATAACTAGATCTCCTGTCTATGCCCAGTTTGGTGAAGCATTGAACGGTCTATCAACAATCCGTGCATACAAAGCATATGATAGAATGGCCAACATAAACGGTAAATCCATGGACAATAATGTGAGATACACTCTTGTGCACATGAGTGCAGACAGCTGGCTTGCTATCCGGTTGGAAACATTGGGAGGCACCATGATCTGGTTGACAGCAACTTTTGCAGTCATGCAAAACCAACGTGCAGAAAATCAGGTAGCATTTGCATCAACTATGGGTTTGCTTCTCACATACGCACTGAATATCACGAACTTGTTGCAAGCTATATTACACCTTGCAAGTATGGCTGAGAACAGCTTGAATGCAGTTGAACGTGCCGGAACATACATAGAATTGCCCTCTGAGGCACCAGCTGTTATTGAGAACAACAGACCGCCACCAGGTTGGCCTTCATCAGGAACTATCAAATTTGAGGATGTCGTTCTGCGATACAGGTCAGAACTCCCCCCTGTTCTCCATGGCCTGTCCTTCACAATCTTGGCGACTGAAAAGATTGGAGTAGTTGGTAGGACTGGAGCTGGGAAATCTAGTATGCTCAATGCTTTATTTCGCATTGTGGAATTGGAAAGGGGGAGAATCTTCATCGATGATTATGACATTTCTAAATTTGGTCTGACCGATTTGCGTAAAGTTCTTGGAATTATACCACAATCACCTGTTCTTTTTTCAGGTATGCAATATGTTTCTAACATATTTTCTTTTACTTCACCTTGCCTTATGAATCAATGTGTTTTGAATTAAGTACATACAGAAAAAGAGAGGTGCCAATGGCTTTTGTGTGTGTGTGTGTTTGTGTCACGAGTCACGACCAGAAGCTCAGATTTCCTAGAAGTCCGAATTGCTCACCACGAATGCAGTTTCTGCAAGAGAATAGAACAAATCAATCAACAACGGGTTTTTTTTAGACATCATGCACCTCATATTCTCATGATAAATAGAGCGCAAGGTATTAATAAATCCTAATATATTAATTTAATCCAAACTGTCTAACAAGGTATTAATAGATCCTAATATATTAATTCAATCCAAGCTATAAATGTTGTATTTGCATTGTTCAAACTATAGTGCGAGAAATGTCCTATCAAGTACATATGCATTATTGTGCTATTCCATTGGGTGTTTAGTTTGACATCACATGATTGGGATTTCTTCTCTACTAATTTTTTATAATTATTTTGATTACTATTGAGGACCTATAATGCCCAGATATGGCATGGAGATGACAGGGACACACCATGGATATGGATTTAGCACAAACAGTGAAGTATTGGATGAGAAACGATATGATACTTTGCCTATTTTGAAGTATCCGAGAATCGTAGTTGAAGACTAGCAGATCAATTCGACAGCTCAGTATGCTTGCTCTAGTTATATCTAATAGAACTCCAATCTTTTTGTGTTTCAGGCTAACCCATCTGTCACAACCCGGAATCCCGGGCCCTTCGAATCCCAAGTCATGACTATGATATATATATATATATATATATTTTCCATAAGCATTAGTCAAATAAATATTACAAATTCAAGGGCAGAAATTAACAATTCTTGAAAATTATAAAAAAAAAAAAGGGATAAAACCTTTATTGATGACAAATAAATAAATAAATAAATAAATAACCTAAAATATTAGATGGCTAGTTTTCTAAGTGTCATGTTGTCCTTTGCCCTCTCAACGTGCTTTTCATCACAAGCTCACTCTCGGTTCCGGTTACTTGGATTGGGGTGAAAATACACAAATCAATAATTCTGAGTGAATAGATTTCTACAAATACAAGTATGTGTGCAAATCATAATAAAAGAAATACTTGGTTTGGTCATGAAATAATAATGAGACATGTTTGTTAAATTCAGTTAAGGTTTCTAATTCTAACCTTGGGACCACCACCTAACCACTGTGTGCACAGGCTTTCAAGAAAAAACACCTCAAAGGCGCCTCAGGCAACAGAATGGGTGAACTATCGTTAGTCGAACGGCTGACCTATAGTCCATGCATTGTCCTAAAAGTCAGAGATATCACGCAGATGGCCTAGAGCCACGTAGTCCCCAACTCTTAGCCTCTCGTGCTAGTGATTTAGGTGTGTTCAATGGGTGGGTCCAAACTTTTCCAATTACAAATTTCTCATCGTTCTTAATACTCATAGCGATGTAGTCAGAAATCAACCCTTTATACAAAATTGGGATTTATCATGCCCCGCTCCGACTCATTATTGGTATCCCGTATGGTTTGAAATGTGACCATATTCAGAAAAAGGTTTCACAATTCATCATAATTCACAACATAAAAAAAAAATAAAGGACAGAAATGCATTATTGTCAACATGTGCCATGTACTGTCCATAAAAGCAATGAGTTCGTAATCACTAGTGAAGCTGTTTACCATTTCTGATGTCGAATAGGATCAACCAGCAGCACTCATAATGTAATACACTGTAACTACTCTAAGATCCCCTTCTAATGGGCATTTCATCAAACACATAGTATGCAATGGTAACATGATTAATTGTGGTTCATAGGCTAATTACATGTTATTCATCAACCAGGGTGTTTTATCTCCTAATAAAAAATTCAAGACTATGTTCATTCAATATACATAAATCAGTCACACAGGCATAATACATCAATTATCCAAGCCCATAGCCATGCATTCAGCCCGCACTAAAACTCTACATACATCAGGTGATCATCATCAACCAAAAGTCCATTTAGTTATAGTTGTAGTCTCCATTCAATTATGGGGTTTGGACCTAAGTCCTCTACCAGCAATATCAAACATCTCTAACATTATTCGGTCACACAAATTCACAAACACATAGGAAACGACTATTCTAAAATTCCCCACATTCCATTCAGAGTCAGTCGTCATATGGGTTTTGAAACCTAGGTATAATTTAGTCAAGATTTTGAATTCTAATCCCACCATTCATCACACACCATCATCATCTTGCGCTGCCATCCAACAATACAACAGACTATTAAATATGTGGCAGAAATCCCACAGTTGGCCATCATAATTAGACCATACACGACGGCCAGCCATAGGAAAACCTGCCATAACTTAGTCGACCAGCCCTAATTCATTAAACAGTAGTCATCCATCCAAACCCCAACTTACATCTATCGGGCATTTGTTCCTCCTCAATTAATAACACCTCAATCACAACACTAACATACAAAGAATTTAAACATATACAAGAAGAGACCCCAATATACATGTGAAATTAGAAATCTACTCAATACTCACATGGAATTGGCGAGTCTGCTGATCTTTTACTTCTCCTTTGCGTTCACCTCCTTGATCTTCTAGTTTTTAGTTCTATTCCATGTAAGGCTTAGGGTTTTAGGACGGAGGAATACAGTATGAAAGAGAAAGAGAGATGTGGTGTGATGAGGTTTGGGGGTAGGGCTGTCAAAGGGCCTGGCGGGCCAAAGCCCTTAGAGTCCCTGCACTACCTAGGTCCTTACCATACCCTCGAGGGTCAAGGCTCAAGGCCTCAAAATAAGAAAAATATTATATATTTTTTTTAAAATTTTTTACATTGTTACCAAGAATCGAGTGTCGACCGAGCGTTATCTTGTCTAACCTCAATTGCGAAAGAACCATTAAAAAAACATTTGGAGAATATAAGTTGTCTCTAAAAGCTTTCTTCTATCGGACAAAGTCATATGTGCTTTAGTGACTTAGGTCCTAGGCATATAGTTTTATTTATTTTGTCAAGGAAGGAAAATTGTTAAAGAGTATGATCTATTTCACACCTTTCATATGAATTTCAACTTATAAAATCATTCCAACAATGTCACTCTTATCTTTAAAAATTTTAAACTATTTACATTAACATACATTTTAACAATTGACATGATCTTCAATTTGACATTGATCTTACTATTAAGCATTGTTGGATTTCAGTTACAAAAATAAATGCATTTACAAAATACTATTAGTTTAGACTTTTAAAAATTAAGAGTTATAATTATCTAATTAAAAGGATATTTGGATTACCCCATATCCTTAAAGTTCCATGCATATACAAACTACCTCTATGAATTGGTTGGCATCCCAAGTAACTCTATGGAGTAAAAAGTGTATCCTTATTAATAGGAAGGGGTATATCCTCTTTTGCACGAACACTAATATATAAAAATAATATAAAAAGCCTAAATAAGGAGAAATAAAACTAGAAGAAAGTGATTAAAAGAAACCGTGCAACACTTATTGCTTATGTATTAAGTACAATATATAACTTAAAATAATTAAATATCGATGAAATGAACCTAGTATGTGTGTATGAATTTTTAGGACATTTTGTAATAGGGAGGTGCTGGAAAGGCCTCACTTATAACTTAATACTCATGGGTCCTACTTAGATCTCTTAAAACCTTGTTTAACTAATACGTCTGGGTCCTACCAGGATGAGGTGAAAACTAATCCTATTGGAACATAAAGGTCCCACTAGGTTCCTACTTGGATTTGATAAATATGGGTTGAGCCACCGGGCCCTACCCAAAATCCATTAGGCGATTATCTAATTAAATATTTGTGAGGTCCATATGGTTTCCTTATCCAAAAAAAAAAAACATGGGCTAGGCCACAGCCACAGGGCCCTATTCGGGGTGGTACTCGTTGAAATAAATCTTATTTTCTTCATATGTCTAAATGGCTCCCTGGGGCCTGCCCAAGAGAACCAGGATATCAATTAATAAATATCAAGATCATTATTATTGTAATAATAATAATCCTCATATAATATGCTTATATTTAAAATATATATTTATAAATAATATCCAAGACAAGTATAATACCGTCATGAATCCAAGAAAAGTCATGGAAATTAAAAACATAAATAATATACAAAAACATTCTAGCCCCTAAATCAGTGTCTGGGGTATTACATCATCCTTTTGGCATTTTTGTGTAAAATTGACTGCAGTACCTTTTAAAATCCCTATAGCTGTACCATGTTCTGTAACTAATGTTGAGCTGTTAATTTCTCAGTTTTAGATCCTTTCAGTTGTGTCAAAGTGTGTGATTTATTGTAATTGTAACATCCTTCCTCATGTATCTAGGAACGGTCCGGTTTAATCTGGATCCCTTCAGTGAGCACAATGATGCTGATCTATGGGAGGCTTTAGAGAGAGCACATCTGAAAGACGTAATTAGGAGGGACCCACTGGGTCTTGAGGCTGAGGTACATGCTCATACTCGCTTAATTGTTATGTTCTTGTATAGGATTAATGCAAGTATTTGCGTATAGCCTAATGATGACAGCAGCTTCAAAATTGATACTCAGTTGTTTACTTCGTATATGAAACTTCATTTTTATTACAGAGCTACCTACATGATAGGCATCCATCACTTGGAAGTTGGAACACTAATGGATGTTCCAGGTTAATTTATTTTTATTGAAAAATAAATTTGATTCTTTCAAACCTGCTGCACTAAAAAAATTTTTTATTATCAATACTTCCATTCTTTTTTTTCTTTTTGAGAAATAGAAAATAAGAAATTTGGGCATGTGAATTCAAGGGTTAGGGTCGTTTGCCTTTTACGAATGTGATAGGAAAATGGGTTTTACATATGTAACATTTGCACATGTAAATGTTAAATATGCAAGTGTTACACATGTGAAACACTTCACCATGTTTGTCAAAATAATCATTTTCACATGAGCATATGAATATATGCGGTGGTTTTAAATTTATTTGGAGTTTTTGGACATTTTCACTAAGTTCTCAAAATCTATGAAGAATTCTGTTATGAAAATTTACACCTTCGTAATCTGGTCTTGGCCCTTGGGTGTAATGCTTGTACACAAGTCTTCCTTTTTTTTTTTTGTTGTTTTTTCTGTACCTGTTTTGGTTTTCTAATAAAATTCTCATTATGGAAATCTTGCCTGAAAACACAACTCCATTTAAGACATCTGAGCTGCTTCTCTTTAAATTGGACTTGTGGCAGATGCTGCATGATTTAGAATGCGTGTCATGTGCGTCCCATTCCCACTATGGCTGGACAAAAGGGAGCAATCATACTAATTGACAGTCCTGCCCATTCAGTCTATTGATCTCTCTCTTTAAGTATTGACTGTTGTCAGGATTCTTTTCTTTCATTCATTTGTGTCCACTGATCAGACATTTACATTGCCCAAGCAGTGAGAAGCTATAGTGCCCAGATACGGCAGGGACACGCCATAGATATGGTGGGGACACGGATTTTACATGTAAAAAGTGAAGTATCGGATATGATACGTTGTCTATTTTGAAGTATCCATGCATCATAGGTGAAAAGTTTCTTTTGTGGTTAACCCAGTGAATAGTTCAAGTTCCAGACCATGGGCCATTATGCTGCATGTTGTATTTGAGCGCAGTGAACCAGATATCTTGACCAGAATATGATATTAATCTTGGAGTAGGTTTCCCCTTATGACAAAGGTAGCAAAGGAGTACTGCTACTAAAGCATGAGAAGCGAAAGGGTGGTTCATTTGACTATTTCATTTTCTGTTTCTATGATAATGATAAAGCCTGAAAACATGAAAGATGGCTGAGTCATTTTGCAATCTCTACCGTGAGGGCGAAAATGCATTATTATCTGGGTGATTTAATTCCACAAGATCGCCCATGTTACATCTATTGTATTTGTAAGTGCAAAAAATCTCACGGACTTACTTAGATGGATCAAGAATTCCTTTGGGAAGGATTCGTTGTCTGAAAACCTAAAATCTCACGGACTCATCCTATTCTGTCAAGATAACCCTTTTCCGTTTGTTGTGCATATATTCAGAGAGAGAAGGCAGGACGCTCGGTTAGATCGCTGGAAGAGGAACGCGGTTTGGCTCAACAAGATATACAACTACCGAGATCGAGCTGCTCACTCTCTACTTGGGTACGAGCCAAAATATTTATCGTACACAAGGAAGACCGTCCAGCCTGGGGGAGTGGTGCTTGCTCTAGCTGAGATCAAGAGTCAGATCGCTTCGGTTGTTGAGGCTCCCACATCGGCAGCTGGTTCCGAGCCCACAGATCTGCTTGAGGCTATTGAAACTCATTCATCACCCTCTAGCTCGAAAGATATGGACAGGCGACGACCATCTTACAAGCTGAGGAACTTGGAAGATGCTATCTTCGAAGATGGGGCTCCTTCTTCCTCTGCTCCTTCAAGGGGTTCTAATTAGGCCTTTGGGTTTTCAGGTCCTCCTAGGGCGCCTCAATCCACTTCTATCGTCCCAACGAACCTTGGAGTTCGGCAGCATTCTGCCGAGACTACGAGGGAGGGAGGTCAGCCAGAAAAGAGGACCAGGTCGGAGGGCCAGAGCAGGGAATCTCGGCAGCATCACGCTGGGTTGACAGGGAGATGCCACTGCCAGAGAAGAGGTCGAGGGAGGAGGGCTCGGAGGAGCAGGCCCCTGGATTAGCCTTAGGATCTTGGCCAATTGGGCCGCCGCCATTCAAGCTAGACCTCCAGCTGGAGCCCGGCAGACCTCTGAATGTGGAGGATCGGCTTTCCGGCAACTCTGCCGTCATTGCGGCACTCTGCAGAGCCTGTGCCCTCCCCAAAGACATGGAGAGGCACAACGCGGCTGAAAATGCGAAGCTGCTGATGGCATCACTGCATACGTCAATTGCAGTAAGTTTTGTCCTTTTTGTCAATGTGCGTGACCTCGGTCAAAAATTTTTAATATGGTACCTTCTGCAGAACGTGCAGAGGCTCTAGGTAGTTTTAGATAGGCAACTGGAGGATGACTCTAAGGTTTCTCGGCTGGAGGACGAGAAGAAGAAACTGGGGGCTGCCCTGGAGGCGAGCAATGAGGAGTTGAAGGCGGTAGAGGCAAAGAAGGCCGAGCTAGAGGCGTAGGTGGATCTGGCAGTGGCAGATATCACCAACCTGAGAGCCGAGACATTTGCTTTGAAGGGAGAGCTGCATGTCAAAGAGAAGAGATCGGCCGAGCTCCTAGCTGAGCTTGAATTGGCGAAGAAAGAGAAGGCCGATGTCCTATCTTCGGTGAAGGCTGAGAATGATACTGCCTTTATGGAAGGGGTCGAGGATGCGGGGAGGCAGTACGTGGACCAGACCAAAAACTTGAGTCTGAAGCTTTTTGAGCTTGCCGTCGGGCTGTTCTAAAAGAGATGGGGTTTGCCAAGGATCACCCCATGTACAAGGACCGGCCCAAATTCATGCCCACTGTGTCTGCTCCTGCTTCTACTCTCGCCGATGCTCTTCCAGTGGTCCCGACTGAAGTTCGTCCTCCGCCTAAGACTCCTGGTGATGCTGTCTTGGACGCCACCCCTTCCTCAGCTGTACCCCCAATTAGAGACGCTGGAGCTGAGGCTAGAGATGCAGATGCTGGGGCCCCTTGAAGCCCATTTATGTATTTCTTTATCTTTTTCCTGTCTTGAGACGGTGTAAATTGTATTCATCAGCACCCCTCTTTCATGCTTGCTTTTCAAACGTTCTTTTGAGAATTGTATTTGACTTTGGTTCACGAACTTTTTGTATAGATCTTACTCTTTAATCAAACAATTGAGTTCAGTTTTAGCAACCAAAACTAAGTAATTGAGCTCGGTTCTTTGACCAGGGATAATCCGAACACTAAGGTTGCCTCTGTGTTATGCCTTTAACTTTTTAAGGCTCTGTAGTTAGGTATGTGGCTGCCGAGTTCCTTGGCTAGATGGCTGGTTCTATGGCCGAGCTGGAGTTGAATCTCTAACCGAACTCTAATGAGGGCTGGTCTTGGAACCGAGCCTATCTAGCAGCTAGTTCCGTAACCGAGCTGGAACTGTGCTGTCACCGAGGTGATGCTGACATAACTGAGATGGGATGACAATCTCGGTGTCATGTAGATATACTGACACAATTGGCTGCTGTGTCTTATTACAAGGTGTTCTCGAGTAGCTGGTTCTGCAACAGAGCCGAAGCCATCGAGCTCTGTAACAAGTGTGCCTTAACTGTAAAAGGCCTTTCTTCATTTTCCTAATGCTATGCAGCAGTTAGGTAGGCAATTTTCGAGTTCCGTAACTTGATGGGAATTGAAGCTGCCGTGATTGGAGCAATCCTAGCGGAGGTTGGTGTTGTCACTGAGGCCTGCTAGAGCTGGCATGACCGAAAGCTGTCCGAGCTGAGGCTGGTGTTGTCACCGAGGCCACAGACGAAGCTGGCACGATTTAAAGCATCCGAGTGGAGGCTGGTGCTGTCACCAAGGCCTTCAGGAGCTATGATCGAAGCTGTCCGAGCTGAGGCTGGTGCTGTCACCGAGGCCACCGCCGAAGCTGGCATGATCGAAGACATCCGAGCGGAGGCTCGTGCTGTCACCGAGGCCTGTTGGAGCTATGATCGAAGCTGAGGCTGGTGCTGTCACCGAGGCCACAGCCGGAGCTGACATGATCGAAGGCATACGAGCGGAGGTTGGTGCTGTCACCGAGGCCTACTGGAGCTATGATGGAAGCTGAGGCTGGTGCTGTCACCGAGGCCACAGCCGAAGCTGACATGATCGAAGGCATCCGAGCGGAGGCTGGTGCTGTCACCAAGGCCTGCTGGAGCTGTGATTGAAGTTGTATGAGCTGAGGCTAGTGCTGTCACCGAGGCCTGCTGGAGCTATGATCGAAGCTCTCCGAGCTAAGGCTGGTGCTGTCACGGAGGCCATAGCCGGAGTTGGCATGATCGAAGGCATCCGAGCGGAGGCTGGTGCTGTTACCGAAGCCTGCTAGAGCTGTGATCAAAGCTGAGGCTGGTGCTGTCACCGAGGCCACAGCCGGAGCTGACATGATCGAAGGCATCTGAGCGGAGGCTCGTGCTGTCACCGAGGCCTGCTGGAGCTGTGATCGAAGCTGTCCTAGCTGAGGCTGGTGCTGTCACCGAGGCCACAGCCGGAGCTGACATGATCGGAGGCATTTGAGCGGAGGCTGGTGCTGTCACTGAGGCCTACTGGAGCTGTGATCGAAGCTACCCGAGCTGAGGCTGGTGCTGTCACCGAGGCCATAGCCGGAGTTGACATGATCGAAGGCATCCGAGCGGAGGCTGGTGCTGTCACCGAGGCCTGCTGGAATTGTGATTGAAGCTAAGGCTGGTGTTGTCACCGAGGCCACAGCCGAAGCTGACATGATCGAAGGCATCCGAGCGGAGGCTGGTGCTATCACCGAGGCCTGTTGGAGCTGTGATCGAAGTTGTCCGAGCTGAGGCTGGTGCTGTCACCCCTCTTGAAGACTAGTGAATGACAGGCCCCTTGACGCTCGTTGGACCAGGCCTTTCTCCGGATCTCTTCCTGCGGTGGACCGGTGGCTGTTCTTGCAGTACCGGCGGCAACGATATCAGCCATGGTGGTCAGGCCCTTGGTGATTCTCTGCCCTTCTTAACTTTAGAGGCATGGCGTTTTTGAGTCGTTTTCCCACAGACGACGCCAATTGTAAGTGCAAAAAATCTCACGGACTTACTTAGATGGATCAAGAATTTCTTTGGGAAGGATTCGTTGTCTGAAAACCTAAAAGGGGAGAAGAGACGGTCAGAAGACCCTGGCTGCTGTCAGCACAAGGCCCTCCGATGCCTAAGTTAGTTGTAAGTGCAAAAAATCTCACGGACTTACTTAGATGGATCAAGAATTTCTTTGGGAAGGATTCTTTGTCTGAAAACTTGAAAGGGGAGAAGAGACGGTCAGAAGGCCCTGGCTGCTGTCAGCACAAGGCCCTCCGATGCCTAAGTTAGTTCTGCAACTAAGCAAAGGATGGAGGAAAGAGGAGAGAGAGAGAGTCTCTAAGTGTGGCCCTTTCTTTGCGTACCTGTTTTGGAGTTTGCTCCTTGTATTTATAGTAGAGGAGTCCTCTAGCTTTGGATAGGGAGTCACGTGACTCGTGATAGGGAGTCCCATCATAGCCTACATTTCTTTAATTGTAGTCCCATCGGACCATACTTCTTTAGTGAAGGTAGGCAGGGATGGAAGTCCCATCAGATCTTACCCTGACCACTTGATTAGACGTAGCCAACGGATAATGACAACTTTCTATCTTAACCTGATGCATGTCATCATAACTCAATACATTCTATAATGTGGTTGAGCTTCCATAGAGGTACAAACATCTGTACTTGTTTTGATAAACATTCTAGCACTGCTGCTTAGGTGGGAGTCTCTGGCCGAGGTGAAGCACTTGGCCGAGGTGGAAGTGGCACTATTGTTGAGATGAGGTGCCGGGCTGAGCTGATGGTAATGTTACTAAGCTGAGGAGCTTGAGACGAGGTATCGGGCTCAAGTGCCGAGGCGCTTAACCGAGGTGGGATAGTGCCAAAAGAGATGGTGCTCGACCGAGATGGCGCTATCTGGTACTCTTACCGATGCTAGACCAAGCCCGGGATGGGTTGGTACCATCACCGAACTGGATGGAGCCGGGATCAGGGCAAACCCAAATGCTAGCTTTATCGAGATCAGCACTTATCTCAGTATTACAAAGATGCCCCCACACAGTATTGTTATCACTAGGATCCATGTCAGGTATGGCTCCGATGTATCGAGATATTCTATAATAAAAACCCTTTGATGTGGTAAATACAGTTCAAAATGTTATTTAAAATATATTATGTTTTCAATTAAAAAATTAATTTACTTGTTACATATTCTAAGACAAGAAGTCTACTGAGTCCACCCTGAATATTTGAACCACCTATGCTAATGTCTGAGTAATATCTCAAGGAAGGTAAGCTTTTAGTTTGTGCTGGAGAGTGGTTGCGTGCTTGTGTTGGTTGTTGTATGGTACCCTCTGGATTAAAAAGAAATTCTTTGTTCCTTTGCTGTCAAGGTTTCTGAGGCTGGGGAGAACTTCAGCGTGGGACAAAGGCAACTACTAAGTCTTGCTCGTGCATTGCTCCGAAGATCAAAGATTCTTGTTCTTGATGAAGCAACAGCAGCTGTGGATGTTAGAACTGATGCTCTTATCCAGAAAACCATAAGAGAAGAGTTCAAATCTTGCACGATGCTCATCATTGCCCATCGCTTGAATACCATCATTGATTGTGACCGAGTCCTCCTCCTTGATGCTGGTCAGGTATGTCCATGAGCCCATAACTTGCTACAGAAGCCTTGTCTGTTCATCAAGAAAATTTTGTGAGAGAAATTTATGGAACATGAAAACTAAAATTTATATGCTCATTCTGTTAATTGGGAATTTGGAGTCCTCAAAACTCCAGTATACACAATAACTCATCTTGTGATTTCTATTTTCTTTTTTCTCAAGTCTAGGCCAGGCAAGGCAATTAGTTTTTGGGGAAGCCAGATATGTTGTTATTCTATTTTCAGGACAAGAGTGCTTTGGCCATGTTGTGCTCCATAAAACTAATGTGTATGCTGTTTGTGAAATATTTTGGTGCAAGTACACTGTTTTTATACGAGTGTCACCCATTTCTTTGGTATAGGTTCAGCTATTTCAGAAATTGTGCAGATTATAGATAATAAATGTAGCTATTTCATCACTTTCTGCCACTTCCCTTTCCATGCAGGTTCTGGAATTTGACACCCCTGAGGATCTCTTACTCAAGGAAGAAAGTGCTTTCTCCAAGATGGTTCGCAGTACTGGAGCAGCAAATGCGCAATACTTAAGGGTATGCACATTTTCTTTCTCTTGTTTCCAAATTTTCCAATTCTCTCCTGCAGAAGATCTCTTCTTTCAGATCCCTTCAATAATGATTCATTTTTTTTAATAAAAAAGTAGGAGGTTGAAAGATATTTCTTTAAAAAAAATCCAATCTGTATGAACCAATAGAAAAGGAAAATCCCTTATAATTTACAATACAGCAGACATGTCTCAGTTATTGTCAGAGCAGATAGTTGTGCCATTTCTTGAAATCCTTCTTCTAATTCAAAATCAGTGGTCAGGGACACTGATGTGAAAGAGATGGATTTAGGAAATTCACTTTGTTGCGGTACTGGTACTAGGAATGGAATCCTAAAAAGGCAGCGTTTTATCTGTGCAGAGTCCAGTGTGATTTTAATAAGAATGAGTGTCATCTCGGTCCAACGTACCAATGAGTGTCATCTCAGTCCAATTTGCCATATTGGAAAGATGGGAAATATAGACATGGCTTAGTTTTTGCTTTAAAAATAGTAGAACTCAAGCTGAGCCCGCATTAAAACTGAACAAGGCTAAGATGACAGCAATGATTAATTAATTTCTCAATCTGAGCCGAGTGCTTTCTTAGGTTATTTTCAAGCCAAAGTGTAATACAAAAGTTGGCCCCAAAGTTTTTTTTCCTTTAAACCTTTACAGAAAGTAAATTTTTAACGGATGGTATTTATGCATTGCTCCTAATCTCCTCTTTCTTATTTTTCCTTTCATTATTTCATGATCTACTCTTATGTTCATTTCATCTACTTTTTGTTTGTTGCTGTCTCCATCTTTCTAGATAAGAAGAATTGAAATATTCTAGAGCTCTAAAAAATTTAAAACAAAAACCCGAAGAATTCATAGCTTTTCTTTTGGAAAATTTTTTCTTTTATTTTTTTGAGGGAGATAAAGGATAAATAATGTCTTTCACAGCCTTTGGTCAGCATCCAGACTGAATTTCAAAGCCAAGCATCTTTAATGTGCAATTGAAAACAAAATCCTACCTACCTTGAATAGTTTTCTTTAGGATGCCTGCTGTTTATATATGGTAATTTCAGGACAGAAACTGAGCCTGCATGGCAATAGATGGGCTGCTTGGACATAGTATGCATATATTTATTTATTTATTTTCCTCTGTCCCACAGTATTTATTGTGGTTATGAGCTGGGCCAGGGCCTGAATTTCAGGCAAGTAAATAAAGGGCTTCATCCCTGTCCTAAATTCGAGAATCTGTTTGTACGTCCAGCCTACTTGCCCATAGTTTGCCACTGTTTGCAAAAGGGTGGGGGCTGTGCAAGTCTTTCTTTTAAATCTACCGTTTGTATAATTGTTTACTTCAGTTTCTCATGTGTATATCTCCTATCTTTGGGAAAAAAAAAAAAAACAGAGCTTAGTTCTTGGGGATGATGAGATCAGATCAAGCAGAGAAGAGGTTAAACGCCAAGATGGGCAGAGGAGATGGCTAGCATCCTCTCGCTGGGCAGCTGCTGCCCAATTTGCACTTGCCGTCAGCCTCACTTCATCACAAAATGACCTCCAGCGGTTGGAGATTGAAGATGAGAATAGCATCCTCAAGAAAACAAAGGACGCAGTCATCACCCTACAGAATGTCTTGGAAGGGAAGCATGACAGAGTAATTGAAGAGAATCTAAATCAGGACCAGTTCCCGAAAGAAAGATGGTGGTCATCTCTTTTCAAAGTGGTCGAAGGTATGGAATCACTCTTCAATATACATATGAACATTCCTCCGTATGGATTATGCATATGTTTATTTGGCTATGTGCAGCTATAGGCACTTACAAGAATCACTGATATTACCATTATCATGCCCAAGAAGTCATGCCATTTGATTAGAGCCATTGATATTACCATTTATCATGCACAGAAATATGTGACGCATTGATTTATAGATAATATATGTATGTACATTAATATTTATGGCCCCTCAGCTAATCAGTGGTGCTCATGTTATGGTGAGCACAGGCAAAACACATGGTGGGGCCCACTTTATGGTCCATCTGAGTGGATCATAACCCCCACCCACCCATAGCCCTCGGGTGGTGGGGTTTGGCACCGATCCAAATGCATTGACTGTTGGATCGAATGTGCACTCGTTTTGGACGGTGACAGTGAACACTTGTGGGCCATGAATCAAGTGGGGCTGATGATAATCCAAGCCTCCGTCACCATACATAGGGCAGGGGGGAAGCACCGGCACTCAACCGAGGGGCTCCCAGTGTGTATTTGTAGAAATTTATATGATATACTTTTCAAGTAATTATTTGAATGGCATAGTGAGAGTTTTTTGACTAAACAAGCCTTTGATAAGTTAGCAAGGTTGGGCCTCCTATGTTTCTTATTGATTGGGCTCTGACCTGTGGTCTAGGGTTGGTTTTGGACCCAGAATCTGACACGAGCCCCTAAATCCGTATTGGTCTTTAGGAGTTAGTCCCTTTCTCCAGGCCCCTGCCCTGGTAAGTAACCCATGCCTGGCCCACCATGTCAACAAAAGGACCAGTCCTAGCCCCCTTCTGCTAAAAGACCCAACAGTTCTAGTTTGTTGGTTTGACAAAGTCATGTACTGGGGCCTTTTGGAATCTTGGGCCAGGGGCCAGGTTTGCTCAGCCCCTGGTCCTATATACTCTTTATCTGCATTCATGTGTAGAGAACTAATTGGTGCATGTGTACTGGGGTTTCACCATGGGCAGTCCTGTCCTTTCCTCTACAAATGATCTAAAGTTCCAACACCTTTGACAATTTAGCGTCCGTTGCCTTTTCCAAATATGATTTTAAGTGTTGGTCAAATGATTGCGGGCTGCTTGTTGAGAGAGGTTTTTCCCTTGGCCTCAATTCATTGTTATTTGTGGGACCTACTTACTGTTGTGATCGCTTCTATGAATCCCTAAACTGCAAGAATTTCTATTTCATTGTGCTGCCTTTTCTTTTACAAAGATTTTGGAACGTTATTTTCTGATAAACTATAGGTTCTAGGAGCATCAGGCCAGGGTGTGCATGCATTCAATCTGTGTTGGTGAATTTCATGGTTCAGTGGTCCAAACAATTAATTCTATGGACCTAACTGTGGGCATCTAATATTCACTCTTTTTTACGGATTCTATTTCTACCAATGGAGATGTCTGTATAGTTTCCAAATCCACGTCACAAGAATAGCAGATCGCTTTATCTTGGGCCTTACCTTTAGGAACTGTTTCAGGTCCTGTGATGCATGGATATGACATTGGCATGCTATAGATGTAAGAAACACAGATTTTACAGATGAAAATGAAGTGTCAGATTAGATAAGATAAGGATGCATGCCTGTATATAAGTTATCTGGAATTATATGATTCAGGAGATTCAGGATTCTGTTCATGCCAAGAGTCATTAAGAACCTCCTTTTGTTTCTCTCTCATTTTTATTTTTTATTTTTCTGTAAGGTAACGTGACTTGAACCCACAACATCCAGCTTGCAACTTGCAATAGTGAGCACCCTCCTATGTGCCACGGGGGTTTTGTCACAACCTACAATTCTTTGTCACGTGCACCCTTTTGAATTAAATTATCAACTATCTCCGAGATGTGCAGTGCATTTCTTTGGCCTTTAGAATCATTGATAGCATTTGGTTGAACATTAAAAAAAAAAATGTTTTATTGGTTTTTCTTATTCTAAATCTGGTCTTGCTTCAGGTCTTGCGGTGATGAGCAGGTTGGCGCGCAACAGGCTTCAACAGCCGGATTTTGCATTTGAAGACAAATCAGTCGATTGGGATCGCCTTGAGATGTAATTTATGTTGCAAAATGGAAGTCCCCATCTTTGGGATTTTATGTTGTTTCAAAAATTCAAAGGTTTGAGTTGAACAAAAAGTGTTTTGTCATTTGCTCTTTTGCTTTATGTGGGAAGTAAAGGCTACTTGAGAACTTGGCATCCCACATTGCTAAAGTTCACTTTTTAAGGTGGCTTTATATGTTTTTCCATTTCCTATACACATTAGAACAATTGGAACCTTTTACCATGAGCTGTATGCGCGCACGTGAGTTCGGCTCGACCCAGGGCTTCTGGTTCGGAAAGCGTTTAACCGGGCGTGCATCCGCAACGCGCATCCTGTGTGTATATCGCAAGCAGGGGGGGTTGCAACTCCAGCCAAACCTGCGCAAATTGTTGCTAAACGTGATTAATTGTGGCTCAACGTCGTTATTTTTCTCTTATAAAATAACATGGTCTGGGTTGTAGAAAAATACTTCTTCTCTGTTCTTTCACCCCTTCTTTTCTTTATCGTAAGCATTCTGTGGTTCCTGGATATTGATCTGAACTTGGAGTGCGACTAAGCTTGATCTGTGAAAGCCGTTGTATCCTGGGGGCAGTTCTAGCAGAGATCCTCTTAGCATTAGGGTTTTATCCTGGAAGGGCGAAACTCATCCTAAAGAAAGCGTCGCCTGACGTGCCTCGGTCACGAGCATCTGCCTCTAATTTCTATCGATTTCAGAATGATACATTTTTTTTTCAAGACTTCAGATCGGTACTATTGCTCCTTCTCACTATTACTTCTAGTCTTTAGACTTCTTTAAATTTAACACCCTCTCCAATTTTCTCCTAGGGAAAAAACCTCCTTGAGAACTCTTGCAGCATAAAGCCTGCTGAGGCCAGCTGATATTTTTGGCTACAGTTCATTTTGCCCTTTCTTTGTCAAAGCTTTTCCTTTCAGAAACTTTTGCAGACGTAAAACACAGAGCTAAAGTTGTACATGTTTCTTAGATATCTAGTTAATTCCGAGAGATGATATGGATTAGGCATCACTCAAATATCACTTTGAGAAGATGCTCCCAGCCCTTGATTATTGGGCCTTAATTGTCAGTTCTATAAATGGAGATTCAGGAGGGGATGAGTGTGAAGGTATGGGTTGATCATAGGTGGGCCCATTTGTTCATTACTGAAATGTGGGTGCGGGGAGGTTTTAATTATGCTAGAATCAGCAATGTTTCTCAAATCTACTAATCTCATGTTTTTGCTACTATCAGCATGTTTTTCAAATCTATTTATCTCATCATGTTTCTCAAATCTACATCTCATATAAGATGCTTACCTGTGTCAGATATTGATTAATTCCAGTTTTCTTTCCTTTGTGAAAGACTCAGAGCCCACACATCCATCAGATAGCTGCAATTTCAAAACCACATTTGACTCTTAAGGGCCTATTTGTTTGCTTTAGAATGTATAGGAACTAAATACATAGAAATTCATGGTCAAATGAACTTCACCATAGGATTATTATACAGGTAGTGTGTGAATGATATGAGGTGAGGGTTGAAAGGTATAAGGTAGCAATGCATATGGGACCTTGATTTTTCCTTAACTTATTGCGTGATTGGGACAAGGGTTGACCATGATGATGAATAAGAAGTTGTTGCATGCATTGGAGTTGGTCCCTTACTCTAAAGTCTTACCCCATAATCCTCTTTAACTAAGTCTAGCCCCAGTATTATCTCTAACTCATGCTAGGGGGTATAACTAGGAACTTGTTTACTTTAGCCTTAAATAAAATTGTAAAGTTTAATAATAAAATATATAAAAAGTTATTAGAGTTTTGTCGGGCGTTATTTAATTGAGTTGAAATCCTCGATTATTGTTTCAGTGCTAGATTTTTCTACAATTTATTTAATAATATATACAATCAAATAATTAGTAAGAAGTTCATGAGGATTCTTGATGGGGTCACTTATGAAAATTCCTCCATATTTCTCGAAATAGTCCAAAATTCCACTCAAATAGGTTTTGGGGCACTTTTAGATTGATTACTTACAAAAGAGTGTGAACAAATATAATGACAATTTTGTATTTGTTTATTGATCAATTTGATGGTGGGCCATCTTCGATTGGAATGAGATTTTGCGAGGGCTTATAAAAAGAGGTGTCATTTACTATGAAGGTTTTTTTATTTTTTATTTTTTATTTTTAATCTTATAAGTAGGTCCCACTAAGGAACTTCACATATTTTTCATGAGCCCTGCGCTATAAAATTCTTATGCTTATAGTTTATAGTGCATATATTCATCTCTTATTTAGACAAATCACATTCTAAGAAATTAAGTAATAAAGTAGCACTTAAAATTCCTTTTCTTCTTTAATACCCATGATTGGAAGACTGGGATTTCTATACTCTAAGCCAAAATCTCAAATAATGATATTGGGGATTTTTTGGAACACGGGTTTCACAAGCACGAGCTTGCAGAATTTTATCTAAAGAGCCTTGCTCATATATATATGGCTGGGATCTATATCTAAAATAAAAATCATTCAAAAATACAGCTCCACTAGTTTTTATCAGCGTAAAAGATCTTGTTCCAATCTGTTTAAATCTGAGATAGATAATCACAACCAAAACCCAGGAAGTAGCTATTTATTTAACCCATGGTGAATATAACTCTAATTAGATTCAGAATTTATGTGCTAGAAGAACACATAGAGACAGTAATTTTGAGCAATTTAGATTTAACATATTAGCTTTAGATGATTAAAAACACAGTGATGTACCAATTGTAAACAACTATATGAGCCTAGATGATTGCACTATTATACCTACCAAATGTAAACACACTATTATACCTACCAAATGTAAACACAACTAAATAAAAAAATTAAAAAAAAAAAAAAAATCGGCATATGGGTTTCATTTCTTCTCTGAATGCATGCTTTCCTTTCTGTTCATATGGGTTTTGATGTGGGAACTCGTTGATCCAGACCCCAACTCCCAGGTTGGGCTTGCGGGTGGCAAATCTAGAACAGGTGAAACTGGAAATGCTATTATCCGTTCTTGCCCCTATTTTAGGCCTGCTACTTTACCGTAATTCATAGAATATTTATCTGCGAAGTTTTGAAATTTTCCTTATAGGTGGTTAGAATTTCTAATTACTTGTGAAGAAACATCGTATTTACAAGTGCCAAAAAAAAAAGAGCATGAGATTTCTTGTATGAAATTGTAGTAAACAAAGAGGCTTCCCTTCTTCCTCAATTATTTTTTATTCTTTCCTTGCCCTATAGTCCCCCTGACAATAAAACTGTATGGCCCGAATGGTTTGCCCAAATGAAAGCCTGAGTTCGAGCTGGAGGTCCAGCTGGACTCCAACTGGACCTCTTAATAAAAAGAAAAAGTATATTTGGACAGTTACCAATGTTCTGGTCCAATTGAACCAGAACATTGGTAACTGTCCAAAATCCAGTCCCAATGTTCTGTCCAAATAGCACTCCTGTAATAAAAATCCTTCATGTAGCGTAGTTTCCGAGGCAAGAACCAACGTGTCTTCTTCTTGTCTCCTTTTCTAGCGCGCGCTGAGGCCATGTAGAATCACAAGGGGCAGGCTTTTCTTCCTTGATTTTCGTGCACCTAGAGAGAAGAAAAACTCTGCTTCTTCCTCCACTTCTTCTGTTGCAGAGAAGGAATGAACACGGGAGGAAAAAAACCACGGTGAAGAGATCCTAGATCCCGGCGATCCATAACCTTATTACAAGATCCGAACCCATTTAAGTTCTATCTGCAGCCTTATCGCAAGATCCTATTCTAGTGACTGGGGCATCAAGGTGAACCCATCTAGGTTCTATCTGCAGCGTCAATTAAATGTCAATTGGCTACTTCACTTGGTTATCATATCAATAAACAAACCCTCAAAAGGAGAGAAGAAATCTATATCTGGTAAGCATCCTAAATTCTACCTTTTCTTGCTTTCTGACTGAAGAAAATGAATTCTTTTGAAAGTAGAAGAGGGCATCTTTCTACCAACCTCTGTTTCACTCTATTAGTTCTTATCTTCTTCTTTTCCACATCCAAATCCAAGGCTAGCTAGTAATATTGACGACACAGCTAGAAGAGAAGAAGAGAGCACAAAAGGTCAAAAGCACACTTTTCACATCCAACTAAGCCCAAACAAGAAGAACTAAACTAAACCCTACAAGATCCATAATCCAAAGAAATCAACCAAGCAAGAAAAAAATAGAGGAGCTCCATGATTCACCATTTTAGTATAAATGAAGAGGGTAGTCAAAGGTCACTTAAGTTGAAGTATGAAACGACCCCCGCTAACAACGGCGGAGTAAAAAGCTCCATTCAAATGGATTTTGATTACATCTTCGAGTCCCCATTCATTTTTGTTGGGTTGTTCCGAGACAGTCTTCCTCTAACCTTGTCCTTGTTATTCAAAAGACTTTCATTGTTCCTATTTTCAAGAAGAAATGATGGTGCCCTATAAGAATTACGTAGAGACAAGAAGAAGGCATGTTGGTTCTTGCCTCGGAAACCACGCAACATGAAGGAAGTTTTTTCAAGAGGTCCAGCTAAAGTCCAGCTGGACCTCCAGCTCGGATTCGGCCTCTCACTCGGGCAAACCATTCGGGCCATATTCCAAAAACGACAATTAGGTGTGTTGACAGTTGTTAGTAGGCTATCAAAAATTCTTCACATTTCGGGGCAGACTCTAGGTGGAGTACACTCTCCATGGAGAGTAGTTGGATCTCAGCTCTCATGGGATCCAACGGCTTTTATGGAGAGTCGTGCTGCAACCCGGGTGTGTGGTGTGTAGCATGGCTGATAGGCTATATGGGTGTGGTCGATGGTGGTGTTTGTATGTAAAAGGTTGACAGGCTTGACAGGGAAATGACTGCTAGTCCGATTATTTGTCTTAACTACTTTTAATCAGTCAGCAGCGACCACTCAATACAAAAAAGTCTCTCACAGTCACCCCACAGCACCGCGGGCGCGTGGAAAACATGCTTATATTCGAAAAGACCCTGACCTAATAAATGAGCTTTTCATGAGGTGGGCCCCACTAGGTTGATACTTTGATAGAGGCCTGCTCCCCCACCTGAATCATCATCTTCATCATCAAATGAGCGACTGTGACAAAACAAAAGGGACGGTTGCAGAAATTTGAATGCCAATCTTCCTCAGAACATGCAAGAGTAGTGGAAGTGATTTTTCAAGTTGTTCGGATTACAAATATAAAATCTTCATATCAAATCAGAATCTATGAACGTTTTTACATATGAAACTAAATATTTTGGGTTTGAACGAATTGATAAAGAATTGATTTATTCGGATTAAAATTTGACTCTTACAAGAGTCGCAAAGTAAAAAGTAATTAGGGAATTTGATATCGCTACCTATACCAAGCATTCCCTGTACTTGCACCTTAACCAAGGAGAGTGCGAGCAATTGTGATCATGCATAAATATTATGCATATGCAATATTTATATATATAAATGAGTGCAAACATATGACCCTTGTTTGTTTGCACTTTGATTCATATGCATGATTAGTGGTAGAACCAGGATTTTAATTCGAGGGGGGCTGATGATGGTTAAAAGTTAATTTCCTACTCAACTCAAATGTTTACAAAAAAAAAAAATCTCCATTGTTTACAAAAATGCACCCTAAATCTAGAAATTATATAGACAGAATAATTTCAGAATTCTAATTAAAGAATATCTTTTGAATGATCACTTAATTTGCATGATAAATTAAAACCATTCAAATGTTCACTTAATTTATGTTGATTTAAGGACTTTTTCAGAGAGAGGGAGAGAGGATTTTTGCCATTTCTTTGAAGTTGAAGAAAGGGAGGGGCAATGGATGGGTTTTTAAAGGGGGGGCTGGGCCAAAAGGGCCTAATAGCCCTTGTGGGCCTTTTCAGTTTGGGTAAGGGGCTGAAGCCCTCAGACCCTTTTATGTCAGTCCGCCCCTGTGCATGATGGTCATACATTTTCACATTTGTTCAAGCTCATTTCCGTAAAGGATGTGTAAAAATGGTAAATAAGGTGATTTTCACCTCAAAAGTTAGGTGTCTTGCAAAAAGACGCCAGTTTGCCCACGAACCGCTTTAATTTTTCATTCTAGTTGGTCCTCTATTTGTAATCCAAGCAATTTATTTATTGGACTAACAATCCGTAAGACCTTTAAGTTTATTAGCTTAAGTCTTCAAAGATTCTTAGTCATGCGTGAAAAACACCTAATGTGAAGATGGCATTTTCATTTGCTACAATTTCAATTTTTTAGACATGTCAAATGGCATTTTCATTTGCTACAATTAAGTATACCTTATTTTTTGACATGTCAAATGGCATTTTCATTTGCTACAATTTCAATTTTTTTTAATTTTCGTGCAATAAAAAGTTTGCTATAGTTTTATGCACTGCATTTTTTTCCAAAGAAAAAAACATGAAAGATGAGATGCTAAGTCGGTACATCGGCTAGGAGTGACATTGTCAACCTAAAGACCCACGGATCGATTCATGGGCATATGTGTGATAACGAGGTGCCAACAGCACTCAACCATTAATGTTTTGGCAATGTGGTATTAATATACTCGCAAATGAATTTATTATTATTTTTATTTTTTCACTGCAGATACTTTTAGTGTCTCTTATTTCTTGAATGGGGGAGTGAGACCCAATTTGGGGCTCATCTGTGAAAAACTTGAACCATTGAAAAGTAACACCCTATGAGCACATTTGTTCTTTGATATACTTTTTTGAGATAAATGGTGAAAGGTCCCTTATATAGGACTTGTAAGGCCTCCAGTCCACAAACTGTTCCTCTAAAGCTTAGAGTCCATACAACTAGACATATTTCGGCGAGAGGTCCCTAGATATAATTGGCATGACTGATTTACCATTTCAACTGTTTTAGGCATAAAATTTTAAAATTTTAAATTTCAAATCTTGTATCATCCCTCTTCTTCTTCAGCCCATACTTCGTCTCATCCTCTCACAGGCGCAGTCCACCATCTAGCAACCAAAGAGGGAGACTGTGGGGTCCAGGTGGTCCACCAATGGCAATCTGGACCATTGATCTTATTGAGAGGCCATGGGCGACCTTGTTGGTGGGACTGATCATGGGTTCCTGATCAGTGGGACCCACTATCCTAGCACCTCAGATGTGTAAGCGAGAAACCCATCGTTTCAGGGATGGGTTCTGTGTGGGGGATTTCAACTTGAACATGATGTGGGTTCTCTGTTTCGTCTACTCTGTGACTACTGGAGGAAGTGGCGGTCGGGGGCGGCAACACCCCTTTCTTCTCCCGTAGCGTGCAACTGGGTACAAAACCCTTCTTTTGCTTCACTTTAGGCGATGTGAAGGCCTCTACAACAGAAGATCAAACCTCTGTTCGATGTCTGGATCCTCTATGCGTCTCTACTTTTGGTTTTTCCGAAACCAGAAAACGGAACGAATCTGATTCCTATGTTCTGTTTCACTGTTGTCGATCAAATCGGGCACGTAGGAGCCACCTTGATTAGCTCTGTTGCACATCGCCAAAGGGCAGCAAGGGCATTTTAGGGTCTGTGTCGAAACCCAATCGATGAGGAAACAAATCCAGATCCGGAAATCGCAGAATCGCCGCCCATCGCTACTGTCTCCCGTCGCAGTTGGTGCTCGTCATTGGGAAAGTGGTTCCTGGCGGAAGTTTGTCCCATCGGAGAAGAAGAAGAAAAGGCAGCGATGGGCCCTGCGCGGTTTTCTGGCTTTGTCCCAGAACAGGGTCGTTGAAGAAAGGAAGAAGATGAGCCATCTTGGGTGTCCTAGGTCTCAGGTCATTCAAGTTACGTTCGACCCCAGCCCAGATCTAGAAGAGTAAGCAGGCTAGTACGCACCCCATAACAGTAAGCGGGTCAGGTCTCGGGTTGGTATACGTCCTGCCAGTCTCGATTTGGAGGAGTATCCCTGAGGGATGGAAGAGGAGGTGGATGACATGAAGTTTTTATGAAATTTATCTGAGTTTTTGTAAAATTTATCTAAGTTTTTATCAAGTTTATCTGAATTTTTGTCAAATTTATATGAGTCTTTCATTTTTTGTCAAATGTATTTGAGTTTTGCGCAAATTTATCTGAATTTCTAAAAAATTAATCGTCATTTTGGAAATTTTAACTGAGTTTTTGAATAAGTCTTTCTGTATGTTAGGCAAATTTATCTAAGTTTTTTTAAAATCTATATGAGTTTTTTTCGAAAATTTATTTGCGTTTTTTCAAATCTATTTGCGTTTTTTAATTTTATTTAGTCTTTCGAAATTTATTTGCGTCTTTTCAAATTTATTTATATTTTTTGAATTTTATTTGGATCTTTTGAAATTTATTTACCTCTTTGAAAATTTATTTACATTTTCTGAAATTTATTTGGATCTTTTGAAATTTATTTGCGTCTTTTTAAATTTATCTATGTTCTTTTGAAATTTAATGCGTTTTTTGAATTTTGTTTCATTTTTTGAAATTTATTTGAGTACTTTTGAAATTAATTTGTGTTTTTTAAATTCATTTCATTTTTTGAAATTTATTTGCGTTCTTTTGAAATTTATTTGCATTTTTTAAATTTATTTCATTTTTAGAAATTTATTTGAAATTAATTTCCGATTTGTGAAATTTATTTGAAAATCTCATTAGTGAAATTTTATTAATTGTGGCTAATTAAATGGTAGTTGACCATTATTAATGGCTTATCCCACTAATCATGGGATATGATTTGAAGAAAGGGTAAATTAGATTTTTTAGGTTTTCAAATTTGAAAAAAGACCTATAACACCATGAGAAAAGATTGTGGATCTAAGGCAATAAAGTGAAATGTTCAGGGACCCGTTGTTGAATGCCCCTCCTTTTTTTTAGCGCGGTAAAGATCTCCATAGAAATGGTTGAGTGCGTGTGAGTGTTATCTTACAAAAAAAAAAAAAAAGGCGAAAAAGCAGATTTTAAATGCTTTTTCCTTGCGATAAAGGAAAGTGATTCTAATCCCTCCCTACTTACAAAACTCATTTCCGTAGAAGAGAATTATACAAATAAGAGTAAGATCTCAATGGGATCCCTCAAAAACCTTTCTCCAAAATTAGTTAATGGGAGAATTTCAAAAAAGTCCTTACGTTTTAGCCTTATTTCAAAAAAGGACACAAGTTTCAAAACTTTTCAAATTAGTCCCTAAGTTTTTTAGGAAGTTTTCAATTAAGGACATCCATCTATTTAAAGTTATTTTTTGGCAACTTTTTTCCTTTTTTTTTTAAATACCCAAATTAGCCTTCATTGTCATAAAACTCTCATTCACTTCCTCTATATTCTTCTCATTTCTCTCGCTGGTGTCCTCACGGTGATTAAGGACACCCAGTATTCCCACAGCGATTGGCTGCATGTAGTGGTTGCCAAAACCATGTCAGGGGCTTTAAATGAATGGTAATTTGGGTATCTTCAAAATATTGAAGGAAAAAGTCACCAGAAAACACCTTTAAATGGCCGGATGTCCTTAATTGAAAATTTACTGGAAAGCTTATAGACTAATTTGAAAAGTTTCAAAACTTGTGTCCCTTTTTGAAAGAAGGCAAAAAATTAAGGTCATATTTTAAAATTTCCCTTAGTTAATTTGACTAACTTCTATTGAAATCAAAACAAAAAACAAAACATTCTAAATAATAGAACGGTGTGTTCATTTTGAGTGGTCCCAAATCCCAATCCACATCTTTATTGGAATGTGGTTTGCCTTCAGTTAACCACAGGCCTCCAAACTAAGAATCCTAATTTTATAAAATGCTTGAAAACAGGTGTCAAAATCTCCTCTCTCTTCACTATCCTCTCTAAACTAGGTGAACCCATAACTTCCTTAAAAAAAGAAAAAACTTCATACTTCATAACTGCTCTCTTATCTCCTACTCCAAATACATGGAATATGGAAAAAAAAAAACAGAGAGACGGACAACAAAGGAGGAGAATGAGAGAGATTTGTCTTTTATTTATTTTATTTTTTACACGTGCCCGGGCTTCATCAAACTCCATTTACACCTTACGTAAAAAAATAAAACATCTGGAAAAATACATAAAGATCAAATTAGCAATAAAAAGAAGAACTCAAAAGTTTACTAATTAATAAATTTAATAAAAATAATTTATATAAATCTGTGCATTTAGTAGTTCCGCGGTCCATTAATAGCACAGGATTCATGGGGTTTTGCTAGTTTTCCAACTATAGGGATGTGACTTTCCTCACCCTCCTTAGTTCAAGATTCACTACCACTCTTTTCATCCTTAAAACGGCCAGCTAGATTAGTTGAACAGTGGACCTTGCCTTTTTTCCGTTTTCTTCTCCCATGAATTCTTTCCATATCAAGAGGATTTGTAGGCAATTGTGCCCCATTCATTGCTTTATTTATGGACCCCCAATTTCATTACATCTGATCAAACGGCTAGGATTATCCAGTGAATACAAATGGAAGATGCCCATGTGGCCATGACCATGCTCTCATTAAAAAATGGAAGACGTCTTATCATTTGGCGGCTGCCCACGATGACCATAGTCTTTTCCAAAACTAAAAAAACGTAATGAAACAACAACCCCCACACTTACTGGCTCCTGCCATTGACTTGTAAAAAACAACTACCCTCAAACTCAGTCTCTTATGAAACGTTCAGACATTTTATACTGATCACGTATAAAAGAGGGCATCCTTCGGATTCACTGAATCGAAGCGAAGAATCTACGTGAGAGAAAACACTTTCCCAGATATAGAGATAGATCAACTTGTGCTAGATTCGAGCGTTGCTATCGAGGATCTGATGCTTTGATTCGCAATTGAAAGCTCATAGAGAACGAGGGAAAAGAAAAATTAAGACTTCTCTTTTGAGATTTTAGCTGGTGGCGATTTGGAGACGAGATTTTCAATGTATGACTTCGCTAATGTTTTGAGCTGAAGAGATTCTTAGGAATTTTTTTTGTTGTTGCTTTTGTGATTTTTTTTTTTTTTTTTGGGGGTTGAGATTTGTGATCGTGGTGGATTTGAAGTGGGATTTGGAAGTGATTGACCGTCGTTGTAAAATATGTTTTTGTTTTGTTTCTTGCTTTTTATTTTAAGCGATGGATGGAGGAAAGTTTGAGAATGAATTTTTATTATGTTCATGAAATGGATACTAGTTTGTGGAGATCTTTTGCTCCTTTTTTTTCTTTTTCTGAGGTTTAGTGAGTTTTGTTTGAGAAAAGACTGAGTGTTTCATGTGTTGCTGGATTCTGTATTCTTTGTATCTTGTCTTTTATTTGTTAGATAATAGCACTAATGGAGTCCTCTCGTCAATTTTTTATTTTTATTTTTTACTTTTTTCTTGCTCGTCAGAACATCTTAAAACCAGAAATGCTGGTAATCCACTTCAGAGAAGGAGATTGAGGGCACCACGTAGAAATCCCATGTCTGATTTTGTTGGACTCATGCACTTTTACTTTTTGCTTGTGCTGTTTTTATCATTCAGAATGAATGATTCCTTCTGATGTTTTGCTTAGCCTGCTTTGAATGGCAGAAATGTTCTGGGATTTAACTTTTAATCATTTTACTACTGCAGGTATTCCCTTGCAGTTTAAACTTGGTGACTAATTGAACTGTGGTTGAGATGTTCTTTAGTTGCAATGGAAACAAGGAATCATATTTATGAAGGAGAAGATTAAGTAAGTTCTGAACTGCTAACCCACTTCAAACTTGTGTTTTATGACTTGAAGCTGCTGATCACTGAAAATTTAGCATGTGATGTGTTTATAGAGGAGCTCATATGGTGGAGAAGTGACTGGATTTGGGGCATCAGAAATGGGTTTTAAGCCACTAGTTTGGTACTGTCGGCCGGTGGAGAATGGTTTCTGGGCAAAGGGTGCTGAGAATGCCTTCGGTGTTTACACACCATGTGGGATTGACACTTTGGTTGTTTGCGTATCTCATTTGGTGCTTATGGGGTTGTGCTGTTATCGAATTTGGAGGACAAGGAAGGACTTAACCGTAAAGCGATTCTGTTTGAAGTCACCTTATTACAATTATATGTTGGGGCTATTGGCTGCTTACTGCACAGCAGAGCCATTGTTTAGGCTGGTCATGGGTATCTCGACCACGAATGTGGATGGACAAACTGGACTTGCTCCCTTTGAGGTAGGTCCTCTATTTGCCTTGGTTTGATAAGTTATTTAATTATTTTGCTTATGGTTTTTTTTTCTTTTTTTCTTTTTCTTTTATATTATGCAGTGTCAGCTTAGAACCTAAACACAATCCTATAAAACACACACACACACACACACATATATATATATATATATATATATTTTTTTTTAAATTTGATGGGTTAGGCCCAAGTGACTCAGTCCACAATGACTGGTCAGGCCCAAGTGACTCAGTCCACGATGGTGGGTCAGGCCCAAGTGACCCGAGTCCGTGATAAGTCCAGGTCCAAATCCACATACTGAAGGCCGGGTCCAGATCCGCGAAGTGACGAAGTCAGAGCAGCCGCGTCATTCCTTTAACCCGCTTCTACCAGGTCCTGTGGAGGAGATCCTACCTGCCTCGTCTGTTGAGGGCAGTTCGAAGACTCCACCAGAATGGAGCGCCCGTTGCTGAAGAGTCGTCCCCATCTATTAGGGGAAGACTATAAATCAAAGAGCCCGACCGGCATTGAGGGGCAAGTAATTTTCTTTGCACATTTATTGTATTCTCCCGACCTGTAATCTCTACATCAGAGAAGTAAAATCATCAGTTTGGAGTGGACGTATGTCACACTGACCGAACCACTATAAATTCTCTCTCTCTCCTTTAATTTTCACCTCAATTACTCATTACTTGACCGGTGGTGCCCAAAACCAGTTTTTGGCATCATCAGTTTGGCGCCGTCTGTAAGAACGTCTTAATTCTCACTTCATAACACTTCCTCCTTTCAAAACTATGGTGACCACTACTAGGTCGACGAGACGACAAGAAGACAATCCCAGGCGAGAGGGAGGGGATGATCCTCCACCGAATAATCCTCCTCCAAACGCTACCGCTCCTGCTCCCACTCCTCAGCAAATGTTGGAGACAATGCAGCAATTGGTAAACCAAAACCAACAGATCCTTCAGCTCATACTCGCGGCACAAGGAGGAGTGCAACTTGGAGGAGCACCGCAAGGAGCGCCTCGCCAGGGACATCCAACGACTCCTCACAGGGGAGCGCCTCGCCCGGGCGGCCATCCACATGGCGCCCAGGGGCTGGGCGCCCATCCCCATGGCGCCCCTGGCCTGGGCGCCCATCAACATGGCGCCCAGGCCATCCCCATGGCGCAGGAGTTCAACATGGCGCCCAAGGAATTCCCCATATCGCCCCTCTTGGAGTACTCTTGGTCGACCCTCAAGGTCGCGCCCATCACGGAGTTCCTCCGCCCCCCGGTGGAGCCCATCTCGGAGGACCCCCACCTCCAGGTAGAGCGAGTCATGGAGGACTTCCACCTCCTCCCTCTATTTCTAATGAGGAGCCTCATTTCCAAGAGGAGGAGAGCGAAAACCAAAGCATAGAGGTGGGGAGTCACTTCTACGATCGGTCCAGAGAAGCCCCCAATCACTGGGAAGAAAAGATCAGATAAATGCAAAATCAACTGGGTGATGTCTACAACGCCATAAAGGCACAGGCACCATAGACAGTAGATTACCTAGTCGGGCGAACGGATACACCATTCAAGCCCGACGTGGTGAACTACCCACTCCCTCGGAAGTTCAAAATGCCATCCGTGGAGACCTTTGATGGAACGAAGGATCCATTGGATCATCTGGAGACCTATAAAACTAAAATGCAGCTGCACAATATCCCTGATGAGATTATGTGCAGGGCATTCCCGACCACACTGAAGGGCTTCGCTCTGCAGTGGTTTACCAACCTTGCCCCAGCCTCCATCGCCACCTTCGAGGAGTTGAGCAAGTCATTCGTCTCGCACTTTATCAGAGGGCGCCGCTACCAGAAGCCTACCACACACCTGCTCAGCATAAAACAGGACAAAAATGAGAGCCTCAAGAGCTACCTCACTCGTTTTAATGAGGAGATACTTCAGGTCGAAGAGCCTGACGACAAGGTATCCATGACAGCCTTTCTGGGAGGCCTCCGCTCATCGAAATTCCTCTTTTCAGTGATGAAGCGCCCGCCAAAGAGCATGCCTGAACTACTAGCAAAGGCCCATAAGTACATGAACGCTGAAGATATCACCAGAGCCAGGCAGGGAGAATCCTCCAGAACAGGGGACACGAGAAAGGAGGAGCGAGACCATTCGCTAACTCCTTCTCAGCCTGAGAAGCTCTATCATGTATCGCCTTCATCTTTGTCTCCGCGACAGTCTCTCTAAGCAACGCCCTCACGAGGGCCTCCACAAGCTCAGCCTCACTGAGCGAAGCCCTCTCGCTGGCCTTCACAAGCTCAGCCTCACTGAGCGAAGCCCTCTCACGGGCCTTCACAAGCTCAGCCTCTGCCTTGGCTGCCCTCTCGTGGGCTGCTGAAAGCGCAGTCTCAAACCCGATCGCCCTCTCGCGGGCCGCTGTGAGATCAGCCTCGGAAGCTCTTCCAGCAGCTTCAGGAGCAACAATCTTTCTTTGAGCAATAAAGAGCTCTTTTTGTATACTCTCATTCTCCTGTTTCAGCTGACTGTTATGATGGGCCCTTGACAATAGAAGCATACGGACGCAGTAGAAGCCTGAAACAATAAGGGACAGAGAAAATGAGAGTGCACTTAAAAAAAAAGAAAGAATGAAAGTCTGGAGAAAAGGGAAACATAAGCCTTTACCTGAGCCAGACCCTCTAGAAATGAGTCTATGACCCCTTCAGTCTGCAGAAGCTCCTGAGCGTGAAGGACACGAACGAACGCAACGTCTTCTCGCTTGTCGCGCCCACGCCCGAGGACGACGACGACTGGCGGACGATGCCGCCATCCCCTTGGCAGACCCCCAAGCCGGAGCCAGTCACTACTGCTCCTCGAGCGCCAGGGGCCGCCGCCGCTACTGTAGCCCTAACGCGGGCGCTGGCCGCCTCTGGCCGGGCCCCTGTGCGCGCTCCTGCTGCCTCGCCTAACTGGGTGCCAAGGGCGCCCAGCGTTGTTGCGGTAGTCTCGCCTGCCCCTACCATCACACCTGCTGCCTCGACAGGCCGGGCGCCAAGGGCTGGGCGCCAGGACACCAGGCGCTGCTGTTGCTGCTGTCTCGCCAAGGGCGCCAGGGCGCTGCTGCTGCTGCTCGCCCAGCGCCGATGCTGCCCCTGCGCACCTCGCCTGCTGCTGCCATCTCAGTCGTTGCTGCGGTCATCTCGGCTGTTGCTGCGGTCATCTCGACAGTCTCGCCTACTGTTGTAGTCATCTCGGCAGTCTCGCCTGCTGCCGCCATCTCAGCTGTTGCTGAGGTCATCTCGGTTGCTGCAGTCTCGCCTGCTGCGGTCATCTCGACTGCTGCTGCCGCCATCTCGGCTGCTGCTGCAGTCTCGCCTGCTGTTGCCATCTCAGCCGTTGCTGCAGTCATCTCGGCAGTCTCGCCTGCTGCTGCCATCTCGGCAATCTCGGCTGTTGCTGCAGTCATCTCGGCATTCTTGCCTGCTGCGGTCATCTCGGCAGTCTCGCCTGCTGTTGCCATCTCGGTCGTTGATGCGGTCATCTCGGCAGTCTCGCCTGCTGCTGCCATCTCGGTAGTCTCGCCTGCTGCTGTCATCTCGGCTGCTGCTGCAGTCTCGCCTGCTGCTGCCATCTCGGCTGTTGCTGCGGTCATCTCGACAGTCTCACCTGTTGCGGTCATCTCGGTTGTTGTTGCAGTCATCTCGGCTGCTTCTGTAGTCTCGTTTGCTGCTGCCATCTCACCTGCCCCTACCATCGCACCTGCTGCCTCGACAGGCCGGGCGCCCGGGGCTGGGCGCTAGACGCAGGGCGCTGCTGTCTCGCGAAGGGCGCCAGGGCGCTGCTACTGCTGCCTCGCCCAGCGCCGATGCTGCCCCTACGCACCTCGCCTGCTGCTGTCTCGCTTGGGCTGGGCGCCAGGCGCCCCTGCTGCTACCTCGCGGCTGCTTGCCGCGACTACCTCCATGCCGCCGCCGCCGTGCTCCGATGTCTCCTGGCCGTCTATTTGGTGACTCATCACCTGCTGCAACCTGGAGTCTGGGGTTTCCATTCTAGCAAAGCAAGATGTGTCCAAAGCCAGGAGGACTCTTCCGGATAAAAAAGGAGAGAAAGAACTTGAATATTTGAAATGTCCCCCTTTCCAAGTTTCTTTGAACGCGAGACATTGATGGCCAAATGATGGGTCAAGCCCAAGTGACTCAGTCCACAATGACGGGTCAGTCCCAAGTGACTCAGTCCATGATGGTGGGTCAGGCCCAAGTGACCCGAGTCCGTGATAAGTCCAGGTCCAAATCCACATACTGAAGGCCGGGTCCAGATCCGCGAAGTGACGAAGTCAGAGCAGCCACGTCATTCCTTTAACCCGCTTTTACCAGGTCCTGCGGAGGAGATCCTACCTGCCTCGTCTGTTGAGGACAGTTCGAAGACTCCGCCAGAATGGAGCGCCCGTTGCTGAAGAGTAGTCCCCATCTGTTAGGGGAAGACTATAAATCAAAGAGCCTGACCGGCATTGGGGGGCAAGTAATTTTCTTTGCACATTTATTGTATTCTCCTGACCTGTAATCTCTACATCGGAGAAGTAAAATCATCAATTTGGAGTAAACGTAGGTCACACTGACCGAACTACTATAAATTCTCTCTCTCTCTCCTTTAATTTTCACCTCAATTACTCATTACTTGACCGGTGGTGCCCGAAACCAGTTTTTGGCATCATCAAAATTAATGTAGTGTATTCCTCAAAAGCTTGATTAAAACCTAATATCAGTGAATTTTTCTCTGAGATATTGTTCATGTGTATATATTGTGGCGATTTCCAACAAACAATTAAATTATCTTTTTGTTCGAACAAGCTCTGGTTGATGATATATGATTTCTCCTATTGAGTTTAGGCATATTTTGCCCTTCAAAATTTCTGTTGGGTGCTTAAGAAATGACTTGGTAAGATAATGTGAATTTACATGGCTGCTTGATGATACTCTCTTTTGCAGATAGTTTCTCTATTCATTGAGGCTCTTGCTTGGTGCTTTATGCTCCTCATGATTGGTGTAGAGACCAAAGTTTATATCTGCGAGTTCCGGTGGTATGTCCGATTTGGTGTCATTTATGTTCTGGTTGGGGAGGCTGTGATGCTCAATCTTGTACTCTCTGTCAAAGATTACTTAAAGCAGTAAGTTCTCTGATTGGTCAGTGTTCAGTAGTTTCATACCAAAAGCATCCATGAGCCACACACATGACCCTGGATTTATAATTAGCCTTTTTATCTAGCTCATTGCATATGGTACAACATTTATCGTTGTGAAGTACTTAGTAGTAAGTACCATCAATAAAAAAAATACGAAGTATCAATTGAAACAGAAGTGTGGATTGAATAAGACTTGAATGCTCATAATTTCCAATAGAAAAACTTACGTAATTTAAAAAAAAAAGGGGCTCCACTTACATTTACCACTGCTTTCTGTGTTAGAAAATGGCAGTCAGCAGGAATCTTAGATATTGCGTACAGATCACTGCGGACATAATTTTAGACGAAGATGATTTAAAAACCATTGCATATGGTACAACATTTATCATTGTGAAGTACTTAGTAGTAAGTACCATCAATAAAAAAAAAAGTACGAAGTATCAATTTAAACAGAAGTGTGGATTGAATAAGACTTGAATGCTCATAATTTCCAATAGAAAAACTTACGTAATTTAAAAAAAAAAGGGGCTCCACTTACATTTACCACTGCTTTCTGTGTTAGAAAATGGCAGTCAGCAGGAATCTTAGATATTGCATACAGATCACTGCGGACATAATTTTAGACGAAGATGATTTAAAAACCATATCTTCGAGATCTCTCTGATTTGACCTTGATCTTACAGCAACTCGAAAATTTCAAAATCTTCTACTGTATTCCTCTATGCTTGAAATTGCACCAGGGTGTGGACCTCTTTTGCGAATTTTCTTTCCTCTCCAATGCGAGATTTCTCTTGTTTTTTAACTTAGAGAGCAATAGCGTATATTTATAGGCTACAATAGGACCTTAAGAAGGAAATAAGGATAGGCTTCTTATGGAAACAGAAAACCCTAATTCGACCCAAATTAGAATTCTAGTTCTATAAATTACAATTCAGTCCACTAAAGAATTATAATTGCACTCCTGTCTTTATTATCAAAATAATATTTCGAGCTTTTTGTTATTAAATGCTTATTAATCTTCTCACGTTAAGATATCAGATATCCATCGATTAAATAATTACTGACATCTAAATTTAATGGATATCTTTATAATTCCTTGAGACTTTACACTGAACTTATTTGATATGTTGGACACAAAGTCCACCTGCAGAGTTTATTATAATCAAAACTTAAAAGCTTCATCAAGCGGATATCATCAAACCCTATTATGGGATGTGGATTCCGTCAATAAACTAATATGCACCATACACGTAGTGTAGTCATCCAATTTATTGATATTATTGACCCATAAAAGATCTCACTCCTTTATAAATCAAAATGCCAAACACTAAATGTATATGTCTATTATTTATGTTGGGATTAAGAGTACAAGTACTCATAATAACTATTTGGATGTTAATCGCCTTATATAGTCAGTATAAAGACAATAAACTCAAAAACGGTCATGTTCAATACACACAAAGCGTACTAGCATAATGAGTCAAAATTATTTCGTTTCTTGCAGCCAAGACAAACCCGTTGAAACATCATGCTACAATCGCACCGATGGTGTGTCCAAATCCATCTAGATTGTGAACAACAACTTATATTCTATAAGAACCGTCAAATAGGTCTTCCGTGTATAAGTAGAACTCTATACACCAACTTGTTTACTTTATAGAATAAAAGACACGCATGCATAATAATTAACAATGCAACCATTTGCCCATACAAAATCTCAGTTAGATGAAAAAACAAAATATACTAATAAATAGATCATTCAAAGACAAATACATA
This sequence comes from Camphora micrantha, assembly GCA_003546025.1. Classification (NCBI taxonomy): domain Eukaryota; kingdom Viridiplantae; phylum Streptophyta; class Magnoliopsida; order Laurales; family Lauraceae; genus Camphora; species Camphora micrantha. Next base: position 29,359,348 of record QPKB01000007.1, on the reverse strand, counting down.
AAATTATATTTTTAGTATAAATTTCCAACATTCTGATACTTAGAGTTGTGAGTATTTTGTAATATGATTTTCCACACAGCATACAGTGTGGGTTTTTCTCATTAATAGCTGAAGAGGTTACACAATATAAGGGATAAGGTACAAATAGTTGAAACAAAATTAGCAGCAAAAGTTTATCTTAGGAGAAATACATATGATAAGGCATTGACTATTTCTCCTTAACACCCCTCAAGCATGATTGTGCAACAGTGAGCTTGATACGCAAAGCTATGAACCGCTTGGAACTCAACGGCTTGGTCAAGATGTCAGCCTGCTGATCCACTCTAGAAAGATGGCAAACCTCAAGACATCGCTTGATAACAAGATCACGAACAAAATGCATATCAATCTCAACAAGCTTGGTTCCACCGTGGAATATTGGATTTGTAGAGAGATAAATAGCACCGATATTGTTGCACTAGACAATTGCAGGAGACCGAAGTGAAAAACTAAGCTGACATAGTAGATACTAAACTCATTACAATTCACAAGATGCTAGAGCAATACCACGGCATTCGGCCTTTGTGTTGTACTAAGCCACTGTGGCCTGCTTTTTAGAACTGCAGCTAAGTAAATTTGACCCAAGAAAGATGCCATACTCACTTGTAGACTTGCGATCATCGGGAAACCAACCCAATCAGTGTCCATAAATCCATGAAGTTACATGCGAGTTAGAGGTTGCAGTACAAGACCATAGGAGATAGTATGTTTGAGATAGCGCAAAATTCTCTTCACAACAGTTTAATGATCCTCATGGGGAGTCTGCAACTGCATACACTTAGACACCTTGTTAACAACAAATGCGATGTCCGAACAAGTGAGGTATTGTGAAGCACTTACATTCCTGCGATACAAGTGAGGATCATAAAAGGATGAGGTTCCTAAAAAGCGATTGAGTCAACTATCTGAAGCCATGGGTATGGTCATGGGTTTTACCCCATCCATTTTTGTTTTAGGCAGTAAGTCACGGACATAGTTGCTTTGAGACAGTAATAAGCCAATGTGGTCTCGAATAATCTCAATGCCAAGAGAAAAATTAAGAGCTCCAAGATCCTTAATAGCAAACTCTGAAAATGGAGTAGATGAAGAAGTCCAGTGATAAGAGGCAAACTACTTCCGGTGACAATTATATCATCAACATAAATTGAGCTGAGTAAAATAAAATCCTTTGAGAGCTTGAAAAATAAGGACGTATCAGACCCGAAATTGACAAATCCAATAGTCAGTAGAAAGGAGCTCAACCGATGATACCAAGTAGGAGGTGCCTGTTTTAGGCCATATGGTGCTTTGTTCAACTTGCAGACATGGGTTGGAAAATGACGATCTTGGAAACCTAAGGGCTGCATCATATACACTTCTTCATTTAGATAGCCATGAAGAAATGCATTTTTCACATCTAATTGACGAAGAGGCCAGTTGAAAATGATGGCGAGACTTAAAATCAGCCTAATTGTTATGGGCTTAATCACATGGCTAAAAGTGTCTTCAAAATTGATGCCATGCTGTTAATGAAAACCCTTAGCCACTAACTTGGCCTTATACCTATCAATTGAGCCATCAGCCTTCCTCTTGATCTGAAACACCCATTTACATCCAATTAAATTCATGTGTGGTCGATAAGGAACCTGCTGCCATGTCCCTTTTCGCATAAGTGAATTGAACTTGTCCTCCATGGCAGCTCGTCATTTGGAATCTTTATTGGCCTTCGTAAAACTAGTAGGCTCAACATCATTTGAGCATTTAGCAACAAGGCCTGGAGGTAGAGGATGCCGAGTACTAGTAGTAACAAAATCTGGGTACCCTTTGGGATGTCTAGTGTGATCTTGATTGTGAGTGACTATGGTGAGTGGGCAGCTAAGCATGTTCAGGTGCAAGTGTAGGTGCAGGTCTAGAGCTAGGTTCAAGTGTAGGACCAGGTCTAAGGGCAGACACATGTCCAGGTGTAGGACCAGGTCTAGGTGCAGATGTAGGTCCAGGTCCAGGTGTAGAATCAGGCCTAGGTGCAGATGCAGGTCTAGGTTTAGGTTCGGGGTTAAGCATTTGACCATGGTTAGAACTAGGTTCTGGGAAAGGCAGAGGTGAATCAACTTGTGATGGGAAAACACCCTTAGCAGTGGGAGATGTGTGGCGAGGTGGGCCACGCATTTGTTGTGATGCACCAGGTCTTGCACCCCCTCATTTGTAAGATGGGGACGGAGGGAAAAGTATTGACAATTAATGGTAAGGCTGGGGGCAAAGTTGGTAAAACGATTGATTTAGAAAAGAGGATAATTAGATTCATTAAAAATAAGGTCCCTAGAGATGTAGAGACGTCCTGTGCCAAGATTCATTAAAAATAATATCCCGTTTGCGGTTATCGAATAATTTCATTAATATTTATGAATTTGTTAAGCTCTTATTACATTGACATGCACCGCAAAAAGAAGAAACAGAGGAAGTAAAAGGTAAATGATAATTATTCCCGACTGTGGAAAGAACCTTATTTGAGGGGTGTCCTAGATGGGCATGGCAGATATCTGCAGATGTGCGTTCTCCTATTAGTGCACGTGGAGAAGCAGAGTCCAAATGATTAAGAACATAAAGAATATCCCTCAATTGTCCTGCAAAGAAGTATGTGGCCGGTCGCTTGATCTTTAATAAAACAACAGAAATGATGAAAATCAAAGATGACATGATTGTCCTTAGTGTGAATTGACGAACATAGAGTAATTTTTTTGTAATATTAGGAACACACAGTAAATTGTTCAAATTAATGAAAAGACTGAGAGGAAGAATGAAGAACAGAGGATCCAAACCTGGTCTAGATCACAAACGGGTAGAGAGGTTGGCCATGTCTTTGGTGAGATGATGTGTTCCACCAGAGTCTGGATATCAAGCATTGTCAGGGCCAATCGGAGGACCAGCCATCAATGTTGCTGGAGAGGGACTGTTACCTTGAAATTCAGGTTCATACCTATGATTGCACTTACTACTGTATGGCCTCGTTTGTTGTAGACTTGACAAACAGATTGGCCAGTGGAGGAACGCCCATATTGCTGCCAAGAGTCATTGTGGCCGCGACCTCAGCCTCTATTGCAACCAGGATTGCCCCCAAGTAGAGAAAGACTTCTACCTCTAGATGATGAACCAGCAGAGTGCGACACTACATTGTGTCACGCCCCCAAAAGTGAAACCGGGGTTATGCGTGAAATTAGGGTCAATTAAAAATTTTCTATTGTTAATCAAATGTAACCTGGCCCCAATCATATTCCATTCGGATCGAAGACTGCTGTAAGGTGTAGACATTTTCTCAAATACATATATAACAATTAGCGGAAGCTTCATAAATGCAAGTGGTATCTTAAAGATGCATAGTTTAAGAGCAAATACTGAATATCATATCTAGAGTTCAAGTTTGAGACTGTTAACATAATATTAGTTATAATAAGAATGCCACACTAAAACTGGGCCTAATCAAAATGATAATAAAAACAAAAGATGAAACTGATCAGATATAGCATGAAGGCTTTCGTGTACGGGGTCGATACGGCTATACAATGCCGTCCGTACTAAACTCTAGGAAGTCATCAAACTAATCTGCCTGAACCTCCTCCGTCGCTTCCTCCTCAACAGGGTAGAAAGGCTCGGTACCTATGCACCAAGAGTAGCATCATCAAACACAACGGTCACCAAGCAGATAGATATATAAATCGCCATACATATATAGTACTAAAGAAAGCAAACGATAAACAAGATCATGTGAAATGCATAGCGGTCTGATCATAAGAAATGCATTGCATTCAAATCATAAATAGACTATCAAAGTAGGCGGTCCACATATGCTAATTACCACGGGATAGTGTCATTGCCCTCGCTTACTCACATTGAATCGTGGTGGAGATATAAATAGTTGGGATCATAACCCTTCAATCAAAGTGTTCAAAGTGGTGTCCATTACACCAAATCCGAACTACAGATTGTCTTCTTGGGCTCATGCAGCTTTGGCCCCGTGGGCTCTGGCCCAATCTTACCTCAAGGTCAATCCTCTTTTGGCTCATGCGGCTCAGGCCCCGTGGGTTCTGGCCCAGTCTTGCCTCAAGGTTTTAAATTCAAGTCCTCACATAGGTGGTGCCCCAGCTGTGTTGAACGTTATCAGTTGAGTGGTGCCTGACACAAAGAATCCTAAATAAACATCAGTGAAGGGCTAGGCTTTCTTGCGCAAACAAGATTCAACATTAGAGAAACTACTTTATTCCAAATCAAATGAAACTTCAAACAAACTTCAATAGTAGTTCTCTTCAAGCCTTAAAATCAAAGCCCCCTAACCTCCACACTTCAACTAAATCTCAAAACAAACGAAACATTAAAAGGGATCCTAAATCCATCATCTAAGTTCTCAATGTGATCCTCAAACAAAGTAAAGCAAATAGAGCTATTGACATGTTCGTTACCTGTAGATAGTACCAGATGGTACAATTCAGAATCATAAGCGATAGACAATCCAATCCTAAATACAATGTTAATCCCGAAGCATCGTACAACCTACTCAGTCAACGAAAGGGGTTAGGGTTCACAATACCCGGGCAAACAATATTCGTGCATATATTTAAAGAATGGTATCCCGTTGTCCTGTACCGTTTAAGATTAAGTTCGGTTAAGTCCCGATACAACCGGATTAACCGTGAGACTACATTGGCTCAAAACATTCTCACGCATGGTCAAATGAGTCATCAAAAGGGGTAGCCAAGGTTCCAAGTCCATCTAAAATAGGGTTAAAAAGGCCCTTTTCAAAAGGTGCCACAGTTCATCCGATCGACCTAGCCCTTGGCCGGTCGACATCCCACACAGAGTACCCGGTCGACCCGACCCAGTCCGGTCAACCGAAAGTTGTAAACAAATGGTGTGCACAATGTTCTTCATCAAGCTCTAGAAAGCCTGATTGTGTGTGGTCGGTCGACCGCATACACTGCAGTTACAGAACCTCAGTTCTGTAACTGAAGTGAAATGAGTGGCAACCCTTTTCCAAAATCCCTGAATAAGTAATCAGTCAATATGAAAGGCTTAGCCCTTCCATTCTAATCCGGCAAACAAAGAAAATAGGGCTTTGGCCTCTCCACATACATCCATACCCCCTCTCATCAAGTCCATTTCAATCCATATCCATCCAACCAATCAAACCATCCAATTAAGAATCCATTTCATTAAACAATTAAACATAATTATCATGTTTTCCAAAATCAAAGGTATCAAATGAGCATATGGTCATCTAAGTCATCATCAATCATCAAATCAAAGGAGAAACAAACATATCTAAGCATATATATAAACCAAACCTAAGGAAATATTAGCAAAATAAAAACTAAATTAAATATAAATCAAAGAAAGGAAGGCTCTAAGCTACCTTATCACACTACTATACCCAAAGTAAATTAACTCAAACCTAAGGGGAAGATGAGGTTACCAAATAGATGGGTGGATGGAGTGGTGGCTTACAAATTGGAGATTGTTGAGCTTGCGAGGTCTACTCGGAGATGATAGTGATGATTGGAGGTTGTGGGGCCCACTAGATTAGTGGCCCACTAGATTAGTGGTGATGGAGGGTCTCTTGGTGGCTTTGTCAAGAAGAAGGGAAAAGATAGAATGATAGAAAGAATGCAGAAAGAAAGACAAATAAAGAAATAGAGAATGGAATGGTGAAATGGGTGATGAGGGAGAAGTCAACGTGAGTTGACAGTGAGCGGAGAGAAAGAGAAAATGAGATGGTGAGATAATGAGAGAAAAATGAAATGGTGAGTTAGATTGGTGAGATGAGTGGATTAAAGAGAGAGAGAGAGAGAGAGAGAGAAATAAGAAAGAAAGAGAAACAGAGAACAGAGAGAATGAAAGAGAGAAACAGGGAATGAAATGAAGAAAGGAAAAATGGGGAAAATAGGGAGAGATGGAGTGGGGTTGTTTCGCCTGAGATGGGGAAGATTGCTGGCAACACAGGTGGGTCCGGCGACGACGGGGCGGTTCCGGGATAGTGAGGCGGCAGTGAGGGTCTAGGAAGAGGGAGAAATGATTGAGAGAAATGAGAGATGAGATGAGATGAGATGAGATGAGAGAGTGAAGAAGAGAGGAGAAGGAGAGCTTGGCGATGGCGGCCAGTGATGGCGTTGTCCGGCAACGGCGAGGAGAGTGAAACGGAGAGAAAGAGAGAGATGAGTGAAAGAAAGAGAAAATGAGGGCTGCTGCTGTTGTTGTGAAAAGGGGGAATGGTGCTCAACGTGACCTAAATAAGGGATGGGGTGGGAATTACCGAACAGCCCCCTTGGGCCTTGGGTCGGGTTCGGGTCAGGTTTTGGATCGGTTCAGGATCGGGATGTAATAAAAGGGTACCCAAACGGGTTCGGACTCTCGCGAAACTTCGCACGCGTGAGCCACACGTCAAACCCAACTCGCTAAGACTCTAAACACACTTATTAACTAATCACACAATTAATTAATATTAATAGAAAATTAAGGGACGGGGCGTTACACATTGACTACGGGCATGTCAATGGAAACTTAATTTTCTTCAAGATGTGCTTCCTGTAAAAGAAGAAATCCGGTCAATTCTTCAAGGTAAATTGGTTCAAAATGAGTAGTCATGTAGGCGATAAAAGCTTCATATTCATAGCTTAAGCCGCTGAGAAGGCTGGAGGTAAGGTTGGAATTGGACACGGGATGAGCTATAGCAGCCAGATTATCAACAACTTATTTCTTCTTTTGCACATAGTCAGACATGGATAAAGACCTTTCTTGAGGGTATGTAGTTGATACTTTAAGGACATGATTTTAGCTTGAGGTAGAGCAGAATAAATCCTTTCAAAGATCTGCCAAACGTCCTTGGCAGCGGACAAACCGACGACCTGAGCAAGGATCGGCTTAGTGAGGGAAGAGAGAAACCAGCTAAGCAAAGTCTAGTCCTGGGTTTGCCACTGGAGAAAATCTGGGTTGATCACATCTGTGGGGTTGCCTTAGGTGTCAAGAGTGAACTGTGGTGGATAGTGGTAGGAGCCATCCACATATCCCATGCCATTGTGAGTCCCGAGAATAAGTAGGAACTGAGATAGTTAGATTACCAAAGCGGAAAATTATTTATGTCGAGTTTGACTGGAAGTACATGAGATATATTTGGAGCAAAAATGGGAAAAGTAAAAGTGGAGGTGGATGATGATAAAGGTGATGTGGGATTGGTTGAGGGAGATCACGCAGAGGAAGTTGACATTTTTGTTTTGGACGTCTGTCTTGTTAAGCTCTGATACCAACTTAGATTTGTGAGTATTTTGTAATATGATTTTCCACACAGCATACGATGTGGGTCTTTCTTATTAATAGCTGAAGAGGTTACACAATGTAGGGGATAAGGTACAAATAGTTGAAACAGAATTAGCTGCAGAAGTTTACTTTGGAGAGATACATATGATAAGCCATTGACTATTTCTCCTTAAAACTGATTTCATTATATTTGTAGGATTGTGATTGTTTCTATTCATGCACTCCCAGAAATAAAAAATTTAATATTTCTTAAGATCGTGGGATCTATTTAAAGTTCTGAATTGGGTTGATATTCTTATTCATATTTTTTAAAACCCTCGTCATGGATTGATATTCAAATGGCATTTACAAGCCCAACTATTTCCTATCTTTGAAAATCGAAAATCGAACAGATGCTTATTATTTGATGATCCAATGCTTACGTCCCACACTAGATAAAGTTTTGACATTTAAAATTTGAGACATGTACTAGAGGTCTTCTATTCAAGCGCAGAAAGAATGATTGTCACAAGGTTACCAGATTAATCTACAATTGTATCCTTCTCTTCACTTGGTTACCAGCGATATGACTTGATGCTTGGCCGACCAAAATGGTGTTTTCCACATGAGCAACGACGCACAAGTGGGGCCACTTCCGGCAATCCATTTTTCATCCGGTGGGCCCCATAGTGGGATCAACCATGGCCTAGATATCTCTCTTGTTGAACGTTCTTCACTGTCTAGTTGGGGTGTCAACAGAAGGAAAAGAGGTCGGCCATTTCCAATTCCTTTATGTTCAAGCTGAAATTTTGGGCCAGCCTGGTCATGCTGAAATTTAACCAAGTGATATGCTCTGGCTTGGTGCAAAACCAACAATTTTAGATAAGTTTTACCATTATGTTAAATGTGGTATTATCTACCTTTATTTGAAGCGGCCATTTAAGCAACTAATTAGGTTGCTAGCATTATCAATGGCAATGTTATTTGCACTATTGGGCCTATCAGCCCATCACATCAAACAGGGCGCAGGGCTTTTAGTTAGGGCCTGTGGATGAGGTCTAGTCTCATTTTTTGACTTGACCAGTAGATGGATTGGGTATGGCCTAGGTTTAAGATATTTTTTTTTTATTTTATAGAGGCTCAGCCCACACCTAAACATGAAACCTGGTTATGATTTTCATGTTCCAAAGGTTTGGACCAATTGATAAATTGTTTCTGACTATCTTTAAAAAAAAAAAAAAAAAAGAGTTTCTGACTGCGACTCGTAAACCTGTTGAATATCATGCCCATTGATAGCTTGATACTGATGGTATAACCATCTATGTGGTCGCCTCCTAGTGACAGCGCAAAAAGATGGTGGTTATCATCATCATCATTATTATTATTATTTATTAATATTATTTTGTGTGTGGTAAGTGTTGGGGGTAGGGGTTGCATAAGCTTGACCAGCATTGTGTCCCATTTAATATTTTGGATTACCCCATTCATTTATTATTAGCCTCTTGGCCTAATGGTACAAGATAACAATATTGCTATTCTTTATTTTTTTCCTTCACGTGAACAAAGAAAATTAAATCACAAAGGAACAGTAAAACTCGATTCAATTACTCCTTGATCGTCATGGAGAAATTTTGTTGGTTCTCACTCTCTCACACGCGCGCACATAAAAAGCGAAAAAAAGAGAAGATTCCACAGTACTGCACTATGATTGTAGATCTCCCTGCTGGAAATTCCTAGATGTCTGTGTATTTTATCTTATAAATAAAAGCTGGCAGTCTCCCTGAGGTCCCGTTTCTTACTCCTAAAACATTTAAGTATTTACCTTCTAACTAAAGTATACCACCTTTCTTTTTGCTTTTCTTGCTGTTTTGAGTTCTCAAGTCTTGATAACTCAACTGACCTGAATCTTGTGGGCTAGCCAGTTACTTTGGGAGGTACTATCGATTTTCTTTTATTTGATTAATGGTAGATTGATTAATATTTATGCTACCTTTCGCCAGTCAATTTAGCCAATTCTTATGCTGAGAATTAACTTATCCTGAGAATAGGTTGTGCTGAGAAAGTTCTAATTCCAAGAATGAGCTGGGCTAAATTTGTGTGGCAATATTATTTTATAATTGGTTGCAAGACGTTCAATAAGTGAAATCATGTTTAATAATGTTAGGAAGACCATCATGTGTTCAATATCCTCATGGTTCTCTGCAATTGAGGAGTTCCTTTGTCAAAAGTTCCATAATCCAAATAGACCCTAGATGGCTATAATTATAAGGGGTGTTATTCTCCATAAAAATGTAATGTAATGGAAAGGATACTGGTATCCATGTCCTTGAATTCATAAAATGCAATGTTGTATCCCCATTCCCAGCTTTCACATCTGTATTTTGGCGTCACAAGTTTCAATTTATGACCTCACTATATATAAAAAGGAAGGCATCTTTTATTTGTTACATGCAATGAAAGAGAGGGGTTGAAACAAAGACAGAGAATGTTGTGTGTGTGTGTGTGTGTGTGTGTGTGTGTGTGTGCGGGGCGGGGGGGGGGGGGGGGGGGGGGTGGGTACGGGACCTGCAACCAAAGGTTTGATTCGACGAGATAGAGAACTTGCTGGGAAGGAGAAAAGGAGATGACAAAAAGAGGGAGAGCGGGGTCGTTGGGTGGGGATGAGCGCACGAGAGAGAGGTTGCCGGTTTAAGGAAAAGGCAACAAGGGAGAGACAATACTTGGTTTTGAAGTTGTGGAGGGAGGTGGTTGAGAGTTTCTTGGAAGGGAGGGGAAGACCTTTGACCCTGAGAGATTTTCTGCGACAACTGGGATAGAGGCTTGGGACTCCAAGTCCCAAGTATTCTTGATGAAAAATGATTTTTATTGTGCTGAAACTTCTTTGCTCGTGGATGGATTTTCCATGGGAATATTTTTCGGGAACACCTAATTTGTGACTACCAAACACATTTTTTCAATTTTCATTCCATTGGAATAAAAAACTATTCCCAAGAAATGATGCCAAACAGCCCCTAGACGTCCCTTGCCATTAAGGTGGTTATGGATTTGAATGTGTAGGTTTTCTTCTATCGTATAAATGTTATAATGATCACATGGCGTTGGAGCATGGGAGCTTCAGTGTTGGAAACTTTTTTTTTGGAATGGTTACTTTCATTAAAAAAAAAAAAGAAAGCAAGCATTACAAGAGTAGTTCAATGTTGGAATTTTAACTGCTATAGAAGCTGATATATTACCTTTTTATCTTCTGTATTTACACGAGCAAGGACAGTATTTCTCATGCTTGTATTTTTTCCTCATGCAGATCCGTTCTTTATCTGTATATGTCAAAGATTGCGTGTCAGGTTTGTGCCCTTTTTTAGTTACACATGGACGAAGTGCACTCACAAAGTGTATTTCTTTTTAATTCTAAAATTCCTTCATTATCCAATGAATCTGTTTTGTAGTGATGGTTCACTCAGAAACTTTTTTTTTTTTATTGGCTACAGTAATATTTCATTAAAAGGAAAAAAATATACACCTAAAAAAAAATTATACACAACCACTCATAGGTGAACCAGTATAAGAGTTATATACCAGCCACCAACCACTATACTATAGGGGCGCTTAGATTAGCTTAGCTAGACAATCTGTCATTCCATTTGCAAGTCTACTAAAATGCTGAAATGAGACTTGAATCTCATAAACTAGATAACTAATTTCATTGAATAAAAACTGCATTTTCCAAGGCCTTCTCAAGTATTTCACCCAAGATATAGCATTTGCTGAATCACTCTTTGCAGTTGCCTCCCATCAGTTTTTGCTCCTCTTTGTTTGAAGAAGAAATTTTTTAGGACTAATGGATATGGTAGTTTAATTTTTTACCATTTTGCCCCTCCTCAAATCTCTTTACTTTTGTAACGAAGAGTGATTTTAAAAAATCATAAGGGCACTTTTGTCTTGCGCTTGTTTGTTAAGGATACACATGCAACAAAGTTTTAATATCCTCAGAAATTTTTACTCTTATTCTCTTGAAAGTGGGCGCATCTCATTTCTCAAGGTTCTTTCAAGTAGGTTTTTTAATTTTTTTATTTTTTTTTTAATTTTTTCATTATGTTTTGGTAAGCCCTTCAAATAGAGTTTCATGAGGCTCTTTTGTGGGGACATTAAGATAAATGAAAATAGGCGCAGAATGTGGTTCCTTTAGGGTTGATCTCCTGAGTAGAGCCCACTAGAAGTAATCTAAACCTTACAAATGATCTAGGCCCAACTTTAAAATTGTTTGTATGAAATATTTGAATTGTTTATAATATTTTATCTGATTTTTTTAAAAGTTATCGATGTAAAGATGGGTCATTTGGATGAAATTTAATAGGACTATATACTACATGGTAAGGCCATATTTCCCAATCATTTAGATTTTCATAGGTAGGCCCATTTGTGGAACTCTTCCGTAATTCATTATTCTCTTCTATTCTCATATGTTTACCACGTAGATAACATTGGGGCCTTTGAAATACTTAGTAGGCCATAAAATAAATGTCCTCTTTTCTATGAGATATTTCACTCAAATAAAATGTAGGCCTACTGTCAGATCGATCTCTGCAAAATATTTATATTTAAAATATTTATCTAAGTATTGTAAAAGTTACTATAGACCATTTAAGTGAAGTTTTATGAAGCCTATAAGGAAATTGGCCATATTTTGAACTATTTAGATTTTTCACAAGAAAATCCACTAATATTATTTGTCGATAATCCTTGCCCCCTTGCAAGAAATTCCTAGCTCCGCCATTGTGTATGAGCAAAATATGATGATATAAAGAACAATAAATTTGGAGAGCTTCAAGAATAGCCGAAACTTTTGCATCATTAGAGTCTTTGATCTTGACTTGCCTATAAAGTATATACATAATTCCCCCTTTGTAATTTCCCAGCATACCTCTAGTGCTGGCGAACTCTTATTTTTCTTTTGCTGCTCCATCCACATTGAACTTTAGAACACCATATGGAGGACAGCATCAAGAAACATTCCTTTTTCTTCTTTATAACTTGCATCTTTCAAACAAGCTCCCCACATTGCAAGATGTTAATATTTTAACATCTACAAATTCCTTTCTAGCACATGCCCAATTCGCTATCCTGAAGAGCACATCCGATAATATTTCTTCCCTTGATGACTCATTTGTATTAAAAATTCTATCATTTTGCTCTCTCCAAATTGACTAAACAATGGAAAGTGGAATAATCCTCCATAAGTTCATACCATTACCATCCAACGGGGTCCCTTTCGAACCTTCAATCAACGCTGGTAATGATCCTGGAAGGCACTAACACACCCCACATGCTTTGAGGAAAATACCTCGAAATAAATGAAGCAACATCACAATGAATGAATAAATGATCTATTGACTCCATCTCTCTTTTGCGAAGGCAACACATGTCTAAAATTGCGCCGACATCAACCCCCTTCTTCTTAAACTATTCGCCATTCAGATCTTGCCCGCCAATGCCAACCAACAAAAAGCCTCCATTCTTGGTGGACCAAGTCTCATCCAAAGTAAAGCACGTGGAGACCAAACTTCTTTAAAAGGATCAATCTCCCTATAGAATGACCTCAAGGGGAATGATCCCGCGGAATCATACTTCCAAATATGATAATTAGTAGAATCCATGCAGAAGAAGACGTTAGCAAGAAGACTCGACAAGGACTCACGCTCCACCAACTTTGAAAGATGAAGGGCCCTCCAAACACTCATAACCCAAGACACCACATTACCATTCCGAACATAACAATCTTTGACTGAAGACTCTTACTGGACACGACCATAAACACTTAGAGAAACAGAAGACATAAAGAACACAGCCACTTGATCATCAAACCAAAAACGAACTCTATCCTTTTCTCCCATAGTGAAACCCAAACCTTTGACGAAGACGGAAGACCTCCCCCCTGACTTTTGACCAAATACCAGACAATCTATATTTAGGGACTCTTTTAGGAACCCACCCCTGTACATCCTCCCCATACTTTGACACTATTATCCTCCTCCAAAAAGCCTCTTTCTCTACCCCGAATCTCCACCACTATTTAGCTAGCAAAGAACAATTCTTTAACTCTAAGTTCCCCAAACCCAATCCCCGCTTTTGATTTTATCACCTCACACCACTTCACTGAGTGCAACTTCCTTTGTAAAGAGACATGTAATATACTAGTAAGCTTGATAAAACATGATTTGATAAGAGTGATTTTCCCTTTGAAGGAAAGATATTGCCTCCTCCAAGTGGATAGCTTTTTTTTTTTTTTTTTTCAAACTTTTACACCACCAGATCCCACATTGAAGCGGACCTTCGATTCACTCCAACAAGCAAGCCAAGATACTGAAAAGGAAGAGACCCCTTTCTACAATCCAATATATCACCCAATATCTATATGTTCTCCTCTGAACAACCCATTACCACCAAGAAGCTTTTTGATAAGTTAATCTTCAATCCCAAAACAATCTTAGAATAGCTCAAAACTCACTTCAAGGACACGATTTATTCCCAATTTGTAGAAGTAAATAAAATCGTGTCATCTGCAAACTGACGGTGCATAATTGCTTCTCCCCTCTTGTGAGCTTTGAATCCTCTAATTAAACCCATGGCTTTTGACTTTGTGAGAAGAGATCCCAAAGCTTCTGCCACTATGGTGAATAAAGAAGGACATAGTGGATCACTATATCTTAAGCCTCTTGATGCTTGAAAAAGCCTAGAGGGCGAGCCATTCCCATATCCAGAGAATGATGTAGAAGAAATACATTCATTAATTCACCCTCTCCACCTAGCCTCAAAACCAATTCTGCCCAATATATAATCTACAAAATTTCAGTCCACATTATCACAAGCAATGATCAAAATAGCAGTTGCGGTGAGCATAACGACCAATGGCAAAACACTACGTAGCAATTGTAGTGATACGTAATAGTATAGCCGTGTGAATTTTTTAAGTGGTAACAGAATTTGAATCTTGTGCAGCAGCCAATCTTGTGTTTTTGTTTTTTTTTTTTCTAAGTGATTTGGAACATATAAGGGTAGAGACAACATTATGATAGGCTATGGAGGAGAAGAAATAGGAAAAACAGTAAATTAAAAATGCTCAGCTTTACTAGCCTTTTGGACCGTAGCATGCTATTTTCAAAATAGCGTAGTGGCCTCAATTGCAATGACCGCTACGCTACGTAATGGCCACTATTTTGAAGCATGATCATACGCATTATTCACTAAGAAACTTGTAATGCATATTTCTAAATTTGGACCTCTTTTATGCAGGCTTTATTTGGTATTCTCTTGCTAGTTTATGTTCCTGGTTTGGATCCTTATCCGGGTTACAACCCCATGGGAAATGAGGTGACAACTAATGAGTCAGAGTATGAACAACTTCCTGGGGGAGAGCAAGTTTGTCCTGAGAGGCATGCCAGCATATTTTCCAGTAAGTTCATATTTGTATAGGAACTTTATAAATTCTACTATCATTTATTGGACTATATTTGAGAAGTTATATATATGCTTGGCAAAATTTAAAGGAGCACCAAGTTGCCCCATTACCTGATGACTCTGTTTTGGTCCTCTCTTGTTAGAAATACTTTTTGGATGGATGACGCCTCTCATGCAACAAGGGTATAAAAGACCAATAACTGAGAAAGATGTTTGGAAATTAGATTCATGGGATCGGACTGAGACACTAAATAGCAGGTCTGCTTTGGTTTTCATATGAATCAACGTTCACGTGAATGTAGACTGTATTTACAATGTCTTGTTGCAGGTTCCAAGAATGCTGGCTCAAAGAGTCTCACAAGCCTAACCTATGGTTGTTAAGAGCACTACATAGTAGTCTTAGGGGAAGGTATGTGCTTGTATATTTTTTATTCTTATCTTTAACCTAGCTGTATTTGTGATTCATTTATTTTCCTTCCCTCGGGAGAGGCTGCAATCATGGGATAGAGCAAGCATCTATAGTGTTTCCATAATTTTATTCTATATATTACTCCACCGATAAAAAAAATAATAAAAAATTTCTATATGTTACTTCATATGCATATGGCATGGCAATCACTTCTCCTATTTGTTTATGCAGATTTTGGCTGGCAGGTCTTTTCCAGGTAATAATACATCCTTCTCTTTTTTTAGACATCCTTCCTTTTAAGAGTTGAAATCATAAGATCTGTGGGAGAGACGGTAAATAATTTAATATCTCTAACGATATATGTAAGTGCCTAAAATAATACGGACTTGATTAAGCGGTTGTGACGCGTACAAACCTACTGTTAAGCTTTTTGGGAGGGAGATTGAACACCTGAGTCCTGAAAGGAAAAAAGAGGCAAATGTTAGAGGCTTCTGATTACTGTCCGCCGAAGGCTCTCCGATGCCTGAGTTAGTGCAGTCACTACGCTAAAGATGAATGGTGAGGAGAAAATGAGAAGTGAGAGTATTCGTGCCTCAGAGTGTACCTTTGTGGGTTTCACCTCTTGTTTTTATATAGTCGAGCAAATGCCATTAGAAGCTTCCTTAGTGGAAGTAGGTAAAAAGGGAACATCCCATCAGGCCATACCTTGTTCCCTTAGTGGAGGTAGGTGGAGGCATCGTCCCATCGGACGTACCACGACCTCTCATATGATTGCGGATGTGACTGCTGATAAGACTACCCCCTTATCTATATCCGGCGCCCATCCTGTCTGTTAGCGCGTTCTGCAACGCTACCATACTTTCATTGAATACTAATTAGACATTTTAGTGCCCATCTCAGTTAGTCGGCCGAGCTGAGAGAGCCTTATAGTTAGAGCATCCTGGCGCTACTGACCGAACTGCACGGTGTCGGGACTATTACCAAGCACACCATACTAAGGAGGAAAGTCGATACTCTAACTGAAGCTGATTCTGGCTTGGTACGGGCTGGGACTGCCGAGACCCATCAATCCAAGATCAAGCTAACTCTAGTTGGTGCTTTGGCTGAGATCAAGGTTCGTCTCGGTATTTCAGAAAATACCCCCCACACAATATATAT
Organism: Camphora micrantha; assembly: GCA_003546025.1. Classification (NCBI taxonomy): domain Eukaryota; kingdom Viridiplantae; phylum Streptophyta; class Magnoliopsida; order Laurales; family Lauraceae; genus Camphora; species Camphora micrantha. The sequence continues at coordinate 29,343,033 of QPKB01000007.1, read as the reverse complement.
ATACATTCATGTGTTACAGTTCCATTGCCTATGTGGAATTATTTCAATTTTTGGGTTGCAATAAGAAAGCAACTGGAATCAGAATTTTACAATCATAATGATCTATTTTCTTGGTTAAAAAAAGTATAATGAATAAAATACAATACAAAATTTATTATCCTAAAAAGAGGACCTTGAGAACATAACTTTCTTTCATCCAAAATCCGAGAGATGGACAAGTTGCATTTAGTTCCTACCTTTTGGTCAATTTGGATGTTTCAAATGTGTGTGCACGTGTGGACATGTGCATTTGCATGCATGTGTTTGTCTGAGTTTGTGCACGTGTGTGCCTTGTGATTAATTAGTTGGCCCATGTGTCTGAACGTGTGCATGTGCCCTTCCCTCAAGTAGTCCTATTGATTGATTGGCCTATGATATATTGTCAGAAAACATCTCTTCCCAGATGAAAAGTTAAAATAAGCCCTACGAATACACGGATACGAGAATCCAAGGGGAAATTATGTAACTGAAGGAGAAAATATTGTTGGAACTAAAATGATTGTAACATTGATCTCTAACAAGCATGCAGAAACCCTTGCCCCAAACTGATAGAAGTCTAATGGCGATACCTTCATGGTAGAGGGAACCCTGTATATTTGTTCTCCATGTTTGAGAGCCAATGAGACGGATAATCACCTCCTTGCCATTGTGATTTTACATTCGAAGTTTGGTTCCATCTTGCTTTATGTGGAGCTTATTGGGTCTTAGCTACTGCATAATGTACATCTTGAAAAAAACCAAGTGGTGCCAATTTAAGCCTGTGATGTGAAAGTGAACCCCAGTGGCGATTGTGTGCTTCCCTTCTAGATAATTTAATTTTATTAATCATATTGACTCTCTTTTGATCAACTTGCAGATTGGTACTAACGCTTCTCAGTTTGTTGGTCCAGTATTTTTGAACCTTTTGTTACAGGTTAGTTGCCTTTATATGTATGGCTTTGCATCTTGTTGCTTGCCTTTATTAATAGAAGAAATCATGAAGAACTCAACATGGTTTCATGTCCAATACATGTTCAAAATAGGAATATCCTGATTCCTAAGAATCCATGTAACATAGCAGCTTATGAAAAGCAAGAACACTTTGAAGATCTAACATCCATCAGTTCATTAATTTTGAGTCACAACTACTGAGATAATTGAATTAATTTTTTCTATCTAGTTCGAATTGTACTGCTGATGTCCTTCTCTTTTGCACTTGAGATGTGGACTTGAGATTTAGTCAGTTAGGCAATTCAACTAATTTTTATTAATTTATTTTCTTATTTGTATTTGGCATCAACAAATTAGTAATTGATTATTGAACTATTTTTTGCAGTCTATGCAACAAGGGGACCCATCTTGGATTGGTTACGTATATGCCTTCTCAATTTTTGCGGGAGTGGTATAAGCCTATACTTTCAACTGCAACTTTTTTGCTGAGAACATTTTTTTCCTGGGAATTATTGGATTCCACACTCAAGAAACTTTGCATTTTTTTTTTTTTTTTTTGTGTCCCTGATTCCAGAAATATGGGGCTTGTTACAAAAGATGGCCAACATCCAATGTGACAGGCCCAGTTTTAACTGGGGATTCCTTCAACATCTCACGGATTGGAATGCTATAATCCATTCAATTGGAATCCCATAAACAAATGTTTATAAACAAACATGAAAGGGTTTCATTTCTCTTCCAATTTATGATATTTTGTGGGTATCACCATCTGCCTTTTGGCCCATGATTTCAATTTTCAACATTTTTGAATCACTTAAACATGGGTTCCATATGTGTTGTATTAACATCTCAGGGGACATCTCATTTTATCATTTTGCTAATGGCCCTGTAATTCTTATTCGTAAACTGATTTATCTTTCTTCCCCTCTGTTTTGAATCATGCTGGAAGTATTTGTCAGACAAACACATTTTTCACAATTATTTTGCTACATTCAATATTGTTGTTTCTAACTTCCCAAATAACTTTTAGCTTGATATCATGAGATCTATCTGCTAGGAACATCAAAAGAGGGGTTACGTTAAAATCCAAGGTTCTATATATGATGAATATATCTAATAGGGCTGTTGCTCTATTGAACACAACCCTATGGTCAAATTATTTTAAACTTTATTTGGTTGCATCGAAATCCATATTTGCTAGGAAGTGAGTCCTATTGTCAGGTAAGAGTGGTTATCGACTTGTTATTATGTTTTCATACATAGTTTCCTTTAGGTCAAGTTTGTGCAAGGGGTTGGGTTCCTCTCCGAGAGGAATATACCACCAAAATTTTCCAAGTGTTAGCTTAAGATCCCTCAATCCACAGGAGGATCTCCTTGGGTCTAATCCAAATGACACAATAAACATCAATAACCTGAGAATGAGTATGAGCTTACCTGACTCCATGGCTTTATCTTGAAGGTAATGGAAGCTCCTTAGAAATGACAGAAGCTTGAAGCTTTGTGGGGTTTACAACTCCTTTGCCTTTGCTATTTTTTCTTGCTTAATGATGGAGGCCAAGAAACTATTAACCAAAGGAGTAATCCAAAGGGGTCCTTTTATAGGAGATTTCTACCCATCAAGGAACCATTAACCCCAAACTATCACCTAACCCTTTAATCTCAGCCCATTATTAGTTTGTTGACAAGTGAGCTCAAAATAACTAGGTCTCATAAATGTGCAGACAAGTGGGTAGGATTAAAGATCCTTAATGGGCTTGTGGTCATGTGGGCCACACCCATTTAATCCAACATTCTCCCACTTGGCCCATATGACCATGGAAACAAAATCCAAAATTTTAATTTAAGGAAATTCATTTTTCAAATAGTACTTTTGAAAAATAATAAAAATGACATTGACCGATGTGCATCAACTTTAAAATAATTGCCAACGTGTCTCTTATGTTGAGCCTTAATACTGTGACTAAATTGGTTTACCAATGTGAACCATAGCGGTTACATGTCTTTAATGACATGCTCCCTTCCATAATTATGCCACTAGCACCCCAACCTAACCAAGTCCTTAATAAGGGTAAATAAGACATTTTCAATGGCCGTCCTATTTAATTGGGTACGATAATGTCATTCTCTTTAATATTCTTATTTTATTCACCTTAATACATGTAAATATTTGACAAAATAAGAATTACGAAATCATTACTGTAATGATGTCCTCAACAATAAGGCAAATCAATAAGGCCCATATTTCTAACATGCTCTCTATAAGCCTCTGGCGCCAATGCCTTCGTTAACGGATTCGCTATCATTTGGCTCGTTGGAGCCCCAACAATAGACATCAATTGATCTCGCACCTTTTCCTTTAACACAAAGCACTTAACTTCCAAAAACTTTGATTTACTGGAAACTTTGTCATTTTGAGCAAATCTTCTTGCTGCATCATTATCACATAAGATTTTAAGAGGTTTAGAAATTGTATCCATAATTCGTAAACCTGTGATAAAATCTCGCATCCATAAAGCATGCCCTATTGCTTCAAAACATGCCACATATTCGGCATCAAATGTGGATGGAGTCACTAGGGTCTGTTTCGCACTTCTCCATGATACTGCCCCACCAGCTAAAAGGAAAATATATCCTAAAGTCGACTTTCTTGTATCGAGACATCCAGCGAAATCTGAGTCTGAATAGCCGATCACTTCTAATTGATCGGACTTTCTGTATGAGAGCCTGTAATTCCTAGTGCCAATAAGATATCGTAAGACTTTCTTAACTCCTACCCAATGCATCATTCCTGGGTCACTTTGATATCTACTAAACATGTCAACTGCAAAACTGATATCAGGTCTAGTGCATGTTTGTGCATGCATTAGACTCCCTACTGCAGCAGCATAAGGACATTGGTCCATTTGACGTCTTTCGATTTCATTTCTTGGATATTGCACTTTACTAAATTTGTCACCCTTAATTATTGGTGAATCTTGGGGCCTACATCCTTCCATACAGAATCTTTTAAGAATAGTTTTAATATAGGATTCCTGTGATAACCCAAGTAATCCTCGAGATTTATCTCGATTCCTATTACAAATGTTGCTTCTCCCATGTCTTTCATATCAAAACTATTCTGAAGATATTCCTTGGTTTCATGAATTATACCAAGGTCATTACTAGCTAGCAAAATATCATCGACATATAGTATTAATATTATAAACTTGCTCCCACTAACCTTGAGATAGATGCAATGGTCTACTGGATTTTCGGAAAAATCGAATGATGTGATAATGCGGTTAAATTTAAGATATCATTGCCTAGAAGCTTGTTTCAAACCATATATCGATTTCTTTAATCTGTAAACTAATTTATTGGTATTCCCTTTTTTGAATCCTTCTGGTTGTTCCATGTATACCTCTTCTTCTAAATTTCCGTTTAGGAACGCCGTCTTAACACCCATTTGATGTAGCTCTAAATTGAAATGAGTTACAAAAGCCATAATTATCCTAAATGAATCCCTTTTAGACATCGGAGAGTAAGTCTCATTATAATCAACTCCCTCTCTTTGAGTAAAACCTTTGGCCACGAGCCGAGCCTTAAATCGTTCTACATTTCCTTTCGAGTCCTTTTTGGTCTTGAAGACCCATTTATAGCCTACAGTCTTAGAACCCTTTGGTAGTTCGATAATATCCCAAACCTCATTAGTAGCCATTGATTCTAACTCTTCTTTCATAGCATCCATCCATTTATCAGAATTCACATTGTCTATGGCCTCTTCGAATGTTCTAGGGTCATCTTTTATCCCAATATTGGCTTCCTCTAAATATACAACATAATCTTCCGAAATGGCAGGTCTTCTTATTAGAGTTGACCTCCTTAATTCCGGATTATTAGGAAGTGGATTATCATGATGTTCTGGGAGTGGATCATTAATGGGCTGACCAATATTATGTTCAACTTGATCATTTTGTGGTTGTTGTATCTCTTGATGACCATTAATGATATCAAGTGGAACAAACCCATTTTGTGTATCAGGTAACTCAGTAATTTCCCTGATTTCTTTATAAACTATATCTCTTCCTTGAACACTCCCACTATTCTCATGATTCTCCAGAAATTTTGCATTTTCCGATTCTACAATCCTAGTGGTATGATTAGGACAGTAAAACCTATACCCTTTAGACCTCTCAGGATAACCAATAAAATAGTCACTAATAGCTTTAGGGTCTAATTTTCTTTCATGTGGGTTATAAATTCTTACTTCAGATTGGCAACCCCAGACTCGAAAATGGTTTAGGCTGGGTTTTCTTCTGGTCCACGACTCAAATGGTGTTTTTGACACCGCTTTACTAGGGACACGATTTAATATGTATATTGCCATCTTAAGGGCTTCACCCCACATTGATTTGGGTAAAGTAGTATTACTTGCCATACTCTTAACCATATCGATCCATAAGCGTCCTATTTCTTCTCTCAGCGACAGCATTCTACTGAAGTGTTCCATACATTGTGTATTGGGCCACAATACCTTCATTTTCTAGAAATTTAGCAAATGGGCCCGGGTTGCGACTCGATTCAATGTACCTTCCATAATACTCACCACCTCTATCAGATCTCACTACTTTGATTTTTCTCTCTAATTAGTTTTCTACTTTTGCTTTAAATATCTTAAAGACATCTAAAGCATCATATTTCTCTTTAATCAAATAAACATAACCAAATCGTGAAAAATCATCGATAAAGGTGATAAAGTATTGTTCACCTGTAAAACATGGTACATCCATTTTTCCACATATATTTGTATGGATTATTTCCAAGAGTTCAGATCTTCTTGTGGCACATTTCTTGTTTGTGTTTGACTGTTTTTCCTTTATACAGTCTATACAAACACCATAATCATTGAAATCAAGATTAGGTAATAATTCATCTTTCATTAATCTGAGCATTCTTTCTTTTGAGATATGCCCTAACCTTTTATGCCACAACATAGAGGAGTTCTTTTTAATTGCCATTCTCTTAGTGCCAATGCTCAATTTACAACTAATGTGTGGTGTGTGCAATGATTGGTCATTCATAGAATTTAACATTATTCTATACAATCCACCACATAAATAACCACTCCCAATTAAACATTCATTTCTAGAAATTCTCATATAGTTTTGTCCAAAATATAATTCAAATTCTTCATGAACCAACTTTGAAACATAAATTAAATTTCTAGAAATTTCAAGAACAAGGAAAACATTATGGAGATTCAAAATAAATCCGGTGTCCAGCACCAATCTGTAAGTGCCTACTGCTTTGACTCGTGATTCCTTTCAGTTCCCCATGGCAATAGTCTTTTCTCCATCATTTGGTTTCCGGCTTGAAAAGAATCCCTGCACACAACCAGTTACATGAATGGTTGCACCAGAGTCAACCCACCAAGAATTTGGTGGAACTTCGGTTAAATTGGTTTCATGACATACTAGAGATAAAATTGTACCTCTCTTTTCAAACCAATTTTTCCGCTTCAGGCAACCCTTTTTGAAGTGACCGTTCTTTCCACAGAAGAAGCATTTCTTCTATCCCAGTTTTTCCTTCTTTTCTGGTTTTGCAATTTGAACACTTGGCCTTTTCTTATTCTTTTCCTTTCCCTTGAACTTTTTATGAGAGACGAAGTTTACCATCAGTTGCCCCTCAGCCTTAACTTCCTCTCTTCTTGATCGCTTCTAACAATTAATTCTGTTATGGTCCAAGGTGTTGGGCTTTGATTGTATGCAACCTTAAACGGCCCAAAAGAGGAAGGGAGAGAGTACAAAATAAATTGTATCAAGTACTTTTCTGATACACTCATATCTAATTGTTCCAATTTTGAAACAATATTTTGCATTGATAAAATATGTTCTCACTCCCAAAGTCCCATCATATTTCATGCTTGATAGGCGGCTTATTAGTGGTGCCCCTACAACCTTGTCAGTTACTTTGAACTGCTCCTTTATAGTATCTAAGAGATCATTTGTATTTTCTATTGTTCCAAGAGATCCCCTAATACTTCTTGAAATAGAGTTCAAGATAATCTTGGTCGCCACTTTGTTAGCCTTGGTCCATTTCTCAAATTTTTCCTTTTCATCACTAGATGTATCATTTGTAGGAGTTAGGAGTTTAGCTTCATCAAAGACTATGTCCAAATCCAAGAAGGTTATGACTATCATTAGCATGTTCATCCATTCTAGAAAATTTGACCCATCTAAGGTAGGAATGGTCCCTAATGTAAAAAGTGCTGCCATTGACTTAGTTACTGAAAATAAACAATAATATCCACAAGTTACAATTTATTTTTGATCATGCAATAACAATGAAAGTAAAAGTAATTGTACATTATTGTAAATTTACCTTTGGGTATGAAAAACAACATGCATAATAATCACTTTTCTTTAATTAATAAGACTACGATAATAATATGATGCGATTAAGATGATTATTCCTTTGGGCATAAATCATTCTTAATTACATCACATTACCAACAATATCTTATTCCGATTTCTATTCCATGAAGATTGAACATTTGGGCTTCTCCTCATATCTTTTATGAAATCGCAATTTAGTGTTACTATAATCACACAAATAGTGGTGACATACCCTTAGTTCAATCTAGAAATAAAACAATTCTTCATGACTTGGTTGCTTTTACAACTATCAAATCAGTTCAAATCATTCATTTCTAATTGAAATTATTATAACAACACTTCCATCATGAGACATCCTTTATTGGAATCTTTGTTTTTCTTTAATGATCCAAGGTGACATAAGTTTGACATAACAACATACAATCAGCTAAGTTACAAGCTATTATACACTTTGATTGCATAAAATAAATCATCCATGATACAGAAATAAACTTTAATGACTTATTTTAACATTTAAAGAATATGCCAAAATACTAGAGACACCCTATAATTGATCCAAACTATTCAGATTAAAGATCTCAACAATGGAAATTCATAGGAGAAAACGGATCGAAATTTTGAGTTCCCATGAGTCCGATATGATCAAAACAAATTCTGGATCACCCATTTGGACTAATATGATCAATTCTAAAATTGGGTTGGTTCTGGAACTCATTTGGGCTAATTAATCATGTCAATAAAAACCATTTAATGAATAGAACATTCGGGAAATTTTCTTCCACAACTATTCTGGCCTCAGGGGTCCTTAATGGGTCAGGTCCGACTCGTAACTAGATCTAGCTCAGTAGTCAGCTGGCCAGGCTGGGCTAGAGCAGGTCAGGTTAACCTGACCTGTCTGGCCCGGCCCAGCCAGCACTCAAATGGTGGAGGCGTTGCTGACAGAGGCAGCAACGCATGCCTATTCAAACTTTTTTTTATTTTATTTTATTTTGTAAAGAACATTTATAATATAATAATAAATGATTAATACAACCTTCATTATCATTCTTTTATGCCCAAAAATAAATTAACAGTAACAATAAAAATGATGACAGTAAACCTATAGATATTTCAACCTCTATTTAATTTCTTAAATCAAGAAAATATAGATTAATAGAATATAATCTTTTATTCACATCTCTTCCAAATTGGTTGGGCACCATAATACTCAATTTGTGAGTCTCTTCTTTCCAATAAAATAGAATCCCTTTTATCAAATACCCAAAACTTCTTTTATTTGGGCATTTGGTTTGATTTCCGAGGAGAACCCGGAAAGCCCCAAAATCTCAAAATATGTAAAAAAAAAATCTTGAAGCAATCATTTGGCTATACCCAAAGATGGCTCTGATACCACATGTTAGCTTAAGATCCCTCAATCCAAAGGAGGATTTCCTTGGGTCTAATCCAAATGACACAATAAACATCAATAACCTGAGAATGAGTATGAGCTTACTTGCCTCCATAACTTTATCTTGAAGGTAATGGAAGCTCCTTAGAAATGACATAAGCTTGAAGCTTTGTGGAGTTTACAACTCATTTGCTTTTGCTATTCTTTCTTTGCTTGGTGATGGAGGCCAAGAAACTATTAACCAAAAGAGTAACCCAAAGGAGTTCTTTTATAGGAGATTCCTACCCATCAAGGAACCATTAACCCCAAACTATCACCTAACCATTTAATCTCAGCCCATTATTAGTTTGTTGACAAGTGAGTTCAAAATAACTAGGTCTCATAAATGTGCAGACAAGTAGGTAAGATTAAAGATCCTTAATGGGCTTGTGGTCATGTGGGCCACACCCATTTAATCCAACACCAAGGACTTACACTAAAAGAAGATTTTGAAGTCTGAGGACAAAGAATTATATATGTGGTGCAACTGTGTTTTTTCCCCTTGCGCTGCAATTTCATTAGAGTTCAAACATCTTTGAGACAGAATTTTTCTGAAAAGAGTTAAAAGAACACCTTTTATTTTCCTTTCTACTTTCATTAGAGTTCAAACATCTTTTGAGACAGAATTTTTCTGAAAAGAGTTAAAAGAACACCTTTTATTTTCCTATCTACACACCATTTTGGGAGAAGGTTTTTATTTTCGACCTCCCCCATTTGATGTATGGATCCTTGAAAGAAGTTCATAATTTCTGTTGATAGATGCTGCACTGAAGTACTTGTTTTTGGTTTTCTACGGAGAAACGTACTTATGGTCACACATATAGAACCCAACCCTCCCCCTCCCCACACCCGGCACTGATCCTTCAGCCTCAACAGCAACCCAATTCACAAAATCTACTGTCCCAACCAAACCTCTCTCACAATACTGTCAAACCTCTCTCATAAACAAACATTCCCTTTTGGAATTTTATGTATGGTGACATGGTTATAATTGGTAATGGATAAGTTTTTATTAGAAAGGCAAACCGATTACAACCGACCAACATAAACAAAACAGGGATATAAAAGACATACCCTATAGCCAACCTAAAACAACCAGCCACTTGGAAGAAGAATTACAAGATTGATGCCACCCATGGAGATCTGTCAACCCCTTTCGTTGCTAATACATCCATCAAAGTATTGGTGGGGCTAACCAAATTACAAAAGGCCACCTGAATATTACATTACAAAAATTTAATTTCATTGAAACTGAATTTAAATTTTCATGGCCTGGGCTCATCGTGATTGATCCATGAAATCGCATTGAAAGAGTGACTCTCCACCATTGGCCTTCTCTAAAAGAATTAGTAAGAATCCTTGTAGCCTCTAGAATTGCCAACACCTTGGCTTCATTGGAACCATATACACTCACACTTTTGGAAAGCATGCACAATATATCCCCCTTATCATTCCGAAGTACTCTTCCAATGCCTATTGGCTCTGACTCCCCTCCAGCTGCCCCATCCACATTGAGGTTAAACAAATCATGCAGAGGTAGTGACCAAGGGATCACCCTTGCGTTGAACTTCATTGACTCCTAGTGTGTTTTGGCATAGTCCAAGGGTTTTAAATATGGTTGAACTTGAAGAATAAGAATTCAGTACAAAACTTTGTGACTTAAAATAAAATTTATTTTCTTCTTGCAATGGTATTACTGCATCTCCGCCCTCTTGCTGTTACTCCAAGAGCTTATTAGCTTGAAGACTCGAGTGTGGCATTGGGCACTCTTGGTTGCATCAGTTTATATCAGAATGGGTAAGATTTCACTAGGCTTTCCTGCTCCCGATTTCGACCTTTTGTTTATATAGAAATCAGCATCATGTTCTCCCATCTGAATATTTTCTTTTCTTGTCAAATCCCCCTCCTCCAGCCAAAAGCCCTAGTCAATTTCCAGCCATAGATACTCTTACTATGTGCAATTAACCAGGTTTTGGAAGTTGGAACTTTCTTTTGAAACGTGCATGTTCGATCACTTCACCCAGTCCTAATCAATTGCCAAAACTCCCTAATATCCTACTAAAATCCGGCCATGACAAGCCTTGAACCCTAAGTGTAAACTTGCATCAATTTCATCCTTGATTTCTTGCAAAATTCGACCCTAGATCTGTCCCCATGAGTTATCCTATTCTTTTTTTTTTTTTATCATAATTAATGCCTCGCCATTCTGTTCACTTCAACCCAACCTGATTGTTAATGCCTGGACGGACAGTCATTAAACCCAAGGTCTTTTAACCCCAATTAACAGCCCAAGCTGAACCTGGATTAGATCCAACTGACACCCTGTTTCAGCCCGTGGCACACCCTTATAACACCGTGTAAACGTCTTCTAATTCCTATTTTCAGCATCCTGTTACAGCTTCTACAACAGACCCGAGATTCAGCCTTTTTGCAACCCAAAAATCAGGCCAAAAGACAGCCTGTCAAGTCAAAAGCATTTTCACAGCCCAAGCCTGGCTTGTTCAACAGTTCCAAAACATAGTCCAAAGGCCGTGGTAGTTCCAAATTCCGGCCTTGTAAAGCCCATCAAACTGACCTTACATAGCTTTAGAGGGAAGCCCATAGAACTGGCCTTGCATAATCAATCCCTATATTCAACCGCCTGATACCAGCTGAACCAGTTTCTTAACAGCCTTTAAATTCAGCCAAAATTCCTGCAAACTTGCTGGGTTCTTGGAGATTTAGAAACATCTGAAACTACAAATTACTGATGCAAAAAGACCTCATAACTTAATTAAATACTACAAAAAATTTCTTTCATAGATGTCCAAGTGACAAGGCACTTCCCTTGTGTACTACAAAATAGGCTCTCACCTAATCATGTGGCGCATGTGGGTGCATGACTAATGGTGGGGTTGGGGTTGGAAAGATGTCAGTATCCATTGGTGTGGGCATAAAATCAGCCCTGTCAAATCTTCCTAAATCTTTGATCACTGGCCCTTTTTTTTTTTTCAATCAAATGGTGGTAACATAAGGATGTGTAAAATTGGAGTGAGTAGGGCGATGCGTATTGGATGGATGGAATCATACGTGGGATGAAGCTTTTGTGGTTTTCAAAAGTTCACTAGGTGTTGCTTTTTGAAATCATCTCCTCAGCCTTGTCTCTTCAATCAGAGGACTGCTTGCATTATGTACATACATTGTTTCATTTATTTGACAGATATTTTCTAGTCCTTGATCAATATGAGGATGCTTCTTTAGGACGATGATGGTCTCATTTATGTTTCCATTTCATGTAATGTAACTTGTAAACAAACTGGGCACAACAACCAGTTAATTTTGGTGGTGTTATAATGTGTTGTTTTCCTATTTAACCTTTTGGCTGAATTTGGTCCAGGCATTAGGGGTGCTATGCGAGGCACAGTTCTACCAAAATGTCATACGTGTTGGTTTTCGGCTGAGGTCAACCTTGGTATGTTTTTCGTATGTATTTTTCAAACGTTTGCAATGATATTTTAGAGAATTGTAATGTAGGTTTATTGTTCCATATGACTTAAACATTCTTTTAGTTGTAAACTGAGTTTAGATGAGGTATGATGGATCCTTGTCTATGTATGTTAATAACCAGAAACATCAAAAGCTTGAGCTGTTAATGAATGACAGAACAATGTATATCAAATGGTCATAATAGACCCCCTCACGTGTGGGGCTCTGCACGTGCACAGAAACACGCCAAATGACCATCGTGGATAGAAACACGTCCCCAAGGATTTGAACACAAGACCCCTGGCTCTGATACCGTGTAAGATACCATGTATCAACCCAAAAGCTTAAACTGATAAGTGGAAGGTCCAAACAGGTATATGAAGCGCTGTCAAATCCTTTACTTGGGTAATGTGGGATGTGGGTCTTTTCCCAACACTCCCCCTCACATGCAGGCCCAACAGTTTTTATGGACGTGCATGCCACGTGGGTTACACAAGAACGATAGGAACCTGGCTCTGATACCATGAAAGATACCATGTACCAACACAAAAGCTTAAGCTTATAGGTGGAAGGCCCAATAGATATATGAAGGTTCATCAAACCCATTACTTGCGCAATATGGGACGTGGGACTTTCCCAACACTTCCCCTTGCATGCAGGCTCAACATATTTCATGGACTGGCCTGCCATGTGGGCTACACAAGAACGACAAGAACCGCTCTGATACCATGTAAGATACCATGTACCAATCCAAAAGCTGAAGCTGTTAAGTGGAATGTTCAAACAGGTATACGAAGCGTTGTCAAACCCATTACTTGGGCGATGTGGGATGTGGGTCTTTCCCAACACTCCGCCTCACGAGCATGCCTAACAAATTTTATGGACTGGCTTGCCACGTGGGTTCCACAAGAACGGCATGAGCCTGGCTTTGATACCATGTTAATAACCAAAAACACCAAAAGCTCAAGCTGTTAGTGAACGACATAACAATGTAGATCAAATGGTCCTGATAGCCCCTCACGTATGGGGCTTTGCACGTGGACAGAAACATGTCCCCAGGGATTCGAACACAAGACCCTTGGCTTTGATACCTTGTAAGATGCCATGTACCAATGCAAAAAGCTTAAGCTTATAAGTGGAAGGCCCAATCAGGTGTATGAAAGACTATCAAACCCATTACCTGGGCGATGTGGGTCTTTCCCAGCAATGTAATGAGAACTAGAGAATAGGAGTGGAGAAAAAGATGACGAAAAGAAAAAGAAAACCATGGAGGAAAATCTTGTTGACCTTTTTTTCCAGTTAATATGTATGATATATGAAATGCCATATATTATTCTAAAATGTCTACTTTGCCCTAATAGTTACTATTTTACTCTCCCTTCTTGCTACAGCTATATGCACTTCATGCTCGACTTATTTAGTAAATTCTTAAATTTTCATTTCTCCGATTGTTTTTGTCACTACCCAAATTCCGGGGCCCTGTCTGATTCCAGATCGTGATTATCTAGCAATATCCACCACGCATTCATCAGATAATTCTCACAAGGAGTTAGGCGTTTAAATCAAACTATAATTCTAATTAATTTATAAAAAAATCAATAACACCAATAATCTTTGAATAATCAAAATTCCTGTGTCTTGACTCAAATCAATAATGTGTTAAAACATTGAATAAATTTCCTAAAACAAGAGCTAATCTCTCTAACAATTATATAAATGTTTCTCGTTCTCTTTCTTCAACCACACATGCCGAAATCTACGTGTTGAACGTCATTCTGCTCTGTTTCACCAGCAACGTGATTACCTGAAGGGGCAACACAACATCAGTGTTACTGGTGAATGAATTTTTCTAATTATACAACTAGCATAGAACATAATATCACATAAACAAACAAGTCTGAATCAATAAATCAATTACCATTAAAAGTACATCCATATACATATTCATGCCCATGCACATTACCACGCCTCCAAGGCTTATTGTATACATGTATATCGGCCACCATGGCCCTGTAACATCATTCACGTTCACCAAGGACCAGCCAATACAACGGCCCGGACACTAAGTCCAACATCCCACGTCTAGGATCTCACAATCACATAACAACCAAAATTCATAATAATTTACACAATCTGTAGTGTGGATCCAACCCTTACACAATTTACAGGTCGTTGCCCCACTTCTAATTATAATTGGTATTAGGGTGGCCCACACTATATTATAACACAACACAACATTATTCACAATACCCATAATTTAATCACATTTAATTAATCACAATCACAAATCTTCAATTCATCTAAATAAGAAACCTAATTAGTATTCCACACAAAGTCCAGGTCTATCTCAATTATTAGACCCCTTCCAGGACTCTTCTTACCTCACAAAACACATAATAGACAACAAGTCACACCTCAATTTCTTGATATAAAATCCAGTGGGTTGCACTGGACCAATCCAAGATCAAAACTCCAATTCAAGGTCGCCCAATAGTCAGCCCTCCATTCTTTGGTCTTGATCCATCATCAATCCATATCCTGGGGCCCACAAATGAAAACGGATGTCTGCTGCTATATGTTCCCACCCACGCCTGGGCTATCTTTGAATTCATCGATCAGTGGGTCCCACTGATCCAAATCTCATCTCAGATGTCCCACTCCTCCATGGTCGCCTAGGGGCCCCACACTAGTGGCTAGATGAGATTTCCAGTTCTGTGGCCAGATAGATCCCAATAGGCCTTGTCGACATACAGTCACGACCTCTGTGACAAACGCCTCCTATACACTGTCTATTGGATGAGGGCCCAGGTGGGGTCCACTCTACATGGGACCATCACTAAGCAGGTTGCCCTTGGGTCCCCTTCAAGATGTGGGGATCTGATCTCTAATCAAGTCAGGCAGTAGGGCCCAGCATGGATGTCGACCAACTTCTCTGTTTTCATCAATTTCACGCCTGTATTAACAAAGTTAAGTGGATGGTGGTCCAAACAGGGCCCAATCCACATGAGTCCAGTACTGCCTTGGTCGCCCAAGGGTCCCCTTCAGGATCCGTGGACCAGATTTACCATCTGGTGGGCCATGGTGTCCCACAACCTCAACTTCTATTTTCTAGCACTCCCGTCAGGCCTATGAGAAATTCTGTTTGTTCCCACTCAAAATGCTGAGTAGACCGACATACTGAGCTTACCCATTGCAAAAACATAAAGTCCCCTTTTCTACTGAGCCCACCCACCGAAGATTACAACCTTGCCCTTCTTCTTCCTTCTCCTTCTTCTTCCGTTCTTCCTCATTTCCTTCCCTGCAAGAACGACGTCATTTCCGAGCTGTGGTAAGTGAAACGTTTGAAGGTGGATCATCTTCTCTTCTTCGTGAGCAAAGACAAATCATCTTCATCTCCCGAAATACCTCTTCATCTTCAACTTCTTCCATTTTTTGTTTTCTTCATTGTTAATCTTTTTTTAGGGTAAAAATGAACATGTAATGCAAATGGATTGAGTGCATGCAAATGGAATGGAGTGTGTAGGTTGCAATTATGATTGAATGGAAGGGATGGGAGAGGGGAGAAAGGAAATCAGTGATGGTTGAGATGCAAAATGAAAAACATGATTCACGTCCTGCACGGAAATGCAGATCCGTCCACATTACAATATGCGTGGCAACGCAAATCCGTGCACACTGAATGCGCACGGAGAGTAAAACCCGTGCATTGTGCATATGCACGATGATTCAAATCTGTGCTAATTGCATATGCACGGAGATTAAAACCCATGCATTGTGCATATGCACGGAGCTTCAAATCCGTGCAGATTGCATTCGCGCGGAATTTCACATCCGTGATTGTGGAATGCACTGGTTAAAACCGCGCAGTTTCGGATATGCACTGCTAATGAAATCCGTGCAGTATGTTTACTTATTTATTGCTAATCCGAATGATGTATATTTCAGCATGCCACCAAGACGAGTTCGTTGATGGTATCCTTCCAGTAGTGTAATACACTCATGCACGGAAATCAAAAGCCATGTAATACACTCATCCACGGAAATCAAAAGCCGTGCAATACACTTATTGTAATATCTTGATTACCTGGGCCCAGGATTAGTTTGGCCCAGGAAGGACCCTTAGTTGCTAATTGGTTTTTAGAAGTGTTTCCCTTTTATGAAATTAGAGGTGTTATTGGAAAGTGTCTCACGTTTGGGACTGGAGTTGTATAACAACTCTAACAATGGAAATAAGAGAAGGATTAAAATTAGGAAGTATAAGAGGGCTAGGACTTTAAATACCTCTTGGTGTATATATAGGTAACCATCGTTCATCTCTCCTATGGAATTATCTTTTAGCTTTTGGAGAAAAACCATCTGAGAGGAAGTTGTTGTTGGAACCTAGGCGAAGAAGAGGAAGAAGGTGACTGATTGATGTCCTATTCGCGCCCACACATTGCAAAAGCAACTATCACATATCAGAGGTGAGTGGATCTTCCCAATTACTTAGTTGATCAATTATGATAATTGATATTGGGATGGGATTCAAATATTCTGTACTGTTAAATTATACAGTGATTTTGTGTCCATCGAACAGGCATGAAGAGATTTGTTTTTGGTTAAGAGATTATATAGTAATGACTGTAGGCATGAGATTGGTATAAGGAAGGCAGATCTGTTGAATAGGATTGAATTCTGTTGAAACAGAGTCTGGGCGGTAATACTGTAATTGATGTTGGAGAGTTGTGGGACACCATGGCCCACTTGATCCCAGATCAGGTCCAGAGATCTGGTAGGGTATTGCTGGTCGACCAAGGAGGACCTGGACCCATGTAGGGTGGACCCTGTTTGGGCCCCCATCTACTTGATTTTTGGTAGCAGAGACGTCATGTTGAGAACAGAGCAATTTGGTCGACAGAGATACTGGGACCCACTATTTGGCCCGATCAAAGATCAGGACCCCACATCTTGAAGGAGACCCTTGGGCGACCTTAGAGGAGTGGGACATCTGGGATTTTTATCGGTGGGACCCACTGATCAATTAATTCAAAGAAATCCTAGGCGTGATTATAACGAAAACAGAGCAACTGTCGACGTCTATGGTGGGACCCACTACCTATATCAATCAGAGATTGGGACCCCACGTTTTGAAGAGGGCCCAAGGACGGTCTGAATGGTGGTGGTCCCATGTGGCCAGGGCTCCATCTGACCAGTTATCCAGATACTTCAATTTTGTTAACCATAAGGTTACTGTTTGCGTTTTTTTGAGTCTGAGGGTCCCAATAAAGATGTCTGATGGTCAATCCAATCCATTAAGAGTGAAGCCCATCCGTGGACAACCTTAGACATCAAGGTTGATCTTGGTTTGGTCCAGTGGGACCCATTGGATTTTGCTGTAGAAGTGTTTTAGGCGTGAATCACTTGCTATAATGGTTTCTGTGTGTGTACATATGAATACGATGGAATTTGTGAATGGGGATTAGCCCTGGACTTGTATATAATTACCAAATAAACCTTCAACCAAATTAAATAAGATTTTCATGTAATTATAATGAATTGTATGGGCTATCTTGGAATGATTGGTATGATTCTGTCACCTTGATTAATATTCTATGAAGGTGGGCCACTCTTACATCATCTCTTACCTGTTATGATCAGAAGTGGGGCACCAATATAATGGGGACTGATATGGAGCTGGTCCCACAATACTGTTGTGTAAATTATTTATAATGATGAATTCTGGTTGTTATGTGATATTATGCATTGGGTCCCAGACATGGGATGGTGGACTTAGTGTCTGGGCCGTTATAGCCGCTGGTCCTTAGTGGACGTTAATGGCCATTGAGTTAGCTGGTCCTTCATGGACGTGTCTGATGAGACAGGGTCATGGTGACCGGTATATATGTATACGATGGGCCTTTGAGGCGTGGTAATGTGCATGGGCACGGATTTACATATGGTTGTATTTTAATGATATTTCATTATTGATTCAGATATGATGATTATGTGATGATATGTTATATATGACTTGTGTAATTAGGAAAATTCATTCACCAGTAATACTGATGTTGTGTTACCCCCTTCAAGTAATCAAATTGCGGGTGGGCCAGAGCGGATTGACGATCAGCACGTAGATTTCGGCATGCGTGGCTGAAAAGAGAGAACGAGAAAAACTTAAATAGATGATGGAATCATTAGAACTTGTTTAGGAAAATTATCTAATGTTTCAAGTATCGTATGGATTGAGTTATATATATAGAGTTTGAATTCTCAGAAATTTTAATGATATTTATAATTGAAATTATTTTTGAATTAAATGCCTAATACCTTGTGAATATTATTTGATGTATGCATGGTGAATATTGCTATATGAACACGATTCGGATATCCGACAGGGCCCCGGAATTCGAATCGTGACACTAATGCACGAAAATCTAGAGCCGTGCAATACACTCATGCACGGAAATCCGAAGCCGTGCAATACTGTAACGCGTTCTGATACCATTTGTAACGCCCCACCCATACCCATGCATGATATTGTCCGCTTTGGCCCACTGGCCTCACGGTTTTGCTTCTGATGGGCCTCAACCCATCAAAAGGCCTCATGCAAGGTAAGGGTGTAAGCTCTACATATAACCCCATTCACTTTCCTCTCTATAGTCGATGTGGGACTCCGGGGCGTCACAATCCACCCCCCTTAAGGCTGCACGTCCCTGTGCAGTAGCCTGCCAGTCTCTGTAGCCTGCCAGCCCTCTTGGCCCGCCCACATGGAGACCCGCCCACTTACACCAGATCACGGCAGGGAACCCACACTCAAACTAGTCGAGAGTCGGCTCTGATACCATTTGTAACGCCCCACCCATACCCATGCATGATATTGTCCGCTTTGGCTCACTGGCCTCACGGTTTTGCTTCTGATGGGCCTCAACCCATCAAAAGGCCTCATGCAAGGTAAGGGTGTAAGCTCTACATATAACCCCATTCACTTTCCTCTCTATAGTCGATGTGGGACTCCGGAGCGTCACAAATACACTTATGCACGGAAATATAGAGCCGTGCAATACACTTATGCACGGCTTCATATTATTGATCATTACATGTGATGCGTGGCTCTGCAAATCGTGCAGGATGCGAATGGAAAAAAAAATGAAAGCATGTGTCAAAAAACGATGCCATCTCTTCATATATGGTCATTTGCTTGTCCATATTATAGATAGCTTCGCTAAAACATAATGTGGTGCCTCGGATTGGAGATGTGATAGCTTATATAAGGAAATGGAGAGATTGATTGGGAGATGAGTTCTTCCAAAGTGGGACCTTTATGATGATGAGAAGGAGTAGAAGAAGAAGTATATGCTGTTAAAGGAAAATAAGTACAGAAGAAGTAAAGATGAAATCCTGAAGAGAGGAGGAAGATGAAGTGAATAAGAAGGAAAAATCAACTCAGGAAGAAGCAGAGGGCTTGAAGAGAAGAGGAAGATGGAGGCAAGGGTAACTAGGGAAATTCACATATGGATATTCTTGGAATTAAAAAAAAAAAAAAAAACTTAAAATGTGGGTTGGCTCAGCAAAGTGGGTGGGTGCAAATAGAAATTCCCCAGGCCTATGTTTTCTTCAATTTCATGCTGGGATTGAGCTCCATGCTGGCAAAATACCACACTATTCAACAATTTGGCAATTCAAAGATTGATTTACTCCAGGTCGATGACTTCTAGTTGTCGTCCTGTACCTTTCTATTACACAACACTCAACAATCCGCAATACCAAACATCCAAATTATCACTAGACAGTAACCAGGAAGATTCAGTCACCTTTGATAAGCAATCATTGCCTTTGCGATGTGCGGACGCGAATAGGACATTCAATGATTGTCTCCCCTCCGATTGGCTTCTTCCTCTTCCCCTGGATTTCCGCCCACAAGACACGCTCTCAGATTTTCTCTCAAAGGAAAGAAGAAGACTATTGACTGCTACTACTAGAGTTGATGCTTGCTTATATATACAAAGATGGGGTAGAGTCCTAGTCTTTTTCTAACTGGACATAGAGTCTTATCCAATTTCCTCATATACGCATCACTCCTACTTAGAGTTGTTATACAACTCCTTTTCCTTTACAATAACCATCTACGTGAGACTCTTCCAATACCTTAAGTTAAATAATCAACTAGGGGTCCCACCTGGGCCATGCTAATGCTGGGGCCCAGATGACTCAGAATATTACAGTTTTGTCAAGCACATTTACCAATTAATCATATGATTGTACAAACTATGTACAAGTGATTTTGTAGGCACTTGGTTATGGCTAACACCATTTGAAATCAGACTTTAACTTTGAAATGGGATAAAGATAACACCATAACAATGTCCTGATCCACATAAGCTCACAGGAACAGAGAGCCATAACTCTACATTTTGCTTCAACACATGATTGAGCAACATATTTTTTTTTTTTTTTTTTTTTTGCTCTTCCACACAAATTTCTTCCTACAAGTGTATAATATCTTGAAGCATACCTTATATATGTTTGATGTCATGCTGAACCAACATTAGTTTACACCTCTACATATAAATTCCTTTGTTTTGAATGTAGTGACTCTTTCCTAGGAGATGACTCCAAATACCTCTTGATTATATGTGGAACTTTCAAGGCACAGATAACATGTAGATTGCATGAAGTGACTTATTAGTATTTGTTTAATTTATTTTCATATTACGTTTTTTTAATGGTATTTTCATTTTATGTGGAATCTATGAATTCTGCGCTTTCACACTTGCCGAATCAGACACCTCTCATGCAACTTAGAATCTTCTCAATTCTTCTGATTTTTTTTTCCATGTCTTGGCATTTTAGTCAAGATTATGTCCTCTAATTTTTTTTAATTAATACTAGTTATATAAGTCTTCTTAGTGGGTGCTGGAATTTATACTGGATTAACATTGCAATGAAGGTTTCTTCATTATTAGTAGTGAAGATCTCTAAACACATTTTCTTTTTGCTTCTGTTTGATCTCATCATCTTTCACCCTAAGTAGCATCACCGGAATTCTGTTTATTTTAACATAGATTTCAGTTTTATGAATGCATAGACATTTCCAAAGACATCCACAAATCTGAAGGATCTTTTAATTATTTCAGGTTGCTGCCGTGTTCCGTAAATCTCTGAGACTGACACATGAGGGTCGCAAAAAGTTCCAATCTGGAAAGATAACCAACTTGATGACGACAGATGCTGAGGCACTTCAGGCAAGCAGTCTCATGGCCACTATATACATACAACCTGGATCCTATTAAAAGCTAATTTGATTTTATTGGATTACTTGATCTGATTCCATGCTTTATTTCTGCTCTTCAATTGAAAATGCAACAAATCTATATATTTTATCTTATATCATACCGAACTCACGGATTTTTTTTTTTTTTTTTTTTTGGTCTAAATATGAGTTATGAGAATTTACAAAAAACAGTTGACTATGAATTGTATACTTGAATCTCTGATTATCTTCTCTGTTATTGCTCACCTACTATAATATTTTTGCCACGCTGATCTACATCATGGCTGAAAGTCATTGCCAGTAAAAGATTGAATTCATTACTCCATATAATAGGTATTACACCATTTATTACTTCTAGTTCCAGATCCTTGGGAAACTGATTTTGAATTAATAAATGCAATGAGAATATTCCTAAATTTTAGAGAAAAAAAATGTGCACAATGTATGATAATAACCGCAAGTCGTTGCTTGTTTTAGCTCAAAGGATTTGTGATCATTATCCTATGAATTATTATTTAAGCTAGTATTCTTTGTAGAAAGTACAAAAGCTTTCCTTACCTGTCACTTGTATAAATAGAATGATGTCTTAGACAGAATAATTTGAGAGAAAGTGGTACGCTTTGTAGAATGCACAGAAATTTTCATCACTCTTCACTTGTATACATAGCATAGTGACTTAAAATAATTTAAAAGAAAGGGGTAATCTCATGTTTCCACTGGAGTAGTGAGTGCTCGACATGCTGAGCATTCAAAATACTTGTGGCTTTAATCTCTTGTCAAATGGAAGATGAAATTCTAGAAGTTTCTTGCAACGTGCTTCTTGCTTTGTGGGTAAATTGACTTGCTTAAAATGTGAAGTTAAACATCTTTTGGAGTATGACAGCAGCAGGCTAAAACATTTGATAAAGTTGAGATTGAGCAAACTATTTGTGTGGTCTTTTTCTCGTCATCTTCTATTTTGTGTTATTAGTTTATTAGGTTTAATTTGGGAATTTAGATGTTAAATCATTTGCAGAGAACTGTGTAGAAGGCTAAAACATTCTTCTTCTTCTCCTTTTTTTTGGATACCTTATCCTTTTGTAGTTGTATAACTCATTTGTCTAGACTAGTTCTCTTTCATTGAGCCAAAATGTAGCAGCACTGGTTTTCCTTGTCACATAAGTCATCATTTACAATAAAAGAAAAAACTGTAAAAGCCTATATTGACTTATTGATCTCTTTTACGGGCTGATCATTTCACATTTCGTTCCTATGTTGTCTTTACATGGACTGCGATTTTGTGAATCAGATTCATTAACTGGTAAAAGTTGACATGACCTTGACTGGAGAAATATCTGGCCTTTATGGGATCCATCCTTGCAGTCTTGTTGCAAAGTGCTTCCTATCATTTAAGTGCAAGTGGGTTGGGCAGGCTGGCCTAGACTGAAGCTTTTCTATGTCCATTCTGTTCAGTTATCAGTCCTAATATTTCAGCCCAGATCTATCCCACAGATCTGGCAGTCGGACACAGGCCAGCCCTTTAATAATAAATGACACCCCAGTTTTAGATATGTTGACCATGCCATTTAACTAGGCCTTCAGGCATACATTTGGCCTGGAACACCTCATATAATTATTGGGCCAAAAAATAGGTCCAGTCCCAGCCCACATACTCAAGTATGGGCTAATTCCTGCCCTAGGTGCATTCAAGTTGTTTGGTTCTGTCATGCCCGCTTACGGTTCTACTATTACACGAATATATGGAAAATCAATCCAGAGTTTTCTTCATCTATTACATGAACTTTGAAAATAATGATCAATATTCTATGTTAATTTTCCTGAATGTGAGAAGCTTTTCCTGAGATTTTTCTTGGAAGTTTTTCTATTACCTCTGCTTTATCTTCCAAATTATCACTTGGAATCACAGAAGTTCAGAATATAAATATTGGTATAATTGAGTGAGTGAGTCACCACCAAGTCGAAATCAACTCAGTCAAGTTGCACCATGACAGTGTAGTTGCATGAGACTTGGCCATGACCACGTGACTCAGAAAGGAGCGATTTTTTGTTTGCGTGCAAAACTCTTAAGTCCCTGAATTCCTTTGGTATTAATCCGGTTGAATCTCTGCCCCGGATAATGTAGACTCATTGTGAAAGCTCCTTTATGTAGTTGGTTCGTATTTGTAAATGCTGTTTGCCTATTACTATTGTGTGCATTACCAATCCAAAACAAAGTATAATGTGCATTGCTTGATTTCAGTTGAGCTCTTCTTACTTACAGAAAACAGATCCTCTAACTGAATAAAGCGAAAGAAACACAGGCCTAAGTCGATGTTTTGGGTAGTTGTGATATTTTGAAAGGCTTAAATGATGATGATGACGATGATGATGAGTTGATCTGTATTTTACATGTAACTCTTTGTTTTCTTTGTGCAGCAAATTTGCCAACAGCTTCACAGTTTATGGTCAGCTCCATTCAGTATCATCATTGCTATGGCCCTTCTATACAAGGAACTTGGTGTTGCTTCACTTATAGGTTCAGTAATGCTAGTCCTTATGTTTCCCATACAGGTAACCATGTTCTTCCAGTTCATGGTGTAGATTTGGTCTCATTTTATGTGCAATTGTTTCTTTCCATTAACCTTTGTGGTGCTTTAGAAGTTTTGCTGTTGTTTGTTTTTCCTCTGGACAAGTAATCATTGAAAAACATATATTTAGTGTTTATACTTTCTTCTCTAATTATTTTATTATCTTCTGTGGGTCAGACATTTGTGATAAGCAAAATGCAGAAACTGTCCAAGGAGGGCTTGCAACGTACTGACAAGAGAATTGGCCTTATGAATGAAATCTTGGCTGCCATGGATATTGTGAAGTACTCTTCAGTTTACAATAATAATGTGCATTCTGATTATATGAAAACAGGGAATAATCATGCTGATTCAGTTCTTTTTGAAATTGCGTGCAGATATTACGCCTGGGAGCAGAGCTTCCAATCTAAAGTGCAGAACATCCGAAATGATGAGCTCTCTTGGTTCAGAAAGGCACAACTACTGGCTGCGGTATATTAAAGAAATCATTTTCTTCCGTATTAATATGAACTTCCACAATTGTAATGTTGGTCCTTTATAAAATCAGTGCTGACTTTCTCCCATGTTTTGCAGTGCAATAGGTTTATACTAAGTAGCATTCCAGTGGTGGTCACGGTAGTTTCATTCGGGGCATACACTTTGCTTGGTGGGAGTTTGACACCTGCAAGGGCATTCACCTCCCTTTCACTCTTTGCTGTGTTGGATTTTCCTTTGTTCATGCTCCCTAATTTGATAACACAGGTTTGTCTTTTGTACGCCTTTATCCTTTTCAGTTCTCCAGTAGGCAACCTGGAGCTTGACTTGCAGTCTTCCTTCCTATACCATTTTTGAAATTCTGATTTTTTGTGATAGTCAATTTATTGAATAAAGTAAACTGTATTGGAAAAAAAATACTGGGCTGATGCACTAGAGATTTAATTGGGATGGCTTTCACCTCTTAAAATTTATAGGCAGTCGAATGCACAAACTGTTTATAATGTTATTATGTTTGGCAGCTTGTAAATGCGAATGTCTCAGTAGAATGTTTGGAGGAGCTATTCCCAATGTTTTGGAGAAGGGAAAAAAAAAATGCTGATGCACTAGGGATCTAATTGGGATGGCTTTTGTTTCTTAAAATGTATACGCAATTGAATGCACAAACTGTTTGTAATGTTATTTACTTAGTATTATTTTTTTTAACAGGTTGTAAATGCCAATGTCTCATTAAAACGTTTGGAAGAGCTATTCCTAACTGAAGAGAGAATTCTTTTACCATGCCCACCTCTTGAACCAGGCCTTCCAGCCATTTCAATCAAGAATGGATTCTTTTCATGGGATTCAAAGGTCATTTAAAGAAAAAAAATTACTTCTTACTGCCTTTGATTCGTAGTTTCCTTTGCATTTCTACTTTATAAAACTGATCAAGATGTTTCTACATTTTTGGCCTGCTGTTCATCTTGAGCTTTTATTAGTTGATTAACTAAAAGAAACATGACCACTATTATCTTCATTGACGGGCTTTATTTCCATGTTTAACTCAACCCATTATATTGTTGTTTGGAAATTTTTTTCACTTATTTTTGTGTTTCTCTCTTATTATGTGCTTATCATTATGGTTATTTATGCCATTCTTACAACAGAAGAAGTTTTGGAATCTTGTGCATGTCACACCCCCACACCCGGATTCCTTAGACAACACGGAAGTCCGAATCTCGAAAGGTGACTAGTAAATGCAACCAGGATCTTAGTCTTCTGTGAGGACAATAACTTTTTCCACATTCCATAATCAACATTTAAGCAGAAGCTATAATACCAGTATGTAGATAAAATTCCACCATAGGTATCAGTCCATACATTAAAAAAGCAGAACAAGTCTCAAAATACATATGTTTCAAGATTCAAATGAAAAAAACATGTTTTATTACAACAGCCCCCTAATGGAACAAAAACTATAAAATTGTAATGAACTCCCAAAGTGGTCGTATGACGCACTCGTGTAGCCACGATGACTCAAGCTACGTCACCAGCGCCCCAATCATACTTTTCAATGCTTGGCGTCTCGTAGAACTCCTCACTCTCCGAGACAGGGGAAGGGGATCCAATACCTACAGCACCAAGGTTAAGAACATCAAGTTTGGGAAAACTTGGCGAGACACAATATATAAGGAACACAGTATGTAAGCATCAAATAGAATAGAAGATGACAAAGAAGATTAATAGATTAACAAATATAGAAGAACTAGGCAATTGTGCATGAGTAATTAAGTAACAAGAACCCATGTAAAGGATAATCTACAAAATACAACAAACCTAGCAAAACAAGCATCATCCACATAAGCTAGTGCCACGGGAAGTAATGTCGCTGCCCTCCTGCGTTCAAAGGGGTGGAGGTGGGGATGCGTGGGATGACAAACCTGGCCAAAACAAAGTTGCGCAGAAAAGCCAACCAAAATTGGTACTCAAAGCATTATAGTAGTACCAGGAATAGAGTGTGGCTAGACTTAATCAACTGAGTGGTGCCAAAGGAATAGTGACTGCTAGGCCTTTCTTGTGGGAGCAAGACTCCCATCAAAATGAAGGAACCACTTCAGAGTACATATCCAAATATCCTGAAGCATACTCCAATATATCCGAAGTATCCAAATTCATTGCAAAAAAGAGCCATTAACATACAATTATAGTACTAGAGGTAGTCCCTTCTCAAATCAGGCCATTGAATAGCCAACCTAGCCTTAGACGTGAGTCATCCATCCTCCAACATGGACAAATATATCCTCTAGGTAAACCCTAGGTCTATCATCATCATCTTAATTTAACAATTCAAAGGTATCAAGGCAAAAAGACGATCCATAGAATAAGAGGTCAACAATACACCAGGCAATATAGATCATATCATCAATACCGATCAATTAACAAATAGACGTACCCAACCTAGGTCATGGGTTGCCTTTCAAGTATGAGTGTTGGGCTATTCAACACAATAGTCAAATGAGGGTTTTGGATGTCATATAATTGAGTCTTGGTGCCCCGATGGTCAAAGACATCCAAAAGTCCCCAAATTCACCATTTCCTGGCCTAGCCACCTCCCACACCCTACATCATACAACCGATGAGCGAATGCTAAGATCAACTATTCACACATCATTAGTCCTCCAATTAAAGGTCATTAGATATGTAGAAGGGTCCCAAACCATGTCTAAGGGTCAAAAGATATGAATTCTGTACTTTGAGAAACCCAGGCTTACGGTTAGCCGAGGTTCTCTTATGGCTAGCTGTTAGCGTGCTACAATTGCTTTACGGTTAGCCGTGAGGTATGAGTTAAAAAAAAAAAAAAAAAAACCTGAAATGCACAAATCTGGAAAAGCGACCATAGTACATTTCACGATTATCTTCTTGAGATCCTAAGGCTACCCGTAAATGATCCACATCCTATAAACTACAACTATCGTGCCTATGTCGACCCAAACCGATTGAATTGCCCTACGATTCTATCCAAACATCAAAGTTACACCAATTACCACATTCTACACCATTCAACCACATCAAAACACCTAGATCTAAGGTCTTCCATCATTTATAGGGTTTGAACCACATCTTCATACTTCTTTGGTGGTAGTATTGTTGAAACCTCACCTTGAGGACAAGGTATCGAGAATTGGTAGCACCAGGACGTCTCAAAAGGGTTCCAACGGCATGCATTAGTGTCTCAATCATCAAAGAGCTTAGAGATTTGGGGAATTCTACATCAAACATCAAACCCAATGTAACTCAATTTAAGAATCAATAAAAGTAGACATGCATGCCATGTAATTCATATATTGTAACTTGCCTCAAGGTAGAATTGGGGAAATCCTCTCCAAAGCTAAGATCTCAACGCAAGAAACCCCAAAATCACAACTCCTCAAATCCTCACGATCTAGGGATCCTACTCCCAAATCCAAGGGACAAATAGGGATTAGGCTCGATTCTACCATGAATTCATCAAAGAAGGCTAGAAAGAAAATTAGGGTTTTGAACTCACCTCAATTAGGGCCGAGAAAGAGATCTAATGAGAGATGAGAGAAGAGGAGCTTGGGTTCTTGTCTTTGATGTTAATCTTCAATGAATTCTCCATAGAGATTGGTGGATCTTGCCCTAGAAGCTTAGAGGGAGAGAGGGAGAGAGAGAGAGAGATGATATTGTTGGTTTCGATGCTAAAGGGGGAAAGGTCAATTGGCTAAAATATCCTTCACTTAAGGATAGTTCAAAGAAGGATATCAAGGGGCATTTCTGGAACTCAAAGAAGATCTCCCTTTCTCCCAAGGACACTACACCCATGACTACCACAACCAACGGCCCCACTATCCCGAACTTATAAAATTACAAACACCCCTTTATAATCTCCCAAAATCTCAAATAACCCCCTAAACTCCCCAACTAGGTTCAAAATCACTAAAACGCCTAAAACTAGGTATCTAACCCAACTAAACACCCACAAAACAATACCAAGTACACACAATAATATCAATATAACTAAGAAAGGCTGGGACCTTATAGTGCATGCGGCACAAAGCCCAGAATAGGTTGTGGCTATCAAATCCCAATGGCGCATCCAAAGATATGCTTTGTGGTAAACTACATTAGACTGCAGTCGTGAAAGGCCTAGGCAGGTTGTGATTGTGAAACTGAAGTGGGATCAAATGTTCTTGACACTTTTGTGGTCTTGTACATGTAACCGATGATCCCGGATATGAAATGGATATACTGCAACGACATGCTTACGATATGGTGGGTGACATTTTTTAACATAAAATGAAGTATGGAAAATGGTATGACATGGATATGTTGCCGATTCTGAAATACCTCGGTATTCATAGCATGTCACATAAAATCATGCTTAAATATTATTTGCCCATTGCTTCTTAAAACCCTCCGCATCTTTTTTGTTTTATCTTTAACAAAGACATTTATTAAAAGAAAAGGAAATTACAAAGAACGAGAGAAAATGAAAACAAAAGCCCTTCACACTGTCAATCCAGCCCATCTGCGCAGGCCCATCTGGGCCCAATACTTGTATTTATATTTTAATTAACTATTTTTAAACTACAGTTAGTCTAATCATAACTCATGTACAATTAGGTAGCTATAATTTAGGATTTGAGTTGTAATATGATTATGTTAATAGGGTTTATATAACGAGAATTGATGGTACCCTAGGGGAGACGTTTTCAGCAATCTCTCTTTCTCTGTGCGTGTTATATACTGTGTCTTCTCAAAGCGACATGGTATCAGAGCATGTTCGATTGCCTTTGATCAACCTCTAGTCATCTTCCAAAGTTCTGGAAGGCTTCTGAGATCAGTCTGATCATCGCAGATCACACGTGGCCCACCGGGGATCATCATCTCAGAAACTACAGGAATCAACAACAAAGATCGCCTATTATTGCTCGTATTTATCACAATTTTTCCAGCAATTTTGTCTCATCAGACGTAGGCCATCTAGCATATTTTGTGATCTTCAGTTTCCTCCAGAAGTTTTCATCACAGCCGTTCAAAATTGTGGATTTTGATCCGTTTTGAGTGGGACTTTTTCCAATAGCTGCGGAAAATCCTTGCCCTTTCATCCCCTAACTCTGATCAGACCTCTGATCATCTACTGGGGCCCACGTGGACATCATTCTACTGACGTCCAAGGACATGTTACTGCCTTCTGCCTACTGCTTCTGCCTGCTGTTTGCTGGTTGATACTGCTGGTTGCTGCTGCTGCCTGTTGCTGCTCCTGCACTTTCTATTTTCTTTCCTTCCTTCCCTGCTGTGGATATATCCAATTGCACTGCTATTGTGCTGCTATTTTCTTTCACCACTACTGTGCTGCTGCTGCTGCTGCTGTTTGGCATTCTTATTCGTTTGCTATTAATGGAGAAATCTGAAATTGCCCTAGTTTGTTTCGATGGGAAAAATTACACTTCGTGGGCCTTCCAATTTCAAATCTATTTAGAAGGAAAATAATTTTTGGGCTACATGGATGGTTCTGAACCTAAACCGGAGGACGATGACAAGAAAATACCGGCTTGGAAAACTAAGGATGCTGAACCCAATTTTATTCTCAATCTGAAACATTGCAAATCTGCCCGTGAGATGTGGGATTATCTTAAAAGGATTTATCAACAAGGTAATGTTGCTCGCCAATTTCACCTGGAGCTCTAAATCTCTCAATTTTCTCAAGGCACCCTGTCTACACAGGAATATTACAATGGGTTTAGACGAATGTGGTCTGAATATGATGAGATCAAGTTTGCAACTTTGTCTGAAGCTCTTCTACCGGAATTACTAACCTTACAGCGCAATAGCCATCGAGACCAGTTTCTCAGGAAACTTCGTCTGGAGTTTGAGACCGTTAGATCAAACTTAATGAGCTGGACTCCTCTTCATAGTTGTTAATATCGTTTCAAACCCCATTTCGGTTTGTCCTCTAGAATGAAAATTTTCGGCCGATTCGGAATTTCAGCGAAACTTTTTGGATTTATATTTCGGAAAAATATTTAAAATAAATAAATAAATATAAATAAAAAGATAAAAAGTAAAAATATTACTTATGGATTTAATCCATTCTAGTATAATAATACTATAACACACAAGCACAATATTCAAACACATTCCTTGCACAATAAAGTCAAACACTATTAAAAACCCATAAAGTCTCAAACAGCCACATTAGCATCATCATCTTCAACCCCCAATTCCTCTCCTGTCACAGGACCTGGACCTTCTTCCTCTCCTCCGCCAAAGTCAGGAATATTATTTGCTTCTTGATTCAATTGCTCCACACATGTCCGACCCCGAACGTCATCCATAGTTAAGAGATTGGTTCTTCACATATCCACTCATCCAAGATGTCGATGTTCTCCAAACTCTGCAGATTTTCTCCTTTCTAGACAACACTCACAAAACATAGGGCAACAACAGATTTAGAAAAATGGGGAAGAAAAAAAAATAGAAGAAGAAGAAGAAGAAGAAGAAGAAGAAGAGACTGTGTAATGTGTACCTGGCACCGGCGAAAGCGTGTCTGGGCCTGGGTGTGGTCGTGGCACCAGCGATTGGCAACGGAGAAGAGGGAGACCGAGAGGCGACATGAGAGATGAGAGGGACTGACCTAGGGTTTCGTTTGGAAGAAATAAAATGGGAAAACGATCGAGGTAGAGGTCTTTAACTTAAGTGTTTTTTTTTTTTTTTTTCAATTAACCCCCTTCATTTTTTTTTCTTTTAAATATCCTAAAAATCCATTTCAGCCGATATTCAAATTTCGTAAATATCGGCCGAAATCTAGCATTTTGGTCATTTTGGCCGAGATTGACCGATATTCAAAACGAAAAGTTTTGAATGTCATTTCGTTTCGGCCACATGACCGAAACGAAATTGATAACTATGCTCCTCTTCCCAGCTTAGATGACTGTCTTTAAGAGCTTCTGAGGGAACAATGTCTGGTTGCCAAAACTTCTATGGAACAACTGAGATCTGCTGAGGCTCCGCTTGCCTATGCTACTACAACTAGACCACCCCCCAGGGACATCAGTAAAGTTCAGTGCTATAACTATAAAAAGTATGGTCATTATGCAAATCAATGCAAAGCAAAGATCTGCCGGTATTGTAAAGCCATTGGTCACGTTATTGACGAATGTCGGAAAAAGGGTCGCAATTCTACTTCTCGCAACTATCCAGTCCACTCATGGTGCTTACACAGTGACCTCTCAACAATATGCACTCTCTGACTTCATTGGTTCCCTCCAGTATGATTCTTCTTCACAGCTTGGTTCCTCCTCACAATCTGCATCGCCAGCTCCTCTCACTCCTGATATGGTAAATCAAATGATTATCAATGCCTTGGCATCTATAAACATCTCAGGTATTGATTTGTCTTTGTCTCATACATGGTACTTAGATTCTGGAGCAAGTAACCATATGACCTCTTCACCCACCAAATTGCGAAATGTTGTTATTTACACTGGTACTCTTCCTATTCAAACCGTAAATGGAGACCATCTTCCCATCACCTCTGTTGGTGATACCTCTGGCCCCTTACCATTAACCAATGTTTTAGTGTCTCCTCATCTTGCTACAAATTTGATTTATGTGGGTCAACTTGTTGAGAATAATTACAATGTTTCCTTTTCTTCTTCTGGTTGTGTTATGCAGGACCAGGAGTCGGGGAAGTGATCGCGAGGGGCCTAAGCGTGGCGGATTGTTTTCCCTTCCAATTTCTACATTTACTCGAAACAAATTTTTGCACCAGTTGTTTTGTTATATTCTTCAGAATAGTTTTCGGTTGTGGCATAATAGACTTGGTCATCCGAATGCATCTACGATGTCTACTTTATTTAAATCTGGATTATTAAATAAACCTTTTGATTCTGCTTCTTTTGAATGTGATGCTTGTAAATTAGGAAAAAGTAAAACTTTACTTTTTCCTCACTCCACAACACGGAGCACTGAATGTTTTGATTTAATTCATAGAGATGTTTGGGGCATTGCCCCTCACCTTTCCCATCGTCATTTCAAGTACTTTGTTACGTTCATTGATGACTACAGCAGGTTTACGTGGGTTTATCTATTGCATTCTAAGTCTGATGTTCTTAAGGCATTTAATTTTTTTCCAAGGATTAAAAAATGGGAATCGAAACACGACTCGGCTTGGACCGAGTCCAAGTCGGCCCGAGTCCCAAGATTAAGTGAAAAAAGTGGGAAAAGAAAGGAAAAAAAAGTGGTTTTCTCCTTTTTTATTCCCTCCATCCATCCAATCCATTCATGTATATAGTTTTACTCTCTTCATTGATCATTCTCGTATGGTACTTAAGGATAGAATAATAATAACATAATTGCAAGCCCTTTTATAATTTAATTGCAATTAAAATTTAAAACTAAAAAGTAGAAAATACAATATACATGTTTCCAAGTTTCAATATCCACTATCAAGTCTCAATTATCCAGTCAACTAGTAAGATCAATCCTCAAAGATGTAACTAAGCTTCAAATTTCAATTATATTTATAGAAAATAAAAATGTAAAACCATACCTTAGCTCTTTTTTCTTAAAATTTAAATAATAATCCCATGTTGAATGCCTTGCGGGTTCTAGATCTTCATCTTCGTCGTTATTTTGACTTTGATGATAGTATTGAGCAACGTCAAAATGAAAGAACCCTTGCCCCGCTGTTGGAGTTATAGGACCTTCTCCATAGTTTGATGATGGAGCCATAACTTGAAGTTGAGGATATGCATATGGTGGTTGCACTTGTGGGGGTACGGCCATGGGTACTAGTAATACTCCATACTGTTGTTGCCCATACCCATGCAATGGACCACCGTATCCACCATACTGCTGCGGCTGCCCATACTCAGACGAAAGATCATGGTGTGAGTGTCCATATTGTTGCCCATACCCGTATGATCTATCAAAACTTGTGATCCAAGGACTTGATGCCATTTGATGCGGCTGAGGATATTCATTCGATGGCTCATTTCCTTCACCTTTGCCCCACCCATGTGACCCACTAGCGGGCTCACTTGGACCATTATATACATTAATGTTGTCATCTCCACCACCACCATCACTACCTTCATATGCCTCCTTGTTCTAGCCCTGTTCACCTCCTTCTCGTGAGCCACTCTTGCTAGAAGATGATGTTTTCTGGTGGTGTTCTTCTTCTTCATGAGTGGCCAACCTTTGGCTTTGACTTGTCTTTGCATGGGTGCTCTTATCCTTTAACTTTCACCTGTATTGGAAAGTTGGCACACTTGAACCAGTTGGTGTTGATCTATCTCTAGCCCCCGCAATACCTTCTGAAGTAGAACATGTCAACTTTGGCTCACGGTTATGACCACGTTGTGAGCCTTGCGATGATGGGGTTGCTACACCCTTACCTTTATCGCGCGCTGATCGCACTGTAGAAGTAGGCGTAGCAGATCTGGAACTCGAATGTTGCGGTGGGGAATTTTGTCCTTCATCCGACTGAAAGTCTTCAACATCCGCCATTACTTCATCGAGGAATGTTGTATCATTCAATACTGGATCCTCTCTTTCAGCCAACCATTCATCAAGAGGGTCATTTTCCTCGAATATATAATCCAAACTATTCGGTTGGTAGTCTCCGTTGTCTCTTCTCGTCAAATTCCTTGCTCTTAACCTCATGTTGTAATGGACAAAGACCAACTTCTCCAACTTAGCCATGGTAAGGCGATTACGGGTCTTAGTGTGTATCAAACTGAATGTGCTCCAATTCCTTTCACATCCCGAAGATGAGCTTGTTTGGCTCAATATTCTTTTTGCAAAATCTCTTAAATGGGGAACCTCATCGCCAAATGTAGCCCACCATTCAGCTGTGTTAAAAGATCAAAACAATAAAATCAATTGTTTGTCATAATTCATAAATTACTATATTTCATCTAATTTAAGTATTGAAATTTGAAATAATACCTAGATCCATCTGCTTACGACCCAATATGGTTGCGTCTCATCCAAAACTACCTAGAGCGCCCTTGTAGTTTTTCAACTATAAAAGTTAAAATTTATAAGTTAGCACTTAGCCCACTAATCTGTGAATAACAATGTCATGATCTATGACATCTTTACCTAGTTAAGAATTGTAACTTGATGTTGTGGGTTATCAGTCATGGTCTCTAACATTTTTTTCAAGCCACGAAAAACTTCTTCGTGGTTAGAAAAGTGTTTGCTATAGAAGCAGCTTGGGTTCAAGTAGTACGCTACATGCCATGACGTCATGAAGTAATAAGTATTGATTATTGACTATTGGATTCCAAAATAAAGTAATAAACAGTAACTACTTAGTATTTTTAATAACCAGAATAGTCAAAATTTACCTGCCGCATGTATGTCTTGATGCATCTGGTTGTCCCATCGATTGTCAATGATTTTCCAAAGCTTCTTATAATACGTCCCATACTTTCCTTTGGACCTTTGCTCTATAGCAAGCTTTGCTCTATCCATGGCATCATACACAAAGCCCATTGTGGGCTTCGTATCAGCATCCACTAGTTTCAAGACCAAGACAAGAGGCTCGAGTAAGTCAGTAATTCGTTCTGCCCTGTTCTAGAAATCCTCCCCAAAGACAATCTGTTGTACACGGCGTGCCAAAGGTTGACATGAAAAATCTGATTTCACATATGTTGTACTCATCCACATATGCATTACGTTAGCCTTGGCACAACAAAGACTCTCAAGGGCTATGAAGTGCGTAGCAAAGCGTGTGATACCCGACCTCAAAATCTCACGACCCTCATTCACTTCTTATAAAGCGTGTGTCACCATCTTTCCCTCATCAATAGTCTCACGAACATCATCTAATTTGCCAATGTCCTCCAGCATGAGATCAATACAATGTGCTGTGCACGGCACCCAAATAATACTCCTATGCTTTTCACGCAATTTCTTCGCCGCAGCCTTAAAGTTAGCCGCATTATCTGTCACAATGCAACACAATATTTGTGCCAATTTTTATCCATACCCAAGGTATCATCAATTAAACTGTACAAATATTGTGCATCCATTCAATACCCGCTTGTATCTACAGACCTGACAAAAACTATTCGCGTTACACAATAAGCCATGACATTAATAATGTGCCGCCTATTGTTGCTTGTCCACCCATCACACATTAGCGTGCACCCATACTCCTCCCAAGTTTTGAAGTAATCTTCCAAGTATCTCCAATAATCGGAAACTTCCATGTCAAGTTACTTTCCGCCAATCTCATAAGCGGATAAAGGTTTAACTCCAGGCCCCACCTCAGCTATAGTATCAACCATGGAGCGATAGTATGGTGAATTAGCGACATTCAGTGGAATCCGATTATAATGGAAGAACTTTGAGATGGCTCTCCCCATTTTCATGGCTCTAACTTTCATATCACCCATGATAGAGCTACTAATCTTTGGTTGTTTCGTACTTTGGGACCGATCTAAGAATGGATCCAATGTCCCTCTCCTCGCTGTGTCCCGATAAGGGTCAGGAGGAGCTCTTAAAGAACTGGCCCCAGCCCGTCTCTCATCCATACGAGCCTGCTCAGAAGCAAACTGTTCACGGCTCGCTCTCATAGCCCTCCTTAACTCCCTCTCCTCAACATCATCACCACCGTCAGAGTCATCCTCAGAAGTGTCAATCCTCTGCATATTTGCAACCCTCTTATCAAATTATTTCTTCTTTTCTTTCTCATTCTTCTTTCCCTACAAAATATCTCTCATTTGTTTTCTCACTTCAATGGGGACATTTGTACATGGTTTAGCTTCCCCTTGTATACCTGCTAGTGAAAGTCCGGGATCTTTAACCCTAGAGGGGGGGTGAATAGGGTGAGCTATTAATTAGTGGCCAATTATGCCCAATTTTAACTTCTTTAAATCAATTAGTCACAAGTGGTGATTAAGTAACTAAATGCGGATGCTAATCAACACAATCACCACAAAGCACACGCCATAACACAATGACTTATAGTGGTTCGGCCTCAATGCCTACATCCACTACCGGCTTGTGATCCAACACCCCACCGGATTTCCACTATCTATGCTTTTTAATAGGCTAAGCAATAATCTGTAACAAGATGTTTTTTAAGGCTTAATAACAACCTATCAATGTGCTTTTCTAGGCTAAGCAATAACCTTCCAATGTGCTTTTCTTGGCTAAGCAATAACCTTTACACAATGCTTTTCTAAGGCTAAGCAGTAACCTCTACACTATGCTTTTCTTTAGGCTAATCAATAACCTTAGCAAAAGATGATTTCTGAAAGAAGTGTCAACACAAACACTTTAAGAGATTACTATTAAAGCTCGAATACAATGCCTCTTAATTAGGCGGATAAGAAAGTGTAAATCTAACTCACACACACACACACACACACACATACACACACTATATGAATGCAAAGATGAATGCTCAATGTGTATGTCTGATGTCCTCAATTAATTTGAAAATGAAAGCTCA
Organism: Camphora micrantha; assembly: GCA_003546025.1. Lineage (NCBI taxonomy): Eukaryota > Viridiplantae > Streptophyta > Magnoliopsida > Laurales > Lauraceae > Camphora > Camphora micrantha. The sequence goes on along the minus strand of QPKB01000007.1, from coordinate 29,306,036 downwards.
TAAAACATTTATGATTGAGGTAAGATTGCTAATCACATGTTAAAAGACAACTTGTAAAAATATGATACAAGTAATGCAAGTTGTATTGAAATTCTAAAACATGTGATGCATGAGCATAGTTGTTTTCAAAACAAATTAATTTGCCTATGAGTTCATGGAATGAAAACGACTAGCTAGAGATCCAACCAAGTATGAGATTCACGCTATGAGAGAAATCAAAGTTTTAACAAAGCATGCAACCATTCATATGAAAGTTAAAACAAACTTTGTTTGAATCTAAATGAAGAATCCAAAACAACAAAGCAATTCAAAGTGAAATATATGTAATGGATTCATGAAATCATAGTTAGCATACTAAAATAGATTTTTCAAATATTTAAACAAAGCATGAAAACATATGATAAGGAAAACTAAGCTTACATAGATGATTTACTTATGATTCCAAGCTTTAGCTTCCCTTTATAACCCCCTAGCATTCCTTAGCTCATTCCCCTTTGTCTGCCCTCAAAACACCTCAAGAATGGTCACTTGGATCCACCCATTTGGCCTAGGAATGAGCTTTTTATATAGAAAAAGTTGTCCAAAGGCTAGAGTTTGGTTAACCGACTTCAGGTTCGCTTAACTGAACTCCCAACGGTCAAAAAACGGCTAGTTTGGACCATTCTGGAATGCGAACCGAAGTGGGTTCGGTTAACCGACGTCTTGAATTCGGTTGACCAAAATCACTGTAGCAAAGGTACTATAGCAAAGTACTATAGCAAAAACACTGTAGTGAAGTACTGTAGCACCAAAAAAGTTTTGCCGCCTTGAACGATTAAGTAAAAGTTACTCTTAAGTATTTTGCTAGTGGGAGTTCTGGGCCATGGAATCAAGCTTGGAAACATGTTTTATATTAATCTAAGAGTTTTAAAAACATTAAACCTAAAATGCCTAAGATGATTTGAACCTTTTAAAACCATTGGCTTGCTTGATTCGTAAAACTTCTTTTCAAAAATAAATGCATCCAAGTTTAAAATCAAAACATACATGAACCATCAGTTTTAAAAGTCTTAAAAACAATGCATGTATAAATTAAGATTTCAAGTTTTTCAAAGTCAATATATGTGAAAATTCGAATGATGCTAAAATGATAATGCATCCATCAAATTGCAAAACGAAAAATCCCTAATAGCTAGGTGTTGTTTAAATTTGTGGATCCCACCACTGAGAATCTTATGACACCATTTGCATTTGACCTTATGACGGTCTCCTGCAACCATCTCCCCATTTTCCCATCCGGGATCGACTTCTTTCTCTTTCTTTTTTGGGGCCATTGTGATCTAATCTAAGTGACAGTAATTTGCACAATCAAGAACTCAAGATTCTACACAATCAAATGTTTATACTTTAAGAATGTAGAAACAAAAAGAACATATTATTAATGCACACATACAAGCATAGATGATAGATCCATGTTATAGACTTTTCTACACAATTTAAATAATAGACTCATAGTCTTACCATTTACCAGAAACATAAATAAATAATGAAACTATTCTGATTTTTTAATATTTTAATAAAAAAGTTTTCTCATAATCAAGAAAATCACATTCTTTTAAGTTTTAACCAAAAAATAGTTGAAATAACATCTACAAACAACCCCCACATGTAATCATCTATTCTACATAATTTAAGAATGTAAAGAGCAAACAAAAAATATTATTAATAATTAGTTTTACAAGAAAAGTTAAGGGAAATATTATTATTACACATACAAGCATAAATCTAGAGTTAGAACCATAGATCCATGTTAGATACACTCCCAAAATAATAGTCTCATAAAAAAAAAAACATAAAGAAATAATGAAAAAGAGTTGGGATTTTTATTTTATTTTATTTTAAATTTCATCATAATCAAGAAAATCACATTCTTTTAGCCAAACAATAGTTGAAATATCATCTACAAAACACATGTAATCATCTATTCTACATAATTTAAGAATGTAAAATGCAAAACAAAAAAAAGAAAAAAAAAACGTATACAAGAAAAAATAAGGAAAATATTATTATTGCACATACATGCATCGATCTAGGGTTAGAACCATTGATCCATGTTATACACACCCAAAATAATAGTCTCGTACAAAAAACATAAATAAATAATGAAAAAGAATTCGGATTTTTATTTTATTTTATTTTTAAATTACATCATAATCAAGAAAATCACTTTCTTTTAGCCAAACAATAGTTGAAATATCATCTACAAACAACCCACACATGTAATCATCTATTCTACATAAGTTAAGAATGTAAAATGCAAAAAAAACATATTATTAATAATTACTTTTACAAGAAAAAATAAAGAAAATATTATTATTGCACATACATGCATAGCTCTAGGGTTAGAACCATAGATCCATGTTATACACACCAAAATAATAATTTCATACAAAAAACATAAGTAAATAATTTTAAAAAATTCGGATTTTTTAATTTAAAAAAAAAATGACCCAAAAATTGAAAAAAAAATGCATTTTTAGAAAAAATAATGGTCCTCCAAACCATCTTCAAGCAATATCTTCATCTTAGCATCTTCCCTAAACCATATATGCAAGTAGAATCAAGAAAACATACCTTAAAGTTGAGAAATCAAAAAACCCTCTTTGACGTGAATAGTGGTTGGATTCTTTGGTAGGCTTGATCTTTAAACATGGATAGATTTGAGGCTGTTAGCTGCTAGAAATATAATTTGGAGGCAGTTTTCTTCTATCTCCAACAAGTAGAAGCAAAGAAAATGAACACATTTAGGGTTTTAAAGGGCTTTTAAAAGCCCCCATGTCGTCAAGCCTCGACTCGGGCGAGTCCTTTAGGACTCGGACGAGTCCAACTTAGTCGATACCGAGTCCGTATGACTCGACTTGTTACATGCCGAGTCCGAGTTGACTCGAACTCGAACGATTTTTAAAACCCAGATTTTTTCTTTGCTATGTTGAAATCCAATTTTCAAAATGCATTTAAACTTTGCACTCAGATTTAGGGGGGAGTATGTTTCCAATAATTTTCAATCTTTTCTCAAGACTAAAGGAATCATTTCTCAACGTACTTGTCCATATACTCCTCAACAAAATGGAGTTGCGGAGCAGAAAAACATGCATCTCCTTGTTACTCGAACACTACTGATTGAATCATTAGTTCCTCCTTGTTTTTGGGCTGAATCTCTCACCACTGCAATACATCTAATAAACCATCTTCCATCACCTACCATTGATCAATTCACACCTCATTTTAGACTTTTTGGACTTCATCCTGTGTTTGATCATCTTCATACCTTTGGATGTGTTTACTTCGTCCTTCTGACCCCTCACAGAATGAACAAAATTAACCGCACAATCTCACAGGTGTGCATTTCTAGGTTATGCCACTAATCAAAAAGGTTTTGTTTGTTATGATCCCATTGGTCGTCGCATCAAGGTTTCTCGCAATGTTATTTTCTTTGAAAATCAGTATTTTTTCCAAACTCAATTGGATTGTCCTCGTCCATCCTCTCCTGTTATCTTACCGGGTTTTTCAGATAAAACAACTGTTACTCGGTTTCATCCTGACTTTGTTTATCATCGTCGGGAAAAACCTACCACTGCAGATGCCCGTCCTCCAGATCCTGCGCCAGCAACTGGTTCCACAACTCCGACTATCCTGCGTCGCTCCTCCAGAGCTTCTAGACCACCTGAGCGGTATAAATTCACACACACTTCCTTGATGACAATACTTTCTTCTGTCTCTATCCCAAGTTCTTATTTGCAGGTAGTCCAACATGATAGTTGGAACGGGGCCATGAAGGAGGAATTGGATGCATTGGATCAGAATCATACATGGGACATTATGGATTGTCCTTCCACAGTTAAACCCATCAGTTGCAAATGGATCTACTCAATCAAACTTAAATCTTATGGCTCCTTAGATAGACACAAAGCTAAACTTGTGGCACTCAGATTCAGGCAAGAATATGAGATTGACTACGAGGAAACGCTTGCCCCTGTGGAAAAAATGACTACAGTTCAGTTACTTCTCGCCATTGCTGCCTCTAAATCTTAACCATTATACCAAATGGATGTCAAAACTGCCTTTCTCCATGGGGATCTGAAAGAAAATGTCTATATGCGAATACCAAAGGGAGTCTCCGCTCCATCTAGGAAGTCTGTCTGTCACCTACGAAAGTCTCTTTATGGTCTGAAGCAAGCTCCTCGAGCATGGTTCGAAACTTTTAGGGGTCGCCTATGCACAAGAGGCTTTACTTAAAGCCCTTACGATCCATCCCTTTTTCTGCAAACAGCATCTACTGGTGTTACTGTTCTTCTTGTGTATGTTGACGACATCATTATTACTGGCACTGATGATGGTATGATCAAGTCTATCCAAGCTTCTCTCAGGGATTCTTTCCATATGAAGGATTTGGGACCCTTGCATTAAAAGTGCATCAATCTCCCAAAGCCCTGTTTCTTAATCAACACAAATACACATCTGATATTATTAAGCTTGCTGGTCTCCATGACTCCTCGCCCGTTGATACGCCTGTAGAGGTCAATCTAAAATTGAGTAAACCTCCTTTTTAATCCACATACCTACGGGTGCTTGGTGGGTAGTCTTGTCTATCTCACCATCACTCGATCGGATATCTCCTATGCTATCAATCTTGTGAGCCAATTCATGACATCTCCTAGACACCGTCATCTTACTGCTGTCAAGCGCATTATCCAGTATTTGTTGGGCACTGTCACTCGTGGTTTATATCCTCTTCAGTTGACCGCTTATGCAGACGCTGACTGGGCGGGCTATCAGGATACACGTCGGTCTACTACTGGTTGGTGTATGTCTTTTGGAAATTCTCCCATTTCTTGGAAATGCAAGAAACAAGAGTGTGTTTCTCGATCTTCCACAGAGGCGGAATATAGGACAATGTCTTCCACATGTTTTGAAATCTTATGGCTCCGAGGACTTCTTTTGAACCTCGGCTTTCCTCAAGCCTCTCCTACTTCATTACATGCAGATAATACTGGGGCTATCAGGATCATTGAAAATCTTGTCTTCCATGAATGCACCAAACATATTGAAGTAGACTGTCACTTTATTTGGGATGAATTTAAGCGTGATGTCATTTCTTTACCTTAAGTCCCTATTGAACTTCAGTTTGCTGATATATTCACCAAAGGACTTCCTCAACATCGTCATCAATTTCTGGTTACCAAATTGCTATTATATGGCTCCCTAGCATCAATTTGGGGGGGGGGGTGTTAATCGAGTCCATCTGCGCAGGCCTACTGAGCCCAATACTTGCATTTATATTTTAATTAGCTATTGTATCTTAGTTAAACTACAACTACAATTAGTCTAATCATAACTCATGTACATAATTTAGGATTTAAGTTGTAATAGGATTCTGTTAATAGGGCTTATATAGTGAGCTGTGATGGTACCCAAAGGGGAGACACATTTTCAGCAATCTCTCTCTCTCTCTCTCTCTCTCTCTCTCTCTCTCTCTCTCTCTCTCTCTCTCTCTCTCTCTATGCGTGTTATATATTGTGTCTTCTCAAAGTGCGTGTTATATATTGTGTCTTCTCAAAGTGACACACACTAGACCGTCCATTTACTTATTTTGAAATGGTAATTTAAATTATTTCTCGAAATTAGGGAAAAATCATACACAAATTGACATGAGGTGAGATGCACCATCCTTGGCCACAATGGTGGAACCATAAATTTTTCCTTTTTTTTTTTGGGTTAGGTTGGGGGGCCTCATGCGTAAATAAATAAAATTTTTCATAACTTAAGGGAGATTTCAAAAAATTTTGCTTGTCCCTCCTAGTTTTGCCCCTGCTTCGCCCATTAAATTGCAAAAATAGAACCATTCCCAAGCCCATTAAATTGCAGAAATAGAACCATTCCCAACTATAGCATTTGTAGCCTACTTTTGGTTCAAATCATGACAACCCACCAACATGGAGACAACCTCTCCTCATGAGTCAAACAGTCACTTGCCTCATGATCCAATCTACATCTCTCTTGTAGAATTATGTTACGTGATCTGTTTAAAAATGCTTCGTAGATAGTTGTCCTTCCTTCAAATACCTCACCATAACGCAGTGTTAAATGATCGAACATCCTCAACAGCTAGCATTTGGCTCGGTTATTTAGCTTGTGTGCATGGGTTATTTATTTTATTCTGTCATATTACTCACCTTTCTTGTTTACTCATATCTTTAAGCATTCATTGGGATATGAATCATCATCCTCATCAAAACCCTTTCTCAACTATGTTGGGGCCGGCTACATGAATTATATTTCTCCATTCTGATCTACGCTGAGCCAAATCTTCAGATAAGTTGCACTTTTTCAAATCTATTTTTACTACCTCCATCCATGTCCTCTTTGGCCTATCCCTTCCCCTTGTTGAGTCATCAACCTGCATACCCAAACTTTTCCTTACTGGCATTATTTCTAGCCTGTTTGGACATGCCCAAACCATCTCAAACGGATTTCTTTAATTTTATCCCTTATTGATGCTACCCCTAAATGCTCTCGAAAGCGCCCATTTCTAATTTTATCCTTCTTAGTTTTACCACACAGCCACTTCAACATTCTCATCTTTGCTACATCCATTTTGTGCATATGTTGCTTCTTAATTGTCCAACATTCTGCTCCATAGGTCATAAATGCTCTAATTGTTATCCTATAAAACTCTGCGTTCAATCTTGTTGGTATTAGTTGGTCGCAAAACACTCAAGAAGTAAGTCTCCACTTCAACCATCCCACTTTTATTCTATGTTCGACATCTTCATTAATCTTCATATCCTTACTAATTATCAAGCCAAGGTACATAAATAATCTCTTTGTGGTATCTCTTGGGCTTCAATTCTCATAGTAGTTTCAGCTCTTTGCAAGGATGAAAATAGCGGTAGCGGCGGGCGTAGCGGTCCGCCGCCAAAACGATATGAAGCGGGCGATACGTAGCGTAGCGGGGATACGTAGCGGCGTAGCAGTGCCATTTGAAAAAGTCGCCAAAAAAATCTGAAAAAAATTCAGAAAATCCAGAAAATTGTAAAATGAAAGAAAATGTGGTTCTTTTGCAAAAGTAAGTAAGAAAAGGGGGCGTAGCGGTGCCCTCAATACATGAGGTCCTGTATCGCCGTATAAATAGAAAATAATAATAATGATTTGTTTTTTCACATGTATTCTTGTTTCTTAGTCACGCTAACTTAAAAAGTAATTGAAAGCTCATAAAAAAAAAAAAAACACTAGAACATGAAATAAAGGCATAAGAATTAAGACGACTTAAGAGTTAGAGTTAGGTTATTACTCAATACTCATTAGTGAACATTGAACAATCAAATATCAATACTTCAATATTTAAGGTTCAAATTCCATCAAGTAAATGAACTATGAAGTGATCAACATTCAACACCAATTTAGAAATGACAAAGAATAGAGAGTTAGTGAAGGAAATAAGAATACCTTAATCACCACCAAAAGGAATGTCTAGCAAGATTCAAGGGGCTATGGTTATCCTCATCCCCATCATTGTTATCATTTCTATTGGCACCATATTGAATTTGATATTGATGGCATTGGGATCCACAAATCCAAAGAAGGAAGCCGCACCCGCATCATCAAAATTTGGTGGAGGTGGAGGTGGTCCAGGTGGATATCTACCATATTACGTTTCACCATAGTCACCTATGAGTAGGACCCCGAAGTTGAAGATTGTTCTTCTCCTTGTTGTACTTGACCATATGGAAAATAGTCAAAATATTGTGAGAGTCCTTGTCCACTGTAACTAGGGTTCCATGAATCAATCCATGATGCCGCTTGTTGTCCTCCAACATCTCTACCCATATTTCCTTGCTCATTACTACCTCCAGCTCCAGGTGGTGAATCTCTTCGATGCCATTGATAACCACGGCTTGGATCAAATCTTCAAGATGGAGGTAACTCCTGTACTTCCTCTACAGGAACGACATCGTCTTCATCATGTTGATAGTATTCACTGGTACCACCTGTCCCACTGTCTCCTACATTTCCTCCATCATGGCTACTTGAAGAGACGGTGGTGGAACTAGCTTTCTCAGAAGCAGGTTCTTTCCCACTCCTCCTAGTCCTACTGGTACCTTCTCCCTGAGGTGGCTGATCTTCTGCAGGTGCCCGTGCCTCACCCACATCCTCATCTATCAACTCTTGAACCGTTTCCTGAAACCTTGGATCTGAATTTAGCACTGGATCCTCTATCTCGGCTAGCCATGGGAGTAAGGAATCGTCCTCTCGGAATATGTGATCCAAATTAATAGGACAATAAGTAGGATCATCCCTTGCCCTTCTCTCCCTAATTCTGTTTCTGAACTTCAGATTGTAATGGCAATATACAAGCTTGTTGAGTTTCTGCATGGTAAGCCGATTTCTGGCCTTCGTGTGGATCAAAGAGAAAGTGCTCCAATTTCTTTTACAGTTAGAAGATGTTGTAGTCTGACTAAGGATGCAAACAGCCGCGCTCCTTAGATGTGGAGCGCACTCTCCAAAATTCATCCACCAATCAGCTGAAATGCAAAAAATAAATAAAGAAAATTAAATATTCGTAACCCTCAAGTCCTCCTAATCAATTAAGATAAATAAATCAAGATTCAATACTATTGGGTGGGGTCTTTTGTTCATAGTCATACCAGGTGGCATCCTTCCAATCGATCGTATCACAAGAGGGTCAGCAAAGGTTCCTCTCCTTTGTGTATACATAGATATCTACAATGTGAAAATTAGATATAAGTCAGTAAACCCATACAACTTGTATGGCAATTGGCACTTGGCAGCATAATTAAATTCTCATAAGTAACCACCCACTCACCTCTTGTATTGCAACAATTTGATCATCTTCATTTAACAATCTCTTCAATACCTCCCGTAATCCTACCCGCAAGTCCATATCTATTGCTTCGGTATGTAGTTCGACATTGCGGTTGTCACGTCCCCCGAACCCGATTAGAGAATAAACCGGATCCGGGGAGTGAAATTTAGGGCTAATTAAAATTTTTGCCCTTTAGGCCCAAGGATCGTAAGTCCGCTGTGAGGATATTATATTTCAAACCTCAAGTAATATAAAATTGCGGAATTCATACAATTCGAGGCATATCTAAGTACCAAACAATAGATAATAATTCTCAATTAAATTTAAAGTTGCAAGCAATAATTAAAGCTAAAGTGGAAATTAATTTAATTACTATGGCCATCCCATAAACTAAGGCCATAAAACAACATGATGTCAATGAAAGAAAAGTTCAACGAAGAATAAAAAATGAATTAAATAAAATCTAATGTTTGTCCCAAAGTGATTCTCTCATGTGCCTAGTATTGATGACGCTACTCTACGTCATCGGCACTCCACTCCCGTGCCTCCTCTGCTGGTTGGAGATCCTCTGGGATCTCCTCACCGGCCTGCTCCTCATAGTAATATTCACCTGAGGAGTCTGCACACCAAGGAACCGAGTCAACGACATGTTGAGCAATAGATAAGCAAGATATAATTAAAACATAACATGCATCAAATATAAGAGTAATGACAAGTACAAGATCGTAGGAATACAAGGAACAATACTAGGCATGTAGCATGAGTAAATATCATCAGAATCATAGACAGGAATCCTAACAATACTAACAATCACCACTACCAATGTAATGCAATGCACAAGAGGGAGACTCCGTGGATGTCCAAGCCACCTCACGGGGTACCAGTAACAATCCTACCCGGACTACTGATACCAAAGTCCGGCTCCAGGGGGATCCAAGCTCCCGGTCCTGGGAATAGTAGCACGGTCCAAGCCCGCTCCCAACTATTCAACGCCATGGACGCCGTCCAAAGCCGACTGCCCACCCCGATGTCCGAGTAACCGGCCCATCAATAAACCCCCAAACTGCAGCTGGCCATGATATGCAATAATAATAATAATAATAATAAAGTGGTGTTGACACACGGGGAAAACCAAGACAAGCAAGTCTGGCTAACTCAATATACAAGACATGTTCATAGGGATTATCTCCTTCAAGTCAATACAAGACAAACCCAATCACGTGATAATCCCTTCAGTCTAGCCAGTCATGTTCATCAATTACATAACACGGGGTCCTAAGGTACACTCTAAGTCAGGTCCAAGTTCTAATTCTACAAAGGATTATGTTTCATAATTAATTAGGTGTTTTATGCCAAGAGAGTGTACAAGGTTACAAAATCAACGGATACGATTAACAAATCAAGGAGAGATTACAATCCAATCCTAGGCAAGTGTTGTCATCCATGTACCATATGTGTTTTAACGGAGTGCGTGGGGAATTCGAACAATCAATGCTTATAAAGAATTTCCTTGGTGTACAAAATCATGTTGAACATCGATTGATTCAATTCCATACGCATTCGATTAACCATACACAATACACGAATACCTAGACAACCCATCGAAGCACACCAAACCACATGCTACGATTTCAAAACCACATTAATGGTCACGTGAGAGTGGTTTTATGGTTTCCAATGTCTAAGGCCCAAACCTAGGCTAACAATCTCGTTACTAACAAGAAAGTGGTCTAATAATTAATCTCCTTAACTACTTCCCTACCTGATCCCCAATCATCATGAGACATGTATCATTGGATTCTACGCTCCAAGAGCTTTCCAACGGTATATGGCTCGTGAAATTCCGACGAATGGTTCAGAAGTTATGGTCCATAGAAGTTTAACCCTTTATATATATAAATATATATATATATATATAAAGTGCGACGGACCATCCATCGGATGGATAAACAAACCATTTTAATTGTTCAGTGGCCATTGAACGTTCTGGACGTCCAATGGCCACTGAACGTTCTGACGTCCAGCGTCTGTTTTTTTTTTTTTTTTTTTTTTTTTTTTTTTTTTTTTTTTTTCTTCTGTCAAATAAGAACCCCATTTTTTTACAATTTTTCATCCAATCCATTCTAAAAATTCACCTGCACAAAACTGAGCCACCGTGCTCCCCCAATAATCCATTCCATCCATCATTTAACATTAAAATTAACAATTAAATTAAATAAACCCAATTAATAACAAACAGGCTTGGAATTAGGGAAAACTAACAAGAACACACATCCAATCAATAGAAGACATACATACATGCTTAATTATAAAATGCAGATCTACTTGCTTCAACCGGAAGAAATATCAGAAATGGGTGACTTTCGAGGAGAAGCCTTTCTACCCCTAAATCACAAATCTAACCCGACAGAACGAAACCTAACATACCAGGAACAACAATGGAAAGAAAATAATTCAGATCTAACCTAAATCTAACCAAAAAGGGAGATTAAAGAAAATATGAAAGGAGAGGAAGCTTACCGGAAGTTGTACCGGAAGAAAGAGGGGAGGAAGAGATTGAGATCTACCGGATCAGATCTTCGAAAGGAGCTTTCTTGGATGGAGTTCTGGCTTGAGGAAGAAAGAAGAAGAAACTGGGCTGCTGTCTATTCTTCGTTGCAGAGAATAGAATAAGAGATTAGGGCTTGGCATCAATTAAGAAGAAGAGGGAGGGGAAAAAGACTTAATTATCCCTTAAGTGGGCCCGGTAAAGAATGGGCCACTTGAAGGTTTTCTGATCATCGGATCGCGACGAGTCAAGAGGCAAAACTGATCTATTCGACGAGATCTTTCCAACGAACCCAAAAATCACGGCGTTTGGAATATTTCGAAAAACACTCAATTTTTCCTAAATTGCAACTACCCCCCCTACTATGATCAAACGAACTCCGAATCGCACGAAACTTCGCAGATACTATACATGAGTATGGGTGGGGCGTTACAAATGGTATCAGAGCCGACTCTCGACTAGTTCGAGTGTGGGTCCCCTGCCGTGGTCTGGTGCATGTGGGCGGGTCTCCATGTGGGCGGGCCAAGAGGGCTGGCAGGCTACAGAGACTGGCAGGCTACTGCACAGGGACGTGCAGCCTTAAGGGGGGTGGATTGTGACGCCCCGGAGTCCCACATCTCCTATAGAGAGGAAAGTGAATGGGGTTATATGTAGAGCTTACACCCTTACCTTGCATGAGGCCTTTTGATGGGTTCAGGCCCGTCAGAAGCAAAACCGTGAGGTCCGTTGGCCAGAGCGGACAATATCATGCATAGGTATGGGTGGGGGGTTACAGCGGTAATAGAATTCGGGATTCAAAAAATAACCTACATTATAAATATGTAAAATGTACTGTGAGCAAACAAGATAATAAATACATTAGTTAGGAAAACAAAAGAGTATCAAATTCAAAGATATATATATTAATTACCTGCAGCACGCAATGGATGGTGCAACTGATCGTTCCAGCGGGCATCAATAATCTTTATATATTTATCGTGATAACTAACATTTCCCATAATGGAACGTTTTGCCCGATCCATTGCTTCATAGATAAAGCCCATTGTCGGCTTGTCATCACCATCTACAAGCCGCAACACTTTAACTAAAACGCTCAAAAACCTTTAATATCTTCTTCACTTTCTCCTAAAATTTATTGTCCCTCATCAGGTTTGGGACTTCAAACCCCGGACCACTAGTTGCATTGCCCCATTTCGAACGAAGCCATTCTTCTGATGCAAACATCTAAATGAGCTCCGTTCTAAATCTTACAAGGCTTTCCATGGCCAGAAAATGGGTTGCAAACCTTGTTAATCCTAGACGCAGCAAGGCATGGTTATTTGTGTATCTTTTCATCAAACTTAACACCCAGGAATGATCATATATAAATCTTGTAATTCCTCTACATGCCTTGATCAATGAAGCCACTTTTGTCTTCCTTCCAATCTCTTCCAAGATGAGATCTATGCAGTGTGCTGCATATGGGGTCCAGAATAAATGGGTCCTCTTCTCCATTAATTGCAAACCTGCTGCCTTGAAATTGGCGCCGTTATCTGTAACAATCTGTACAATATGCTCCTCTCCCACACTCTCTATAACTTTATCCATAAGAGAGTATATATATGTGGCTGTCCGTCTATGTTCACTTGCATCAATGGACTTCACAAAGACGGTCCCAGCGACTAAATATACCAAAAAGTTTATTAATTGTGTTTGGGTGCTGCTGGTCCACCCGTCACACATGATGGTAACATCATTCTGTTGCCACATCGGCCTAAACATTTCCACCCAAGCCTTTATTTCTGTATATTCTTCTTCAAGATATTTAGTGCCCACATCATATATGGAGGGCGCCTGTATACCCCACCCAGCCTCGGCAGCAACATCAAGAGTAGTATGGAAATATGGGGAATCTACTGCTGTAGGTGGTATGTTCTTGTGAATTAGCCATTTAACTGTAGCTTTGGCCAATTTATCTCTTGCAGCCTTCATTACCCCTTTCATAACACTAGATATTTTTGGTTGTTTGGCTCCCTCTTTCCTATGTGCTAGAGGATCAACAGGGGGAGAAACTGCTCTTCCCGTAGAGAGAATTTCTACATCAACATCCCGTTCCCGGGTGCTAAATGCCCTATGCATGGACCCCGCAATGCCCTTACCCCTGCTTGGCACAGTAGCAGATGAGCCCCCTGCATCATAATATCTGCTTCCAGCAAATGCACGACGTTCATGTTCTTCTTGTTGAGTCATCAAAGACTCTCGGCGTGCAGCCTCCATCTGTGCATCTTCCTCCTCATCAAAGTATCCATCTCCAAATACATCATAACGGGCAGCATCAACATCTTGCCGCTTCTTTTCTTTTATCTCTACTTTTCTAGCTTTGTTTTGGCCAACCAAAGCTTTCATTTGTTCCTTGACTTCCCTTGGTACTTCGGTACAGCCAGCAACATTGCCAGAAATGTGGCCCAAGTGGTGTTTGAATCTTGTAATGCCCCCATTGGTCACTTTCCCACAAAAGTTGCATTTGATTTTCAGCCTATTATTCTCAACTGCCTCACCGAAGCTCCATGCGGGATCAATATCACGAGGCATTTTAACTTATCAATTGGCAAAGACAGATAGACTGAATAATAACTGGCTCTGGTTATATATATGAACAAGTAGTATATGAAAAATTAAAAAACAAAGAAACATGTTAGAGGAAACATATATATAACGCTTAGGAATCATTCTCTTGACATTTAATTGGTATTTCATTACTTAAAGTATCAATTTTTTCAATGAAAAAATAAATCCGAAAATAAAAAATAGAGAAAAGTCAACAAAAATTCAAAATGTTATGGAAAGATCCATGGGAAACATAGTTCTATCATTTACAAGCAATTTCCAAGTGGTTTCATGGGTTGTCCATGAGTATTGAAATTTCTTTTTTCAAAAAATAAATAAATCCGAAAATAAAAAATAGAGAAAAATCAACAAAATTTCAAAATGTGATGGATTGATCATGGGAAACATAGATCTATCATTTACAAGCAATTTCCAAGTGGTTTCATGGGTTGTCCATGAGTATTGAAATTTTTTTTTTCAAAAAATAAATAAATCCGAAAATAAAAAATAGAGAAAAACCAACAAAATTTCAAAATGTGATGGATTGATCTATGGGAAACATAGATCTATCATTTACAAGAAATTTCCAAGTAGTTTCATGGGTTGTCCATGAGTATTGAATTTTTTTTTTCAAAAAATAAATAAATCCGAAAATAAAAAAATAGAGAAAAATCAACAAAATTTCAAAATGTGATGGATTGATCTATGGGAAACATAGATCTATCATTTACAAGCAATTTCCAAGTGGTTTCATGGGTTGTTCATGAGTATTGAAAAAAATAAATTTTTTTTCAAAAAATAAATAAATCCGAAAATAAAAAATAGAGAAAAATCAACAAAAATTCAAAATGTGATGGATTGATCTATGGGAAACATAAATCTATCATTTACAAGCAATTTCCAAGTGGTTTCATGGGTTGTCCATGAGTATTGAAATTGTTTTTTTTCAAAAAATAAATAAATCCGAAAATAAAAAATAGAGAAAAATCAACAAAATTTCAAAATGTGATGGATTGATCTATGGGAAACATAGATCTATCATTTACAAGCAATTTCCAAGTGGTTTCATGGGTTGTTCATGAGTATTGAAATTTTTTTTTTCAAAAAGTAAATAAATCCGAAAATAAAAAATAGAGAAAAATCAAATAAAAATAAAAATATGTGTGCATGATGAAAGGGAAACATGGATCTCATCATATTACAAGACAATGAAGCTTTTTATAGTACTTAGATGATCTCAAAAGTTAAAAGATTAGAAAAAAATCCAAAAGAAAAACATACCTAAAATAGATGGAATGGAAGCTTGGGCTTGGATCTTGTAGTTCTTTCCTTGGAATTTGATGTTGTATCTTGTATGTTAATGTTACTCACTCACTTAGTTACTTCACTTACTTGTAATGTCTTGTTACTCTTGTAGTTGAAAATGGGTTGAAATTTGAAATTTTGGAGTTTGGAGGCAACCACAACAGTTATCTTGTGTCTTAAAAATATTAGGGCCGGCTGGAATGAAGAGGGGGGGTGCCTTTATAAAGGGTAGGTAACGTAGCGGCCGCTACATTGACGTGGCGGTGCGATACATCTGTATCTCCGCCTTTTTCAATGTGGCGTGGCGGACTCGGCCGCTACACTACGTAGCGGCCGATATTTTCATCGCTCTTTGTATATGCCCAATGAAGTTGCAATACATATATTTTGTCTTTGTACGGCTTATTTTAAAGCCTTTGGATTCTAATGCCTCTTGCCATCTCTCGAGTTATGCATTCACACCATCTCTTTGATTCATCTACCAACACTATAATATGCAAACAACATACACCAAGGTACTACTCTTGAATATGGGGACATGAATGAAATATGGTAACGCATGATCAGCCATGCATCATATTTCTTTCCTTCTCTTAATTTAGGCTTTCAGCGGAAGTAGCTGAGATCCATAGATTGGCTGTGTCGGAGACTTGGAGTTCTTCTAAATACGAAAACTATCTCTACTTGTTGGGTTCCGACACATCGGCCCCCCAAGTTCCTTTAAAATTTAACAAGTCATGAATGTATATTCATATTATAACATACATTTGTTACTCATTTACTGAGATAAATGATATCTTAGATTGAAAAAGGATCTATACTCCAACAGGTTATGATTATCTTTTAGCAAGTTTATTTCATGTTCTTATGTAGTCATTTCATAAGTTAGGAAACGTTTGCCTTCTCTGAAATATGTTTTTCTTTCACATATTCTGAAAGTACCTATGCCATCAAATGGTGTACTCTTTCAGGCAGAAAAACCCACATTATCAAACATCAATTTGGACATACCTATAGGTAGCCTTGTTGCAATTGTTGGCAGTACCGGAGAAGGAAAAACGTCTTTGATATCAGCAATGCTTGGGGAATTGCCTCCAATGGAAGATACAGGTGTTATAATTCGGGGAACTGTAGCCTATGTTCCACAAGTTTCTTGGATTTTCAATGCAACTGTGAGTTGTTTCAAGAAAAAATTATTTTATTTTTCCATGCTTGGTTTGCTTTTTTTATAATTTAATGTTTAATATGCATAGTCAACATTAAAGAATTGCTGGTGCAGGTACGTGGCAACGTACTATTTGGATCTGCTTTTCAATCAGCACGCTATGAGAAGGCAATTAAAGTGACTGCATTGGAGCATGACCTTGAGTTACTGCCAGTGAGTGTATAAGTTGTATTCACATATTGGATTGCTGTGATATCTTGTTTTTCATTACAGGTTTTTCATATGTATGTTAATTACCTCAGAAGATAGAAGAATGTCTGAAGGGTCATTCATTTCATTCTGTTTTCTCATATTTATTTGGCAGGGAGGTGATCTCACAGAGATAGGCGAAAGGGGAGTGAATATTAGTGGTGGACAAAAGCAAAGAGTATCAATGGCCAGGGCTGTATACTCAAACTCAGACGTGTACATATTTGATGACCCTTTAAGTGCACTGGATGCCCATGTTGGGCGACAGGTGATTTCACACTTCCAAGTTCATATGGTCACATTAGGAAAATAACAAAATTTGAACCACCATCATTAACCTCTAATTCCAACCATTGTAGGCTTTTCTTATAAATCTATTACCCAAGCCTGAAGATGTATTTAGTTTACATTAGCCTCATTGGAGATATAAGCCCGTATTATGGAAAGTGTGAAGTAAAGGTAGTTCATGAAAGGGAGAAAAATCAAGCTACTGTGTGAAGAACGTGAAACCCAAGCATAAACTCAGGGTGGAAAGAACGATTTGAAATCTCTCTCTCTGCGCCCCCCCCCACCACCACATTATTAAACTAAACAATTTTTTTAATTTAAATACTTGAAGCATGGAAGATAGGAAGAACTTTTTCTGGATGACCTGTTTAACATAAAGTGCACAAATAATAGTAACCGTTTAAATTCAAGATATGGCTAGTTTGGTTAAAGCTTGAGAATAAAATGCAAGTCTAGAAATCCAGTTTTATGATATTATAATCTTTTGTATCAATTTTCCTCCAGGTTTTTGAGAAATGTATCAAGGATGAACTGCGAGGAAGAACGAGAGTTTTAGTTACAAACCAGTTACATTTTCTTCCACAAGTGGACAGAATAGTTTTGGTTCATGAAGGCATGGTAAAAGAGGAGGGAACGTTTGAAGAGCTATCTAACAATGGTTTTCTTTTTCAAAAACTAATGGAAAATGCTGGGAAGATGGAAGAACAATTAGAAGAAACAGAAGTAGATGAAAATCAAAACGAAAAAACTCAGAAACCTGTTGCCAATGGCGAGCCTGTCAAGATAGAGGATGGTTTGTCAAAAAATGCAAATGATTCAAGGAAAGGGAAAGAGGGAAAGTCTGTTCTCATCAAGCAAGAAGAACGTGAAACAGGTGTTGTCAGTTGGAAGGTCCTTGCGAGGTAATAAAACCATACTTCAATTTTGTGTTTCAGGTACTTGAACTTTGGTGGATGGAGGCCATGGGAATGATGTTTCTGTTTTGTTTTTCTATTTTACAAAATATTTCCTAACCTTGTGATGTTGAAATTCGATTATGTGCTACATATGGCATCTTCACACAGAATGGATCATGCCATACTAACTCGAACCCCTGTTACTTCATTTCGATGATGCCAGGGACCAACTTTATTTCCTTTTTCACTTCTAAATTAATTTCTTATTTATTTATTTTTTTAATAAAGTTATGGGCACTTTCTCTGACAGTCTTTCGTTTATTTGCTTGTTTCCACGTTTTTGTTCCAGACCAATTCATGAACCATTAGTCTTTACCAATTTGAGTTGATTTATTAATCTGAAATTTGTGTACATGTAAATGAATTCTCTCACACCTTTATCAACAGGCACATTGATTTCTTGGGTCATTTATACAGTGCAGATTACTGTATGGAAATGCATGCGAAAGCTGCTCGAGATATTCTTGTTTGAAATTTAGAATTTCAATACACCTTTACACCACGTGCAGTCTGTCAACCTTGCAGACTTCTGTAAAGGAGTACCCTAATAACAGAGGCCAATTGTGAACACTGATCTACTATGGATTTTGGATAATTTTTGGATTCATCTTTTTGTGCCAATAATTATGTTCTCATAGTAGTCTCCACCACTGTCTGTTGATGTTGCATAGAACAAAGGACTGAAGGGGAATTATCTTGGTGGAAAGACCAGTTCTGACCCAATACTTCCAAATAAGACATCATACTCTATGAACAAGCATTTTTTGCATGAATTAGCTAATATTTATTAATTAGGGAATAATGTACAAGGATAAACCCCCTTCCAGAGGATGAGCAATCAAGCCATCTGCAATCAAAATACTTCTCCTATATTCCTTAACTTAGCCACGTTGTCTGCTTCCTTATTTTCATTCTGAAATCCATTCACTTTACAAGGTTGTGTGACAGTAAGACAGTATTGAATCACCTTATGCTCCTGCCATAGGTGAAGGTGAGAGTGTTTGGACTTTGGAGTTTTTGGATGTCTTTTGGATACTCTTTAAGCAGAGATGGACGGTTTTCTTTCTTGTTGCCTGGCAGCTCAACAACTGCCACTGCTGACTTGGTAAGGTTCCATGTAAGCCTTACCTGGCCATTGGACTGGTTCGCTTCATTCTACATAAATAAATAAATAAATAAATAAATAAATAAACTTTAACAATTGGAGTACCTATGGGCATATTCTGATTTTAATTCATTCTTGCATCACTTGCTAACATCTCTTATGGTCACTTGCAGTAAGCAATGAGCTGGAAGTTACTTCAAGAACTTACAAGGAAAGTATTTTAGCACTTCAGCTGAAAAATAATTAGATGAAACCTTAAACTCGACATAGCATTTGCTTCCGAATTCCGATGCACAAAAAAGAAAACAAAAGGACACAGAAAATTTTGTTGACCCTTACTTTATTTCACTATGTCCTAACTCTGTTGTAAAGACTACCTCTTTTCAGTGTTACTCTGTTTGCTCTTCACTCCTCCTCGAGGAAGACAATGTTTTGGCTGCAGTTTACTATATTCATCATTTGCTCTTAGGACATCTTCAGCCATTTGGGCTTTAAGGACACGTCAACTTAATTTATAGCCTTGGCTTCATAATCTTGTTTCCTCTTTTAATGCTTTGAGGAAACTTCTATGGCCCTACAATGTCATTCAACCCTGCAATCCTTCAAAATTTAAACTTTTTTGGACACTGCTCAGAAGAAAAACTAAACCCAACTACCACTCAAAAAAAAAAAAAAAAAAAAAGGAAATCTATCACCCTCTCTACTAGTATTGTGAAAGCTAATTACATAGAAGGAGGACTTTCCTGCATTGGAAATCATTAAATTCAATGTGTGATAAAATTCTAAAAAAATGCGTCAGTCGTTCATTGATGATATACTGAAAGAAGAGTCTAGTCATAAAAATTTGCCTATTGTTTTTTCTCATTCAATATGCTGACACAAAATGAACTTGTTAATTGCGGAACTGTATTTTCTTGTCAGATAACATCGTTCTTCAAATTATTTCTCTGGCGTGTGTGCATTTTCTTTGGTGCTATCTTTTCTCAATATCATCAGAGAGTTGTATGCGTTCAAGTTTTTTGAACAGCATTTCATGATTTCACATGCTTACATATGGTTACTTTTTCTGGCACTCTAGTGTTCTGGTTAATGCTGCCTTTTATTTTCTATATAACAAAATAACTTGCATTTATTTTTGTAGGTATAAGAATGCATTAGGAGGTCTATGGGTGGTTATGATACTCTTTACCTGCTACATCTCAACTGAGGTTCTTCGAGTTTCAAGTAGCACTTGGTTGAGTGTTTGGACAGATCAGAGCTCTTCAAAGAGATACGGTGCCGGATTTTACAACCTGATTTATGCTTTTCTTTCTTTTGGTCAGGTATTTTTTTTATTATCTTATTGGCAGTCGTTTTACTCATCCTTCATAATACTTTGGCTTTGTGGTGATGGCTGACTCTACATGTTGTCTTCCTGCAGGTACTAGTGACATTGTTAAATTCTTATTGGATTATCATTTCTAGTCTTTATGCTGCAAAAAGGTTACATGATGCTATGCTTAGCTCTATATTAAGGGCCCCAATGGTATTCTTCCACACCAATCCAATTGGCCGGATAATCAACAGATTTGCAAAAGATCTCAGGGACATAGATCGCAGTGTTGCTATCATTGTAAACATGTTTCTCAGCCAAGTGTCACAACTCGTTTCTACTTTCGTTCTCATAGGAATTGTGAGCACAATATCCCTGTGGGCCATAATGCCGCTCCTTATATTGTTCTATGCTGCCTACCTATATTATCAGGTACTTGATTTCTTGTTCATTAAGAGATATTGATTTGGTATTGTACGTTTTCTGTCATGTGATATTCTTTCAAATTTTGTACCTATACATATCCTTCAAGTCCTTTCTTTTACTTTGCATTTCCTAATTTATTCTTGATCATGCTTCTGCTTTAACATTGCAAAATGTGTGTTAATTAATGTTCAC
The DNA here is from genome assembly GCA_003546025.1 of Camphora micrantha. NCBI lineage: Eukaryota > Viridiplantae > Streptophyta > Magnoliopsida > Laurales > Lauraceae > Camphora > Camphora micrantha. The sequence continues at coordinate 29,285,041 of QPKB01000007.1, read as the reverse complement.
GATTGGTATGACATTTACTATTTATCCTTGCACATGTTCGGAACCTATTGCCTAAATTCTTCCCCTTAATGTTTGACAAGAACAAAAGAGGAAAGATCTCTCCCCTTTTTATTTCCATTTGGCTTGGGTGTGGGACTAGAAATGCTTTACTGGGTTACAGGCAAATGAGTTGAAGCAAGCATTTGTCATAAGCAAGATTATTAATATTCACCAACTATCTATAGTTCAACTGTTAAGTTTTCTGTTAATAGAAAAAAAAATTATAGATTTCTATACAGATTCTCAAAGCATCCTTCCGTTATCTCCAATAAATTCTTTGCAGAAAGGAAGGCCACTACACCATCCTTGAGACTACATGCTGTATGATCTTGAAATATTCTTATTCAGACTTACAATGTTAACTATGTCAAACATTGTGATCTTCAAAGAAAAAATAAACTTTTATTTAGTTAGAATTATTAATCCTGAAGTTTGATCAAGTCAAATGAACTGTATGTTTCCTGGTCATACATTTTATTCTATCATTAAACTGCAGTTGAGTCAATTGAGCACTCCTGATTCAAGCCTCAAGATTGAGTTTCAAATTAGATTTAACTGATTGAATTTCCAATAGAAGTGTATAAGTGAGACAATAAGTTAAGCAAAAGCTCGTATATATTGATAATAAGTTAAACAATCACTAGTTGGTTTATCCCAATAGTCATTGTAAGTGCCTAAAAATTACGGACTTAGTTAAATGGGGGTTTGCTGTAAAGTTTTTGGGAAAGAGAGTGACTCCGGAAGTCTGAAAAGGAAAGAAAAGGGTTAGAGGCCTTGGCTGTGGCCAGCCGAAGGCACTCTGACGCCTAAGTTAGTTCCACAACTCAACAAAGGGTGAATGAGTGGAGAAGGAGAGGGAGCTAAGGGTGTGTTATCTTTGCATACCTTTGCTGGTTTTTCCCCATGCATATATATAGTCGCTAGTCACCTCAGACCCTCCCTCAGTGGGAGTAGGTGGAGGTATTGTCCCGTCGGGGCATACCTTTTTTCCTCAGTGGAGGTAGGTAGAGGTACTGTCCCATCGGACCATACCTTGACCCTATACATGATTGCTGATGTGATCGCTGGATAAGGTCTACACCTTATCTATATCCGACGCCCATCTTATCAGTCAGGACGTAGCCGCCATTCATCAATGCTGATTGACATTAGTACCCAGCTCGGTCAACCGAGCTGATGGAGATCTGGAGTCAAACAGTCTCAACATAGATGCATCTCGGCATTGTTGCCGAGGTGCGCAAGATATCGGGCTGCATATGTTTGAGACGAGGCTAGCTGGTACTTCTACCGAAGCTAGCCTAAGCTTAGAATGGTGGTGCTGCCGAGCTCAGGAGACTGAGATAAAGATAAGCCCAATTGGTACTTCTACCGAGATCAGGGCTTATCCCTGAATTACGGAAATGCCCCACACAATTGCCCCCTAGCCCTTGACTACTTAGAGTTCCCCAACTTTTCGAGGTTAAGGGCTAAGTTATAGAAATATGAAAGCTTCTTCATCTCGGTGCGGCTTGCTGACAATTATTGGCGCCTGATCCCTATAATGCCGCTTTGTGTACCCGAGACAATTAATGGGATGTAGATGTTTCTCTACTTTTCGGAGGTGATTAATGCTGCTGCCGCTTCGTCTGCCTAAGACGGTCAATCAGCGCGCTACCGTCATTTCGTCTACCTTAGATAATTAATGAAGGTAACGAGCGTGGTGCTTTGATCAATGTGGGGAACAAACCGTCGGCGCTACGTGTCGCTGCCTGATGGGGCTTCTGGCGTCTTCGAAGAGGCGTGTGGAATGCTCGAGGCGACGCCTCACACGTGCGCCCTTGAAATCAGAAAGGACGCCTTTTTGTTTTTTATAAATAGGGGTGTTGCTCCTCCCCTTCTTTACTTTTGCGTTCGTTAGAGAGGACTACTATTTGCAGAGGAGATAGCGAAAAAGAACATCTGTCGCCATCGAGACCCCATCCCTCTTTCAGTCTTCGCGAGTCTTCGCGAGTCTCCTTCCTCTTCTCTTCATTTTTGTCTTCCTTCTAGGGTTTTTGCTTTTTGTCTAGGTTTTTTAGAAAAATGGGAGCCTATAGGCACTGGGCGGACACCCTTGAGGCCATGGCCAACTTCAGGGAGATGTATGGCATTCCGGATGATGTCCGGACCAGGTTAGATGACCCTGATGACATGTTTGATGGCTTTGTTTTCTCTGATGGCTGGATGCCATTTCCCCTGATTGCTATAGTTAAAGGCGGGGTTAGGTTCCCAGTTCACCCCCTTCTTAGAGCTTGCCTGCTTGCCTGTCAGCATGGCATCTCAGCCCCTACCAGCTGATGCCTAATGGTTACAAAATAATAATGGGCGCTGTGGAGCTCAATAGAATTTTGGGGATTAACCTCGGTGTCCATGACATCGAGGATGCCTACGAAGTGTGCAAGTCGGTCGGGGACGGTACCTGCTTCTACCTCCGAAGGAGGCCAGGGAGGGAACAGTTTGTTACTGACCTGGAGTACTCGAGCCAACATGCCAGGGACGATCGCCTGTTTGTCTCCGACAACTGGGAGTTCGGGGCGAGTGAGACCGCAGCGGAGAGGCGGTACAGGATACCCCGGCATTACGGGATTCCTCCAAGTAAATGCCGAACTCCTCTACATCTATTTTTACTTTTTTATTTCTTTTTGCCGACTTGACGCCTTCGTGTTTTGCCGTGCAGAGATTGGGCAGAGAAAGAGCAAGGCCAGCAGATCTGGTTGGCGGCCAAACAGTGACTAGCAGAGGGTGGTGCGCAACTACAAGGGCCACAACACCCGTGCCGCCTAGTCGCTCCTCGGGTACAAACTGAGGTATAGAACCTATATCAAGAGGAAACCCGAGCTTGTGGACGCGCCTGCTGATCTCGGGCGTCGAAAAGCTCCAGGTGCCGAGACCTCTACTTCTCGAGCCGAGCCATAGGCTGATTTACAACAAATAGTCGAAGCCTACACTTCTCCGAGCTCGGAAGAAGGGAGGATGCCACCTCGCCGACCTCCACTGGAGACGAAGAAGCTGGGGGAAAAGTTTTTTGGAAGGGAAGCTTCCGCCTCCAATCCCTCCATCGCCGATAAACATCCCGTTTCTGCCGCCTCGGGCGCTGTTGGGGGATCTACCGCTGCCGGCGCTTCGATTCGGGAGCGCCCCGCTGAGACTAGGAAGGAAGAGGCTCGACCAGAGCAGAGGCCCAGGTCCGAGAGGCTTGGCTCGGTGGATCGGCAACATCCCTCCGTGGAGACGAGGGAGAGGGAAAAAGAGAAGGCCCCGGAGAAGCGGTCCAGGACTAAGGGCCCGGAAGAGCAGGCCCCTACTAAAGATTCGGCACTCCAGCCCGTGGGGCCGGCTTTGTGGAGGCCATCTTTCTCCTTTGGTGCAGGGAGGCCAGTGACAGTAAAGGACCGTCTTCAAGGCAACCCTCACGCCGCAGCGACATTCGCCAATGCCTATGCTTTGCCACTAGATATGCAAAGGCTGCAGGGGGTGGATGATGTGACGCTGTTGGTCACTGCATTGTAGTCCGCCTTCTCGGTAAGTCCCCTTCGTCAGAGACTTTTGGGTTTACTCAGGCTTTTGTCATTTCCTTTTTGACACTCGTCTCCTTTTTTCAGATTGTGCAGAAGGTGAAGGTGGCTCTAGACAGGGTCCAACACAGAGACACCAGAATTGATCAGCTGGATGCGGAGAGGAAAAGGCTCGCAGAGGCCTTGGAGGGCAGCTGCAAGAAGCTGAAGGAGGAGGAAGAGAAAAACTTCACCCTCGAGAAGGACCTCGAGTTCGCCATGAACGAGGTTTGCAAGGTGAAAGCCGAGTGCAATGAGCTGAAGGGGGCGGCTGAGGTGAAGGCTAAGAGAGCGATCCAACTCAAGGCCGAGCTGGAGGAGAAGAATGGCGAGCTGGCAAGGAAGAATGTCGAGCTGGAGGCTGTACGGAAGGAGAAGGCCGATCTTGAAGCCTCTTCTCAGGTTGAAGTGGAGACCGCCTATCGAGACGAGGTGGAGGAGGCTACAAGGGACTATGTCGCCCAGGTCAACTTGTTAGGTCCACGATTGTTCAAGCATGGGTGTAAGGCCGTACTGAAGAAGATGGGGATCCCTGAGGAACACCCTATATATCAGGACCTACCCAAGCTCAAAGATCAGACGACCAAGTAGAGTTATGCACCTCCCCCTACTCCTCTTGCCGACGCTATTCCCGAAGCTTCTCCAGAGGTCTCCGTTGAAGCCCCTCCAACTGAGGTACCATCTGAAGTCGCCCTGACACTTCCTCCAGAAGCTCCTTCCGGTGACGCTGCTGAAGCTGGTGCTGCTTGAGTCTTTTTCCCGGGATGTATTTTCTTTTTCTTTCTTTTCAAAAAATGTAATGAAGAATTTGTACACTTTTCCATTGATGAAAGATTTTTCATGTCTGCAATTGTTCTTCTTGTAACTTTTTCAGATTTACATGCGTTAGTTTAATAACTGAAACTTGGAAAAACTCTTAAGTTCTTTAACCCAAGAAAATGGACCAAGTAAATGAGTTCGGCAACTAAAAATGTATAGTTGGTTCTATGACCAGACCTACCAATGCGTCAAGTTCCCACAGAGTCTCGTGGTTTTGCAGCTGGTTTCGCAACCGAGATGTAGTTTCGACATAGCTGGTTCTGTAACCGAGCTGGTAAGATGGTTGGTTCTGTAACCTGGCCTGAATGGTAGTTGGTTCTGTAATCGAGCTGGAGCTGGTTTACTAACCGAGCTTGAATAATGGATGGTTCCATAACCGAGCCTTGATAGCAGCTGGTTCTGTAATTGAGCTGGAGCCAGTTTTGTAACCGAGCCCGAATAATGGCTGGTTCTGTAACCGATACTTGATAGCAGCTGGTTCTGTAACCGAGCTGGAGCCGGTTCTGTAACCGAGCTCGAATAATGGTTGGTTCTGTAACCAAGCCTTGATAGCAGCTGGTTCTATAACGGAGCTGGAGCCGGTTCTGTAACCGAGCTCGAATAATGGCTGGTTCGGCAACCGAGCCTTGATAGCAGCTGGTTTTATAACCGAGCTGGAGCCGGTTCTGTAACCGAGCTCGAATAATGGCTGGTTCTGTAACCGAGCCGAGCTGAAACCACTGAGGTCTGTAACAGGGTGTGCTTTGACCGCTCGAAGACTTTTCTTCGTAGCTTTGCAAGAAACAAGGAATATCTTTCTAGAAGAATTATCTTTTATTGATTCCATAGATTTAGTACAATTCAGAAGTAATACTTTTTGAGGTGCACGGCATTCCATGGGCGCGGTAACTCTTTACCATCCATGTCCTCGAGCCTGTATACTAATTGTCCTGCCGTCGAGATCACCCTGAATGGCCCATGCCAGTTCGGTGCCAGCTTGCCTTCATTGGGATATTTGTCTGCAGGAAGCATCTTCTTTAAGACCAATTCTCCGATTGTAAACGTCCTTTCTTTGACTCTTTGATTGTAGTTTTTGGCCAACGTTTGATGGTAGGAGGCTAGGCGGACAAACGCAGCATCCCTTCGCTCCTCGGCCAGGTCAAGTTCTCAGGCTAGATTCACTTCATTTTCACCCTGGTCGAAGAGTTTGGACCTCAGGGTCGGGAGACCGATCTCGAGAGGGATCATGGCTTCCATTCCATAGGCCAAGGAGCAGGGCGTTGCTGAAGTGGATCACCTTGGAGTAGTTCTATATGCCCAAAGGACACTTGGAATTTCTTTCACCCATCTCCCCTTGGCTCGGTCGAGCCTCTTCTTGAGTCCATCGAGCACCACCTTGTTAGAAATCTCGGCCTGACCGTTGCTCTGTGGATAGGCCGGAGTCGAGTAGTAATTTCTAATGTCGAGCTCCTGGTAGAAGTTCTTGAAGTAACTAGAGTCAAACTGAGTCCCGTTGTCAGAGACCAGAGCTCGTGGTATCCCAAATCTCGTGATGACATTCTTCCAGACGAAGTTCTTCGTATCGTGTTCGGTAATAGAGGACAATGGCTCTACTTCTATCCACTTTCTGAAATAATCGGCGGCTACTACTAACCACCTCTTATTCCCTGGAGTTCGGTGAAGTGGTCCTACGATGTCCAAACCCCATTGGGCAAAAGGCCATGGGCTAGAAAGTGGGCTCAGGTCCTGTGCTGGTTGATGGAGGGAATGTGAGAACTTCTGACATTTTTCACAATTTCTGGCGTAGAGCTTGGCGTCTTTTTGCATACAGGGCCACCAGTAGCCTTGGCTGATGGCTCGGTATGCTAGTGACCGACCTCCAATGTGGCTTCCGCAGATTCCTTCATGAATTTCAAAGAGGAAGTCTTCGACTTTGCTCGGGTGAACACACTGAAGGTAAGGCTCGGTGAAGGATTTCCTGTAGATCTTGCCATCCGGGGATAACCAAAATCGAGCTGCTTTTAGTCTGATCTTGTGAGCCTCGTTCTTATCCTCAGGGAGGTGGTCGTCTTTTAGGTAGGTGATGATTGTCCATCCAACTTGGACCAAGGTTTGCACATAAGATCTGCTGAGGTGGCTGGAGTTCTATGCTCGGCTTTTTCAATGTTTCCACCTTAATAATTCTTTTCCTTCCGACCTCGACGGCAGAGGCCAGGCTGGCGAGAGCGTAGGCGTGAGAGTTGGAATCTCTGCCGATCTGTCTGACTTCAACTCTGATGAACTAAGAAAGTAGCTGCTTTGCGTGTGCGAGGTAGGCCGCCATCCTTTCATCGTGAGCCTGATAGTTTCCATTCAATTGGCTCGTCACCAATTGTGAGTCGTTGAAGACCACCAAATGTTGTGCCCCGAGGATCTTGGCGCTGCCGAGCCCCGCAATCAGGGCTTCATATTCAGCTTCGTTATTGGATGCCTTGAAATCAAGAGTTAGTGCTTGTTCGATGACAAGGCTCTCTGGAGATTAGAGAACTATGCCAGCGCCAGCCCTTTTAGATGCTAAGGATCCGTCGACGAAGACCTTCCATGCTGAATCAAGGAACTCCTCCCAGGTCTTTTCCTGTTCCGTCTTTTTAATGCTTGGTGCAGAACTAGGAGAAACGAACTCCACAATGAAGTCTGCCAAAACTTGGGCCTTGATCGCCATTCTGGGTTGATACTGGATATCGAATTGTCCCAGTCCGACGGCCCACTTCGAGATTCTTCCAGAGAAGTCGGCCTTCCTAAAAAGGGACTTGAGTGGATGTTCCGTGACAACCACTATGGTGAACGTCTGGAAGTAATGGGAGAGTTTGCGAGAGGCACTGATGAGTGCCAATGCAAGTTTCTCCAATGGTAGGTACCTGGTCTCGGCATCAAGGAGGATTTTGCTTATGTAATATATGGGCTTCTGTTGCCTTTCTTCTTCTCTGATGAGTACCGAGCTTACTGCATGATCCGAGACTTCTAGGTACAACTAGAGCACGTCATCCTGTTTTGGTGTAGACAACAGGGGGGTGAGGATAAGTAATCCTTGAGCTCCTCCAAGGCCTTGTCGCATTCCGAAGTCCATTGAAATTTCGAGCTCTTTTTCAAGAGCTGGAAGAATGGGCAGCACTTGTCTAAAGCTCGGCTGATGAATCGGTTGAGCGCAGCAGCCATCCTAGTGAGCCTCTGGACCTGCTTTGCAGTGGTAGGACTATGAATTGCCTGGATTGCCGAGATCTGTTCTGGATTGGCTTCGATTCCTCTTCTCGTCACCAGGCTCCTCAGGAATTTGCCAGAGCCGACGCCGAACGTACATTTGGAAGCGTTTAATTTGAGTCAGAATTTTCTAAGGACCTCAAATGTTTGACGCAGGTCGGTCAGGTGGTCCTGTGACCTTTTAAATTTGACGACCATGTCCTCAATGTAGACCTTCATTGTTTTCCCGAGCTGAGCACGAAACATCTTCGTCACCAGCCTCTGGTAAGTCACCCCTGCATTTTTTAGCCCGAACGGCATTACTTTGTAGCAGTAAATGCCTCTGGGTGTTAAGAATGCGGTTTTGTCTTCGTCTGGTCCATACATCGAGATCTGGTGGTATCCTCGATAGGCGTCGAGGAAGCTCATCCTGTCGTGTCATGCAGTGGCGCCAATCAGCTGGTCAATCTTCGGGAGTGGAAAGCTGTCCTTAGGGCATGCTTTGTTGAGGTCGGTGAAGTCCACGCAAACCCTCCACTTCCCATTTTTCTTTTTGACCACCACTGTGTTGGCCAGCCATTCCGGGTAATGTACTTCTCTGATAGCCTGTGCTTCTAGCAGCTTGTCGACCTCTTCGATTACGGCTTCTGTTTGTGGGATCCCCGCTCTGCAAGCTTTTTGAACCATGGGCTTGTGCTTAGGGTCCACGTTTAGCTTGTGGCACATGGTTTCGGGGTCAATGCCAGGCATTTCATAGGGCGTCCAGGCAAAGACTTCCTTGTTCTGCAGTAAGAAGTTGAGCAGCTCGGCTTTTTCAGCTTCGGGGAGCTAGCTCCCGAGCAGGAAGTATTGTTCGGGGTCGGAGGGGTCGATCTTGACTTTGGTCAGCTCTTCGACGCTCTTTTGCTCTGGATCTCGGCCCATGGATTCCAGTTCTGCTTCCAGCTCGGCCACGTGTATCTGAGATGGTTTTGCTTCGCCAGGCGCCACGGTCATCAGGCATTGTTTGGCCATCTCCTGGTCGCCTTTGATAGTGTCCACTTCGATTTTTCCGTTCCTGTTCTCCAATGGGAACTTGAGCTTCTAATGGTGAGTGGAGGGCACAGCTTCCATGCTATGCAGCAAAGTCCTCCCCATTATTGCATTGTGTGGTGACGGCACGTCCACCACCAGGAAGTCTGCCTGTGTGCTGGCCCCTCCGATCTGGACCTTCAGGGAGATACGTCCTTTTGGGTACACCAGCTTTGAGCTGAAGCCTATCAGGGGAGTGCACGATTCTTGCAGGTCCTCCTCCCTGAGACCCAGCTTCTTGAAGCAGTCATAGTACAGGATCTCTGAGGAACTCCCAAGGTCTATAAGCACCCTCTTAACCATGAAGTTTCTCAGCTTCAGAGTGAGAATCAGCAGGTCATTGTGAGGCAGTTGGACTCCTTCGAGATCCTTGTTTGAGAACCAGATCTTTGGCTTTTCCATCCGAGCTTTCTTTGCAGATGGCTCTAGCTCGGTCGTCATCACCTGTTTATTATGGGAGGCCCTCCTGGCCTCAACACGAGCTTGGTTGCTCCCTCTTGGTGCGGGAGCCAGTTGGATGACATTTATTATTCCTTCTGGTTCTTCGCTGTTTTCGTCATTCTGGCGTTGGCGAGCTCGGATATTATTGTTGTTTTCTCCTTCTATGTAATCCTTCAGATGGCCCTCCTGGACGAGCTTCTCGAGATGAGACTTGAAAGACAAGCAATCTTCTGTTCTGTGCCCGTTCTGTTTGTGGTATGCGCATAACTTATTCTGGTCACGGGTCGAATGATCACCCCTCATTGGCGGTGGCCATTTAAAAAACGGTTGTGTCCTGATTTTGCCGAGAAGTCTGTAGATCGGCTCCTTAAAGACTGTATTCACGGCCTTGTAGGAGTCGGCAGATGGCTTGGACTTCTTTTTTCCTTCTGAGGTGGGCGTTGAGACCATAACCAAGCTCGAGGAAGCTCTATCGCAGCTTTTCTATTCTCTTCGAGACGGCCTCTTGTCTGTCACCGAAGGTCCGTCTTCGTGCTAGGTGCCTTCGCGTCTGAGTCCAAAGTTCTCCCGAGCTCGGGTCTCGTCTTCCTCCTACTCAATGAACTGGTTCACCCTGGTCATTAGTGCTTTCATCGTGGCCACGGGATATCGAATGAGTTCCTTTCGGAGATCATTGCCTGGGAGCAGTGCCTCTTTGAAGCACATGACGGCCACTTCATCATTGGCGTCCTCGATCTGGCTGTAGATGGTCTAGAACCTCTTGGCGAATCGAGTGACGTTTTCATTGTCCTTCATCCTGATGGCCATCAGATCATTGTTCGTTCTCGGGATAACTCTATGTGCTTGGAACTTTTCCAGGAAAGAGCTTCGGAGCTGCCGCCAGCTTGAGATCGATTCTTTCGGGAGCGCGCAGAACCATCTAAGGGGGAGATCTCCCAAACTGGAAGAGAACACTCTACAGTTTAAGTGTCCGACATCACCCCAGATCAACATTCGCTGGGTGAAGTGTCGGAGATGGGCTGCAGGATCCAAGGTCCCATGATAAAGGGTGAACCTCAGAATACTGAACCTCTCAAGGAGGGGAAAGTCTGTTATTTCCCGAGAGAAGGGAGACGTACTGAGGTCCCCCGAGTCATAGGTATTTAGCTAGTCTCGGGCGAAACCAGCCACCTGCATGTTTCGCTGAACAGTCTGCCTGATATGTTGGTCAAGCCACTGAGGCAGATCATATTTGTTTTCTGTTCTTCGCTTCAACCTCCCTTGGGTGTCGCTTGGGTGGCTGCTGCTTGAATCATTGTCACAGGCTTGATGGCGTCTCTTGTTATCCAGAATGTGCCTCAAATACTATCCAACTGAGGCCTGGGAGGCGGGGCCTGGTTCGTCATTTTTTCTTGTAGCTGCTGTTGAAGCTGACGAATCAGCTCGTCCTCTGCTGGATAATGGCGTTTTGAGCTCTGACATCCTCAATTAGAGGATTGAAGTCATCATCTTCATTGTCCTCGTCAGTCTGGTGATGAGACTGGTGAGGCACAACAGGTGTCGGAGACCTGTTTCGATGGGGAGCTTTCTCCAGACAAGTTCTGCCTTCAGTCCTCTTCGCATGAGAGGACGACAGTCGTTGTTGGGGATGCTTGGTCAGCTGGTTATCTCGCTAGGGGGGCACTGTCACTCCTCTTGAAGTTCTTGCCTGGGAAGCTCCTATCGGACGAGTTTTTTCCCCGGTCCTCCTCTGACGGGAGGGCGGTGGCTGCTTTGGTGTCGCTTCTCGTCGCTCCATCCGTGCCAGTGATATTGGTATCTCCTGCAACACTGGCGACGATTGCGTTGGGATCGCTCTTCTTCGTTCCAGTCGTGCCTGAGATGGCGTTATCTCTCGCAGCACCGGCGACTGCTGTGTTGGCAAGGTTTTTGGTGATTTGCCGATTTTCTTAGCTTTCGGAGGCATGATGCTTTTGAATCTGTCTCCACAGACAGCGCCAATTGTAAGTGCCTAAAAATTACGGACTTAGTTAAATGGGGGTTTACTGTAAAGTTTTTGGGAAAGATAGTGACTCCGGAAGTCTGAAAAGGAAAGAAAAGGGTTAGAGGCCTTGGCTGTGGCCAGCCGAAGGCACTCCGACGCCTAAGTTAGTTCCACAACTCAACAAAGGGTGAATGAGTGGAGAAGGAGAGGGAGCTAAGGGTGTGTTATCTTTGCATACCTTTGCTGGTTTTACCCCATGCATATATATAGGCACTAGTCACCTCAAAGCCTCCCTTAGTGGGGGTAGGTGGAAGTATTGTCCCGTCGGGGCATACCTTTTTTCCTCAGTGGAGGTAGGTAGAGGTACCGTCCCATCGAACCATACCTTGACCCTATACATGATTGTTGATGTGATCGCTGGATAAGGTCTATGCCTTACCTATATCCAGCGCCCATCTTATCAGTCAGGACGTAGCCACCATTCATCAATGCTGATTGACATTAGTACCCACCTCGGTTGACCGAGCTAATGGAGATCTGGAGTCAAACAGTCTCAACATAGATGCATCTCGGCATTGTTGCCGAGGTGCGCAAGATACCGGGCTGCATATGTTTGAGACGAGGCCAGCTGGTACTTCTACCGAAGCTAACCTAAGCCTGGAATGGTGGTGTTGTTGAGCTCATGAGATTGAGATAAAGATAAGCCCAATTGGTACTAATACCGAGATCAGGGCTTATCCCTGAATTACGAAAATGCCCCCACAAAGTCATAAAGCTTGCCTACATCTCAAGTGAAGATTAGTTTGGCCTAGCTATGAGCATTTCACGTCTATCGTAGTGTCCGCACATCCATTCCCCTTTCTCATGATATTATTTTGTACTTGAAACTTGTTTGTTCTTTGAGGACTACTTCTTAAGGATAGAACTCCATTGCACCATTTCTTATGTCCAATGAAATCATAAACAGTGATTTTTGTTGGAAAATTTATTGTTAAAAATAAATATAACATGAAATTTGAGACATACCTACCCAACGACAAGTCCTGTACAGCTTGTTTTAATGGCGGAAGAAGCTCTAGACTGTTTCATACAATTAGTTGGCATTCTCCTCCAAAAGAGTATTTTGATGGTAGTTTTGTTCATCAAATTAGTATGGGAGGATTTGGTGGTGTTATCCATGATTGGGAAGGGAAGGTTGTGAAGAATCTTTCAGGACCAATTAATTCATTAGATGAAAACGGTGCTGAAATGTTTCCATTGCTGGTGGGTTGCTTTGAGTTGTAGAATTTGGGAGGTTATAATGCAATTATTGAAGGAGACTATTTTTCTGCTATGCAATGGGGCTCAGGAAAAACTTCTTTTCCTTGGAGATTGGCGGATTTGGTGCAGGAGGTGCAAGCTATTTCTTCTCAAATGAACTTTACTTTTCGTCACATCTTGAGAGAAGTGAATGATATAGCGGATGCTCTTGCTAGGGAAGGAGCCTTTCGTTTACACATTTCATTTAATGTTTAATTTCTTGAGTTGTTAATCTTCTTGTTTGCTCTTCCAATGTTTGTTTTTCTTTTCCTGTTGTTTTTCTTTCTCTTCTCCATAAAATTTACTGTTATAAAAAAAAATAAAAAAAATAAAAAAAACGACGACGACAAGTCTTGTACATCCTGAATGTTGAAGTACCATAAACAGTAAAAAGTTAAATGAGATCAGCTTGCAAGGTCACAAGTCCTAACACTCCCAACACTGACAATGTTAAGGTGTGGAATTAATGCTTAGTCGGAATTTAATGAGATGATGGATCATTGTATTCATCATTTAGTATTGAAAGCATTGTGAATAGGAATGTTATAAAAAAAATAAAAAAAATAAAAAAAAAAAAAAAACATTAGGATGATTGTACATTGAGCTAATGATCAATTTGCAATGTGTTGGACAGATAAGTCCACACTCTAGATCAATTGCATATGTATGGATGGTACATTTTCTAGTCATATAGACCAACAGTGCAGTTGGCTGATGTTTTCTTTCCTTCTTACCCCATCTTGAGGTGAAAGACTAATCTTACTTGAATGGTAGTTTCACATTATCTTTGTTGCACAATGACGATCAACGACTGTGAGAACTATTTGTGGAGAGACAAGTGAGTTCCCAATGACCATAGGTTTGCATTAGGGGTGTGCCCTAAGCCCTTTTCTCTTTGGACTAATTATGGATGAGTTAATTGCATATATTCAAGAGGAGGCACCTTTGTGTATGTTGTTTGATGATATAGTGGTGGTGGATTAATCAAGGGACGGTGTGAATTTAGAACTCAAGAGATGGCGAGAGGCTTTACAATAAGCCGCATTAAGACATAATATATGGATTGCAACTTCAGTAGGCATATACAAAGAGTTGAAACTAATATGAGAATTGAAGCCCAAGAGATACCACAGAGATTCTTTACATACCTTGGCTCGATAATTAGTAAGGATATGGAGATTGATGAAGATGTCGAACATAGGATAAAAGCGTGATGGTTGAAGTGGAGACTTGCTTCTGGAGTGCTTTGTGACCGATAAATGGCAACAAGATTAAAGGGAAAATTTTATGAGGCAGTGATTAGACCAACTATGACCCATGGAGCAGAATGTTAGCCAATCAAGAAGCAACATATGTACAAAAAGGCATGTAGCAGAGATGAGAATGTTGAGGTGGATGCGTAGTAAAACTAGGAATGATACAATTAGAAATGAGAGCTTCCGAGAGCAGGATAAAATTAGAGAAGCCCGTTTGAGATGGTTTAGGTATGTCCAACGCAAGTCGGCAATGGCGCCGGTATGGAAAAGTTTGGTTATGTAGGTTGCTAGCCTACCAAGGGGAAGGGGTAGACCGAAGACGACGTGGATGGAGGTAGTAAAAATAGATCTGAAGTAGTGTTGCTTACTTAAGGACTTGACTCGGGATAGATTGGAATGGAGAAACAGAATTCATGTAGCCGACCCCAATATAGTTGGGACAAGGCTATGATGATGATGAATGAAGATCAACATTTTACTGGTTGAAATAATTAATTCAAATATGTATTCCTATCATTAGCTAAGTAAATCATAATTCAACTCAATCAATTGAAGTGAGAAAACAGAATTCATGTAGCTGATTCCAATATAGTTGGGACAAGGCTATGATGATGACCTCCTTTTCCCTCCTTCCAATCAACCTACTCTTGCGCATACTAAAAAGGAAAAAACTGACTCCTTTACTTCAAAACATTAAATTGAATACTGCCTTGGTTAGTTCATGGTTGTTTAGTAGAATCTTACCTGGCGATATTGTGGTTCTTGTTTTAGCATTATTATTGCCTTTAAAATTTTTAACTATCGACATCACTTTGGACTTTTTTTTTTCAACATTTTGGACATTTACTATGGCACTGTGTTTTGTATATTACCATGCAATACATTTTTGGACTTAAATCTTACTAAACAGACCTCTACATCCTGCTAATTTTGAAGTAACATTTTATGATTCTAGCTATTATTGACAAAGGCTGGGTTATATAGTTTTTCTTTTCTGTCTTGTTCTCTATTATGTGAGTGTTGGTGAAAAAGGAAAGGAAGCATCTGATGAGATAGGAAATCAGAGAAATAAAAATGACAAAATATTCAGGAGTAGTAGTATAATATATATGTAATCCTTCTTTGCCGAATTGCCTAATCCCATAATTCTGCATCTTAATTACGCTAAAAAGTGAAACCTGAGTATTTCTTTCCATCACCATTTTGGACAAACATCATATCACTTATTTTGAAGAAAATGGGGTTTTCTTTTAATTTATCAATATGCAAGAGAAGATTGCATTGGATAGCATTAGATGCCAAATCTTGGAATTTAGAATTGAAGAGTACTAAGAACTCAATTTTTTTTTTTACAGAGTACTTCCCGTGAAGTAAAACGTCTGGATTCTATAACAAGATCTCCTGTCTATGCCCAGTTTGGTGAAGCATTGAATGGTCTATCAACAATCCGTGCATACAAAGCATATGATAGAATGGCCAACATTAACGGTAAATCCATGGACAATAATGTGAGATACACTCTTGTGAACTTGAGTGCAGACTGCTGGCTTACTATTCGGTTGGAAACATTGGGAGGCACCATGATCTGGTTGACAGCAACTCTTGCAGTCATGCAAAACCAACGTGCAGAAAATCAGGTAGCATTTGCATCAACTATGGGTTTGCTTCTCACCTACGCACTGAATATCACGAACTTGTTGCAAGCTGTATTACACCTTGCAAGTATTGCTGAGAACAGCTTGAATGCAGTTGAACGTGCCGGAACATACATAGAATTGCCCTCTGAGGCACCAGCTGTTATTGAGAACAACAGACCGCCACCAAGTTGGCCTTCATCAGGAACTATCAAATTTGAGGATGTCGTTCTGCGATACAGGTCAGAACTCCCCCCTGTTCTCCATGGCCTGTCCTTCACAATCTTGGCGACTGAAAAGATTGGAATAGTTGGTAGGACTGGAGCTGGGAAATCTAGTATGCTCAATGCTTTATTTCGCATTGTGGAATTGGAAAGGGGGAGAATCTTCATCGATGATTATGACATTTCTAAATTTGGTCTGACCGATTTGCGTAAAGTTCTTGGAATTATACCACAATCACCTGTTCTTTTTTCAGGTATGCAATATGTTTCTAACATATTTTCTTTTACTTCACCTTGCCTTATGAATCAATGTGTTTTGAATTAAGTACATACAGAAAAAGAGAGGTGCCAATGGCTTTTGTGTGTGTGCAAGTGTGTTTGTGTCACGAGTCATGATCAGAAGCTCAGATTTCCTAGAAGTCCAATTTGCTCACCACAAATGCAGTTTCTGCAAGAGAATAGAACAAATCAATCAACAATGGGTTTTTTTTAGACATCATGCATCTCATATTCTCATGATAAATAGAGTGCAAGGTATTAATAAATCCTAATATATTAATTTAATCCAAACTGTCTAACAAGGTATTAATAGATCCTAATATATTAATTCAATCCAAGCTATAAATGTTCTATTTGCATTGTTCAAACTATAGTGCGAGAAATGTCCTATCAAGTACATATGCATTATTGTGCTATTCCATTGGGTGTTTAGTTTGACATCACATGATTGGGATTTCTTCTCTACTAATTTTTTATAATTATTTTGATTACTATTGAGGACCTATAATGCCCAGATACGGCATGGAGATGACAAGGACACACCATGGATATGGATTTTGCACAAACAGTGAAGTATTGGATGAGAAACGATGTGATACTTTGCCTATTTTGAAGTATCCGGGTATCATAGTTGAGGACTAGCAGATCAATTCGACAGCTCAGTATGCTTGCTCCTAGTTATATCTAATAGAACTCCAATCTTTTTGTGCTTCAGGTAATCCATCTGTCACAACCCAGAACCCCGGGCCCTTCGAATCCCAAGTCATGACTATGATATATATATTTTCCATATGCATTTAGTCAAATAAATATTACAAATTCAAGGGCAGAAATTAACAATCCTTGAAAATTAAAAAAAAAAAAAAAAGGATAAAACCTTTATTGATGACAAATAAAAAAAAAAAACTAAAATATTAGATGGCTAGTTTTCTAAGTGTCATGTTGTCCTTTGCCCTCTCAACGTGCTTTTCATCACAAGCTCACTCTCGGTTCTAGTTACTTGGATTGGGGTGAAAATACACAAATCAATAATTCTGAGTGAATAGATTTCTACATACACAAGTATGTGTGCAAGTCATGATAAAAGAAATACTTGGTTTGGTCATGAAATAATAATGAGACATGTTTGTTATATTCAGTTAAGATTTCTAATTCTAACCTTGGGACCACCACCTAACCACTGTGTGCACAGGCTTTCAAGAACATACACCTCAAGGGCGCCTTAGGCAACATAAGGGGTGAACTATCGTTAGTCGAACGGCTGACCTATAGTCCATGCATTGTCCTAAAAGCCGCAGATGGCCTATAGCCACGTAGTCCCCAACTCTTAGCCTCTCATGCTAGTGATCTAGGTGTGTCCAATGGGTGGGTCCAAACTTTTCCAATTACAAATTTCTTGTCATTCTTAATACTCATAGCGAGTTATTTAGAAATCAACCCTTTATACTTGGGGGTTTATCAAGCCCCGCTCCGACTCATTATTGGTATCCCGTTGTATAAAGGAATTTCAATACTAACCCCATATGGTTTGAAATGTGACCATATTCACAAAAAGGTTTCACAATTCATCATAATTCACAAAAAAAAAAAAAAAAAAAAAAAAAAAAAAAACACAAGAAGAAGAAGACAAATGCATTATTGTCAACATGTGCCATGTACTGTCCATAAAAGCAATGAGTTCGTAATCACTAGTGAAGCTGTTTATCATTTCTGATGTCTAATAGGATCAACCAGCAGCACTCATAATATAATACACTGTAACTACTCTAAGATCCCATTCTAATGGGCATTTCATCAAACGAATAGTATGCAACGGTAACATGATTAATTGTGGTTCATAGGCTAATTACATGTTATTCATCAACCAGGGTGTTTTATCTCCTAATAAAAAATTCAAGACTATGTTCATTCAATATACATAAATCAGTTACACAGGCATAATACATCAATTATCCAAGCCCATAGCCATGCATTCAGCCCACACTAAAGCTCCACATACATCAGGTGACCATTATCAACCAAAAGTCCATTTAGTTATAGTTTTAGTCGCCATTCAGTTATGGGGTTTGAACCTAAGTCCTCTACCAGCAATATCAAACATCTCTAACATTATTCGGTCACACAAATTCACAAACACATAGGAAACGACTATTCTAAAATTCCCCTCATTCCATTCAGAGTCAGTCGTCTTATGGGTTTTGAACCCTAGGTATAATTTAGTCAAGATTTTGAATTCCAATCCCACCATTCATCACACACCATCATCATCTTGCACTACCATCCAACAATACAACAGACTATTAAATATGTGGCAGAAATCCCACAGTTGGCCCTCAAATTAGACCATACACGACGGCCGGCCATAGGAAAACCTGCCATAACTTAGTCGACCAGCCCTAATTCATTAAACAGTAGTCGTCCATCCAAACCCCAACTTACATCTATCGGCCATTTGTTGTTCCTCAATTAATAACACCTCAATCACAACACTAACATACAAAGAATTTATACATATACAAGAAGAGAGACCCTAATATACACTAGCATTGAAGCCCGTGCGATGCACGGATAAAATCTCATTTAAATTGACTATTTAGTTTAAGTTATAATTTAATTATTAATTGATGCAAAAAAGTGACTAAACATTCAATTAGTAGACTGTTTCATTATATTATTGGTGTTGATAGTTCTCACATTACCGATCTTGTTTTACGACTAAAATATTTGGACTTCATGAAACATTTGATTTTTTCTTGATCTCTTTGTTCAAAACCAACTACATGTAAATATAGAGGGTTATAAGATTGTAAGGCTGCAAAGCCATATTATATAATGTATACCATGGGTAGGGCATTAAAAATGATTACATGTGCAACCTACATGTGGACCAGTAAAAGAAATTTTTGCGAGCACCCATCAAGATGGATAAGGCACCTGACATGAGATATATGTAGCAATCCCTACTATAATATAAAGACCCAGCGTTTTGACTTCATATTAACACCTACATGATCGAACTTCATGAATACAATCAAATCAATTTGTGATATGTAATAAAAAAAAAAAAAAAACTTCGTATACGTATCCCATATGACATGCTAGAGTAAAATAAAAGTGTGATTTATTTTATAAAAATGTGAAGCTAATGAGGAAGAGACGGGCAAAGATGGTAATGGTGATGCTAATGGTGATGTGGGCCTTGATGATATTGGGGAGCTCTCTTTGGTGGGACCTTTCTCCTTGTCAAGTGATGCACCACATCTACAGTCTACCTCATTTTATTTCTGCAAATCACTTCAATAATCATTAAAAAAAAAAAAAACACACACACAAAATACAAACAGAGCAATGAGAGAGAGATGCTAGAAGATGAACTCAGTGAGATTGTTCCACATGCAGCACATTTATGAATCATAAAACTGTTCATATCAGAACCTCAGAAATGTCTCCTCCATTTGGACCATCTATCGTGGGGCCCACCACATAAATCCCCATGACCATATATCAAACAAATCTCAACCGTCCATGAAACAAAATGTCAAAAACTCAACAATCAGAGAGAGTGGGTCGAACCTCAGTGTAGATGTGGTCTGAGTTAGGAGAAGAGCCCCAGGCAAGAAGACCATGGGCCTATCTCAGCAGCAGCATGCATGAAAAACATTATTTCCTTTCGTTCTCACCAAATCTCTTATATCCAAACCATCCGGCACCCCTACTTGTATTCTGTTTTGGTTATTTGTGCTATTTAAGTAGTGTTAGAAGATGGGTGGCAGGCGTTAAGAAGAAGAGGAAGAAACGTTTAAAGATGGGTCGCGACTCTTAAGCGTCATGTGAAACGCTACAAGGCTCATTGCTGGAATGAAGGAGATAAAAGTCCCTTACTGCTGACATGGCATAGGAATGCTGATGTGGGGCAACCAAATATCAGATTTGAGGTTTTTTTTGCTAACTACTGAGATTTCTTTCCCTAACCGTTATCTAGCTTTAAGGAGAAAGAATGTGAAATTAGAAATCTACTCAATACTCACATGGAATTGGTGAGTCTGCTGATCTTTTACTTCTCCTTCGCATTCACCTCCTTGATCTTCTAGTTTTTAGTTCTATTCCATGTTAGGCTTAGGGTTTTAGTAAGGAGGAATACAGTAGGGAAGAGAAAGAGAGATGTGGTGTGATGAGGTTTGGGGGTAGGGCTGTCAAAGGGCCTGGCGGGGCCTGGGCTGGCCAAAGCTCTTAGAGGACCTGCACTACCTAGGCTCTTACCATACCCTCGAGGGTCAAGGCTCAGGGCCTCCAAATAAGAAAAACATTATATATTTTTTTTAATTTTTTTACATTGTTACCAAGAATCGAGTGTCGACCGAGCGTTATCTTGTCTAACCTCAATTGCGAAAGAACCATTAAGAAAACATTTGGAGAATATAAATTGTCTCTAAAAGCTTTCTTCTATCGAACAACGTCATATATGCTTTGGTGACTTAGGTTCTAGGCATAGAGTTTTATTTATTTTGTCAAGGAAAAAAAATGATTAAAAAGTATGATCTATTTCACACCTTTCATATGAATTTCAACTTATAAAATCATTCCAGCAATGTCACTCTTATCTTTAAAAATTTTAAAGTATTTACATTAACATACATTTTAACAATTAACATGATTTTCAATTTAACATTGATCTTACTATTAAGCATTGTTGGATTTCAGTTACAAAAATAAATGCATTTACAAAATACTATTAGTTTAGACTTTTAAAAATTTAGAGCTATAATTATCTAACTAAAAGGATATTTGGATTACCCCATATCCTTAAAGTTCCATGCATATACAAACTACCTCTATGAATTAGTTGGAATCCCAAGTAACTCTATGGAGTAAAAAGTGTATCCTTATTAATAGGAAGGAGTATATCCTCTTTTGCATGAACACTAATATATAAAAATAATATAAAAAGCCTAAATAAGGAGAAATAAAACTAGAAGAAAGGGATTAAAAGCAACCGTGCAGCACTTATTGCTTATGTATTAGGTACAATATATAACTTAAAATAATTAAATATCGATGAAATGAACCTAGTATGTGTGTATGAATTCTTAGGACATTTTGTAATAGGTAGGTGCCGGGCCAATCCTGTCCAAGCCCGGCCATAGGGCTTTTCCATAGAAATAAAGCCCTCATTTGTAGGGCTTTTGGAGGGCCGGG
Source organism: Camphora micrantha (assembly GCA_003546025.1). Classification (NCBI taxonomy): domain Eukaryota; kingdom Viridiplantae; phylum Streptophyta; class Magnoliopsida; order Laurales; family Lauraceae; genus Camphora; species Camphora micrantha. The sequence goes on along the minus strand of QPKB01000007.1, from coordinate 29,264,053 downwards.
CCGGGCCCCCTTGTCTTAGGGCCAAATTGACAGGCCTATTTGGGAGGCTCCCATATTTTAAATAGTCATGCACTCCAAGTGGAGTTGGAAATAGGATTCGTAAGTCCCCGTCTCAATTTGGGACTTGCGAATAACTTATTCACTCAAAGTCGACACCCTCCTCCCCAATACATGGGTCCCAACACTTCTATAATACTACTCTTAACAACTTATTAGTCATGGACCATACCAATTTCTAAAATGCCTCACTTATAACTTAATACTCATGGGTCTTACTAGATCTCTTAAAACCTTGATCAACTAATACATCTGGGTCCTACCAGGATGAGGTGAAAACCAATCCTATTGGAACATAAAGGTCCCACTAGATTCCTACTTGGATTTGATAAATATGGGTTGAGCCACCGGGCCCTACCCAAAATCCATTAAGCCATTACCTAATTAAATATTTGTGAGGTCCATTTGGTTTCCTTATCCAAAAAAAAAAAAACATGGGCTAGGCCACAGCCACAAGGCCCTATTTGGGGTGGTACTCGTTGAAATAAATCTTTTTTTCTTTGGATGTCTAAATGGCTCCCTTGGGCCTACGCAAGAGAACCAGGATATCAATTAATAAATATCAAGATCATTATTATCGTAATAATAATAATCCTCATATAATATGCTTATATTTAAAATATATATATTTACAAATAATATCCAAGACAAGTATAATACCGTCATAAATCCAAGAAAAGTCATGGAAATTAAAAACATAAATATACAAAAAACATTCTAGCCCCTAAATCAGTGTCTGGGGTATTACCCCATCCTTTTGGCATTTTTGTGTAAAATTGACTGCAGTACCTTTTTAAATCGCTATATATAGCTGTACCATGTTCTGTAACTAATGTTGAGCTGTTAATTTATCAGTTTTAGATCCTCTCAGTTGTGTCAAAGTGTGTGATTTATTGTAATTGTAACATCCTTCCTCATGTATCTAGGAACGGTCCGGTTTAATCTGGATCCCTTCAGTGAGCACAATGATGCTGATCTATGGGAGGCTTTAGAGAGAGCACATCTGAAAGACGTAATTAGGAGGGACCCACTGGGTCTTGAGGCTGAGGTACATGCTCATACTCGCTTAATTGTTATGTTCTTGTCTAGGATTAATGCAAGTATTTGCGTCTAGCCTAATGATGACAGCAGCTTCAAAATTGATACTCGGTAGTTTACTTTGTATATGAAACTTCATTTTTATTACAAAGCTACCTGCATGATAGGCATCCATCACTTGGAAGTTGGAACACTGATGGATGTTCCAGGTTAATTTATTTTTATTGAAAAATAAATTTGATACATCTTTCAAACCTGCTGCACTAAATTTTTTATTTTTTTTATCAATACTTCCTTTCTTTTTTTCTTTTTGAGAAATAGAAAATAAGAAATTTGGGCATATGAATTCATCGTTTGCCTTTTACGAATGTGATAGGAAAATGGGTTTTACATACGTAACATTTGCACATGTAAATGTTAAATATGCAAGTGTTACACATGTGAAACACTTCACCATGTTTGTCAAAATAATCATTTTCACGTGAGCATATGAATATATGCGGTGGTTTTAGATTTATTTGGAGTTTTTGGACATTTTCACTAAGTTCTCAAAATCTATGAAGAATTCTGTTATGAAAATTTACACCTTTGTACTCTGGTCTTGGCCCTTGGGTATAATGCTTGTACACAAGTCTTCCTTTTTTTTTGGTTGTTTTTTCTGTACCTGTTTTGGTTTTCTAATAAAATTCTCATTATTGATTAAAATAAATAAATCTTGCCTGAAAACACAACTCCATTTAAGACATCTGAGCTGCTCCTCTTTAAATTGGACTTGTGGCAGATGCTGCATGATTTAGAATGCGTGTCATGTGCGTCCGATTCCCACTATGGCTGGACAAAAGGGAGCAATCATATGAATTGACAGTCCTGCCCATTCAGTCTATTGATCTTTCTCTTTCAGTGTTGACTGTTGTCAGGATTCTTTTCTTTCATTCATTTGTCTCCACTGATCAGACATATACATTGCCCAAGCAGTGAAAAGTTTCTTTTGTGGTTAACCCAATGAATAGTTCAAGTTCCAGACTATGGGCCATTATGCTGCATGTTGTATTTGAGCGCAGTGAACCAGATATCTTGACCAGAATATGATAATAATCTTGGAGTAGGTTTTCCCTTATGACAAAGGTAGCAAAAGAGTACTGCTACTAAAGCATGAGAAGCGAAAGGGTGGTTCATTTGACTATTTAATTTTCTGTTTCTATGATAATGATAAAGCCTGAAAACATGAAAGATGGTTGAGTCATTTTGCAATCTCTACCGTGAGAGTGAAAATGCACTATTTGTTAATCCGAGTACATACAGTAATAGTTCAGTATTTATGAAACAGTTCTTCACAACAGTGAAGCAAAACAATAGAACAGGATTCTAAAACTAAATTGAAATACACTTACTGTTTAAAGGCAGAAAAACAGTGAACTCAGGAAATTGCAGAAGAACGTTGATCAAGGCTAGTGTTAAAACACTATGTCCTTAATACAAATTTCGCCCCCGCAATGGTGCTAACGAGCTTCAACAGCGTTTGTCTCCCAGGATACAATGATCAATCCACACAGTAGCAGCACTACAAACTATGTAACAGGCGAACCAATCATGTGGTAGAACTCTCTCTTGACTCAGACTGATGACCCAAATGCAATGCAGTTGCTATGAATGGAATGAGCAAAAAGGCATGGAGAAGATGATATTTATAGTTTGCTTCATGTCTATTCATGGGGTTGGACACACCCTTTCATATGTGAATGGACACATCACTTTGGACACATCCTTTCATATGTGAATGGACACATCCTTTCATACGTGAATGGGTAGTGGACCAAGCCAAGCCCAACTCGCATGAAGTCCAAGCCCAAGCCCAAGCCCAAGCCCGATTCGGTTCGGTGCAGGGCAAGTAGTGGTGTTTTAGGAGGCAATTTCTCATTCACTCCTTAATGGATTAGAGCAATCCAATACATGTTCTTAATCTACTCATGGGGTATATTACATTCTCATGTATTCCCACCTAAAATGATAAGTGGGTCCCACTTAGATTTTGGCTCAAAGTTTACAAAAATTAGTGGTACTCTTAGCCATTTTTCCAACACTATTATCTGGGTGATTTAATTCCACCAGATCGCCCATGTTACATCTTTTGTATTGGTATCACTACTCACTAGGATCCATGCCAGTATGGCTCCAATGTATTGAGATATTCTATAATAAAAACCCTTTGATGTGGTAAATACAGTTCTAAATGTTATTTAAAATATATTATGTTTTCAATTAAAACATTAATTAACCTGTTACATATTCTAAGACAAGAAGTCTACTGAGTCCACCCTGAATATTTGAACCACCTATGCTAATGTCTTAGTAATATCTCAAGGAAGGTAAGCTTTTAGTTTGTGCTGGAGAGTGGTTGCATGCTTGTGTTGGTTGTGTTTTTGTTATTTACTTTTGTATGGTACCCTCTGGTTGCCTACCACTTTCCAGTTTAAAAAAATTCTTTGTTCCTTTACTGTCAAGGTTTCTGAGGCTGGGGAGAACTTCAGCGTGGGACAGAGGCAACTACTAAGTCTTGCTCGTGCATTGCTCCAAAGATCAAAGATTCTTGTTCTTGATGAAGCAACAGCAGCTGTGGATGTTAGAACTGATGCTCTTATCCAGAAAACCATAAGAGAAGAGTTCAAATCTTGCACGATGCTCATCATTGCCCATCGCTTGAATACCATCATTGATTGTGACCGAGTCCTTCTCCTTGATGCTGGTCAGGTGTGTCCATGAGCCCTTAACTTGCTACAGAAGCCTTGTCTGTTCATCATGAAAATTTTGTGAGAGAAATTTATGGAACATGAAAACTAAAATTTATATGCTCATTCTGTTAATTGGGAATTTGGAGTCCTCAAAACTCCAGTATACACAATAACTCATCTTGTGATTTCAATTTTCTTTTTTCTCAAGTCTAGGCCAGGCAATTAGTTTTGGGGAAGCCAGATATGTTGTTATTCTATTTTCAGAACAAGAGTACTTTGGCCATGTTGTGCTCCATAAAACTAATGTGTATGCTGTTTGTGAAATATTTTGGTGCAAGTATACTGTTTTCATACGAGTGTCACCCATTTCTTTGGTATAGGTTCAGCTATTTCAGAGATTGTGCAGATTATAGATAATAAATGTAGCTATTTCATCACTTTCTGCCACATCCCTTTCCATGCAGGTTCTGGAATTCGACACCCCTGAGGATCTCTTACTCAAGGAAGAAAGTGCTTTCTCCAAGATGGTTCGCAGTACTGGAGCAGCAAATGCGCAATACTTAAGGGTATGCACATTTTCTTTCTCTTGTTTCCAAATTTTCCAATTCTCTCCTGCAGAAGATCTCTTCTTTCAGATCCTTCAATAATGATTCATTTTTTTTAATAAAAAAGTAGGAGGTTGAAAGATATTTCTTTAAAAAAAATCCAATCTGTATGAACCAATAGAAAAGGAAAATCCCTTATAATTTACAATGCAGCAGACATGTCTCAGTTATTGTTAGAGCAAATAGTTGTGTCATTTCTTGAAATCCTTCTTCTAATTCAAAATCAGTGGTCAGGGACACTGATTTGAAAGAGGTGGATTTAGGAAATTCACTTTGTTGCGGTACTGGTACTAGGAATGGAATCCTAAAAAGGCAGCGTTTTATCTGTGCAGGGTCCAGTGTGATTTTAATAAGAATGAGTGTCATCTCGGTCCATTGTACCAATGAGTGTCATCTCAGTCCAATTTGCCATATTGGAAAGATGGGAAATATAGACATGGCTTAGTTTTTGCTTTAAAAATAGAACTCAAGCTGAGCCTGCATTAAAACTGAACAAGGCTAAGATGACAGCAATGATTAACTAATCTCTCAATCTTGAGCCGAGTGCTTTCTTAGGTTATTTTCAAGCCAAAGTGTAACACGAAATTTGGCCCAAAGTTTTTTTTTCCTTTAAACCTTTACAGAAAGTAAATTTTTAACGGATGGTATTTATGCATTGCTCCTAATCTCCTCTTTCTTATTTTTCCTTCCAGTATTTCATGATCTACTCTTATGTTCATTTCATCTACTTTTTGTTTGTTACTGTCTCCATCTTTCTAGATAAGAAGAATTGAAATATTCTAGAGCTCTAAAAAAGTTAAAACAAAAACCAGAAGAATTCATTGCTTTTCTTTTGGAAATTTTTTTTCTTTTATTTTTTTGAGGGAGATAAAGGATAAATAATGTCTTTCACAGCCTTTGGTCAGCATCCAGACTGAATTTCAAAGCCAAGCATCTTTAATGTGCAATTGAAAACAAAATCCTACCTTCCTTGAATAGTTTTCTTTAGGATGCCTGCTGTTTATATATGGTAATTTCAGGACAGAAACTGAGCCTGCACGGCAATAGATGGGCTGCTTGGACATAGGTCGCATACATTTTTTTTTTCCTCTGTCCCACCGTATTTATTATGGTTATGAGCTGGGCCAGGGCCTGAATTGCAGGCAAGTAAATATAGGGCTTCATCCCTGTCCTAAATTCGAGGATCTATTTGTGCGTCCAACCTACTTGATCATAGTTTGCCACTGTTTGCAAAAGGGTGGGGGCTGTGCAAGTCTTTCTTTTAAATCTACATTTCCTATAATTGTTTACTTCAGTTTCTCACGTGTATCTCTCCTATTTAAAAAAAAAAAAAAAACAGAGCTTAGTTCTTGGGGATGATGAGATCAGATCAAGCAGAGGAGGTCAAACGCCAAGATGGGCGGAGGAGACGGCTAGCATCCTCTCGCTGGGCAGCTGCTGCCCAATTTGCACTTGCCGCCAGCCTCACTGCATCACAAAATGACCTCCAGCGTTTGGAGATGGAAGATGAGAATAGCATCCTCAAGAAAACAAAGGACGCAGTCATCACCCTACAGAATGTCTTGGAAGGGGAGCATGACAGAGTAATTGAAGAGACAGTAAATCAGTACCAGGTCCCGAAAGAAAGATGGTGGTCATCTCTTTTCAAAGTAGTTGAAGACATGGAATTACTCTTCATTATACATATGAACATTCCTCCCTATGGATTATGCATATGTTTATAGGCACTTATAAGTGATATTACCATTATCATGCCCAAGAAGTCATGCCATTGATATTACCATTTATCATGCACAGAAATATGTGACGCATTGATTTATAGATAATATGTGTATGTACATTAATATTTATGGCCCCTCAGCTAAGCAGTGGTGCTCATGTTATGGTAAGCACAGGCAAAACACACGGTGGGGCCCACTCTATGGTCCATCTGAGTCGAATGTGCACTCGTTTTGGACGGTGACAATGAACACTTGTGGGCCATGGATCAAGTGGGGTTGATGATAATCCAAGCCTCCGTCACCATACATAGGGCCAGGGGGTGGGGCCCGACGTGGGCCCCCCAAGCACCGTCCCTCAACTGAGGGGCTCCCAGTATGTAGTTGTAGAAATTTATATGACGTACTTTTCAAGTAATTATATGACATTCTTTGACCAAACAAGCCTTTGATAAGTTAGCAAGGTTGGCCTCCTATGTTTCTTATTGATTGGGCTCTGACCTGTGGTCTAGGGTTGGTTTTGGACCCAGAATCTGACACGAGCCCCTAAATCCGTATTGGTCTTTAGGAATTGACCCTTTCTCCGGGCCCCTGCCCTGGTAAGTAACCCAAGCCTGGCCCACCATGTCAACTAAAGGACCAGCCCCCGTCTTCTAAAAGACCCAACAGTTCTAGTTTGTTGGTTTGACAAAGTCGTGCTGGGGCCTCTGGGAATCTTGGGCCAGGTTTGCTCAGCCCCTAGTCGTAAATACTCTTTATCTGCATTCATGCGTAGAGAACTAATTGGTGCATGTGTACTGGGGTCTCACCATGGCCCGAGCGGTCCTTTCCTCTACAAATAATCTAAAGTTCTAACACCTTTGACAATTTAGCGTCCGTTGCCTTTTCCAAATGTGATTTTAAACGTTGGTCAAATGATTGCAGGTTGCTTGTTGAGAGAGGTTTTTGTTTTTCCCTTGGCCTCAATTCATTGTTATTTGCGGGACCTACTTCTTACTGTTGTGATTGCTTCTATGAATCCCTAAACTGCACAAATTTCTATTTGATTGTACTGTTTGTTTGTTTTTTTTCCTTTTCTTTTACAAAGATTTTGGAACATTATTTTCTGATGAACAAGACGTTCTACGAGCATCAGGCCAGGGTGTGCATGCATTCAATCTGTGTTGGTGAAGTTCATGGTTCAGTGGTCCAAACAATTAATTCTATGGACCTAACTGTGGGCATCTAATATTCACTCTTTTACGGTATCTATTTCTACCAATGGAGATGTCTGTATAGTTTCCAAATCCATGTCACTAGAACAACAGATCGCTTTATTGTGGGCCTCACTTTTGGATATGACATTGGCATGCTATAGATATAAGAAACACAGATTTTACAGATGAAAATGAAGTATCATATTTGATAAGATAAGGATGCATACCTATATATAAGTTATCTGGAATTTTATGGTTCATGAGATTCAGGATTCTGTTCATACCAAGAGTCTTTAAGAACCTCCTTTTTGTTTTCTCTTTTTTTTTTCTTTCTTTTTCTTTTTTTTTTTTACTGTAAGGTAACATGACTTGAACCCATAACATCCAGCTTGCAACTTGCAATAGTAAACACCCTCCTATGTGCCACGGGGTTTTTTCACAACCTACAATTCTCCGTCACATACACCCTTTTGACTTAAATTATCAACTATTTCCGAAATGTGCAATGCATTTCTTTGGCCTTTAGAATCATTGATAGCATTTGGTTGAACATTAAAAAAATGTTTTATTGGTTTTTCTTATTCTAAATCTGGTCTTGCTTCAGGTCATGCGGTGATGAGCAGGTTGGCGCGCAACAGGCTTCAACAGCCGGATTTTGCATTTGAAGACAAATCAGTCGACTGGGATCACCTTGAGATGTAATTTATGTTGCAAAATGGAACTCCCCTCTCCCTGGGGAAAAAACCTCGAAATATATATAAAGAATTCTCAAGGAGAGAACTCTTGCAGCATAAAGCCTGCTGAGACCAGCTGATATTTTTTGCCCTTTCTTTGTCAAAGCTTTTCCTTTCAGAAACTTTTGCAGACCTAAAACACAAAGCTAAAGTTGTACATGTTTCTTAGATATCAATTTAATTCCCAGAGATGGTATGGATTAGGCATCACACAAATCTCACTTTGAGAAGATGCTCCCAGCCCTTGATTATTAGGCCTTAATTGTCAGTTCTATAAATGGAGCTATTTATTACTGCCACTTCCGGAAGGGATGAGTGTGAAGGTATGGGTTGATCATAGGTGGCCCACTTTGTTCATTACTGAATTGTGGGTGCGGGCAGGTTGGAATTATGCTAGAATCAGCCATGTTTCTCAAATCTACCAATCTCATATGTTTTTGCTACTGTCAGCATGTTTTTCGAATCTATTTATCTAGATTGCAAGGCCTCAAATTACAAAGGTGGCACCTGTGTCTCTACTGATAAACCATTTGAAGATCCCTCTCAATTTCGGAGTATTACTGGGGCTCTACAATACTTAATGTAATACCCGGGGCCCAATATAAGGGCTAGATTATTTTCTGATATTTAATATTTAATTATCTTGATTTTACTTAGAATTATTGGAACCCATAGTTTGATGGAAGAATTCGAATGGGACTTATGTTGGTTATACCATAGACTCGTGGTAATATAGGATTGACATGTGAGAAGGAAATAATAAAATTAGGAAGAGGACTTTGGGAAGGATTCTAACTTCTAGCTTTTATATATTGATAGACCCCAAGCCTCTCTCAAGCTATTCTCTCTCTTTTCCACTTTCTTTTCCATCAAGCCATAAAAGGTGAGTAGAAATTCTGATCTAATTGTGTGGTTTTGAATTTCTAGCTTTGCTCTTATGTATATTTTTATTTCCTCTATTTTATGGTGAGTAGAATCCTGCATCTTCTTGGAATTGATGTTATGGTTGATATTCTTGGCTAAAAATCTCTAATCTTATTGCAATGTTGTTTCGGTTCCAAACTATGAATTAGATGACTGCTAAATCTGAATTTACCAACTGTTCGGTGATGCTTTAATTTATGTCAGACACTGGATTATATGTTTGATGGAATAAAATTTAAGTTCTGTTGTTGTAATATGTTGAGATGATTTCTATAATTAATATGCTCCTTAAACCATGTTTACAAGATGAAGAGAGTGGGATCAGCAAGAGAGAAATCAGTCAAAACTAGACTTTACAGTTCCAACACGACAAAACCAATTTGAGTCGTGTGGTTGTGGGACCACATGGTCCACCTGATCAGAAATCTGGACCAGGGATCTGAAAGGGGACCCATGGTCGACCATGGTAGTGTTGGACCCATTCGAAGTGGGACCCATTCGAAGTGGGCCCCGTTTGGCCCACCATCCAAATACCTTAAAACCTGGAGGTGTGAGTGAGGAGGAAGAAATCTGTTTTGATTAACAGCCTTAGTAGGACTCTTGACCCACCTGATCAGAGATCACGTCCAATCAAAGGATAAAGGACTGTTGGGCGACCATTATTATTAGGTCTATCTTAGGTTTGGACCAGTGGGACCCACTATCCAGCCACCCTACATTATTAGGCCTGAAGCCCTTTGTTGTTTATCGGTTCTGTGTATGGAGAAGAAAGGCGAGGGATGGCTGGATACGTTTTGGATTGAGGGAGGCCACATGTTACAGAACATTAAGTTCTGTTAAAATACCTACCATGCCCATAGGTTTCTTAAAATTAGAAAAAGGCCCTGGTAGTTTTAAGGAACTTAAATTCAACCATTTGGCTTATTTTATAAAGAATAGAATGTGGAAAATATGATGGATGGGATTCTAAGTTTTTTGAAATTGCAAACAAAGGCTTGTCATTCATTGTTATTATTTGCAAATTTTTTGAATGGTTTCCTTTAGTTCTTGATTTGTCAAATCTGTATAACACTGTTATTTGAATATATGGTGACTTGAGATATGTATGTGGGTTAATATGCTTATGTCTTTGTTATTTGGGGATCTCACATGGTAAATTGTGTGGTTTGTATCTGTATATTTTGTGATTAATTTAGTAATTGAATAATTCCCTCAAAACTTAAAGGGGTGAGTTATATAATTGACATATTTGCTATTTGATTGGAAAATTGAGATATGATGACTTTGTTTGTTTTGAGGAACCTTTTTGACACCCCCTAGGCCAAGAGCATGTATAGCCGATTTTGTGGGGATTGTTGATGTTGGACCTTCTTGGGAAAGGTTGATTTTGTGGTACCAGTCTGCTGGTTTTGGACCTTGGTGGTCGGATTTATTTTGGACCTTGGTGGTCGATGGTTTTGGACCATGGTGGTCGATTTTGGTTGGGACAGAAAAGAATGATTTTTGAGATGTGAGGGAATGAGTTTTTGGAACTCTGTGTACATGTGATATCTTTGTGGAACATGAACTTTGGGCTGGTGCTATCAGGTAGCTAGGAGTTTATCGTTTGTTTGACCCGATTCCAACCTTGGCTTGAACGAGACTTTGGATGTTACTTTAATTTGTTGTGTAATCTTATCTAAGTATTTGTTTAAATGCACAAATAGATTAGAATATTTTTTTCACCTGTTATGGCTTGATGGAAAATATGGAGAAAAGAGAGAGAAAAGCTTGAGAGAGGCTTGGGATCGATCAATATATAAAAGATAGAAGTTAAAATCCTTCCCAAAGTCCTCTTCCTAATTTTATTATTTCATTCACATGCCAATCTTATTCCTAACATTACTAGGAGTCTATGGTATAACCAACACAATTTCGAATTCCTCCATCAAACAATTAGTCCCAATAATTCTAAGTAAAATCAAGATAATTAAATATTAAATATCAGAAAATAATCTAGCTCTTATACTAGGCCCGGGGTATTACACTTAACCTTAACAAGACCAGATCTTGCTTTCTCAGTAAATCAGACGTGTCAACGTATACACGCCCCATCACCTGATCACTTCACTAAACTAAAATGCATCTTGCGATATATCAAAGGGATCTCAAACATTTGGCATTCAACTCAAACAAAGCAGGCTACCACTCACTGCATTTTCTGATGCAGATCGGGCAAGGGACCCTTCAGACAAATGATCCACAACCGTTCTTAGGTTTTTATTGGGTCTTCTCTGGTTTACTGGTGTGCTAAGAAGCAGCCAACTGTAGCTTGCTCTTCTACAGAGGCAGAGTATAGGTCTATGGCTCATACCACTGCAGAATTTTCATGGATTAGTATACACTTCCACAGACGCCCTTCTCTTAAAAAGAAAGGCAACTGTCTCAAGTAAATCTCTTCTACAGTGTACTGTTGAAGTAACCCTCTCAATAGTGTAATGTTCCTCAATTCCCTACGGTTTCCTTCTAATGAGATAATCCTCTTCAAAATTTGGTTTAATTCCTATCTTAATCCTAAAATCACTCTCCCATCCTAATCCTAAAATCAATCCCCTATTAATTAGGATCTTAAGGAATTTCCTTTTGATCCATGCAATAGAATCAGTAATTGAAAAGATGCAAGTGAGATGCAAGAAAGCTACTTTCAAAGATGGTGCATGAGAAAAGAAATGACAGTTACTGTATCAAAGACAATGATTCTTTTATCTTACAGTTATATATATATATATATATATATATATATATACAGTTTCTCAGTGTGTCATTGAATATGAATGGTGATTTTCTAGATTACTACAGTATTCTTCGTATGTCAAGTATGTTCCATAGCTGCTGAAACTAGTTCCAAGAAATAGGGGAATTTCCAAGAAATAAGCAAAAACCTAAGGTAGAACATCTATCAGATTAATGCCCAGCCCAGTCAGTGTTTGAAAATTCTGTGAGCTTAAGACTTCCTTTATTGATACAAATGTCAAACGCTAGAGTTCCTTTAAGATAATGCAGTATACGTTTCAACACCGTAAAGTGAAGAATAAAAGGCTGATGCATATTTTGGCAAATGTGATACACAACAAATGCTAAATCCGGTCTGGTTAAAGTAAGGTATTGAAGAGCTCCTGCAATACTTTAAATAAAGAGTTGGATCAGCCATTAGTGAAACTTCGCTGCTGGAGGAAACTATGTAATTAGTGGGAGACTTAATAGGCTTAGAATCTAACATAGATGTCTTGAAAATAAGTCTTTAGTATATTTTGTTTGAAATAAAAACAGCCAATCAGGAGTGATATTAACCTCAATACCCAGAAAGTGATGAAGGGGTCTGAGATTCCCCATTTCAAATACAAGATTCAGCTGTGAAATGAGGAAGTCTATATTGAGGTTCTTGTTACCTGTAATGATTAGATCATCCACACACAACAGGATAATAGGATCCTTTATTGCAACGAATAAACAGTGAGGAATCAGTGTAAGTGTGGTTGAACCCCAAACGGCCATACCCACTAAATAGTAGGAAAATCTGTCAAACAAGGCAAAGCAAGCTTAGGGCCTACGTAAACCTAATCTAATAATGGAAACTACCCTAATTACAGTCAGAAACTCCTAACTAATAATTAGGAAACATAAAATAAAATAAAATATATCTCTAACTAATTTGTGCGGGACCACGTATAGGGCACGTTCCGCATCATAGGAGATTCTTGATGTGAAGTGCTAGAAGAAATAGTGGTCACTGGTGCAGGAAAATGAACAGGAGAAGAGACAGGACCAGTGTAGAGATGGTGGTAGAACCAGTAGCAACTGTAAAAGGGCAAGATGATATGGGAAAGACATCAAATGTGGAAGACATTGAAAGACTAGGTGAAGTAGCAGAGGAAGAAGAGTGTGGAAGAGATTTGAAAGGGAAAAAGTCTTCATCACAAACAACATGTCTTCACATAAAGACTCTTCCAGTAGAGACATCTAAGCAACGATAGCCTTTGTAATTCAAGCTATATCCCAAAAATATACACTGTTTTGTTCTAGGCTCTAATTTGTGCTTGAAATAGGGCCTTAGTCAAGGGTAACAAGCACCGCTAAAGACCAGTGGAAATTTGGTGTTTGATGACATACTAGCTGCCAGAGAGCGGTAAACTTTAGAGAATACATTGGGAGCCTATTAATCAGAAATGTTGCAGTAGAGAAAGCATTTGCACAATAGGTTAATGGCATTGAAGCATTGAGGAGAAGTGTCAATCATATCTCAACCGCATGCCCATGTTGTTGTGTTGTGTATCCCTAATAAAATACCACAATCATTAAACAATTGTTTAAATCTACCATTCACAAATTCTCCTCCACCATCCTACCCGATGCAATTTTTTTCCAAAAATAACATGTTTTCTACTTGCAACTTTAAAGCAAGAAAAGTATCATAAAAGCATATCATGTTTGATCAAGAGATATACTATAAAAGAGATTTTTTTTTTTTTTTCAAGCAATCTAAAATGATAATGCATGTCATTATTCATTTATCTTTCTTTATCAAATTTGCTACACTTAACTTATATTCTGTAACTACGATTGGTTAGGATGTCTCGGAAGAAGCAATTGCAAGAATTAGACAACTACAAGGAATTTCTTTTAACGGAAGCACTTAAAGACAATGAGAACCTAAAGATCAAGCTAGCGTTAAACGAAGGATTTTTAGAAGATTCTATTGCTGATTTTGAAGGAATGATAGCAGCAATGCATGACACTATAACCAAGAAGGATGAAGAATTGAAATTGGCAAAGGTCGAATGGGAGAGAGACCTTTGCCAATTTCAATTCTTCATCCTTCTTGGTTATAGTGTCATGCATCGCTGCTATCATTCCAGCAATAGAATCTTCTAAAAATCCTTCATTTAACGCTAGCTTGATCTTCAGGTTCTCATTGTCTTTAAGTGCTTCCGTTAAAAGAAATTCCTTGTAGTTGTTCAATTCTTACAACTGGTTCTTCCGAAGTTTGAGACATCATAACCAATCATAGTTACAGTGTAGCAAATTTGATAAAGAAAGATAAATGAACAAATGACATGCATTATCATTTTAGATTGCTTGAAAAAGAAAAACAAAATAATCTCTTTCAATCAAAACAGTAATCAAACATGGTATACTTTTATAATACTTTTCTTGCTTTAAAGTTGCAAGTACAAAACATGTTATCTCTGGAAAAAAATTGCCTTGGGTAGGATGGTGGAGGAGAATTTGTGAATGGTAGATTTAAACAATTGTTTCATGATTGTGGTATTTTATTAAGGATGCACAGCACAACGAACATGGATATGCAATTGAGATAGGATTGACACTTCTCCTCAATGCCTCAATGCCATTAACCTATTGTGCAAATGCTTTCTCTACTGCAACATTTCTTATTAATAGGCTCCCAATGTGTTTACCTCTCTCTGGCAGCTAGTATGTCATCAAACACCAAATTTCCACTAGTCTTTAGCGGTGCTTATTACCCTTGACTAAGGCCCTATTCCAAGCACAAATTAGAGCCTAAAACAAAACAGTGTATATTTTTGGGATATAACTTGAATTACAAAGGCTATCGTTGCTTAGGTGTCTCTACTGGAAGAGTCTTTATGTCAAGACATGTTGTTTGTGATGAAAACTTTTTCCCTTTCAAATCTCTCACACTCTCTGCTACTTCACCTAGTCTTTCAATGTCTTCCACATTTGATGTCTTTCCCATATCATCTTGGCCTTTTCCAGTTGCTCCTGGTTCTACCACCATCTCTACACTGGGTCCTGTCTCTTCTCCTGTTCATTTTCCTGCACCAGTGACCACTATTTCTCCTAGTACTTCACATCTAAGAATCTCCTATGATGCAGAACGTGCCCTATACGTGGTCCCGCACAAATTAGTTAGAGATATATTTCATTTTATTTTATTTTATTTTATGTTTCTTAATTATTAGTTAGGAGTTTCAGATTGTAATTAGGGTAGTTTCCATTATTAGATTAGGTTTACGTAGGCCCTAAGCTTGTTTTGCCTTGTTTGACAGATTTTCGAACTATTTAGTGGGTATGGCCGTTTGGGGCTCAACCACACTTACACTGATTCCTCACTGTTTAAGGACACATCACTATTATCCTGTTGGATGTGGATGATCTAATCATTACAGGTAATAAGAACCTCTAATATCACTCCCGATTGGCTGTTTTTAGTTCAAACAAAATATACTAAAGACTTACTTGCAAGGCATCTATGTTAGATTCTAAGCCTATTAAGTCTCCCACTAATTACATAGTTTCCTCCGGCAGTGAAGTTTCACTAATGGCTGATCCAACTCTTTATTTAAGTATTGCAGGAGCTCTTCAATACTTTACTTTAACCAGACCGGATTTAGCATTTGTTGTGTATCACATTTGCCAATATATGCATCAGCCTTCTATTCTTCACTTTACGGTGTTGAAACATATACTGCATTATCTTAAAGGAACTCTAACGTTTGACATTTGTATCTATAAAGGAAGTCTTAAGCTCACAGAATTTTCAAACACTGACTGGGCTGGGCATTAATCTGATAGATGTTCTACCTCCGGTTTTTCCGTATTTCTTGGAAATTCCCCTATTTCTTGGAACTAGTTTCAGCAGCTATGGAACATACTTGACATACGAAGAATACTGTAGTAATCTAGAAAATCACCATTCATATTCAATGACACACTGGGAAACTGTATATACATATAGCTGTAAGATAAAAGAATCATTGTCTTTGATACAGTAACTGTCATTTCTTTTCTCATGCACCATCTTTGAAAGTAGCTTTGCTTGCATCTCACTTGCATCTTTTCAATTACTGATTCTATTGCATGGGCTGGGGATTAATCTGATAGATGTTCTACCTCGGGTTTTTGTGTATTTCTTGGAAATTCCCCTATTTCGTGGAGTGCAAAAAAAACGACCGACTATTGTTTGATCATCATCCGAAGCAGAGTATCATTCTCTTGCTCATTCAGCCCTAGAGATTTCTTGACTTCGTACGTTGTTATGTGATCTACATGTTTATCTCCCTACTTGTCAATTTGCTCAGCGTCAAATCCAGTATTTCATGCTAGGACGAAACACATCGAAGGGGCATGTTGACAAGACTTGTTTATAAATGCAATGAGTTACTGAGTCATATCTATTCTTACCTGAGTTACAACAGTTTAAGGTTCATCTATTTGGGTCCTTCTGATGTAACAAACTCTAGTCGTGTTCTCATTATGTTCTGTTTGTTATTCACTAATCTAAGTTTAGTGGTTCAACTAATGTAAGATCAGTTGCGGTTCTCTAACTAATCATTTCCTCTCTATATAATCTTCTGATTTTAAAGAGGAGATTAGATGCTCTGCTCCTACTCTTCAACTTCCGGAAGAAGAAGATGATGAATGGAAAAAACTTCCGTCACAGAAGCTTTTTACAAACCCTAGAAAAATGACATTCATTCATAGAATTACAATAGCTAAATTATATTTTATAGATAGAGACATGATTACTTTACAAACCCTAATAAACCCCAATTTTCAAGAAAATGTCATTCATTCCAATTTTCAAGAAAATGTCATTCATCAGTCAAATTTCAAGAGATAAAGACAAACCCTAGTTATCTCAAATAGGAGAAAACAGAATGTATCTTGAAATTCGAAGCGAAAGATCTGGAGAGATCTGCACATTGAGGAAATATGAAACGATCTTGAGCAGCGACACTGCACTCCGCTAGAGAGCACTCATATATGAAGGTTACAGATGCGCCCCGGCCCGGCACGCAAGTAGGCACGTACAATGGACTTGTCTGGACTTGTCTGCAATGCTGTTGAAGTCCAACTTCATAATGTTAAGGCTACTCCTTTATGTTTTAAAGCTGTTTCAATTCTTCGGGTGAATTTTTTCAAAAGTGAGTTGATTGGTATCAAGGTGAATGAAGATCTTTGGTTGGCAAACATCTTTGGTTGCAAACATCTTTGGTTGCAAGGCTGCAACGCTCCCATCCACTTATTTGGGCCTCCCTCTTTATGGTGGGACATCGACTAATTCCCTTTGGTCTCTGGTGCTAGAGAGGATGCAAAAGAACCTCTCCCTTTGAAAAGCAAAATACTTTTCGCTAGGTGGGAGAGTTACTTTAATTAAAGCTGCGTTGAACAATCTGCCAATTTACTTTGTCCCTTTTTAAATGCCGGTGGAAGTTATGAGCCACATTCAGAAAATGCAACGTGACGTTTTATGGCATGGAAAGGAGAAGAAAAAATTCCACTTAATTAAGTGGTCTCAAGTGTGTAAGCCAAAAAAGGAAGGAGTTTTGGGGATCAGAGCTATTAAGAAGTTAAATTTAGCTCTTCTTGGTAAATGGCTTTGAAGGATAGGAGATGAAATTGAGGGGCTGTGGAAGGAGGTCATTTCCACTAAATATGACATCCCTCAGAATGGTTGGCTCGTTCAAGATCCTTCTCCCCGTTCTTATGTGATGCAGATCGACCTCAGGCCACATGTGTCGGGCCCAAGTAGATTTAGGAGTTTTTCGATTTATTTAATGTTATTAGTTTATTTGACGAGTTGTATTTAGGATTAGGTTTTCTATTTATTTGGTTTCCTATTTTAATTAGGTTTCTTAGGGCTTGAGTTTTGTTTCCTATTTATATGGCATTGTAGATAATTATTTCTCAGAGAGTTGATAAATAAAATTGGATTTTCCCATTGAAGTGCGTTCTCGTTTATAGTCTCTACGAGATTTATTGTCTCTTCGGACACGTGCTTCGACAGCACCCATTGTGCTTTTAGCACTTCCCATGCAAAACGATCCCCGATCCTCAACGTGATTACCCCTATCCCTCCTTCCGTTCATCATCCCGCGACCAAAACCTTTGCTGTCAATCCCAGCCATCATCGTCCACCAATTCCAGCCCCCCACACCTAATCGAGCTCTTCCATCCAACACAAACCCCTCCCAGAACCCACCTCCACAAAGGAGAAACCTAACCAAACCCAGCCACCATCCTACTGAACTCCCGAAACCCATCGATCCTAGTACAAACCCCAACCCAAAAAACAAAAACAAAAAAAATCCCAAACCCTACTTTTCACCCAACTAAGCCCAGTACCTACAGGAGCCTCCCACCCCATTCCCTCTGTTGTGGAGAGGAAAAAAAAAACAGAGAAAATTAGAGAAGAAGCAGAAAGGAAGAAAAAGAGAGAGAGAGAGAGAGAGAGGACGACACACACCGTGCACCGTAGTCGGTCACCCCACCTATTGTCATCACCCCACTGCCTTCATCAAGCTCGCCAACAGCCTCGCTGCCATCATTGCACTCCTACTGCTCGCCGTTACTTTCGTCATCATCTTCATCTCTCCCTCAACTCCTTCGATCAAACAGCAGGAGAAAAAAAAAAAAAAAAACCAGAGCGAGAGAGAGATCAGAGAAGAGGAGAAGATCTGAGTCTGAAACGTGTACCATGCACCTGCGCATCGACTTTGTAGCAATTGTCGTTGTCGGCAGCAACTCCACCATCAAAGGCCCCCTCTTCTCTCTTCTCTCTTTGAAGAATAACAGTAAGGAGGAGGGAGATACCCCTTTCTTCTTCATGCAGCAAACCCAAAGGAGTGGAAAATAACATGCCCTATGTGACACGTGCCAGACTTAAGTTTTGTGGGCCCGCATCAGACCCGACCCGACCCGACCCGACCCAACTTGCTTTGAGTTTGACCCGATCCGACCCAACTTGCTTCCACCAGCCACTGTAGAGCACGTTCCAGAACCATACAGCACAAGCAAGATCTAGTTTACCACTGCGGCAGAGCCTGGAAGCAGAACCATCTCCGGACTCATCAAAGGACAAGATCAATGGTTGAGAATTCTTTTTACGATATCGGGCTCATCCATCGTCGGATTTCAAATCCGCTTTTACTTTCCTTTTCGTGGTGAGCAGATCTACACATCAAGTTTGTCACTCTTTCATCCACAATGAAACTCCGTGATACCACAACCTTCAACATACTTCAAAGATACAAACATGCAGATAAATATGGCTCATGGTATTTTGAAAATGAAGTCTATTTTTTGTCCTTTCTTGATTTGAAACAAGGAGAATTATCTGTTCTTGACTATGGTGACATGTTTGCATGGGTCCAAGACATTTGTGGATTAGAAGATGATGAGGAAAATGATTTAATCAGTTTTGTACGAGGCTTGAGACCGGATATAGTGGAGAGTACGAATGATTGTACGACCGTTCATGGGGCACATTGGGAAGCAATTCGTGTGGAATACATGCTTCAATGGTCTCCTTTGGGAAAAGTTGCGGCTCACGACAAAATGTCTCAATCACCGCAATTAACAACAGCTTATGTTGAAGAATCAGTGGTAGCTCATGTTGAAGAATCAATGGTAGAGGACTTATAAACTGAAAAGCTAGAGCAACACATAGAATGTTCCAAAACTAAAGTTGGACTTGAATTTTCTCTTAGGGGTAATGGTGGTCAAAATACACAAGCAACAAAAGAAAAGACACTCACTGCTGAGAATTCCCACATTGACTTCATCTTCGAATATAAACAACGGATTATCAATGAATGTGATTTGATGGTGCAGATTCATCAACTGAAGCCTCCAACAGTTCAATCACGCATCTGTTCCAATTACAGCAATCAATGTAAGTTATACATGAAGTTGTACCCAGAAGTTGTAGATTGACCAACGAATCGGAAGTTCGTTAGAGTGATCTTTGATCCAAGTCGACAATTTCCGAACTCGTGGTTGAGTTCTTTTCAAGCGAGGGAGAATGATGCAGATCAACATGTGTAGGCCACATGTGTAGTGCCCAAGTAGATTTAGGAGTTTTTCTATCTATTTAATCATTATTAGTTAGTAGTTTTATTTGATGAGTTGTATTTAGGATTAGGTTTTCTATTTATTTGGTTTTCCATTTTAATTAGGTTTCTTAGGGCTTAAGTTTTGTTTTCCAATTTATATGGCATTGTAGATAATTATTTCTTAGAGAGTTGATTAATGAAATTGGGTTTTCCAATTGAGGTGCATCCTCGTTTATAGTCTTTGCAGAGATTTATTGCAGCTTCGGACACTTGCTTCGGCACCCATTATGCTTTTAACACTTCCCACGCAAGCCCTAACCCTAAGGCCTGCATCATTCTGGCTTGTGGAAAGGCATTCTTCCAGCAAAGGATGTGTTTATGAGCAGGTAAGGTTACGAAAGGTCAGGGGTGACAATTAATTTTTGGACTGATCTATGGGTTGGGGAGAACACGCTGGCCTATACCTTTCCAGGGTTGTACTAACCAGGAAGCTAAAAGTATTGAATACATGGAGAGAAAAGGTGATCAAATCATCTGGGGACCTACGCTCAATAGAAATTTAAAAGAAGTGGAGTCCCAATTCTGCTCTCTGATGGCAGTCCTTGGGAGTGTCTTCATCCCTAAGGAGGGCAAAGATAGAAGAATCTGGATGGCTTCCTCTGATGGCCTTTTTTCGGTGTCTTACTTCTTCTCTTCGATGTCTGAAGTGGTGGCAGAGAGCCATTATTTCTAAAGTAGCTTATGGAGCATAAAAGCACCGCCTCGAGTAATAGCTTTTGGATGAACTGTGTTGCTTGGTGGGATACTAACAATGGATAACTACGTCGACGTGAAGTAATTGTAGTTAATGCATGTCCGACAATGAAAGTGATTTTTGCAATGGATGCTAAATGAATGTTGAAAGTTGTGAACACTGTGATATTCAATGGATGTTGAAGGTGATTGTGATTTAAGAAGTACAGGTTCAATGGATGTTGGATGATTTTGTTGTAAAGAATTGGACATCTCCAGAACTTGAATGCTTTTTAATGTGGTTCATTGAGTCGAACTTCTGATCCATGGAAGTTGGATGGTTTTCTCGTAAAGAATTGGACATAACGCTTTTTAATGTGGTTCCTTGAGTTGAACTTTCAACAAAGGCTTTTCTCAAAATTTCCAAGAATTTAATATCATATAAACAAAAGGGACGTAAATGCTAGAGACAACCTTTTATTGACTGGACGAACTACAACGTCCAAAAAAACATAGAGTTCTACAACCTGCCAAATGTAATGGACATTATGCTTCATTAAATTGTTTTCGATCTCCACACCAACTCTCGCATATCTTCATATTGTTTTCGATCTCCACACCATCACAATTAGAA
Source organism: Camphora micrantha (assembly GCA_003546025.1). Lineage (NCBI taxonomy): Eukaryota > Viridiplantae > Streptophyta > Magnoliopsida > Laurales > Lauraceae > Camphora > Camphora micrantha. The sequence continues at coordinate 29,242,830 of QPKB01000007.1, read as the reverse complement.
AACTATCAATTAATGCAAAGGCCCATCTTTGGCCTTCTAGTTCATTTTCCAGCTTTTGTGATTAAGTTTTGATATTAGTTTCAGCATGTCAGTTTTTAAGCCCATCTGACCAATGGACCAGCCTAAACCAGTGATCATGGTGGGTTCCGCTAGCTCAATGCCTGAACCTAGCACGAGTGGACCATCTTGCCATCTCAGCATAATATCCTAGGAAGGGTTCAACATATAATAGTTATTAATCATAATCACCATCACAAGGCAACCCTGAATCTCCTTACATCTTGGATGTTCTTTCATCAGAATCACCCTACTGATCTGCCTTTGCATCATCCCCTTTGCAGATTTTGTTCTTGGATGCAGTAAATTCACTAGAAAACCTCACGAATGAACTTCAACTATGAATTCTAGCGTAAACGGTAAATCCAAGAAGAAATCATGCCTCACAAATTTTTCTCTCCTACTTCAAAGATAAAGGAAAAAGATCACCACTAGAGTTAGACTGGATGCAAGGCTGGACTAGTGAGGATGATCTTCCACGAAAAGATGAAAAAATGGGATTTGAGATTTTTTCACAAATGGATTTGGATACCAGAAATTGGGATTTAGGACTTTAGCTCTTAATTGGGGATTTTCGGATTTAGGGTAGGAGTTAGGGTTTCAGATTTCTGAAATCGGGTACCAGGATTTTCACAAATAGGGTTTCGGATTTTGGGTACTGGGTTCGCTTTTAGGGAAAGATAAGGATAGAGATAGAGATTGAGGGGGTGAGATAGAAGGGGGGAGCGAGATTGATGAATATATATATATATATATATATAGAGAGAGAGAGAGAGAGCAAATGCCGGTCAAAACGAGTTTTCATGTCGTTCTCTTTCCTTCTCCCATCATCTTCTTTCTCTTTCTGTTTTCTGTAGAAAAGAGGGTGGGGTGAAAATCGTCCATGAAGAGACCAAAAAAAAAAAGGCTGCAGACCAAGGGAAGGAAAGAGGGCACCTATCATGCCGGCAGGCCGGATGGAGCGAGTTTGTTGCCGTTCTCTTTCCTCTTCCCCACTCTTGTTTTTCTCTCTTTCAGTGTAATTTGTAAAAAAGGGGGTGGGGTGATAGCTGACAATCGTCCATGGTTGTCTTGTCTTTTTTTCGTTTTAATAAACTTGCAACTACGACGACAAGGCCATGCATGTGTGAGCTGACAATGTGGTCCGCGTGAGCAAAGGGGAGGGACTCTCACGTATATAGAGAGAGATTGGCAAGTGATGATGTAGACAATATTTCTCAATCGATTAACAAAAGATAAGAAGGCTCAATTCATGGAAGCAAGGCTAAAGGGATCACAAACTGAAGTTAAAATCCCTATCCAGTTTTCAATTGCAAGTAACATTAGATATTCACAGTAAGCAATTAACATGTTATTAGATAAACCTAGACAAAAACAATGATTCCACTGATTAATCACACATAATCAGTGAAGAAAATCAACGAATGGAAACAGTCTGGACTTGCATAATGAGAAGATTAATAAATAATTGAATTGAAATGATAAAAATAACCATCGAATTTCTCCTATTGAAGCTATGAACCACTGATAATTCCAAAAAGAGACGGAGAAGCAACCGTAGCCAAAAGTTCTAGCCAGCATATTTCCCAAATTAAGCCCCAATATGGAATTGATGCGTATGCTAACATCATTTAAGAGAGCCACAGTTGAATCATAGAATAAAGAACAGTCCAGCTTTCTTTTTCACTGTTACTTGGTCACAGATATTTTACAACAAAGATTTAAAAAAAAAAAAAGAATTCTGATGAGATCTAGAATGGAATCCAACCCACTGTCCTTAACAAGGAACCAAATCCGGCTTGATATAGAGGAAATAACATAAAAGTTTTTCTAAAAATCAGATCAAACAAACATCAGTGTATGAAAGAAATGAACATTGGTCCAAATTCAAAATTATTTCGGGCATTCTGATTTACAAGAATTTTAAAGGGAGAAACAAGAATAGAAGCAACTCATTACGGTAATTAATCTTACAAAGAAAAAAACATGTTTATGGTAAATAAACATACGATCAAGAGTCTAATTAGAAAATCACTAAACACAAAAAAATAAAAAACCACACAAAATCCATTTAATAGCAGAGAGTTTTAGATAAATCACAAACATCAATTAGAGAACCGCATGCAGCATGCACAGCAAAAAATTCAATTTAAAGAAGAAGAAAAAAAAATCAATGGAAGCAAATCTAGGAAGCAGCATTATTATATCAGATCAGTATTTGGGGAACTTGAACAAGATACCTTCAAAGACGGACCCAGTATTTAAAGCACAAATCGATTCAAAAGCCCTACTGGAAAGGTTCTTATAATATATCAGAACGAACGATAGGTGAGGCATTTCCACTAGGGTTTCGGACTTATCCTGAAAATAACACGAGAAGAGTATATAAGACCAGTAAAAGAGAAGTGAAGTATTGAGACTAGAGGTCAGGGATTAGAAAAGGCAAAAGGCTCAGGGATTAGGACTTTTCTCTTTAACCCTTTCCCTCCTCGGCTCCTCGTCGTCTCTTCTTCTTCTCCTTGCCTCTTTCCCTTCCCCGTCTCTCTGTTTTTTCCTCTCAGATTTTGACTACAGCAAGCTACGTCTGCCTTTCGGGAAATTCTATATGAACCGTACTTGTGCTCAGCAAACCCGCCTTTAGAAGAAAAAAAATTATATATGAAGAAGGAACGTGGGTGTGCCGGTAGAATGGGTGTCTACATATAGTATTTCCCCCGCTTTTTTCTTCTATCAGATGCAACTTGTACGGATAGAATTTTTTTTAACGCCCCTTAGGTTTTTAGAATATGTAAATGGACCCTTTAACGTTAGTATGTGTATATATCCGTCCTATCCCTAGCCTTTTCAGTTTAATACCTTGGGAATTTTATAAAAAGAGTGTCCCTAAACATGTATTAGACTAATTTAATTACAAATACATCAAAATACCTATTTTGGTATTAGTACAGTGATTTTGGACAGTTTTACCCCTATTTGATTCGAACGACATCATTTTCAATCACATATCCTAAAACGATCGAACGAATTCGTTTTCCTTTCTTCCCCAAAATTTTTCCTCTCCCACGATTTTGTCTCCTCCTCCGCTACCTGCTCTCGGTTTCCCTCTCCCTGCATTGTGGCTCCAGCTCTCTCATTCCCTCTCCGCTCTCTGCTCTCTCTTTCCATTTCCCTGACGTCCCGGCTCCTACTCTTTCTCTCCGCTCCCTCTCTCTAAGCGATTCTGGCCAGATATTCTGGTGGAACTCCCGACGAATGCTCCAACGTCGGTGTCTAGCCGTAAAGAATCTGTTCAAAGGTTTGGAATCTCCTTCCCCCTCTCTCTCTCTATGTTTTACTTGGAGGTTGAAGTTTTTCTTTTGTTTTTATGTTGCATATGAAAAGGTTGATATTTCTAAAGTGGATTCTGACAAGTTTGGATCAATTACTGGAGAAGTAAAAAGCCTCCTTCAGTTTAGTAATTTGAATAAAGAAAACCCCAAATCTTTTTTTCTTCATTTTCCCCATCCTTTGGTCAATACTCAATCGTCATTCTTTTCAGTTGTATGACGTTTAGAACCTTCCATTTCTCCCCCGTCTTTAGATGAGTAATGCATTTAGTTTTCATTAGATTTTACTGGGCATTGTTGGATTTCTAGAGTTATGTTGATTACGAGTCTGGTCAAGAGTGAAAAATACAGTATTCCAGTATCTTGGTACGATATTATTATGGGTTTGGTTCCATTGTCACAAGTATTTATTGGAAGATTATAATATCTGGAAATTGTGGGGTGTTTACAAATTTGGGATTTTTTCTTATCTCTTGATGTAATGGCTAAAACCCAAGCAATTGTCAATAAATCTTTCCACTAACCATTACACATAATCCATCAGCATTACTCAATCCTGCCCAAGGTCCATGTTAATGAAGTTTACTCATTTAAACTACTAGGGATAAGATAGACCCATGAAGAATTTGGGTTCTGGTAGATGAAAGATTATTGAGTATAGATGAGAGACGCATTAGAGTTAGATGTGAAATTGATGTTGATGACATTTGAATATTTGCCGCACAATATTAGTTAGTGGTGGTGGTATAGATGCAGAAATTTGCCACAGATGCAGAAATTTGGGGAAGACAAGCATAACGAAATTGTTGGAATCAGCTTGATTTGTACCAGACAAATGAAGTTGGAGAGTGGTTGCACAGCCCAAATCTGTTTAATCGCAAATTGTTGATGTTCATCATTTCAATTTTTAAGTTCTGACCTTTTGTATCATCAAAGCAAGCTCTTCAATCTGTTTAATCTCAAACCACAACAGAAGGAATCAGTAAAACAAGACAAGACATGCGGCCATGAAGAACTAACAGCTAAAGCACAAGAGAATCTTTAATAGAAATACAGAAACATAAACAACAGACATTGACTAGGAAACAAAAGAAAAGGGGATAAATCAGCGTAGTGAGGTAAAATCACAGGCCTAACATTATACGAACTTGAATTTCTACTCATACGAACTTAAGTTTTGTGCTCGACATTGTTTTTTTATAACAATATCGTTACCATCATTTATAGTTTATTCGTCCATTTTTTTTGTCCAACAAGAAACTAATGGTGATTTTATATTGAGATTCATAAACAATAAGAAAGACTCACGATTTCACTCAAAATCCAGTTTTCAAATTTTACTGATAACGATATCATTACAATTATTTATAGGTTCTTCGCCCATTTTTTGTCTCCAACAAAAAAATGACAATGACTTTATAATGGGTGCATAAACAATGAGAAAGGCTAACGGATTTGGCTTAGAAATGCATTTTCCTAATGGGTACAGTTTGCCGCTCACAAATTCTACACTTCGGTCACGAGTTCCCTCGTATTAGTTCCATTTTTTTTTTTTTCTTTTTCTTATATGAATTGAACCTAACAAACACATCCCTCTTGCTTTTAATGTACACAAACAGTTATGAATTTTGTGGATGGATAATCGGTTCAAGGCCTAATTAAAAAAAAATCAACCCTACAGGACTCAATCATGAATCCGTGTCCCCAGTGGAAGGTGCTCAACCATACCCCTTCAACTTTCTTTTTTGACTATCCCGAGCATTCAGCCAAACTCTTAATACAACCAACATATTCAAATGAACATAAAATGCGAGAGTTGCTTCCTAAGGCTGCAGAAACTTGTTGGGTTAAATGAAAATTAAATAAGAAAACAAGTTCGAGGGGAGAAACTGATTTTAGGTAAATAATATATTAGAGGTTCTGGCACTATACACAGTAAGCTTAAATTCATATCTTACCAAACTACTCATGGATAAAGTATTTTTTCATGGTTCACAGGTGTGTTTTGTTGGTCTTGGCTTTGGTTCATCAGTTAACACACCATGCCTTAATAGGGATACCTCTTACATGTCCAAGTCTCCTCTTACATGTCACTCTTAAAGATAAAATCAGGGGAGGCAATAGGTTGGGGTGGGCTGGGTTTGGTGGATTCAATTTAGTATTGTGGATAATTTGTAAAGGCTCAACTTGTATCCGGTCTATTTATTATTCAGGTTGAACATGTCAATCCAAATCCAAAGCAGAAACAAATAGAGTATATTGGAGTATAAAATAAACAGGTTGGATTCAAGTCTGATGGGCGCTTCATAGTGCAATTACTAGGTTGGTTGATCATACAAATAATAAAAATAGGCTTAGCCTCAACCCAACATGTTTATTAATTGGGTCGACCTGAGAATAGAAATGGTCATATGAGACCAATCATAATTGCTGGCACTGCAACTCAACTCCCATTCAACCTTTCAGATCTCTGCAAACCCACCTTCTCTTCTTCTTGATCAACATCTCAGTCCTTCACTTTCACCATCACTGACCATTCCATTTATAAAAGTTTCAAAATCTCCAAACATATCCAAGCCTAAAAATCACTCAACCATACCCAAGCCCACATGCAACTCATTGCACCCATTTGTTTCCATCAACTTTCCAGCCGAAAAATAACTTCTCATTATCTTGACCACCAACTAAGCCACCAGTCTTCGTCTCTTCTCATCTACTATACCCATCTTCTACTTCAAAGAAATGACCCAAACTCTACCCTCCTGAAACAAAAGGAACCCAGTTTCATGTTGCCTTCATAGAAGTCCTCATTGCATGTTTCTATATCCTTTCCTTTACTTGTTTTTTCCATGATTTGTTATATTTTCAGTTTCTATTCATTTCCTTGTTTTCCTTCATGCTCTGTTTCTCTACATTTTCTCTTCCTTTCCTTGTTTTCCTTCATACTAACCTTTTTGGCACTACACCTCAAAGAGGAAAGTGCTAAAACAAGGAAAAAGGAAAACAAATTTAAGTTTTAGTCTTTCAGATCCATTTAATATTTGCACAAACAAATACTAGTAGAGACTACAGATGAAGAGACATGAAAGGCACTCAAGAAAGCAAGTAAAAGTAGGAAATTTCGAAAGATACTAGATAACCCAACCACACCAAAATTCCTTTTCAAAGATTAGACACAACTATCACATACATGTTCTCTTCATAAATGACAATAACTAGAAAGAAAAACTAACAGTAATGCTTTAGCACCAAATTGTGATGCTAAATTCTTTGCAGTAGATAATTATAATGCACATCGATCATGGATTGAAGGGGTCAACAAATGAAATCATGCAAACCAGATGATTTTTAATATTGATTGAGTACATTAAATGGACATTAAGACCAAATATAGTCCAACCATCCATTTTGATGATTCTTGATCAATGGTCACAATCTGTACTCTTGCCTTATCAGCCAAACCCCTCAATAGTGGGTCCCGCTTCCCACTATAGAGTTTATATTATAACATGCTGCATAACCTTCACATCACAAAAATGAATGATAGCCTACATCAATAAACAAAGATTATCAAGGGAAACCATACCACAGTTATAAAATCTGCATAATAGCGGCCTAAACCCATTGATGATCAATCTGACCCTTGAAAATCACTACTCATAAGTTGGTACTCACCCCAATTTGACTCTCAACTGAATTTTACTTGTCACTGGATTGATCAAGCAAAACCTAATTAGAGGGGTAATAATTAGTGCAACTTTGAGGCTTAACATTATTAAATCATAGGTTAGGATGATAGGATGGCCAATTTGACATCCCTATCTCACGTTGATGCTCTTGCCAACCTGGCCTCTACCGTCGAGGCTTGGAAGAAAAGGACTGTTGAGGTGGAAACCTTGGACGAACCAAGTATTGAGCTTTAGCCACCTCGGCAGATTCTCTACATCAATCTCAATCCGAGCTGGATGGACCCAATCATCTCCTACCTTAGGGATGATCAACTTCCTGAAGACAAGAGCGAAGCTCACAAACTCAGGCTGAAAGCAACTCGGTTTTGGTTGTCGCCAGATGCCAAGCTGTACAGGAAGTCCTTCACCGCCCCCTACCTCTAGTGCGTTCACCCGAGCAAAGTCGAAGACTTCCTCTATGAAATTCATGAGGGAATCTGCGAAAGCCACATCAGAGGTCGGTCACTCGTGTACCGAGCCATCAGCCAAGGCTACAGGTGGCCCTACATGCAAAAAGACGCTCTACTGTACGTAAGGAAATGCGAGAAATGCTAGAAGTTCTCACACTCCCTCCATCAGCCAGCGCATGACCTGAGTCAACTCTCCAGCCCATGGCCCTTCGCCCAATGGGGCTTGGACATTGTGGGACCACTCCACCGGACTCTAAGGAATAAGAGATGGCTAATAGTAGCCACTGATTATTTCACCAAATGGATCGAAGTAGAGCCACTGTCTTCCATCACCGAGTAGGACTCAAAAAACTTCATATGGAAGAACATCATCACAAGGTTCGGAGTCCCACGAGCCCTGATCTTGGACAACGGAACCCAGTTCGACTCCAACCTCTTCTGGAACTTCTGCTAGGCGCTCGACATCAGAAACTACAACTCGACTCCGGCTTATCCTCAAAGTAACGACCAAACTAAGATTTAGAACGAGGTAGTTCTTGACGGGCTCAAGAAGAGGCTTGACCGAGCTAAAGGAAGATGGGCGGAAGAGCTCCCAAGCGTCCTTTGGGCGTATAGGACTACCCCGAGGCGCTCCACTTCAACAACACCTTTCTCCTTGGCATATGGAATGGAAGTCGTCATCCCACTTGAGATCGGCCTCCCAACCCTGAAGTTGAAGCTCTTCGACCTAGGCGAAAACGAAGTAAATCTGGCCCAAGAATTCGACCTAGCTGAGGAGTGGAGGGATGCAGCAGCTATCCGCCTGACCTCTTACCAGCAGCAGTTGGCCAGAGGATACAATCAAAGAGTCAAAGAGAGGAAATTTTCAGTTTGAGAACTGGTCTTAAAGAAAACACTTCCTGGAGATAAGGATCCCAATGAAGGCAAGCTGGCACCGAACTGGCACGAACCATTCAAGGTGATCTCGGCTGCTGGGCGATTTGCATACAGACTTGAGGACGTCGATGGTAATGAGCTACCACGCCCATTGAACACCACCCACCTTAAGAAGTAATATTTCTGAATTATACTCAACTTTTTGAAATCAATGAAAGTAATTCTTATGGAAGGATGTGCTTTGTTGCTTTCAATCCTCGCCAAGTTATGGCACTCGACCGTCACCTACCTAACTGCCACAAAGCATTAGGGAAATGAACAAAGCCCTTTAAACAGTTAAGGCACACCAAGTTGCAGAACTCGGTGGCTTCAACTCGGTTACAGAACCAGTTATTCAAAACACTTTGTTACGGAACTCGGTGGCTTCAGCTCAGTTACAGAACCAACTATTCAAAATACATCGTTACAAAACTCGGTGGCTTCAGCTCTGTTACAGAACCAGCTATACAACAACACCAAGTTACAAAACTCGGTGGCTTCGGCTCGGTTACAGAACCAGCTATACAAAAACAACAAGTTACAAAACTCGGTGGCTACCTTGAAGAAACAAGTTCGGTTACGAAACCAACTATAAAGTTTTTTATCATCGAGGCGTGTGGAGAGCTCGGTTAAAAAACTACAGCAAAACACATGAAGAAATGTTTGAAGACAGCATGAAAAAAGGGAATTATATTCAATTCATCCATCATTACATTATCACCAAGAAGACAAAAGAAGAAAAAATACAATCAAACACCGGCCTCAAAATCTCTAGTGCAAAACCTCGGCCTCAATAGCTAGTGGAGGAACCTCAGACGAAGAGGGGACAGTTGGAACAAATTCTGGAGGAGCCTCTGGGAGAGAAGGAGTAGAACTTGACCCCGGTTCAGAGCTCGAGAACTTGGGCGGATTCTTGTATACAGGGTGTTCCTCGGGAATCCACGCTGCTTTCAGCGCAGCCCGACCCCCACGCTCGAACAAATAGGAACTTAGTTCTTCGACTTGAGCCTCATAGTCCTTCGTTGCCGCAACCACTCCATCTAGGTAGGCGACTTCGGTCTTGGCTTGAATTGAGGCTTCAAGATCGTTCTTCTGCTTCAGCACAGTTTCAAGCTCGGCCTTCTACTTTGCCAACTCAGCCTTAAGCTCTGCTGCCCTTCTCCCCTTCACCTCGGCCGCAGCCTTCAGCTCGTGGGTCTTGGCCTTTAGCCTACTGATTTCGACCACTGTCGTATCCATCTCTGCAGCAAGACCGACGTTCCTCTCAGCCTCTTCCATGAGCCTATGATTGCTCGCCTCCAGAGCTACGATGAGCTCCTTCTTCTCCGCCTCTAGCTGCGGAACCTTCGAGAGGTTCTGGTAAGTCCTGTCCAGAACGACCCGGACCCTCTGCACGATCTATAGAACAAACAAGGCGTCAAAAAGCACCAAAAATCAGGCGCGTAGTGAAATTTGTGGAGAAATAAACTCACCAAGATCGCCGACTGCATTAACGACAATAACAACCCTATGTCATCAACCATCCTGTGCCTCTCTATGTCACGAGGTAGGGCACAAGCATTGGAAAGTGCGGCGACAATGAGGGGGTTCCCAGATATCTGATCCTCCACGTTCAGAGGCCTCCCAGGCTCGATCCAGAGGTTCGGTCTAAAGGAGCTGGCCCGGTATGCTGAGTTACCACGGCTAGACTAGGACCCTGCTCAAGTGGGCCTGGACCCTGCTCCGCTAGGTCCTCAATCCTGAGCCTCTTCTCCGGCGGGACTCCCTCCCTTGCACCTTCGGTAGAGCGCTGCCCAACTCCGGTACTTGAAGAAGCAACGGGAGTTGAAGAAGAAGCCCCAGCGGCACCCGAGGATGCGGTGTCGGGAGTAGGGTCCGAGGCAGATGGAGTTTGGCCCCCAAAAATCTTTTCCCCCAAGTTTTTAGCCTTGAACGACGGTCGGCGTCACTGCATGTTCTCTTCTCTTTCCTCTTCCGAGCTAGGAGAAGTGTACGCCTCGGCACCCGAAGCTGCTCGGAGCTCAACGCCACTCAAGGCTAGCACTAGCTCCCCTCCTGCAAGTTGACTGATTCTCCTTCGGATGAAGGAATGGTACTTTGGCTCGTACCCTAGCAGCACGTGAGCAATCCAACCTTTATAGTCGTACAAAGCCTTGAACGAGGCGTCCTTCCTTTTCCAACCGGCTAGGTTGGCGTCGTGCTTTCTCTCACTAACATCTGCACAGTAAACGAAAAAAGGCGTTAGCTTGGTAGGGCAAGAAGAAAACAAAAGTTCAGGGAGGATCAGTAGTTAATCGGACGAATCCCGATGCCACGAGGAACCTTCTCTCTTCTCACCACCTTGGGTTCGGTTGCCCCAAACTCCTAATTACCCGAGACGAACAAGCGATCATCTCCGACATATCGGTTTGAATCCTCCAGGGCATAGACGAAGGGCTGCCTTTTCGCCTTCCCTCGGAGATAATATATGTTTTCGGCTCCTCCGGATTTGCACAAATCATACGCATCTTCAATGTCATGGACACCAAGATCGATGCCAAGGATCCTGTTGAGCTCTGCGACACCCATGATGACCTTAAAATTGTTGTGCATCAATTGGCAGGGGCTGAGGCGCCATTTATGCAGGCAAGACCTCAGAAGAGGGTGAATGGAAAATCTAACCCTACCTTCGACTATGGTGACCAGAGGAAATGACAACCAGCCGTCACAGAAGGTATAGCCATCGAAGGGGTACTCGTTATCATCTAACCTAACCTGGACATCGTCCGGTATCCCATACATGGCCCTAAACTCAACAGTGGCCTGTGGGGTCGCCAGCCAGTGCCTGTAAATCCTCATTCCTAGGTTTGGAGAAATCGAGAAGACGAAGAACAAGAAAAGTGGGGCAAAAACCCTAGACAGACAGAAAACCCTAACAGGAATGCAGAAATGAAGAAGATGGAGGAGAGAACCCACAGAAAGAGAAAAAACTTGAAGAACTCCGGACTCGGGTTCGCTAGATCTGGGCTCCGGTGACTTCTCTTAACAGGGATCCTCTCTTCTAAAGGACACCAAAGTAGGAGGAGGAGAAAGGGGCACCCATATATATATATATATATATATATTTATATATATAAAGGGGAAAAGGTGCCCTTTTTTGAAAAAAGAAGTGCCATTTCGGATTTCGAGGACACACGTGCGAGACGTCACCTCGGGAGCTATGCGCGTCACTTCAAAGCCAATTGAGCAGCTAACCAGGCTGTGACGCGTGGCACGGCCAGCACACCTTCTCCAGCGCCCATTTAATACCTCGGATAGATGAAGCGGCATCGACGTCTCATTAATTAGCGAGACAAGCGAAGTAACATCGCGATAAGGATCAGACGTCACCAGCCGACACCGAGATGGACTACCCAATGATCACAAAATCCTCCCATCATAATAGCTCCTGACTTCAAAGAGTTTTAAACTCTAAGAAGCCCGAAGCTAGGGGCAATTGTGTGGGATATTTCATAATACCAAGATTAAACCCGGCCTCGGTAAGAGTAGCAGCCCGGTTTGTCTTGATCTCGGCTTATGCAGCTCGGCAACAGTGCCAACTTACACCGAGCTTGAGCTAGCCTCAGTAAAAGTATCAGCAAGGCTCACCTCAGTCTCAGAAACACGCACCTCAGCAAACAGTGTCAGGACGCGTCCACGCCTAACCTCGGTATCATCTTCAGTTCGGTCCAATTGGCCAAGATGAGCGCTGGGTGTCAGATAGTCATGATTATACTTCTATAAAAGTATGACTACGTTGCAGAACGAGCCGACAGATAGGATGGGCGCCAGATCTAAATAAGGGATAGACCTTATCTGACGGTCACATCCGCAGCCATATAAGGAGTCAGGGTATGATCTGATGGGACATCCCCTTTTCACCTACCCCTCTAAGGTACGGACTGACGGGACGTCCCCTTTTTACCTACCACCACTCAGGGAACGTCCGATGGGACTTCCCCCGCCTATAAAAATGCAAGAAGCAAGAGGTATAAGGATATAAAGAGATATCTGCACGCACACTTATACTGCATATTCTATTCTTCCCCATTCACTCACCCTTTGTTCAGTAACTGCACTAATTCAGGCGTCAGAGTGCCTTCAACTGACAGCAGCCTGGGGCTCTGACCTTCGTTTCCTTCCCTTTTAGGTTTCAGGCATCTGATCTTCTCCCCAAAGCTTTACAGCAACTCCATTAAACCATATATATCAGCCTAAACAAGTCCGTAATAATTAGGCACTCATAATCGCTATTGTTATAATATTTTAGGACCATGCAATATTCGCATGTAGTCCTATGCGATATTGTAAGACTGTGTGATATCACACTCTTGTTGTATGAATAGCTGCAACAGGAAATATTAAATTTTTAATCATTATGGGCGCAAATGCAAGGGCAACGAGCAGCTGTACTATCAAAATTCCTTCAAAAATCTAAGTTGTTCACAGTAAATGTTCTCTTCTTATACAAGATGTGGCCATGTGGCAAAGTTTCACTCGTAAAAATTTGCCCTACAATCATAATTGAGCACATAGAAAGCATAAGAGTGAAATATAGAACTTTTATATTTTATATAGAATCAATTATATGGTAAAATTATATATTTTATATATTATCAATTATATGCTCAACTTTTATAGCGTGACAGTTTTTTATTGGAGTGAATATATCCTAACAAAAGGAGTGAAAATTTATTTTGAGCGATTTATATTTTAAATAGAGGAAAAGTTCCACTTAAATCCTTCCTCTAGAATGTCATTGGATTTGGTATATGCTTTGCGTCTCCTCTTCAAATTAGCTTTAACTTTTTGGTTGGTTTCCACCTCTATATTTTGTCTTTAGATTGATAGCAATTAGAGTTCTTTTTTGTCCTTTTTCCTATATATTCTTTGTGAATTCGATGTGCCTACTCCAAGTGCATACAATAAAAAAATAAAAACAATGGAAGAGCGAAGGGTCATATTTATATTCAAAAGTTTATTTAAATTGACTATGAGTCTACCTTTGAATGGAAGTAATACTCAACATGCTCTAAGTCTACATTTTAATGAAATTAACACTCAATATGCCAACATGATATGTTAAGATGGTTGGTGAGGTATCGATGATAAAGTTAGAACTTTTTTTTTTCCCCATTTTTTTTTTTATCAATGAGTGATTTGGAGAATATTCAACAGAGAAATTAAAGAAATCCAATATGGGAGAAATCATGACTAGAATACAATAATAATCCCTTTCCATGGCCTAGGGCTCCGTTTCAATGGGCAAAAGGTGGAGAAAATAGTAGATAAGAATTGATCAAATTTGCACTGTAGATATTTTCTTTTCCACATCCAAGCAGGCCCTTTTGTACCCAGACGACAATCACTCGGAGAGGCATAAGAAAGGAGAACGGCTCCTTATCCGAGTGGTGAGGAGTGACAATTCTCACCTTGCCGTCGAAGGTTTGAACCTAGATACACTATCTCTTCTCACTTGTGTGAGTTTTCTTCCCGCATGTGTGTGCTTTTAATTTTTTTTTATATATAAAAAAAAAGAGACATATTAAAAGGGTGCCAACCCATGCAGGAACAATCCATACAGAACGAGAAGCTGCCCACAACACTGCTCTAAATCAGCCGCAGCAGGTGTGGTCCACTAGCCAAACTCCCACGGTCCCACCTACTACAAGATCTTACTTCAACACAAACAAATACATGAGATTTTATCATGAATTGGAACCAGTAGCTGCGCTTTGGACTCTTTTATTTGCATCACAAATGAGAATACTCCAACAAAGGATTATTGAAAAAGACGGACTTTCTTTAGGATTCAAATTACGAGGGCGATATGCCAACCCACTCATAGTTGACTTGTGTTGGCACATTTGTCTTACACATGCCCAAAGATCAATATTTGTCTGAGAAATTAAAAATGATGAATAAAAAATGAATATATATAAATAAATAAAAAAGACCATCAATAACCTTCCTTTTAGTGGAAATCGAATCAAGATGGGTAATGAATACCCCCCATCATCCTAGTAATTCAAATCCTAAGAAAGTCAAGATCATATCTCTATTGCCACCTTATATTCTTCACCCTACCAATTAAAAAATACATCCTTCACCCCTTCTTCAATAATCATTCAATGAAGTTCATTTGATCATGAATTGGTTATATATTTAATTTCTTTGTATTCTATTCAAAGGATCAGGCCCTTTTTATACTCTTAAGACATCCAGTTCCAAGAGTTTATAAAGAGAGAACGCTTCTTAATAGAGAGAGAGAGAGAGAGAGAGAGAGAGTCCTTCATCATATGGTGTAGATAAGAAACACACAAATCCTCCATTCTTTGGCATGGTACATAGTACATTCAGATAAATGGCCCAGAAAATAACCAGTACGTTATACACCGAAAGATGGATCTCTGGATGGAGCATTGGTGATAAATTGTACCTCACAAGCCACCAAATACAAAACCAAAAGTGTACACGACAGTTACTGGTTTCCAAAATTGTGTTTACTAAGATTCGATTTCCTAAACAACTAAAACCACCACAGTGGATCGGAACACTGTTAATTTAAGAGGGAAAGATATAATCACATAAATATTGTCATAATTTATACACCGGCACAATACCAAGGAGATGGAAACATTTTCTCATGACAGTTGCTGTCGCCTCGCAAAGCAACAATCTGCTCGTCTCCTCTGGAGATCCCACTACCTGCCAACAATATTTATAATCACAAACAATGACTCTCATTACAACAAGAAAAACAAGGAGGCATACAAAAACAAGACAGTAGGAAGCATGTACCAAAAACTGCCACAGGCAAGCAGGTGGAAAGACAGAAGAACAAGAACAACAAAACATTCAAATACAACACAGAACATATGCTAAGCAAAACAAGTTGGGTCACTATGGTACAAAAGTCATATTTGTTAATTGCATCCTTTATATGGCAGGATCTGGTCACCTAATATTGATTTAGAGTATTTGATGCAGAAAGAAAGAAAAAAGGACACCCAGATCATTCCAACCCAAAAGCAGCAGAAAAGAATTACATCTGTTTCAACCCCACAAAAAATGTCAAATTAAAAGCACTTGTTGTTTTAACAGCCTACATATCGAACCAAGTTCCTAAGCAGAACAAGAGAAAACAGCTGGATTGATTTTTAGCACATACATTAATTTCTGCTTGCGGCATCTAAACTCAAAATAAGTAGCTCAAAATCCCTTGGATATTCTCATAAGATTTTTAAGTTTCACATTTTAATGGGATATGTTTGCATACATCTCATTGGAAACAAAACATATAAAACAGGGTGAAATTTTAAAATGATAAAGAGTCCTTTAAAATATAAAATTACAATTCCAAATTAAATAAAAGAAAGGAAAAACCTTGTAAAAAGTTCACAGCATTTCAAATTTTCATCACATTGTTGGAGACTAGTCCATCAATATGAGGTCGGCCTTCTGAGTTCTACTTCTTCGCTTATCCCCTTTTAAAACTATGTTCTATGTCACTCTACAACTTAACAGGTCTTTACAACTATTGCCCATATTTAATATATATATATATATATATATATATATCAAAGCTTTATCAAATATCGCAAATATTTTAAAAACCTCAAGGAATTACCATAGTATATCCATTTGATAAGAAAACCCATAGAAAATGCCACCTTGTCCACATGACGTCGGCGATAATAAACATTACAAAATCAAGACTGAGATCAAGTTAATACAGACATGGTTTCATATAATATAGACCTAGACAGCACACAACATAGAGACCCATCTTGAGTCACAAATTCCTGAACCTTCCCTAATTGGAAGATGCCCATGTAGTTTCGCCTGGGGGTGTTCATGGTCTGGGTCAGCCGAGGCAAGGCATATCGAGGCGCAGCCCAACTTTAGAAACATAAGCCTATATCCAGCCCAAGCCCGACCCGTGCTGTAAGTTCCTGGCCCGAGCCCAGCCTGCCTCAAACGTGTCAGACCTGAGCCACTCAGTTAATCGGGTCAAGCTAGGCCGAGCTTAGGCCTTACGATCACTTAATCCAAGCCCGGTCAAATATTAGATCCAGGCCCGATCCAAGTATTAAAACTCAAGGCTTGAAACAAGCCCAAAACAGTTTGCATGCGGGTGGGCCCGCCCAACCCATGAGCGCCCCTAGTTTTGCCTAAAAAGTGGAACCACCAAGTAATGTCATAACAGGAAACAATGAATTTTATGATATGACAAGGCAAATGACACAACTATATAGAAACAAATGATGGACAATATTTAATTAATATGGATGGACTATACCTGGCAATTGGTATAGAATCTTGTGTAGATTTCAGACAAGTTGTAGAGATACTCGCACAAAATGTTTGGATTGAGATTAGTACAAGCTTCCTCAACAATCTGAAAAGGTGCAGACGAAGCCACATTCATGTATGTCATTATTGAAGCCTGAGATCTACTTAAGTCAATGCAAAAGAAGAGGACATAAAGAAAATGACAGCCAGATGCACATGATGAATTCTTCGGTCATAAGAATACAAACAAAATTCTCAACCATGCAGAAAACCTCATTAAAGATTTCTCCTCTAACAAAGCTCCTACCTCTGCAAATCGAATTAAGTGAAGACCCAAAACTTGCTCGTCTGCATGTCCCAGCACAATGGTTCCCGTCTGTAGAAGACAGGACACAGTCAAAGAATAAAAAAACATTCTTGAAAGACACTACATTTTTCTGTTTCTTTTTTCTTTTTCTCTTTTTCTCTTTTTTTTTTTTTTTTTTTCCTTTTTTTGATCAGTAACATGGTTTGAACCTCAACCTTGTTGTTGTAGCAAAAATAAAATAAAATAAAAATAACAAACATAAATGTCACCCACATAATTCACAAGGGAGTCTCACAACAAAGAAGAAAACACTTACTTGCTTTAATTGTTCTATATCTTTACCAGACTTCCTTATGATTGAGCAAATACGAGCATGAGCATAAAGCAGGTAAACAGCAGTATTTCCCTGTTCACCCAAAAAGGCATGTCCGTCAGAAAAACAAACAAGGTGAAAAAATCATCGTCGTTGTCGTCATCTCAGCCTCACCCTATCAATCTTGGAAACAAAGCAAAAAAATATAGTCGAGAAAATGTGGATCCCAAAGACAATGCCAGTTGTCACTGTCAGAAACATGACAACACAAATGGTTACCTATCTCACTTGGCATTTTTGCAAGCTGAGAAAAACTGACAGTACTAAACAATATTAAGAGGGAGACAGTCATCATCATCATCATCAAAGCCTTGTCCCAACTATGTTGGGGTCGGCTACATGAATTATGTTTCTCCATTCTGATCTATCCTGAGCCGACAGTCTTTATATTTTTTTTCCTGCTAAAAAATTATAATTTGCTTGCCAGTTCTCTTGCTGCCCAAAGCACACAGCAGAAATTCAGCCAAAATATTCAAATCCATTGCAGATGGGGACACATATGAACTCACCTTTTATCTAAGAATCAGTAAGAAATCAGTCATTAACTTGTTTTTTCTCATGGCACCAAATTGTACAAGCAAATGAAAAGGTCACAAAATATTCTTTAGATATCCAAAGAAGCCTTTTATGTGTGTGTCAAATTAGAAATTTCTTTTGCTATCTAAAAATGGAGAAGTGGAAACCAAAACAGAACTAAATGACAACAATATTTTCTCATCATCATCAGGAGTTAATCACCATCACCATCGCCGCCGTTGCCGGCGCAGGCGCCAACGCCACCTTCTTATCTGTATCATCAGAGTAGATAATGCTAATAATGAACACCAAAAGAAGTGTGTATGTGCATCCCCACAGCCCACACTCATACATTTCTTATAGGTGGTTGCATAAATTTATAAATGAAAGCACACCTTATCATTAAGCATTTGATCAAAGCTGAAAGTGTAATTGGTCAGTCTGTTGTTTTTCAGGTCTGCATACCTGTTTGAAACATCAAATTAACACCAATTCCAATGTCATGAAAATTAAACAACATGACCAAAAAAAAAAAAACTCAAAAACAAAAACAATCTGAATGATCTGGCATATTATAAAATACAAACTATATGCAAAAACTCTAAATCAGTTCCAAGCTTATACCATCCATCTGTGGTCGACAATGTGAGTTCTACATCATGCAAAAATATTCAACATGACCACAAAATTTGTTTTCATAACAGAAAAGACAAAAGGATTGGTAATAATAACAGATTAAAGTATCGGTTGTAAAAGGTGTATAGATAGGGGTGCTCATGGGTTGGGCCAGCCTCAGCCTAGCCCGCTTCAGGCTGGGTTTGGGCAATATGTTTTAGTACTCAGGTTGAGTCTGGATCTAAAATTTGGGCCCATTCAATATTTGGGTCGGGCTTGGATTAAGTGATAGAAAGCCCGGAGCCCAGCCCAGCCTGCCCAAACAAGAGATAAACCAAGACGGAGTTTTTTTCTTTAGGTTCCTCTGAAAAGATAAAAAGGGTTTAGGTTTAAAGATCTTTGTTTTCTCTTGTTTCATTTGCCCTCTTTCTTAGAGAAGAGAGGTTGCCGAAGATGTTTCAATTCTACTTCCCAAAGCTCGAGAGCCTGCAATTGTCAAAGCCAAGACTCACTGAAGCATGAAGCCTTCTGCTTGCTGAAGTTCTTGGTGTTGTCCCATTGACTGTCACGTCCTCCTTCCTTCCCCACAAGGTCCATGGCATCCAATAGACCTCTGAGGGTGAGCAGCTAAGCACCCAGCTCTTTTTATATTTTACCATGGCAGTTTCCAATGGTCTTCAGAAAGGTCTACAATCTCTGAGATTGTGCGGCCACTATCACTTGATTTCAGTAGAGAGCTAGGTCACATTTTGGAGCCTTCAAACATATACTCAAGAGATTGGGGTCTCAAGCTAAACATTACAGTGTAGATGATGGCTCTGCACAGTGCACATAACCAAGGACCTCCAGAATAACCATATTCATAATCTACATCTGCATACGACCTTCAGCTGGTTGCTATGCACGGCAATGATAAGCCACTACACCTGATCCTTTAGGGCTCCCACACGAGAGTATCAGGCTTCAATCAGGCTCAGTCCTGCTTGACTAAATGGGTGGGGTCAGGCCTTACACTGGGCTTGGGCCAGGCACTTATTGCCCTTGGCCTGGAGATGGGCCTGTGTTTACAAAGTCGGGTCAGGATATGCATAGCCCAGCCCAGCCCGACATACGAACGCCCTATACAAATTCAGGGGCGGAACCAGGATATTTTTCTTGCGGGGGCCAAAATAAAAAATATTTTCAAATAATATTGCAAAATTTAGTAATCTAATACACAATAAATAAAATATTGAAGCCATACTCCACATTCTTTCATTGAGTTGAAATCTCGGATGCAATTAATGAGATGAAATATCGGGGACAAGAGGGTAATATTGTTTCATCCTCTAGATTTTGAGCATTTTTCTCTTAAAAAATGCATCAATAGTAGATGAGTTAACTATGGTAAACACTCCTAGAAAAAAATAATAAAAGTTAAAAAATATAAAAATTCTAAAAATTTATTTATAAAAACAAACTACAATAAATGGAAAAGCAAATGACACTCAAAACATTACTATAACATAAACGAATAATTCCGCCCCTGCACATATTCCTCAAAGGCAACAACCCTAAAACATTACTATAACATAAACGAATAATTTCGCCCCTGCACATATTCCTCAAAGGCAACAACCCTAGAGATTGTTAGATCAATTAGTTATACAAATCCATTCAACTACTTTGGGAGAGCATTGTACAAGTGCAATGATGAATCAGATTTTCCAGGTTTTTAATGTTTTATCACATCAAAATTTAAACTGAAAACAAAGACTTCCTTCAAATAATGCTAATTTAGAAAAAGTATATGGAGGTGAATCCAACTACTTTGGGAGAGCATTGTACAAGTGCAATGATGAATCAGATTTTCCAGGATTTAATGTTTTATCACATCAAAATTTAAACTGAAAACAAAGACTTCCTTCAAATAATGCTTATTTAGAAAAAGTATACGGAGGTGAAAGTTTTTATTGGAAGCTTACTTAACAGCCCCATAACCAACTGCCTCGGCAGTTTTCTCAAGCTCTTCGTCTGTCCATTCCGCGATCTTACCTAATGGAAGACACATAACAGTATAGGAAACATTCAATAGCTTCAAAAATAACGATCGGAGGAATTGAGCGCAACGATCGGAGGAATTGAGCGCTTAGTCTTGAAATGTAAAAGAGATGCAGACTGCCACAACAAATGGCAAATCTTTTATTTTATTTATTTACTTATTTATTTTTTAATGATTACCACATGGCGAATGTGAAAAACAAAATTCATCTCAGTACCATTGTTCTCAAGACGTTGTATGAGTTCTGCTTTACTGCGACTTTTGGCTTCATCAAGTAGGTCAACTAATCGAACAACTTCTGAGCTACGAGTCCGGAACCGTTTGCCATCAGATCCAAGGACGAGGCCAAATCCAACATGACTTGTTTTGGGGTATGAATCACCAGTAGGTGGAAGCCAACCAGCACGTTTAGCAGCCTGAAACAAGCAGATGAACAAATCTGAGCAAAAGCTCAAACACGTAGATCCCTTCCAATTTCAATTTGTGTAATCTAATTTATATATACGAGGTATGCTAGAAACTGCCGACCATTTTCTCTTAAAAAATGCCAACATTCAGCAGGGCCCACTAGGATGCATGGTGGTTGAGTGAGGCATGGGCGGCATCAATGGAAAGGCTCATGTGTGGATTAGGAGAAAATGAGAAAACAGGCTGATTAAATGATTCTGTCCCTTAGTTTTAGGTCCTCAAATTTTAATGACTGCATATAAATTTATTGCAACAAAATCCAATGATGACTAATGTCTAGAAAAGTGTGAAATTAGGATAAGTGCCAATTCAAGGGGTGTGTGAGATGGGATTGGATTGATCAAAGGTAGGCCTACTATACGAAAATCCAAAATAGGGCATAAAAAGAAGTGCGTTATCTGGAGAATTTGCCAGTGTATGGGGAATTCTCCAGCTAAGCCACTTTTTTAGTGCCTCTTCTGGGTTTTCATACTTGGGGCCCACCTTTTAATCAATTCAATCTTTGCACACACACCGGCCACACTTAAATTGGCACTACTCCAAATTTTACACTGTTGAAAACATCATCATTCTGGTTGGATCTTATCAAAACAAAATTGCATGGTGTATGGCTATTTAACTTTGACTTAAAACTATGGGCTAGAATAATTAGATTGACCTAATAACTCATATTCTCCTCATCTAGGTCCAAACCTTTCCATCACCATGCCCCCCTTGATTGTCATTCATCCAGATGGGCCCCACTGAAGGGGGTGTTTCCCAAAAAAATGCCTGGGCATTTTGTACTGAAGCCATAAATAAATAAATATAATGTTAGAATGCAACATTGTCATACATTTGAGAATAAATTTTAATTGACTATCATACCCATTCTTTAGCAATTAGACTTCACTTATTAAAAAAATTGCTTAGCATGTCTTTGGCAGTACAAGGCACAGTATAGGCTAAAAGAAAGAACAAAAGAAAAGGAAAGTTTTAGCGATTTGGGAGACCTCGAAGATACTTAAGGTTCTCAGGACATTTAGTAATTGAGGAAGATATAAGACATGCTTAAAGTAGGCTAATAAGAAGTAAGGGAAACCATGGAGATTGACTAGCATATGAAGGGGATGTGGGAAGTAGGTTTGACAATAATGGTTCTGTTATTGCATATTTGCGGAAGTGCAGAGAGGCAGATGAATTGGTCAAACAAGTAGTGAAGGCGAATTCAATCCTCATAGGATTTTTTTTCTTTTTCAATTTTTGGAATCATGGGGATACTTCTATTGCATTATTGTTCAGTCAACGGAAGTTGCTGCACTTTAAGGAGGATCCCTGTGAGAGCACGTATTGTTTTTACTTTGAGGTGGAAGACACTTTCTGCATAAATGAGCGCAAACAAACATGATGATGTACAACCATTATGCATGTAAATCATTTGAAATGTAAATGAGTTCAACCGAATGACCCCTTATGGAAAGAATAGGAATTAGGACATAAAAGTAACTAATTATGCTACTATGTATAACTTACACTGAACAGCATCTGGAAGTGCTGTGACTGACCAACATCCGTTACATATATTATCCAGTCAGCCTTTTCTTCATTAAGCCGGTACCTATAAATGGTAAGCAACTCTGTCAAAGAGTAAGCAAGAAGAAGAAGAATATTATAAATACGCTAGCAAGAACAAAACTAAAATGATAGAAAAGAACCTGCAATCAGAAATAGCAGCGAAACTAAAATTCATCCAAAGCATAATAACATGCCAATCTTATATTACAGAAACAAAAAGAAAGTTGGAGGGCATCAACCCAAACTGTCAAAATTACTAACCAAAGTGCGGATAGATCGGTGGAAGCATAGTTGAATCCTCCATCACTCTTCACAACAATAAAAGGGATCTGTTGCCCTTCGATGAATATCACACGGGCACCTTCACTTTCCACAATTAACCCTTTATTATTCAATTCCTCCAAAACCCGAGGAATATAGGGATTATAAAAACTCTCTCCCTGAAATAGCATTCAAATTAATGTTGCGTCATTTTCATTTCCTGTAAAAATAAATATTATTTTCCGAAACAAGGCAACTGGAATGACAGGAATATAGTGACAGATGTACGCATTTAATGGATAGATGTCTATTGCCCAAGAAAATTTCTAGAGTTGTGCACATTATCAAATATTGAAATTATCAGGAATCAAAATGTAAGTTTGCACATTTGATTAAAAAACATTAAAAAATTTAATAGATGTCAATAAATTTGAAGCAGCTGAACAAAAAGGTTAAGATGAAATCAGCGATTTAGTGCAGAATGTGAGAGCAATTGATTACGAAGTCATGATACAGCAATGCCTGTTCTGTCAATTGCATCAATGTTTTATTCAAGTTCTTTGATCTTTCAGATCAAATTACATCCCATTTTATCTCCTTAAATATGGCTTCACCATTCAAAAGGAAAAAAAATACATCTCATTTAATTATCCTTAACTATGGCCACCAAAAAAGGTGCAAAGACATACCACAAGGTTGGAGCAGGATATACTGAACACGTCTAGGCTTCATAGCCTCCACATGATAACAAAGTCTCTCACCAAAGAACGCCTTTTAATTGCTCTATAACAAGTTAAAAAAATCCAACACATCCCCTTGAACGTACAATCCTCAAACAGTCTTTTACTCATTTTTCATTTAAAAAAAAAAAAAAGATGAAGTCCTAAGATTAATCTAACCACCAAAAAAAAAACACCTATATTATAATGGGTTATAGCTCAACCATAAATAACCTTTCAAAAGTAAAGGGACCACTTAGACCAAGATAACTTATAAATAGTCCCTTATCCTTTAAGCTAAACAAAACAAAGGAAACAACAATTCACAAGGAGGAGAAATCCTCAAACTTTGGACATCTGAAGCATGAGGGTTTGGCTCATGTTGGTTTCGGATCATGATAATACCCACTTGTAGACCCACCACCTGTAATTTGCATCAACAAGAACTCCTTCCTTCTTCTTTCTTCTTTTTTGCCACACCATCAACATTGAACTTCAACCACCCAAGATTAGGCAGACACCACGAAGCCAAAAACTTCTTACTATGTCAAATCTTCGTCGAAGGTTCCCAACTCTTCACAATATTCTATGGTGGGAACAAAGAAATAGTTATACAATGCTGATAGTGACATGCTGGCTTTGCATGAGCAACCATCTCCTATAAAATTTGACAAGGCATTGTCAATGCTAAACATGTTATTTTCCAAAAACATCGTGCTTTTTCACTGAATTTCTAGAAACTTGGGAAAACCAGATGACAAAAGTTTTTTACTTCAAATTTTCAAAAAAGTTCTTAATTTCCAAAAATAGACAAAGTCGAAATGAATACAGAAAAATATATTCCAATGTAAATGTTCTTAAGAAGGACCACCCCAAACCCAGTAAATTCAATGCAGGGATAGATATATTACCTTTTCTTCCAGATTAACACCAAGGCGCTGGTAGACTTCATCAAATTCCTTGCGGCTAATATCACAGATCTTTGTCCAAGCACTGCGATAATGGACTTCCCCACCCTGCAATGCAAAAGGTAACAATAGCAACAACAAAGATATAGAGATAACGAAAACAACCAAGAAAGAAATTGTTTCTTCAACCTTTTTAACTGGAAAGATCCACTTTCTAAGGATGTTGCATTCAAACCTTTACTTCCAAAATCACGAAAGTACAAAGCTCGACAAAACCAAAATGTTCACCTGAAGCCGAACCACTGCCTGTTGTGCCCTTTCCTTGAAGGAAGGATCTTCATCGAACTTCCTTTTTGCTGCACGGTAAAATTCCTGTGGAAGAACTCGACAATTAGAAAGAAAACAACAATTCACAACAAAAGAGCTTGCTGACATAGGAACCCACTTTTTTATAATGTATGCACAATTTTGTTGCAAGTCTTTTGTGATCAAATTCAAGGGGTAGAAACATGTGACATGGCTTCATTTCAAGTCCAGCATAATTCAGATAAAGAGATAAGTTTTATATTAAAAATGGAAAATGGAAGTAGTTGCTGTATAGGAAGTTGAAGTCTTCCTTAACGCATGGAGCTATCTAGCATATGGTGATGCCAAGCAGGCAATTCGCTAGATTAAAGAGCCTTGTCACTCTGGCATCCTTTCTACCAAACAAAATACAGATTGAGACCATTAACAAAAAGCTAACAATAATGCCCTTCGTTTTCTATCTACTTTTTTCTCTGTGAGTGGGCAAAAATTTGGGATTTTATGAAAAAATTCTAATGAGCTAGAAGCCCTTGGTCTTGTAATTATAAAGAAAAGATCTAATTATAAACAAAATTCTAATATTTTAGTGATCAACCACTAGAATTTTACTAACAAACACAAAGAGTCAAAGACTCTCTGACTCTGTATCTTATCTCTCTCTCTCTATAACTTGGAGGTCCTTTTAATTTCAGCCATTTCGGAAAGTGAGAAGGGGGGAATAAAGAGGAAAAGAAGGTTTTTTTTTTTTTTTTTTTTTTTTTTTTTGTGTGTGCGCTTTTGGGCGGATATTTTCAATATGCCCGAAACCAGTATTTTGAAAATATCGGCAAAGATGACTGATATTTTGGGAAATTTTTTGGCAATACAAGACCGAGACCAAATATTTTGGCCGATATTTTGAAAATATCGGTTTTGGGGAATTTTTGGCAATACTAAACCGTGATCAACAATTTGTAAATATCGGTTCAGCCTCAACTGGAATGTACCATATTGGCCAATATTTTAAACCATGATGTTTATCCTTGTGATCGCACTGTCAATGATGCAATGAAAATTAAGATCACCATAACAATGTTGATGTTATCATTCAAAAAAATTTGCTAATGTTCAACAGGCTAATTCTTTAGCATATATATATATATATTTAAATGAAGCAGACGGACTAGGCTGTTCTTAATGTCTCTGCAATGAAAAAACACAGCATGCTGTTCACTGCACCACTATAAATTTATTTCTAATTGAACAGAACCATAGCTTTCAAAAAAAAAATGAGAAGGGAAGACACAACAACACTTTCATAGAAATAATACATAGCTTTTAAGTTTCAGAAGGCAGTAAGCAAATAGAAAATAACTACAATTCGTATATAGGTAAAAATAGGCCATGGTGTTGCTTAAAATTCCTTGCATCAGGAGATGGTTGATAAAAAAATAATAACCACAAAAAAGAAAATTTCCACAATTATTGTCTAAACACAAATCAAATGAAAAAAAAAAAAAAAAATGATATGCTTCCAACAATTAGAAAAGAAAAGATTATGATATGCTTCCCTAACTCACCTGTAGATCTCCAATTGCTTGGTCCCCTACATCCTCCCAGTTTGGGAATTCCTTGAAAAGATACTCGATCAACATGCCAAACTGCAAAACATATGGATGGCCTTAATGCTAGATGAATCTGATCCAAAATGAATACACAGAAAATAGAACCACTGTTAAGAGGGAATAATTATAGTGCTACTAAGTCACTTCGAAATACACTGCTAATGGGAATAAATAGGAACTTCTAATAACATGCAAAAAATTAAATAACAAGGACCAACAAGATATGCATGTTCTTACTTTTCCTTTACTATATAGCCGTTCTGAATGTAATTCCCATTATGGTAATGATGACACGGGGGGGGGGGGGGGGGGTTGGGTTTGTTTTGTTTGGGGTGGGGGGGGGGGTTTGGAGGATAGGCTTGTACTTTTCCTTAACGGTATCTCATATCAAAAGATACCCGCACAAGTGAGCAAAACGAGACTTCTGGCATAAGTACCTGTGTGCCCCAATCTCCGACATGGTTTCTTCGAAGAACTTCAACTTTTGAGAACTCTAACATGCGAGAAAGGGTATCTCCAATGATTGTAGATCTTAAATGACCAACATGCATTTCTTTTGCAATATTGGGAGAAGAAAAGTCAACCACTGCTCTTTTTACTGGGAGAATCGGAGCCCATACCCCAATTCCATTTAACAACATCTTTTGTATACTCTGCAATG
Organism: Camphora micrantha; assembly: GCA_003546025.1. NCBI lineage: Eukaryota > Viridiplantae > Streptophyta > Magnoliopsida > Laurales > Lauraceae > Camphora > Camphora micrantha. The sequence goes on along the minus strand of QPKB01000007.1, from coordinate 29,215,748 downwards.
CCAAAAGCATCATCATTTTAAAGAAGAATGTATCACATTGTGAAATGAAAATTTCACATTAACAAATGAAGCACCTTTGCGATCCAATCTCTTGACAAAAAAATATTAACGAATCCAGCTCCTGCAACACCAGAAGATTCTATCATTTCTGATGGAGGAAGATTTCCTGCAATTGCCTGAAAAAAAATGATGTAATTAAACAATACTAGCCATATTTATCACAAATAGAAACCTAGACATGTGTATCTTAAATTTAGAAGAACTGCAAGACTAAGCAATGACATTCCTCTGTTGGATGAGTTTAGGCTGTTGGTTGTACCTCGCCGATGGACCTTGGATTCTTGAACTGAGTTGATTTTCCTTTAATCATTGACCACAGATTCATGGCATTATTACTACACAAAAATGAGATAATTTTCTGATTTAGTACTATAACATAAAGAATTATCCAGCCTAATCTGCTGAGGCTCTAATAATACATTATATTATGCTGCATTGTCGGGCCACCTGCATGCACAATAGATGGTTGAGTAGGTGGAACAGATTGAGGATTACATACTGCCCAAAGAGAATCCTAATTGGATGATAGTAGGCATTAAACCAAGGCCTGTAAAACAATTGAAGCAAATTGCTTCTGACATCTATTCTGGACGTAATTCATCAGACAGTATGATCATTCAACAGGACAATATCTGGACCAGATACTATATAGAATGGGCCTCCATGTCCACATATCAATCGTGCATGCAAGGTGAGCCCGCAAATGCCGCCTGTATCATTTAGGGTGTGGGTGGATTGCATTATATTATCCTCGCAGAAAATAAGAGACAAGTGGATATATATAGAACATTACACTGAATAGAAGTCAATGGCTAAAAATGTAAAATATTTAAACCATATATAGGTATAAAACCCGAAACAAAATGTTCATGTTTTCCTACAAATGAAAGTACCCAAACAAATATAATCTTTCAAGATTCCTCAAAACATTCCCCTGTCGATATTTTAATGCTTATAAAAAAGAGGGAGACCAAACAAGTGAGCTGGCAATGACTCTCTCTCTTTCTCTCTACCCAATTCCTAGGGCTCGTTTGATCTGCTCTTTACCCAGATGTAAAGGTTAAAGATTATGTGGAAGGTAAAAGGTTTCCACTTTTTTGGCATCATTTATCCAATGAAGAATCAGATCAGCTCATTCAGGTCCTTCAATGGATTTATATTTTATAGGCCACAATTTCAAGAAGATTTTATGGTGTGGACGGCATCAACATTAGGGACTTTCAACGTAGGCTTTTCTATAGAAAGCTCGTGATGGACCTCAGTGGAACTTGTGACGTACCCATGGATGGTCTTGTAGCACCACCAGAGGTAATAGCTTATTTTTGGTTGGCAATGAATGACAACTCTAATGATGGACTAGTTGTAATAAAGGAAAAGAATTATTGTCAACAGACGCCTGGTTTGTTCGAGGAATGAAGAGAACATCAGTCATCTCCTTCGGAACCGTGAAACAACAAAAGAAAAGTGTGTGCTATCCTAGCATGAGTTGGACTTAAAGTATGATGGGTTTTCTCATCAGACCTTGAGAGTCACTTCTCCTCATGAAGGTATGGCTATAGAAATGCAAAATAAAAAAACTATGGTAGCAAATAGCATTTGTGGCAACAATTTGGTACTTATGAAAAGAAAGGAATGATATATGCTTTGACAGTAGAGGCAATGGCCACAAAGGATCTCATTCCCTCATTAGAAGTTGCATAATATCATAGGGCACTAACATCAAAAAATTTCAAAGGTGTGTTGGCAAATATGATATGCAGAAAGAGGCTTGAGGATATAAATGATGTGACAATTGCAAATCCTAGTTGCTTGGAGCCCACCACTGGAAGGGACCTATAGACTGAACTTCGACACTAGTGTAAAAGCCAATCTGGGTGAGGCAGGAATTGTAGCCCTCAGTCACAACTCTGACAAGTCCATACTGCCATCCTTCGATGGCCCAATCAAGGAGAGATTCTCTAGCCATATCTCCTAGAGAACTATTAACAAAGTGAAATCTCAGAATTGATGCCCTCAGTCACAACTGTGACAAGTCCACACTGCCATCCTTTGATGGCCCAGTCAAGGAGAGATTCTCTAGCCATATCTCCTAGAGAACTATTAACAAAGTGAAATATCAAGCCATGCTTGCTAGGGTGATGGAGGCTGATTTCCATCTTTGATGAGCTAAAGAATTTGATTTGCAAAGTGCCGATTTCCTTTTCCCTCGCTTTAAGGTGAGAGAACGTGGAAGCAGGCACTTTAGCTAAAGAGGGAGTGAATAGCATGGTTATGAATGTAAATCATAGAGCAGCCTTTCAGGTGTAGCTTTTGTAGGCCCTACAGGTCCTTCCTCACTTTCTCACTTCGAAATGCCCAACTCAAGCGTCCCTTTTGTTTGTATCATGTTTATTTCCTTTTAGATATAATATCATGAATTATCATTCAGACTATATATAGGTATGTCATATCTTCATTGATATAAATGTATAACTGTCTGTAGAAGCTTCAAAAAAGACAAAAAAAGGAAAAAAGAAAAAAGAAACTTGCAAGATTAGTGGAAAGGCAGAATTCTCACAGCATTCCTGCCTCTACTGTGAGAGAGCCTGAGCTTGTCAAAATCAATCAGGTAGTATATCATATGGATCAACAAAAAGGTCTTACCATTGGTAATCGCCAAACTTTGCATTGTTGCACATTGCGATCAATGGTTCGATGTCAGACTCATCTGGAACTACTGTTCCAAGGGAAACTTTAAACAAATCTGATAACTGTTGTTTAACACTCCCCACTCTATCTGCATCCTGCATCATCAAAATTGGAAAATGCGGTCATGCTCCTGAGATTTTGGTTATCCTGAAGTAGAGGAAAATGTACTGACTAAAATCAAAGTGAGGAAACCTAATCCATCGCTTGCGACAAAGAAATAGTTTCACCATAACAAAAACGAAGGGGGGGGGGGGGGGGGGGGGTTGTTTGTTGTGGGGGATATGTTTAAGTTAAAAATGCACCAAATAGGGAGATACAAGAAAAATGTACTGCCCATAAATATTCATACATCAAATTTACTTTTGCCATTTCAGTGAAAAAATGTATGATTCTTTTCTGTACATCCTTTTTTTTTTTTTTTTGGGAGGCTCAAACTTTTCTGTGCATCCTTTGGTATGTGATTCTTGCACCCACATCAAAAGGGTTTGATTAACCCTTTTGACAATGATGTGTGCTGCTCCTCCTTGCATGGCTGCCACTGTTAAGCCCCTTCTTTTCAGAACTAATCTTCTAGAAGTTTCTCTCAGGTAATCTGTCTAGTTTCCCCAAACCCACACTAAATTATTTCACACTAGTCAAAATTTCAGCAGCAAATTAAAAAAAAAAAAAAAAACCCATATCTTCAAATATAAAAACAAGCCAGAAAGAATATGCAGATACTGAAAACCTTGTGAATCATATAAAACTATCCCAACCCACACTAGTTCAAAAAGAAGCCACTTGAAACACAGTATGGCTGAGATTAGCAGTTATTGTCTTGCTACGATTATGAACAAGGATGTATTCTACTTACCGGTTCTAGGTTGGAGGAGCCACCCCAATGAAAGAGATGAGTGTGAGAACAAGGTCACGGTAGCAGAAGCTGCAGCCCCAACCATTGTTCCCTTGTGTTGTATTTAAATATACACACAGCCCACTATGTATCTCTTATTCTCTCTCTGTCTTTCTGATGCTAGGGTTGCTGTTTCTAAGCAAAGAATAAAGGGCCTTTGAGATATGGGTGTTAATCGGGTGGGTTGGGCATAGGGCCCACATGGGCTTTAGGGAAGTCCCAGTCCGAATCTAAACCCATCTGTCAAGCCCGAACCCGAGTGAATACCTGGTCAAAGGCCCATATAAGGGGGTTTGGATGGTAGGGAAGAAGTTGATGAAGAAGATGAGTTAAATGGCGTAAGGTAGGAAGGGAGGGAATGGGCTTGGTTGCTCCCAGGCCCAAGCTTTTGACTGTAGATGCAGGATAAGCGGCCATGGGCTTGGCCCATCCCACCTTGCAGCCCTTCGCTAGTGATGCAAAGTCAATATTGGGAATTTTCCCGGGTTGACTCCCAACTTTCTTAAGTTATTTCATTTTGACAAAGGGCCGAATGAAGGGGAGGCTCGGCCGAGTCACTTCATTTTAATGCGTCGTTTTGTGTGCTACACCATTTGATGAATAAATCCCATTTTAAATAACTAATGTTTATTTTTAAAATAATCATGCGCAGGATTTGGAGTTAACTATTTAAAATAATGGCTGAAATGCAATTTGAGAATTTTATTTTATTTTTTATATTTGATATTTGGAATAACAAGTTATGTAATATACAATAGTTTTTCTTTTATTTGCCCGAACCTGAGTGGATACCTAGTCAAAGCCTCAAGGGTAGGGTTGAGTCTGTATAAGGGGGTTTGGATGGTAGAAGTTGATGGAGAAGATGAGTTAAATAGGGGAAGTTAGGCAGGGAGGGAATGGGCTTGGTTCCTTGGCGCCCAAGCCCAAACTTTTGACTAGATATTAAAATATAACTATAACACTCACTCGATTGGAGGCAAGCCCAAAATCCAAAAGACTCAGCTTAATTTTCATAAGTATTATGATATTCTTTATATTTACCGTTCCCACGGGTTTTCTTTGAAATCCCACACATTTTGGTATTCTTTATTTCCTCACCTCAAAAGGTGTTTAAATTTTGGGGTGAAAATGAGCCTATTTTCACATCATTTACACATCTAATTTACAAACGAATGCGTAAATATTACACATATTCTCCATTTGCATATATAAATTTGTACAGACAAACGACCCCTAAGTACTTCAAACCCTGGTATGTATCAATTTGTATGGTTTTATTGGGTACTGGATTTTCACTCATTCATAAAGTGAAACATGGATCTATACCCATTGTTTTTAGGGCAAGTCCATTATAGCTTAGTTAATAAAATTATTTCTAGATTGGGCTCAAGAAACATGGCTGTCTTCTTGCAAATCATTTTAAAATGCTCCATGGACATTTCTACAAAATCTTTCCATCTCTCCTCCGTAAATGTTGATAGTAAATGACAAATTGTTTATAAATGTTGATAGTAAATGACAAATTGTTTATATTTATGTAATATATATATATATATATATGGGAGATGCTCGTGTGAGAGTCACTCTCACACTACTATAAGCGTAAATGACCCTTATATTTTAGATTGTTGGTATTAGATATAGATCCAATGGGTCCTCGTTACTCTCATATGATCCACATGGTGCAGCCCAGCAAATCACGGGCAACATTCAATGTAAGCTTGTCTTTAGATTACAACTGTTTGAAGCCATATTTATTTACATGGACACTAATTGTTTAATTAAGAAATTTTAATTAATTAATTAATCTAAAAATATTGGGATGTCCCTCTGGATTGGACTCTTGTTATCACCACATTGCTTATAAATCAATTTTTGGCAGGGTGGTTTAGATAGATGAAGTCATTAACTCACTCATCTAGGCATTGGCAATTGCATATTTTAATCCAAAGATGAATTAACTATAAGTGGTTAAAAGATGAATATCAAAAGTGAATTTAAAAAGGGCATTAAATAACATTTTCTTTTAAGAAATAGAATTTAAAAAAATAGAAAATGAATACTCAACCATCACCCTCATAAGTTAATAAATGAGAAAGTGAAGATCTTATATACATATCTGCCTTATATCCTTCCCTTCCTGCCTCAACCTTTTAATAATTACATGTTAGAGTTTTATTTTACCATGAATTTCTATGTAGTCAAATTTTTTTATATTTTAATACAAATACATACAAACAAGCCTAATCCAGGAAATTCTCCAATCACCAAAGATGAAATTAGCTAAGGTTTAGTTGCTATTTGTTTTGTTTAAGAGTACCTAGAAATTTTCTAAAAAATGAAGAAAGAGAGGCCATTGAAATTGAACCCACTACAATAATTTGAGCACCGTTGGATGAAACACGTACAGTGGGCCCCTCAATAGAGATCTACGGACAGTAGAACTTTGTAGTGTATCCTATTTCCCCCTCTCAATTAACTTTGTCTCCAAGCAGGGTCCAATGACTCCAATCTTCTTATCACACAGTGTGGGTCTCACCTTAAAACAAAAACCTTGAGGTAGCGTTTGGTTTGCTATAACGAAGGTTGGAATGAAATGATCATTCCAATGAAATAATCATTACAGCAATTGGTTCGCAAAAAAGTAACAAAATGACCATTACTTTTATAATCATCATTATCTTATGTAGAGGAATGGTCATTCTAATTAGACGCTAGAGATAAATCGTCATTCCATTCCTTTTGTAATTTTTATTGTGACCCAAATACTACTTCAGAAACCAAAACACGAAAACCGTGAAGATCTCCCTACGTAGGGTGTTCTGTGAATGGGTTTTGTGATGGGGATGAGGTGAGCAGGGTGATGGAGGTGGGCTCTGCGCAGGACACCCTCTGAGATCGAGGTCGTGGTTGGGGTTCTAGGTAAGGGGTGATGGAGGTCATTGCAACAAAAATGGGGTTTTTGTTTTGGGCAGGGGGTGATGGAGGTCGGCTCTGCGCAGGGGTCGTGAGAGAGAGGCCGGTGATGGTGATGACAGCGAGGGTCATGATGGGAAGATCGAAAGGGAGAGATGGGATGAGAGAGGTCGTGCATGTGGGATCTGGACCTGCGCAAGGGAGTGATGAGAGGATGGAGAGGAGAGATGGAAACCGAGGGAGATGAAGTGAGATGGAGGTGATGGGGAGGACGATCTGATGCAAGGGAGAGGGATGGTGGATGATGGTGTATATGCAGCTAACCGCTCAGTTATCCATGCCTTCAATTTTGATTGTGATTTGGGGTCCTTTGATCATATCACGATTTAGATAAATGAAATGGGTTCCACAAGGAAATTCTGTGAATTCTCTCTCTCTGAAGTGAAAATGGTTTTTTTTTATGTATTGTGGTTTTGGATGCAGAGAACGTTGGAGGCATTTATCATAATATTGGCAATCACAGAGCTAATCTATCAGGTGGTGTTACATGCTGGCTTTGTGAATAGCATATATGGCCCCAGCTACAGGAGCTACGAATATGTGGGGTTGGCTCGTCTACCTCAGAAAACGACCACTCCAGCAGCTTGAATCTTCAATCTTCCTTGTTGAGGCATTAAAACTGCAGTGTCCCAAATCCTATACCCACTTAATTAAGTTTCATGTCTTCGAGATGATGGGGATGACGATCTGATGCGAGGGAGGAGGATGGTGGATGAAGGAGACCTACGCAGGGGGGATGTGATGGAGTCTGCTGCCGGGCGTCCTGGGATGGAGATGGAGAGGGCTGAGATCGAGGTCGTGGTTGGTGTTCTGGGCAGGGGAAGAGGATGGATTGGGAGATGTGGGGCTGTACGAAGTCGATGGCGAAGGGGACTGGGCGGGGGATTCTCCGGCGGAAAAGGAGAATCTGAAAGTTTGGAATGTTGGGAGGGATGGCTGGTGGCACAAGGGCATTTTGGTCAAATTTACGTAAATTTTATTCCATTCCGAATATCATTTTAGCGTACCAAATGTAAGAATAGAAATTCAGAATTCTATTACTGGATTGATTCCTCAACGTACCAAATGCTATAAAGGAATGCCTCATTCCATTTCAACTCATTCCAATGTCCATTTCATTCCTAGCTAAAACCACTCCAGCAAACCAAATGCTAAGTAAACGTAATTCACTAACTCAGTCGAATCGGCGCGAGTCCTCCCAAAAATGGACAGCTGCAAATCCCTCCAAGAGCTAACGCAGGAAAGCAATATCGGGGGTAAAAAAACAAATGCTATTAGTCTCCTCCTACATTCCATCTCTCTCCAATAACAGAAGAAGAAGAAGAGAGATAAAGCAGAAAAGGTCGGATCTTTTGGAGCTGACAATCCCCTTTTTCCCATCATTGATATGGGTTTTCTTTCCCCAATCCATAGACCTTGAATTCTCGGAAGAAAAGCGCTGATTTCCGCCTTCGATGTCGGACTCATCTGAAACTACTGTTCCAAGGGAAACTTTAAACAATTCTGATACCTGTTGTTTAACGCTCCCCACTCTACTTGCATCCTACATCATCAAAATTGGAAAAAACGGTCATGCTCCTGAGATTTTGGTTATCCTGAAGTAGAGGAAAATGTACTGATTAAAATCCCACTTAAAAAAAGAGCATGTTCAATGAGTATAATACTTCACAAAGTAAGTGAGGAAACCTAATCCATCGCTTGCGACAAAGAAATAGTTTCACCATAAAAAAAGCGGGATATGTTTAAGTTAAAAGTGCACCAAATAGGGAGATACAAGAAAAATGTACTGCCCCATAAATATCCATACATAAAATTTACTTTTGCCATTTCAGGGTTTGATGCTCCTCCTTGCATGGCTGCCACTGTCAAGCCCCTTCTTTTCAAAACTAATCTTCTAGAAGTTTCTCTCAGGTAATCTGTCTAGTTTCCCCAAACCCACACTAATTATTTCACAATAGTCAAAATTTCAACAGCAAAGTAAAAAAAACAAAAACCCTCATATCTTCAAATATAAAAACAGGCCAGAAAGAATATACAGATACTGAAAACCTTGTGAATCATATAAAACTATCCCAACCGAACCTAGTTCCAAAATAATCACTTGAAACACAATATGAGATTAGCAGTTATTATCATGCTACGATTATGAACAAGGAAGGATGTATTCTACTTACCGGCTCTGGGTTGGAGGAGCCACACCAACAAAAAGATTTGAGTGTGAGAACAAAGTCAAGGTAGTAGAAGCTGCGGCCCCAGGCATTGTTCCCTTACTTGTGTTGTATTAAAATATGCACAGCCCACTATCTATCTATTATTCTCGCCCTGCTTGTTGATGCTAGGGTTGTTGTTTCTAAGCGAAGAATAAATGGTCTATGGAGATATGGGTTCCATGCTCCTCCTTGCATGGCTGCCACTGTCAAGCCCTTTCTTTTCAAAACTAATCTTCTAGAAGTTTCTCTCAGGTAATCTGTCTAGTTTCCCCAAACCCACACTAAATTATTTCACACTACAGCAAATTAAAAAAAAAAAAAAAAAAAGAAACCCCCATATCTTCAAATATAAAAACAAGCCAGAAAGAATATGCAGATACTGAAAACCTTGTGAATCATATAAAACTATCCCAACCCAACATAGTTCCAAAATAATTACTTGAAACACAATATGGCAGAGATTAGCAGTTAATGTCATGCTACGATTATGAACAAGGAAGGATGTATTATACTTACCGGTTCTGGGTTGGAGGAGCCACACCAACGAAAAGATTTGAGAGTGAGAACAAAGTCAAGGTAGTAGAAGCTGCTGCCCCAGGCATCATTCCCTTACTCGTGTTACATTAAAATATGCACAGCCCACTATCTAAACACTATCTATCTCTTATTCCCGCCCTGTTTGTTGATGCTAAGGTTGTCGTTTCTAAGCAAAGAATAAAGGGTCCATGGAGATATGGGTTCCATGCTCCTCCTTGCATGGCAGCCACTATCAAGCCCCTTTTCAGAACTAATCTTCTAGAAGTTTCTCTCAGGTAATCTGTCTAGTTCCCCCATACCCACAGTAAATTATTTCACACTAGTCAAAATTTCAGCAGCAAATTAAAAAAAAAAACAAAACATATCTTCGAATATAAAAACAAGCCAAAAAGAATATGCAGATACTGAAAACCTTGTGAATCATATAAAACTATCCCAACCCAACCTAGTTCCAAAATAATCACTTGAAACACAATATGAGATTAGTAGTTATTATCATGCTACGATTATGAACAAGGAATGATGTATTTTACTTACTGGTTCTGGGTTGGAGGAGCCACACCAATGAAAAGATTTGAGTGTGAGAACAAAGTCAAGGTAGTAGAAGCTGCTGCCCCAGGCATTGTTCCCTTACTTGTGTTGTATTAAAATATGCACAACCCACTATCTAAACACTGTCTCTCTCTTATTCTCGCCCTGTTTGTTGATGCTAGGGTTGTTGTTTCTAACCAAAGAATAAAGGGTCCATGGAGATATGGGTTCCATTTCCTCCTTGCATGGCTGTCACTATCAAGCCCTTTCTTTTCATAACTAATCTTCTAGAAGTTTCTCTCAGGCAATTTGTCCCGTTTTCCCAAACCCACACTAAATTATTTCACACTAGTCAAAATTTCAGCAGCAAATGAAAAAAAAAAATCCCATATCTTCAAATATAAAAACAAGCCAGAAAGAATATGGAGATACTGAAAACCTTGTGAATCATATAAAACTATCCCAACCCAAACTAGTTCCAAAATAATCACTTGAAACACAATATGAGATTAGCAGTTATTATCATGCTACGATTATGAACAAGGAAGGATGTATTCTACTTACCGGTTATGGATTGGAGGAGCCATAAAATAAACTATAGTTCCTTAGCACTTATTTGGTTGACACCTATGTAATCTTTTTTCCCTATACTAAAAGTAACTATTCCATAAAATAAAAAATAAAAAATTGGTTGTACCTATGTTGGATATCTTCTATAGTTAAGTTTCATAAAGAAAAACAAGAAAACATAGACCAAAAGGTGACGGGGAGAGAGAAGAAATTACCCATTTTGGATGTGGTTTCAGATAGCATATGACATGCATAAAACTTCCTCTACTACTCCTTTAGTCTGGATTCATCTAGACTCAGGAAGACCATGTTTAGAAAGACCATGTCTTAATTTACTATTTTCAGTTAGAATCATGATTTAAGGAACTATTCAAAAAATAAATAAATAAATAAAAGCAACTGAAAATTAAAAAAAAAAAAATATATGATTTAAGAAGTTGCTATTTTCTCAGCTAGAAAGACCACATGGTGCTTTTTGTCACAAGCGCAAGATTACATTTTCAAGTCATGTTGCCTGTTAAAAGGAAACTATTTCTTTTCTAGAACATAATAAATGGCATGTTTTTCTTATGTGGGGAATAATATCTAGTCTTTTGACTTGTGATAGTATAAGATGCCCGGATTGGGCAGTTATACACCATGGACATGGGTTTTACACATAAAAAATAAAGTATCGGATAAGATATGACACAATACGTTGCCCCTTTTGAGGAATCCGTGCATCATAGGTGATAGTGCATATTGAAGGTTTTGCATAGCAAGTGAAAACCTTGTTTGTGTGGGATTGATTCCTTTTACACTTGTACTAGAAAAACAGGTGGTCTGTGCACAACATAGGCCATTAAAAAAGTAATTAAATTTTAAAATAAAAGCATTTAAATGATTTGTAAAAGAATAATAAGAACAAAGCAAACTCCAAGCCCACCAATGTGGTGGCCCTCCAACTGATGAGGTTTTGTTGTGTGACCAAGAACCTTTTAGTCATAAAGCTAGCACTTGTAGAAAGGAAAGCACTACAAGGGCTGCTGGGATAAAGTTAAAGGAGTCCCATTGCTAGTGGCCCATACATTATCACCATCTGATTGCCAAACCTCTTCCCTGAGACTCAGTCCTTCTCTGCTGTGGTAAGATATAACTAATGTGATTAATAATATTTGATATATATGTTGTCACATTATTCATCCTATGGTCGATCTTACAGTGGGCCAACTATTAGAATAAAATTTTGGGACATCCTATAGATGGTGAAGGAGGATTTTCAAATCACAGGATTGAAATAGGATTAAGATCAGTTTCCTTATGGATATTGAAATAATCAGTTGAGTGGGATAATTTGAATTGGATATTACATTCATTGTTGTATACATAATCGATCACATGGTGGCCCACAAAATTGAATTAGTGGTCATTGAAACATGGGGCTGCCATAGAGAATTTAAAAAACACACACTAAAAGATTCTGTTCAATTGAAATTGGAAATTGGATGGATTCAAATATGGGTTGGGTCCACTTTTCAAGACTAAAGGAAGGAAGGAGAGCCTGGTAATTTGGGACCCGCTATTTGTCAAAGTGCGTGATCAAATCTTTTTAGCTCCAAACAGTCATAAAGAAAAAAAACCCTAACATCCACATTTAATCTATATGTGTGGGGGCATGGATGCTATGAAATTACGAAAAGTTAAGAGTTCTCTGATTTGATATTGGATAGATACAAAACATGGGTTGGACCCACTTTCTATAACAGAAGGAATGGGAGGCTGATAAACTGGTTCCCAGTTTTTGTAAAAGTCAGGCCGGCTCGAGACAATCCAAGGCCTAAAGAGATAATCCTACGCAAAGACTTTTCTATTTTTTTAATATTATTATAAATATTTTATTTAAAATCATTTCCCAGTGAGACCCACCAATCATTCATCCAAACTGTAGATCTTGCCAATCCAGAATTACTATAAGATAGATGGGTAAGGCAAGACTTTCCACACTAGTTGCATTTGAAATAGAAATTAATCGTGTGGAAACCATGTATGCCTTTTTAGTTTGCGTTGATGTGGTGGCCCATCTTATCAGGGAGATGTTTCAAATTGAACAGTTTGGATGGAAGAGTGTTGGGACCCATTATCAGTATAAAAAAAAAAGATGCATCCAACATTCATACCATGCTTTAAGACACCGTCACAAGATCACATTTCAAGTGTCAATTCAATAATCTAAACATGCACATAATTCTCTACAGTAACTGAATTGCATAGAAGCTGATTGTACAGTAATTTAAATCATAGATCTGAAGGGCTCATAAAGAAAACTCTCAGTTTAGATCCTACCCGTCCAACATTTCACCTTTCCTTGGGGCTGTTGCCCAAATTCTCTTCTTAATCATCTACTTAGGCCATTGATACAATCTATGAAGCACTGACACCTTTCCAAGGTCGGCGTGTCAGTTTTCGACACGTGTTGGACACGGATGTGCCCCAAATACATGTCTGACACGCCAAGAATGGTGTCCTGTTTATTTTCTTATATTTTATTTCACGGACACGCTGGTTGTTTTAGTTAGAGAAAAAATATTAAAATTATAATAAAGAAAAGAGAAGTGGGGGCGTTTGTAAAAAAATCTTTTAGTTGGAAGAAAAAAAAGGAAGATAAGGCAGAGGCTAGGGCTTTAAATTAGAAAAAGAAAAAAAAAAGGAAAGGGCCTAAATGCAATTTGATACGTTTGCTATTGCTATTTGATAATTTGATATGTTTGTTAGTTAGTACAGTGGTACACTGGTACTTGAATTTTTATTTATTTGATTGCTAAATTTATTACAAATTTAAAATGATATTGTCTTTTAGTATATGGTTAGATATATTATTATTATTAAATATTAACGTGTCCCTGACGTATCCGTGCCCTACTTTTTTGAGAAATGCCATGTCGTGTCGTGTCCGTGCTTCTTTGGATACAATAGCTAGGATCTCAAATTCTGGATGAATTTTCACAGGGATCCCAATCGTATTGTTTTAATAATGTCACAATATTATAAAAGTATTATTAAAAGTTGAAAAATTGCGATAGTCAAACATTGGAATATCAGAATAAAAATTCGAGCAAAAAAAATATCAAAATAAAAATGACAAAAACTCGTTAAAAAAATAAAAAAAAAAATAGTAAAAGCATGAAATTGTTTTGAGTATACTTTGTATTCTTTATCTATTTATTTTTCATCTACTATTTTCGAATCATATCTATCCTGAGAAAACTCCAAAAACTTGAAAAATATATAAAATGCATACCCGGATTCTGGCTTCAGCAATAGCAGTTCCTCTTCTTGACGCCTCTAGATTGCAGCTGGAGTTTGGGAAAAACCCTTTGGATTGAAGCGATCGAAGAATAATATAGTAGAGATTGTCTTCTTTGAATTCCAAGTAGAACAGTCGCAGGGTAAAAAAGGTGCAAACCGAAGGATTTTAAGAATAGAAAAGGGATTTCTTGTTGCTGTAATTTTAGGGTTTTCTTTGTTCTTCTAATGACAACAACTTCTCAATGTGAAAAGTGGCTTTAATGTTTTGGAATGTGAAAGGATAGCAGTGTTTTTTTTTTTTAAATGTGAAAAGTTTCTTTTGGGGGAGAAAGAAAAAGATGGAAGTTGCTTTTTTTGGAATTTGAAAAGCTGCCAATATGGGCCTTTTTTGTTGGAAAAACAATAACAGGTGCTCTTTTTGAGGCCTTAAGTTTTTGGGAGCCTAGTTGGGAACTTCACTAGTAGAATGGAGTGAAGTAAAGCCTCTAATTTTCAAATAAATAGTCACATCAAAAGTATATATTTTTAAAATTCCCTCCTCCTTTTAAAAAAAAAAAAGAGACCTCCTTTCTCCATTAAAAGAAAAAAAAAAACCCACTTTTTAAATAAAAAGTCAAAAAGATTCTCTACCAAACAATTAAAGATAAAATATCATCATAACCCACTTATATTTTATTCTTTCATTATTTGAGATTTTACTTCACTTCATTCTACATATAAAGTTCCCAAAAAGGCTTTTCATGGTAAATCCGGTGTGCATCAATTTTTGTGCCACAGACAAACACTTCCATCTCAAATGTGGATTGTTGACAGTTTGTAGAAAACCCACATGGAATATGATCCCAATTGTTTAGGAAAGGATCTGAGATAAGTGGATGAGGATAGGGAATTGGGAAAGTGAGTCTTTAAAGATATGTATGAGATTTGAGGTGTGTAACTGAGATTAAAAAGTCTTGATCGTCCAAGACTCTATTCCCTAAATTGTGAATTAGTGTACAGGTGAGATGGTGCCTAAATTGAGATGTGTGAATTGTGAATGAGCTTATGAGGATAATTTTCCTATATTTTAGGGGAACAGAGGATTTGGAATCATCTCAAATTATAGGGAAGATCATAGATTAGAATGGCCTTGCAATGACGCGACCTATTGATGCGGACATAGCGAGGAAGCTCTATTTTAAAACAGAGAGCTCCCAGCCAGCCCCTCACCCCTACTGCCTTACTGTATATAATTTTGTGCAATTAATTCCCTTCTATATTGATTTCACACTCATTTGTAACAAGAAGATCCAATGTTTTTGTGATTGTGATTCAACAATTGGAATGCGTAAGTCTAAAGATTTGATTCTGGGTTGCAAAATCATTTAACAAACTAGAGATTTGTCAGTGAACTAAGAGGCATTATTTCAAACCACCAAATATTTGAATTTGATTGTCTTTGAATTAGTGTTGTATGAATGTAATTATTATGAAAGTGGGCTTTTGCCCCCATTAATTAATCAACTGATTCCCCAATGATTCAATTTTTTTCAAAACACTACATGTGTGATATATCTTCGGTGTGACAGGAGCTGATTATTCTCAACAAATATGGTTGAATGTTTTGTTGAATTGCTTAATTTCCTTGTCATTGGGATCTTAGGGATACCATACTCAAACATGCAATCTGGGTGTTGCATCAATCCTTCCTCTCCCATGTGAGAAATGGCCATTCAGTTTAACCATGTTTATTTATTCGGTCGTTTTTAACAATGTGTGGACTCAAAGTTGTTACAATGGTGCAACAAAAAAAAAAAAAAAAAGAATTTTTGAAGTCAAATAATATACCTTTGTGAAACCAACCTTTTTGATCTCTGAAATATAAATGGCTATGAGTTTTTTATGTTCTTGCAATAGTTCTGGTAATGTTCCTTTGTTCCTTCAGCTGTAATTTTTGTTGAGAACTCATATTATAACGTCATTTGTGTGAGCATCTCCCACCCCAGACTTACCTGGTTCACTTGTGTTATGGGGTCATGCTTGTGCCTGGAGGAATAGTCTTGTTGGGTAAAAATAAAAAAAAGTCAGGAACTTATATTATAACATAGTTTTGTCTAGGCATCTAACCAAAGTCTCCTCTTTGTTCTCAGTGCAGAAAGTGCAACAAGTGTTAATGGCACATTGGCAGCAGGGGCTAAAGAAACTATACTCAGTCCTAGCGTCCATGATCTGCAAATTTATGGGGTCATTGTGACCATCCTTCTGTGCTTTATTGTATTTGGTGGAGTGAAAATTATAAACAGGGTGGCGCCTGCTTTTCTTATACCTGTCCTATTTTCAGTGTTTTGCATAGTCATTGGGATATTTGCAGCACCAAAGCATAATGCCTCAAGTAAGTTTTGTGATTAATATTATCTTGCTCTTTTCTCCATACCAGTTTTTCTCATTGCCAATAAATTAGCACTCCATTTTTTTTTTTTAAGATCTTGTAATTTATATTTAGTTATTTTAGTTATGAAATTGAAAGAAAATTTTTTTATTTTTTATTTCTAGTATTTATTTTGCAATCCTTGGTACAGCTGGAGTGACAGGGTTAAGTTTAAAGACACTTAAAAAAAGAATTGGAGCTCAGACTACCAACGTACTAACTCAGCTGGGATACTAGACCCTGATGGATCTGTTGATTGGAATTTCAAGTAAGTCATTTTAAATCTGATTTATCGCATTGTGATGTTTCCTCTTGTCCATAATTACTGATTTTTTTATAATAGTAACAAAAACTTTATTAATTATAAAAATAAAAAAATACAAGGGTATAAGAGCAGTATACCCCACCATCCGAAGAGAAGAGAAGAGAACTGTTGAGTCCATGAATTTGCACATTTACATACCATTTTAAGATGAATTAGGGGTTTAATTAGGTGAATTGCATCATTATTCATCTCATTCCTTCATTTTATGCATTTTCACCAAGGACCCTGAATTTTCATACTTTTCATACATTTTCTACATTAACTTATAATGTTTCGCAAATTTTCTCCGAAGAGTCCCAATTGGAGTAGAACTCTATCCAGGATGGGTCCCGCCTCAATATGGGCTCTTCAGTATTTGATGTGTTGAATTGGAATGTGCAGAAAATGAGAATTGCAGGCCTCTGTCACGGAACCCACTTTCAAGCACACATTGTCATCCTGGGCCCTGCATTGCTAAATTGAAGTAAATTGAAGAATTCACCATGTGGACCCCACACACAAGCCATATGCAAATTAATCAAAGGAGGGGTTCACTCATCATGTCAGTGGAAGAGTCCTAACTACAATAGAAGACTTCTCATAGGGCCCACTCTTCAAGCAGATGAAATGTCCCACATGGCAGGGTCCACAGTAGTTGCAACTTTGAAATTATTGATGGATAATTTAAAGAGTACAACTCTGATTGGAACAAAAGAAGAAGAGTTTGAATCATCCACATCTGATATCCTTTCAAAAATGAAAGTTGTGCAGAGATAGAATCCATTGCAAATCAAATTCTAGAAGTTAATCCCGTTTTTCTCAGGACAACTCATCTTCAAATGGCCATAACTTTCAATCTGACCGTCGGATCGATGAAATTTACCTACCATTGGAAAGCTTATTCAGAGTAGATATCTGTGGAGCCCAAGAACGTGCAAATCAGAGCCATATTGACAAAGTTATGGGCCTGGAGATTTTCATGTTTATTTTTAGACGAGATTGCAATTAAATCCACACCGTTGATACTCAATTGCTGCACATCCCTTTGTGGGACCCCATCTGAAGATTAGCCAAGCCACCCAGAGGTTTCCAGAAGCTTTCACCTCATTCAAATTCAAAAAGGATAAGAGATGTACCTTATCAATAAAGATAAATCAAATTTGAAGAGAAGGTGTCTACATTCAATGTATCTGATATATAACCGGAGAAATAAAAGGAACCAAAGAGTAGCATACGAGAGAACGCTCCCTCCCCTTGGACGTCCATACCTCTCTCTCTCCTCTCTCTTCTTTCTTTTCCAGAATTAATAGAATTTAATAGTTATTTTTGGGTATTCTGGAGCCCTGTTCCAGAAATTAGGAATTTTAGAAGAGAGATTTTTGAGAGACCATTGTACAAGGAGATGCTATCAATGAAATTACATATGGAGTTCTTCTCAATGGCTGGCTAGATTTCTGGATTGGAGCATACAGATGAAGCTAAGTAGATTTTAAATTTAATTTATGTGATTTTTCTATTATTTTTGTCTCTTTCAAAATGCATGCTTTATTAGAATAATAGATCTGTCTTCATGCCTTAGGCAGCCTCTGTTTTGATTTCTAATGAAAATAGTTTGATGATTTATACTTATTTTGATAGATTGTGCTTAGGATTGAGATCCTTTGATAATTTATGCTTAATTTGATGAGTCGTGCTTATGATTTTTCATTCTTTTATGAGGTGAAGGAGGTCTTGGGTTGTTACCTTATTATTAAAAATTGATTTTTGCAAAAGACAAATCTTCCGGATCCAAAACATTGATTTGTTTAAGATCTGAGTTATTTTTGAGACAAATAGTAGAATAATTGCATGGATGGATTAATTATCTTGCTTAGTGGATTTTGGATGCTCTGATCTGTTTTACATATTTAATTAGTTTGTCTTTCTGAATTTTTTTTCTCTAATTTCTTTTCTTGGATCTCAATTGCTTATTAATCTTTGATAAAAAAAAATCAGATTTTGAATTTTAACTTAGTAGTGCTCCTTGTGGGATTCGACCTGTATTTGCCACTGTCTCAAAAAGACAACTGTGCACTTGCAGTAATTAAAAGATTGAATTTAAATTCACATCAAGTTTTTGGCGCCGTTGCCGGGGAGCCAAATCTGAGTTTTTGTTAAAAATCTGTTCTTTTTTTTTTTTTTTTTATTAGATTCATATGCATGCTCATATTTAGGTTGCATTAGTTGTTTAGTCATCTAATTTTGCATTAGTAGTATTCTTTGCAAGTAGTATTAGTTAGTATTTCTCTTTGCTAATTTTTCAGACCTTTCTGATTTTTCTGATTTTTTCTGATATTTTTTTTAATTAATTGAATTTTCGGAATAAATAATTAATAAAAAAAAAAAAAAAAAAAAAATTTTTTTTTGAAGGATTTCTTTTAATTCCGAATTTCAGTAAATAAATAAAAAAAAAACTCTTATTTTAGATTGGTCTAACTAGTGTCTTGATTAGATTAGGATTGGTAAGATAGAGTTTAAAATCTTTAGGACTAGTTGTTTTGATTAATTTGCTAACTTTTGAATTCTGAAAGTAGGTAGTGGGAAATTTTAAAATTTCATCTCTTAAGTTGTTTAGATTAGTTAGAGTTTTAAAATCTGAAATTTGAATTGGATAAAATTGGATTCTTATAATTGAAGACTTTTTTTTAAAAAAAAAAAAAAAAAAACTAAACCATATCTGGATACTTGTTTGGGTAATTTAGAATTTCTGATTTTTTTTTTATTTTGTAGATAGAGTTTTTGAATTATTTTAATAACTTAGAATCCACTTTGGATAGAGTTTTTATTAACTTAGTATTTAAAAAAAAAAATTAGGATAAGATAGAATTTTGAATTGATGTGCTAACTTAGGATTTACTAACAAGAGTTTCTTTTGAATAGGTTACCTTGGTAAGAGGAGAGTTGCACAAAAGCAGGAAACTGTGTGGATTTGCTCTAAGCAAACAAGTTGCTCTCAGATTTTCTAAATTTAAATTGCTCTCAGAATTGCAAAAATTTGCCAAAAAAAAAAAAAAAAAAAAGAGGCGTGGGCCCGCTGTAAGACTTTCTAAACTTTACCCCACGAATCTTTTACTTGCAAGTGGGACTTGGGTGATTTAAATTTTGCAAATTGTGAATGCTTGATTGAGACACCATTTAATTGGACACACGCACTTAGTTAAGGGCAATTAACCCAAATAAGATAAGGACTGGGTTTCATCACCAGATCCTTGCCCAATTAGGTTTAATCACCTCTCACATAGTAACCTAAATATTAATTAAAATAAAGTAGAAACGAGACCATAGGACTCGAGCTCATTAGGACGAAGACCACAAAAGGTTGCACCAGTTGCGCTCTTTGGTCAAGTCGATGTCTAGGTAAGTCCTGTCCCTCCAAAGGGTGGCAGTCTCTGTTCTAGGAGTTTGGTTCTTAAGCGGGACCCTTGCCAAGTGCATTGTGACCCCACCACTCATCCTGGGGACTTACCTGGTCGATTTGGCTTCATAAGACCGGATTGGAGGCCTTAGTGCACTCTTCAAACCAGTTAGGAGCTGTCTAGTGTGTTAGGTTAACCATAAGATAATTTCTTGTGCTCAATCCTTGTGCTTGACTGCTTGTGCATCATCTAGTAAGACCATTAGGGCCCTGCATATAGATTAGGCTTGCATTTCTTTAAGGTTGAACCCAATGCATGCGTTCTAGACCTGAGAGAGAGAAACTGTGGGTACGCAAGAGTAAAAGGTTAGTCAGGATAGAGCCCGATTTAGCCTTAACCATTGTCGGAAAGTCTTCAATCTTTGAAGAAATTGTTAGGATGGCTAATCAAGTGGACCCACCCATGACTTTGAAAGACTACATGTACCCCACCAGGACAACTCAACCGTCCTACATCACCTTGCCTCAGACCAATGCCACATTTGAGCTGAAATCTGGCATAATCCAAATGCTCCCAGTATTTCGTGGGCTAGACCAAGAAAACCCATATCAACATGTTAGGGAATTTGAGGACATTTGTGGGACCATGAGAATTATTCACATGACTGAGGAGGCCCTTAAACTTAGATTATTTCCTTTTTCCTTAAAAGAGAAGGCTAAAGCTTGGCTTTATGCTTTACAGGCTGGGTCCGTCACTACATGGGCCAAGCTAGTCGAAGAATTTTACAAAAAATTCTACTCCAAGCAAAAAACCGCTTCGATTAGGCAGGCCATCAATGGATTCCAACAAATGGAAAGGG
Source organism: Camphora micrantha (assembly GCA_003546025.1). Taxonomy (NCBI): domain Eukaryota; kingdom Viridiplantae; phylum Streptophyta; class Magnoliopsida; order Laurales; family Lauraceae; genus Camphora; species Camphora micrantha. Next base: position 29,195,034 of record QPKB01000007.1, on the reverse strand, counting down.
AGACACTTTACAGTTATTTGGAACGATTTAAAGACCTCTTAATCCAGTGTCCCCACCATGGTTTTGAGAAAATCCGATTAGTCCAAATTGTGTATGAAGGCATGGATTACCCAACCAAACAAATGGTGGAATCTTTTTGTGGTGGGAATTTTACACAGAAAACAGCAGAAGAAGCTTGGACATTTTTGGAAGAAACTGCTGAAAACACATTGCAGTGGGCCCCTATCAAGCGGGAGCCCATCAAACCCACCATTCCTGAAAAAGGGGGAATGTTCAAAATTGAACCCAAAATTGAGGCTGAGGCCAAATTGGCCACACTTGTTAGGAGAATAGAGGCCTTAGAGCTAAACCAAAAGCCCACACCAAACACTTTGGAATCTTTAAGATATAATCAGGCCATGAATGGAGGGATTGACCCATCAATTTTGGGTCAAACCGAGACTTTTGAGGAGGTGAATGCATTATATCAAAACACTCATTTTGATAATCGTCAATGGTATGACCCGTACTCTAACACTTACAATCCAGGTTGGAGGGACAACCCGAACTTCTCTTGGACCAAAGGCCCAACTCAGGGTGGCCCATCTCAGTCCACTCAATTTCAGCCCAATCAATCTCAAGTTAGTGCCCCACCCGGTTTTCAAAAACCTAACTTCAACCCCAATCCATTGACCCAGAGGGTAGATTCGTTAGAAGAGGCCATGAAACTCATGTCTCAAACCACGGCCCAATTGTCTCAGAGTACTGCTCAATTCCAGCAGACCACTACTCAACTTTTGAATGGCCACACTCAAACCCTTGCAAAATTAGAATATCAGATGGGCCAATTAGCCAGCTCCATCAGTGCCAGAGACAAGGGAACCTTCCCTAGTCAACCCGAACCTAATCCCAAGGGCCAAGTTGTTCATGATCCTAAAGGAAAAGGGCCGGAACAAGTCAAATCCATAATCACCCTTAGGTCTGGTACACAGGTTGATAACAAGGTCAAACTACCCAAGGAACCTAAGGAAGAATCAAGTGAGAAAGTAGAAACTGAGGAACCAAATGTGAATGCTGAACCTATATCGGAACCAGAGAACCTAGTCAATGCTGGACCATCACCTAGTGAGCCCACTCTTAGGACCTATGTTCCCAAGGCACCATACCCACAGAGGTTAGGCCCAGCAAAATCAACTGTTCAGTTGGATAAAATGCTAGAAGTATTTAAACAAGTGCGGATTAATATCCCACTACTTGATGCTATCCAACAAATTCCAGCTTATGCAAGATTTCTGAAGGACCTGTGCACCTTCAAAAAGACTACCAATGTGCCCAAAAAGGCTTTTCTAGCCCAACAAGTTAGCTCAATCATTTCCTGTCCAACACCGATCAAATACAAAGACCCAGGGTGTCCTACCATTTCTTGTCAGATAGGGGACCATCACATAGAGAAAGCTTTGCTAGACTTGGGTGCAAGTGTGAACCTTCTTCCGTACTCTGTTTATGAAGAATTAGGTTTGGGGGAATTGAAAAGGACCCATGTGACCTTGCAATTGGCAGATGCATCAATTCGATACCCCAAGGGCGTAGTCGACGACGTTCTTATCAAAGTTGGAGACTTTGTGTTCCCTGTTGATTTTATTGTCTTGGATACCAAACACACATCTGGGGTTGAACTTAAAATTCCAGTCATCTTGGGGAGACCATTCCTAGCCACCTCAAATGCCTTGATCAATTGTAGGAATGGAGTAATGCAAATTTCTTTTGGGACCATGACAGTCAAAGTGAATATTTTTAATGTCAATAAGCAACCTCCCGATGAGGAGGATGAGGTTTTTGAAGTAAGTTATATTCATGAATTGGTAGAAAATCACTTACCCCATTTGAAACTTGAAGATCCACTAAAAGCTTGTCTGGCCCACTATGGAAGTGATTTTGATATACATAGTCACATTGAAAAGGTGTATGCACTACTAGATTCAACTCCATTCATGGAAAATAATAGGTGGCAACCTAAGCGAGAGATCTTGACCTCAATTTTGGAAGGTAAGTTTGTTTGGGATCCAGGTGGATTCCATGTTAGGTGTCAAATAGGGTAGTTTCTTTTTCTCTATATATATTATTATTAGTTTAGGTTAGTTTTTTTTCATTGTTTTGACTAACCTTGGACAAGGAAAGCCATGCAAACTCATCAGGTAACTTCTTCCCTTTACTTCCTACAATTTCTTTTTCCTCATGTTACATTATCATTTTCCGTATTACATGCACGACATCGAGGACGTTGTCTAGTTTAGGTTTGGGGGTGGGAACAAGCACATTTGTCCAATTTGAGGTGTTTTTTTCCAATTTTAGGCAATCTTTTTATTTATTTATTTTTTTTATTTTTTAAAAATCTTTGGAAAATTCTTTTCATTTGTGCAATTTTAATTTATTTTTATTTTTTTTGAAAAAAAAGAAAAAAAAGGACGTTTTCGAAGGAATTGATAAAATTCAACGATGCTCGGAAACCTGGAATTTTGAAATTTTTGGAAAGAAGTAAAATGAAGGTTCATCTTTTCTAGAATATATCAAAATAGTACTAAACTCTATTTTTCACTAAAACACGTATACATCTATCAAGATTTTGGATAGGAAGCCTTGGTGTTGAATTTAGAGTTTTTCAAGAAAGATGGGATGACTTTCTGAAGTCTAGCCTTGTAAGTCTACCTAGTTCATCGGGATGGTTAGGCCAACCAACACCGTTGGATTCATTCGGGTGAATTGAAAAAGGCTGCCTATTGTTGGGGACTGCAAAAAAATATATATATATATAAAAAAAAAAAACAGAGAAAAGAAAAAAAAAAGTGTTTAGTTAGAAGTCTTGAAAAGAATAAAAAGTTTTGTGACTTGTTTGGGTTCGTAGCCTTTTTAACCTGAGCCAGTAAGCCCTTAGGGGTATTTACATACCTAGTGCCCTAAAGCCATCTGGTTTGGGAGTCATTGGCCTAATGCTCGTTACATGGGTTAATTAGAAAGCTTAAGGGACCTAGGCATTGCACAGTCACATGTGCGTGTTTGACAAAAAAAAAAAAAATGAAAAAAAAAAAAATAGAAATGCATCTCGCGGCCTTTGATAAAACAATAGTGCGAAAGCCATCATAGTAGCCTTGAGAGAAAACTTATGAGCCACTAAATCTAGGAAAGATCAGAGCATTTAAGGGAGAATTCTGTTTTCATCACATCATAGCGGAACATTTGAAAGATTGATTAGATGTATACACTTGCACAAGGCACACAAAAGTTTGGTGTTTGAAAAAAAAAAAAAAAAAAAGAAAAAGAAAAAGAAAAAGAAAAGAGAAGTTTGAAATTAGAAGGATGAACCGAATTTTGAAAAGTCTGAGATTTTCTCTATTCTAGGTTACACAAAGAGTATCCGAGATAACATGATTTCCTTGAAAAAAAAAAAAAAAGTTTCTTTGTTTTTATTTCTGTGTGTTTTTAGGATAAATGAATTTTGTGGGTAGATTCACTGCAAACCCTCACGAGGCACAACTCGTCCACTAGGGGGAACCTAGGGGTTTAAGGGCTTGTTGCATGCGCTAAATGCAACCGAGAATACCAGCGAAAGTGGCTTTATTTTTTTTTTTTTTTCTTTTCTTAGATTAGGTTAAAGAACTTCAAATTTTTTTCTCACAACTTTTGCTAAGGGACTAGCAAAATGCTGGTTGGGGGGTGTGTTGAGTCCATGAATTTGCACATTTACATATCATTTTAAGATGAATTAGGGGTTTAATTAGGTGAATTGCATCATTATTCATCTCATTCCTTCATTTTATGCATTTTCACCAAGGACCCTGAATTTTCATACTTTTCATACATTTTCTACATTAACTTATAATGTTTTGCAAATTTTCTCCGAAGAGTCCCAATTGGAGTAGAACTCTATCCAGGATGGGTCCCGCCTCAATATGGGCTCTTCAGTATTTGATGTGTTGAATTGGAATGTGCAGAAAATGAGAATTGCAGGCCTCTGTCACGGAACCCACTTTCAAGCACACATTGTCATCCTGGGCCCTGCATTGCTAAATTGAAGTAAATTGAAGAATTCACCATGTGGACCCCACACACAAGCCATATGCAAATTAATCAAAGGAGGGGTTCACTCATCATGTCAGTGGAAGAGTCCTAACTACAATAGAAGACTTCTCATAGGGCCCACTCTTCAAGCAGATGAAATGTCCTACATGGCAGGGTCCACAGTAGTTGCAACTTTGAAATTATTGATGGATAATTTAAAGAGTACAACTCTGATTGGAACAAAAGAAGAAGAGTTTGAATCATCCACATCTGATATCCTTTCAAAAATGAAAGTTGTGCAGAGATAGAATCCATTGCAAATCAAATTCTAGAAGTTAATCCCGTTTTTCTCAGGACAACTCATCTTCAAATGGCCATAACTTTCAATCTGACCGTCGGATCGATGAAATTTACCTACCATTGGAAAGCTTATTCAGAGTAGATATCTGTGGAGCCCAAGAACGTGCAAATCAGAGCCATATTGACAAAGTTATGGGCCTGGAGATTTTCATGTTTATTTTTAGACGAGATTGCAATTAAATCCACACCGTTGATACTCAATTGCTGCACATCCCTTGTGGGACCCCATCTGAAGATTAGCCAAGCCACCCAGAGGTTTCCAGAAGCTTTCACCTCATTCAAATTCAAAAAGGATAAGAGATGTACCTTATCAATAAAGATAAATCAAATTTGAAGAGAAGGTGTCTACATTCAATGTATCTGATATATAACCGGAGAAATAAAAGGAACCAAAGAGTAGCATACGAGGGAACGCTCCCTCCCCTTGGACGTCCATACCTCTCTCTCTCCTCTCTCTTCTTTCTTTTCCAGAATTAATAGAATTTAATAGTTATTTTTGGGTATTCTGGAGCCTTATTCCAGAAATTAGGAATTTTAGAAGAGAGATTTTTGAGAGACCATTGTACAAGGAGATGCAATCAATGAAATTATTTATGGAGTTCTTCTCAATGGCTGGCTAGATTTCTGGATTGGAGCATACAGATGAAGCTAAGTAGATTTTTAATTTAATTTATGTGATTTTTCTATTATTTATTGTCTCTTTCAAAATGCATGCTCTATTAGAATAATAGATCTGTCTTCATGCCTTAGGCAGCCTCTGTTTTGATTTCTAATGAACATAGTTTGATGATTTATACTTATTTTGATAGATTGTGCTTAGGATTGGGATCATTTGATAATTTATGCTTAATTTGATGAGTCGTGCTTATGATTTTTCATTCTTTTATGAGGTGAAGGAGGTCTTGGGTTGTTACCTTATTATTAAAAATTGATTTTTGCAAAAGACAAATCTTCCGGATCCAAAACATTGATTTGTTTAAGATCTGAGTTATTTTTGAGACAAATAGTAGAATAATTGCATGGATGGATTAATTATCTTGCTCAGTGGATTTTGGATGCTCTGATCTGTTTTACATATTTGATTAGTTTGTGTTTCTGAATTTTTTTCTAGTTTCTTTTCTTCAATCTCAATTACTTATTAATCTTTGATTAAAAAAAATCAGATTTTACATTTTAACTTAGTAGTGCTCCTTGTGGGATTCGACCTGTACTTGCCACTGTCTCAAAAAGACAACTGTGCACTTGCAGTAATTAAAGATTGAATTTAAATTCACATCAAGAACCCCCAAACCAAACCACGCAAAGATACAAAAGATTAAATAGATGAACCCACAAATAGAAAAGATCTATCCACTCCTTGTTTAGCCAAAGCATTCATCATACTATTGATGCACCTCAACACATGAAAAAAAAGAGACAACCAAAGAGGAGGAAAGCTCCTTAATCTCATTGAAGTGAAATTAGAATCTCCAAGGACTAGAATGACGCTTCAAGAGCCACCCCCACTGCATTTGACGAATCACTTTCCATCAACAATGGACAGTGGAAAAAAGTTGAAAGGATCCAAAGAGCTTCCAAAAAACCGACACTTCAAACTTCAGAGAACATTAGCAATACTTCAAGCTTTAGGGAACATAAGCAACATTTCTCCCTTATCCAAAATCACTTATTTATTAGAGAAGTTTCTATTTTTTTAATTTTTTTTATTTTATGGCATTTTCATGACCCAAAATCCGGATTTCTAAAGAAGTCCTTCTTTCGAATTGTGACTTAAATTTTTCTGCATTTATGAGATAAGGTCAAATCAAAACCTACATTGTCTTTGTGCCCTCATCTCCTGGGACTTCGAACCCTATTAGAAGTCCACAAGTAGTAGTTACTAGAGACCCGTGGAAGCTTCTTATATCTAGTGACCCTAAGTGCCTCTAACATCACGAGTCCTCAGAAACAATAGGTTGCTCAGTTAGTTGGCAACCCCACATGTTACCTTGCTATCTAGGGATCAATCCATGGATATGACACTCTTCCCACTTGTGTGGGCGGATTGACTCTCCTTTCCACTTTGTGGGCTCCCTCTACATACTTGTGTGGGCTCTCTTGGGTCCCAGCCCTCTAGCCTAGGGTACCAAATAAAAAAAAAATCACGAGTCCCCACTCCCAAGTCTCCGGTGAGAAGATAGAAGACCTGTCTACAAGTACGGATAGAAATTACCCTTCAAGTTAGACACTTATATTCCATATTCCCACTCCCCATTCTCCGGCGAGAAGATAGAAGACTTGTCTACAAGTACGGATAGAAATTACCCTTCAAGTTAGACACTTATATTCCATATTCACTTTAGTCTAACATGTTAGCTACGTAGTTGATCTATTCAATCTAAGAAACCTCAAATCCATTATTTTGTTATTAATACAATCGTTTTTGATCCTCTAGAAAACCTTGAATAAAAAATTGTGCATGGTGAAATTCTAACCAAGATTTGGATCCTTGAGGTACCAAATTTTGATGTTAGGATAATATTCACCTGGGTTCCTTCGCTCTTCGCTTCCATACATCCAGACCACAAGTCATGAAATTCAGAGGTGGGCCCTGCCTCTGGGGAGGGTCTGGATGCAAGGGGAGCGTAGGGCACAGTGAGCAGTTGAATATTTTCCTTTGATGTTGATCAAGTAGATGGTTTTAAAACTATGTCTTAAATGGAGTTAACTTCTGTTCTCTTGTTTTCCTAATAATTAGATTGTCTACAGTTTTCAGTGGCTTGGTAGGACTCTTTTTCCCTGCTGTAACTGGCATCATGGCGGGTTCAAACAGCTCAGCATCACTAAAAGATACTCAGCGTTCAATACCCATTGGAACATTAGCGGCAACTCTTACAACCTCAGCGCTATATCTAATTTCTGTGTTATCATTTGGAGCTCTGGCAACCAGAGAGGAACTTTTGACAGACAGGTATCCACAATCACTTTTTTGGTTATTTATCTATTTAGTTTTCCACTCTTTCATTCATATCCATGTGAAATATTGGGAATTCCTTAGGGCCCGTTTGGCACTTTACTAAAAGTCAAGTAAAACTTCTATTTTTCAGACAAGATGTCACATCAAATGCACTTTATTCAAAACTCTCTCCATCTTTTACATACAAAAAGTCAAAAAACAACTACCTTTATCTTCTAAAATACAAAAAAACTTTACTTTTCCATACAAAAAGTCAAAAAATTCAAAACAAACAACTAAAAATAAAATATCATCATAACTCGATGTGATGGGAAAAACAAAGAAACCATGCACTTCAGTTTCTGCATAAATGGGCTTTCTTCTTTTCTTTTTTTTTTATATTGTTTCAGCCAAGAAGTTGTCTCTTGCTAGAACATGCTGAACAAAAAGTTTTTACTGGTGCTATGCTTCAGATCCCTCTCTAATACAAATACAAAAATGTTTTGGTAGATATTTAACTGTTCTAGTTATATGGGGACATTCATGTGCATCTATCCATCACCATAGGGTGAGAACACTTTCCCTTTTTATACATGAATTATGGAAGAGTACCTTACCCTATGTACTTGAAAATTTTCTTTTATATTTGAAAATCCCTATGGTGGGGGATGGATGCACAGTAATATTTTTCCTGATAATATACTAAGGTATAAAAAATCAGACTTGGAACTTGACTCGACCAAGGCCGAGTCTGAGTCGACTCGCCCAACTCCAGCGAGTTACATGTGACTGGCTGAGTCGGGTTCAGTCCACTGCATTGCCCAAAAAAATTGTAAAAAAAAATATTAAAAAAAAGGGAACCCCACTCCACTCCCAGGCCGCAGCCCCTGCAAAGCCCCAAAAATCCAAAACTTAATTCCATCGATCAAAGCCCACTGTCCTTTCCAAGCGACACCCATTGACACCGCACCCAGCCACTGTCCAGATCCCTAACCCCTGCCACTGCCCCATCCCCACTGCCAATAAAACAAGAAAACAAAAGGAGGAAGAAGAAGAGCAGTGATAAGGAGGCAAAAAAGAAAAGGAAGAAAAAGAGAGGAAGACACAGGAGATCGGAAGAGAAGAGGAAGACAAGCATACCCAGCACCACGCAACCGGCCCAACACTGCAGGCCAGCAGCCTTCTTTCCCATCACCGGAAGCCGTTGACATCTTCCCGCCTCACAGTTGTCACGGAGAATGTCAAGTGCTCGTCAACGCTTGCTGCAGAGAAGCACCATTGTTTCACGGAGATCAAACACCCCTTTTGCGAGATAAGAGGTTCTTTGTTGTTGTCGTAGTTGTAGTAGTAGTTGTTGTTGTTTCATCTGGAAGGTTCTTTTGTTATTGAGAGCCAGCATATTGAGCCCAGACACTTTCAATTCGTCCGAACGAAGGAAGAACTAGAGTAGCGGACTTTGAACAGTCCATCTCACTTGTAGTGCAGCCTTCACCATTAGATGAAAACTAAGGTTTATGTTTGAAAATTTAACATTTATGGCATATAACATCTTCTACTGACCTTTTTGAGACTCTGAATAACCCTAAAAAAGCATACTTGATAGCAACACTATTTAGAACTTACTTGTATGTGCGATATGATTGTATACCTAGTGCACACGCATTCCAAGGTTCTTAATTTCAGTTTGAGCATAGGATAAAGCAAAGAGAAATGGCACATAGGTGTTTTTCAATCAAGAACCTTAGTGGGTAGTTGATTAATCAAATGGCATGCAGTGAGAATTCCATCAAGCCACTAATATTTTGGTAACTTCCATACTAACATGAAGAGATCTTATTATCTGAAGAAGATATTTGTTCTTCCCTCTTTCATTACTCATGAATTGTTTCCCAGTTTCCTCCTTTCAGTTTCATGACGCCGTTGGTTGTCACTGGTTATGCTTCAGTTGACCATTTAATGCCTTCCATGTGAGAGCAGCATCTAAAGCTCCAAATTTATGCAGAGACCAATTCTTTTTCCTTTTCTAGAGTGATTTGGCCTGGTCAATGAAAACGTGAATTTTTAAAAAATGCATCGATGTGTTGTGGCACATTGTCAATTAATCTGGAAAGTTAGCATGACTAAAGTATTTGTTAGCAAGTAAATATAATAGAAGTACTGATTTTCCAGATTATGTTCTTGCAAATTTAAACTTGTGCAATTTGGAATATCTATGCAGGCTACTTACTGCTGCAGTGGCTTGGCCTATGAATTTTTTTTTCCACAATAGAGAGGGTTCTTGCATTTCTACCCCTTTTATAAGAATTTTACGAGAAAAATCTGTTCATTTTTCTCCTTTTCTGGCAGGAAACGTCTCGGCACCAAACAACACAATAGTAGGCTGCAGTGAACCTGAATAATTTTTCTCTCTGCTGCATAATCCTCCTGTTCCCACAAAAACACCCTCAAAAGTACCGTGACATTAATCCAGTGACAACCCTCTCCTGTAAATTTTTAGTTTTCAACCCAATCCCAAACTCCCCCTAAATTCTCTGGAAAATATGCTGTACTCTTTTCTTAATCATTCATCTGTAGCCCACAGTTTGACTTTTAGGGTCTGCTGATTTTGGAATTTTTTAGTTTTTAACACTTTCAAAATTAATTATCTGATTATGGCTTCTTTTTTTTTTTTTTTTTTTGAACAGATGCTGTACACTTTTCTTAATCATTCATTTACAGTCTCTAATCTAGCTGTTAGGGTCTCCTGATCTTCAAAATTTTTGAAACACCTTCCATCAACAGAAAGTCCCATAAGGTCAATTGTCAAATCACCAACCAGACCACACCACACAAATGGAGTTGGTGCCCCAGCAAACTGCTCATTTGCCAAGAGGCAGCAAGGACCCTTTTAAAGAAGACCCATGTAACGCCCCATCCCTACACGCATCCATGATATTGTCCGCTTTGGCCCACGGGCCTCACAGTTTTGCTTCTGATGGGCCTCAACCCATCAAAAGGCCTCATGCAAGATAAGAGTGTAAGCTCTACATATAACCCCATTCACTTTCCTCTCTATAGTCAATGTGGGACTCCGGGGTGTCACAATCCACCCCCCTTAAGGCTGCATGTCCCTGTGCAGTAACCTGCCAGTCTCGGTAGCTTATCAGCCCTCTTGGTCCACCCACATGGAGACCCGCCCACTTGCACCAGACCACGGCAGGGGACCCACACTCGAACTAGTCGAGAGACGGCTCTGATATCATTTATAACGCCCCACCCATACCCATGCATGATATTGTCCGCTTTGGCCCACGGGCCTCACGGTTTGGCAGGTCTCCATGTGGGCTGGCCAAGAGGGCTGGCAGGCTACAGAGACTGGCAGACTACTGCACAGGGACGTGCAGCCTTAAGGGGGGTGGATTGTGACACTTCGGACTCCCACATCGACTATAGGGAGGAAAGTGAATGGGGTTATCTGTAGAGCTTACACCCTTACCTTGCATGAGGTTTTTTTATGGGTTGAGGCTCATCAGAAGCAAAATCGTGAGGTCCGTGGGCCAAAGCGGACAATATCATGCATGCGTGTAGGAATGGGGCGTTACAAATTCCATCAGAAACAAAACCGTGAGGCCCGTGGGCCAAAGCGGATAATATCATGCATGGGTATGGGTGGGGTGTTACAAATGGTATCAGAACCGACTCTCGACTAGTTCAAGTGTGGGTCCCCTGCCGTGGTCTGGTGCAAGTGGGCGGATCTCCATGTGAGGGAGCCAAGAGGACTGACAGGCTACCGAGACTGGCAGGCTACTGCACAGGGACGTGCAGCCTTAAGGGGGGTGGATTGTGACGCCCCGGAGTCCCACATCGACTATATAGAGGAAAGTGAATGGGGTTATATGTAGAGGTTACACCCTTACCTTGCATTAGGCCTTTTGATGGGTTGAGGCCCATCAGAAGTAAAACCGTGAGGCCGGTGGGCCAAAGCGGACAATATCCTGCATGCGTGTAGGGGTGGGGCGTTACAAATGGTATCAGAGCTGACACTCGACTAATTCGAGTGTGGGTCCCCTGCCGTGGTCTAGTGTAAGTAGGCGGGTCTCCATGTGGATGGGTCAAGAGGGTTGACAGGCTACCGAGACTGACAGGCTACTGCACAGGGACGTGTAGCGTTAAGGGGGGTGGATTGTGACACCCCGGAGTCCCACATCGACTATAGAGAGGAAAATCGTGAGGCCCATCAGAAGCAAAATCATGAGGCCCGTGGGCCAAAGCGAACAATATCATGCATGCGTGTAGGGGTGGGGCGTTACAAAAATTGTGACGCCCCGGAGTCCCACATCGACTATATAAAGGAAAGTGAATGGGGTTATATGTAGAGCTTACACCTTTACCTTGCATGAGGCCTTTTGATGGGTTAAGGCCCATCAGAAGTAAAACCGTGAAGCCCATGGGCCAAAGCGGACAATATCTTGAATGCGTGTAGGGGTGGGGCGTTACAAATGGTATCAGAGCCGACTCTCGACTAGTTCGAGTGTGGGTCCCCTGCCGTGGTTAGGTGCAAGTGGGCGGGTCTCCATGTGGGCGGGCTAAGAGGGCTGGTGCAAGTGGGCGGGTCTCCATGTGGGCAGGCCAAGAGGGTTGGCAGGCTACCGAGACTGGTTGGCTACTGCATAGGGACGTGCAACCTTAAGAGAGGTGGATTGTGACGAGAGGAAAGTGAATGGAGTTATATATAGAGCTTACACCCTTGACGTGCAGCCTTAAGGGGGGTGGATTGTGACGAGAGGAAAGTGAATGTGGTTATACGTAGAGCTTACACCCTTACCTTGCATGAGGCCTTTTGATGGGTGGAAGCCCATCAGAAATAAAATCGTGAGACCCGTGGGCCAAAGCGGACAATATCATGTATGGATATGGGTAAGGCATTACAACCCCAAAATGCTTAGTAGCGACAAATAAACAAAACAATACTTTCGATGGGATTAGGTGTTCTACTTTTGAGCTAAAGTGGGATATGGAAAAATCATTGAGGAGTACTTCACGCTTGCCTCATTCTCACACCTCTCTGTTGACAAATCATTTAACTACAGTGCATGTTTTTGCATGTCTATGCTTCACATGGGGTGCTCATTTGTGTCTCCTCAGCGCAGACATATCCCACTTGGCATTATTAAAATAAAAGGAAAGGCAAAGGAAATGTAGATGATTTCCCACCCAAGACAGCCCTTGCCAAAATCTTCTTAACTGTGCTTAATCTATAGCTTTTCTCATTTATATGGAATATTTCAAGTAAATTGCAATCCAAGTTGAGTAATGGTTTGGGCTTTGTGCAAAGCAGCTTCAATTTGCTTCTAGTAGTGGCAAAGTTATGATCTTGATTAAGATCATAGTTAATTGAGCTATAGAGTTTATTGCAAGGCATGGATCATGAATATGTAATTATGAAACTAAGACTCGGCTGACCTGTCTTAGGATAAACGAAAGGAATTGTAAAATAAAATGATGTGATTGACCTTGGGGGGGGGGGGGGGGGGGGGTTTGGTTTGGGTTTGGGTTAGGGTTATTATCGTCTCTACAAAAACTCTTACCAACCCTAGAGCAATGCTTGACAAAAACATGAGCAGCCTCATTCAAAGATCTAGCGACAAAAAGAAATTGACTAAGAAAAATAATACATTGACTTTTAATATCCAAAATAATTTGACTGATGACCCAATTCGCTTTTCCATTGATGAAGTCATTCACTTCTTTAGCATAACAGAAAAAAAAAAAAGTGCAATCCTAGAAAAATCCCTGTATGAAGGTTCATATAGAGCATAAAGAATGGCGCCTTCGAATCTGCTCCTTTAGTGGATTGGAGTTTTGGTCCATAATCAACACCTACACAAGCAAAATAGTTATTCAACATCATCTGATAACCAAAAGAAGGTTTTCCATCATTAGGTTTATAAGCTGCATCCATGGAAATTTATATCACTGTCATAAGGGTACATATTTGGGATTATGACAACAATATTTTTGAGGTCAATGGCAACACCTTTTAAAATGAATTTATTTATGGCTTTCCATAAAACCCACCATATACTCAAAGCCATATAAGGGAGATTGGTGTTTTCTAGGCCTTCGTCCACACCTTATCATTCAGTTTCATGAAATTTTTTCACCAATATACAATATCCATACTTGTTGAATGAGTTAAGAAACCTATATTAGAGCCAAACCATGCATATGATCTAGTATAATTGCATAAAGAAAAAAGTATGTTACACCGTTTCCTCATCGCATTCACAAATAGTGCACATAGTAAATCCTGGGTTAGTTATAATACCTATCCTTTTCCTCACAAGAATGTCCTTTAGAAGGCAATTCGATGCAAAGGAAAGATATCTCTGGGGAACATGGTTTTTTCTAGAAAAGTACTCTTCCATTTAACCATACCACTTGGATGATCTTAGCAGCTCAATATTGTGCCTTTTTTTTTTCATCTTTTATCTCAATTCTATCTCTACCATCTAACCAACAAGCAGTGTAGATGTATAGTTTGGGGTCTTGCTTGTGGGACCCACTTCCAAACAGCTCAATCATTGATGAGGTGGGCAAAGAAAAAATAAAGTATATAAAGTATCAATCTCATCAGATCATCCTAATCCCTAATCTTTATCCCTTAAGTTTAATGATTTTAAAAACACACTATGTTTTTTCAGATGTCAATTCAACAGTAAGTAATGGTGGGATGAGCGTCAAGTTTAGGATTTAAGAATTCATGGAGGATAGTGTATATGAGAAAGGTAAGTAGGTCATAAGTGGCTAAGCAGCCTAAAAATAAGTCATTATTATGAGTCTGGATCCCTTGTTTTGTTGAAATAATAACATACTATTTCATCCTATCAAAACTTGCCAAGTGTATAAAATCTCACGTCAGCTATGCACCCTCTCAATTTATTATATGCAGATAGTTCTCACTTGAATAATTTTGATAATATACAACATATGTATTTATTTACAATAAGTACTCATTTATACATTATCATAACAATATATATAATAATAACCTACTAGATTATTCGAGTCAGGGTCCAATATGGTCCACCATGCCCAGTATATGGCCCAATCAATAATTAGGTCCGGATTATGTAGAGATGTAAAATGGGCCGGGCTGGGCCGTTGTGCCAGGCACGTCGGCACAACTATGACACTGCCTACCACGACACGACAGGGGGTAAAATGACTGTTCTACCCTTCAACACTCATATTAGGGGCATTTTTTTTCTTTTTTAGTTTTCAAAAGTCTATAAATTGGGGGAAAGGGTGGGGTTGGGGTTGGGGTTGGGGTTGGGGGTGGGGACTCTCTCACTCTCACGACACGCTTTAATTCTCTCAAAGCATTTGACTCGCTCACTCTCTCTAAGAAGCTTTTGGGAGGCCAAAGATCAAGTCATCAAGAGACAAGATTAAGGGGCCTTAACCAATTTTAAGGTACTTATTTCATTTAAATTTGAAATTTCATATTTTTATATAGTCTATAATATATTATATTAACTCTCATATTCTTTCATTTCATATTAATTATCGCAAAAATCCCTATTACTATTATTATATATCTCTTTTTAATTTAGTTTTTTTTTTAATATGGCGGGATGATCTTCTAAAAATATTCCCCGAAAGGTTTCTTCCGTTAATTTAAGGGAAGAATACGATTATGTCGAATTGGAAAAAAAGGGAGTAGGAGAAGAAGTCCTTGTAGAAGCTACTAGTGCCCGTAGAACATTTAAGAGACTCAGAACTTCTATAGTTTGGCAAGCATATGAATTATTAAAGATTAAAGACAAATATGGCAAGGAGGTTAATAAGACAAAATATAAATATTGTGGTAAGATTTATGTTGTCGATTCAGGTGGGGAGTACTGGCCATTTGATCATGTATAAAGAATAAATGTAAACCCAAACATATTTCAAGGCCTCAAGGGGAAGGGCTAAGGGCACAGACCCATATTTTTACTAATAGTGGTAATATTTTGTGACTTTTTTCTTATAATGATATTAATGCTAGACAATTACTCATTAAAATAATTGTACTAGCTGAATTACCATTTGTTTTTTTGTAGAAATGAGTTTTTTGAAGAATATGTCCAAAATGCCATATGCGCACAATTTAGAAAGATTTCTAAAAAAAATGCTAGAAATGATGCTGTTAGGCTTTAACTAAGTGAGAAGGAAATATAAAAAATTACTTTATAGACAGTCCTGGTAGAATAGATATACTACGGATTTAAGAAAATCTAGAAGTGGTGATAGCTTTTTTTGTATTACTGCCCATAACATTGATGTAGAATGAGTTATTAATAAACGAATGATAGCTTTTTCTAAACTTGAATGACCACACAATGGCCATAGAATAAGGTAATCAAGCAGCTATTGATCTAACGAAATTATAGATGCCACTTGCAAATTTGATAAAAGATTATATTTCTCAAAATAGATGTATATGTCACATCTTAAATCTCATTACCCAAGTTGGTTTGAAACATAGTTCAATGAAAACAGAAAAAAATTAAAATTCTTGCTAAATTTATTTTCTCCTCCACAAATGGAAAAATATTATATTCCGCAATATGTGCAAGGCATAATATATCACCCATAAAAATAAATCCAAATGTTGAACATAGATGAAACTCTATGTATGATTTGTTAAATAAAGCTATTTCAAGAAAAGAAGTTTTGAATAAATATTGTGCTTTTAATGCACAAGAATACTTGATGGCTGAGGCACATTGGGAGTTGTGTGACGAAATTAGAGATTTATTACTAGTTTTTTTTTATAATGCAACATTATTTTTTGCTAGGGGGCATTTTCTCACCTCTAATGGATCTCTAAACTTTCTTTTTTAAACTAGTTTACAATTTAAAAAATATAAAGATCATGTTTTATTGACATTTGTGAAAAAAAAAAAGGAAGAAAATTTTAATAAATATTAGAAAGATGCTCCAATGACATTTTGTTTGGCTGCTGCATTAGGCCATAGGTTAAAATTAGCTGGTGTATAATTTTTTTTCTTAAAGAAACAAATAATAATATAGAAAACACAAATTTAAATGCCTTTTCAAGTTTAAGGTCAAAATTACAAACACTTTTTCAATTTTATTGTAACCAAATGGGTACATCAGAGGCTAGTATGGCTCCTCAACAAGTCCAGCAATTAGGTGGAGTTTCTTGGAATTTCTTTTATAGCAAACTGGGTAGAGCCTCCAGCTTAAGCCAAGTTGTGATGGAGTTATCCTCGTATCTTGACTCGAGTGCATTAGAGATGTAGGATGCATCTAGTTTTGACATCTTAGCCTGGTGGAAAGCATTGAAAGCAGATTTTCGATGTTATCCGCCATGACTCGTGATCTACTAACTATTCCAATGTCTTTTATAGCATTAGAACTGACTTTTAGTGAAGGTGGACGTGTGGTAAATGACAAGGTGACGAATTTAGGTGAATAAACAGTGGAGTTGTGTTTGCATACGAAATTGGTATTTGGCTGACAAGAGAAAGCAGACGTTGGCAGAGATTGAAGATTATGATCCAACCAATTACATTAGCAGACTACTAGTCTGATTTCTTTTTCTTCATAGTAAATATAAAAAAAAAAAAATAGTCTTTTATTTCTTTTATATTTTTATTCTACGAAAAAGATTGTAAACGTTTTGAAGGTTATATACCTTCATAGTAAATATAGTCTTCATCATAAATATACCTTCAAGTATAAAAGATCTAAATGGTTCTCTTTTCAGTGGAGTAGGTTGAGTTTGACCGAACCCACTTAAATCTATGTCTCATGTTCTTCTTCGTGTATATTTTGTTTTTTTAATTTTTCTTAGTATACGACTATTGTTTTTTAAAGCCCAAAAGTATCCAACGAGATGAAACCCGCAAGGCATAAAAGGCAGGAAGGATTGGCACGGCACGGCACAGCCCGGCCCGGCCAGCACAACTGTGGGACCGTGCCATGCTGGGCCTACCCCTCCGTGCCGGCACGGACCCATTGACATCTCCAGGGACTAGGGTGGGGACTCCATGGACCGACCCTACAGAGACCCAGACTACCAACGTTCTGATTTTCGAGTCAGCGCATCTCCGCTCGATCGGCTTTAGGGATGATAAGTGGTCGAAGCATTTAATTAAAGATGAGCGATCGTCGCGAGAGGCGCGAATATCGGAGCTGCTTCGCAGCGTCTCGGACGGAGCGTAACGTGGTCCAAAAGTCCGGCAAAGTCTCCACGAGACGAAGACTTCACATAGCACAGTTAATTTCGCTCAATGACTCGCACCTTTTCGGTAGATTCGTGTCTACCAAAATCTATGTATCCCTTCTACTAGTTCTTTTAGCATGTCAAGAGTTCATGGGATTGGGACTTACCCACTACTGGGCCCTACCTAGATCAGATGATACATGTAAATTTTGTGTGCCTTTTCACTTCATGGCCGTCCATCAGATATTGAGATTAGGCTTGCTTTTAAAATTAGAGAAGGTATATAATATGGGAAATATTCAAGTGAGAATTAGATGAGAATTTTTTTACGGGGCTCCAACTAGCAAGCTGTTCAAACCTAACAACTAACAATGAATCCCCTGATAATCACTAATCCAATGATTGTCACACATCTGAATGGACTGAACCGTTGGATCGATGGTTGAATGTTTTTTTTTTTTAATATGAAACCATTAAACTTGTGGGCCACGGGTGAAGGAATTAGGAACATGGGTTCAGGGTCAAACTTAATACTTGGAGTGGTCTCAGATATATTTTTTCATCCCAAGTAGAATCCACAATTGGTTAGGGACCGAATTAATATATTTGCAAATAGTATCGGATTTGCAAATAGTATCGGTATCTGTCGATGGGGGCCGCATGTGATCTCATGTGGGTGGGCAATAACCAACGTAACTGACATCCTTCACAAGTCACATGTAAAGTATGAATGGGTGTTGTCAAGGGAAATGGATATTTGAATATCCTTGTCGCCCTTTCTTATCTCATAGTAGTTTGAAAATGTTTCTCTCTTATGTATCATTTCCTTTGAGTGATTGACAGAGATGAGGGTTCGGTTCTCTATCTCAATCCACTAGAGAGATTTGAATGGGATCAACTCACTGTATGATTAGTTATCCGATCGTGTGAAGTAAAACAGAAAAAGCTACATCAACTGAAGATGGAATTCCAAGTCATGTGAACCAAGATAATTATGTAGCTCTGCTTCTCTTATTTATAGAGTTGTGACTTGTAAAGTAGCTATCTAGAGAGCAAAGCAACCCACAGCACAATGACAAGAGAGATGAGAGATCTTTATTTGTTTCACCTTTAGAAGGTTCCACAAGTTCATTTGGCAAGTAGGACCCACCATAAAGTCTAAAAGGGCCCCATATAAGACACTAAAAAAAGGTCCTCCTAAAACTAATTTGACAGGTTTACCCAAAAAAAATGTACTAATTTGACAGGTTTCTTTCAAGTCAAAAAGCTAAAGTTAGTTGGTCGACAATAAACATTAAAGTTCAAAAGTTCAACCTCTCATCAATGAATACAACATTACTTACACGCATCTTTCTTTCTTTTTTTTCCTTCTCCTTTTGTTGTCAACTATATCTATGGTCATGTAAGGTACATTACTGGAAATGGAGATCATGATTCATGAGGACCGCTTTTGGGTAGACATGTGAAGTTGAGAATTTTTAAGTGATGGAAAGAATTTGAAGTAACCTCTAAATTCTCCAAGTTTAGTTAAATGAAATTACAAGTAATTTGACTAGCAAATAAAATGTGTGCAAGGCTGAGCTTGGACAAGATTTGTCTTAGCCGATGCAGACTCTGATTACCGCCATCAATTAAGGCTGTCAGCCAGCCGATCCAGATCATTATTCATGTTAGGAAGGCTAAAAATGACTATGATGCCAAAATTTAGATGTTAGATCATCTTAGATTGTGAGAGATTTTCAGAAAGGTCCAGACTTTGTGTGATTCATTTTCACCTTCCAAGTTGTTCCTCAAAAGGGCCATTTCCAACTATGGGGTGAAATTTTAGGTGTTGATTCTACATGGACCTTGAAATACCTTTCAGAAAAACGTATCTACCGTTGGATGAATGCAGTGTTGCTATAGTGCATTCCATAAAGTTCGAAAGGCAAACACTTATCAAATTTTTGGAATCATAGACCCTCTTTATAAGGCCAAAAACGGCTAGTGGCTCAAATTTCACATGTTGATCCTTCATGGTTGTGAGATGTTTCAAAAAAAAAAAAAAAAAAATCCAAACTATTTGATCTTCAATTCTAATTTTTGTGGACTCTTTTTTTTTCCTAATCCGAACCATTAATCCTCTTAAGAATGCCATCAGTGCCTACCAGATCAAATCTCATCACTTGATTCATCATCATGGATTTTTCCAAAATCTATGAAAAACTGTGAACGGCATGTCGTGAATCATTGGATACAATCAGATTCAATTTTGAAGAGATGTGAGAATGACGAACAATGGATTATGTTTCATATGTGACTCATTTGCATATGAAAATGACTCATATGTAAGTCATTTACATAATAAACCATTTTCACATCACATGTGAAATTGACAAATGACCCCTAAATTTGACATAAACGACTTCCTCTTATCTAAGATTTAGATCAGAAAGTTGTACCTTCTTCTTCTTTTGTTTCTCTTATATGCTTTTGAATTCTGATGGAAACCTTAAGACTTGTATCAAGTTCGGATCTGAGACGGAGTATATCCGAATTGGAATAAACCATGGTTTCAACCTAGTTTAGAGCCTTTTACATCCCTATCTATTTATCCAAAAGCAAACAAAGAATATCACCTGAAATGGTCATTTTCAGCAGTTTGTCATTGGGATTAATATGTGATTTGGATGGATGGAACCACTCCCCAAGTACCAACTCTAGAGGTTTGTTTGGGGCAGTTGGTCATGGATCTACACTATCCAATCAATTTGTTCCCTATTGGATAATTCATCACTATCTTCAATCAACTATAGCTAAAAATCAAGTTAAAGCAATCGTCCACAGAGAATCTATAAAGGGTTTGGTCTGAGAAAAGATTCAGGTCTAAGATATCTTGGGCTAGCCTATTTGCAAAATATATGCACCATTACATTAAATATGTCGAGACAGGCCGCACCGGGCCTATAAGAATACAAAATCCTAGGCCTAGTCCATTTAACGATTGTAAAAATAAGATCAGGGCCCAACCAATGCACCAAAAAGCGAAGCCTGAATACAATTCAGTTGAGCAGGCTAACTCGATCCATGAGCACCCCACAAGTAGACGCATAGGGTCCGAGTCTCATCTTGTTAATTTATACATATTAATTGTATGTAATAAATGATTAGGGTAATGCTTTTGTGGATAATGAGCTTATTAAAGTAAAACAAGATCTTCAGGCTTAGCAAATGTGGTTCACATAGGTGTGTGGGTGTCAAATATTTAAAATGCTTAAGGTCCCCAAGCTAGATATCTTGCTTAGACTTGTGTTATAGTTTAAAGTCCGGGCTAGGCCAAGGGAAGTCCGAGGGGGAGGGGGAGGAATGAGACTACTTTAGAAATCTCTTTGGAAATGTGACCAATTAAAATACTTCAACAATTCATACAATTTGCACAACAAGATATAACTATAGGAAATTGATCAATGTAAATGAGGCAACGTATACATACATATGTATATCAATCAACTCTGAACATGTTAAAGAGTGCAAATAGTGATGTCACAAGTGTACAGTATGTGTATTTCACAATTTGAATGTTTAGCACAAATTCTCAATAATGAAAGGTGATGCAATATAGACTTCATGGCCACATGTGTAGGGCCCACATAGAGTTAGGATTTTAATTATAGTTATTAGTTTTTAATTTAATTTAATGATTTTTATTAGGGAAGTTTCCATTATTAAATTAGTTTTAATTTATTAGGCATTAAGTTTGCTTTCTTATTCATATGGCATTGTAGTGAAGAATTATTCAGAGAGTTGATTAATAAAAATCGGATTTTCTCATTGAGGTGTATCATCGTTATTATCTACGCGGAGATTTATTGTGTATTCGGATACGTGTTTCAGTACCCATTGTGCTTTCAACACTTCCATGCAAACCCTAATCCTAGGGCATGCATCCATTAGTATTAGAGCACTTTAGTATTGCATATGGTATGCTGCGAATGAAAGTTGTTTTCGGCAATTTCTTGCTTTGAAATAAGAAGAATTGTTTGTTCTTGAATATTCTGGTCAATTTTCAAGGCTCAAAGATTCGTGTGGACTGGAGGATGAGGATGGACATGATTTCATTAGTTTTGTAAGAGGCTTGAGACCATATGTAGTGGAGAAAATTAATGACTGTAAGACCATTCATGAGGCACATTGGAAGCTATTCGTATGGAGCGCATGCTTAAATGATCTTATCTGGGCAAAGTTATGCCTCAATATGGACAGTTACCTTAAATAATAGCGAACCACCATGTTGAGGAACCAAGGCAGAAGATATTCAAAATGAGAAGGAAGACAATTCTATGGGTAATGACGATATATAGGCGGCCAGAGAAGATGCATCAATTGTTAGAATTCCCCACATTAATTCTCACATTGATTTTTCATCAGGGATCAACAATGGAAATTAGGAGATGAAGAACGACTGGTCAAAGATTGTGATCTGATGGTGCGGCTTTCACATGTGATACATCCAATGGCTCGATTGCACATTCACATAGAAATCGACTTCCATGACACATAATGCGTCATGATTACTTCAAATTGGGGAAGAATATTTCATAGAGTCTTCAAAATGTGTGCAGAAGCTCATGCTCAACCAATGAATCAAAAGTTCATCCGATTGATATTTGACTGAGGCGGACATTTACCGAACTTGAGGCCGAATTCTTTCCAAGCCGGCGAGAATGATGTAATATAGACCTCATGGCCACATGTGTAGGGCCCACGTAGAGTTAGGGTTTTAATTACAGTTATTAGTTTTTAATTTTATTTAATAATTCTAATTAGGGAGTTTCCATAATTAGATTAGGTTTTACTAGGCATTAAGTTTGTTTTCTTATTTATATGGCATTGAAGTGAAGAGTTATTCACTATATTTGAGTTTTTCCATTGAGGTGTGTCCTCGCTTATCATCTCTGCGAAGATTTATTGTGTCTTCTGACACGTGTTTCGGCACCCATTGTGCATTGAGTACTTCCATGCAAGCCCTAACCCTAGTACCTGCATCAAAAAGTTACCACCATAAAGCAATAGATGAGAGAAGCGCGCACACACCAAACTTATAGTGGTTCGGTCCCTTGACCTACATCCACACTCAAGGTTTTCAACACCCTTGGTTCCACCATATTGAGATAACCACATAGGCACACCTCCAATCACAAATACATTAATTTTATGATACGATGTTTCAATCACACATATCTAATCCACCTTACGACACAATGTAAGAGATGAGATTGTAAAATAAGAACACTTGCCTCTAGACCTTGTCTTGAGTGTGCTCTTGAAGCTTGAACCGTATCTCGAATCTCTAATCTCTTGCTTACTTCCTTGGTGCTGAAGAAGATGCTTTAAACATTGCACAACCAAGTGAAGAGGTCTAAGTCTAGGGAATGTAAAGATCTAACTTGAAAAGCTCAAGGTCTTCCCTAAGGGTTGTGGTTTCCACTAATCACACTTATGTTAAGCTAAGGTTGCTCTTTCAGATGCCTATTGAGGATCTAAGTGTGAGTGGAAAGAGATTTAGAGTGCTTAGAATGTGTTACTGTGAGTTTGGCACAAGGAGAAGAAGGCTCTCAAAAATTTTCCAAAAGTTACTCAAGGAAATGAGCTCTTGATGTGTATATATATATAGATAGATAGATAGAGAGAGAGAGAGAGAGCGCTCCAACGCCTCATTCACGCTTAGCCTCTAACTTCATTGCAGTTAGCCGCTGGGCCCGAACAAATAGCTCAACACTCTAATTTCTTGAATTTGATTGGCCCGTGGTTAGCCATGAATACATTATGGTTAGCAGCGGGTTGACCACCAGTTGACCAAAAAGCAGAGAAGTGAAAAAAATACAGACACTACCTTTGCAACCGCGACATGATCGCGGTTGGCTCGCGATCACGTTGCAGTTAACCGCAACCTCACCACAAGGTCACTGCCAAAAAGTTCTTGAAAAGTCAAACACATACTGGAATTATGACCGCGAGATTTTCGATGACCTGGCGGTTAATCGAATTTCATCTTTTGGTTAGCAGCTAGATGACCGCTAGGTCACCCAAGGCAAGGTTATGAAAAAGTGACCAGTTGGCGATTAGTCGAAATTCCTACAAAATTTATCTGGAATGGTCCATTTTGGTCTTCTTCACCCTTAGGATTTACAAGTAAGATTCAAGGGTTTCTAAGGGCCTTTTCTAGGGTCAAACAAACCTGAGAGGGTTGGCACATTTAGAGGTTCTTTCTTGATGAAATAGATGCCTTTCCAGACTTGAAAACATGTCTTCAATCTTGATCTTCCTTGGAGATGTTTTACAGGCAAGGTCTATAGACTATTGACACAGAATTGATAGCCAAAGGGTGTGCATATATGACTATGACACTAACAATAGTATCAAGCTAAAATATGGAGGGTTGCATTTCTTTTAAACAAGTAGCACTATGATAAACATCAATTGAAAGAGATGATTTTATTTTATTTTTAAATGATCGACTTCCAATGTGAGTCCTAGCTAAGGGCTAAGAGACGGATCAAAATCTAAATCAAGTTCCATCAGTGGGTTCGAATTCAACCAAGACCTACCCAAATCCTACCATTTACGTCTCGAATAATTTGATCTCATATAGTGCTTGTAAAATCATTTACGAAACTGCACATGGCATTGTCACAACTATGGCTCAACCGGTTTGAGACATGGGGGTGTGCTTGCAAGCGTTCGAGACCTTATTCGATTAATTTAGTTAGGTATGACCTTCATCATAATCAAAGCCTTATTCAATTAGTTTAAATTAAATTTAAAGAGTCAATTTTGAAACCTAATATAAAAAAATGGCATACAAGTCTTTTGTAGTACATACAAGCCTCCTATATTTTCTAGCTGATTGACAAAAATATTATTCTTGGGGAGTCATCATCTTAAATAAATGTTGAGATATTTTCAAAATTGACCTTTTTGGAATATCATTGGAATCATATTGTTGCATGAATAAATAAATTATAAATAACCAGGTTAATTCGTTTTTCTAATTATTTTGAATTTCTCGTGATTATTTCAATTTTTTGTGATACTTTGTAAGTCTCACTATATTGTTAAGAAATGCTATTTCAAATATGTATCACAATGAAAATTTTCTCATGCTCGAGTTTGTAATGAAAGGTGGGTACCGAAAATCCTATACAAACTCCATAAGAGAGCAAAGCTTGTATTACAATACAAACAAAAAAGGCCCATGCTAAGGCCCAAGCCAAAACATAAACATATATTAAAAACCGAGTCTTATTATTTCTTAATCTTAAAATGATATATATAGTTTATTAAAAAAGATAAAGAGTGATTTAAAATCACATAAATTACAAATCATACTTGAAATTACAAGTTTTCACCTATTTTGATTTTTTATGTAGAGGATCTTACCAAGAAATACACTTTAGATGGACCCTAGACCAAAACGATCATTTTAGCTTCCCTAACACAAAACAGGTCTTCTCACCAAAAATTCCTTATTTTTATCTTGTTTTTTTAGGGTTGATATAGACCCACTAGGAAAATATGGGAAGGTCGATATCACCCCTGCGTAGGAAAAAAAAAAGATTTTTCGTAGTCTTCTTTCTCCTCTCTTCCTGAAACCCAATCCAATTAGGACGACATAAATGAAAAGAAAATACCATTATGGAGAAAGTAGAGGAGAATCAGACACTCAAATCAATGAACCAACAAGTATGCCTTTCAACCAAAATCTTCAGGGGCGCCCATCCCATTCAGTGGTTTACCTATATTGAACCAACAAAACCCTCTTTCCATTAAAGGCTTAAATGGATCATGTTTCATATTCCTTGCTGCAGCAACCACTAGGAGTATGGATGACTTTGCTTCTTGTTTCTTTCCTCAACTCACAAAAAGTTGACATGGGACATGGTTTTTTTTTTTTTTTTTTTTTTTGCTAATGGAGGGTTCCCAATCATTTGGGTTTGACTAATCCCTTCGGGTCCAGAGAGAAACCGGGTAAAACCCTTGTGGCCCCCAATTGGTAGCACTAGTAGACTCAACCTTCGATTCCTGAAGAGGGGGGAATCGATGATCAATACTAGGACCTCTAGCTCTGGAAGAGAAGGGAACAACGATCCTGACCACTTGGTCAACCACTTGGGTTTGGGACATGAGTTTAGCAAAAGCACTCACATGCACAACAATCCAAGGAATGAAAGCATTTGCTAATGGAGAAACAAAAGGGGGCATTAAACCTGGTGACGGTGAAGCTAAATCAAGTACATGGTGAACAAAAGAATATATGTTGTCAAATTATCATCCACCTTTTAAAGTTTTCATTGAATAGTCCGCAAGCTTGAGATAATGATATATCATATTGGCTACAAAGATGAAAGAAATTATTAATCCCAGGATGGTAATGAACAATCAATCGTCAATGGGATCCTCTAGGGTCTCATATGATGTGCGTTTGATTGTGATCGCATGCTTCACACAAAACTCACTCACTGTACCCATAAACATCCTGCAAAAAAATCGCACAAAGCAAATTGAGTGGGTCAATATCGACCCTCCCTAAACCAGATATGGACGCCCTTGAAGATTTTGGTTGAAATACTAGTTGGTTCATCTGAGTGTTTGATTCTCCTCTTCTTCCTCTGTAATGACCTTTTCTTTTCATTTGGGCATTTCCAATTAGATAGGGTTTTAGGAAAGGGAGGAGGAAGACAACACCGAGATTTTTTTTCGACCCTTGAAAAAATAGGTAAAGAAAAGAGATTTTTTTTTTTTTAATGCAGGAAGGCCTATTTCATGTAAGGGAAATTAAAGTGACCGCTTCAGTCTAGGGTCCATCTAATGTGTTTTTTTTTTTTTTTTTGTGGTAAAACCCTCTTTTATATAAGTTATAGTGAAAAAAGACAAAAGAAAGTGTTAAGTTAAATTAGTTGATATTAAAGTCATCAATGGGCCAGGCCTAGAGGAGCCTAGGGTAAACTAAAGCCTTCGAACAGCCTACACCTTGTTTTTTAGGTTGTGGCCTATCCACAGTGTGGGCCATTGGAGTTGAATATTAATAAAAGAATAAATCATCATCACCATGATCATCAAAGCCTTGTCCCAATTATGTTGGGTTCAGTTACATGAATTATAGACCCAATAACTAAATAGAAGTTATCCCACACTAATAAGAACTCACATAAAAAAACACATAAGAAACATGTTCAAATAAACGCACATGAATGATCGAGTAAATCAACATATGTTTTTAAACCGTAAATAAGTCCACAAATGCAGCAATTGTTTGTGAATAAATCATTGCAAAATACGCATACACACCAAAGAATAATGCATGGCTTTTTGACATTAAAAATCACATGATAATCATATGAGAAATTAAATAAGAATCCACATAAGAGTCATACTTAAATAAATCCAAGTATTTACTCAAATAAACCCACATGTGTGTATATATATATATATATATATATATATGGGAGATGTTTCTATGAGAGATATCTTTCACCTTATATGAGAGATAGGAATGGGGGCCCTCACATTTAAGTTATTGGCATTGGATATGGATGTGAGGGCCCCCACATTATCTCTCATAGGAAAGTGAAAGCATCTCTCATAAGAGCATCTCCCATATATATATACATATATATATAGCAATGCTCTCCTAAGCTGAAGCTTACCTTATCCTAAGCTGGAATAGTGCTGGTCCCACTAATCAAAGTTGATTATATCTGTTTTTTGCATGATGGAACTGGAAAATCCAGTTCTGATTGAATTTATCTTGATTTTGGAGAT
Organism: Camphora micrantha; assembly: GCA_003546025.1. Classification (NCBI taxonomy): domain Eukaryota; kingdom Viridiplantae; phylum Streptophyta; class Magnoliopsida; order Laurales; family Lauraceae; genus Camphora; species Camphora micrantha. Next base: position 29,167,687 of record QPKB01000007.1, on the reverse strand, counting down.
GATCATCATATAAAAAACAACGATAATTGACCTTGATTTGTGGGACCAGCACTGTTTTAGTTTAAGAGAGTTGACCCCATATATATATATAGAGAGAGAGAGAGAGAGAGAACATGGCCTGGCTCCATTTCAAAATAGAGCCTCCTCCTTAAGTCACTTCATCCTCTACTAATTGTGAATAGGGATCCTTTGAAGGTCTTGACCCATGGTAACCATGAGTAGACCAATCACGGTCCACCATGTCACCGTGGGCAGTCCCTGCCTCGGCATAGGGCGGCAGCCCCGCGTGCATGGCAGGCTGCCCGTGGTGACATGGCGAACCATGATAAGTCCATTGATGGTCACCGTGGGGTAAAGCCTCACAGGATCCAGACTCACTAATTAAAGCGAAACCCGAAACCCATTTGGCTATCTCTCATTGGTCTCTCCATAGCGCCACGACATCATTCATGCATATGGCCTCTATTTTGAAAGACATCCTAATCTTCTTCCTTATCTCATTCTTCTTCCTGATCTCACTAATATGATTTGATTTAGTTTTCAAATACAGTCTTTGGATTAACACTCTTTTAACTCTCTTAGGGAAGAGATTTTCTTTCTTTGTTTTTGCTATCGGAGGGTTCCCAACCCATTGGGTTTGACTAATCCCTTCGGGCCCAGAAGGAAGCCGAGTAAACTCCCTTATAGTTACAGTGTGGTAGTGCAGTTTCGAACCTACAACTTCCAGGTGCAAACCGTAGTCTTAGGCCAAATGAGCTACTCTTTTAACTCTCTTTGGGAAAAGGAGAAAATGAGGGAAAATTGCACATAAGAAGACAGAGGGCAAAGACTAATGATGTAAATGGGTCCCCGATTCTCCGATTACCTGGAATGTTTCGACCCGTTAAAAATCTTGTCTGGGTCCTTATTAAGGCCCTGATAAGTAAATGGGTCCTGGTCCGGTCCCACCTTGGTTCAGACCCATGGACCTTAGACCCGACATGTTACCTAAATTTTTGAAAATCTTTCATAAAAATCATATTTTTTTAAATATCATTATCTACCTAGATCTAGACCTGTCCCATATATGGTTCTCGTTCCGGTTTAGGAGCCAAGAAACCGGTTCCAAAAATGGTTCCGGGTCCGGGCCCGATTCGACCTTTTTCTTAACGGTTCCGGTTTTAGGTCCATGACCCAGACCGGAACCGACCCGTTTACAACCCTAATAGAGATCTGTCAATCAAGCTCTCTGGGGTTGGTTTGGTTCTATTGGGCTTGCTTAGTTTTTAAAAGAGTATTTTGTATATACCCCCTAAGATTTCTAGGATTTGTAAATAGGCTCGTGTAATTTTAGTATTTATAAATAGGCTCTTGCTTTTGCATTTTAATACCTTCAAAGTTCCCAGAATTATAAGAAAAGGCAACCACGATGAACTTTGTGTTAGATTTTTTTATAAAACTGACAAGTTTGTCCTTACATCCATTAAACAAAAATAGCTATGTCATTATTGAGAAAAATATTATTATTTATCACTACTCCCAATGTTCTCTCTCAATAGCTCTCTTATGCATATGAAGCCTAATCATATATTTTGATATTTTCATCAATCCAATATGGGTTCTGCATGGATTGGATTAATTATAACCAATTATAATTACATGCGTCGATTGTCATTAATTATAATCTACTCGAACTTAATGAAATAGGCCTTATATTCATAAAAATTGATTTAAGTAGAGTCATTCTCTCCCATTAAATGTACTATAGTAACTATTAATATTACAAGCTTTAGAGGGAAATAAGTCAAAACCTTTTGAAATTATGCACATTCGAATAAAGAGAAAGGCAAAAGTGACATTTTGCTCTAGAAACTTATGGTGATTAGAAGGCTATTGATTTTTAGGATATGGAAGGTCCCATTTATGAGTACTAAAACTACACGAGCCTATTTATAAATAATAAAAACCTTAGAGAGGTATATGTAAAAATTTCTTTTTTAAAAAACGTATAAAATGAAAGAGTGTTTTTTCAAGTCTTGACAAAATACATGTAGGCAAACTTTAACATATTTATCACTAGGAAAAAAAAAAGACCTATTATCACAATGGTACGAAGTGGCAAACCTTACCTTGCTGGCCAGCATTTGAATCAGGGAAGTTACTTTACCTCACCTGTGGGCTACCTTTACTTCACTCAAGGTCTACTTCCGGCTTAGGCTAAACCGGGGTGTTTTTTGTTTTAAAGGAAGGAAAAAGGAAAAAAAATGACCATCACGTTTTACCAGTTTAGATGGTTTAGGCAGGTTATTTACCATTGGAGGGACTTGGATTTGACGGAACCGTGACCCACCAGGTTGGTCTGATATTTAGGCCACTCCTTCCATTCGCGCAATTACGAGCCACTGAATCAGGTGGTACGGCAATGCATCAATAAGGGGTCCCCCCACATGGCCTGGCTGGAGAAACAGGTAACTGTTCCTACCTCTCTTACTGAATCCATCTTTTTTAAATATATTTTCTCTCTCTCTCTCTCTCTCTCTCTCTCTAACAATCTGTTGTTTGCTTCTCAAGCACAACTGTGCTTCCTCAGATTCTCTGACCTTTTATTTTCTAGAATCAAATGGGTGGGTTTGAATTTTGAGCCTAAGAACTCACCATTCTTTTAAAAAGTTGATTTTGTAGTGTTTTTCTTGTCTTTTGCTGGATGGGTTTTCAACTGCATGCCTCTTGAACAGTGTTGAGCAGAGTGGTTGCAAACAAAAACTACTCCTTGAAGGGTTTTCTGCTTTTCCTTTTTCTGATTGCATTGATTATTTTATCCTTTCTTTCTTCTTCTTCTTGTGTTTTGCCAAATGGGTTTTTGGATTGATGGGGTTTCAGATGGTATTTTCTGAGTTGCAGAAAAGATTTCCTTTTGAAGGAAGGATTTTTTTTTTTTAGAAGTTTCATGCTTTTTTGACTGATGGGTTTAACCTTTTTATAGGTTTTCAGGTGTTATCCAATGTCATTTGAATTAAAAACTGAACTTTGAAGGGGTTTTTCTTTTATTTTGCATCTCATTGCTTGCCAAGTGGTGCTTTGTAGAGAGGGCTGGTGGAAAAAAGAAAAAAAACTAACCTTTTGGAGTTTCCTTTTGTCTTTTGGCAGATGGAGTTTGTCATCGGTTTCCAGTAGCGGGTAGTTCCAAGAAAAGCCTACGATTGAAGTGATTTTTGTTGTATTTGACAGATGGGTTCTGCATTTCATGGGTTTTGAGATAGGTGTAGTTGATAAAGATCTAGCCTTTTAAAGATTTCCTTTCTTTTCCTTCGGTGGAGTGGTAGTAGGAATCTTCTGGTGGTTTTGGGGCAGAAACTTGTGGGGTATGTTTTTGAAAAGTTAAGATTTATTTTCTGAGTGTTCTGGTGGTGCTTTGTGTTGAGATTGGGGATTTTAGTAGTGCCTTTAACTTTTGGATTTTGGGGTGGTTTTGAGTGGGAGAAGTTTGCAGGGATGACCTACAGTCGGTGATTTAGAGGTGGTTTTGTTTTTGAGACCGGTGGCTTCAAAGAAGCAGCATTTAGACGGTATTGAGGAGTTTGGGTGTGTTTTGGATCTGGGTTTTGATTATTACTGTCTTTTGGATGGACGTTGTAGATTAGGCTTGAATATGGTGGTTGGTTGTGGTGGTGGTTTTGGTCTCTTACCTATTGATTAAGATGGATTTGATTTAAGATTTTTGGTCAGCAATTGTCAGGGCTATTGACTATAACTAGGACTGCATTTGAAGTGATTTTTGCAGTTTGAGCTGGGCATGCCCTAAGATTGGAGGAACTGTTTGAAGCTAGTGGTGATTTGTTGTTAATTTCTTGGTGTGTTGTGTCTGTTCTCAATTTGCATTGCTCTTATTGGAATTGTTGGAAATGGCTTGTATGAAGCTGGGATCAAAATCCGATGCGTTCCAGCGCCAAGGGCAGGCCTGGTATGATGCCTTCTCTTGCCAATTTATTCTGCTATTTAGATTGTGTTTGGACGTTGCGATATTTTGAAAAATGTAAAAATAAAAATGCAGTGTGACACGATGGTATTATAACCACATTGCCTCATTTCTTTGAAATTTGTCTTCTTTCAAAAGAAATTTTGTTTCTGTATCATGTTTTGACTTGCCCTTTTATCGGTACTTGTTCTTGTTGTGTTAAATCTGTGTCTTCAGCTTATGGTGCTTTTGGCTGGAACTAATATTTTGGTGGGGCTGATGGTTAGTGGTTCTGCTTGGCCTTTTTCATTGAGTGAAAACTGTGAATTAGAAATCATAAAGATGGATGCCCGTTTTCTGATCTTTTCACAACCCAACCATCATCCTAAATATTTCAGGCAGGATGTGAAACTAAATGGATATCAATGCGGGCAAAAAATATCTCTCACTGCCTATTAAGACATCTAGATGTATCTTTTTTTTTTTTAACAAAATGGTGTCAGATTTTGTAGTGAAATGCAGAGTCTAGATTTCACTAACTAGAACTTCTGTTTCTGAATCATAAGCACAAATGAATTGATGAAAAAACCATGGTTCTTTATTTCTGATGTTGAGCTGACTGCATGGATTTGTTCTTGATTCTTTTTATGTATCTATGGTTGGAAAAAATGAAAGCTAAATCATGGAAACTTTGTGAAGTAAACTAGAGAACTGCGGACATATACTTAAATGGGATTTTTTGCAATATTGACCATGACTTAGGAAATGGTACCGACCCCATTACTCAGTAGACTAATTATTCAATGCTAGTGGAGTGGGAAACTTACCAAACTCACAAGCAGTTTTGCACTCTCAAGGCAACTGTCGTTACAATAAACCTCTGGACAAATCATTGCCTCATAATTGGTGAAGGGCCCTTATTATCACTCACATCAAAGTGATTTTCATAGTTGAATTGCATTGGGTATGAATTGATCATGTCAACTTTCTGAGCTAATCACATTGTATATCTGGTTCAATAAAGTGAGGCTAATATCACTCTGAATAGGCCTATCACCAACAGTGAGGAAGAGCTTGGTCCAAGGGTTTGTCTTGATGATAAGTGGGGTTCAGAAGTGCAGATCTGCTCGATACGGACTTGGATGATAGGAATGGACCTGGATGCAGGTTGAAGGCCACTGAAAAGGCAAGTGGAAGTAGACAGCATTTGCTGTTCTATGGTCAATTATCTATTTAGTAGGTTCTGGCATGTTGCATAAAGGTTTCTCGATGGTCTACATATGGGTATCGGGCCGCCGGTTACTTATGGACTTTAATTACCTGCAATTTCTGGACACAGCTGATCCCAGGGATCGTCCACCTATTTCAAGTTGTGGATCCATTGTCAAAATTCATCATTTGCGGTTTTTTAGGTTCAGTATCATCTGTAAATAGTGATCAATGTACATTACGTCATGTCACATTGTCACCTGACATGTGGATCAATGTATGTTATGTCATGTCACCTAACATGTGAGAAATCAAACAATGTGCATATGCTCTACATGTTTGTGTGTGTGCGTGTGTGAGAGAGCCAACTGGTCTAGTTTGGAGCAAGGAAAGATTCTTTGGGAGGTTTATTTTTGTGTGTGGCTTGGCTTGCTCTTAACCTTCTACTTCATACTTGGAGTGATAATATTTTATATCTTGTGGGCTCATAATCTTGCAGGTTCTGTACGACTGGCCTTCCAAGCGATATTATTGTTGAAGTTGAGGAGATGTCATTTCATCTTCACAAGGTGAATTGTTTTCATGAAGATTAGTTTGCCTGCTGTCATTTCTAGAGTAGCTTTTAATTACTTTCTTTATTGGGTCCTCGAAGTGTTAACCCCTGTGCATGCCTTGCCTTGCTAATTAATCTGCCTACATGGTTGTTGTATTTACCAATCCCTGCTCTGAAAACGGAACTGAAGAGCTATCTAAAATGGAGGATTTTTAAGCTTCTGGGTGGAGAGGATGATTTGGGAAGTGACCAGAGGAATAATATTGCAGTTTTCTAGGGATCCATAGAAACAGATTCTTATCCTAGAACTTAATGTGAAAGGGCTTTTTATTGAAGAAGTGTAGAGAGAAGGGTCAAGAGTGGAGATCTACAGATAGACAAGTGACCTTCAAATTTCTAGGAAATAATTTAGGGTGAAGTATGGGTATTTCCTATTAAAAGGGATATTTTGATGTTCTCTTGTGGATTGCCTTTGGTCCTTCACACTAGGCCCCATCATGTAAAGCCCATTTTCTAGGTCTTCCTAAGAATTATGTAGGAATTAAACTAATATCCTAAATGTCTGAAATGACGTCGCGGGGCATCCTGCCATACTTTCAAGTTGTAGTTTGCTGTTGCACCCAGTTCTGTATGTGCGGGTGTCATGATTTGGAAGATCCAGTTTGTTGGTATGATGCTACCCGCTGTAGATGGGGTTGCCCATAACATCCCATATTTAAATCATTATAACCATTCATCCAGTGGCCTTAGCAAAAGAATAGCTAGTAAAAGAATTTGACAATGATTTTTAAGGCAATTGGTCATAGGGTTAGGTTTCTCCACTCTAGGAGATTTTTAGCAGTAGGCAACCACATCCTTTAACCATAGCAATCTTTTCAAATCAACAATATGTGTCAAGAGGCTATCACCCCTAATGAAACTTTACATTTGCTAATACTTAGGACAATGATACAATTATTATATAGGGGATTCACTCTAGGTTTCAAACAAACAGTACCAATACCATAGGGCTGACTCATGCAAGCTAACCAGATTCTTGAAAAACATTATTTTCACTAAAAAATAACAGAGAAAAGGCTGCCCATCAATGCATTCTTTAAGATTTTCACAAGACAGGTCTTTACACGATCCAAATGGTCTACTTGTCTATCACAGTTGTTCTCTTCTGAGACTTTGCTGTAGTTTCCATTTTATCATAAAATGCATGAGTTAAATGGTTTAATTCCCCAAGGTTATGGTGCATAAGTTTGTGACATGAACCTCACATCCCTGTGGGAGATATATAGACAATATTTGATGGATCTTTTATTCAATCTTGCTTACCTAATGATAAAGACATGTTAGTCCTACCTTTTGGTGAGTCACTCTGTTGAAATGATGTGTCTCATGAGAGACATGTTAGTCTCACCAAACAAAAAATGAAAAGAAAAGAAAATAAAAGAGAGACATGTTAGTCCTACCTTTTGGTTCAAACTGTTCAAATGGTGGGTCTCATGATAGTCGGGAGGGACCTCTGTGTTGCCTACTGGATGATGATATCCTTCCAATTTAGCTTCATCTAAGAGGACTCTTTAGGCTTTAAGTCTCCATTTTCATAGATGTTTAGATTCATCCAATAAATGAGATATCAAGGCATGTTTCATTCCCTGCCGAGGCCCGCCTAATTGATGGCCTATGACTCAAAGGTGGGCATTACCTGAAACATTGCTTTCCAACATAGAGCTGCTTTCTCTCATCTACTTGATTAAGCATTGCATATTAACTCATTGTATTATCTTTGCTGCAGTTTCCATTGCTTTCCAGAAGTGAAGTGTTGGAAAGACTGATTGCGGAGGCATCCGATGATGCAGAAGAGGGTTGTGTTATACAGCTTCCTGACATCCCTGGTGGTGCGAAGGCATTTGAACTCGTAGCAAAATTCTGCTATGGTGTGAAATTAGAACTCACTGCCTCGAATGTTGTATATCTACGTTGTGCTGCTGAACATCTCCAGATGACCGAAGAGTACGGAGAGGGAAATCTGATTTCACAGACTGAGGTTTTCTTCAATCAAGTTGTCCTCCGTAGTTGGAAAGACTCAATAAAGGCACTCCAGGCATGTGAGGACTTTCTCCCTCATGCTGAAGATCTGCATATCGTGAAGAGATGCATGGAGTCATTGGCTGTGAAGGCATGTACAGATCCAAATCTGTTTGGGTGGCCTATGGAGCATGGTTCTATGCAAAGCCCAGGTGGCAGTGTTTTGTGGAATGGAATAAGCACGGGAGCCCGGCCAAGAGAATCTAGCTCAGATTGGTGGTATGAAGATGTTTCATCTCTGAGCCTTGGTCTCTATAAAAGGTTGATATCAGTCATGCAGTCTCGAGGAATCAAACAGGAGATAATTGCAGGCTCAGTTGCTTTCTATGCAAAATGGTATCTGCCAGGTCTCAACAGACGTCATAGTTTTAGTGAATCTAGCACTCGTTTGGTTCCCAGACCTGCACCATCAGAAGAAGAACAGAAACATCTAATTGAAGAGATTGATCAGTTGTTGCCCATGCAGAAGGGTGCGACGCCAACAAAATTCCTATTTGGTCTTCTCCGAACGGCCATGATTCTTCGTGCCAGCCCATCTTGTGTGTCAAACTTGGAGAAGAGGGCAGGAATGCAACTGGATGGGGCCACATTGGAAGATCTCTTGATGCCCACTTTCTCTTATTCCATGGAGACACTCTACAACGTCGAATGTGTGCAGCGGATCCTTGAGCACTTCTTAGCATTGGATCAGGCAGCTGGTGGGGCATCCCCGTGTTCAGTTGATGATGGCCCTTTGATTGGTTCACCTTCCCTGACACCCATTACTATGGTGGCCAGGCTTATTGACGGGTACCTTGCAGAGGTCGCTCCAGATGTTAATTTGAAGCTACCAAAGTTCCAGTCACTTGCTGCAGCTGTCCCAGACTTTTCAAGACCCCTTGATGATGGACTTTATCGTGCAATTGACATCTACTTGAAGGTAACCTTACATAGAGCAACCTCAGGCTCCATGTATGTCCAATTCATCCATTCTTACTAACTTGTGTGAGCCTGTCTTGTCGGTTCAACACATATATGGCCTTAGTCCAATAATTGTTGCTCTACTAATCAGGTCAGCCATTTACTCTGAATGTAGGCTTGGACATTTTGTTTCTGTGGAGGTTGAGTTCTTAATCTTAGTGATATAATATAATGTATGGGGCCTAAAAAGCATGCTAACTGGATAATCCTGGACATCGGAATAATGCTACCCAATCAACAGCAAAAAAAAGAACTAGTAATTGCCCATGGCATTGTCGGTGGTCCAGATAGTAGCATGTTTTGGTCATGCTATCCATGAAATGACTTGCACTCCATGTGAAGTTTATATACATCCATCATGAGAAGTTATTATAATCTTGCAATGCAGGAGGTGTACAGTTTTCTGAATCTGCCAGTTCTCCATGTGGGCCCAAATGGTTGATGCTTCACATTGTTGATCTATCGGGTCCCACAGTTGGAGCACGCCTGAGAAATCTCTTTTTCTCTTTATCCCTTTTTGAGATGAATGTGGACCTTTAAGGCATCAGTTTCTCAAATGTCGATTTGTATGCCATTGATCAAAGCTTTACAATCTTCTGCGCTCGGTAGATCAAGAAACTGGCCATCAATTACTTTCTTTACTTATTCTGCTCATTGTCAATCTATTGATTTCAATGAGAATTCATGATTCCAGGCACACCCATGGGTCTCTGACTCTGAAAGGGTACAGCTCTGCCGTCTGATGGACTGCCAGAAGCTGTCCTTAGAAGCTTGCACCCATGCTGCTCAGAACGAGAGACTACCACTCCGGGTTGTTGTCCAAGTCCTCTTCTTCGAACAGCTGCAGCTGCGAACTTCGATTGCAGGATGCTTCCTGGTTTCTGACAACCTTGATGGGTCAAGGCCGCTGAGGAGTGGGCTTGCAGCAGGTCCAAATGAGGGAGGCTGGGCCACAGCTGTAAGGGAGAACCAGGTGTTAAAGGTGGGCATGGACAGCATGAGGATGCGGGTGACAGAGCTTGAGAAAGAGTGCTCAAGCATGCGACAGGAGATTGTGAAGCTGGGTCATGCGAGAAGAACATGGAGCAGCGTCTCAAGGAAGTTTGGTTTCAAGATGAGGTCGCAGATGTGCAATGGCCAGGAGGGGTCGGTCAGCGAGCGGAGCATTGTGAATGGGAAGGTTGAGAAAGTGAAAGAGAGGCATGGGAAACACAGAAAGAACTTGTCTACAGATGGGTAAAGCTTTGTGTTAAGAGTTATTATTATTATGCTTTTGTTTTACAGTTCTGAGTTCACCATCGTCACCTTCATCTTTTAGCCAATTGTTAGTTCTTTTTTACCTCAATCCAAAATTGTTCATTTCATCTATTGTAGTGTGTTTCTTTGTGTTACATTTGATGTTCTCTCTTTTATTTCTTTCGTTTTTCACTACCCTGATTAAAGAGACTGGAATTTGAACATGATGAAATTCCTGTGCTTGTAAAGTAATGTTTAAACTGCAGTTTAGGAACTTCATTCCTTGAAACAATGAAGAACATGACAATTTGAAATTTTTATTTTTGTGCTTATTACACTAATGAGAGAGACTGCAGTTTAGGGACTTGATTCCTTGGAAACGGAGAAGATTTGCAATGAGAAGCCCTCTCTCCCTCCCCTTAGATTGCTGCGGGAACTTAGGGAAGCTCAGTTCTCTAGCAGTGATTTTCACTTGTTCTATTTTCATTTTCAGTTATTTTGAAATTTAATTTGTTTTTGCGATTTTGTCCTCTTAGTATTCCTGAGACAGATTTTCTGAGGAGGTAATTTCCAGGGGAAAGAAATTTGTGACATTGGTGTCCGCGATTTTGGCGGATAAGAAAATTTTGATATATAAGGAAAAAATACTGTTAATTAGTCAAAGACCCAAATGTGAAATAAGTTTGAATGTGATTTTACGTGAAAAATCCAGGACCATTTAGGTGTGTATGTCTGTAGGGAGCTGATCCAGTGTGATGAACTCACCTGGGGCCATAACATTCATGGTGAAGGTCAGGATGTAAAAGGTCTCAAAGGGAACTATGGGTGTATGAGATATCAACTCCATTAGATGGTCCTATCCCTTTATCTACAAGGTATCATTCTTTCAGATTTCAATGCAACAATGAGTAATGGTTAAATGAGTGCCAAATTTATGCTTGTGCCAATTTGTGAGCTTGATCAGAGGTGGTTCATCGCATTGGATGATGAGCCTATGTATGTATTATGTAAAAGCAGAAAAAATGTTTTTCCCTTATAGGATGCAAGTTTCTTTTACATTTTTTTTCTTCTTTTCTTTCTTTCCTTGATATGATTTATCCTAATCCACCTTAGTTTAAGGAGCTAACAACCAATATCTCATCTTCCAAGGGTGCTCAAACTTGAGTACTCTCGGCCTCCCTGAGGGCTTCTATTGTCCCTTGACCAGCTGTGCAACAAACAGGGGGGCTATGCTGGGTCTGTCTTAAGCCACCAATTAGCTAGGAGTTGAGAAGGTATAGGCATGGTAATGCACTAATAAACAGTCTGAACATATGAACTGAAGCATAGATGGCTTTAGGCCCTAAATTTTTGAAAAATTGAGCTATCCAAAGGTGAGTTTGCTCCATTCAGTATCAGATTTCGGATAGTGCTAATATACAGGTCAGGAGTATCTGGTGAGGGATAGGTTAAAAGTGGGTTAATTAAAAACTTTAGAATAAAATCTTTACAGATTTAAATATTACAAGAATAAAATAGTATAAAATATAATATCTCAATATTTAAATATTGTAATATTTTTTTTGTTTGAGATGTTTTTGAAGAATGTAATAAATTTTAAATTGAGTTGTTTGCCTAGTGGCTAGTACTACATATTATTATATATATATGTTAGAAAAGATTTTAAGATAACAATAAATTAATATTATTGATCATAGTAAAGTTCATTATTAGATTAATTACTTATGAAATATTTTTTATATAATTAATTTATTACTTGAAATCTATTGATTGGGCCTACCTTTGAAATCCAAACTATTCAAATATACTTCTCACTTTATTTAATTATTAAAGAAAATTTCACCACTACAGTCTTTCATCATCATGACTAGTATCCCACCACCATCCTCAGCACCATCATCGTGACCACCACTTTATCATCATCGTCACCATCATTGTCATCACCATCCTAATACTCACCATTATCGTCATCATTGTCATCATGATAAACGACATTATCACCATCACTACCATCATCATGTGATTACTATATATCATCTAGCATCATCACCACCGCAGCTATACCACTACTATCACCGTTGATCACTGCTCACTGTCATCATCACCACCATCATCGACGCTATTAAGCACCATCATCGCCTCCGCTTAGCATCAATTGTCATAACTATCAACATCATCATCACACCACCATGAGCATCACCAAGTTCATCATCATTGTTACCATCACAACCATCATTAGCATCATCACCATCATCTCTATCATCATTAGGGCTGAACAAAACCGGACCGCAGACCGGACCGGACCGGACCGGATTTGTGGTCTTAACAATACAAATCCGGTCCGGTCCGGACCGGATTTGAAAAACCGGTTATATCTGGTCCGATCCGGTCCGGTCCAGACATTTTAAGAACCGGTCTGGACTGGACCGGACCGGACCGGACCGGATTAATAATATATTTTTTTTAATTTTTTTAATACAAAACTTTAAACTTAAAAAATAAAAATGTTCAAAATGTCTAAACTTTGAATTAAGTGAGTGAGCAATGTTCAAGTCTTTAAATGAATTTACATTTTTTTATTTTAAGATGTGTGCTGAAAATGAAAAAAAAAAAAGATTATGAAAAAAAAAAAAAAACGAAACCGGTCTGGACCACTTAAGTGGTCCAAACCGGACTGTTTTAGACCGGACCGGACCGCTTATAAGTGGTCCGATCCGGTCCTCCCATTTAACTACAACCGGAAATCCGGTCCGACCGGATTCCGGTCCAAAAACCGGACCGGATTTCCGGTTGTGCAGCCCTATTCATCATCCTAATAATTGTCCAAACAATCACACAAGTTATGTTCGTTTAGCAAGTTGTAAAGGTGAAAATAAAGTTGACCCAAATGTGACAATCTCCTTTTATCATGCATGCATGAAAGAGTAGTGTGGTAAAGTAAAGTCTAACTGCTATTTATTCTACCACGGCCTACTTTTTCATTACAACATAAAATCTTGGTAAAATATGATTAAATAATGTCAATACATAAAGTAGCTACTTTATTTTATCTCTCCCACTTCACTATATGCTTTATCTCGCATTATCTTACCTCATCTTTCACTATGATGTGATATCTATTTTTTTCTTACTTTACTACACATGTAAACAAACATGCCTTGAGACAAATGTGAAATATTCTTCTTTTACCATGTTTAGATGAAAGGGCACTGTGATAAAACAAAGTCTGGCCGCCACTTTGTTACCATAAGCCACCACTCTTTTTATCACATAAAATCATGATAAAGTATGATAGACTAAAGTAAAAGAAAAAAAAAAAGAAACTACTTTACCTCTCTCTCACACTTTACTTCACCACACACTTTATCTCACATTTACTTTACCCCACCTTTATCATGATGTGACTTCTACCTTTACTATACTTTAGCACATTTGTAAGTAAGAATATCACAGTAGATTTGGTGATGTAAAGACTTGACTCCACTTGATCAATTTGTAAATTAAATCTTCAAAGATTTTTATATTATAGAAAGTTTTCTATAAGGAAAGTTGTAGAAAAAAAAAAAAAAAATATATATATATATATATATTGGAGTTTTTGAGAGAAAGTAACCTTTCTTCTTTTTCTGTTTTTGATTATCAAACTTACAAGATTTTTCTCTTTATAAAAAAAAATATAATATTCTCTAAAATATTATTTTATTATTTTTCTCATCCGATTGGGCCCACCTTACTATTCTCACAGGTTTTTCTTCTTGAAATGCTAATATTAGGAAATTGGCGATTACGAGTGGAAACAAGATTACTGCAGTGCTAAAACAATAAAAACATCATACGGTTATAATCTTTGTAAAAGAATCTCTATATTCCAAAAATATGTAATCTTAGCATTTTGATGTTTGATTAATATTTTTTAAATTAGTTTATTATAATAAAAAAAGTTTCACTTTAGAGAATCACCCAATAAGAAAATTTGACTGTCTAATTATCAAAAGTATCATGATATTTTGCAGCATATTTCAAATTATTTAATAAGATTGGACATTTCTTGTGAAATGTCAAAATATTTTCAAAATTACCTCCATGTTTAGGGTGTTCTTGGGCTGGCCCAAAGTTTGTCCTAGCCGGGTTCCTTTAGTTATCAGGCTTAACATTCAGACCCAGAACCAGTCAATAGGCCTGAAAGTTAGGCCCAGACCTAGCCCATGTAGGAAACCTATAAACTCTTTTGCGGTAAATATGTTGGGGCAGACCGGGCCAAGTCTTCAAGCATATACGAGGCCTGGTGGGGGCAGGTGCAGCACATTGACCGCAACACCAAAGACGAGTCTAGGCCCGGTTTTTTACTAGAATTCATGTTTGGTGGTTGTCTGAAAATTTCAAATGCTAGTATTTGAAATGCTGCCAAATTCTGGAATTATAAATTCGTTGTTTCATTCATGGCCTGAATTCTTACTTAAGCTCCCGAAATACCATCGTCCCTCTCCTGGAATTCCTGTGCCAAGTGAGATTTTCAAATCCTTCTTATTAAAGTGGTTTTTCAAATGCTGAGTTTTTTGAGATTTCAAATGCCTAGAATTTCAAATGCTCAGGAATTCTGGTAATGAAACACAGAATTCGTGACAGGAATTTTGAATTCCCAGACAGCCTAAATTCCTGTCAGGAATTCTAATAAAAGAACAGGGCCTAAGACAAATGCCTATGTTGAGGATAGGGTTGTAAACGGGTCAGTTCCGGTCTGGGTCCATGGTGGACGCGGAACCGTTGAGGAGAAGGTGGAACCAGACCCGAAACCATTTCGGAACCAGTTTTTTGGCTCCGGATCCGGAACCATAACCATCTATGGGACGGATTTGGATCCGGGTCAAGGTTTAGATAAAGAATGATATTGAAAAAAATATATATGATTTTTAGAAGAGATTTTCGAAAATTGAGGTAATATGTAGGGTCTTGAGTCCACATGTCTGAACCAAGGTGGAACCGGACCCATTTACTTATTGGGGCCTAAATAAGGACCCAGACGCAGTTTTTAACAGGTCGGAACCTCTGAGTAATCACAGAATCGAAGACCCATTTATATCCTTAATTGTGGACATGGTGATTAAATCTTAGGAGGGATCTGGACTCAAAAAGAGAAAGGTGGATGGACACATTTCCATACCCTACCTAAATTCAAACAACCTACGCTCCAATCGTATAATGGGATGGGTTCAGCCTGTTGCACACTTTAAGAACTTGACTGGGGCCGTGGTGGATCGAAATGGTGCAATCAAGATCTGCTTATATGTGAGTATGCTAAAAGATCCCACATTTGACTGGTTTAGAAACCTTCTGGCTAGAGAACTTCCATTCAAATGTTGTACATGTTAGAGGAGGAATTTTGACTCCATTTCAAGGGCGAGGATCATCCGATGACAATGGCCCAAGAGTGCAATCCATGCCATAGTGAAAATGAATCCACCTAGGATTTTATAAATAGGTGGAAAGCCAAGGCGTATGTATAGATGCCATGATGCAAAGACATGGCGCAACAGTGCGCTTCCCATTCTTCTTTGGTAGACATATGGTGTAACAATTTATGGGCCACGGCCCATTTCAAAATGAAATTTTTTTTATGGGCCAAGGTATGCTCCCTTATTGTGGTCGTTAAAATCCAAAATCTCTTGGAGAACTATTAGAAGCAACCACAAAAGAACTACTAGAAGTAACCACAGAAGTTGAAACGGTCCATGGGCCCGTTTGGCAATTTACAAGTAATGTAAAATATCAAACCAAGAGACAATAAAATATAAGAAGATTTTGATGGTATTTTATCTTTAGTGGATTGGTAGGGAATCTTTTTTACATTTTTGTGTAAAAAGTGAGTGTATTTTTGTCATTTAGTGGAGAGAGGGGTTTTTTTTTTTTCAGAAAAAAAAAGAGGGAATTTTGAAGATACATATTTTTTTATGTAATCCCTTGTCTGAAAAATGAATGCTTTATATTACTTTTACTAACGTACGGCAACACCCAGCGTGTTGCCAAAAGAGGAGTCCTTAGTGGTACACCCCCAAAACCTAAAAAGGATGAGATTGACCTCTCCACCTTCGAAGTACCACAAAAGATGTCATGTCTCGAAATTTCATGACGTAACTAATATAGGATTTGAGCATGATAAATAATAATCCCACACTATCCCACAAGATATCACGGGTGAGAAAATCAAAATAATTTAAAACTTTCATACGGAAGCATTTAAACAGTGATATCATCTAATTATTAACAGGTAATAACAGAGCATAAGTATCTCAGAACATTTACAACTGGTTAGTCTTGAATATTTACAGATATGATATATAATTACAAAAGTATGAAACATTCTTTAGACTACTCTTCTAAGGTATCTCATCACACCACCTACAAAACTTTCCAGAAAATCATCGTCCTCAAAACACTCTTCTAATCATGATAGCAATCACACAAGTTCAGATGATACGATCTCATCGGAAGTCCACTCACCTATTGATGTATTACTCTCTTGGAACGTCTCAATTCTTGGTGAGCTGGTTGAATTTCCTATAACGTTAAATGTTACATCTGTAAAACTGAGTAAGTAAACTGAATTTAATAAATAGAATAGCAGTGATCAAATCTAAAAGTACAAGTAATATATGAGATATCATAACTGATATAACAAAATACTGAATAACTAAAAATAGCTTAAGGCAATACCACATTTGCTGATGATTGGAATACTGAAGAATGGCTACCATGTATATCAAACAGTGGCCATAATATAAACGAAGTACAGAAGTATCAGGAGTAATAAACTCCAATAGGCAGGACTACTTGGAGCTAATGATATAATGGAACAGTCCCTCCTTCACCACATGTTGATTTAGAAGGACTGAGCTATGTGGTGCCCAAACAATATACTAAAGTACAGATAATCGTAAGAAATAGAATTACAACTTATTTTCATTGAAATGTAACTTAACTGATAATTAATGACATCTCATTAAATATATCATGTATACAGAAATTCAGAGAATATCAAATAAATTTTGAGTTAGTTTACAAATAAAATATGACTAATAAAGTCATTAATATCAAGTGTCCAATGATTTGTCTCAAATAAACCATAATTTTGATAAAAATTCAAAATGAAACTTAACTATAATCAATAACTGTAAAAAAGGCCTATTTTATGGTTAACAATTATTAATTGATCAATTAAAATAAAAAAAAATTTAATCTCTAAAGAAATTTAATAAAAAAATTTCATAGTGGCCAGTCGACCAGGTGGACCTCCCCCAGTCGACCCGATGCAAAGGAATTCAAAATTTACAGAGTCACAGTTATCAGAAATTATTCTGAAGTTGGCTAGGTTCTTCCCTATGTGGCCAGTCAACCCAATGATAGAACCCGGTCGCCCAAGTACACACAGAAATGGAACCCAGTTTCTGGTTCATTTCTGTTTTAACTTGAAATAACTTTCTTCTGTTTCTTTCATTTTCGAACATTACACACCACTTATATCAATTCAAGAACATTATTAAACTTGGAAAAATATTTTTCTATTCATCATTTTCAAGATTAACAAAATTTCCATAAACTAACTAAAATGATTAAAATCTGAAATAAAAAATAAATAAAACATTTACTTGCCTTTAAATTAAGCTTAAGAACTTAGCTTGAAAAGCTTGAAAAGCTTCCAGCAGATATCCAAATGAAAGAAGACATTAAAAGACAAGAACCAAGCTCCACAGTAAGATAACCTAAAGAAGAAACAGTAATAGAAGGATTGTCATGAACAAGATGAACTAAATTATAGATTCTTCACCAAATTCATTGCATAAACCAGATTTGGAGCTAGAGTGATCGAGAGGCAGCTAGAGAGTGGGGTAAATTTGGAGAAATTCCAATATTTCTCTCGATTTTCAAATAGTGAAATTTTTAGGATTTACATATAAGTCCTTCCTGACATGTATCAAATATCACTGGAAACTATCTCAAACAAATTCAAATAAACCGGAGCCAGAAGAGAAAATCGATCACCATTTGACCCATTTTCTAATGAAACTGAAATCATCAAGAAATTCCATCATTGGTAAATTTTCATAAAATAAAAATTACAAATAAGTCATTTTTATAGAAAATACCCTATTATCATAAAAATGGCATTTCATACCAATATGGATCCAAAACAAGAAATGTCCAATACAATTTCAGAAATTTATTGATATCAAGAAATCCATATTATCTTATCATATAATTGATCTAGCACATTAATCAAAATAATTAACAACTAATCAAGCTTAATTAATAATTAAACACAATTAATTAAATATAAACACATACTAAAAATTAGGATCTCACAAAAGAATTGATGAAAAGGGCAAGGGCAAACGTGTTGAGTCTAATGAGGCCTTGAGGCAACGAGTGGAAAAGAAATACCCATTTAATGACGACATAGAGATCATATTCTTTTCATTGTCAAAACACGGCAAAACTACTTTGCTAGAACCAAAACAACCTCAAGACATTAACAAAACCGATGATTCACGATGCCGTGCTTACCACCACATGGTTCGCACACGCGCTTTGTGTTGAAAGAGCGAGTAAATGAAATGTAGCAAAAAGGGATTATCACATCTGGGAAAAAGTTATTGCCACAAAACCTATCACCAAGTTCCACAAGTTCCACTTGTTTGTGGCCGAATGGTAGCCGAACAGAGAGCCGTTGGAGCCTCCTTTTTGCTATCAATTAAGCTCTTCCTTGGGATGTGTGCAACACTTTTGAGTCTTTAGATGGCCAAGGAAGGTGGGAGAGTTAGGAAATGCTAGTGGGTCATTTGGAAAGTTCAAGCTTGGATTCATTGAGTTAAATCTAAAAGTTTAGGATACGAGATCTCTAGATTGGTCTACTCAATAAATCATCCCAATAGTGTGCAGAAACAAATAACTAAGCAGTAGAAAATAAACTCAACAAGCACACACCACGAGGACACCAAATTTAGTGTGGAAAACCCTAACAGGGTGAAAAACCACGGATCCGAACTGATCAACAATCAAACACTAAGAATCTCGCAATTACAAGAAACTCAAATTTCCTCGTTAGATATCCCATACATAAGGACTGAAGTTACCTTGTGTCACTTCACGCTTTAACGACTTTACACCGTTGATTGCAACAGACTCAATCCTACTCTTGACTCCTCAAATCTTCTATGCAAGAAGATGATCTTCTACAAGGGATGCAGAAGAAACTAGCTCTCTAGAGAACTTGGCAATACACAACTCTTTAAAAAATCTTTAGAGAAAATTTCTCTCAATTAGATCTCTAATTCAGAACTTGAAAGATGATCTGTGTCTCTTTGAGTTGTGAGAAATACCCAATATATAGCCTCAAATCCATGCTTAAGACTCTTAGTCATAATCCAATCGGGAAAAAAGCCCTTTTGAAACTCTTTCATAGAATCCAGATCCAACTTGGCTAACTTCGTCTGCACGCTCACTATAGCGAGAGTGCTCTCTACATCTAATGCACTTTTTGGCACTTTTGGCCTTACAATCTCCCCCTTTTGGCAATTTTTGGACAAAACCCCTTAGAACAATACGACATGATCTACCAAAAAAAAAAACTCAAAATACATTGAATTTTAAACCAAAAAATCAGCACTGTAGATCTTAAATTGCTTACCTTTGCTTAAAAAGCTAGATCTTGAATTGTCTTAGCTTGTAGAGCTCCCCCTGACTTCATTCTCCTCCCCATGTATTTGTCCATAATTGACAAACAAATATCATCATGCAGTTTTTATCAATCTGGATGCAGTAGCCCCCCCTTAATTTTGACTCCCCCTCACTGTGATCTTCGTATCAGCATTGGGGATGAGAGCTTGACTTCCTTGATCAGGGCTCTTTATAATTAGTCACCCACACTTGTGTAGTTTGAACTATCAGCACAGTGTGAGCAAACTACTTAGGCAAATCAGACCTTCTAACCCAAATTGAAGTCTTCTTAGGTGGAGAAAAATTCTTCCGACATTGCTTGGTCTTGGGTAGACTTTGCAGCTTCTTGCAGTAGGGACGAATGTGTCCTTTCTTTCCATAACGGTGACAAGTGGATGTGCGTGCAGCGTGTGACACATTTTTTTCTTTGAACTGCTCGGCACATTATTTGAAAGTACAGTATGTTGAGTAGTATGTGCAACACTTGAAACAAAAACTGTTTTACCTTTGGCATTTAAAGTGGATGCACCATGATCATAACCGAGACTTCTTTTATCAAAAGGAAACTTCTGAATGCACAAGATGTTTGTAAGAGTCCTCGACCTAGTGTACATATTTTTTAGCGAAGCTTGTTTCACTTTTAGCTTAGACAGAGTGATATTCAATCTTCCTTGCAAGTCTATATTTTCATAATTAACCTTTTGTAACTCTATTTTCAGAGTCTCAATCTCTTGTTCAGGCTTCTTCAATTTCTGACCTTCAGTAGTCAAATTTTTAGCTAGGTAGTTCTTCTGACTTTCCAAGAGATGGATCTTTTCAAGTGCTTGCTGTGACTCATTCTCCAATGTATAATTTTCCTCTTGAGCAGCCTTAAACTTGATAGTAATTTTGTCACCGTACTTAGTTATTCTGACGCAATCAGTATATGTTATATTATACAACCCTTCATAATCTTTCTCTTGTTCTAACATCTCGTTATCATGATCTTCATCAGTATCATTGTCAAATAGAGACTTGGGCCATGAAAGCCACAAACTTGCCATTCACAGTTTCAGAAGTACCAATTGAAGGTTCTTTTTCTTCTTCTGATGACTCATCATCTCAAGTTGTATTGAAAACATTTTTCATTATACCATTTTTCTTGTTAGCACACTCATTAACATAGTAACCATAGCCTTGGCACTCAAAACACTTAGTTCATTTCGCAGAATCTTTCTTCTCAAATTTAGAACCCTTCAACTTGGCTTGTTTTGACTTCATGTACTTCTTGAAGCAATTAAACAATTCAGCTATATCACCTTCAGCCTCAGATTAAGAATTAGACTCAATTTTATTTTCAGGCTTCTTTCTTGATTATGTGCTGGTTTTCAAAGCAATACATTTCTCTTTAGATTTTCCTTTATCCAAACTGTTTGCTTCAAAAGTCTGAAAATTTCCTTTTTCTCGGGTGAGTGTTGGCATGAAAATACAGTAAAACTATATTGAGGGTGTTAATAAGGAAAACATAATGAAATTATAAATAAATGATTTGATGTTACTTAAAACAATTGATTCCGTATGTTATTATTATAAATTAACTTGTCTTTGAATCCATTTTCATAGGGAAATTCTATGTTCACCCACCGGAAGTGTTGAACACACCCACCATTTAAAAATTTTTTAATTACTAAAATGGCCTCATGTGAAAGGTCGAAATTGCCCTTTACCACTAGCATCCATCTTCCTACTTTGGTTCAGCAGTAGCAGTGGGTCTCGTTTCTCTTCTCTTATTCTTCTTCTTTTTCTTCTTCATTCTCCCTTTTATCCCTTCCCTTCTCACTGTCCCTCTGCACTCCTTCCTCCTCATTGATTTTCATCTCCTTCGTCATCATCTTCTTAAACTGTTTTTTAGTATTGTCAAGTCTCTCCTCCATTTCTTGAATGAGCTTGGAAGTACTCATCTCCCTGCACCACATTGTGTATTTAAAGTAGGCATTTGCAATATGGACTAGCAGTTGACGATCTACGAAAACAAAGTATACGTTTTGACTTCGTTTTCTTTTTTCTTCTCACGTCTTGCTCGGAATTCTAGAACCGCATATTTAATATATGCTTGGTTGTCATAAGACGTGCAACATTATAATGCATGGCACTAATAAACCGCACAAGGTACTTCTGATCGGTCAACGTGAACCGATCAGAAACATTAAGAACGGCCTACATATACCGTGTAGTATAATATTGCACGGTGATAAAGGAGGGTGCAGTGATAAACTAATAATTTGTGATATATTTGCAGGAGATTGGATCAACTGGTGCTAGAGAGTGCCTCTTCACCACTGACATGATATTCAGAAGCCGAGAGGCCCTAATCCAATGAACAAGGGATGTTGGAAAAAAACATGGCTTGGTAATTGTAATCAAGACTTCAGATGTCGGTGGAGATGGAAGAAAGCCGAGAATCGTTTTTTCTTGTAAGAGAAGTGGTATTTACAGGGGTCCATCAAAGGTCTTCGAAAAGAAAAATCCTAACAAGGCAACGGGAATGAAGAAGTGTAGTTGCCATTTTGCTTTGAAGGGCCGAAAGTTGGCAACTGACGACGATTGGATGTTAACAGTGGTTTGTGGGGTGCACAATCAACCAAACACACAGCATCCCGAAGGGCACTCGTTTGCTAGGAGGCTTTTTGGGAAAGAAATCAACGTTTTGATTGATATGTCTAAGAGTTTGGTGAAGCCGAAGAACATCCTTCAAACATTACAGGAAAATGATGTGCACAACACCACTACGATGAAGAGTATCTGCAATGCTCCCCAGAAGTTTAGGGTGACAGAGATGGTCGGTCGATCACAGATGCAGCAACTCATGATGCATTTGGAGAAGAACAACTACATTGAGTATCACATTAGCAACGACGCTACAGATGTTATCATGGACCTATTCTGGGCACATCCATCATCTATTCAATTATTACGTGGATTTCCAAAAGTTATACAATGCAGACTTCTGTTAAAAATGAAAATCAATAAGAGGAAACAACGTAATTAAAGATATCATATTTTTTTGTACTGCTTGATTCAATTATACAATGCAGACTTCTTCTGCACGGCGCAATGAAAACGTGCATTTTGTGTTCGAAAGCCATGATTGAACCGTGCATATTTTATATGCTCACTCAATACATGTCGTGCATATAAAAAATGCACAGCTTAGATGGGCTGTGTATATAGTACCTACATGGCATCGATGTGCCGTGCATACAATCCCTGCACGTTTCTGGATTGCCGAGCAGATCGCGAACAACTGCATGAAGAAGAACAACAACAACAATGGATAGGGTAAATTTAGAGTTTGAAACTCCCATCCATGTCATTTATTAGGGACTTCCTTATTTTTTGCAAACGTCTATACTCTCTAATGCATAAATTACAACCTAAAAAAATATGTGAAAATGATAAACCTATGAACAAGAAGAAGAAGAAGAAGAGCTCACCTTGTTTAAGTGTCCCTGATGATAAATACAAGCAGTGCAATGTAGAAAGGAAATGATGGTGATGAGAGCTGTGAGCTTAGCAGTGGAGAAGAGGTCGACGGAGAAGAGTTTGACGCTTCCGATTGGTCTCAAATTGGAAAATTGTCGACGAGGGAATGCAGAAGGAAATGAAACGACTTGTTCTTCTCGCGTGGGTAGTTTGGATATTATGGTGGATGGGCTCAGCAAAATGTTTTTATAAATTTATTGGGTGTGGTGAGCTCAGCAAGTGGGTGTGTTCAACACGTCCGGTGGGTGCATATAGAATTTTCCATTTTCATGTCTACTGTTCCCACACTAAATCAAGTGATAAGCTCAAAAAGATGAAAATAAAGTTTTTCATGGGCCATGCAAAACTATTTTCTTTAGATGAAGATACTCAGGAATCTGGGCCCATTCCCAAATGTCCATGAACCCAAGTGTGACATATTTTAGACATAATATTTTGCAAACATAATATGCATTATACTTAAAATATGTAAATACAAATTAAACACAAGGTTTTTCTATAGCTAAGTTAGAATGCACATACTCTTATTGGGTATGGGTCCTACTTAGTACATTTGCTCAGAGAGCACAACATATTTATCATGCTACTTGTGGTAAACCGATCAATTACAATCTCCATTTAAAGATCCAGCTCATCCATATGTGACCAACACTTAATTTTCAAGACGTTGGGATCAAAATTATTATCATATGAATCATTCACTTATTAGATTTATAAGATAAAGTCCCGGCCATCATATATACTAGTAATTTAAATCCTAAGAAAGTCGAGATCCTATCCACATCTTCACCTTATTTTCTAATTCTCACTTCTTTAATATTCCTTTATGTATTCAAGTCCATGGAAATAAACAGGACCTTATATCAGTGACCATTCACAACATTAATTTAATCTAACAATCTAGAGTTGAACATTGCATCATATCTTGTATAAACATCTCATAGTTTTTGACACCTATGAAACAATTATGGTTACTTTGCTTCCATGCCAGCTAAACTTTCTATGATAGTGGTGATGGGAGCTGAACTGTTCATTCTTCAGATCCCACCATAATAAAAACTACAATAATTGGACAATCCCTGACAACAGTGATGTACAAATAGGAACTAGGAAATAGCCATATCTCTCTCCTAATGAGAGAAAACCCATCAATTGGATGTTGAGATGGCTTAATGGAAAAGGAGTGTTGTGTAGTTGCAAATTGCATGTGAATTCCTCATGATGGATGCTTAGGGTCATCATTTCTCTCACAATGATACCTCATATATAATGTACACACAAGCAACATGATGTTGCAAATATAAAGTTCATGTTTAGTCAATCCCTTCTCCATGAACTGGCTAATGATTTATGGCTAAATTACGTCTCAAATGACTTGAATGACTTGTAGCATCTAGTCATTATAACAGTAGTTGATATATATATATATATATATATATATATATATATATATATATATATATATGGATTGATCCAGTGAGAACTGTCACTGTGAAAACTTTTTTGTGAGGCCCACTGGGGATCCCATTTTGGGATGGGATTGATGGAGATTAAAAGATCTATATGAAACCACCCTGAATATCAAGTTTGGCCCAATTCCATGCTCCTTCATCCATGACCGATAAGCCCAGTCCATTCATATGGGTATATAGTCGATCCAATCTAACGGTCCAGTTCATTCACATTTGTGCCAAACTCTGGGCGTGTGACATCAAGGGGGTCCATGTCCATTGCAAGGTTTGAATTGGGTGATAGGTGGGCCCCACCCATAGTTCTCACGGTTTGAACCGTGAGAATAGTTCTCACCTAATTATTTCCCATATTGAAGATAGGTGATTTTGAGTCTTTCTTTCCATTCAGATTGAGTGGGATCTAGAAGGATCTTAAGTAATGATCGATCGCCTTCAGTAGACATAGAAGGAATATCTCCATTAGGAATTAACTAAAAAAAGAAGAAGAATGGAGACCAGCATAATAGTCCAAGCAGACTCATTTTTGGAAGATCCTTCTTTTTCCAAAATACTCCAATTAGGACTGGATGTATATGAAGCAGAGAAAGGCAAAAAACTGGTGCTACACTAGTCTTTGACTAGAAATTCTTGGAGGAAAATTTCAGTGACAAAATACTTGAAGGTTGAGTAACTTTGTTTTTAAATATTTTAGCATTCCTTTTCTTCCAAATAGACATAAGCCTGAAAAATCAGTTTACCCATACATTGAAGATCGGAGTTTTGCTCCAAACAACTCATGAGCGATAAAATCATGTTTGAAAGAGAATCATGAGGATGTTTGAAGAAGATCAGTCCACACCCTTAAAGAGTAGAGACATTGAGAAAACATATGAGCAATGGTCTCTCAAGTGCATAGGCGGACACACATATAGGGGTCTAGGGCTGAAGCTCCCACCCAACTGGAAAAATACACATGAGGTCCCTAAAGCCCAACTAGGATAACCCCCACTTAAAAAATTATCCAGCTCTCAACTATTTCCCCAAACTCTCTCCCTCTCAAAAATCCCTAAACTGAAAGAAACCCTCAAATCACACTCCGTATTGGCATTGGCGAGCCGCCGCCGTCCCTCCCTAAGTAGGTATTCCTTACGGTGCGGTGCCGTCGCCGTTTCCCAATTTTTCTTTCATTCTTGAAAACCCTTCTCTAGGTAGATACCCTTATTTGTTCAGTTTCTCTGCTTTCGTGTACTGATTGTCAATTTGTTAGATCATTTTTATATTCTAAACATCTAACATTTTTGTCCTTACATTTTCATATTTTGCCCAACACCATTTCTTGTCACCATACTGACATGGAGTCTTTAAGGGCACATTTGCCTAACATGAGGAAAATCACTCGGATTTTCTATGCGGTCATTTTTTAACTAGCTGGTGCGACGATATTTTGCACAAAATAGAAACTTTTTTAAAATGATTTTCCATTGTAGAAAGCAAACAATTGCAGATGAGCGCAAATTGGGTGGCTCATTTCAAAATCTACAAAAGATCTGTCTCAACATCTCTTTGATTCATTGTAAGACCTATCCAAAGCAGTGTTTTTTTTTTCCTTTTCTTCTTTTAATTTCAAAATAGTATTCCGGAATTTGGCATCATTCAACACTTTATCATCTTTCTCAAAACCATCATTTTCACTTTTCAAATGATTAAAGTACATTAAGCGGTTTAAATGTGTTTGGATTATTTGGATGTATTTCACAATATTCTCAAAATCTATTAAAATGTAAAAAATATGAAATTGAATGTATTGATGTCATGAGTATGAGAATGTTAATGATTTGGATCATAAAATTGTGACCCACAAATTTATTGGCTGGGTCTTTTATATGTATATATATATATATATATATATATATATATATATATATATATATATATATTTCCACAAGTTACTCAAAACCTACAATTTGTGATAATCTTATTCAACTAATCAAGATAGTTCAAATAGATCCATTAGGCGGCCGGATATGGTTACCATACTATGTTCATTTAGATTAGATTAGCTTTTGATTCATTTGAGAAATATGGTCCCCACTAATCAGACCTAAGTCTTGATTAGCAATGAGTGAATATTTTATTTCCAACACGACTTTGCTTCTTAATTTCTAGGCTTACAATGAAATGTGATTCAGCTCATGGGTCGACCTAGCATAATTTTTTAAGCCTATTTTTTAAATCAAATCGAAGCCTATATAAATTCAAACTCAAACTTTAGTTTTATTAATATAATGCAACTTAAGTTGAAATAGATTTAAATATTGGAAGCAAATCTAATTTTATTTATTTAAGTACTTTAGTAGTTGGGACTATAGTTCAACACTACTGATTAACACTTTTCTTTTCGCCACTTTCTTTATTTTTATTTAGTTATTTACAATGGCTAAGAAGAGTGGGCCAATGGTTGTCTTGGGTTCATTCATTTTAAAATGAGAGCTTCGTTTTATAAGGATAGAAGAACAAGAATAGAGAATTCAATATAGTGTTTGTTGTTTTATCTCATATGATGTTATAAAAAACTAGTGTGATTTTTTTAGTAGCTCTTAAAACTCAGATAACACATATCAATTTGACCGTCACTAAAACTCATCTTTCGGGTTATCGTTTTAAATAAAAAAGAGCATCAACCTGCCTCCTAACGAAAGAAACCTTAGTCTTTAAAGAGCCCTTTACAAGCATCCATACACATAAAGAAAGATTTCTAACATATCCTTTGAACCAAACTCAATCCAATCTAGAGTGTGAAGGTCTACAATTTGATAGTGGGACCCACTCCAATTAAAATAAAATATTACAGCATGTCAATGGAGGGGATGAAACTCATTTTGAATGACTTGAATTATCATTACACGGGCTTCTTGATAAAGTACTGGAGACCTATTACATGTTCTAACATAATAGCTGCCATAGGAAATATTTATGATCTCTATAGTTAAAAAACCGGTTGAGTATGTACGATGCCGTACAAAAAAATGCAGTTTGCAAAAAATAAAGAAAGAAAAAGAATAGATAAATATATCATATATAAATCTAGGTCGACTGTGTTATAAAAAGCTGTCTAGTCAACACCCTTGCTACTAGAATGTTCCCCAAAGTCTCAGGTCCAGAAATACATCAAATGTCTAAAAATATTATATAGGTATTTATGAGAATTTACATTTTTCCACCAAATGTCAAGTCTACTTTCAAGCCACCATTAATTTTCAATAATGAGACATTTGAAGGTGCGTTTACTTAGAATGGCTACTAGTTTCACAAATCAATGCATAACGGAAGTAAAGACTAAATAAAAGTAAACTTGCAAATAAATCTATGAAACAATTACCACAAGAAGGCAGACACAATCTTTTGTGTGGAAACCCTATCAAAGGAAAAACACCACGATCTTAAATTAATAACTATTGAACAGTTACAAGATATACCCATAGCTCCCTTTCCAGTCAATACGTCGACCTAAGGAATGTAGTTGTTATTACACAACTTCTCATGTTGCCATGACTCCTCCGCCATGCACCGTTATTCGCATTTGATCCAGCAACAACACCTTGTCAACCAAAATGAATAATCTTCTACAAGAGAGTAGAAGCAGTAAATCTTCTAGAGCAGATCTTCAGCACAACATCTCAATGACTATAGAGAATTAAAAAAATCTCTCATAAGGTTTTCTTACCTCAAAACAATGAGAGAATTACTTGATGTGTCTTATATCTTCAATATCCACACTCATCTTTTTTTAGAGTTGAGAAAAACACCCTTTATATAACTTTGAACTTGTGCCTTATAACTAGAACACAAATATGACTTAAAGTGGGAAACACAAGTCTCAAAAGGAAACAAATCCGCATCCCATGTTGGAAACTTTCCGTCATCCGATTGATCGGAGAGAGGATCTCGGTCTGATCGATCGGGCCTTGTGGGTTCACCCGGACTTCTTCTGAATTCTTCGTTGTCTTCGCTTTAGTTCTTTCGGTAACACAATCATAGTCAATTCTAAAATAAATGGAAAATACAATTCAATGGACCAAGAGTTATTTCCAACCTATGAATTAGTAAATACAACTAAAATCCTAAAAACATTTAATTTCCTCTTGCCATATAAGTTAATTTACCTAATAACATATGGAACTGATTTCCTGTTATTGAAGTTTTTTGAAAGCATATCAATTTGATTTGTAAGTTTCCATAAATCCATCCTCGTGGATCATTTTTTTGACCTATAGAGTTCTAAAAATTCTTAAATATTTAGCTTTCAAAACGAGCCTTTTTGTATGCTAGAGTGGACAAAATTGGGAAAATGGGGACTTCAGTAATCCCCAACATGAATTCTCAATGTCCTCGCAAACAGATCCCAACTCCTATAAGACTTGTCAAAAAACAACGGAAAGAAGGAAATTAGAAGCCGACCGAGGTAGAGATTCCACCGCCATATTAGATTTGACGAGAAATGTTCTCTTGCGACGTACTATATAAGTAGTTCAACTCTATGGGCCCACTTGGGTCCATCTTTGATCCGTGCATGCCCTTTCATGCGCTCATCCTCCTAATATTTGTCAATGGCCCCAATTTCACTCTCATGAAACCTTCATCACCGTTGAATTAAATCTTAAAGAAATCTATAATTAAAAGACCACTAAATTTTATCACTATTAAATCAAGGGCCAAGATGATTTGATGGGCTAAATTTTTTTTTTTGTTAACTCTTATTGAAAAAGGAGACCTTTTTCCTATACCCCACCCCATAAATAATAATCAGAGATCTAAATGGATCGTATGTAGGGTTGTTAATCCAGCCCTTTGATAAGGAGGCCAGGCCCGGCCTGACTCAGCCATCAAAGTGAGGGTTTTTCTTTTTGTCCTAAAGCCCAAGGGTAGGGTAGGTTAGAGTAGGGTCCGATTTGAAAAGCGCACAACTTTGAGGGCTGAGCTAGGGCTTGACTTAGTTAGCCTAAGGGGGGTTGGCCCTTTATTTATTAATATATAAAATAAGCAATATGTTTAATATATATAGATATTTGGATCTTTAGAAAAAATATTATAAAGAACTCTAATTAGCAATTAATGAGAGAGACTTAATATATTGTCCAAGAATAATAACCAAATCTTAGAATTCTTTTTGACAGATATCTTCATCTAGCTAAGGGGGGTTGGCCCTTTATTTATTAATATATAAAATAAGCAATATGTATAATATATATAGATATATGGATCTTTAGAAAAAAATATTATAAAGAACTCTAATTAGCAATTAATGATAGAGACTTAATATATTGTCCAAGAATAATAATCAAATCTCAGAATTCTTTTTGATAGATATCTTCATAGATTACAATATTGCCACTTATGTTTTATTATTATTATTTTTTATAACAGTATGTTTGATTCTATGTTTTTTTTGAACGTTATGCTTGATTCTATGTTTGCCCAGCATGGACAAATCATTCATTTGGCCTTAGCTCTTGAAGGTAAGATAAGGGCTTTTATATTGCAGGCCCATCATAGGCTCCAAGGCTTTCGCTCTATGTAAACCCAGCCCACATATATGTGGGTAAGGTAAGGGCTAACCTCAGCCGTGCCAAGGCCCAGCCATTTGACAGCCCCAGTTGCATGAGCTGCTGCACCACAAATGAGAACACCACAGGCTGCTCGTAGTCGTAGCAGAACATTCCCCGTGAATTTATGCTCCCGCGGCGTACGCTGCCGCCCGCGCCCCTTTCATGCCAAATCTCCTTCTTCGTACAAAATTTCCTATTTCGTACGTCCCCTTCCCATCTCTCTTTCCTCGAAACTCCACATTTTCATGTAGAAAACCCGACCTTTCTTCACATTCACCTATTCACATCATCGCATTATAATATATATAGAAAGATACGAAAGCCCCAAAACCAGATCGTTTCGCTCTCTCTCTCTCTCTCTCTCTCTCTAACATCTGTAACCTCATACGAGATCTGACTTCTTATTCAAATCTCCAAGATATTCTGAAATCTCTTTTATTCATCGCTTTCTCCTCTCAGATCTGAGAAGAATCCATGGAAGAAAATGGGGAAATCGAGGGCCCGGACGAGGAATTCCCTTCGACGAGGGGGCGGCAATACCTCCCCGTCGGCGCTAACGACCGCGCCGTTCTTCAGATGTCGTCCATCGAGGGTCCGTCCGGATCTTTGTCCGAGCAAGTGCCAGGTCACGAAAACTCTTTGAAGTAAGTTCATCTGTCTTTCTCTCTCTCTCTGCTGAATCCTCATGTTTTGGTTTTTGTTTTTGTATTGATCTGGTGCTACTGGATCTCTTATATTAGGGTTTTGTTCGTTTTGATTTGGTTGGAGATGGTTGTGGTTTTTCTGTGTTGGATCGAATTGTCGTTTGATGGGCGATCTGATGTACGGATTTCTGTGAAGATGGGGTTTTAGTTGAGTGATTGGGAGATGGTTGTAGGAGTAATGTAGAATCACACAAGAACTGGAAATGGTTGTAGAGAAATGTAGGAATGAGATTAGATGCAGTGTTATTTGATATTTAGTTTGTAAATGTGTACAAATGCAGAACTAATGAGGGAAACAGATTACATGGAAAAGGAGATGGCCAAAATGATATAGGAGGTGTTTTCCATATGGTAAACTAGACACAATAAAACAAACTGCCTTAAGATTTTTAGAGTGATATGAGTGTCCAATTAAAGTAGATAGAGGACTTATGACTTCAAATTGCGGAGCCATGGGCAGTTCTTCCCTTTGGAAAACCAAGAAATGGCATTGAGTTACTCTCCTGTATGAGCCTCCAAAACAATAAGTAATGGAGGTCCTTAGGGAATCTATAATAGCCATACTTTCTGCCACATTGGAATCCATAATTTCAAGTGGATCAGAGTACATTTTTCAAATATTACCCTTTTTTTTTTTTTGTCCTTAAAACAATGTGAATGCCAGCCAGATAATATTTTCTCTCTGGGGGCGACATCAGCATTGCAGTTAATAAGACCCCTCAGAGGAGGAAGCCACTTTGACACAATTCTTCCATTAGGAACTAAGCTGATCATGCAAGCAGAACAATTCCTCGACAAATTTGCTTAAATATCTCCTTAGATAAGGTTCACATTCCCATTCTAAACTTGATGAGCTGTACCACTTGCGAAGATGTTGTTATGCTGTTCAACTCCCCCAATTTGCACGCAGGCACTTGCACAAAGACCACCAAATTGTCACTAAACAATAGTTTTGATCAGTTTTTTCCCCATAGCTGAAAAAGTGATTTCACCAGCCCAAGAATGTGTTAGGCCCTATGATGCACAGATACTTCAAAATGGGCAACATATCGTGTCGTATCGTATCCGATACTTCACTTTTTATGTGTAAAATCCATATCCCTGCCGTGTCTATGGCGTGTCCTTGCCGTATCCATGCCGTATCTGGGCATCATAGGTTAGGCCGACTGATGGGGAAATGCCATGCAACACCAAATAAGGGAAGAGCTTGGTGCCAAATGTAGTAAGAGAAAGGACAGTGCGGGAGTTGGTTGCCATTTAACTTTTATCTGCTACTGCCGACCAGTTAGGGATGGCAATGGGGCAAGTTGGTATGGGTTAGGGTAAACCCAAACCTGCGCCGTCTTAAGTTTTTCTCATCCAAGCCCGATCCACCCCATGACAGGTCACTGGTATATGATACCAAACCTGCCCCATTCAGGTTGGGGTCAGGTCGAATTTAAAATATATGAATGCATGGGAATGAATGTAGTAGAGATAGAGTACACCACCTTTTCTTTCCACATGCGTTAAGTTTATGCCCAACACCACTTGAACTATATGAGTTTTATTTATAATTTTAAAAGAACTACATACATATTATATATATGGAACAGGGTGGGTATAACAACAAAACCCAAACATGCCCTGAATTGAGAAAACCATTACCAAACCTGCTCCTAATAGGAGCTGGGGCAAGGCGGGTCCCCGTTTAAACCCTACCCTTTGCCATCACTACGACCAATGAAAAGCTTTAATCTTTGGAGTGGCGAAAGGAGTAAAGAGTGCTTATGACAATGATTTGGAGGAGAACACGTTGGAAGGTTGTGTGGCCAAATGCGAACACCAGTATAATCCTTGCAAGGATAACATTCTAGGTAAAAGATTTAATGAGCAGTCATGCTCAATTGACTTTGACTTAGATAGACTTCTTGTGAACACTTGGCTTCAATCCACTTTTCTCCACGACGATTTGTAATACCCCCTGACTGATGTACAAAAGATAGTTTGGAAGGGACTCTCTAAGGGAAACCTGACCAACCAAGATATCCTCCTAAAACTAGTCTATTGCCCGACTGACTTTGTAGTCACCCCTATTTTTGAAGACTCTGCCCACAAAGCAGACTCATCCCCACATTTGAAATAGAATGCCATCATAAATTTCTGCACTTGAGTTTCTACTTGGGACCCGATGCCACTCTCCCACCCCTTACAAGAAAACAATCACTATATGCAAAGCATGCCCATTGTAATTTAATTGTGGATTTTAAGATTGTTGAAGTCCTCTTCTTCTAGGTAAAAATCTCTGGAGCTAAACATGCCACGGGGAACTTAACTATAGATTTTTGTGGTCGAATCGTCCATAATTGAGGCTGCTAAATGGTGGCTTGATGCAGCAGCACCAATACCTGACGTGAGATATATTGTGGGCCACATGTGGGACCCATGGGATCCTAATTATTATTAGTTTTAGTTTTAGCAAAGATTGTATTTAGGATTAGTTTCTAATTTGAGTAGGATTCTTATTTTTGTTTCCTGGTTTGATTAGGACTATTTCTTAGGGCTTAAGTTTCTTTTATTATAAATATAGCATTGTAGTGATCAATGATCCCAGATATTTGAGTTAATAGAATTTTCCCTTTGTGGGTTTATCGTTGGAGAGTTTCTTCTTCGTGTGATTGTTCCCGTGGGAACCCTAATTGTGCCCCGGCAATTGCATCCTAACCCTAGGATTGCATCAATTGGTATCAGAGTGAAGATCCACATCGCCCCTGTCACCCTCCGGTCATTGATTGGAGCTTATCCATCCATCATCACCACCATCCACTCCCTTCCATTCATCATCCCATGACCCAACTTCCAATCCACAGAAATCCCTGCCTTCCCAAAACTGTGCCTAGACCTAGTCCAGAAAACCCCTTCGCCAAAAACTAGCTGGAACCAACCTACCCCTTAATCTTGAAGCCCCTTCCCATCTACCCCCAGGACCCTAGCACCCAGCCGACCTCTTCAAACCACCTTTACTGTGTTGTTGTTCCTTCCCGGCTGCACTTATCAACATCCAATCCCACCGGCCCATATTGAAAAAAAAAAAAAGAACAACAAATTAGAGAGAGAGGAAGAACAGTCGAACAGAAAAAAAAAAAAAAAAAGAGGCAGAAGGCGAAGAAGAAAAGAAGCAGCAGCAGCGGAGAGAGAGAAAGAGCACAAAAGAAGGAGGTGCACAAAGAAGAAAACATACCTGGCACCAATCGACCTTCATCTGCAGCGATCAGCACCCAACAACATCACAGCAGCACCACCAACTGCTCCTGGGATCGTCACAGCAGCTTCTCTTCGTTTTTGTTCTTAATCAAGCAGGTAAGCCCACAGCCTTTTATTATCTTCCTACACGATCTCCAAGGCAAGGCCAAAAAGCAAAACTGTTGTACCTCACATGTCCACCGTACAAGTGAACAGGGCCTGAGTTTAAGTCTCTGACCCGAGCTTCAACACGAATCCGGTTCACTTTCAGCAATCTGAACCAGACCTTTCAGTTTGGGCCTGATCTAAGCCAAAGCTGGATCCAGCCCATCTGCGGCAAAAAAACAAGGGTGCAGTCAGGTGGGCCTAATTCAAATCCGACCCATTAGCAAACGAAAGCCTTCCAGTGGAGTGCAAGGTCAACAGATTTGACAAGATCAATGGTTAAAACTTCTTTTTTGCGATATCAGGCTCATTCACTGTTAGATTTCCGATCCGTCTTTGTCAGCGTATTTGTCGTAGGCAGATCTACACATCAGGTTCGTCATACTTTCATCAACGATGAGACTCCGTGATACCACAATCTTCAACATACTTCAAAGATGCAAATATGCAGATAAATATGGCTCATGGTATTTTAAAAATGAAGTCTATTTTCGGTCCTTTCTTGATTTGAAACAAGGAGAATTATTTGTTATTGACTATGGTGACATGTTTTCATGGCTTCAAGACAAGTGTGGATTAGAAAGATGATGAGGAACACGACTTGATTAGTTTCATCTGAGGCTTGGGACCGGAAACAGTGGAGAAAATGAATGACACAAAATATTCATGAGGCATATTGGGAATCAATTTGTGTGGAGCGGATATTTAAAAGGTTTCGTCTAGCGGAAGTTACTCCTCAAGAAGAAAAGTCGTCTCATGTAACAGACCGTGTTGAGGAACCAGTGCCAGCGGATATGCAGATCGATCAGCCAGAGTTAGACACAAAAGATTTCACATCTACAATTGGCCTTGAAATTTCTCCTATGAGTATGGATAATCCCGAAGTGCAAACACCAAGCGAGGAAGAGCAAGTTGTTGATATTCCCCACATTAATTCTCCTATTGATTTTGTCTTTGGAGATCAACAATATCAACTGGGAGATGACTAGTGGATAGTTAGAGACTATGATTTGATAGTGCAGGTTCTACAAGTAAGGCACATCAACACAAATTTCAACCATAAAAAACAGTCATGCATGAAGTTGTACATGGAAGCTGCAGATCTACCAACGAATCGAAAGTTCATCAGATTGATCTTTGATCCAGGTGGACATTTTTTGAACTCGAGGTCGAGTTCTTTCCAAGCTGGGGAGAATGATGCAGCAGCACCAATACCTGACGTAAGATATATTGTGGGCCACATGTGGGACCCATGAGATCCTAATTATCATTAGTTTTCGTTTTAGTTTTAGTAAAGATTGTATTTAGGATTAGTTTCTAATTTGAATAGGATTCTTATTTTTGTTTCCTAGTTTGATTAGGACTGTTTCTTAGGGCTTAAGTTTCTTTTATTATAAATATAGCATTGTAGAGATCAATGATCCCAGAGATTTGAGGTAATAGAATTTTCCCTTTGTGGGTTTATCATTGGAGAGTTTCTTCTTCGCGTGATTGTTCCTGTGGGAACCCTAATTGTGTCCCGGCACTTGCGTCCTAACCCTAGGATTGCATCACGACTCAATTTGGATAATTGGTGCACTCCAGTTTTGATTGGTTATGCTGTTTTTTCTTTACACAACTCTTACACTCGATAGTGCAACTTCACCGTGTTTTAGGTAATGTTGATTTTAACAGATCTTCAGAGAATCTCAAAAGAATATAAATGAATGAATCAAGTTGAGTGCTGTATCTCTTGTGGCCTCCTCTATTTATAATATTTCACTATCTTTGGAATGTTACAATTGGTGGATCCCCTTTGATTTGGGATAATTTACAATCACTGTCAATATACATGGAAAGAAATCTATTCCTACAGCTGTCACACAAAACACGAGTCAAATGGCTGAGTCAGCGACATGTGGCCCACCTAAATAGGCCTATTGGATCTTCTTTGGTACCTCCTCAAATTGGTGCTGGGGAATCGGCCAGCAGTAATTTGCCTATGAATCATTGATGACAATAGTGGAGAAGCAAGAAAATCTCACGAGTTTAGGAGTGCTCTGATACCATAAGTCCATAACAAATCCTCAGAGAATCTTAAAAGAATATAGATGAATGGCTTTAGTGGAATGCCTTCTCCCTTATGGCCTCCTCTATTTATGATATTCTAGTCACTATCTTTGGAATGTTACAATTGGAGAATCCCCTTTGATTTGGGATAATTTACAATCATTGTCATTATACATGGAAAGAAATCTATCCCTATGGTTTTCAGCAAGCGAGTCAGCAGCATGCCGCATGCAGCCCACCTAAGTGGGCCCATCGAATCTTCTTTGATAGATTTGTCCATCATTCTTTTTAGTGTCTACCCAAATAGCTGCCTTGATGCTTTCTTATAGGCATAGGTTTCTCTTATGAATAAAAGTTAAATGTAAAATTTTCCTTTCTAGACATTTCTGCCAGTTGTTCGAATAGTGAGAACGACTTTTGTTGCGTTTGTATATGTTAAAATATTTTCAAACTGGTTTCCTAAAATATTAGATTCTAGTCTTACAAGTTGCTCTATTACTTCTTGAAGTTCCATTTTTGACTTATTTGTTCGATTATTCACTAGCATAATTTAAGTTCATCTATTTATGCTATAACAAGCGACCACAAATTAGGCTATAATTAAGATTTATTTTCTCCCATTCATCACAGGCCTATGATGTGGTATTCTTTCTTACTAAGCGGTTACGATTTATGTTACTTGATGATTTTTTCCTCTCTCTCTCTCTCTCTCTCTCTCTCTCTCTCTCTCTCTCTCTCGAATTCTTTCTATCTAAAAAAATATTTAATTGTTAGGTTCGATTAGTGTCACTAGTCCAGATAAATCAATCTGAGTCTTCTCCAGAATTGGTCAGATCAAGATCTTTGCATTCACTTGATAGAGGAACTTTTAGTGATGGGACTCACCAGAGCTTATCGCTTTTACCAAAATAGTTGGACTTATTAATGTTAGCTTTTGCAGCAATTCTTTGAAGGTGCTCTTGTGAGACGACCTTCTCTCTTATTTATTTGTGTGCTTTATTACTTCTGCCAGTCACTTACCTCATATTGTAGATGCAACTTTTGTTTTCTTTTCAATGCAAAAGTGTTACTTCTATTCATGTTGAAGAAATATTATCATAGTTTTCATATCTGACAGGAAAATTAAGGTGACATCGCAAGCAAACATGAGAAATGATGCAACAGTTGATATTAATGAAGAATTTGGTAGAAACCAGAGTGAATCCAAGTTGGAGTTGTTTGGTTTTGATTCTCTTGTTAATATTTTGGGCCTTAAGAGGTACTTGACATATCTCAACAGAAACATTACCATTTTGGCATTTCTATTTTGAGCTGTTTTTATTATTTCAACTGTATTCCTTCTCCTCTGGTCATCGTTTTATTTTATTTATTTTTCATTTCTTAATGGAGCTAGCAAAGCATGCAATTTTTGCTGTTGTAGATAAATAGCTGCTCCTGGTTCTGTTGGAAGTTATGCAAGTAGTTTGTCATAAGTTATTTTTAATGGTTTAATCAGATAAGTAATTACAGTATGACAGGGGAACAAATTGCCGCACCTTCCAGTCCTAGAGATGGTGAGGATGTTTCTATGACACTTGGACGCCCCAAGGTACAGTCTCTGTAGCTTGATAGCAGTACTTCCATGATTGTACTCCTTCAAATTTGATTGCAAGATCATTTATTTTATGTGTTGGATCAAACTAATGTCCATGATCTGTATAATATATGATGTTTTCTTAGGAGATCATATATAATGATAAGCATTGGTAACCAGAAAATAGGGAATATTATATTGGTAGAGCCATCTAATCAAACTTTTCTTTGTTATGGTCATGTAAAATCACTTTGTGCTTGGGATTTTCTATATATGCTTATGGTCATTTGTACGTATTTGTTGAATGGCTTTGTATTTTGTTTTCTGCAGCCTACTGATCTTAAACTTGGAACAATGATGGGTGTATTTGTGCCATGCTTGCAAAATATTTTGGGAATCATTTACTATATCCGGTTTTCTTGGTAATAGCATCTTTCTCTAACAACTTTTTTTTGTTCATTCGCTGTCTCTTATTTTAATTACCAGATTTGTGCCTCTGTATTTTAGACCGCACATTTAGTTCTGTGACATTCCTTTTTTCGTTGTTATATCAGGACATCTGGACAATAATGTGCTAGATGTTTAGACCATATCAGACATGAAAATCTTCAAACTTTGTTACTGGTATGCACCAAGCAACCTAGAAATAAGCTACTAATATGCACACAATTAAAACTCGCAAGCGCACAAGATCACTATGTAGTGTAGTGAATTGTAAGTACGAGGTCGATCCACGAAGACTTGTGATAAAACAATGTCAAAAATAACTAAAACTCAGAATATTAAAAGAAACAATTGAATAATGAAAGATTGAATTAAACTACTAAAAACAGTAAATTAAACTATCAAAAGCTAAATAGAAATTAATCTAAAGCACACAACTGAAATTAGCATTGAAAACAATGAGAATGAATGAACTAGGGTTTCATCTACTCCCCTAACCAATCCTATGCATGTCCCTTATTATCTTTTAATCAAAAATCAGATTTTATTAGTGACATCTATCAACCTAGACCATGGCATATGTATCTAGATTATTATTCCCCTAAACCTAATTCATGAGTGGCATACTACATGAATTGTTCATTATGATGCAAAAACTAAGCATGGCATATGTCCTAGTCAAAACAAACATAATGCATAAAACAATGGGAAAGATAAATGCATGAGTCTAAGCATGGCATATACTTAGATTATTCATGGTTCTAAACCCTAGATGCTTATCATCAAGATCAATCAAAATTAAGTTAGCTACTCTTAAAATTAATTGAACATCACATGGTTGGCATGGCATATACACAACTCATCAATTAAAAACATGGTTTAGAATCTCAACTAATAAAACTGAAATCTGAATTAAAAGACGCCAAAAGAGACTACATAGAACTAGGCTAGGGTTTCAATTACACCCTAGCCCTAAAAAGTTTAGCTACTCATGTCTGGAATTGAAAACAAAATAGAAAATAGAGCCATAAGAAGAACTCTGAATATTGAAGAAGAATAAATCTGCCAGCAGCTTTTTCTCCTTTTCCTCGCTCCAAAAGCTCTCCAAAAGATGCTCCAAAGGTGCTCCCAATAGTGCTGTATGGCTGCTAGGGTTTGTGGATGATAATGGCTGGTTTTTAGATGGTTTGTGTGATGTTTTATGGCTAGGTATATGGCTGGACGTGGCTAAGTTGTGGCTGGTGTATTCTGCACTTCTACTCCCTTCTATGCCTCTTATAAACTTTGCAACAGCCTCTTTTAGCAAGTAGTTCCCTTATATGATTAGATCTCCACCTTACTTTACAAGTAAGCTTCCTAATTAAAACAGAATAGGAGTCCTCTTTCTTATTAAACTAGACTTTCTAAATCTGATCCTACTTATATTTTATAGAAAGTTCCTCACGTGTGGCCCACAAATCTGAATGTTGATTGCAAATAATTAAATCTGAACTTTTGACATAAAAGTGGGCCCTATTTGATGTGTGTAACATGAGTGTGGGACCCCTCTTTTAGGACTTCTATCTTGACTTGAACTCTTGCTCCAAATTTTCCTTCTTTCTCTCCTTGTTTTTCTCCATTCTTGAACTCCTCTTTTAACTTGAATAGGACTTCCTAAATTCTGGAATTCTTCTATTTGCAATGGATGTGGACCCACCATGGGCCTACTTGATGATTCACGCCCATCTCTTCATTAATT
The DNA here is from genome assembly GCA_003546025.1 of Camphora micrantha. Classification (NCBI taxonomy): domain Eukaryota; kingdom Viridiplantae; phylum Streptophyta; class Magnoliopsida; order Laurales; family Lauraceae; genus Camphora; species Camphora micrantha. The sequence goes on along the minus strand of QPKB01000007.1, from coordinate 29,127,531 downwards.
CTTCTCTTTTTGCTCCTTTTGACCTTAACATAAAAATTAACAAAAACTATGTAAAATCAAATAAAATAACTCTAACTAGCACAAGATGAATCAAATATTAGGGCTTAGATTGCAAACAATTAAGTACTTATCAGTTACACAATGAAAAACATGTATTGGAAGAAATTTGAGCAATGATGTGACTGGTACTCCAAACAGTAATAAGGTCTGATGTGATGATGATGCGTGAAGCAAGAGCGGATGGCATGGATTTAATGGATCTCGTGATTGATGATGCCCTTGATTATTTGGATCAGTTTAATCTATCAAATGCCCTTTTGATCCATCTCAATCAATGCCTAATTAAGAAAGAGGCTTAAATCTAACTTTGGATGGTCAAGATGGACTTCATACGGGCCTTAAATTTGAAACTAAAAATGCTAAATTTTATGGGAATAATTGAATCAATCCTTAATTATGTCTACATCTACTCAAGCCCATAAGGATAGTAATGTGGAATAGAGGGGAGGCAAGGAGAACTCAGATAGAGAACTCGAAGAGAACTTGGGAAAGATCCCAAAAGCACTTGAATTTTCATTAATCATCGACCATTAGAAGCCAAAGAGGCTTTACATCACTTATATGAGAAAAGAAATAATCTTAGAACTAATCTAGACCACTTAAACATATTAATGGCCAGGATTAAAATATCCAATTGTTTAAAACATAAACCATCAAATAGCATAAAATGACTCTAAATAAGTTAAAACATGAGAATTGATGGGCTGGGCCCAAATAGGTTGGTCGAGATAGATGGGTTGAGCCCATGGCTGGTTGACCCATGGGGACCATGGATCTGTCCTGCATCAACTTTTCCCCGTCCTGGAGAGTACTCAACCTCGAGTTCTGTAGATGTCCTCCGGTATCAAAGATCCACCATATGAACTTCCAATTAGCCGCTTGATCTTCCATCTTTTCTTCATAGTGTGGAGGCTTGACTCAATATTGACAACTTCAATATGAGCTTCCACTTAGAAGTAGAATGGGGGTACCTCTGCTTCTGAAATCTGAAGTCTGCTTGAATGTGAGATCTAACCACTAGATGCTTCAATTTGTGAGTTGTTATTGTTTGCACACAATCTCCGAGTCTTAATGGTTGATCTTGATCTCCGAAAATGTAATCAATATGGGGAACCTTAATAACTTGATTGTCTTTTGTAATGTCTTGATTAATAGCCTGTTCTTCTGATGCTTTAATTGGTTGTTCTGGATGTGGGCCTACAATGAGATCCATCGGATGTTCAGTTGGCCTTCTAACCATATCCAATTTTTCAATTTTCTTTGTTGCTTGCATCTGTTGATCACCATTGTTGAAGGATGGAAATTCAGAATGGTCTTCGAATTCTGCTGAAACTTCATTCGTGTCAAGAATCCCACATGTTTCATCTGAATTTTTAGTGACTTCCTTGCTAATTATATTCAGCTCTTCAATGTCCATTGTTTCTTTGTTTTCTACATGCATTGGTCGATCAAACTGTTAGAAGGAGATGCAGTCTCTTTTTCTTTCAATTCATCTGAAGTAAAAATCCTTTGGAGGGATTTTGACTATTACTTGATCTAAATTGATTGTGGAATCAGCTGCTTCTTGCCTTTGTTCATAATATTAGTCTTGATATTCTTCACAATTGGTTCCTTAACATTGGCTTTTGTTGTTTCTTCCTTCTTGCAACTTTGCTTTTCAGAGGCGATAGTATTTTATTAAGCGCTTAACACGAATTGCTTCCCAAAATATATTGTGCACATCTTTGCTGTCTTTCATATTCTTCATTATGCTTGGTCGTAAACCTTTGAGAAAGCGATTGAAGTCAAGTGTCTCGCCCAGTTTACATAAACAATGCAACCTTTCAAATTTGTTTGCATATTCATCCACGGACAATTTTTCTTGTCTTAAATTATGATATTGCTCAAAGTAACCCTTATTTTCAGAATACAAATCTCCATGTTTACATGCATAGGCCATTCTTTGAATATCATTGTAGATTTGCCAGATGTTCATATTGTCCTATGATTCCATATTGACTTGGATGTGCAATGAAAAATTTTGAACCGACCTTTGTAGATCTTCTTGATAGGAGTACGCAGGTGAAGATGGCTTGACGATCATAGTCCGGATGGTGAAGATCTTGCTATTTGAAGATGACTGGATAAAATATGATTGAATTTGGGCCCACACTTTTGTCTCTACTTTGTTTTTTTTTTTTTCGCAAAGGTAGTCTGTATTCATTTCACTGAAGTTGCAGTATAGGAGAAGCATACTAAAAACAAAAACAACCCCCAAAAGTATGGTTAGACCATTCATCCCAAAAAGAAAGGGTTGACAAGCCCCAAAAATTCAGGCAGCAACCTGAAGAGACAGGAATATACTTTTGTCTCTACTTAATCTAAAAATCTGCTGGCTTCGGACTTCAAGGTAGTTGACCCACGGCAACTTGATCTGACCTTGATGGATCTTCGCTCTGATACCAATTGACGCAGCGCTTGTAGGGAAGAATAGCCAAAAAAACTATTCTCCAAGCTAGCTTAGGGATAAAGATCCATGGGATCCAAACCGTCTTAGTCTCACACTACAGATATACAATCCAGAGAAAAACTCAATGGAGAGATTTCATTAATCAATCAACTTATGAATAAGGGGGATTACAATCCTTTATACAGATTCATCCCATAATTCTAATTAAAATAAAAGTCAAGCAAAAAAGGTCCTCTATCATAAAACTTTGTAAGTGTTCTCATGTTTATCTCTAAAATTCAACTCTTAGTAGGAAATAGGAAGAAGATAGAGAGTGCATGATCTGATGTCTCCTTTTGTGTCCTTAATGGGCTTCTAGTGGGCTTGGTCGACCCATGGATCATGGGTCTAGTATGCATCAAATATCTAATATATCAATCTTAAGTGTGCCTACACATAGTATGGTCTAGACTGCTATACTTGCCCCCAAACTGGTCCGTGGATATAAATTTCGTGCCATTTGAAAAGCCTTTACAAAGTTTTTTTTTTCCCCAACACCTTTAGTGAGAAATCTACAAACTGATTTTTGGGCTTTCATTTGGTTTGTAGACCTCTCTCTCTCTCTCTCTCTCTCTCTCTCCACCTTCTATCTTGTGAATTGATAGTTATACGTTAGGAATGTATATAATTCTTTTTTTTTTAATAATAATGTATATAATTCTTTATTATACCAAAACAAAGAAATGACAAAAGAAATTCTATCTAGATAGAGAAAATTATGATGTGAAAAAAGATCATGGATTCCCTATGATGGCACTGTTCAACAAATGAAAGGGTAGCACAGCTTGGTAGTGAGTTTGTTTTGGGTACAAAATGTCATGGGTTCAAATCCTGTCATCCCTACCTATTACTTCTCCTATGGACAGTAACGAGGAGTCAATTGAGATTGATTAAAATTGGACATAATCTTTTATTTTATGATATTTCACACTTGATTGAAGCTTTATCAATTGGCAAATGACATTGACTTGCCACATAATGGTTTCACTGATTCTAAGCCTTCAATTTGTTTGCTATTTTCTTTCAAGCACTACTACATTCCTTTATAAATTATATATTTGTAGGCCACTGATAGAAGGAATAGAATCTTTTATTTGGAATAGTTAATGAATCCATCCAAGGTGGACCTATATTTAAATGATATAGATCTCTAGATGATGGATGCACATGTGGTCATGTTTGGCAACCAAATCCTCAAGGCCTGTTTGGGTAATTCACTTGTATAGTGAAGTGAAGAGCCGGGTCAAATCAAACAAGAATAAAAGAAGTCAAATCAAAAGGTGCTAATGACAAAAATCCATGTTTGGCCTTTTGTCATTTAGTGGCATGAGAAGGTATCTTTTTTATTCTTTCAGTACAAAGAAGTGGGCTTTTTTATTTATTTATTTAGTCGCATGAGAATGTTTCTTTTTTACATTTAGTGGCTTTTTTTTTTACCATTAAAAAAATTTGTATCTTTTTGACTTAAAAAAAAAAAAAAAAAAAACAAAGGTGATTTTTTGAATTTGGTACTTCTGATTTGACCCTTCTTCTTTTCTTTTCTCGTAAAGTGACCCTTCACTTCACTCTGCAAGTAAATTACCAAAATAGTGAGGAGTTTTAAGGATCCAGAGAGACATTTTCTTGAGGTTTATAACTCAATAATTTTTCTATAAAAATGTGTCAAATCTGATTAACTATGTGAAAAGCATAACAACTCTTACCTCCAAAAAGATATTAAGAAGGTCAACATGATATTCCCTTTTGTCACTGTTCATATTGTACTAGAGTAATATGATATTACAAAGAATTGACCGAATTTAACTATGTTGCGGTTATTGAACATGCTTCTAAGAAGAAAAAAGTTCTCTTCAAAAGACTTTTACCTATTTGCATGTACTAATTTATAAAAAAAAATGCATCTACTGATTCCAACAGAGTTTTTCATTAGAAACATATGGAAGAAAAAATGTCTATATTATAGTCCTGTGGTCTTTTGTTCAGCTCTCTCTCTCTCTCTCTCTCATTGTTTCATCTAACCTTTTCTTCTAGTGGTCCAAGCATCCCTTTTTTTTTTTTACTGTGCTATCTTTTTTCTTTTCTAATTTTTTTTTTTGTTTTACTGTCATCTTTTTTTCCATTGTTATTATTTTTTTAATATTAACTTTTTTTTTCCATTGATCATCTAGCAAGACTCTTTATTGATCAGGATTAGGGAAATGGCATATACACTAATGTTTGTGGTAGTCACTAGAAAAACTCCTTTTTCCTATTGTTTTGGCTACTATTTTATTATAGAAACTAAAAACTTAATGTGTCTATCACGAGTCATTAGTGGTGCTATACTAGTTATTTAATTGATGATCTGTGAATTCAGGGTTTTTGATGGAAATTGACTAGATCCCCTGATTCTATGCATTACAAAGGCTTCTAATCAAAACAGACCATGTCAGCACAAGATGTGCATTCCAGCTTTGCCAAAGAAGACAGGAAGTTATATAAAATTTGAGAAAATCACACAAAGATATGGTATGTTCTGATTGGAAGTCACTGTTGCTTTATGATGCTTGGCATCAGGGATCTGATTCGGGGGAATTATTTTGCTTTTGTTTCCTGTTATAAAGTTAAAGTTAGACCACCAATATCTTCTTAAAATCTGCCCTTTGGAATTGGTTTGGGATTGATTCATTTGAATGATCGAGTTGTCCAGTTCATTTTACATATTATTCCCATGGCATTTTGTGCTCTTGATTTTTGTATTGCTACCATGCTCCCTAATCTTTAAACAACTTGATCTCAAATGCTCCTAAATCAGTACTTATTGAAACTTATATTTGCAGGATTGTTGGAATGGCAGGCATAGGAGAGTCACTTTTGTTGGTTTCCTTTTGTGGCCTGTGTACATTTTTAACTTCAATATCATTAAGTGCAATTGCAACTAATGGTGCAATGAAGGTATACTACAGTTGGTATCTTACAGAGTCTTGATTAGTAATAGTGATGAGATTTATATCTTTGTTTTGATCAGGATTTATTGTGATAACAGTGAATTTACAGCAATAAGATTCTGCATCTCAGAGAAACCAGGACCAAAAAAAAAAAAGAAAAAAGGCCCCTAACAAACTAAAAAAAAAAAAAAAAAAAACAGAGCGCCCACCCTGACATCCAATAATTTTCTGAAAGACTGTCTGATTTCTTTGCAACAGTTCTGTTGGAAAGGGGCAGCCTCCCCAGAAAAGGAATGGGTGAAAATAGCAAAAAACCAGCAGTTTGTACAATCAAGTTCAATACCGGGTGCTAAAAAATCTTGAATAAAAGAGGGCTGAAAAGGCAGTACCTGCAGGCCTTGAAATATGTAAGAAAAATTCTGATGATATATAGGAAAAAAATGGATGTTATGCAGGATCTGTTTCTGTGATCAATTATATGGGTCCCACCTAATGCATTCTCTTCACGCCAGTAACAGGCTTCTAGATCCAGAGTTCAGAACAAGAGTCTCGAGAATACAGAGGCTCAAGATCATGCAGCAGGCCTCATAGTTCTGGCATCCCAGTCCAAAAAGAAGAATATCTTCTTGTAGAGTCAGAACTTGTTCAACCAATTTCTGATACCGTGTAATTTTACGGAGGAACTTAAAGAAGAAGTGATTGGATGGAAAATGGGATAGATCTATGTGATCCCACATTCAGTATATATTGTGTTCTGTTCCTTCATAGATTTGGCAACTGCAGCAGATTTAGGAGTACAGGGAATAATAGAGAGACAAGACTAATATCAACCATAAGAGTATTGAAGTCTGTGGTTGAAATCATGTTCCCTTGTCTCGGTAGTCTGAAGGAGTACACAATATTTTTCTGTCTTCCCACTGAAAATTTATAGTAAAATGAGAAAAAAAAAAAAACCTAGAAAGAGAAATGATTGCTTGGTAACTTGCATCACTATCCTTTTCCCAGTTTGGATATCTGTGTTCCACTTGGTTTGTTTATCTGGTCTAACTGTGAAGCTTCCGCACAAAAATGTTTAAGGCATCTAAAATAATAAAATCCAGGAGTCATACTCAAGTAAGTGACAAAAATGGAGTTTTGTAAGCCTAATGACTGTTGCAAATGAGTTGTTTCACGCCAAACTGCCAATTGAAACTCTAGGTTGCATTATGACCAAGACAACTAGGAATAAGTTGAACGCTGTTTAATTTCAGTGTCTCTGAGCTGAGTTCCTCATACCAACAGCTGGTGGATCAGTTTTGACTGAGATTTTATTGCTTATCTTGTTAAAAATTATGTTATGTTTTTCATATTTGTTATATATCTCCATGGTACATTGCAAAATCTTCTGGTTTTCTCATATCTGTAGAATGACATTTTATTTTATTGCAATTTTCTGTCTGCTATATGAGTTTGATCATGTTGTTGGCTGCTGAGATTCTGTTAATCATCTGGTTTAAAATATACTTTCAGGGTGGTGGGCCATACTATCTCATTGGTCGAGCCCTTGGTCCTGAAGTTGGTGTTAGCATTGGGTTGTGCTTCTTCCTTGGGAATGCAGTTGCTGGATCTTTGTAAGTGTTCAATATGTTCTAGACCCTGGAATATTTTCTCATAATTATTTTCTGATATATTTTTTTTACATGGTTTGATAAAATTCTCGCTGCCGAATGGATCTTTGGATAATTTCTTCTACTTCTGTGAATTTTAATTACATATTGACCCACACTATTTTTCTTCAAAATTTTTTTTGATCGAAAATCTACTTTAAATTTATCTGTTCAATTTTTGATGGTTTGGGGATTCAACCTAAAATCTTGTTAACAATTACAATCATGTTTCCACTGTTTATTGTGGTGTCGTATTCTGCCATGTGCACTTGTTCACTAATCCAAGCCCATGCCGGCGAACATGGATAACACATGTTCATGATGTTGTCTGTTTAGGAAATTTTAACCTTAGAAACTAATTTCATACAATTAGTGATGCTCATGAAAGGATTAACAATGGTCCGCTTCAATGGCCTCTAATTCGATAGTTTCTTTTGACGGTCCTTTTGGCAGCTTCAACCCATTCGATTCCTTTAGAGATAGCCTCTCCTTTGATGATTCCTCATTCATTGGTCCTTTTCTCCAAGCATACGTTGTGTGGCCATTTTGTTGGAGCCTCAAAAGTCAAAAGTCAAATGCATTGTATAGTTGTCCCATTTGATTGCCCCATGTTGGAAGTTCCCTCCAGCGAATGATAGGTAGAAGTTTCGCATTAGGCAGGGGCCCACCATAAATCTTACGTAACAAAAATGGGTCTACTTATTATTAAAGACATGTATGAAGGAGCATTAATAAGTGTAAGAACTACTTGTGGAGAAACAGGGGAATTCCCAGTAACCGTAGCCTTGCATTAGGGGTCAGCCCTAAGCCCTTATCTCTTTGGACTGAATATGAATGAGTTAACTGCTCATATTCAAGAAGAGGTGCCTTAGTGTATGTTATTTGCAAATGATAGTGTTGGTAGTTGAATCAAGAGATGGTGCGAATGCAAAACTCGAGAGATGGCGGAAGGCTTTAGAGTCCGAAGGCTACTAGAACAACTGTGAGAATTGAATACCATGAGATACCACAAAGTGATTCTTTTTGCTACTTTGGGTCTATAATTAGTAAGGACGCGGAGATTGATGAAGATGTCGAACATAGGATAAAAGCGGGATGGTTGAAACGGAGACTTTTTTTTGGAGTGCTTTGTGATCGACGAATGCCAACAAGATTGAAGGGAACATTTTATGGGATAGCGATTAGACCAGCTATGACCTATGGAGCAGAATGTTGGCTAATCAAGAAGCAATATATTCACAAAATGAATGTAGTAGAGATGAGAATGTTGAGGTGGATGTGTAGTAAAACTAGGAAGGATAAAATTAGAATTGAAAGCTTTCAAGAGCATTTATGGGTAGTAGCAATATGGGATAAATTTGAGAAACCTGTTTGAGATAGTTTGGGCATGTCCAATGTATGCCGGCAATGGCGCCATAAGGAAAAGTTTGGAGTATGAAGGTTGATGGCCAACAAAGGGGAAGGGGTAGGCCAAAGAGGACATGGATGACAGTAGTAAAAATAGATATGAAGAAGTGTATAACTTATCTGAGGATTTGGTTTAAGATAGATCGGAATGGGAAACATATTTCGTGTAGCCGACCTCAACATAGTTGGGACAAGGCTTTGATGATGATAGAGTGTGGGGGTTGGGGGATTGAGGTTTTGATGGATTTGAAGTCGGTAAAGGGGGTCTGGGATTTTCTAGGGTTCATTTTGGGTTTTGATGGCTGGGATTTTGACAGAGAAGGGCTGGGATGATGGCTAACGAATGGATTTGGGGTTCTCGGGAATTGAGTGTTGTTGAAGATGGGTTTGGGGATTTTTGGGATTTAGGGAGAGTTTTCGGATTTAGAGAAAAGGTTTGGGGTTGGTGATAGGTTCAGCCGAGGGGTGTGGTGTGGTATCGAATTGGGGCTTTACAGTTTCGTGTACTGTAGTGGTGAGGTCGGTGAAAGGGTTTGGACGATAGTGGGGATTTGCTGAGATTTGGGTGTTTGTTTAGGGTGTCGGCCTGTGGGTGCTTTTGGACCGGGCAAGGATTAATGATGGAATGTATAGGAAGGGGTAAACTCCAAACATTCCGTTGAGGATATTCGGCTTTGATACCAAACTGTTGCAGGCCTTAGGGTTAGGGTTTGCGTGGAAGTGCCAAAGCATGCGTCCACAGACACTATCACACATCTTCGCAGAGAGTTCTCACGACGACGCACCTCAAGGATAAAACCCACACAATTTCTATTAATTATCGAAGACTAAGAATTTCTTCTCTACAATCCAATATAAATAGGAGAAGTGAACTTAGGCTCTAAGAAAACTAATTAAACTAGGAAACTAAAGAAATTAGAAACCTATCCTAATTAAAATTAGAAACCTATTAACAATAATTTAGAGAAATAAAAAGGAAAGAAAAATATTCCTAAACTTTCTTGGGTGGTCCCACTTGTGGCCCTATCCGTTCTGCTTCAAAACTTAAATTGGTTCTTTTAGATCATTCAATTCGTGTCGTATGTGTTATTCTATTAGTCTCTTCTAAAGTAATATAGTATGGCTCAAAAGTTTGGTATCCATAGTTTGCACAGCTCTGATTATCTCTTTTGCTTCTGTAGAAAGGGACCACAAAGCTTTTTCTTCTTTGATCAATCTGTAGAAAGGGTCACAAAGCTTTTTCTCCATTGATCAAACATTCTTCTTGAGTTCAAAATCTTTTGAACAGTTTCATTAAGCATCCAATCTCAAGTCTTTCCCATCAAAATGCATGTGTTTCTAGGTTTACCATCTAGTTGTATAAGGCAATGTTTACTTTTATTTAACATACTTAATTGATCATACCTTGATTTCTTTCAAAACAATAAATTAATTTGCTCCTATGTTCCGTATGTAATAATTATTAGGTCTTTGATATGTCCCCACCTATTTTTGACCTCCTTTTATTTTATAAGCCCCTTTAATTTTTCATCTTTAATGTATCTTGCATGATCTAGATCTCTAGTTTTCGTTTCTGTCATCTTGGTCATCTTGCAGGTTTGCTTTTCTCCCTCCTTGTTTTGCAACTGCAGATATAAATTGTAGTAAACTTCATTCTCAGCTTCACTTGCAGCTTTCCTAGTGGCATTTTGTTTACTTGTACCTTATAAATCTTCGTTACTTATTTTTTTTCCCATTTATTGGAATGGTTTATTTTCCCCATCAGTAACTTTTTGGACTTTCAGATCCAATCACCAACTTTCCTTGTAGTACAACTCTTCTTCTCCTTGGACTTACCAAGTACCTATTCGGTGAACCTGCTGTTTTATCCTACACTACGTTTTAATTTATAGCCCCATTCCAGTTTCCTCATCAGAATACTCTTTATTTACATTTTTTGTATTCCCTTTTAAATTCTACGAGGCTACCACCTTATTCTTGAACTGTTGGTTGGCGTTGCTTAGTTAACTAATGCAATATCTATGTTTAATGAGGAAACTAAGCCACGATGGCAAATAGATTACTTAGGATAAATTTTTTTTTTTTTCTATGGCAACTTGTTACTGTAGAAACCCATCAAAGAGTACACAGCAAGACCTAATGAACATGTATAAGCATGTGAAATTTTAAAAAAAGATAAGATTATCATTGCAAACTTCTTAAACAGCAGATGCTTACCCACACACTTAATTTTCCCTAGAATGTCCCCATTATTAGAGGGAAGCATCCCCTCCAGAGTTCAACATGGTTTGCATCTCTCATTGAATGAGCTGATTTTGATAGTGCCTCATTGTTCTGTTACTTCGTTGTCGCAGTATTGGCATTGTAGATATGTTTTCATGGTAAGTAATGATTGTATTTAGCCAGTTAAAGTTTAGGCGAACTCAATTCATGATATCCACAAGTGACAAGACTACAACTTAATGAGTATGTTTATATCCTTCTACCCAGAACACTGTATCCGAGACATGGACATGGGCGCATCTAGTACTGGGTATGGATGGGTTTAGTCTGGGATCAGGATGCCCAACTTGCATTATGCCAGATATGGTCTGTGCCTTTTGGGCCATGGGTTGAGCTTGGGCTGATTTTGTGACTTGATGATTAAATAGGTTGGATGGGCCTTTCTTCATGAAGATCTGACTATAGTCTATTGGCCATGCTGGACTTAACATATTTCAATATGAAGGGGCAGAATTTTACAAATGGCCTGATCTGGTCTTACATGCCAGGTCTAAGCTTGAATATTTGGCCTGACGACAGTGTGCTGGGCTTGGACATGCTTCAGCCCCACCCAGTGCTGCCCATTTCTTCTACTGGCTCTGTTTCATGGTAAACTGTCTTAGGGTTTCTTTTTTTTTTTTTTGTGAGGCTATGACAATGAGAGAAAATAAGTTCTTAGCCTGGTAAGAAGCCTCTTTATCTTGTTTTAGTTCTTAGTAGACCTCTATTGATTGATTATCAACTTATAGGCTACTCTTGAAGTTCAACATGTTTCAATTGTCATTTTTTATTGTCAGTAGTTGACTGTGGTTAGTATTGAAATCGGTATCTCTCTTTCTATTAAAACACTGCTTGTTAAACTATAGTTCCTTAGTACTTATTTGGTTGTACCTATGTAATCTTTTTTCCCTATACTAAAAGTTACTATTCCAAAAAAATAAAAAATTGGTTGTACCTATGTTGGATATCTTCTATAGTTAAGTTTCATAAAGAAAAACAAGAAAACATAGACCAAAAGGTGACGGGGAGAGAAGAAATTACTCATTTTGGATGTGGTTTCAGATATGTCTTGGGAGCTGTGGAGACCTTCTTAGATGCTGTTCCCGGTGCTGGAATTTTTAAAGGTAAATCATAGAGAAAATTGCCCTGTTTACTTTCTTCAAGCTCATTTCTAGGCAATCTTACTTGTTTTCAAATCATTATAAACCAGTCATCATGTTGCTGTCTTGGATTCTTGTTTCTTGCTGAATTGATGGTCGGGTTTTGGGTTCTCTGAATCTCTAGCATATGATGCAGTCCATGGAAAAAGGAATTAGAACCTGTCTAACATTGGATGCCCACTTCATGGGGATGGCCCATGCATGCATAAAACTTCCTCTACTACTTTAGTTTGGATTCATCTAGACTCAGGAAGACCATGTTTAGAAAGACCATGTCTTAAGATTTACTATTTTCAGTTAGAATCGTGATTTAAGGAACGATTCAAAAAAATAAATAATAAAAGCAACTAAAAATTAAAAAAATGTGATTTAAGGGGTTGCTATTTTTCAGCTAGAAAGACCACATGGTGCTTTTTGTCACAAGCGCAAGATTACATTTTCAAGTCATGTTGCCCATTAAAAGGAAACTATTTCTTTTCTAGAACATAATAAATGGAATGTTTTTCTTATGTGGGGAATAATATCTAGTCTTTTGACTTGTGATAGTCTAAGATGCCCGGATTGGGCAGTTACATGCCATGGACATGGGTTTTACAGATAAAAAGTAAAGTATCGGATAAGATATGACACAGTATGTTGCCCCTTTTGAGGTATCTGTGCGTCATAGGTGATAGTGCATATTGAAGGTTTTGCATAGCAAGTGGAAACCTTGTTTGTGTGGGATTGATTCCTTTTACACTTGTACTAGAAAAACAGGTCTGTGCACAACATAGGCCATTTAAAGAGTAATTAAATTTTAAAATAAAAGCATTTAAATGATTTGTAAAAGAATAATAAGAACAAAGCAGACTGCAAAGCCCACCAATGTGGTGACCCTCCAACTGATGAGGTTTTGTTGTGTGACCAAGAACCTTTTAGTCATAAAGGACTTGTAGAAAGGAAAGAACTACAAGGGCTGCTGAGATAAAGGAGTCCCATTGCTAGTGGCCCATACATCATCACCATCTGATCGCCAAACCTCTTCCCTGAGACTCGGTCCTTCTCTGTTGTGGTAAGATATAACTAATGTGATTAATAATATTTGATATATATGTTGTCACATTATTCATCCCATGGTCGATCTTACAGTGGGCCAACTATTGGAATAAAATTTTGGGACATCCTATATATGGCGAAGGAGGATTTTCAAATCACAGGATTGAAATAGGATTAAGATCAGTTTCCTTATGGATATTGAAATAATCAGTTGAGTGGGCTCATTTGAATTGGATATTACATTCTTTGTTGAATACATAATCGATCACATGGTGGCCCACAAAATTGAATTAGTGGTCATCGAAACATGAGGCTGCCATAGAATTTAAAAAACACAAACTAAAAGATCCTGTTCAATTGAAATTGGAAATTGGATGGATTCAAATATGGGTTGGGTCCACTTTTCAAGACTAAAGGAAGGAGAACCTGGTAATTTGGGACCTGCTATTTGTAAAAGTGCATGATCAAATCCTTTTTAGCTCCATTCAGTCATAAAAAAAACCCTAACATCCACATTTAATCTATGTGTGGGGGCATGGATGCTATGAAATTACGAAAAGTTAAGAGATCTCTGATTTAATATTGGATAGATACAAAACATGGGTTGGACCCACTTTCTATAACAGAAGGAATGGATGAAATTACGAAAAGTTAAGAGATCTCTGATTTGATATTGGATAGATACAAAACATGGGTTGGACCCACTTTCTATAACAGAAGGAATGGGATGCTGATAAACCGGTCCCCACTTTTTGCAAAAGTTAGGGCCGGCTCGAGACAATTTGAAGCCTAAAGCGACAATCCTACGCGATGACTTTTCTATTTTTTTAATATTATTATAAATATTTTATTTAAAATCATCTCCCTGTGATGACCCACCAATCATCCATCCAAACTGTAGATCTTTCCAATCCAGAGTTACTATAAGATAGATGGGTAGGCGTAGCCCCGGACCTTCGATCGAAATAGACCAGCCTCTCAGATGAGGATGATCGAATTCAACAAAGGAATTCCACACAGTAAAACACTCATAGCCATAAAGGAATAACTCACGTTAATTAACTGATTGAATAAGCATATCTCATTACAATAAGATCGTCTGTATATATAGAGTAGTAAAATCATAAATAAGGAAATATCTAATCCTACCCTAAATAGAAGTTAGAAAGCAGTTCCTATTAGGAACTAATTAATATTACTATTTTAGGTAGGGTAGGGATCTCTGCCAATTTAGAGATCATGTGGATCCCATCAAGTGGGTCCATCAGGGGGGTCTGCGGGTCTTAGTCTTCTGTCGGGCTGCATCAACTCTCCCCGGCTTGAAAGAACTCGACTTCGGCGAGTTAATTGCTTGATAGCGCTCATAAAGATCTGGATTCAAGCGTTGAAAATCTGTTGCAGTGATCCATGTGGCATTGGAGAGAGGACGATTCTTCCAGCGGACGTAGAAATTTTGAAAACCTCCTTGACAAGCACATCAACAATCTCATTAACGGGTGGAAGATTCGAAGGGAGAGCAATAGTCTGCTCTTCAGTTTCACCATCTTTGTCATGACCACGGTAGAGTGTAAGATCCTCTACGCTGAAAGTAGAATTGACACCTAAAGCAGATGGGAGATCAAGCACATAAGCATTGGAACCAATCTTTTTGAGAATCTTGTATGGACCATTATTCCGTGGATGCAACTTTTTATAAGCTCCTGGAGGCATATGTTCTGGACGGATCCGGACCATGACCATATCTCCTTTAGCAAATTCAATAAATCGACGATGTTTGCCTGCTTGCTGTTTATAAGTGGCATTACTAGCAAATATATGGCGGCGGACCTCATCATGTACTTGTTGCATGTGGTGAAAGAAGTTTTCAGCATCAGCACTTACTCTGGCATCTACCGGCAAAGGGACAAGATCAACAAGTAGTCGTGGTCGAACTCCTGTAACAGCTTCAAATGGAGAAGTACCAGTAGACCGATTGACCGAATTATTGTATGCAAATTCAGCCATAGGCAATGCTTGATCCCAAGTTGTGATGTGATTACGAACAAGGCATCTCAATAACTGTCCAAGACTTCTGTTTACCACTTTCTTCTCTTCTCTTCTTTTTTTTTTTTTAACTTTGGTGTGGGGAATTCCGACGAAAGGTCTGGGCGACTGTTGGGTGGGACGTGCTGTCGCTTGGAGATGAAGGGGGTACGCCGGGGTTTCGGATTAGGGTTGGGGAAGGTCAGATTGGTTTGAGGGGTTTCGGCAGGCTTGCGGGGGTGGTTTGGGGAAATTAGGGTTATGGTGGGTGGGTTATTTTGACGGTGGGAATGGATTGGTGGGAGTGGAGATGGGTTTTCTGAGTTTGTTTGGTTTTTTTTTTTTTTTTTTTTGAAACAGAGGGTTTAGGGCTATGGGTTTTCGGTGGACTGTTTGGGTGGCTTAGGGTTTAGCAGAGGGTTGGCACAGAAAGAGGAGATAGGAAAGGGAAGAGGGAAACGGTAGATAGAATCCGAGGAAGACTATTGTTTCCCCGGCGACCGAATCTAGGCTTTGATACCAATTTGGCGCAGCCCCGAACCTTCGATCGAAATAGACCAGCCTCTCAGATGAGGACGATCAAATTCAACAAAGGAATTCCACACAGTAAAACACTCATAGCCATGAAGGAATAACTCATGTTAATTAACTGATTGAATAAGCATATCTCATTATAATAAGATCATCTGTATATATAGAGTAGTAAAATCATAAATAAGGAAATATCTAATCCTACCCTAAATAGAAGTTAGAAAGCAGTTCCTATTAGCAACTAATTAATATTACTATTTTAGGTAGGATAGGGATCTCTGCCAATTTAGAGATCATGTGGATCCCATTAAGTGGGTCCATAGGGGGGCTTGCGGGCCTTAGTCTTCTGTCGGGCTGCATCATAAGGCAAGACTTTCCACACTAATTGCATTTGAAATAGAAATTAATCGTGTGGAAACCATGTATGCGTTTTTAGATTGCGTGGATGTGGTGGCCCGTCTTATCATGGGGATGTTTCAAATAAGATGGGGATGTTTCAAATTGAACGGTTTGGATGGAAGAGTGTTGGGACCCATTATTAGTAAAAAAAAATAGATGCATCCAACATTCATAGCATGCTTTAAGACACCGTCACAAGATCACATTTCAAGTGTCAATTCCATAATCTAAACATGCACATAATTCTCTACAGTAACTGAATTGCATAGAAGCTGATTGTACAGTAATTTAAATCATAGATCTGAAGGGCTCATAAAGAAAACTCTCAGTTCAGATCCTACCCCTCCAACATTTCACCTTTCCTTGGGGCTGTTGCCCGAATTCTCTTCTTAATCATCTACTTAGGCCATTGATACAATCTAGGAAGCACGAACACCTCTCCGGGGCCGGCGTGTCAGTTTTCGACACTTGTTGGACACGGACACGCCCCGAACACTTGTCCGACACGCCAAAAATGGTGTCCTGCTTATTTTCTCATATTTTATTTCCTGGATATGCTGGTTGTTTTAGTTAGAGAATAGTATTAAAATTATAATAAAGAAAAGAGAAGGGGTCGTTTGTAAAAAAATTTCTTTTAGTTGGAAGGAAAAAAAGGAAGATAAGGCAGAGGCTAGGGCTTTAAATTAGAAAAAGAAAAAAAGGAAAGGGCCTAAATGCAATTTGATATGTTTGCTATTGCTATTTGATAATTTGATTTGTTAGTTGTACACTGGTACACTGGTACTTGATATTCGTACAGTGGTACACTGGTACTTGAATTTTTTATTTATTTGATTGCTAAATTGATTATAAAGTTAAAATGATATTGTCTTTTAGTATATGATTAGATATATTATTGATGCAACCTAGGGTTAGGATGCAAGTGCCCGGGCACAATTAGGGTTCCCACTTGGAACAATCACGATGAAGACAATCTCCATGATAAACACCCATGCAGGGAAATTTTATTTAACTCAAAAATCACTACTTTGAGATCATTGATCTTTACAATATATATAATGAAAGAAATTTAATGGCTAAGAAAGCATTCCTACTCAAATTAGGAAACAAGAATAAAATCCTATCCAAATTAGAAACTATTCCTAAATGCAACTTCGTAAATAAAAATTAGATACTAATAACAATTAACAAATCAGAATGGTACGGGTCCCACATGTGGACCACGCCTCTTGCCCAAACGAATGTATAATGCTGCTGCATCATTCTCCCCGGGTTGGAAAAGAGTTAGACCTTGAACTTGGCTCTTCTGGATGTTATTTCTGTAGATAGTGTTTATGTGAAGCGCTTCTTTGGTGAGATGAAAACGTGAACTTTTCTTTGGTGGTGTCGGCTTCATAGGACGGAGTGTGACTTGCTTTGCACCATGCATAAATGTGTATGTGTTGTCATGCATGCCATTAGTTCTATTCTTGTCATACATCCATGGACAACCCAACAAGATATCACAATTATTCATAGGTATCACATTACACCAAACTGTATATGTATAATCTGCACCAATGGAAAAGGTAACTAGACATGCATATCGGACTTGCACTTTATCAACTGTCATTAACCATCTAGCAAAATAAGGATGATGATGCTTCCGAACTTTCAGCTGTAAGCGATCTACAAAAGCTTAGGATATAATATTTTGACCCTCCATTAATGACGACTGTGCATTCTTTACCATTGACTGTTCCTTTGGAGCGGAAAATATTTTCTCGCAGCCATTTCTTCTCAGTAGTCGATGTAGGTTCTTGGATGACCATGAGAGACTCAAGACCCTCTTCGGGCAGAATATCTGCCACTTCCTTTGTTTCATTCTCTTTAGGATCATCAGGAACATCTTTCACATCACTTTCATTCTCATTGAGGTGGATACGTTTTGGACATTCTGCTGCACTAAGTCTTTGTTGTTTACAATTAAAGCATGTGAGCCTATTTTGACCTTCAGGCTTGGTGAAAACTTTCTTCAATGAAGCACTCGGTTTAGAACCTGCAATGGAGGAATTCTTCTGCATAACTCATTTAGCTGCATTAAGTTTTTGGGCTTGATGATTTGCAATTCCCTCAGCCTTGATAGCATGTTGAATAATCTCATAAACATTATCAAATTGTTTAAATGCGAGGATATCTTGAATGTCAAGTGTAAGCCCATTAAAGTATTTGTCAACTAAAACCTCATCATCTTCATTCAAACCACAACGGGCTTGCATAGTCATAAACTCTTAAGAATACTCAACAGCTGTCTTAGATTCTTGTTTCAAGTATTGAAAACGTGAACGCAAATCTATGGAGTAATTGATAGGTAAAAACTTCTGCTTCAACAGATTTTTCATCTTAGCCCATGTGTCAACAGGATCAATTTGTTGGTATCTCCTCTTCTTTTGCAACTCAGCCCACCATATCGCAGCATAATTGCGAAATCGAGTTGCCACCAGTGTAATTTTATGACCATCCGTCATTGATTTATTTGCAAAAATATTTTCAACATACACTAATCAATCGAAGAACTCATTTGGTTTCAATTTCCCATCATATTCGGGAATTACAAGTTTAATACCCAAATCACGATCAACATTAACGGCATGTGGATCACGTTGATTTCAATTATGTCTTCCATCATCTTGATGATCATCCTCACGCCGATTAGTTTCTAAAGTAGTTAATCGGGTTTCAATCCTTGCTAGAGTATCTTGCATTTGAACCATCAGTGCGGATAGTTGATTAAAAGTTACTGATAATTGCCCAACGGTTCCCCTCAAATCTTCATCATTATGGGAGGAAGACTCACGTCTGCCTACTTCTTGGGAGGCATTTTTGTTTAAAGCAAATTTAAAATTCCCGACTGACCTGATGTGTAGATCTGCTCTTCACGATCACGCTAGCGAAAATGGATCGAAAATCGGGCTTTAGATGGATCCAAAATCGGAACAATAAATCCTGGCCTTTGAACGTAGGTAACTGTTCACCTTGTGTGAGCACTGTGAGTCAGGAATGGGCTTCAAGCACAAATAGGTCAGATCAACCTGGGTCCAACAAGGAGTTACTGAACGAAACACGTGGGTGCAGGACAACCCTCTTTTTCCTTGGACTTTGTGCAGAAGAGAATGAAACCGAAGAAATTGATTTCGAGTTTTCTGTTTGGATGCAATGAAGAAGAAAATAAAGCAGGGCTCTGGTTCTGGCGATGGAGCAGCGCTTTGGAGTTCCGGAGAGAGCGGGCGACAGCTGTAAGGAGCTGATGCGGTGACGGGGATGGAGAAGATGTTGCTGGAGGTTGGCGGCGGTGCATCGATGCTTGGTGCGGTTCAGGTTGCTGGAGATGCAGGGCGCTGGCGGCGACGGTGCAACGTACACTCCCTTCTTCCCTTCTCTGTCTTCTTCTTCTTCTTTTTTTTCTTTTTCTTTTTAGGGCGATTTGAGGGTAGCGGCTGGGGAATGGGGGAAGTTTGGGTTTGGCTGGGATTTAGGAAAGAGGTCTCGGGAGTTCGGCAGGAGATGGAGATTTGGGTGCAGTGGGGTGTTGACAACGAAGGAATGAAGGGTTGGGTTCTGCGGAAGGCCCGTATGCTGTTGTGAAGGGTTCGGTTAGGGGTTTTTATTGGATTTGGTTGTGGCTGGGAGGAATTTGTGGTGGGTTGGAGGTACCGATAGGGGCTGGGTTTTCGGTGGTGCAGAAATCTGGGGAAGAATATTCGATGGAAGAGGGACGGAAGTGGTGTCTGTGGGATGGTTTCGATCAATGTAGGGTTTCATTTGGGCAAGAGGCGTGGTCCACGTGGGACCCGTACCATTCTGATTTGTTAATTGTTATTGGTATCTAGTTTTTATTTACGAAGTTGCATTTAGGAATAGTTTCTAATTTGGATATGATTTTATTCTTGTTTCCTAATTTGAGTATGAATGCTTTCTTAGCCATTAAGTTTCTTTCATTATAAATATTGTAGAGATCAATGATCTCAAAGTAGTGATTTTTGAGTTAATAAAATTTCCCTGCGTGGGTGTTTATCGTGGAGATAGTCTTCATCGTGATTGTTCCAATTGGGAACCCTAATTGTGCCCGGGCACTTGCATTTTAACCCTAGGTTGCATCAATTGGTATTAGAGCTGAACGATCCCTCAATCGTTGGCGTGTTACCCCTATCGATCATCCATTCCCACCAATAACCCATTGATCCACTGCCAAGCCCCAATCGCTCCCAATCCCTAATCACCAGTCGTCCTCATCCCATGAAACTCCATCGTCCATCCCTCCCTGTCCAAGAGTCCCAGACTATAGCCCTCCCACTGCCAGACTGAAACCACAAACCAAATGAGTGTATAATGCTGCTGCATCAATTATTATTATTATTATTATTATTATTATTATTATGTTAATGTGTCCCCGACGTGTCCGTGCCCTACTTTTTTGAGAAATGTCGTGTCGTGTCGTGTTCGTGCCCATGCCCGTACCCGTGCTTGTTTGGATACAATAGCTAGGATCTCAAATTCTGGATGAATTTTCACATGGATCCCAATTGTATTGTTTTAATAATGTCACAATATTCTCAAAATATTATTAAAAGTTGAAAAATTGTGAGAGTCAAACATTGGAATATCAGAATAAAAATTTGAGCAAAAAAATATCAAAATAAAAATGAGAAAAACTCGTTAAAAAATAAAAAAAAAATAGTAAAAGGGTGATATTGTTTTGAGTATACTTTGTGTTCTTTATCTATTTATTTTTCATCTACTATTTTCTAATCATATCTATCTTGGGAAAACTCCAAAAACTTGACAAATATATAAAATGCATACCCGGATTCTGGCTTCAGCGATGGAGCCTTCAGCAATAGCAGTTCCTCTTCTTAATGCCTCTAGATTGCAGCAAGGCTGGAGTCTGGGAAAAACCCCTTGGATTGAAGCGATCGAAGAATAGTATAGAGGAGATTGTCTTCTTTGGATTCCAAGTAGAACAGACGTAGGGGAAAAAAGGTGCAAACCGGAGGATTTTAAGAATAGAAAAGGGATTTCTTGTTGCTGTAATTTTAGGTTTTCTTTGTTCTTTTAATGACAACAACTTCTCAATGTGAAAAGTGGCTTTAATGTTTTGGAATGTGAAAGGATGGCAGTTTTTTTTATTCTGTTTCTTTTTTGTTATTGTGAAAAGTTGCTTTTGGGGGAGAAAGAAAAAGATGGAAGTTGCTTTTTTTGGAATTTGAAAAGCTGCCAGTATGGGCCTTTTTTGTTGGAAAAAGGATAACAGTTGCTCTTTTTGAGGCCTTATTCTTTGGGGGCCTAGTTGGGAACTTCACTAGTAGAGTGGAGTGAAGTAAAGCCTCTAATTTTCAAACAAATGGTCACATCAAAAGTACATATTTTCAAAATTCCCTCCTTTTTTAAAAAAAGAGACCTCCTTTCTCCATTAAAAGACAAAAAAACACCCACTTTTTAAACAAAAAGTCAAAAAGATTCTCTACCAAACAACTAAAGACAAAATATCATCATAACCCACTTATATTTTATTCTTTCATTATTTGGTGCTTTACTTCACTTCATTCTACATGTAAAGTTCCCAAAAGGGCTTTTCTTGCTTTATGGTAAAGCCGGTGTGCATTGGTTTTTGTTCCACAGACAAACACTTCCATCTCAAATGTGGATTGTTGACAGTTCGTAGAAAACCCACATGGAATATGATCCCACTTGTTTAGGAAAGGATCTGAGATAAGTGGATGAGGATAGGGAATTGGGAAAGTGAGTCTCTAAAGATATATATGAGATTTGTGGTGTGTAACTGAGATTAAAGAGTCTTGATCGTCCAAGACTCTATTCCCTAAATTGTGAATTAGTGTACAGTTGAGATGGTGCCTAAATTGAGAGATGTGAATTGTGAATGAGCTTATGAGGATAATTTTCCTATATTTTAGGGGAACAGAGGATTTGGAATCATCTAAATTGTTGGGAAGATCATATATTAGAAGGGCCTTGCAATGACGCGACCTATAATTTGGGGACACATGGGCAATGATGCGGACATCGCGAGGAAGCTCTATTTTAAAACACAGAGCTCCCAGCCAGCCCCTCACCCCTACTGCCTTACTGTATATAATTTTGTGCAATTAATCCCCTTTTATATTGATTTCACACTCATTTGTAACAAGAAGATCCAATGTTTTTGTGATTGTGATTCAACAATTGGAATGCGTAAGTCTGAAGATTTGATTCTGGGTTGCAAAATCATTTAACAAACCAGAGATTTTTCAGTGAACTAAGGGGCATTATTTCAAACCACCAAATATTTGAATTTGATTGTCTTTGAATTAGTGTTGTATGAATGTAATTATTATGAAAGTGGGCTTTTGCCCCCATTAATTAATCAACTTATTCCCCAATGATTCAATTTTTTTCAAAACACTACATGTGTGATATATCCTCGGTCCGACAGGAGCTGATTATATTCAACAAATATGGTTGAATGTTTTGTTGAATTGCTTAATTTCCTTGTCATTGGGATCTTAGGGATACCATACTCAAACATGCAATCTGGGTGTTGCATCAATCCTTCCTTACCCATGTGAGAAATGGCCATTCAGTTTAACAATGTTTATTTATTCAGTCGTTTTTAACAATGTGTGGACTCAAAGTTGTTACAATGGTGAAAATAAGGAATTTTTGAAGTCAGATAATATGCCTTTGTGAAACCAACCTTTTTGATCTGTGAAATATAAATGGCTATGAGTTTCTTGTTTCTGTTCTTGCAAAAGTGCTGGTAATGTTCCTTTGTTCCTTCAGCTGTAATTTTTGTTAGGAACTCATATTATAACATCATTTGTCTGAGCATCTCCCACCCCAGACTTACTTGGTTCACTTGTGTTGTGGGGTCATGCTTGTGCCTGGGGGAATAGTCTTGTTGGGTAGAAATAAAAAAGTTAGGAACTTATATTATAACATAGTTTGTCTACGCATCTAACCAAAGTCTCTCTTGTTCTCAATGCAGAAAGTGCAACAAGTGTTAATGGCACATTGGCAGCAGGGGCTAAAGAAACCATACTCAGTCCTAGCATCCATGATCTGCAAATTTATGGGGTCATTGTGACCATCCTTCTGTGCTTTATTGTATTTGGTGGTGTGAAAATTATAAACAGGGTGGCGCCTGCTTTTCTTATACCTGTCCTATTTTCAGTGTTTTGCATATTCATTGGGATATTTGCAGCACCAAAGCATAATGCCTCACGTAAGTTTTGTGATTAATATTATCTTGCTCTTTTCTCCATACCAGTTTTTCTCATTGCCAATAAATTAGCTCGCTATTTTTTTAAGATCTTGTAATTGCTATTTAGTTATTTTAGTTATGAAATTGAAAGAAATTTTTTTATTTGTTATTTCTAGTATTTATTTTGCAATCCTTGGTACAGCTGGAGTGACAGGGTTAAGTTTAAAGTCATTTAAAAAGAATTGGAGCTCAGACTACCAACGTACTAACTCAGCTGGGATACCAGACCCTGATGGATCTGTTGATTGGAATTTCAAGTAAGTCATTTTAAATCTGATTTATCGCATTGTGATGTTTCCTCTTGTCCATAATCACTGATTTTTTTATAATGGTAACAAAAACTTTATTAATTAGAAAAATAAAAAAAATACAAGGGTATAAGAGCAGTATACCCCACCATCCGAAGCGAGGAGAACCCCCAAACCAAACCACTCAAAGATACAAAAGATTAAATAGATAAACCCACAAATAGAAAAGATCTATCCACCCCTTGTTTAGCCAAAGCATTTGCCATACTATTGATGTTCCTCAACACATGAAAAAAAGAGACGGCCAAAGAGGAGGAAAGCTCCTTAATCTCATTGAAGTGAAACTTAGAATCTCCAAGGACTAGAATCACACTTCAAGAGCCACCCCCACTGCATTTGACGAATCACTTTCCACCAACAATGGACAGTGGAAAAAAGTCGAAACGATCCGAAGAGCTTCCAAAAAACCAACACTTCAGAGAACATAAGCAACACTTCAAGCTTTAGAGAACATAAGCAACATTTCTCCCTTATCCAGAATCACTGATTTATTAGAGAAGGTTTTTTTTTTTTTTTTTTTTTTTTTTTTTTTTTTTTTTTTATGGCATTTTCATGACACAAAATCCAGGTTTCTAAAAAGTCCATCTTTCGAGTTGTGACTTAAATTTTTCTGCATTTATGAGATAAGGTCAAATCAAAACCTACATTGTCTTTGTGCCTTCGTCTCCTGGGACTTCGAACCCTATTAAAAGTCCACAAGTAGTAGTTACTAGAGACCCGTGAAAGCTTCTTATATCTAGTGACTCTAAGTGCCTCTAACATCGCGAGTCCTCAACAACAACAGGTTGCTCAGTTGGTTGGCAATCCCGCATGTCACCTAGCTACCTGGGGATCGATTCATGGGTATGCCACTGTTCCCACTTGTGTGGGGGGATTAGCTCTCCTTTCCACTTTGTGGGCTCTCTTGGGTCCCAGCCCTCTAGCCTAGGGTACAAATAAAAATAAATAAATAAAATCGTGAGTCCCACTCCCCAGTCTCAGGTGAGAAGATAGAAGACTTGTCTACAAGTACGGATATAAATTACCCTTCAAATTAGACACTTATATTCCATATTCACTTTAGTCTAACGTGTTAGCTACATAGTTGATCTTTTCAATCTAAGAAAAACTCAAATCCATTATTTCATCATTAATACAATCGTTTGATCCTCTAGAAAATCTTGAATATAAAATTGTGCATGGTGAAATTCTAATGAAGATTTGGATCCTTGAGGTACCAAATTTGATGTTAGGATAATATTCACCTGGGCTCCTTCGCTCTTCGCTTCCATACATCTAGACCACACGTCATGAAATTCAGAGGTGGGTCCTGCCTCTGGGGACGGTCTGGATGCACGGGAGCATAGGGCACAGTGAGCAGTTGAATATTTTCCTTTAATGTTGATCAAGTAGATGGTTTTAAAACTGTCTTAAATGGAGTTAACTTCTGTTCTCTTGTTTTCCTAATAATTAGATTGTTTACTGTTTTCAGTGGCTTGGTAGGACTCTTTTTCCCTGCTGTAACTGGCATCATGGCGGGTTCAAACCGCTCTGCATCACTAAAAGATACTCAGCGTTCAATACCCATTGGAACATTAGCGGCAACTCTTACAACCTCCGTGCTATATCTAATTTCTGTGTTATTATTTGGAGCTCTGGCAACCAGAGAGGAACTTTTGACAGACAGGTATCGACAATCACTTTTTTGTTATTTATCTATTTAGTTTTCCACTCTTTTATTTATATCCATGTGAAATATTGGGAAACCCTTTAAGTAGATGGTTGGAGTAGTTTCCTCATGCATTCTCTTACAAATGCACAGTTTTCTTTTCACCATCTTACCATAATTGTGAAATCTATTTTGGAGATCGTTCAGGATTCTTTCTGAAATGGGACGCAGCATTGCATTTGGGAAAAGATGTGATGGGAAAAACAAAGAAACAATGCAGTTCAGTTTCTGCAAAAATGGGCTTTCTTTTTCTTTTTCTTTTTATATATTGTTTCAGCCAAGAAGTTGTTTCTTGCTAGAACATGCTGAACAAAAAGTTTTTACTGGTGCTATGCTTCAGATCCCTCTCTAATACAAATACAAAAATGTTTTGGTAGATATATAACTGTTCTGATTATATACCAAGGTATAAAAAATCAGACTCGGGACCCGACTCAACCAAGGCCGAGTCTGTGTCGACTCGCCCAACTCTGGCGAGTCACATGTGACTCGGCTGAGTCGGGTTCAGTCCACTGCATTGCCCAAAAAAATTGTTAAAAAAAAAAAAAAAAGGGTACCCCACTCCACTCCCAGGCCCCAGCCCCTGCAAAACCCTTAAAATCCTTAAAACTTAATTCCATGGATCGAAGCCCACTGTCTTGTCCAAGCGAAACCCATTGACACCATTTGGCACCCAGCCACTGTCCAGATCCCTAACCCCTGCCAATAAAACAAGAAAACAAAAGGAGGAAGAAGAAGAAGAGCAGTGATGAAGAGGCAAAAAGGAAGAAAAAGAGAGGAAGACACAGGAGATCGGAAGAGAAGAGGAAGATGAGCATACCTAGCACCACGCAACCGGCTCAAGACTGCAGGCCAGCACCCTTCTTTCCCATCACAGGAAGCCGCTGACATCTTCCCGCCTCACAGTTGTCGCCGGAGAATGTCAAGTGCTCGTCAACGCTTGCTGCAGAGAAGCACCATTGTTTCACGGAGATCGGAGACCCCTTTTGCTGTCTCCAAACCACACCTCATCTCCTTGTTTAGGAAGGCAGAAATGAAATCCCTCCCAAGTCTTTATACTATTCTCTCTCCCACTCTCCCTCTTTTTAAATCAATTTTACAAAAACACCCTTTTGTTTTAATTTTTTTCTTTTTTTAATATTTTTCTTTTTTTACTTAATGTTCAACATAAATGGTCATGGCTGAGTCTGAGTCGACTCAGAGTCCGCCGAGTTTTTAAACCATGTTATATATTGTATACACAATTTTAGGCTTTTCAGGCACAGCTGAAAAAGGAGAAACCAGCAACTATCTGCTAAGGATTATGTTGTATATGATGTAAATTGTGATAAATTGATGATATATCAGGTCTATTATCATGTTAAGGTAGTTGTCAATTTTGTTTCGGACCCATTTTTGGGTTGGCTCCAAAGTCCAAATTGAAATGTTTCTGTCATTTTAGATTTTCAGTGATGCATTTTGGAGTTACCTATTATAAAATATATAAATATATAATTTTAAATTAACATAGAAATTATATAAATTTAATTTATTCTACTAAATTAAAGATTCAATATGTTATTTCTACATGCCAAGTGAATAATTTATAGGCTATTACATACGACAATGTGAAATTAGATATGCATTATCAAATCTCAACTCATAACATGGCATGCAAGTATTTTGTAGTTTACATACAGTTGGAGGCTTTGGATATGTTTTATTTAGAAAATTACAGAATACCGTTCCTGTTTAGTTTACTTTTTGAAAAAAGAAGGGCCCAAAATGCCAAAATTTACTGAAATGGATTGAAACCTAAGACAATCTTTTACATGTGTAGTTCGGTTTGGCCATGGTTGGAACTGAAAATATTCGGCCATTTCAGTTGAACCCTACCGAAATTACACCCCACTCCCACAACAACAACAAAAAAAGAAAAAAAAAAAAAAAAACCTATGCATGTTAGCCTGCTGGCCCTGGCTTCCCTTTAACGGATCCATCCACATTAAACTCTAAGGCACCCAGAGGTGGAGGAGATGATTGTGCATGCTTTTTTACCCTAAACTCCAATGTAAGAAGAGAGAGAGAGCAAAGGAATACAATCATGGTTAAGTAGAACAACACCGATACCTGCTGGCCCTGGCTTGCCTTTAATGTCTCCATCCACATTAAACTTTATGCCACTGATCATTGCGCATGCTTTTTCACCATAAAGGAACGGCCAACCATACAAACTGCTTATAAACTCACAAGTCTTCTCAGTTGTTTTTTCCCCTTGCGAGATAAGAGGTTCTTTGTTGTTGTCATTGTAGTAGTTGTTGTTGTTTCATCTGGAAGGTTCTTTTGTTATTGAGAGCCAGCATATTGGGCCCAGACACTTTCAATTTGTCTGAACGAAGGAAGAACTAGAGTAGCGGACTTTGAACAGTCCATCTCACTTGTAGTGCAGGCTTCACCATTAGATGAAAACTAAGGTATATGTTTGAAAATTTAACATTTATGGCATATAACATCTTCTAGTAACCTTTCTGAGACTCTAAATACCCTGAAATAGCATACTTTATAACAACACTATTTAAAAAAGCATACTTTGTATACCTAGCGCACGCATTCCAAGATTCTTAATTTCAGTTTGAGCATAGGATAAAGCAAAGAGAAATGGTACATAGGTGTTTTTCAATTAAGAACCTTAGTGGGTAGTTGATTAATCAAATGGCATGCAGTAAGAATTCCATCAAGCCACTAATATTTTGGTAACTTCCATACCAACAAGAAGAGACCTTATTATCTACAGAAGATGTCTGTTCTTCCTCTTTCATTACTCATGAATTGTTTCCCAGTTTCCTCCTTTCAGTTTCATGACGCTGTTGGTTGTCACTGGTTATGCTTCAGTTGACCATTTAATGCCTTCCATGTGAGAGCAGCATCTAAAGCTCCAAATTTATGCAGAGACCAATTCTTTTTTTCTTTTTCTAGAGTGTTTTGGCCGGGTCAATGAAAACGTGAATTTTTAAAAAATGCATGGATGTGTTGTGGCACATTGTCAATTAGTCTGGAAAGTTAGCATGACTAAAGTATTTATTAGCAAGTAAATATAATAGAAGTACTGATTTTCCAGATTATGTTCTTGCAAATTTAAACTTGTGCAATTTGGAATATCTATACAGGCTACTTACTGCTGCAGTGGCTTGGCCTGTTCCGGCTATTATTTATGTTGGGATCATTCTCTCCACTTTAGGTGCGGCACTCCAGACTCTGACAGGGGCCCCACGACTGCTTGCAGCAATAGCCAATGATGACATCCTCCCTGTCCTTAAATATTTTAAGGCTGCAGATGGGCGAGAACCCCACCTTGCAACCCTTTTCACTGCCTTCATCTGTATTGCTTGTGTTGTGATTGGTAATTTGGATCTTATCACACCAACCATAACCATGTTTTTCCTCTTATGCTATGCGGGCGTGAACTTATCTTGTTTCCTTCTGGATCTTCTCGATGCTCCAAGCTGGCGTCCACGTTGGAAATTCCACCATTGGAGCCTCTCACTTCTCGGAGCATCACTTTGTATCGGTATTCTTCCTTGATTTTCTCTATTATTTAGGAATGCTGCATGCGCTAACATTTTCCAAGCATGATTCTGATAGCACCAGCTTGTGTGCTTTGATAAATCTGAAGATTTTAAAGGTCCTATTTTTATTTTACCCTTCCATGGTTAATCTTCATATGTGGGTTTACTTGCATATGTTAACATTATAGCTATTTATATTATTTTGCATGTTTATATCTTTGAGCTTTCAACAATACATGCTTTAGTTCTCATTTGTTTATCAAAACTAAGCTATTGTACTTTTTAATTTGAAAATTTAGGACTTCTCTTGTTTCTGTGATTTGCTAGTTATCAAAATTCTATTGGCAGCAATGTCGTCGATGTGGAAGTTGTAAACTTGGTGCCAAGCTCTTTTGGAACCTGAGGTGTGAGCCTAAGTATTCTAGGTGCACCTTAAAGGGAAACAAGGAACTAAGTATATTTGTTCTTTTAGCGTCTATTAATGTGCCACATCACTCTTATTTAAACAAAATGCTATTTGACCCATTTTGTTTTATATATTGTCCATGCCTAAGCGTGTTAGAAATTGAAGTATAGAGTGTAGCAAAATGAAAAAAGGAACTATAGTTCCAACTACCATACTTATAATTCATAAAAGAAAAAAAAAATGTATTTCACAAACTACATTAGTCATAACTCAAAATGGCATGTTCGTTTTTCTATTAAATGGCCTTTTTTTCCTTGTTAAGGAGCTAAAACTGAAGGAGTGAATGTGAACATCCGTAAAGCGCCATCAAGTAGTCTTTGATAGGAAATGGTTACCCATTCATCACCCTAGTCAATCGAATCCTAAGAGAGAGGTGGCCTAATATGCATCTTCCCTTCGTGGCCTTTACTTCTCACCTCTTTAATATGAATTCCTTGTATTCTATGCAAAGTAGGCTAATGGGCCATAAGTAAAAAAAAATTAGGTACTCAACAAAAAATCACATTTCAGGAGTTAATAAATTTTCAATGTTTAATGACTACATCCATCGACTCCAGTAAATAAATTTTGTTTTCTCCTCCTATGTCATCATCTTCTGAGTTCATCATCTTCTGAGTTAACTTCTTGGACATGCTATTCCTCTTCATCAGCTCTTTATTAAGAAATATCATGCAATTGATTATTCAATAAAAACCAAGCAGGAAAGAAAGATGAGAAGAAGAAGAAGATATAATAGAGGAAAGTATACTGGAGTGGTCAACCAGAAAAATAGAGGAAAGAATACTGGTGTAGTCAACTGGCTATCCAGTTGATTCCACAGGCAGGAGAGAAGAACCCGTGTCATGGTAGCAGCCTCACACCCCCCACCTTCCACAGGAAGTAGAGAAGAACCTGTGTGGCACCACATGTGTACACATTCATAGTGACTTTTCTTCTCTTTTCCTTAACATAAACCCTTAATGTTTGCATGAGGGGAGGAGTAAAGGAAAATAAAAGGTCAAATCAAGAGTAAAGGAAAGAGAAGGGGGTGGAGAGTAAATGCACTGCATGACAAAATAGTTAGTCCTCCTCAAGCACTTGGGGGGAGTAAATGGAAGAGGGCAAAAGTGGGGTAGAGAAGAATCTGCCACGTTGGTGGTTTTCCTCTACTTCCTTTTTACCATCCAAATAAGGCTACAGTAAATCAATCGCATTGGTGGCTATCTGCCTATCCTCTCCCTATACTCTTGGCATCCAAACACTATGAAGAAGAGGTTCGGTCACATTATGTACTTTTTCATTTTCCTTTACTCCTCCCCTTATGCAAACAAACATGCCCTAAGGGGTATAAATGAAAAAAGATCTTCTAAAACTAACTAATCTCCTAAAACTGCTTTATTGGGTACAGTCGTGTAGGCGCACACCTATATATGAGCCTCATCTGACCCTTAAGTAAAATGCAAAAGGCGGCACACCTTTGATTACACTGATTGGCTGACTTTGTTTAACTTGAAACCTCACACTGAGAAGCAAGGAAACACATGTTCTCTGTAGTGTGTCAATTAGGAACTGCATTCCTATGAGTGAAGCTCACATACACTGTTCCCTACAATGATAATAACAGCAGTTTGCAGTTTCAGTAGCTTCGGAAAAAAAAAAAACCTAATAAAGCTTCT
Source organism: Camphora micrantha (assembly GCA_003546025.1). Classification (NCBI taxonomy): domain Eukaryota; kingdom Viridiplantae; phylum Streptophyta; class Magnoliopsida; order Laurales; family Lauraceae; genus Camphora; species Camphora micrantha. Next base: position 29,096,615 of record QPKB01000007.1, on the reverse strand, counting down.
AAAATCACTTCTTTGCTGTCATCTCATTCTCATAAGACACTGAATTCCAGGTTGCAGAAAGACTTAGTACCTCATCAATGTTGATGACGGGGTTGCCGTTATATGCTTGTGTATTTTGCAAATCTATATGCCAAACTATTGTAATTTGTATGTTACTGCTATCTTTAGAATCTTAGTTGTTGCTTTTGTGGTTGATGCAGTGATCATGTTTTTAATCTCATGGACGTTCACTGTGGTGTCTCTGGCACTTGCTAGCCTTATATATTATTATGTGAGCATAAAAGGGAAGGCTGGAGACTGGGGTGATGGATTCAAAAGTGCATACTTTCAGTTGGCCCTGCGGAGTCTTCGATCGTTAGGAGGTACACACACTGGAGACTAAGAATATAATTTTTGGAAAATGTGGGGTCTAAAGAGTTCAGGTTCGGGTTGTGTCCAGCCAGAACCAGACTGGAACCTGATTGGATTTATTCATGCTGGACCATGCCCTAGTCCTTGTACCCATATCTGATTGTGTTTAAAGGGATCTGATCTAGGTCCATGGTTGTTACTCAAACGACATATAAATATTAGAAAATGTGGCTGGATTCTGTTAACATTCACTCAAGGAAATTGGGCATTTTTCTTTCATCGGCATCTCTCTTAGATAAACCTATTAAAGAACGAACGTTCAAAAAAAAAAAAAAAAAAGAGTACAGAACCCGGTATACTCATAATGTACTTGTTCACAATGTAATGGGATCGTGCATATGGCTATATGTTCATGTACTGTAGTTCATGTGGCCATACACTTTTATGTATCATTGCATGAGTTCTCTACTTACTCAATTTGACGATATCTTGTATTGAAGCAATGAATTTACTTCTTCTGTTGGTGCTCATGTATCTTGCTACACTGAGATGCCCTATCCTTTGCAGCTAACCAGGTACACCCCAAGAACTGGTATCCGATACCACTAATCTTCTGCCGGCCGTGGGGAAAGCTCCCAGAGAATGTTCCCTGCCATCCTAAGCTTGCTGACTTTGCCAACTGTATGAAGAAGAAGGGTCGTGGCATGTCCATCTTTTTCTCCATCCTTGATGGTGACTACTATGAGTGTGCCGAAGATGCCAAGACTGCCTGTCGCCAGCTCAGCACCTACATTGAGTACAAGCGTTGTGAAGGTGTTGCAGAGATTATTGTGGCCCCTTCCATGTCTGAAGGCTTCCGTGGAATTGTCCAGACCATGGGTCTTGGCAACCTTAAGCCTAACATTGTTGTCATGCGCTACCCAGAGATCTGGCGCACAGAGAACCTTACTGAGATACCTGCTACTTTTGTCAGCATAATCAATGATTGCATTGTCGCAAACAAGGCTGTTGTAATTGTTAAGGGCCTGGATGAATGGCCTGGAGAATACCAGAAGCAGTATGGTACCATCGATCTTTATTGGATAGTGAGGGATGGCGGCCTCATGCTCCTCTTGTCCCAGCTCTTGCTCACAAAGGAGATCTTTGAGAGCTGTAAGATCCAGGTCTTCTGCATTGCAGAAGAGGATGTGGAGGCCGAGGAGCTGAAGGCTGATGTGAAGAAATTCCTGTACGATCTCCGGCTGCAGGCTGAGGTGATCGTCGTGACCATGAAGTCGTGGGAGGCGCACGTAGAGGGTGGGCCCCAGCAGGATGACTCCTTGGAAGCATTTACAGGCGCACAAAGGCGGATAGCTGCTTATCTATTGGAGATGAAGGAGACAGCTGAAAGGGAAGGGAAGCCTTTGATGGCGGATGGGAAGCCCGTGGTGATAAATGAGCAACAGGTCGACAAGTTCCTCTACACAACGCTGAAGCTGAATTCAACAATACTCAGGTATTCACGGATGGCATCAGTGGTGCTGATAAGCCTTCCACCGCCACCAATCAACCACCCATCATACTTCTACATGGAGTACATGGATCTGTTGGTTGAGAAGGTGCCGAGGCTATTGATGGTTAGGGGATATCGTAGAGACGTCGTTACCCTGTTCACATAGTAGCCTTAAAACTCCACATGTCCTATTAGTCTCTGTATCTTTTATTTTCTTCAAGGTTTTCCTTACATTTTCCTTTTCCCATTTTGTTCATATTTTTTTTCTTTTTTCTTTTTTCTTAAATAACATTTTTCCCTTTCTTGGTAGCATAAAGTCAAAATCTATTCTTTATTTAACTCATGCTTAGCAGGAATTTTCAGTTCATTTCAATTCTGTTTTGAAATTTGCCCTTGTGAGGGTTAACTTTTGGAGGGAGAAAGGAGCATAGTATAGAGTTTCTCATGTAATCTGGTTTTTGGAGAGCACTTGTTTGGGTGTATTAGACCTTGAATGTGAATGAAAAACGATTTTTAGTTGTTTACTTTGATTCTCTTTCATGTGGTGTTTGTCATTTTGGTTGTTTCTTCATTGGATTTTTCCCCCTTTTTCTTTAATTAGGTGGGCAATTAGGATCCTTTACTGTAAATGCATTCCAGTAATTCAATGTTCCAAGCAACAATCTTACGTTTTTATTTTCTATTTCGCTTGATAAATGGCATGGATATGATGATGGCCCGTGTCCGCTAGTCTTGCCATATGTGAACATGGGCATATAATTAATCAGATCTTCCTCCCAAGTTTTTCTTCAAGCTACACAATGTTAATTGTCTGCTTGAATGGGATGCAACAGTGATGGATTTCACTGCAATGGATGTTTTGGCTATAATACATCAACAGCTGATTACTTGAGACCATTTACTTGTATTCAAGTATCAGTCTTGTATTTAGCCATGCATGAAATGGTAATATATAATCTTACTATATACCAGAAAGGTAAGATATATTTATCATCTTTTTTATTACTTTAATTTGTGATGTTATTAGGTTTTCATGCATATTTAGGATTGCTGGTCATTATTCTCAAATGAATTATAGCACTACTTTTCTCTGTCTACTGTCATTGTTGCCCAACGTTCCTTAACCGACTTCTGTTGTTTCTTCATTCTTTGAGCAACTATTTTTGTTTCTTTTTTCCTGACCATGGATTCCTTTTTTCTTGTTCGCTTAATCATCCTCCCATCTTGTATGTATCTGTATTTATCCGTATGTGCCTTCCTCCTGTAGCTTGTATGTCACAGATTTCTGTTGGAAATTTTCTTCATTTTTTGCTTCGTCTACTTCCTATCAAGAGATATTAGTATGTATTTCAATTACAAAATCTACAAGTGTGAGATTTGGACCTAGTCGTCGGGGCTCGGAGGAGGGTTCTTTATTGTTTTTCTTTTGTGTGTGGGGGGGGGGGGGGGGGGGGTGTGGGGGGCGGCGTTGTTGTTTTTGTTTTTAGTTTTTTTTTTTTTTGATTGCCTGGGCATGTTGCGTTTCCTTTGACTAAGTTGAATGTTTTTTTGATATTTTTTAAATCAGATTTGGAATCAAGTTGGATTTGGAATCGACCAAGTTTTGTTTTTGATTGCCTGGGCTTTGTTTATGACTAAAATGTTTAATATTTCTTTCAAGATAATAGTAACCATAAAGGTTTGACCTAATTTGTACCATTTTTTGGCGGGTTTGGTATTACATATACTAAATGCATCAAGAGTAGCCAATCTCTACCTTGTCTTGATGGTTTAAATGGTTGATTTACCCCATTAGGTCATGGGTTTGAGATGAGGCACCAACAAAGAGTGGTTACAGCAATGCTTCTATGGAAATTGAATTAAAGGGAAGATGTGAGTTGAATACACAACTATCACCCAACTATCACCCTAGTAATGTAAATTCGAAAAAGTTCAAGGTTCCTATCTATATTGCTATCCTTAAATTCTTCACCTCTCAGCTTCTTGATAGTCTCAGACATGAAACTCATTTAACCATGAATTTCTATGTAAACAAATAGGTCATGGGCTTTCTCTGATCTATGCCAAAACCTTGGCCAAGGCTTCTGAAAGCTCAAACAAGCTAGCCTAAGTTCACCTGAGGCTAGAACAACCCCAGAGTAAAAAAAAATATCCAGGCATTTTGTTGAGATGATAATCTTCTGAAATTAAATTTTGTCATGAGTGTTGCATGTCCTTCTTTTCTTCGGTGCCCCAGGCAAGGGGGCTAGAACCTAACGTAACCCATACATGTAAAAGAGAAGCTCATGCAAGTGAAAAAAGTGGCATACTCAACCACCTGAGCAACCCCATGTTGTCACTTGTTCTCTGGTTTTAGAGGCCTCTTGGAAAGAGGATCACTTGTTCCTGTGGGAGTAGTCCAACCTACACAACACACACTCCTCGAGGGGCCTATCAGTATGACGAGATATCAGGATAGATCTCCACGAGGGTATGACTTGACTTGGGTCGATGCTGACACAATGTATAAAACCAATTTTTCATGGAAGATGGTGTAGTGATGAATTTGTCTTTGGTGTAGCCCATCTTGCATGTTTTTGTTGGACATATTCTAAAATCCATTTAAATAAAATAATCCCAAGAGGCACTTGAGTGTCATTTCCAAAATATTTCAATTTTTTATATCTTTTAAAAATTTTAAAGTGTTTTGTGTCCTTTGGGATGAGATGTGTCTTTTGGGCTTTAGATGAATGGAGGTGATCCAATGGCCATGGAATGCCTCCAACTCTAAAATTAGAGCCTATTCAAGTTCTCTATAACCAATAGAAAACACTAGCAATGAAGTCCCTTTCCCTATTTTCTTCTTCCTCAAAAAGGGTTTTATTTTCGCCTTTATTTCTTAATTTCGAGCAAATCATGTTCTGCCTCTCGAGTGCATTCTTGAGGCAAAGAGGGCATGCATTGTATGCTGGAGGAAGTTTTCTATGCAAACCACTTGAGTGTGGGGAAATTATCATCTTAAATAAACCATTTCAGTTTTACATACACATTGCCCTTTTGTTTAGTGATTTCTTATCTTCCCCACTCCACTCTTTATATTATTGAGGAAATTATTAGAAAAATCACCTTAGATGTATGGTGTACCAAAAAGGCTCTCATAATTTTTCAGTAACAGTAAAGGCTTTCTAGTAATTTTTCACTTTTTTTTTGAGCGACGATGTTGTCGCTCGTTTTAATTGAGGAAGAAGAAGAGATGGAGGACGATATTCTCTTTCAAACAAAAGTGAAAATTGGGTTGGGTGGGGTGGGGGGAGGGGGGGTGGCTTTGCTGTTACACAGGAACTTGAGAGCCTTTTTGGTGTACCGGATATCAAATGTAATTTTTTCGATAATTGTTCTATATTATTTATCTGATTGTCCATTTAATTTTTCCAATTGCATTTTCTTACAAAATATTTTCCTATAGTTTTGGGTTATAATAAAGCTTGTTTGTGAGTGATTTGAGCTTTTTTGTGCATTCCTTATGTAATCTTGTGGTTCTCTTGTGCTTTCTTATATTCCCTACTTTTTATTTCTCCTTGTTTTCATGTATTCTCCTTTTCAAGGGAGAAGAAGAAAAAAAAAAAAAAAACTTGTTTTACAAGGGGATGGGTTTCATGGAGAAACTTGTTTATGTGTGGATTGGTTTCATGGAGGGTTAAAGGTTCAACTTGGGCTGGACGAAACCTAAAACCAAATGCGAGCCAACCTATCCAAAAGTGAAACTCATATCGGGCTTGTTCAATTCAAGTTGAACTTAGGCCAGAATTTTGCGACCAGGATGGAATTTTCCATGTTTCCAACTAGAGACTTTTTTTCCTTTTTTTTTTTAGTTTTTACGAAAAGAAGACCCAAATCTCCCTATAAGTCCAAAAGCTTTTTAAATATATGTAATGCCTAAAATCATCTTATACCGCAGACTTCGTTTTTTCTCGAACCAAATTGCCTTCACTTTATCTCTTGCGACATTGAGACTTGACCGCATTTGCATATTGAAGTATTTTTCGCAACTTGTTCTTTCTATTTAAGCTATTGCTAGTTTATTCTATGGATAGTGAGTAGTTAATGTTTGCTTGAAATGTATATTCTAAAGTGAGAAATGTGGAGGTAAACATGTGAGGCCCCGCCTCTTCACCTACCATAGTGGGACTCAATTATACATAATCATCCCTAATTGTCCTATTTAATAGGCAACTAGTGAGGGTAGTTGGGTAATTTCTTAAGAATTAGACCTAGTCTAGTATATAGGGGTCTTTTGTATTTTATGAAATAAAAGGGGGTTAGTTGTATTTATTAGAAATAATAAGTTAGCTAGAGGCCCTTAGATGTAATTCAAAATTAGAATGGGGTTTCCTTGGAGAATTGTGTAACTAAACCTAGAATACCCATAATACCCTTAGTACTCTTCATCAGCCAAGCTTTTAACCAAGGGCATTTTAGTCAATTGACCCCAAACCAATGGCTATAAACCAAAACCCAAAACCCAGCCCATCCCACGCCATTTCCATCTCTCATTTTATTCCCCTCTTCCTCCCTCCCTTCTCCATTTCAATTCCCTCCATCTCTCTTTTACTTCTCTTTCAAGCTAGGGATTTCCACCTAGATCTAGGGTTTCCATTACCAATAAAGCAAGATTCCATCAGGCTCCAACCATCTTCAAGCTAGAGGGTCTCATCACATAGATCTCTTCTCTTCCTCAATCTAAGGTGAGTTTCATCTCCTCTCTCTAAGTCTAGGTCGATCTAGTTTCTCTTCCTTTGAATCTCCTTTTTCTTATGCAACTTTTCTCCTTGCGAATGGGTGTAGGAGCTGTAGATCTGGCCATTTGGAGAGATTCTAAAAATTTGGAGTAGAACTTAGCCGTTTGAGGAGCTTATTCCCCAATTAGCCAAGTAGACATGTCTAGATCTCATTGTATGTTTATTATTATACTTGGAAATGTATGATTCATTACATGAATGCTTTCTTTTCATCGAATTCTATCAATTGATGTTGATTTGGTGGCTTGATCTGTAGATCTTCTTCTCTAAGACTATAATCTATGATTTTGGCCATTGATGGATGAAAAACACCCATTTGGAAGATCAATGACCCATTTGCGATGATATGATGGTGTATGATGGGGATTTCATGTATAGAGATGGATTTATGATGGATTGGGACGGAATTGATGGGTTTTGAATGGAAATTGGATGAAAGGAAAAAGATACAGAAACCTGAGACTTTGGAATCTATGTATACCCAATCGACTGTTCCTTCATGGGGTTGACCAGTGACACTGTAGACTCTCATATATGAGAGTTGTGTATGTCGACCTACTGAAGCAACTCCAGTGTAGTCGGTCGACCAAGGTCCCTCGTAGTCGACCGAGTACACTCCAAAATTGAGACGACTTGATTCACTGAAACTCAGGCATTCTAATATAGGCGGTCGACCGGCCCTTCATGGAGTCGACTGCGTACACTGCATAGCTAAGACATGCTGACAAGTAGAGTTCCCAGGCCACCTAGTGTATCGGTCGACCTGCCATTCAAGTGGTCGACCACATAGATTACAAACAGTGTTTTCTAGAAACTAGCTGTTTTGCGATCTGATCTCAACCGTGCCCCTTTGACCTTTCACTTAGACTATGATGGATATGCTAGACATAAGTCAAGGGCCGGGCTTAACCTTGACCCATGTAGCCACCTGAAATACGGTCAAGGTCATGACATGGTACCCGACTTGGTATTGATAGATGACCTTGGATGCCATTTACCTTCAGAAGCTCCAAGAACATTTTAATTAGGCATCTAAGGTTCATTCGGCTACTGTCTTGGGTGAAGTGGGACCCTACACCTGAAGTGGGGCAAGGACTTACATCAGATTATTATATATGGCCATATTTATTGTTTAATACGAATGAGACTTCCTTTCATGCTTTTATTCATTATATATATGGACTGATGGTACGGATGCCTACCATGGATGGAAGGTATAGTCTGGACTGAGACAATAAGATCTCAGAGTGGCACTCAACACATTGATCAGAGCATGGCACTTAAAGATTTGATTAATGATAATTGAAATCACAGTCTAGAATTGGGTCAGTAAGGTCATAGCATGGCACTAAGGCTTTGACTAATAATCATTAGAAAGTAACGATGGACGGAATGGAAAAATGGACTGTGGAATAGGATAATACTAATTAAGTATATATAGAAGTGGAGTATACTTAGCAATAATTGTTGATAGCAATAAGAGAGTAAACATCTACACCCCAAACTCCATGGATCATATACTTAACTAGTCTCATGCCACAGGAACACAACAAGGCAATCCGATCTAGAGTGCCCCCACCTGGTACAGTACGTATGGTATACTATGATGTCTTCGAGCACCGTAGGTATATATCTTTAGATACTGAGGAAGCTAGCATTCGGACCAGGTGCATTACAATGAGTACGATGGTTATGATGGGTAATATGAAGAGCACAGTAGGTATGGATTGATATCGAGTTAGCCATATGTGGGAGTTGGGTGCAACAAGTGTCTTCGAGTATAAATACGGATATGGATATGGATATTGACATGAGTGATGGATATATGGATATTGATGGTTCTATGATTGATATGATTACATGGTGGTACAACAGCCATGGGTTGGCTCTAACCCCCCATTAGCGTCCATAAGTTGTTTGTTATGTGCATATGGACTTAGATGGATATGGACGTGATAGTATGTTTCTCATATTATTACAGATATCATTGTTATCTATATGTTTGATGTGTAGCACTTCTGACATACTGATAATGATATTATTAGATCATAATACTTATCTCTTTTATCCTGATTGTAAAATAGTGACTATACTAATGGCTTCATTCTCATTCCGTATCATATGTTGTAATTACCAATTATCCATACTATGCTATGTACCTTATCCATGAATCATTGTACACTTCCCACTACGTTATCTTACATTACACTTAGGATTCTCATTTTTATTATTGAGTTACTAACCATGTAGGTATAATTGGGACCAGGTGTGACTTTAATTATTATTTATTATTACATGTGATGTTATCTATGCTTGTAGTTGTAGGTGTAGTTATAAATTTATCTGAGTTTGTTTCATTGCTTATAAATTTATCAAAGTTTATAATAGAAAGTCAGACAAATTTATCTGACTTTATCTATAAATATAACAAATGAACCAAACTCATGAATGAAGAGAAATGAAACATAACTAGAATAATTGTACATCTATGCACATCAAATAATTGAAGAGATGAAGAATTGCGCATCTATGAACACTTTATAAACTCATGAATAACATGACTCTAAACAAGAAACGATGACAATACAAAAAAAGGAAGGAGAAATAGTAGCCACGTGAGGAAGAAAACCACGGAAAATCATAGAAACTCTTACGCACGACTAGAAAGAATACAAAAGACTTGTTTTAGAAAGGAGATTTTGTAGGCAGAAATATATCCATCATCATTTCCTCCCATTTGAATTTCGAAAATGGATCTACAAGTACGAATTAATATCCGTGACACAGCTTGACTGGTTTACAGTGGCAAATCAGCCATTAAAGATCATGTACGGAAGTTTAAAAGTAGGAATAAAATGCGTGACATAACTTTAAACGGTTAAAAGTGAAAATCAGTAATCAAAATATATGATATGGCATACTTAGGAATCTCCGTATGAAATAAATTTGGACGCATGAACTAGAGGCCTTAACGAAAAATGCCATGGATTAGAGGCCTTAAATGACTAGTTTAAGGGACCTTGGGCTAATTTTACCCAAAAAGGAAAAATATATATATTTTTTTAAAAGCCCCTATATATTTTTAAAACTACATACATCTTTCATATGTTCTTCCTAAGATTTTTTTTTGCTACATTGCCCACCCCACCTGACCCCACCCCACACCAATGGAGAATTATTAGGCCCGCCCTTGTTCTTTACATTGAAGATCGAGGAGTGTGCTCCTAGTTGTGTTTCTGTTGAGTGTGTGCCCACCCATTCCCCTAATTCCTACAGCATGAAGGTTTTGTATTTTCTCTCTCTCTCTCTCTCTCTCTCTCTCTCTCTCTCCTTTTTCTTATTTTTATCGTTCTACCTTTAATTGAAAGTCCTTTTTCTTATTTTTATCGTTCTACCTTTAATTGAAAAAGTCTACAGACCCGGGTTTTTGTGCCCGGGATCTTGCACGGCTCCCACGAGCCAGCCCGGGCACAAATCCGGGGTCTATAGCACGGCTGTCTCTAATTTCTATATTTCCCATAATCCCTCCCTGAGGTCTCATTTATTTTATTCTCCTCCTTTGGAGACGGCTATTCTAATGGAAGATTACCTCGGATTCCATCCTGGTGGAAGACAAAGGCTTCCAGATAGGATAACGTTTGAAAGCGAAGGACCATTCACCACACGCTTTTCCTCAATGAGTCAATCTATTTCCAGCCCTACTACATGGACCGATTCTTGGGATCGGTCTCTTCCAATATTTGGATGCAAACCTTGGGATCGGTCCAGAGACCGATCCCAAGAATCGGTCCATGTAGACTTTTTCATCTATTCCGCATGGGTCCCACTTGCAATGTACTACTCAGTGCACAGTACACTCCGGCCGTGTCTCGACCCATGACCAGGTCTAACATCTTCGTGGGCCCCACTTGCAATAGACTGGTCGGTGCCTTGACCCTTGCCCAGGTCCAAGTCATCCATCTTTTGTTTTTTTTTTTAACCTACTTCTAAGGAACGCGTTTAGAGACTCTATAAGTAAAGGGGAATGAATGCATTTTTTGGTCGTTGAATTATCTCAGAATTTCCTCCCAACTCTTCATTCATCTTACAGGTCAAAAGCACTCAGAGAAAGAAATAGAGGGAGTGATGATGGTTTTCAGCTCCAGCTCTCTTGATGGAGAGGATTTCTGTTACAATTTTCCTGCAGCAGCCTATATCTGAAGCAACAAGCTAGCTAACAAGCTACAACTTCACCTTCATACAGCAGGTGCTCAAATGACTTACTGCTCTTCTTTTTCTTCGCAGTTTTTGGGTGTGCTTACGTTGAATTATAGATGCGACTGAGATCCAGGCCTTTCATCTAGTGGGGCACGATCCACATGTTGTGCCCATCTGATGAATCACAATAATTAAATCTCGACGGTTGCCCATGTACATCTCTAGGGGGAGATGAAATGAGAGGTCTTGGGACTCCCTTAGAGTTTATTTTTATTTTTTATTTTTTATTTATTTTTTTTTTCTTATGAAAGGTCCATTTCTGTCCACAACAAACCTAAATTAAAGGGTTTTGATTGGGGAGCTGCTAAATCCACACCCAAAACTTCTTTTTCCATATTGCTTTTCTCTACACACACCACTTAATATCAAAGAATGCCAAAATTTCTCTCTACAAACCCCAAATTTTCCTAAGTTACCCTATCTTGTCTCTCCCCTACCTTCCCTCTACACTCCCCTTCTTCCCCCTCACTTTCACTGGCCCTCTTTCCCTTTCTCTCTCCCTCTATCTCCCTCTCCCTACCCTCCACCGCTGCCCGCTCTCCCTCACCTTATCCCATCCTCTCTCTCCCTATCCCTTTCCCTCCCCACCTTCGGTGGTGCTACCAAAGGGCGGGGTGGTGGCTCGGGTGGGGGTGGGTTAGTGTATAGAGAGATTGGGGGAAGAAGGAAACTATGAATGGTGTCCTTATTGGTCATTTGATACATGAGTATATTGGTCTTAAAATAAAGCAGTGTGGAAAAAGAAATGAGAGCTACTAATGCCACACCTAAAACTTCACTATGAGAGAAATTCAAATAGGAGAAATCACATATTTCATTATGTTAAGTGCTTGGCATGGGGATATGCAGGAGTTGTCTCTGATGATCCTAAGGCATGTTATTACATCGATCTATATAGTGTGTTAGCACTTATACCTCATGTGGTGGTATTGTTTTACTTTATCTCCCACAGAAACAACCAGGGATCGACCTTGATTGTAGTGCAGATGGTGTGGGATTTGGATGAGTGTGTGAGTGCTGTAATTAGAAAGAAAAAAAAAGGTGCGGGGATGAAGGATATAAGATAGAGTATAGAGATGATGAATGTGAGGTTGAGATGTAGATGGAACTGGACTTTTTTGGGATTCAAATTACAAGGTTGATGGTTGGGTACTCATTTCTCATCTTTAAAGGGGAGATTATTTGATTAGTATTCTGGATATTCACCTCATCTTTATTTCATCAAATTTAACCATTTCTAGAAATACAAGCCTTAGAATTACCAGGTATTCAACTGCATGAAACAAGCAGGCTCTTAATCAGATCTGCCCTGTTCCTTTCTGCAGCTTAAGACTCTGATGGAGTTTATGAAATTCGTTTTCTTTTCTTTTCTATATTTTGGAGACTAATCTGGGAGAAAATTTGGCAAAATGACACTTGTTCCCATCCAATTTAAATTAAATTCTGTAGCTCATAATTGTGCATTCTGTATTTAGACTACAAAAAATCTTGTTTCATCCTATCCAAGGCCATTTACTTTGCAACCTTATTTACACTACATTCTCTATCCTTCGACCCCATTAAGCCCCAATAAGAATGTGATACAAATAATCACAAGATCAAGGTGTTAACTTGAGATGGGAAACCATACCAATTAGGTTATCAATTGGGTCTTTCTATGTGAATAGCCAACCTGGCACAGCCCTCAAAAGGGCCGTAAACTAAGGGCTTTTCAGTTTCTTAAAATGTCTGAGGGTGGGTCTCGGACAAATTTTTTTCGAGGCTCACCAATTTGAGGGCTGGGTTTGTACAGTACTAAGCCTAGTCTGGCCTCTTATTATTCTTATGTATATATTTGTGGATTTGTTTAGTCATATATATATATATATATATATATATATATGGGTTTCTTTGAGCGTGATGGTTATGTGATTCTTACGTGAGTTCTTATTTGATTCTTATATTTATTTTTTATATGATTCTTATGCAATTATCCTGTAAATAATCTATGCATGGCTATGGTTTCCGTGTTGGTTTTTTTTTTTTTTTTTTTTTTTTCAAATGGCCCATCTACATATAATTGTTGTACATGTGGGTTTATTGTAGCATGATTCTTATGTGAGCTTTTAATACTTGGGTATTGTTTAGTCTTATATTCAAAGTCTAACTCCAGTGGCACACCTCTTTGATGGGTCAGAACTTGATAAACAATGTGATACGAGAATCTCAATGACATGTTATTGAGGAAAGTACTCTACTTTTTTTTTTCTTTGTTTGTTCGGTTTTTAATTCATGAGAATTCATTGGAATGCATTTTATCAAGGGCATAAAATTGATGAGTTAAAAGATAAGATTTACCAACAACATCAAATAGTGTTTTCTTAGATAGTAAATGATATCCTAGCGATCCCCCAATCAAATCAGATTTTAGTAAGTGAGATATCTATATACCATCATAGTGATTGTTGCATTATCTTGACAGTTCAAGCTCGAATAAAGAAGGGGTTAATGTTAGGTTTACACTCGAAGCCCAGCCCTAGCCTGCTGGGGCCAGGTAAGGTCCTAGGCCCTATGGCTCTTCCAGGGATTTGGCCCATTCATTGAGGGCAGGGCTTGGCCTAGTCTCTCCCCCCTTTTAATTCTCCCCCTCTCCTCCGGGCTTGTTTGGCAACTCTAAAAATAGAGTCAAGTAATGTAAAGCCCCCATTTCTCACCAAAAAGTCCCACCAAAAGCACGAACTTTTCAAATTTCCCACCATATTTTTCAAAACAAAGTCAAAAAGTAACATTATTTCTCCACTAAAAGACATAAAAACTCCACAATCAATACAAAAATTCAAAAAGTTTCTATAATAAACAACTAAAAACAAAAGAATATTGATTCGCAATCAAATAGTTAAAGCTCGATCGATCCATAACACTGTCAGCTTCTTTCCCCTCGACATTCATTGAAGATAAAAATCTACACCTTCAAAGGCTTCCTTTCCAAACTTAAAGGATACACAAATCTCCAAGTATTGGATTTTGTTCGAGTATCTAAATCTTACTTAATCTTATCAACAAGACCTTATATATTAAACCGCAAGGCAAAAATTCATAACCCATTTGAATGCAGTTTCTTATGGTCGTTGCTACCTATATCAACTAAGTAATGAAAAAATCACTCAATCTCATAGAGATTGTAGGAATTCAATAGCTAAAAAAAAAAAATACAGACTATACTCATCTATGTTAAACATTCCCTCAAATCATAAATACTCTTTCTCATGCATAATCTCATTCCAAGAAAGAGCATAACAAAAAAGAAAACAGGTATAAAAATCGATTTCAAATAGCAGCCATATCTTTATCAGTTTCAAAATAATGAATAGCAATGCAATCCAAAATTGCTATCACGTATTTTAGTAAAAAAAGCTTCTATATATCTTAGGAAAAAAATTAATATCGCATAGAAAGGCAGGGATGCATTCCAAACCCGATACAATCGTATTAAAGAAACAGAACATAGGAAAATTGATACCTACCAAAGACTGTCAAGATGACGAAATCGAGACCCATATCCAAATAAGTAAATCAAACAAGAAATAAATAGTAAAGAACAACTACAGGATAGAGAAGCCAAGCATTCCAAAAGCTCCGATTTTGGGATTTCAAATGGCCATAAATCCCTTTTTTAGAAATCCATTTCAAACAAACAGAACATTAGGTGCTGGGCAATCTAAACTCGAAACTTCAAAAGGAAATCAAGGGCAATGCCATGCACTTGCAACAACAACAACGAAAAATGGATAGTTTATGCAAGTTCTTATAGTTCTTGGCTAGAGAAACCCTCTTTCATGTACAAGATTTTCTCTATCAACTTCGGCGATGAGAGAGCATCGCTGGCTGCTGGTGTGAGATGATAAATCTGGAATTGTTGATTGGGCTAATTCGGAGAGGAAGAGGGAAAGAGAGCAGGGAATCAAGAGTAGGCCGTGCAAAGTGTTGTGATCTAGGGCCTACGAGAAGAGATCAATCACGCATAAAAAGACAAGAGATTTACGTGGTTCGGCTTTTGGCCTACGTCCATGGGAAGATGGGAGAAATCACTATGCAATCAGAAGAGGTTGTACATCCTAGAGACCCTTAATCTCTGTGATTAATATCAGCCCCAAAACCCTATTACACTCAAACACTACTTATTAATCACAGTAAACCTATAACAAGCCTACTTCTAATCACAGTAGAACATGGACATTGCATGGGCCCGGTTTACCAGATTTATTAACTTCTATTGAGCCATACAAATTAACAAATCTCCACCTTGGCGAACATTGAAGCTGACCCACATGCACAAAACACATCTCACCGTCTCCACCTGCCCTTGAGGGCACTTAGGTACTGAGCACACCAATCAAGTCCAAGTAATGCTTGAACTTGAATTTAACCCATTCCTTCATGAATGCACCAAATCGCTTGCACCATTGTCCAGAAGCTTGCTTCGACCCGTACAATGATTTTTCCAAA
This sequence comes from Camphora micrantha, assembly GCA_003546025.1. Classification (NCBI taxonomy): domain Eukaryota; kingdom Viridiplantae; phylum Streptophyta; class Magnoliopsida; order Laurales; family Lauraceae; genus Camphora; species Camphora micrantha. The sequence goes on along the minus strand of QPKB01000007.1, from coordinate 29,081,252 downwards.
CTGCATACATGATTAAGAACTTTGTCTGCACTCTTCCTGCACAGGAAGCTTCTTCCTCTTTCTCGTAGAACCGCTTGCATCCGATGACCTGATCTTCTTCATCAAGAGACTCCATCTCTTCAGTCATAGTTGCTGCATGTTGACTACTTTTCAGCCCTTTCATTAATTCAAGAGACTCATTTGTCAATGTGCATGCAACCATATCATCATGGCCACTGTCTGATGTCGATGCGTACGTCGTCATATCCTCGAAACCGTATCTAACCGGCGGTTTCCTTTCTCTCTGCGGTCTACCAGTCTGCGACATTTACGACTCTATCCGCTGCATCTGCTGCACAGTCTGACTATCCCCTGTATCCCGGGAGGAGCCGGATGCACTCTCCTTCCTTACTTGGATGTCTGACTCCACCTGAACGGTGTCACTGCTGCTACCTATTTTTGTCTCGTCTACCGGCTTTCTCACTTTGAGTAAAGCATCCTCATGAAATGTAACATCCCTGCTGATGATAATGCTAGGTGAATCCTGATCGGTACACCACAACCTGTATCCTTTCACCCCAGAAGCATATCCCACCAAGATGCACTTTACAGCCCTTGGTTCTAACTTATCGGTTTTCACGCGAGCATAAGCCGGACAACCAAAGATCCTCAAGTTAGAATAATCAGCTGGATTACCTGACTACATTTCTTTCAGTGTTTTGCAACCAATCTTTGTGTGTGGAGACCTATTTATCAAGTAGTCTGCAGCATTTATTGCCTCAGCCCAAAAGTCCTTGGATAATCCTGCAGTAAACAACATACAACGAGCTCTTTCCAAGATCGTTATGTTCATCCTCTTTGCAACTCCATTGTGCTCTGGAGTTTCTGTAGTGCTGTAATGCCGAACTATGCCATTATCTTTGCAATAATTCTCAAACTCATTCGTTCTGTACTCCTTGTCATTACCTGTCATCAACTTTTTCACCTTTCTGCCAGTCTATTTCTCAACCATCTCCTTTCATCGCTTGAATGTAACAAAGGTCTGATCCTTTGTCTTCAGAGTATAAATCCAGACTTTCCTTGAATAATCATCAATACAAGTCAGCATAAACCGGGACCCACCCTTGGAGTAAACCTTAGAAGGTCCTCATACATCTGAATGAACATAATCAAGGATGCCTTTCGTGCGATGAATACATGTCTTGAAACTGACCTTTCGATGCTTTCCGAAGATACATCTCTCACAGAAATCCAACTTGCCTATCTTCGTGTCACATAGCAAATTCCGATTGCTCAGTATAATCAATACCTTCTCACTCATGTGACCCCGGCGCAAGTGCCATAAGCGCGTTGAGACAAATTCATGGTCATCTGAGGAAGACACTGCAACTCCACCTATAACAGTATTTCCGGACAAAACATACAAGTTTACAACTCTATTGCCTCTCATAAGAACCAGAGCACCCTTCACAACCTTCAAAACTCCACCTTCAGCTGAGAACTTACAACCGTCAGAGTCCAAGGCACCAAGAGAAACAAGATTCTTTTCCAGATCAAGAACATGCCGAACCTCTGCCAACGTTCTGACGATTTCATCATGCATATTGATTTTCACTGTTCCAATTCCAACCGTCTTACATGCAACATTGTTGCCCAGCAAAACACTACCACCGTCGATTTCTCTGTAAGTGGTAAACCAGCCCCTATTGGGATACATGTGGTAGGAACAGCCCGAATCAAGAAATCCATTCATCCTAATAATGAATTCCATTTTCAATCACAGAAAGTGCATTATCGGAAACATAATCTGATCTTCCATTTGCGATACTGACTGAATCATCCGATGACGAATCTTCAATTATTTATTTCCCTTTCTTTTACCTTTTGAGACAATTTTTCCTGATGTGCCCTTTCTTATGGCAATAATAACATTCAATATTCGTCCTGTTGGATCTATGTTTGCCCTTACTACTGGAGTCTTTTGCTCTTCCTCGTACTACCAAACCCTCACCCGAACCATCATTGTCAACCGCAACCTTTTTCTTCAACTCCTTAGAGTTCAAGGCTGCCTCTACATCCTCTTTTGTCAGAGTATCTCTACCATACATCATGGTATCCAAAAAATGCTCATATGAGGGTGGTAACGAGCACAACAACATTATAGCTTGGTCCTCATAATCAATTTCAACATTGATATTTTCCAGATCCATGATAGCTTTTGTGAAAAATCAAGGTGAGTTGAAATAGAAGTACCTTCCTGCATTTGTAAGGTGAACAATCGCTTTTTCATATACAAGCGATTCGTGAGAGACTTCGTGATGTACAAATTCTCCAATTTTTGCCATATGCCAGCAGGAGTTCTTTCTTAAGCAACCTTTCGCAGTACACCACCACTCAGAAACAACAGAATCTGACTGTACGCCTTTTCCAACAACTCATCCTTCTCTTCATCTGACAATTTTTCAGGCAAAGCATTTTTTCCTTTCAAAGCTTTATACAGCCCATTCTGAACCAGCAAAGCATGCATCTTCAGACACCAAAGACCGAAATCGTTGTGTCCATTGAATTTCTCAATTTCAAACTTCATAGCCATTCCGCGAATCTTTCACAGTACTTGTGTAGATCTAGTCACCACGAGCACGCTGAAAGAAACGGATCTGAAATCCGACTATTGATGGCTAAAATATAGTAGAAACAAGTTTCTACACTTCAATCAGTCAATCTCCTTCGTTGACAGGTAAAGAGCCAATCTTTTTACACAAACGCGTAGATATGCTCGCAACGAGTCCGTAGGTACAAACGGATCTCCAATCAGACTTTCGATCGTCAAGATATCGCGAAAACAAACTTCAAGCGTCAATCGGTCAAATCTGCTTTTGACCGTACAAGTGCTGACTTGTCGCTGACATCAGCGCCTTCCTCTACGGGCTTTGCTTCTGGGCTTCTCTGCTAGATGGGTCAGATCTGACTTGGACTTGACCCAACCTGGATTGGCCTGGCTACTGGGCTTCTGAAACGAGTCAGGTCGAACATGACCTGGACCAACCCGGACCTCTTGCAAGCCCAGGCCCACCTCCTCTTCTTCAACGTTCTGTTTCAGTAACCAGAACCAAAACTCCTGCAACTTCTTCTTTTCTTCCTTTGCCACAGACGACGAAACGACAAGCGGCGGCAACCTTCCTTCTCCGGCAACACGCAGTGGCGGCGGCAACTCCGGCGAAGATTTCACCGCGATGTGGGGCCCATCCGAAAATAGAAAAAAACCCCAAAAAATCGTTGTTCCCGGCTGCTGCTACAATTCTCCTCTCTCTGTCTTCTTCCTTCCTCACATTCTCTTCTCTGGCCGCAGTCACTCCAGGCGATCAAACCCAGAACCAGAGAAAACAACAGAGATCGTCTCTGTTCTCTGTAACAGGAACGGGCACTGCCCTTCTCCTTCGTGATTAGTGTGGCCCACCGAGATCAAACGATCTCCCTATGCACAATCCGGAAAACACTATCTCAACCTTGAGATCTAATCCGTCGATCAAGCAGCCACAACTCCAGCCCTCTGAGATCCGATCCATCGAATCTCTTCGATCACGCACAACGCTCTGATACCAGTTTGTTGTGATCTAGGGCCTACGAGAAGAGATCAATTACGCACGAGAAGAGATCAATTATGCACCAAAAGACAAGATATTTTACGTGGTTCGGCTTTTGGCCTACGTCCACGGGAAGACGGAATAAATCACTATGCAATCAGAAGAGGTTGTATATCCTAGAGACCCTTAATCTCTATTTATAATATCAGCCCCAAAACCCTATTACACCCAAACACCACTTATTAATCACAGTAAACCTATAACAAGCCTACTTCTAATCACAGTAGAACATGGACATTGCATGGGCCCGGTTTACCAGATTTATTAGCTTCTATTGAGCCATACAAACTAACACAAAGCGAGAGGGAAGGAGAGAGGAGGGAGCAGAGAGCAGGTTGTGCGGACGAGAGGGAAGGAGAGAGCAGGGAGCGGAGAAGGCATGCAAAGAGGGAGAGAGCAGGGAGAGAGAGAAAGAGAGAAAAAGGCGGGAGAGAAAAACTGCATTGGGGACGCTGTGCGATATGACCAATTCATGAAAAGGTGGGGGAATGAGATGACAATATCGTTCGGCAGCAGTGGGGGGTAAATTCGTCCAAACTGTTAGCCAATGTCAAATGAAAATAGTATAATTATAAGTGGCAGCTGGGTTATGTCTAAGGGCCCGTTTGGATGTCTACAGAATAAAATATTTACAGATTTAAATATCGTAAGAATAAAATAGTATAGAATACAATAATGCAATATTATAATAGTATAATATTTTTACTGTTTGGCAATTTTTTAAGAATATTACAAATTTCAAATTGAGCAATATGGAAGGTGTTATGATTAAAGTAAATTACATTATAAGAAAAAGAAATTATTAAATATTTTAATTTATATGTAATTTACCACGTCTAGATAAAAAAGTAATGTAGTAAAGTAAAGTTTAACTTTCATATTTTTTACTATAAGTTACTTTCTTTTATCACAGAAAACCATGGTAAAGTATAGTAAAGTAAAGTTAATAAAAAAAATAACTACTTTATAACTCTCTCTCTCTCCCAGTTTGCTTTACCAAATACTTCATCTGAACTTACATTACCTCACCTTTTACCACGATATGACATCAATTAATTTTTATTTTACTTTACCACATCCGTAAACAAGTCATTTTTTCTTTACCATATAAACTAAGATAAAATATGATAAAGTAAAGTAAAGAAAAAGAAACTACTTTACCATTCCATCCCACTTTTCTTCATCATGCACTTTATCTCACCTTTACTTTACCAGACATTTACCATCCCATGAGATTTACTTTTACTTTACTTTACCATATGTGTAAACATAAACATTATGATGTATTTAGTAAACTAAAGTCTTTACTTTACTCTACCACTTTGTAATAGTCATTTTAAAAGATTCTTATCTTGTAGAAAGTTTTCTACAGGGGGGAGCTGTAAGAGAGAATATTGAGCTTTTTGAAAGAAAAGAATATTTTCTTCAAATTTTTATTGAGTTACCAAACGCACAAGATTTTATTCTTTAAAAAATGAAAGATTATATTCTATAAAATATTATTTTCTTGTGTTTTCTTGTGCATCCAAACAGGCCCTAAGGGTGACTATCTGACTCAGGGAGTTGGTCCTATATGTCAATGTCTTATTAATAGCTGTTACAGTTGAATCATGTGATTGTGATTGTATGGTTCTGTTCTCAACTAAACACATATTAAAATAGAGATTAGTTGGGCTAGGTTCCTAATCTCTCATTTGTCTATATAAATAGAGTGATGTACTGTTAAGGGAGATTGAGAAATAACAAACAGAGATTCCGTCAAATTCTCTCTTCTGTGTGTTGTTCTTCTTTGCTGAGCTTTCTCAAACTCCGTGTACGAACACCAAATTTGTTATATACGTGTATTTCAGGTTAAATCTAGCTAATACATGTTTAAGACCATTTATTTGGTAAAATTACAAGAATTAATTGACAATGACTATATACAGTGTATAAGGCACCTTTCATATCAACTATCTCATGGATATTATACAAGTTTATAAATAGGGGTTTTGACATATTAGCCCAACTTAAATCCTTTTTTCTTTTTTTTCAATTTCATGACTAAAATTAAAATAATATCACTAGAGCTGCTTGACTTTGATTAACATTTTTATAAAAAACGTTTTTAACTCTGATCCCATAATATCATGGGAACAATGTATGTCACAGAAATTGATAAATCCCATGGTATCATAGGACTGTCCTGTGATGTCATCGCTTTTATGTAGCATTTTAGGGAAAAAAAATTTCCAAATGATAAGAACCTGAGAAATGATGGTCAGATGTGTATTTACTTTTCACGTGTTCTATAAAAAAAAAAAAAGGGATTTGTTTTCTATTTGCAAAAAATTTATAATACAGAAATTGATAAATTTCATAATTTCATGGGATATGGTGCAAATAAGTACAAAAAAAATAGTGACTAGAGTCAAACGATTCTGATAACATTATCTAAATCTGGGTCATGAAATTGAAAAAACTGGGTTTAAGGAGGACTAATATATCAAAACCCCTTATAAATATTTAGGCTAGAAAACTGAAATCATATCGCAAATCGTTCATATATACCCATGAATTGAATCTAATCGCCAATCGTATCACGAATCGTAGGATTTTTTTATTTTTCTAATAAAAATGAGAAATAACTATAAAATTAAAAATGAAAAAGAAAATGGTAATTATTCGTAGCCCATCCATTTTGCCATCCAGAGTGGTATAAATACAATGAAAAATAAGTCTATCACACAATCACATAAAGAATATCATGACATATATTAATATAATTAATGATGTGTGAATAGTTAAATAAGTTTAGGGTACCAATATATATATATATATATATATTTATCATTAAGTTGAAATATAAACTAAATAAAATCCAAATTATTAATTTTACATAGTATGATATCTCTTAAAGTTAAGAAACTGGAAATGAAGGAAAAAGCCCAAAAAAGATTAAGAAAAAAAGGAGAAAATATAGATAAGCTTTGTATTTAGGCAAACACTTTAATCAAATGGATGTTCTTTATTCATCTGTAAAATCTTCTCAGAGCCCTAAAAATTCTTAACAGGTTTTGACATTTGGTTCACTACTAAATTACCTTTTAAAAGTAAATGTTCTAAAAATATAAAGAGTAAGAAAATAAAAAAGGTAAAAGATTATAAATATTAATTTATTGTTTGTCGCTATTCTCGCTCGGCTGAATCGCTTCAATCATCAAATTCGATGTATCGAGCATCGAATCGTAAGTTTCACTCCTCAATCCTAAAATTCACGTGTAAATGAAATTCATAAAATACATACGAATCATTTTCCATGATTCGGGATATGAATCATGATTCCGATAACAATGGATCCATGTTCTTTACTGTGTTTGGATTCAGGCCAAGCTTCCCAAACCAGTACTCCATGCTCATCGAACATATGGAGTGCTGACTTTTACATCATCATCATCTGTGTTGTGCTTTTTTAACTTTTACAAAAGGACTTTTGTACTTGATGAAAAGATCCTCTTTTGTATTTGAAACTTTTCCAAAATGGGTGTCCATGGTAAGGGATAGATGCACTTGAATATTTTCCTTTTTTATATTTTCTTTTATTCATGGTATTAAGGTAAGCTTCAGCCCATTTGAGAGTTCCTCCAATTTCCTAGTGGAACTGAAGCGCCAGCAACCGTCCATGTTCTGCTAACAGTCCTATACTCAATTCATTTTTTTTTTTCTTTTTTCTTTTTTTTTTTTCTAGAACCTTTACTCAATTCAGTTGAAGAAACAAATGGAAAGTCTTAATAGTTCTGAAGGAGCCCATGATGGAACTAAAGCTGGTCTCTCTTTATCCAATGACCGAGTGAACAAGGAGAAAGGCGCCTCTGTTACTATTGACATGAGAGTTTTGGATCCGAAATGGGTCACTTCAATCAGAGAAAGACATCTTCAGCCAAAAAGACCAAACGCGCCATTGACTAGCATTTCTTGTTGCATCCACCGCGTCCCTCGCTGCCTCCGTGAACATCCAGAGAACGTATTTGTACCTCAGGTGGTCTCAATAGGCCCATTACACTATGACAGAAGAAAAAATCAACTGCAAGTCATGGAGGAGTATAAATCGAGGTATCTACATGCCATCCTACAAAGAAAGGGAGATAATCACCTGGAGTGGTTCTTGATAGCTGTTAAGAACTTGGAAGAAAAAGCCCGAAGATGTTACTCTGAAGAAGTTGACCTCGACAGCAATTATTTTACTGAGATGATGGTGCTGGACGGTTGCTTTATAATTGAGCTCTTCTACAAGAGATGGTGTGGAGATCATCTTTCTGATCCCACGTTTAATCTCGGATGGCTTCTCGGAATAGAATATGACTTGCTCAAGCTGGAAAATCAGATCCCTTTCTTCATTCTCGAGCGCCTATGTGATGTGATGGGTATTGATCACAGTTCGCTTATAACATGGGCCTCTCGTTTCTTCGGACTTCCTGCAATCAAACATGTAAACAAACCCCAGCATCTACTCCATTTACTACACTGCAGTCACGTTGCTTCGTTTGAGAATGAGAAACTCATGACATATAACTCACTTATGATCCCCAATGCTTCCAAACTTCAGGAAGCAGGGATCAAGTTTAAGAAAGGGGTTGGAAATGGCTTCTTGGACATAAAGTTTAAAAGAGGAGTGATTGAAATCCCTACTTTGACAGTTCAAGACGACACCGATGTTATGTTCCTGAATCTCATTGCATATGAACAATGCTACCGCCACATCAAATCGTACTTCTCGGCGTGGTCCTACTTCATGGTTTGCCTCTTAGAGGATTCAAAAGATGTTCAGATTCTCTCTGAGAAGGGAATTATTGAGCGGCTCCTGAGCAGTAACAAAGATGTGGCCTCTGTCTTCCACAAGATGGGAAGAAACGTATTCCTATATGATTTCTATCTACAGAATGTTTGTATAGAAATCAATCGGTATTATGGGACTGCTAGGCATGCATGGAGAGCGAGCTTGATGAGGAATTACTTCAATTCCCCATGGAGAATTTTATCCGTAGTTGTTGCCATGGCTTTTTTATTCTTTGCATTTACGCAGACCTTATTCACGGCATTGCCCGGGTTTGCCAAAGGGAAGTAGATTTGATGGTCTTTTCTTGGTAACATATTCGGGTCAGATATGTTTTTGTCGAAGATTTTCACTGTCTGCACCACTTTGTTCAGTAGATCCATGGTTTCTCCCTCCTTGTTTTATGCTTCTAATATCAACATGATCGCTAGGTCTTCGGATGCCCCGAACAACATGCCTTGGCGTCCCTATGGTGTTTGGATGCCCCAAAAAATAGGCCTTCCACTACCTTGATAGACACAATCAACTTGAAGCTAATTGCCTGAACAAATCTATGTACAATCTATAGATACCTAAAAATATCCCGTAATGAATACCATTGTCCTTGAAATTGCCTATTCATCACAAATCAAAGGAGTAACTACTTTATTTCTTACTAATTTAAAAAATAAAGTCACTACACCTAAATCCATAGCTTGGGAAGATGTGAATCTTTCTGGAAGATGGGAGCTCGAAGAAGTTCAACCAAAAACCCCTCAACTTCAAGATGATGTAAGTCAATTACAGAACATTCAAATAGAAAAGTAGCAATAAATTTTGCTAATACACCAAGATCATACTTTTCATCCACAAAAAGATCAATCCCTTCGGAAGTTGGATCATATAGATCAACCACTTCCTCTTTTAATAAATCTTTTGCCTCAACTTCAATCCCGAAATCACCATCTCTTCATCCATCCAATATAGCCTTCCCTTTTTATTCAGAAACAAAAGATGAAGATATATAATTATTCAGATTATCTGAGTCTGATTTTGATACCTCAATAAACACAATCTCTTTAATTTATGAAACTAATGAAGAAGTAAGTAATTTCATAATAGATAAACAATACATTCAACAAGATTTATTAAAACATCCAAAGACAAAATGGCTTTTTAAATTTTTTTCTAAATTTGAAAGATCTCAAGTAAAAGACTTATGGTATGAACAAATGAATCAAGAATGAAGAAATATTCCTTTCTTTGATTGGCTTTCGTTAAAAATAAATAAAAAATGAACTATTATGACAATTAATAAATCTACACAATCATGGGAAACAGAAAAGGGAAAAATCGAATCGGTACACCCTCCTTTTTCTACAATAAAACATAAAGACATAAATGCTACTCCATTAAAAAAATCTTCAAATGAATCCAAACCCAAGACAATCGACAGTGAAAAAGAATCCCTTATCGAAAACTCCATACAAAAAACAGAAGAAAGTATATTTGACCCCTCATTTTCATAAATAAATGTACTTAGTGCTCAAGCTGAATTAGTTCTTGACATAATAAAAAACATCTCATCTAAAGATGAAGAAATAAAATACTTCAGCAAAATCCTTGAAGATAAATCCTCTGATAAAACTTCAAATCTTACTTTTAAACCAATTTCTATATTTTCAAATCTTGGAAGAAGATAATAAATTAATTTGCTCATATCTAATAAAGAAAAATATATTGAGAATCTTAAAAATGACATCACTCTTTGTCGAATCGAGGATCAATTAGAATCAAAAGATTTTGAATCTAAACTTCATAATTTTCAAACCTACTTAATAAAAGAATGTTGTTATGAAATTCCTTCTGCCTTTTGGCATAGGAAAAAACATATGGTATCTTTACCATACATTTCTACATTCAATGAAAGAGATATTCCTACTAAAGCTAGACCATCTCAAATGATTCCTAGACTCTTAGAATTATGTGATAAAGAAATTAAATTAAAAAATCTTCATCAAAAGAAGTTAATTCATAAATCACACTCTCCTTAGAGTTGTGTAGCTTTTATGTTGAAAATGCTCCTGAAAAGGAACGTGGGGCTCCCCGCCTTGTAATCAATTATAAACCATTAAATAAAGTTCTTCAATCAATCAGATATCCAATTCTCAATAAACAAGATCTTATTACTCACTTATATGAAGCTTTATCTTTTCAAAATTCGATCTTAAGTCAGGTTTCTGGCAAATACAGATTGAAGAAAAAGATCGCGATAAAACCGCCTTCACTGTCCCTTTTGGACATTATGAATGGAACGTTATGCCTTTTGGGCTAAAAAATGCTCCTTTGGCTTTTCAAGAAATAATGAATGAAAATTTTCACCCTTATAAAAACTTCTCTATTGTATACATTGATGATATTTTAATCTTCTCTCAATCCATTGATGAACATTGGAAGCATTTAAAAACTTTCAAGTGGATCATTAACAAAAATGGTTTAGTCCTTTCTTGAAGAAAAATAAATCTTTTCCAAATAAATACAATTCTTGGATATAAAATAACAAATAAAACGGTAACTCCTGTTGAAAGAGTAATCAAGTTTGCTGATAATTTGCTGATGAAATAACAGATAAAAAACAATTACAAAGGTTTTCAGGATGTCTAAATTATGCTACCATATCTCTCTAAAGAAATAAATCTTTTACAAAAATGCCTAAAAGATTCTGTAGATCAATGGACTCCTCAACATACAGTTTTCCTTTTCTTATAATGTTTTTTTATGTGATTTATATGGCTTGTCATTTTGATAATACATTTTCCTTTTAGAGGGATGATATGTTTTATGAATTCTATTAGATGGATTTTGCAGGGGTTCATAACTAAATTGATAGCAAAAATCTCCTAATTCTTGTTTATCAATTTTCTTTTGTTTATGTAAATCTGCTTTAATTTCATATCACTGCATAACGACATACCGGCATGAGAAATTTTTTGAATTAATCTCCATATGTCTAGTTGGTATAATTTAATCTTCCATTGTTTTATTCTCTTAGAACATTTTTTACTTTTTATGCAAAATGAGTTGGAAGGCCTAAAATAAATTTTTCTTTCCATAATTCATCATTAGAATTAAATAATTGAAAGACAAGAGAGAGAAAAAGATTTTTATACCATTTGAAATCAGATAAAGTTCTACAACATAGATTGATTAATTGTTCTCTATATTGTTCTATTTGGTCACTAACATTACTAGAGAAATTGATAAGAATATTATGAACTAATGTTTCAACTGCATTAGAAATAGTTTGACCATTGGCATTAAGAAGAGGTTTTCCTTCTTCATTTACTTTGATTGAATTTAGTATACAAGTTCTTTGAATTGATGTAATATCATATTCCCACCAGCCATGAAGTTGACCGGTAAATCTTACAGTGATTGGTGTCATCATTTCAACTTGTAAATTGCCATAAATCATTCCTATATTAGTATAGATAATCATGTTCCTCAAAATATTAAGAATTCCATATTCGAAGAGTCCATCAATATTCCTTTCTACTAATGAACTACCATCATATTTGCAATTTGCTATATCTGGGATTTCTTCAAATTGTAAATTTATTGGAGAGGGTCTACTATACTAATTCTTTATCTTTGAAGTATGAGTTTTAGGAGAAAATATTTTATTAATTGGAGGAATATGAGTGATAGATTGATTGTCAGAGTCGTCATTAGATTCATCTGTATTTGATTAAGAGGAATTACGAATTATTGGACCTCCTATAATCATATTTATTGATTTTCCTTTGTCAAGTTTGTCGGATCTTAGGGATATTTCAATTTTAAATTCAGGAGGGAATTTTAAATGTTTTTTTGTCTAATGTTAATTTTGAGATGAAGTCTGAGCATAGTGCTGGAACTTCTCTTGTTACTGTGAATTGAGCTGATGAACTTGATCCTTGTTGAGAGATTATATTTTCAATTCTTTGTGTTTGTGATCCCATGTTTTGTAAATAAAGGTTTGTGAAATTATTTTGTTCTACTATATGGGATAAATGTTCGACAGTGATGAGTTTGGATTCATTTGAACATTTTTTTTAATGGAGTTACATTTATGTCTTTATGTTTTATTGTAGAGAAAGGAGGGTGTACCGATTCAGTTTTTCCCTTTTCTGTTTCCCATGATTGTGTAGATTTATTAATTGTCATAATAGTTCATTTTTTATTTATTTTTGATGAAAGCCACTCAAAGAAAGGAATATCTCATGTTCTTGATTCATTGATTCATTAGTTCATACCATAAGTCTTTTACTTGAGATCTTTCAAATTTAGAAAATTTTGTAAAAAAACAATTTTGTCTTTGGATGTTTTAATAGATCTTGTTGAAGGTATTGTTTATTAATTATGAAATTACTTACTTCTTCATTAGTTTCATGAATTAAAGAGATTGTGTTTATTGAGGCATCAAAATCAGACTTAGATAATCTGACTGATTGTATATCTTCATCTTTTGTTTCTGAATAAACAGGGAAGACTATACCTGATGGATGAATGGATGGTGATTTCAGGATTGAAGTTGAGGAAAAAGATTTATTAAAAGAGGAAGTGGTTGATCTATAAGATCCAGCTTCCGAAGGGATTGATTTTTTTGTGGATGAAAAGTATGATCTTGGTGTATTAACAAAATTTATTGTTACTTTTCCATCTGGATGTTCTGTAATTGACTTAACATCATCTTGAAGTTTAGGGGTTTTGGTTCAGCTTCTTCAAGCTCCCATCTTTCAGAAAGATTCACATCTTCCCAAAGCTATGGATTTAGGTGTAGTAACTTTTTTTTTTTTTTTTTTAAATTAGTAAGGAATAAAGTAGTTACTCATTTGATTTGTGATGAATAGGCAATTTCAGAGATAATTGTATTCATTACTTTATAATAAATTTTATATACGATTGTAACATTTTGTGATTGAGGCTTTATATTGAATCCTTTTGTGAGGATGCCAAGTGTGATAGCTTCAAAGGCACCTGGATCATTAAGTGATATTGTGAAATTAGGAAAGCAATTAAAAAGGGCAGGGCCATCATGAAGATTGGCTTCTACCATCCCTATTAGGGAATCTTTGAATGATTGATGTCTTTTATCTCGAACATAAGTGAGACAAGATGTATTCAAACAAACTCTGGTTAATGGCTTTATTGAAACTTGAATAAGTCCTATATGCATGTATTTATATTTTGATTTATGCATGTCAATTTTTTCCAAATGAATTAAATGTAGATTTTCTTTATTTTGCTGTTTTGAGAGGGTTTCTTCAACTGTCTTTATTACATAATTTGATTTTAGTTTGAATGTTCATTTTATAGATTTCTCTTAAAGAGACTTTAGGAATTGTCCAAATCTAGGATTGATTTTGTATGTCATCAAAACTTATTTCTTCTAAATCCATCCGGCCCTAAAAGACCGAACTGTCCCAAGGAAGAAAAAAAAATCATGTGAATAGAGAGAGTGATTTTGACATCTCTCTAGCCCATTGAACCGTTTTGATGCCAACAAACAACCATTGCCATGAATACATAAAAAAAAGAATGAAATATGGGGAGATGAACATGGAGAGAATGAGGAAAAGAGATTTACCTTAACAATGACCTCTAACAGAGACAAAGAGTGATGAAAGAGTAAGAGGGCGAGGAAGAAAAAAGAATGAGTGAGAGGGCAAAGAGGAAGAGAGTGAGGGAGTGAAAATGAAGGTGAGAAAGAGAGGGAGCGGTGAGAGACATTGGAGAATGAGGGGGAAGGAGAGGTGTGTAGAGAACAATACAGAAAGTACATGTGAGGGTATTTTGGAAAGTCCAGGATGTGTAGAGAGTGAGTGTGATGAGTTTAGGGACTAGCAGCGTATATAGGGAAAAAGTTGGAAGCAGCTCTCAAAATACTAACCAAGGACATGTAGATTTATTATTTTTCTTCATAATATCATTTAATAAGAATGTACGCTTAATTTTCTTCGTTTTCCTTCCACTATTTTAATATATATTTTTTCAAATATATAGAGTTGTTATTTATTATATATTTCAATAAAAAAGTTAAGATATTTATGTTATCCCAATAACACCCCATGCACACAACTGGAGCAGGGGTGGGTCTGAGCCTCTTGGCACATATAGCAGAAACCTAACAATCGCGGGTGCAAGATGGTCGAAATGTCTTCGAAATCCCTATCAGACCGAACCTTTTTAAAGGTACAGACAATAGGTGAAATTTTTTCTGTAGAACGACTCCCGCCCTCACCTCCTTTGCTTTTGGTTAAAAAGTGAAATCCCTCTTCTCCATCCTCAGCCCCTCTCTCTCCCCCTCTCTCTAATGCTGGGCCCTGAACTTGATGCTATGGAAAGCGGAGACTCCTCTATCTCTCATTTAGAAGACAGTAAGCCTCTTCTTTTCATTCTATTATTTAGGGCTTTCTTCTTCATTTTTTTCTCGAATGCTGATGTGATGAATATAGGTTATTCTCATATATTTGATTCTATCTCACTACAGTTACTTGTAGATTTTTCCTCTTTTCATTCATATATTTGTTTATGATTGTGTGGATGTGGAGGAACACAAGTAGATGTGTGAAATTGCCAACACTTACACACCCATGGATCATGGTTGAGCGGTTTTGGCACCTTTGGTTTCACATGTTAGCCCAAGGATCCATCCCTGGCTCTTCAAGTTTAAAGTATCAGTAGACCCCAATGTAGCCAACGCACCCACACCTCCAAGCTGTGCTCTCAGGAATATCTGATGGGTTGAGCTAAAAACTAGGCATGCCCATGAAATAGGTTAGGTCGATACTGTATCCAGACATACAGCAACTGATTACCAATACCCAAATTTGTATCATAGGCTCCAACCTAACCTGGGTCCTAATCAGGATAAAATAAAGGGCAATAGTTCTATGGAAGTATTATTTCTACATCTTTATATGAAATCGTATACAAAGTATCCATTTGTAACATATGGCTCTTGCATTGTGTCTTATCCATGGACCTGGACTGACCCTGACTTAAAAATGGGTCTGAATATTGGACCAATACCTGGTTTTTCCAATTCAAGCACTGCGGGTATTTGGGGATCCATTTTCGGTTGTATGCAGGCTTCCATTCCACATAGTTTGTTGGGGGTGTTCATAGGTATGGCAGGGCTCAAACTTGTCCAAGGCCGACCGAATGTTTATTGTCCTAATATTCATGCCCATATTCAACCCACAAACCTGAAAGTCAAGTCTTAGCTAGCCCTGCCTACATTTTATTATGTAATTCTTCATGCTAAATATGTTGGGCCGTCCATAAGCATAGGCATGAGCACAGCCTGTTTTACAATGAGGCCGTTCAAGGCCTAGGCCATGGGCCTGAGAAGATAGCCCGAATCCAACTAAATGCGTGCCAGGCAGCAACCCTATGGCCTGCCAATATTTTATAGTCTTACACCACCTTGTATATGTTGTATAAATTAAGATCCCTGAAGCTTTGTCACGAACATGTGGCTCCATGTGGAACACAAGAAGGTTGTCTTTTGGGGTTTTCAATTGGAAATGTAGGAGACCTCTCAACTTAAAACCACATTCCACAACTTGAGCCAAGCTGTTAACGAATGACACATATAGTTCATAGGAAGACAATAATATATCACTTAAATTAGTCTCAAGGGTGACCCCACCGTAAGGATTGCTTGGCGGGCTATGGTCAAAAAGGAGTTCTCTAATCTTTGTTTAAATGGTATTCTTTTAATTGAGAAGCTTGTATGGGGTGCGGACCAATCAGGGTTGGTTCCTTGCTCGCCTCTTCCAATTAAGGTGTTGAAATTCAACTTGGATGGAGCTTCAAGAGGTAAGCCAAGGCCAACAGGAATTAGATGTGTTCTTCATAATAGCAAGGGTGAGGTTTTACTTATGTTTTCCAAGCATGTGGGAGTTTGTGATTCTAATGTAGTGGAGGTGTTGGCAATTTTGGAAGCCCTTAGGTTGTTTTCGTGAGTTGATCATGAGTTGCTTATTGTGGAAAGTGATTCTTCTAATATGATTGCATGGATGACACTCTGTAAGGCAACCGTTGGAAATTTTCATTTTATTTTAATGAAACCTAAGAGTTATCTTTTACCATTAATGTAGCCTTTCGTCATAAGATTAGATCGCCCAATTTTATGGCGGATGCTTTAGCCAAACACAGGGTAGAGAGAGTGTCTCCTTGGGTGGATGTTATTATGCAATTGGGTTTTGGGTGGGGTACAATGTTGTTTTTCCCTACTGTTTTTCAGCTCTTTTGCCTTCACTAGTCGACCCATAGCAAGGGATATGACTGTTTGCTCTCTGTGTTCAGAGTTTTTGCTCTCTGTCCCTTCCTATTGATAATACTTGTATTATGTATGGGTTGATATGGTATCAGAGCATGTCTTCTTCTATTCCTCTTCTCCATAAAAAAAATCAGATCATATATCATCTCTGTTCGGTTGCTTATCTAATATTGGTTCAACAAGGGAGATTATTGAATCTTTGTCGATTCCTTTATAGTTTGGTTGTTGTTTAGCTTCATCTGGTTGAAGAAAGAAAGGATTTTTGAATAGCTTGTTGAAATTGTTCTTTGTTGACGACTATAATTTGTGGACCATTTGGCATCTGCACCTTGGTCAGTTGTGTAATGATAAACTAGCTTCATTGTTTAATTTGGTTGTTCAAAACCTTCAGTAAATAAAACATGTTTTTTTTTTTTTTTTTTGAATCGGTATAAAATATGCTTTTTTCGTTTGTGAAATCTTAATGTGCCTCTTGGTGTTTAAGTAAAAGTCATGTTTTGCCTTTTCCTATCCACTATTCACGAGCCATTGCACCTTTTGGTATGATTCACAAAGATGTTTGTTCAATTGCACCTATTTTAAGTTGGTTGGGTTATAAGTATTATGTTACATTCATTGATAACTCTTGTTTTATATGAATTTATTTCTTCACTTTAAACTGGAAGTTTTGCCTACCTTTCCAAAAAATTATAATTTTTTGCATTCCCAGTTTGAAAAGATCATGAAAGTTCTCCAGTCGGATTTGGGGGAAAGTACAGGTCATTGGGCTTTTCATCCTCTTTGAGTGAAAAAGGATTTGTCCATAAAAGTCATCTCCTCATACTCCTTAGTCCTCATACTCCTTAACAAAACGAAATGGCTGGGAGGAAAAACAAGCATATTCTTGAAACTATTAGGACAGTACTGGTGGAATTTTTAGTTCCTCCTACTTTTTAGTGTGAAGCTGTCCATACAACGATTCGTTTAATCAATCAGTTTCCAACTCCCCTCGAATAACCTCTCTCCTCTTATTCTCACTTGAGCATTTGTGGTTGGCTCTGCTTTGTCCAATTTGTGCAGCTTCCCTCTCATGAACGGACTGCACTATCACCATAAGCTGGGAAGTGTGTATTTTTAGGATATAGTGATGATCACAAAGGGTTTTTATGTTATGATCCTGTGGCACGCCACACTCGTATTTTTCAAAATGTTGTTTTCATTTAACATATTCAGCTTTACTCACTTAGGTCAGACTTTCATCCCACACATATATCCTATCTTCCACATTTTCCGACTCAGTCATGTCCTCCCATTACTAAGGTTTATGTTCGACGGCCAAAGCCTCTACCCACTGCGACTTCTGCTTCTGTTTACTCTCCATTGCCGCCCTCTTCCTTCACCACTAGGTAATGCCTCTCTTGACCCGTAAATTGTACAATGTTCCACTCGTATTTCTATACATGCTTACTGCTACAGCTTTCTGTGTCTTTTAGTACTCTAGACTTTGTTTCTTTTCCCTCCTCATATTCACAGGCTTTCCAAGCACCTTGCTGGCATAATGTAACGACATAAGAATTACTTGCTCTCTTTTCTAGTCACACTTTGGACCTTGTTCCTCGTTCTACAGTTATTGGCAGTAAGTGAGTTTATTTGGTCAAATTCAAATCTGATGGGGTTCTGGATAGATATAAAGCTTGCCTAGTTGCAAGCATATGGCATTGGCAGTTGTTTGCAATTGGCCTCCATGGCAAATGGATGTAAAAAATGCCTTTCTCCACGAGGAATTATAAGAAACAATAGCCATGCGTTTTCCTTCTGCTTATGCCCATTGTGTATATTGAGAAATATTTGGGTTTATCTATAATTTGTGTAATTGGGTGTATCTGTAATTTTGAGAGTAAGTTTCCTAGATTAGGGTTTCCTAGTTTGAGTCAGTGTCATGACCCGAATCGCGGACTCTCTTTTTCTTTTCTTTTTTTTCTTTTTCCATACAATTCTAGAGTTCGAGTCATGAGGGTTCAATTCAATCAATCATGTAAGATTGGTCAAATCGCAAAGGAATATTTAAATCATTTATCACATGACAGAATCATAGCACAAGCATCAATAATCTTCAAGTCTTGACCGTTAATTAAATTAAATAACTAATAACAACTCATAAATGCAAATGTCTAACTAACTGACCATTATTGACCATTTCTTTAAAAACTAGAAATGGTCAATAATGGTCAGTTAGTTAGACATTTGCATTAGCAATCTAACCAGAAATATACATTAATTTATATCCACTAGATGGGTGAGCTAACCGTGATAATAAGTAGATCTGGTTGCACGTAGCACCCAGGAGAAAACGGATTGCGATTTGGAGTCTGGATAATTTAACAATTAGCAAAATAATATTCTAATGGTTACTATTTGCATGATCTGGTTAAACCATGCATTGACCAGCAACATTAGTGCGACATGCGTCCTCTGATCTACTCAGATCAACTCTTGGATGGGTTGGATCGGATATATAATAATCTAAGAAGTCCGTGCCCCGAGTATAACCATGTATACATGCATTAGGTGGCCTTGGAGTCTTACACGGGTCAGGTCTTGGACTGGGTATAGTTCAGGTTTGATATGGGTCCAACAGTACAGAACTCTCCCATGTATACTTATATTTACATTGAAAAATATTTTATATTTAGATACAAGTATTTAAGATTCGTATATGATGGGCTGGTGGTCTATGTGTTGATGGGTCATAGGTGGGTCAAGTTCAGGTTCAATCAAGTTTGAATTGGTTTAGGTTCGAATCAGATTTAAAACAGCCTCAGATCTTCTATTTGAAGATGAGTATGTATAATACAGACATATATACATGTATATTCTGAATTATGCACATAAATACATATAGTATATAATATATATACATACTATAATACAAGTAGGTCAACAGTGGGCAGGTTGGCCTGACCTGACCTGGCCCAGTCTGTATTCAAAGGCAGCAGTTGCTGCAATACACCTCACCTCAGCCCAGGCGTTTCTGCAGAGACAGCAGAACGTGTATATGTTGTGTACAGTTTCTACACAGAATCTGTGTACATGTTTTATGCGCTCAATGGTGTGCCATGGAATTACAACAATCATGGCCCACTTATGATGCCCATCATCCATAATGTTATTAGATGAGATTTTGAATGCAAGACCCCAATGCTCCTAATACACAGCAACCCCACCACCAAGTCACCTTAACACATTACTTCCATTATTCAGTTGGGTACTCAAGGCTGAGACAGACAATCATGACATCCAAACCTTACATTCATGCATGATAAGTCAGGCTCAAACGAGTCTAATAATCACGGTGATCTATTATTCAAATAATCATGAATCATGCATAATACCCTATGATTGTGTGTCTGTGAGAGAGAGGAAGGGAGGGAAGGAGGGGAGGGAGGGAGGGAGGGGAGCTCTATATATAATTTTTCTAATTCAAATCCTAATGGAATTAGGATTCTAATTCACAGTTTATAAGTCTTTTTAAATTTGTATCCATTCTCCTAACCCCTTTCTATTTGATTTCAACTTTCTCCTAAATGATATTTAAACAAGAGATAGGCCGGGATGTTCCTAACACTCTTTAAGGGTTACTTATCAGATAATAGCTTTCTTTCCAATTTTGTGTCGCTAGGACTCCATTATTCCTTCTCTTCAATAACACATGTTACTAACATCTCGGTG
This sequence comes from Camphora micrantha, assembly GCA_003546025.1. Classification (NCBI taxonomy): domain Eukaryota; kingdom Viridiplantae; phylum Streptophyta; class Magnoliopsida; order Laurales; family Lauraceae; genus Camphora; species Camphora micrantha. The sequence continues at coordinate 29,060,800 of QPKB01000007.1, read as the reverse complement.
TGACATGGCCACTGCAACGGTGGCTGGGTCGTGTGTTGTGTGGTTGTAAGTAGAAAGGGGCTCGATTGGATCCTTAATGTAATTAAGACTCTTCCATATTCAACATTCATCAAGTGGGCCATTGATGCAGCCCGACAGCAGAATAGGGCCCGCAGGCCCCTCTGATGGACCATCTAATGGGGTCCACTTGATCCCTGATTCAATCAGAGATCCATATCTATCTAAATTAGTTAGTTGCTGAATAAGAACAGCTTTCTAAAATTCTATTTTGAGTAGATTAAGTATGTTACTATTTTCTGGTTAGTTTAGAAGTAGTGTCCTCTATATAAATATAAGAACCTTCATCTTGTGAAGGCATGCATTATTCAATTTATTCAATTAAATTAATCAACGTGAGTTTTTCCTCTTTGAGTGTTATGGCTGGTTTTGTGCCCTAGGGCTGGAATCCTTTGGATTCGATCAATCTCATCACTGAGATTGGTCTACACTTCTCGATCGAGGTTGTCTGGCTGCGCCAGCCATCCACCTTCTGAATGCATCAGAGTCCATGATGTTCATGATAATAATATTAAAAAGGACATGCATTCAAGAGCTATGATGCACGGATACTTCAAAATGGGCAACGTATCGTGTCGTATCGTATCCGATACTTCACTTTTTATGTGTAAAATTCGTGTCCCTTCCGTGTCTACACATCCTTTCCGTATCCGTGCCGTATCTGTGCATCATAGTTTAAGAGACAGAGACAAAAGTTGCCCTATTATGAAATGAGTGTTTTGTCATGTGTGGGCTCTTTAATCTTTATCATCAATTATCAAGGTGGGCAATGGAATAAAATAATATATTTATCACCACTATATCAAAGCTACTAATCTCCAACCTATTTTCTAATTTCAACTGAAGCTCTAAGGTATATAAACCTTTTTTAATCTTCCTCTCACTCTTAGGATAGCTATGGGCCTAGTCACTCATTCACACAACACTTAGCCGATCCTATTGTGTATGCTTATACTAAAATTTTATTTAAGTCATAGATTTAAGAGATCTTATTAAAAGCTAAGACCCACTATAAATTTTTTGTACTTAATCTTCTTTGCTCGAATATTTATATGCATTTATTCTAATTTAATACTGAATGTTTGCTTCGCAATTTTAGAATAATTTGATTTTCTGAATTTCATGTAAAAATAATCCATATTATGAGGATTTTACAAAAAAAAAAAAAAATTTTAAATGCACCCTAGACCAAATAGGTCATTTTAGTTTCCTTGCACCAAACCGGCCTTCCAGCCTAGAAATCCTTTTTTTTTTTTCCTAATTTTTTGAGGGTTGATATCAACTCTCTGCAGGTGGAAAGAAAAGTAGTGGAGATTGGATTCGGTGATGAAATCCTAGGGTTAGGATCGCAAGTGCTGGAGCACAATGAGGGTTCCCATAGGAACAATCACGATGAAGAAGAACACTCTCCAACGATAAACCCAACGGGAAAATTCTATTTACTCCAAATCTGAGATCATGGATCTCTATAGTGCCATATTTATAATATAAGAAACTTAATCCCCAAGAAACAATCCTAATCAAACTAGGAAATAAAATAATAATCCTATCCAAATTAGAAACTAATCCTAATTATACTCTTTGCTAAAAATAAAACTAATAACAATTAAAAATTAGAATTTCATGGGTCCCACAGGTGGCCCACGAGCCTTGCTGCAATGGCTTGGTAGTGTTGCTGCATCATTCCCCCCCAAGTTGGAAAAGAGTTTGACCCCGAACTCAGTTTTTCTTGATGTTGCTTTTGTAGACATTTTGCACTTGAAGTGCCTCCTTGGTGATACGAGAACTTGACCCTTTCTTTGGTAGTGTCAGCTTCATAGGACGGAGTGTGACTTGCGTTTCACCATGCATGAATGTGTATGTATTGCCACGCATGCCATTAGTTCCATTCTTGTCATACATCCATGGGTGACCCAACAAGATATCGCCACTATCCATGGGCACCACATTAAACCAAACTGTATTCATATAATTTTCACCAATAGAAAATGTAACCGAACATGCATGCCTCACTTGCACACTTCATCACCTGTCATTAACCATCTAGCAAAATAGGGACGATGATGCTTTCGAACTTTCAGCTGCAATCGATCCACAAGAGCTTGAGATATAATGTTCTGACAACTTCCTCCATCAATGACAACCGTGCATTCTTGACCATTGACTGTTCCTTTTAAGCGAAAAATATTATTTCGCAACCATTTCTTCTCTGTAGTTGATGTAGTCTCTTTGATGGCCATGAGAGACTCAACTCTCAAGACCCTCCTTGGGCCCAATGTCCTCCACCTCCTCTGTTTCATTCTCTTTAGGATCATCTAGAGTATCTTTCACATCACTTTCATTCTCAATGAGGTGGATGCGTTTGGGACATTCCATTGCACGATGCCCTTGTTGTTTACAATTAAAGCATGTGATCCTATTTGACATTCAGGCTTGGTGAAAACTTTCGCCGATGAACCACTTGGTTTAGAATCTGGTATTGATGAATTCTTTTGCTTAACCCATTTAGATGCATTAAATTTCTTGGCCTGATAATTTGCAAGATAGCATGCTGGACGATCTCATGAACATTATCAAAATGTTTGAATGTGAGGATAGGTTGTATGTCAAGTCTAAGCCCATGAAAGTATTTGTCAACTAAGACATCATCATCTTCATTCAAGCCACAACGAGCTTGCATGGTCATGAATTCCTTAGAATACTCAACAACTGTCTTAGATCCTTGTTTTAATCTTGAAAACTTGAATGTAGATCTCTTGCATAATTTATCAGGAGAAACTTTTGCTAAAACAGATTCTTCATCTCAACCCATGTGTCAACGGGGTCAATATTTTGATTCCTTCTCTTCTTTTGCAACTTGGCCCACCATATTGCGGCATAATTGCGAAATCGAGTTGCCATCAGTGTAACTTTATAACCATCCGTCATTGGCTTGTGTACAAAAATATTTTTAACACACACTAACCTATCCATGAATTCATTTGGTTTCAATTTTCCATCATATTCGGGAATCACGAGTTTAATTCCTAGATCTCGATCAACATTAATTGCATGTGGATCTCGTTGATTCCAATTATGTCCATCATCTCAATGATTATCTCACGTCGATTATTTTTCAAATTGGCTAATCGGGCTTCCATACTGGCAATGGTCTATTGGATTTGAACCATCGTTCCAGTTAGTTGATTAACATTTACCGATAATTCCGCAACGGTTCTCAAATCCTCATCGTTTGTGGAGGAAGACTCCGCTTCTATATGCTTCTTGGGAGGCTTTTTTTTAATGCAAATTTTTTTTTTTTTACTGGCCTGATCTGTATATCTGCTCTCTACGATCACGCTGGTGAAAATCGGATCTGAAATCTGATGGTGGATGAGCTCGATATCGTAAAAAGAATTCTCAACCGTTGATCGGTTCAAATCTGCTGTTGATCAGATTCTAGTGATGCACGGATGATGTCAGCACAAAACTGTTGGGCTTTAAACTAGGTTGGACCTCAAATAAGATAGTCAAGACTGCCTGACCCAGACCCGAACTCAACTTGAACTCAAGCCCACTTGCTGGTACATGTCAGACGTGAGACCATTAACTGAGGGCCTAAGGCTTAGCCTCGTTCTTTATGTAAGAGAAAAGAAGGAAAGATAAAAGGATTTCAACCCCTTTTCCTTGCTGCAAATCGTAAAGATGAGGGCGCCCTTGCTCTCTTGCTTGGAGGTCAGCGGCTGTTCGGTGACTCTCGAAGCCCGTTGCTTCCTCGTCTGGTGTAAGGTATGTTGGAAAGTCCCACATCGCTCAAGTCCTAAGTTGGACAGGGCTTCATATAACTGTTTGGGCCTTCCACCTATGAGCTTAAGCTTTTGGGTTGGTACATGGCTTCTTACATGGTATCAGAGCGGGTTTCGACTCTGTCGTTCATGTGTTGGCCCACGTGGCTCTTGTCGTTCTTGTCTAGCCCACGTGGCAGGCCCGTCCATGAAATTTGTTGGGCTTACACATGAGGGGGAGTGTTGGAAAGTCCCACATCGCCCAAGTCCTAAGTTGTACAGGGCTTCATATACCTGTTTGGGCCTTCCACCTGTGAGCTTAAACTTTTGGGTTGGTACATGGCTTCTTACAGGGTACGCTTCTCTTTCCTTTTCTTCTCTTCTTCTTCTCTACTTTTCTGTTCTTCTTCTTCCTCCTGCTTTTTTTTTTTTCCTTCTCTGGGTTCAGGATCTGGTCAAAGAAGGGGGAAGTGTTTATGGGTTTGGTTTTCACTGTGTCTGGTTTGGTCGATGTGGGTGGGTTGTGCAAGGGCTGGGGATGGTTCCAGACGAGTGGGTCTAGGGTCGGGTATGGGATTTTGGAAAAGGGCGTTTGGCTAGGGTTGGGAAGTGACAGTGATGGGGATGGGTAGGGGCTAGGCCGAAAGAGGTTTGGAATGGCGATGGTGATCTTGGATGGGGTCGGTTGGGTCGGTTGTGATTTGGGAGTCGGGTAGTAGAAGTGGGTATGTCGGGGATGGGAGCAGGGAACAGATTGAATGGATGGTGAGGATGGAATGGGCAGATGAGGGTAATCACGTCGACGATCTTGAGGATCGTGAGGCTCTGATACCAATTGATGCAAAATCCTAGGGTCAAGATCGCAAGTACCGGAGCACAATTAGGGTTCCCATAGGAACAATCATGATGAAGAAGAACACTCTCTAATGATAAACCCACAAAAAGGAAAATTCTATTAACTCCAAATCTAAGATCATGGATCTCTACAATGCCATATTTATAATAAAAGAAACTTAAGCCCTAAGAAACAATCCTAATCAATAATCAAACTAGGAAACAAAATAATAATATTATCCAAATTAGAAACTAATCCTAATTATACTCTTTGCTAAAAATAAAACTAATAACAATTAAAAATTAGAATTTCATGGGTCCCACGTGTGGCCCACGAGCCTTGTTGCAATGACTTGGTATTGTTGCTGCATCATTTGGCCTTGGGTGTTGCGGAGGTCTCGATTCCGGCCACTGCAGAAAAGGGATCCAAGGGCTGTGGATTTTACCTCTGATCCAAGGATCAGATTCGTTTCCCGGCGTATTGGAGAAATCGATAGGTCAGGGAGGTGGGCTTCCCGGTTGCAGCGCATGGATGTTCTCATGATATGCTTATAGGAGTAGTTACTAGGAAGCAGAAGCTCATTGTAGCTGATGAAGTTAGTCGGCGAGCGCTAGAAGATATTGGAAATCTTGTTAATGTTCGAGCTGTGGAAGGGTAACGCAATGCCCTTTTTTATCTGTTTGTTCTATTTGCTTGATGTTCTTGCATACCTGAAAGTGCTTATTGATTTCTGTTCTCTGTTATCAGAAGCCACTACCACAGCCCCTGATCTCTCGCCCTATAACAAGGTTGGTTTGATGAGAGAGGGGGCTTGGATCCTCTATTGCAGAGGATCTGAACTCTTCTGTGCAGGACCGGAATCAGAGATGAGAAGATCAGGCCAGAATTGGGTTCAGCCAAGAAGAGGAGTTCTGCTTCCGCAATCGACAAGACGAGGTTCGGTTCGGAAAGTGGGCCACTATCAGCAAGATGAAACAGGAGAGAGAAGCTTTGGAGCTTCTATTTCAATCAGCCATCAAAGAGAGGAGGATTCGGTGGGTCACAGATCTGGGATCTGCATAACAAATCGGGGTGCTGATTGGATCAGTCCCATTGCTGGAGAAAGGATTCTCTGTTTCAGTTGCAGATTCCCAGAGAGATTAGAGAGGTTTCCTCCTGCGGACCTATTTAAAGAAGGGTCGATATCGACCCACGAAAAATTAGTTAAAAAAAAAAAGGGATTTCTGGGCGGGAAGGCTGGTTTGGTGTGAGGGAAACTAAAATGACCTCTTTGGTCTAGGGTGCATGTAAAGTGTTTTTTTTTTTTTTTTTTGTAAAATCCTCTAAAAATTAATTAGATATGTTCAACGATTAATTTAGTTGATTTGCATTAAAAGTACGCAGTGTACACAGGCGGATTTTTGGATCATTGTTGAATTATGAGATAATTTCTATCTAAGCAATAAAATTAGTAGAGTGTATTAAAACAATAATTTAAATTATTTTCTGGCGTTGGGTTCTTACAGACAGCATCTTTGGTTGTACACTTATAAATAGCCATTTGCTATTCTTAATGAAATTACCTAAGAGAATTCAGTCGAATCATTCTTTCAAGATGTAGTCCCTAATTTCGACTTGGCATCAGAGCTTAAGTTTTAGGATTAGGGTAGTGTGTTCCTCCTTGTTTTTTCTTCTTCCTCCTCTCTCTGTCTTTTGTCCTCATTCTTTTTTGTCACGGTAATAAAAGACAAGAAGCAAAATCACAAAGTCAAAGCAAAACCCAATGACCCAAATTATAGATAAACCCTGAAACGTCTCAATATTCTCAACATTGTCGTCCTATAAAATCATGTATGTTGTTTTCAGAAATTCCTCTGTGCTCTCAAACAAGCTCCACATGCATGGTTTGACAAATTCCGAAATGCTATTCTTCAAGCCAAATGCTACAAAATTCAAAATGATAGGTCTATTTTTATCTGCCGGATATCTCGTGGATGCACTCATTCTCATAAATGTCCATGATATGGTCATTAGTGGAATGATGCTATCATCATCGAAGAACTCAAAAGGCATCTTATGCTCACCTTTAAGATGAAGGACCTAAGATATTTGATGTATGCCTGCGGGATTAGTCCTGTCAAGTCACAAATATCATGGGCATATCCTCGTCATAAAAAAAAAAAATATTTGACGTACTTTCTTGGACTTGAGATTTCTTGTACAAAGGCTTGTATTCGTAATCATCAATGAAAGTATGCAGAATAGTTCCACTTTATTGCTAGACTTACTGAAAATAATCGACAGATCTCCGGAGCTCAAAAAGTTTCGTAAAGAAGAAGGTGGTCCTTTACCTAATCCTACTCTATATCATAAACTTGTTGGAAGTATGATATATCTTCTTATGACACGCCCTGGCATCTCTCATACGGTTCAAGTTGTAAGTCAATCTTTGGGGAATTCCCATAAACCCCATTTCACAGCCATCCATCATATTCTCCGATACATATGCGATACTATTGATAAAGGACTTTTTACTTCTCTGCTTCTTCCTTGCCGATGGCTTATGCTGATGGAGACTAGGTTGGATGTCCTGCACTAGAAAATATTTTACAGGCTGGTGTAAATTTCTTGGCACATTTCTTATTCCCTGTAAGTGCAAAAAGCAAACAACTGTTGCAAAATCTTTTGTTGAAGCTGAATATCGATCTATGCTTTCTACAAGTAGTGAAATAGTTTGGCTACAATGTGTCCTTGGAGAACTTGGTGTCTTTCTTATTGGTCCCACTCTGCTCTCTGTTGACAACTCAGGTACGATCTAGATTGCTACTGACCCAGTTTTTCATGAGTGGGACAACAATATTGAGGTCGACTGCCACTGCATTCGTCATCATGCCATATTTGGAGCTATACATCTTTTGCATTTATCCTCTTATTATCAGCTAGTTGATCTCTTCACTAAAGCTACGACAAATTCGTCACGACTTTCTTACCACTCTGCTGACAACTCAAGTACGATCTAGATTGCTACTGACCCAGTTTTTCATGAGTGGGACAACAATATTGAGGTCGACTGCCACTTCATTCGTCATCATGCCATATTTGGAGCTATACATCTTTTGCATTTATCCTCTTATTATCAGCTAGTTGATCTCTTCACTAAAGCTACGACAAAGTCGTCACGACTTTCTTACCACCAAATTGATGCTTTGCCAAACACCACATTAGTTTTTGGGGGAGTGTAGAGATAGGGACCACAAACAAGACAAGTTCAAAATAGTAGCCCCCACATTTATGCTAAGGGATAAGGATCCCACGTGTGTGTATAAAGCTTATATGTAAACTATCAATTGTCTTGATCTTAGATATTAGCTTAACATATATGGGAGATGATATCATCATTGTAATTATATGCACTTTGACTTAGCCACCATGAGGACTTAGATAGTGCTGATTGAATTCTTTCTGATTGAATTTTTGAGCTCTAGAAATTGATTAGTTTGTTGGTAAAGTAAAGCCCCACATCCTACATCACCTAAGTAATGCCTTTGGCAAGGCTTCATATATACTTGTTTGGGCCTTCCACCTATGAGCTTAAGCTTTTGGGTTGGTACATGATTTCTTACATGGAATCAGAGCGGGTTTTCGATCTCGTTGTTCTTGTGTAGCCCACGTGACGGGCCCGTCTATGAAATTTGTTGGGCCTGCACGTGAGGGGGAGTGTTGGTAAAGTAAAGCCCCACATCGCACATCGCCTAAGTAATTCCTTTGGCAAGGCTTCATATATACCTATTTGGGCCTTCCACCTATGAGCTTAAGCTTTTAGGTTGGTAAATGGTTTAGGTATATGGTTTATTACATAGTCAACCCACAGTAAAGGGCACAACGTTTTGCTCTCTCTCTCTCTCTCTCTCTCTCTCTCTCTCTCTCTCTCTCTCTCTCTCTCTCTCTCTCAGCTTATATGCTTTCTGTCTCTTTTTCTGTCTATAATACTTCCATTCTTCTGGCTGATGAAACAACGTGAACTGGCTCTGAGTAGTAGCAAATTACCTGGCTTTGATGATCGCGGAGGTTGTCACCAATACTGGCCATGTTGGTAGCATGCCAAAGGATCCATCAAAGTTGAGTTTATGTTGGCCATGATCAGGTGGCAGATATGTGGTTACCTTTTGGGAGCACAGAAGACACAAGCATTGCGTTATTTCCAGAGATGTGATGCTGTTGGGAGTAGCGACTATCAAATACATTTGGAAAAAGGAACAATCTCCTGATTTACCGAAGGCTATGTAGAATGTCGAATATAGTTGTTAATTCTATTCTGTTCCGGCCAATTATGGCCGAAACATTCTGGAATTGGCCTTGGGCAGGAATGGAATGCCCTCCAAAAAGTTTCTGGGCCTAATTCCGGTCATTCCGGTCCCAATTCCGGTTACAAATCTGGACCAATTCCACCCCATTCCGGTCCAAGCTTCATGCTTCCATTCATATGCAATGAAAACTAGAAAATGGTCAATTGTAGAGTGTAGTTTAATTTAAGTGATGTAAGTATTCATTTTTAGTAATATTTTAGCATTCAACTATTGTTTTCGGTTTTAGTTTTTTTTTTTTTTTATTTTTATATTTTTTTTTCAATTTTCAATTGCACCTTTATTGAAAAACAGAATACCGGAATTGACCAATACACCAAAACGCTCCACTACAGGTAAAGCTGGAACAGAATTGACAACTGTATTATAGATTCTTTAAATGTAATCCTTTTATAGCTTAGTTGGTTAAGAGGAGAGCAGGCGTGATTTTTTGTGGCTGTGCAACATTAGCCTCTGAATAAGTAGGGTTTGGATTTTACCAATAGTCATCTTTTTTAAAACTCATTGAATTTTTTAGTTGCAGAAGCTGAGATGGAAAACCCTAAAAGAAAAGGCAGCAGAGGATTCGAAGCAAATGTCATGGCCATTCTCGACTCTGCGGGAGTCAAGGAAGCTCGAGACCTCGAAGATGACAGTACTTTCTAAACCATCTTCTCTTCTCTTCTCTTTTTTTGTTTTTCTTCTACTATGTGCTGTATCCTTTTCCATATATGGAAATACAGGACACTCTTTCTTGGAAGCTGTTCGATCTGCTTGCTTGATGTCTGGAAGTGGAAGTGTTCCCACCAGGTATGTCAAATTCTATCCCTTTATCTCCATGTTGCTTTCTTTCATTTCTTTTGAATTCCAAATTCCGATGCTACTGGCAGAAAAAAACCCTACAATTTTAGAGTAACTGTTTGAATTGTTCTTTTGAATTCTATTTAAGCATCTTTGCAATATCCCAAGTTTCCTACGTTCGTCTTGGGGTGTCTTGGTTATTTGGAAGCGCATATTTGTCATCTTTACAATTCTACTTATTCTTCTGTTGGTCCCGTCCTATTTCTTCTGGTTGCTTCTGTAAGTGGTTTGTAATATGCATCCAATACCCACTCATCTTTGCCATAGAATTAATGATGAATGATCAAGTCCAAGCTGCAGCACTTGTGGGGGCCACCCAATCTCATCTTCATGTGGGACATACTTAAAAGGAATGAGCCAATATGGATTGATATCAAATTTCACCCTGTTTGGTTGATTTATCTATTTGATTCAGGTCCTGCAAAGTGGAGAGCTGGGCTGACTAGTTTTAACCTTTTATTTTGTATGCAGTCCACAATAGCCCACTTTACAAAGCTAACCATTATGCAGAAGTGGAACCCTGGTCAATGCGGCTATGTTTGTTGTGTCATTTTAATGCAACCTGGTTGCACTGGATCGTTTGTTTGTATGTATTGGACATTTGGTCAGTTCAATGATCAATCATCTTTTTGGATGGTGCTTTTTTTCTATACTAATCTCTATGGCCCCCACCTCAAAATAAAAAAAGATCAGATGATCCTAGTAATTCAAACATTGGTCCTTTGTGTTAAAATCTTATTTAAACTTGGTATCTTGTATTCCTTTTCCTTTCTTCAAGTGAACGTATCGTACTTTGTGCTTGAGTTTTTGAATATCTTTTCAACTTACTCATTATGTTTTCAAGCTATCTGATTTTCTTTTCTTTTGTTTCGTGAATTTAAAATTTCTGGCAAAGGAAAGTATTTGTGGCAATTTTTCAGATATTGAAGGATGACACATCTTTAGAATTGAAGATGGCCAGTAATCGGCTCTTGCGAGACCTCGAGAAGGTGATAAGTTTCCACTTTCTTGGTAGGTTTTGATAATCATATTATTTGATAGTGTTAACTCTCTCTCTCTCTCTATATACATTGTTGTTTTCTCTGTAATGAAGAGGTTTCCCCAAGTGCATTTGGCTAAATCTGAGTCTTCCAGAAGTACGACTGTGGAGCTTGTTGTGGTTGAAGAGGTACTCCTGGGGTTGCCTTATTCCTTTTGGATGTTTTGCTAAACCCTTCAAATCTGAATTTGGGTTTTTGTTGTGGCTTGCACATATGACAACAATCTCATTCATTTACTTTTGATATGGTTATTAACACTGCTTTGGTCTGCTTTTATTTGTAGGCTTGGTCGCCGTTTGTTATTGGCTGGGAAGGTGCCTATCGTGAGGAGGTGACTACTTCGAGAAATTCACATGGTCTACTGGATTCTCATGTGAGTTAAAGTCATGCATGTGCTGCTTCTTTTGTTACTTTCTCTTTGGCAGGGGTCAAGATTGTAGTCTCAATAATCATTGATGTCATAAAACTAAAGGATATATTGACAAGGGAATATTAAAGGAGTCAATGTTTTCGGTACGAAGAGAGCAAAACTCCAATGTTGAGAATGTAAAGGCTAACTGAAAAAGAGGAAAATCCACTCATTTTTTTCTACTCCATCTAATCATAGTATCTCTGAAATTTGAGATATATATATATATATATATATATATAATTGTTTTCTATGAAAACAAACTTATTGATGATTATGTTCCAGTCCTACTTGTGAGAAGCATTGCAGTCGCCGCATGATGTGGGTCGATCCACATTCAGAGATGAAGAGTGAGAGGATCAATTTGGTGGCCAAACTATGCGATTTTCAAAGGCATATGATGAGTCATGTAGGACACCTACATGTATAGTAAAGGCCACAGGAATTATGCGCAGTTCTGTTTATTTAATAGTTTGATTGTCAGGGACTGTATTCTTTAGAGGGAAAATTACAAAACAGGGCCTAAGTTTCCCACAGATTTCAAAACAGGACAAAAATAAGATCACATGTCAAAATGGGCCTTAAGTTTTCCAATTGGATTTCAATTGAGGACATCCGGCCAAAATGGGCACCGGACGGCCGATTCTTCTCTTTTTTTTTTTCAAGAACCCCAAACTGCCCTTAGGGCTTTAAGTTGCCAAAAAAAAAAAAAAAAACAAAAGCCATCTGTTTTCCCTTTTCCCTCTCAACCTCTCCTTCCCTCTCCAAACAAGGATGAGGTTTTGGTAAAGACTCTGATTCTTTTGCAATATGTGCCTAGGAGATTGAATCATAGGCTAGTGTATACTATGTGGTTTAATCTTGAGAAGCATGTGGCTGTAGAGGGTAATCAGAGGAAGGAGGTAAAGTTTGCTACTTTGCTAGTAGGATTCATTTGAGGATCTGTTTGGATGGTGGCTATCATGTTCTGGATGAGTCAACACCTTACAGCAGCTGTCTTCGGATTATGGCGAAGCAGTTATGGAAACCAAGTATTGGTGTTTTGGAATTGTGAATTTTGAGTGCTCAGATGTTTCCTGTGTATCAAAATATGGGCAGAAGTGGGTACGGACGAGGACAAGTATAGATAGTTCGACTCCAAAGTGGAATGAACAATTCACTTGGGAGGTATATGATCCATGTACTGTGATTACAATTGGTGTGTTTGACAATTGTCATTTGCAAGGAGATAAAGCATGGCACAAAAGGATTCTCGAATTGGAAAGGTGAGGGAAGGAGACGTTGAGAGGGAAAACGGGAAACGGACGGCTTTTTTTTTTTTTTGCAACTTAAAGCCCTAAGGGCAGTTTGGGGTTTTTGAAAAAAAAGAGAGGAGAATCGGCCGTCCGGCGCCCATTTTGGCCGGATGTGCTGAATTGAAATCCAATTGGAAAACTTAAAGCCCATTTTGAAATGTGATCTTATTTTTGTCCTGTTTTGAAATCTGTGGGAAACTTAGGCCCTGTTTTGTAATTTTCCCTTCTTTAAACAGTAGAGCACAAACGGTTTCCTGCATTTTGGTACACCTACGTACAGGTCATCAGTTGACCTGGCCTAACATGATCCAACCTAGACTAGACCCAATGGTCCATATTGTCGCCAATTGATGAATGTCTTATCTGTTAGATAAGGGTCTTACTAAAGACTCTTCCATATTCAACATTCATCAAGTGTTTCTTATTTGATTCTTTGCTTATCTGTCTTTCTTATCTAGTAAACTTCCAACCAAATTTTAGAAGTTTTAGTAGATCCTCCAGTGAAATAAGATCATAGTTTTGGATTGAAAGGGAAGGAAATGCAGCAAGTATATATATCCAAAGAGGCTGGGACAACCAGCACAACTGATAATTTTCTCATCATTTCATAAAAGTTTCGTTCTGGTCTTGGTTTTTTGTTGTGGAGGATTGAGATATCATATTAGTTTTCTCAAATAACTGCTGCTGGTTGTTGATATTTGCTGTTTTGCTTGCCAATTTCTTCTCTTTTATGGTGCTCCAATTTTATAACCAATTGCTAAATCTTGTGGAAAAGAGGGAAAGCTGTTGGATCTTGGATTGTAGCAATGGTCGAAAACATCGGCCGATGCCGGTTCATATCGGCCAATATGAACTGGTATCGGTCCCTACCACGGCGATATTTTTCAAATATTGATACCGAGATTGCTGAATTCAAAATATCGGTCGTTTTCGGCGTATATTTTGAAGAGATCAGCCAGGACTGATATATCAGCTGATATTATGAAAATATCGGCCGACAACATATTCTCCCTCATTTCTTCCATTTCTTTCTAACCGAACACAACCATGGCAAGGTGAGAGGCTGCTGAGGTCCTCCAATCACTTCATTAAAACTCAGCTGAATCACAAGATTTTGATGGATTTCTTTCCAGCAAAACTAAGCAATCAACAAAGACCTTATAGGTAATAATTTTGAGTTTATTTATGAATTCTGTGTCTCAAAATAGCTTAGAAATGATTGAAGCATGTTAGATATAGAGTTTTGGAGCAAAAAGTTTGTAAATTTGAGCACTATAGTTTTTTTTTTTTTTTTTCATTATTTATACCCAAATCTTGATTTTTTTTTTCAAAAAATTGTGTAGTACATTTAACCAAACCATCACATTAGGCTAGATTTTGTTGTACACTCTTTCTTTTTCTTAGATCTATTGCTTTGCAATTTTCAAGAAATTAGGGACTGATTTGTAATTATGTAAATCTTTAATTTTTTTGGGGGGTTTGTAATTTTAGAAAAATAAATTAATATAAATAGATGGAGAGGGTGATCTAACTCTAAGGAGGACAAAAATTTCTTCTTTTCACCTTAATTCTTTTTTCCTCTCCTCAAATCATCTTTCTTCTATTTCTCAGTTTTATCTACTTTTTCATACTTCTATTCATTATTTTGGAAATAAAATATATTTCAGAAATCCAACTTAATGTATGGTATATACTAAATACTTCTATTATCACCTGGCTTAGATTTCTGGTTTTTTTTTTTTCCAGGCTTGAACTCAGGCTTACCCACTTGCAGTTTGGGTTAAATTGATTTTTGAAATCCAACTTAATGAATTGTATATATTATATGCTTCTATTATCACCCCCAACTCAGATTTTCTAATTCTGGTTTTGATCCGGGCTGGAACTGAGGCTGTAACACTTGCAATTTGGATTGAATTTGGGGCTGGGCTGGGTTGGGATATAAACAACAAACCAATGGGTATGAGAGGGGTATACTGTATACATAAAAATTAGTGTTGGGTACATTGCTCATTCTGAAGTATCGGTGTATCATATCAGCTAAAAGGAGGTGCTGACCATATTACCGAAGAGCCCCAATCATCCTTGTCAATTTCATTATTTTGATGAAACATCTAAATTGTTTCTTTTCTGTAGGGATTCTAAGAGGCAACACGCATATAAAAATTTCAGCCGGAATTCTTATGTACTATAACCAATTTTCTTATTGATCTTGTCTGTTTTATATTTTCTTTTTTCTTTTTTAAAATTGTTAAACTCACAAATCGAGCTTGGAAAATAGGTTAAGTATTTCTTTTACTGCTCCCAATACAAACAAGTGAATTCAAGCAGTTTTGAATGATTATTTCCTCCTTATAACTTTTATAATTTACATTTTTTTCCTTTATTTTTTTTTCCAAAATGGACCATTGAAATATTCCATTTTAGAGGCAAACAGGAATTTCAGACATTTTCAAATGCATTTTTCAATTATGTAAATAGTGGGTAGACTTAATTGCAGACATTTTTTTTTCCTTTTTGGAAAGGTTGTTGGCAGACAGATTAGCGAGAAAGACTGCCTGTATTGTGATTTCTAGCTATTGGAAATTGCTGTTCTATTTTCTAGTCTTATAGTCACTTAGTGTCTTTTAATTGTTAGTATCTGGTTTGAAATTTACTCTCTTCCACGCAATCATTTTTAATTTCTCATCTTTGAGATGGCTCTCTTCAATATAATCATCATGATAATGGAGAAGAAAAATGTAAATTATTCATGTTAGACATCAATTTATACTTATATTTTTTGTTTTGGAAAGTGCATCAAGGCATTTGTTTACCATCAGGTTAAAAATACACTACATGAGTACATCTTATTCTGAGAATTCTCATTGACCCTTTCTTCTGGTTTTGTTGAACATATCATCATATGTTATTATTTTGCTTCATGTTTGAGATATTTGTTCTTGGGGAGGTGGTATGGTCAGTTTTTGTAGTATAGTGGCCGCAGTCTTTACGAGAGTTATTTGATTGTGTTCTTCCTTCCTTCCAGACATTTTTTCTCCTAATCCAAGACATTTCACAAGCATTTAGTGATATGAATTCCTCGTTGTTGGCATCGAAGGTATTGTTTCTATGTGTTCTCTATGTTTTTTGTACACTGGGTTGAATTTGCTGCAATGAAGTTTTGGATAGTAAGCCACATTGGCAAACCTTTTTCTGTTCATTTAGTTTGCGGTATGATCATGTGAAATATGTCTATTGAAAAGTCTTGAGTGGTTTAGCTGAACTTTGCTTAAGATATTTCTGGAGCGCCGTGTGATTGCTTGGTTGAAATTCTCTTGTACTGAGTGAACCATTGGTCATTTGCTGGAAGTTTTGGTGTGATGGCCTGTTAAGGTTAGATTGAGCCTAGACAATCTGGATTAAGTTTGTTTTTATCCCTCTGTTTGCATCACTAACTTTCAGGAATTCATTCAAATTTAATTTTGAAACCATTCACTTGAGTTCTAAGACTTCTAGTTCAATTTAGAATAATAGAACTTTGCAATTTTAATGGATTTTTATCATTATTTAGATTGTTTATTTAATTTGAAAAAAGAGAGAAATTAGGGTGGAATGAGTTCTAGTTAGTTGCTTTCTGCTTTCCCTTTATGGTTGATTTACTCCATTTTGTGGCTATTAGTCATCTGTGCACCTTTTATTTTTGAGTTGATATAAGGGCTGATATTAAATCTGTCCCTGATATCCATTTTCAATGTTTAATATCCAAGTTTTCAAGGGCCATTCATCACTTTAATGGGGATCATAGCATTTGGGTAATTTAGTTTTCGTACTTCGGACTAAGTCATGTGAAGATGATAATGAGTCAGCACTGTATTAAGCCAGAAGTGTGAAATGCCTTGTTTATTTATCTAGTGGTCGACTTTTGCTCCTTACAGTAGTGTTTTATTTGTTTATTTATTTTTGCAATCGTCATTCAACTGTTTGTTGGCTATGTAACTATTATAGTTTTTCTTGACATTTTGTTGGCACAGCTTCTGGGGGACATGTTGCTATTTCAATACCTTGTCAATTTTCTCGAAGGAGATTTCATTCCCCGTCAAATTAAGTACAAAGGTTAGTTGCATGTGATGCATATTTGGCTTTAGTTCTTTTCATTGAGTTACTGGTTCTCTGCAATGTTCAATTGCAGAAACCATGAACTGGGCCTTTATCAAAGATTCGATGCTCCACATGCTTCTGGTACAATCTCCATATCTGGTTCCTAGGTTTGATGATGAATTTTCTCTGTGTGCCATAAATGATGAGCTAACTAGCGATTTCAAGTTGTTCCTGGCCTTTCTGATAAGCATTACATTGTATGACTAATGAAGCAGGTAAAGTTTTCTAATTAAAGATGCTCATGCAGGGTTCACGGAGGATAAGCTTCAAAAGTTTAATAAAAAATTGCTTGTCAGTTATATTGGAAAGATCACATCATAATTCAGCAGTTGGTATTCATGATATGAAAAATGGTGAAAGTCCTGCAAAACCAGTCCTTGCATGTGATGCTGCTCAGGCCATTGCAATGCCTGAAGTACAAATGGGGACACGCATTTCTATGATGAAGTTCTTCGTGCAGGTGAGACCCATCTGAGTTCTTGTTTATATTTGTATTCTTTTATAGGTCACAACGAGTCTCAAACTCTGACTGTACACTGTAGTACTCTTGCAGCCGTCTTCATTATGACCATAGAGTTAAAAATACTTTAGAGATAGAGGATGTAAAACCCACCGAGAGCAATTGTACTGAGCTTTTGATTGGCTTTACACTAATCAAGCCAAGCTTAGCCGAGCTTGATAGGCTTAATCAAGCTCAAGCCAAGCTCGAGCTCAGGATCATATAGCCTTTGAGACAAGCTGAGACAAGCCAAGCTTGGCTCTACAATGCATAACGAGCTTAAGCTCAAATCACGCTATAATTTTATAGCATATACTTATTATATAAATGATGATTGAGCACCATCATCATCATCAAAGCCTTGCTCCAAACTATGTTGGGTTAGGCTAATGATATTCTCTTAAGCATCGCCTATATAATCACCATCAGAGTACATTCTGTGTGGCTCAATGTAGTCCACCATCAATGAAAGACAAAGCCTCGATTGAAAAAGTCTATTAAATGAACAAGGGGCACCTATACTGGGGCAACTCTGTGGTATGGATTTTCAGAACAGTAGAGCCATATATGTCAAATTATGTGGTTAGGAAAGCGACTGTGGTACATTTCTCGTGTTAACATCCTACATTTAGTTTTTTTTTTAATATATATTTCTTGAATGAACTCAAGTTTATTGTATTATTTTTTAAACTTGTTTTGTTATATAGCCCATTACTATTACTTAAAAGTGTAATTAGATCCGAATTTTCAGAATGGGATGACAGGACAACACCAATATACACAGAAACCGAATGGAATGGGATGGGGCTTCCCAAGATCGATTGATCTCCATATATAATATTTTACAACCCTTGATTTGGGCTACATATTAGCAATTATCTAGTCATACTACAGTCAGCTCTATCCTAACATAGTATATAGAATCTGTACAGGATGTTAGAGAACCTCCAATCCCAAAAAAAATGTTCTTTATTTGAAAAGATTGATGAAGGGAAAGCTGGAGATCTTTAATCATGACTGTATTTGTGCCTGTGATTATGATATCATCGATATAAACCAGAATGGTTATTCCTGTTGATTTGTGATGAAGAAAGAAAGATGGATCATATGGACTCTGTTGAAATTGCAGCTTTAAAAATGCGTCTTTGAATTTGTCAAACCATGCTCTTGGTGCTTGCTTGAGCCCATACAGAGAATGTTTTAAACGAGCAACTTGTCTATCTGATTATATTGGAAAACCTTGAGGCAGTCGCATATAAACTTCCTCTTTAAGATCACCACAAAGAAACGCAATTTTGACATCAAACTGGAAAAGGGGCCAAGATTGGGATGCAGCTATGGCAAGAATGGTGCGAACTGTTAGTCATCTTTGCTATAGGTGCAAAGGTCTCCTCATAGTCAATTCCATATTCATGTCTATTGCCAAGGGCCACAAGTCTTGCCTTGTATCTATCCAAAGAACCATCAGCCTTTAATTTGATAGAAAAAACCCATTTACTTCCTATTGGCTTAACCGAAGGAGGATAAGGAACAACATCCCATGTTTGGTTCAGCTGTAGGGCATTGAGTTCTTCGTCTATAGCCTTTCTCCAGCATTTTTGCTTTGCTGCTTGCGAGTTAAGAATTATGAATTGAAATAGAGGATAAGGTAGCTAAATATGAAGAATGGGAAGAACCATATCGATCTGGATGTCGAGTGATACGAGAAGATCGACGAAGAAAAGGCTGACGTGGACAGGTGCTCGAGCAGGATCCTAAGGCTGGTTCTTGCAAAAGAGGCAAATTAATGGCATTTGTTCCTTGCGGACGAGCATTCACCTAGTCTGGATTAAATCTCACAGATGAAGAAAGACATTCATCATGGAAGGATGGAACTTTGGAAAATGTGATTTCTGGAAATGAGTCAGGAAAGGAATGGAAAAAATACATGTGTTCTAAGAACACGACATTTCTAGAAATCCGAATACGCTTTTACCTTGGGATCATAACAAATAAAACATTTTTTTGCTGAGAAGCATAACCAAGAAAGGCACACTTTGCAGATTGTGCATATAACTTTGAACATTGATGCATTGGAAGATGAACAAAACAAACAAGACTAAAAGTATGCAAATGTGTGTATTTTGGTTCAATTTGGAAAAGACGAAAATACGGAGATGTGTTTTGAAGTTTTGGAGGCGAAAGACAATTAATGATATGAGCCGCAGTGGTTTATGCTTCTGGCCAAAATCTAGGTGGAACTAAGGATTCTAATAGCAAACATTTGACCATGTCTAGAAGATGACGATTTTTCCGTTCTGCAATTCCATTCTTTCTTTTTTTTCTTTTCTTTTCTTTTTGTGGGCCCGACCCCCCCCCCCACTCCCTCCCTCCCGGTTAGTCTGTACAAAAAATCTTAATACATGTTGAAAATTGATTTTGAACATAATTCAAGAATTTCTTAAAAACATCAAAAACTTTGGATTTTGCATGCAGGAAATTAACCCATGTAAAGGGACTATAATCATCAACGAATGTCACAAAATGCTTATACTGTGAATGAGAGACAATTGGTGCAACACCCCAAACGTCACTATGTATTGAATCAAAACATTTCGTAGTAGAGGAAACATGTAATGGAAAAGGCAAAGTTTTACTCTTTCCAAGCTTACAAGTAGTGCAATCAAGAGCAACATCTGATGCTAAAAACTTCATTTTATTTATGTGTCCAAAATTTAACAAAGATAAAAATACTTTGGAATTGGGATGTCCTAATCTATTGTGCCATAACTGTACATTATTCTTAGAGGCAATTGTTGAAGCAAACAAAGACATATCTGGTCTCGGTGTTGAAATGTGAACAAGAAACAAGAGCCCACACTTAGGTCCCTTTGCTATCACCCTCCCGTCTCCTGATCCTGCACCGCACAAAACCAGAATAGGAAAAATGGACGTTGCAGTTACCATCAACTAATTGGCCTACAGATATCAAATTGGTAGAAAGACTTGGTGAATAGAAAACGTCATGTGACGGTAAAGAATGAGAAATATCACCAACAGATGTAATGGGTATTGTTGTACCATTAGTGGCATCAACTTTAATGCTTCCATCATATGGTTTTATTTTAGATAAATTTTTGGATGATGATGTCATATGATTGGAGGCACTAGAATCAAAATACCAATGAGAAGAAGAGTATTTTTTACCAGATATACCAAAAGTGGAAAAGGCCTGGAGGATCATTTGTTGGATCATGCTAGTCTGAGTTTGTTGTCTCTGTTCCTCTCGTAGTAATTCATTGAGGCATTCATCTAGCGATGGGAAAGGTAACCCTACTCATGAGACTAGATCTGATTGTCTCGTACTGAGGCCTTTATTTCATGAGAAATTGATCCCGATGACTAGTCTCTAGTATTTTTTGTAGTTCGGGAAAGGCCTGTGCAGAGATATTTGCATATTTGATTTCATCCAATTCTGTCTATAAATTTTGGAAACCAGAATAATATTATTGAATAGAGGAAGTTCCATGCGTATAGTTTGCAATTTCAAATTCCAACTGATACTGCCGTGCTGAATTCCCCTGGTGATACACCTTTTTTAGATACTCCCACGTATCTTTTGGCAGTTTTGTATGGTTTCAATTCAGGAAAAGATGAGGTTCCATGGACCCAAGAATCCAGGTTTTGATCATACCATCTTTTGTGTTCCTGGACACAATTTTCTTCTCATCTTCTGTTAGTTTTGGATCAGTTCCAGAAATATGGCCGCATAATTCTTTACCCTCGAGGTAAAGTTCAAATTGGAAAACCCAAGATGGATAGTTTTTACCATTAAACCTGATCAAATTGATTTCAGATTTCTCCATTTGCATCAATTTATCGGACGATCAAGCAGAAATGACTCAAAATCCAGAGAGCAAGACCTCTGATAAAGATGTAGAGGTGCTGATAATCTCAATGGTAGTTTCAGATGAGTCTAAAATTGAACAGAAGCTCCTCAGATGCAAAAAGAATGCACTCAGCAGTGCACGTCGTGCAAAAAAAAAACACAGCAGGCCAAAAAAACACAGCGGGTGACCTGGAATTTTCTGGCCAAACCTGTCTGTGGCCCCCACTGAATGGTTAAATCACAGATCAGAGCAGATCAGATTGCGAGTGCTCCAAGTTACTACCAATGATCCAAATCTGAGATGTATTGGATACAGATCCACAAATCTGGACGGTCTTGATTAGAACTGTCTGAGAAGAAAATAGATGATTCGACAGTTACAGTGATGGATAGAAACTACCTCAAATGTGGATGGAAAAATCTGAAAAAATCTTCTAAATATCCCAGAATTCCTGGTGACCAAGAATATGCTATATACTTGTGGAGTCAGGACGATCTGACAGTGTTTCCACACTGTTTCTTCAACTAATAAAAGGAATAACTCACAAAGAAAGTCTCAATTGTTGGAAGGGGATAACTCACAAAGAAAGCCAGGAGACTTTCTTTAGTCACAATGCTCTGATGCCATGACAAAGCATAAGAGGATTGCTGAAATTTTTTGGTGTTCATCCCTTTGGGAGACCCTTTGTATTTATTTTCTTGTGTTCACTATATAAGGAAAGTGTTACAGCAAACGTATCCCCCTAATTGGTTGATTACAATCAAATAATCCCACTTACTGATCTATCAATCAAAAGTCAGCCCCTAATCAATAATATCTTCTTTCTAGAAGATTTAACTATCATCTGAGGGTCGTGGGACTGTGGGGTCCATGGCTTGATTGGTTCTAATAGTGCACGTGTCTTTGTATGTTCAGTGTATTATGCATATATATATATATATATATATATATATATACACACCTAGGCTTGAGCTCAATCCAAGCCATATGATAGGCAGAACTCTAGTTGAGCTGATCTGAGCAGGGCCTGGTTTGAATTGGCTCATGAAACAATGAAGCTGAGCTCAAACTTGATCCTCATCAAGCTGGACTCAGAGTAGCTTGTGAGCCACCTTGTCTTGTTTACATCCTTATGGAGAGTTCTCTACTTGTTCAAGAATTATTTTAGAGAAAATTACAGAAAACAAGTTAACTTGGTTCTATCATGTAGATTATGGAACTTGATGTGATAAAGAAGGAAGCAGACATGTCAGGTTTCACTTCTAGAGCTGACGGTACCAGGTGCACTACTATTTTATTTATTTAGGTTTGTTTATTGGCATTATAGTCTTGTAATTGTTGGAGTGTTGAGTCATTGACTTGAAAGTTGGTACAGAACCCCATTGTTGGAGATCGTTCTGGATGAGCTCACTTACAACAAAGATCTTCTTTCCCCCTTTCTCCAGGTAACTAGCCAGGTAGCATTTAAGTATATTATTGTTGCCATCGGCTAATTATGTCCAATATGGTTGTAAACTTTGTAAGGGAATTGTAAGGTTCTGTTAGGTATCTTTGTGTGTATAATATTTTATTATCGAAGCAAAAGTAATCCTAGATAGATAAGAAAATTAAGGTCATGTCTGTTTAACAGGGTGGATTCCTCTTTAAAAGAAAAATTTGCAGTGTATTTTTTATATTGGCAGGCATTGTCACTCATTTTGAAGTGTCAGACATTATTTTACACATTGGGTGCCACCTGTGAAGCACGGATACATAAAAAAGGGTCCCGTATACGACTAAAATACGTCTGGGAAACGCAAAATCCGTATCAGATTTTTTTTTTTTTTTAATGCCAGAGACGTGAGGGACACGTGCGGGACATGCACGGGTCCTCCACCGGACACATTTTTAAGTGGGATATAAAAAAAAAAAACGGAGGATGGGGGAGACTGGAGAGGAAGAAAACGTGGGAGAGAAAGAAAGAAAAAGAAAAAGAAGAGAGGGGAAGGAAAGAAAGTCGCCTCTACCGTTGCCGTGGCCGTGCCGTCGCCGACGTCAAGGCCTACCATCACACAGCAACTGTGCTATGCTGTGCCGTTGCAGCCTGTGAAATCAAACCCAAACCGACACCCAAACCGAGCCACTGTTGTGCTGTGTCGTGCCGTTTCATCTCCACCTTCAGGTTCTTTTCTCTTCTTTCTTTTTTCTTTTGTTTCTTTCTTTCTCTTCATCTGTATTGGTTGGTTTTTGTTCTTTTTTTTTTTCTTCCCCCTTAAATCATTTGGATTTTAGGGTTTTTTTTTTTTGTGATGCTTTGTTTGCTGATCTTCTGTCTTTGCTTTCGCTTGGCTGTTGCTGTTGTTTTTTTTTTTTTTTATAGTTTGCTGCTGCGTTTTTTGTGTAATGTGTTCTGCTATTGCTGTTTCTTTTTTTGTCTGCTGCTTCTTTTTTTGTGTAATGTGTTCTGCTGCTGCTGTTTTGTTTTTTCTTGTTTGGCTGTATATTGTATCCTAGCTCCAAGACTAATAATAGATATATGTTGCTGCTGCTGTTTCTTTTTTTCCATTTTTTCTTGATGCTATGCTGCTGCTGCTTTTGTTCTTTTTTGTTTCTTTTTTTCTTGATGCTATGCTGGTGCTGCTGTTTCTTTTTCTTTCTTTTTTTTCTTCTTTTCTTGATGCTATGCTGGTGCTGCTGTTTCTTTTTTTTTTTTTTTTTTCTGTTTTTCTTGATGCTATGATGCTGCTACTTCTTTTTTTCTTGATGCCATGATTTTAGGTGGCCTGATGGGGCCAATATTTTGTGTTTCCAGCAACCAGAGTTTACTGTAATGGCTTCTAGTATGGGTGGTAGTACTAGTGTGTCTTCTCCAGCTATTGAAGAAGACGCTCACAACCCTCTTTGGAGGTATGTGAAAAAACAGCAAAAACTTGGTGATGGAGGGGGAAATATGTCTTGGCAATGCAATTTTTGCCATCAAACCAAGAGAAGCTCATACACAAGGGTGAGGGCTCATTTGGTACATGAGCCTGGTCATGCTGTTGCATTCTGTCCAAAAGTTAAGAGCAGTGTTATTGTGAAGATGAAAAGGTTAGAGGACGAATGCAATGAGAGATTGAGGAAAAATGCACCCAAGAAAGTACCATTGCCAACTTCTAGTGTGGATTATGATTCAAAAAAAAGGAAGGCGTGTGGAAGTGGAAGTTGGAGTGCAAGTGACAGTAATACGAATATTGGGAAGTCATTTAACCTAAAGTTGCGTGACCAAATGGATGCGGAGATTGCTAGGATGTTCTATGCATTGGGCTTTCCATTTCATCTAGCAAGGAGCCCCTATTATGTGAGTTGTATCCAATTTGCCGCAAACAATGCTCTTGCAAGCTATGTGCCACCAGGGTATAATAAGCTAAGGACAAGTCTACTCCAACAAGAAAGGGCTCATGTTGATAGATTGCTACAACCAATTAAAGGCACATGGAAAGAAAAGGGTGTAAGCATTGTGAGTGATGGATGGAGTGACTCACAGAGGAGGCCCTTGATTAATTTTATGGCGGTGACGGAAAGTGGGCCTATGTTCCTTAAAGCCATGGATTGTACCGGTGAAATTAAAGATAAGTACTTCATTTATGGTTTGTTGAAAGAAGTGATAGAAGAGGTTGGTCCCCAAAATGTGATTCAACTGATAACTGATAATGCTAAGAATTGTGTGGGTGCAGGGCATCTCATTGAAGCACAATTTGAAAATATTGTTTGGACACCATGTGTGGTTCATACACTCAACCTTGCCTTGCAAAACATTTGTATGGCAAAGAATATTGAAAACAATGCTCTAACATATGAGGAGTGTTGTTGGATCACGGACTTGGCTGAGGATGTTGTGTTTGTTAAGAACTTCATCATGAATCACTCCATGAGATTGGGTATTTTTAATGAATTTGTCCCTTTGAAGTTGCTTTCGGTTGCAAGTACACGTTTTGCTTCGGTCCTTGTCATGCTTAAAAGATTCAAGCTCATAAAAGGTAGTCTTCAAGCCATGGTTATTAGTGAAAGGTGGAATTCCTACAGAGAGGATGATTAGGAGAGAGCCAAGTCTGTGAAAGAGTTTGTGTTAGATGACATTTGGTGGGACAAAATGACTTACATACTTTCTTTTACGGCTCCTATATATGATATGCTAAGGGTTTGTGACACGGATAGGCCTTGTCTTCACTTGGTGTATGACATGTGGGATACCATGATAGAAAAAGTGAAGGGTGCAATATATAGGCATGAAGGAAAGATACTCGATGAGACATCTACCTTTTGTGAAGTGGTGCATAAAATTCTTGTGGATCGTTGGAACAAGAACAACACTCCTCTCCATTGCTTAGCTCATTCACTAAATCCAAGGTGACTTCTAGTCTTGAACTTTTTTTTTCTCCCTCTTAGTCTTAAACTCTTAATCATAAACTTTTTAATTCTTTTTTTTCCTATTCAAGGTACTATAGCGAGCATTGGCTTCATGAGGATCCTAGTCGAGTTGCTCCACATAGAGATATGGAGGTTGCTAGAGAAAGAATGAAAATCCTTAAAAAATATTTTCCTAATTTGAAGGAGCACAAAAGGATAATCACAGAATTTGCTGATTTCTCTAGCAAGTCAGGAGAGTTTGCGGATATTGATTCCATTCATGATCGCTATGAAATGGATCTTAAAAGTTGGTGGGTCACCTATGGTGCATGTGCACCTTTGCTTCAAACTCTAGCTTTCAAGCTACTTGTGCAACCTTCCTCGTCGTCATGTGCAGAGAGGAATTGGAGTACTTATTCCTTTGTGCACTCGGTGAGAAGGAATAAGATGACACCAAAACGTGCTGAAGACTTGGTTTTCATTCATAGCAATCTTCGCCTTCTTTCAAGAAGAACTCCACAATATATGAAAGGAGAAACCAAGATGTGGGATATTGCTGGAGATGCTTTTGATTCGTTTGAAGATGCTGGAGAGCTTGAGATTGCACTACTCTCCCTTGATGAACCGGAATTGGAGGCCGTGCTCTTTAGTGAAGATGGTGATGGAGGTGATGGTGGTGGACCTGGTGGTCAGGCAATTGAAGTTTAAGTAGATGCACTATCTGTTTGTTTAGGTTATATGCTTATGTTTTTGTAGGAGTTGGCGAAACTTGGATTTTGAACTTGGAAGTATCGAATGTAATGTTTAATGACGATTAAATTAATGAAAGTGCATATTTTATGGCTATTTTGATTGAAATAATGATAGTTTTTTGTTACATAGTCATATATAAAATATTTAAAAAAAATAAAAATTCAACGTATCCCCGGCGTATCGTATCCTACTTTTTTGAGAAATGGCGTATCTACGTATCCGTATCGTATCGTATCGTATCCGTGTCCCGTATCCGTGTCCGTGCTTCATAGGGTGCCACCACATGTTTTCCATGGAATGTAAAAATGGAATGTTTCTAGAAGGAACGCGAAAAGTACTGTTTCTATACAAAATGTATGTTTTGACTGGGAATAGAATGTTCTTTTTTTCCCGTCTTGACAAATTTTGAGGAGGATTTAAAATTTTTTCCCATCTCGCCATTGGTAATATAACTGAGATTTTAGAGAGTGAATCCTCTAATGCAAGTGACCCCAGGGATGAGGTTTTAGCTTGATGTGATTTCCAAAATGGGCCCGACAGAGCTGTTGACACTTGACACTAACAATAGTCGACAGTTGTATGGTGTTCGAATGCTCCTCAAATGTCAACAAAATGGGCTGAGATTTTAGGGGAAGGATCCTCTATACCAGGCAACACTAGGGTTGACATCTTGTGGTGAACAGAGATCTGGTGTGGGCCTCACAAGCGTGCTGACCTGCTGGCAGTGTGGACAGGGTCTACTACTGATTTGAGAATAAATAACTCCCAAACATAATCCAAGATCTATTGGATTAGACAAACAGAAAAACAGAGCCTAGGCTCTGATACCATGAAACAATCTTAAGAAACACACATATTCTGGAGTTGTTGTGTTGTGTTAATGACCCCAACGACTGTATTGATAATGAAGCCTCACATACAATTATGGAAACACGCTTATCTAAACTATATAAAGAGTTTTGACTTACTACATGAAGCTAAGAAAGTGTGGTACAATGAGGACTATCAGACAATGGTGTCCCCTTAGAATTATGATACGCTGAGAACCATGCGAAATTAAGTGTCATCACACTAATCACCCTGACTTTCCCATTTCCCTCCCCCTTGAATGGCAGGCCCAAAGAGGTGGACCGCACTTAACTAAGCGTTTCCAAGAGAAAATCGCCCTATGCATATGTAGTTATATTTATATATCTTGATGAAGGTCTCTTTCATTTCAGTAATGGATATCAATGGTAACTTCACAACCGAAACAGAAAAAAAAAAAATGAAAGAAAGAATATCACTCTTATAAACTGTGGGCCGTTGCCATGTCAGTCTCATAAGTTGTATAGATATTGTAAGCTATATTCAATTTTAGTCAGTTATGATAAGTATGAATATATAATTTGTGTTAATTGTTATTCCCAGATGGTTTTCCACAAGGATATTTTGTTTTGCAGGCCTTCTCTGATCCTAAGTGGAAATTGGAAATCACTTTGCAGTATTTTTGGAAATATTGTACAAAGGTAGGTTTGTAAGGAAGGTTTATGTTAATTGAGTGATGCCTCTGCATTTGGATCTCTCAGGGTTCTGTTTGATTAATTGATCATATTGACTTTAAACTATCTAATGACCTACATGGAGCGCTTTCATATTAAAGTTGTGATCTCACTATAAGATTGCTGATAAAAGTGCCTTAAGTTTGATACAGGTGGTGGCTCTATTTCACTGCTTTCCATTTGGAAGTTTCATGTACATAAATTAGAGTAACATGCACTTATCATTACTATTGTTAATATTATTATAATTTTGAAATGGTAACATCAATTCTCTCCCTTTCTCTCAAATCTATACTGCTATATGTTTTCCATCAACCATTTTAGTTGGAGTCAAGAAATTTATTCACATTCGTTTTGAATTATAAGATTTCATGTTACATTGTCTTATTCCTTGATGTTGAATTGGTGGATGGATTATCATATGCAGTCAGACGTGTTCACAAGTCGTGATATCCCCCACCAAAATCTGTATGCTGGGCTCACCTTTCGTGGTTGCTAGCTTCTTTAGTGCAAGACCTCAACCTGTGATAGGTGATGATCTTTAATATTACTTTGAATGGAGTGATCTTAATAGTTGAAATAAAGAAGCGTCAAACATGTGCCCTTTCGAACATCACTCTGGTCAAAGTGATTTGCGGGCATGAGGGCACTTTTTTGTTCAGAAGAGAACATGCTGGGGTGGGGGGTGGGAAAGGCTGGGACTTATTGTTTTAACCAGTGTTTGTGAAGCCAATGGCCTAGCTAAGGAGGTTCATCATGTGCTAATCTTCTTGCTGCTTTCGATTTGGCATAATTGATTAGAATGTTGTTCACATGATTGAAACTAAGTTGCATGAGTGTAGGTATATGCATGTTGTAATCTAATACCAATACAAGTTGTTTGATTCAATAAATCCCGAAGCACAGAATTTGTCATGCTCCAGAAAGTGTAGTAACAAATATTTCAATTTCGTAGTTAGATTTCAAAAGAAGAAAATATGTAATAATATATTATCAACTACAAGTCTACAAGACAATTTTTATATCAGCAACAGAGGAATCTAAGAAGAACTTGACAAGGTGTCAGGTTTGAGTCCTGTCTGATACAGGGACAGCTCAGATTCCACCCAGCGTAGGAACAAAGATTTCTATCTATTAGTCACATGAATATGTATGATCATTTAAGCATTATGATTTTGATAATATTGTCCACCAAAAGAGCAGATCACTTTATGGATGGCCTAGATTGATTCTTAAGCTCTTATACATGAAGTCCTGAACACTTGTATATGCTTAGTTTACCAAATATCCTATTGGTACAATGCTGGCTTTGGATACTGGATACTGCATGGATACTTGTAGGGTACATTTTTATCATATTTTATTTTGTAAATTCATTATGTTGATAAAGTTTTGTTACCCTTTTCGATTACTTCTGAACATAAAACCTGCTTGAACAGGATGCAAATACCACTAATTTCATTTATTTAGGAATGGTCTAAAGAAGAATATTAACACATTGATAAAAATCTTAATTTGAAATATGAATTTTCATGTTATTGATAGGATATCAATGTCATTGTCTTGTATTTGGAAAGTGCAAGGTCGTTCACCAACCTTGTTTTATATCAAAGCTTAAGGTTGTATACTGGAAGTCTTATCTTGTTGACATCATAGCTTGGACCAATAGTGACTGTAGTCAGCATGGACCATTTTTTCCAAGTTTTTTTTTTATACCCACCACTCTCTACTTGTGTTGTCATTTCTTCAAACTAAATCATTGCAGTTTTGAAAGATTACTTTTTAAGTGTAGACTTCTTATTTGACCTTCTTTTTTATCTTTCCTATTTTAGCCTTCTGTACGCACACGGAGATCAAACAGTTCTTCAGAAGATGGTTCATTTGATATGGTCTTGAAGTGCTTCTCAAATAGCACAGGCACAAGAAATGTTGTTAGAAAAATCAGTACAGAACTATCTCAGCTGATTTTGGCTCATGCTTTTCAGGTGATTGCTGCTGCTTCATGCGCTAAGGCAACACTTCAACTACATAATAATTACATTTGCTTCCATTTCAGTTGTTGCTGCAGGCCTCCATTTTGTTGCTCAAGTTCTCCATAAATTACTGTTGCATCTTTGTTGAGTGTTTAGATTATACCATTCAAAGAAAAAAATAACTTTCAAATGATCCACCTCCCATAAGTATACTGAAGTGAATGGAAATTAATTCACCATGAGAGGACATCCTAGTTATACGATTAGTGTGAATGATTACAGACATAATAATACCTTGATTAGGGAAATTAAAATCTTTTAAAATTTATTACAATTAACTCAATCCTACTGGATCTACTAAAATGGTATGCTACACTAGAGTATGCAGAATATTGTATCGCTCAACAAATATGTATGGTAGTCCAAATGACTACCCAAAAGATCTAATATCCTACTTCAACATCAGTTTGTGTGTAAAGAAATGATGCCAACTATGAGTTAATGCCTTGGTGAAGATATTGTCATTCTGGAGATTTGAGGGAATATGCGGAGAAGTGATAATATTTTGATCAAAGGCCTCACAGATAAAGTGGTAGTCCACTTCAATCTGTTCAGTACATTCATGGAACACTAGATTGGCCATATTCTGAATAACACTTGTAAATGCCTCTGATACCAATCTATCATAACCCAAAGTAAGGACTTCTAAGAAATCTGGGTTTCGGGTCATGACATTGAACATATAAATGGTCTTTGGGAGAAAATTTATAAAAAAACAAATTCTTAACTTTTAAAAATCACCAAAAATTCATGGATATTTATGAGAAGAACTTCAGAAAAAAGGAAAAAACTTGCAAATGGTCCAAATAATTCCTATAATATATAATAAATCTATGCTACAAACATGTATCATAAATAATGTTCAGATCATTCTCACCTAAAAAAATGGAAAAAAAAAATCTAAAATATTTGCTTAAATTCGTATTTTTTGGACCTTAAAACGAGCTACGGCTACGGCTGGTGTGTTGGTTTCAATTCTTCAACTTAAAATATTTTTTATTGTTTTTTCTTTGTTTTAGAATAAAAAATCACACAACTCTTCTCACGATCTTTTCCTTAAAAAAGAAAAGTGTGGAAAGGGAGGCTTGTCTTAAAAAAGGGTCATTTGTACATTTCGGACATATTGGCTGATACACCCGATAAATTGACCGATACATCCAATTTATTGGCCAATAGGCATCGGATCAGGGCATATTGTCTGTTACACATGTGAATGCCAATTGCAAAAAGTGGAGCGGTCTCTGCCAGTACTGCCAATATTTTGATCCATGCTCTTTTTCCTACAAAATAAAAATAAAAATAAAAAAATTGATCCATGCTTGTCACAGTTTCAACATTTAAATCAGCAGACTTTCAAAGTGAATATAAATGAATTCAGTCCCTGATATTCCATGGTTGCCTTTTGAATGATTTGATAATTGACTTTGGAACCTTAATTCAAAATCGTGTTAAAGAGCATAGAAACTGGGCTGGTTCACGGAAGATTTGAAGAA
This sequence comes from Camphora micrantha, assembly GCA_003546025.1. Classification (NCBI taxonomy): domain Eukaryota; kingdom Viridiplantae; phylum Streptophyta; class Magnoliopsida; order Laurales; family Lauraceae; genus Camphora; species Camphora micrantha. The sequence goes on along the minus strand of QPKB01000007.1, from coordinate 29,029,521 downwards.
AGCCTGTCAATGCTCAATAGTTCTACTATCTAAGTTTTATGTTTTTTTTATTTCTAGTGCAACTTTCTAATTATTATAGAAATTTGTGGTATTTTCTTTGTTCATATAGATTTTTGCATGGAAATGGCATGTCTTCTTCAGAGTACCTTCCAGTTAATTGGTGTTAAAGACCTTTTTTGCTCTCTTCTATCGAATTTGCATCCTTCAATTGACTGTCTCTCATTTCTTGTTGTCCTGGCAAGTGTTTATAATCTATTGAGCAACTTGATATGCTATACAACTAGTAAAGCATAAGTTAATTCAGGGAATATTACTATCTATTTGTATGTGTCATAAAGGACCAAAGTGAATATTTATTTTCTGCTATATTTTTTAAGTTTTGAAGTCTTCACCAATACTTGTTACATTGTATTTTGAAAACATATGGTACCTTTTTGGCTTCTGCAAATGCTGACTTGTGTGATTACGAATTACGATGATGTGGGAACTATGTTGCCATTCAAACTTCTTTTTTTCCTGCGTTTCTATTAATTAAATATTAATAATGTGTTGATATTTGCCTATGATGTGATTTTGGTATTTTTTTGTATCTTGCTCCCTTATGCTGTGAGTCCCGTCAATGCCTTTAGACTGCATTACTCTCTCTTCTGTTCTCTCATCACCTTTAATGAATCTTTACTGTAGCTTCAAAATAACAAAGAAAATATCATTTTGGTCTCTTTATTCTCTTACAGGCTTGTCTGTCCCTAAAGCACAATTCTATCTCTGATAAAAACATTGGGAGCAGCTCTCTTGAGCAAATATGTACGGGCATGATTTCTGCCTTCAACAATCTCAAAAATGTTAATGAGTATGTGCAACTTTTAGTTATGTTATAGTATAGTTTATCTGTTTACTCGTGGTTTTGTGATTTGTATGAATTTGTCTGTGTTTATATATTTTACATCCCCCATTATTGATGGTAATGTCCAATTAAGCTGTAATCACATTTCCATTGTTGTGGTGTTCTGGAGGTTGTTGTAATGAATGGAAACACATATCCATCCACGTTGTTCTAATGCAATGAGGTTCATAAGTACTTCCATATTTTATTTTTGCTTGAAATCCTGCCTAATAAGGATAGGATCAAACCTTGAGATTTTATCTCCTAGCTCTTGTGACCTTATCATCAAAAAAGTCAAATAAAAGGGTCGGCCACAATTACCAAGAAATTTTTTCATCTTTTAGTATTTTTTCTTCCTCTTCTACTCTATTATGGTACCAAAGCATAATAGAAAACAGCCCTTCATGTATATCTTCATCCATGTAGTCATCAATGGAGTGATCACCTTGTTGGAGGCAATGCAATTGCATAAAATGCAACTGCCTATACATGTTAGAAAACAGCCCTTCATGTATATCTTCATCTTCTCCCACAAGGTGATTGGTGGTTTACCCGTGCATTGACGAGACTTTTGGAGTTTGTTCCCACCACGCATCGGCTCTTCCACGAAGTTTAATGGAACCAATTTAACCTTTTAATAATTGGCCAAATCCTTTTATGCAAGTACCTTTTCCACTTATTTAACCAATCATAAAACTCTTCTCCTTTCATTGATCCATAATTATCAGGTATTCCCAACTTGACATTTAAATCCCAATCATATCTAAAGGTCCTAGTCGACCTTTTGCAAGATTGGTTGTGGGCCCCACATGCCCACCTATTGATGAGGAAAACGAAGTGGATTTAGATAGGACCCCTGGGCGACCGATGTGGTTCTGATCTCATTCAATTTAAACTTGATTTGGTCCACCAAACCATGCTCCAAAAACTGTTGCATGTGCCCTGTTAAGTTTTGGAATTTCAGGAAATTGCAAATAAAACCCTTATTTTCTCTACTTTTCTCCCAAACAGCCCCTGAGATCATATTTATTTAATATTTAGAATTGTTCGGGTCCTGATTCTTCATCAATTCTTGTTTGCATAAAACCCTTACAGGCCTTATCATGTATAAAGTCACTAACTGGTTCATGTAGGCTTTAGCCAATTCAAAATTTTGCTATCAAAGAATCAATTCTGCATCACTTTCCTCTTGAAACAGCCTTTGTGAAAAATCTGCCAATTGATCATCTATTCTATGATATCTTTGGCCAATCTTTTCTTTGACAAAATGTACATGGACGTCAAAATGTTTTGTATATTCTTGATAAGCTGGATTTTCAGCTATCTACCATGCTGAAATACTATGAGAATGCAACGCCATGGGACCTTTATGTATGAAACCCAACTCATATGGCAAAATTTGCTGTCACAATAAAAATTCACAAGTTCTGAACACCATTGCTCGATGCTCGATTTCAGAGCTGGATTTGGATACCTTGGGCTCTTTTGCTTTTCCATTATACTAGATTTCTGCCTACCATGGTATCTAAGCCAATTGTTGACCTTCTATCTGTCTTTGAACCTGCCCAGCCTGCATCTGTGTAGGCTTCTGTTAGTAAATGACCATGTTTTGATTACAAAATCCCTTGCAGCTGGTGATTTCTTGAGATCCTTCAAAATCCTCTATACAACATTTAAATGTCGTGTCCTTGGGAGCATGCATGAACTGACTAACTATGCTAACAGCATAAGCTATATCTGGATGAGTTATTGTCAGGTGCAATAGTCGCCCAACCAGTCTCTGATGAGGTTTGATATTGTGAAGTAACTCTTCACTCCCTGCACTAATGCCATGGTTCTGCTCAGTGGGAGTATCTGGAGGTTTTTTTTCCCTAACAACTCTGTTTCTTCTAGTGGATCAAATGTGCATTTTCACTGACATATTTTAATTTCTTCTTCAATTGTGCAACTTCAATCCCAAGAAAGTATATTAATTTACCAAGATCCTTAATCTCAAATTGATTGCCGATGCCTTTTTTTAGCCTTTTGACCTCTGTCATATCATTTCCTGTAGCAACAATGTCATCTACATTAACAATCAAATTGGTAACCAGTAAGCCATTTCTCTTCATGGAAAATGTGTGATCTGCATGACACTTTTTGTACCCTGTCTTCAGAATGGCTTGACTAAATCTATTAAACCAAGCTCAAGGAGACTACTTCTTTGATCTTTTAAAGACATTTTTGGCTGCAATTCCATATACTCCTTGTAGATCTCCATGAAGGATGCATTTTTAACATCATCTGATATAAAGGCCAATCCAGATTAGCAGCATGGGAGAGAGAATAGCTCTTTATAAATTCAATTTTACCATGGAAAAAAAATTTCTTAAAAATAATTCATACTGTATGAATGCTTAAACCCTTTTGCTATCAAACTAGCTTTATAGTGTTAGATAGTACCATCTGGGCTGTGTTTTAATGCGTACACCCACTTACATTCCACTTCATACTTTCCTACAGGAAGATCCATGATTTCCCAAGTTTTGTTCTTTTCCAGAGTTTGTGTTTCTTTTAATATTGTTGCTCATCTCTTTGGATTCTTTAGTGCTTCTCTTACATGTGAAGTATGTGTTCAGCAAAAATGCATGATTAGGTGATAGGTGAGCATATGATATGAAGTACTAAATTGGGAGATCTATAACACAAGATTGTTTCCCTTTACACTTAGCAATAGGTAGATCATGATCAACTTCATCAATATTAGGAACACTTTATGACGAATCAAACTCCTAAGCCACTATTTAGGCTTGACCTTGGGGAGTAATTCATAAAGGCAGAGCAGGTGATAGGGTGTGGATTGCCACTAAGAATGGATCCTTTTCAGTGTCTTCTTTCTTTAAGACAATCCTAAAAAATTCCAAGGGTAGGAGTGGGGTGTATAGCATCTGGAAGATGAAAGCTCCTCCTAGGGTGCTTGTTTTCGGGTGGCTTGCTCTAAGGAGAAGGATCCCTACTATGGACATTTTGAGGAGGAGAGGGATGAAGATAGTGAATGGATGCCTGATGTGCTTGAGGGACGAAGAATCCGTGGACAATCTCTTGCTAAATTGTAAATCAACTCAGACTATATGGATGGCTATAATAGGAGGATTTGGTTGTTGTTGGGCGCTTCCTCATTCTCTCCCCAAGCTTTTCCAAGCTTGGAATGTTCCAACTGGGGACCCTAGAGGCCAAGTGATGTGGCGGTTGTCTTTTCTAGTGAAGATTTGGACGATTTGGAAGGAAAGAAACTCAAGATGTTTTGAAGGAATTGCAGTTAGTAAAAGCGGACTGGTGGAGAAATTGAACTTTTTAGTAGCTTTTTGGGTGTCTATTCTCCCTTCTTTTAAGGGGATACTCCTTAGATCAAATTGTATATCATTGGAAAGAGGTGGCCTTTTCTATGACAGGGCCTTAGCTGGCTGCTGTTAGCTTTTCTGTTGTTTGTCCTGTTTTGTTTTCTTCTACTTTCAGTACTTTTCTCTTATACTGTTTGCTCTTTTAATGAAAGTAACCATTCAAAAAAAAAAAAGTAATTGCTATAAGTTTGGGAATGGGACCTATTTATAATTTATAACATTCTAGGGACCTTGGTGTAAATATTAGAAATGCGTGGGGCTTTTTGTAATTTTTAGAAACTATGATTTAATGCTATAGGAATGGTTGCCCTAATGAATGGGACAGATCATTCTTCTGCTGCCCTCTCAATTTTCTAATCTTCATCTTTTTCTTCTTTCTTTGCTTGTTGGTTTCCCAAGAGATGTTAAGTTAAAACCCTAAATCTAATCAGGTCTAGGGTTTCAACTTGGTATCAGAGCCGCAAATCTAGGGCTAGACAATCAAGTAAACAAGTCTACTTTTTTGGATCTAAGAAGAATGCAATGATTGTAAGCATTTTATCCTACCCGGACCTAAACAGAGGTCCGGCTAGGTTTTTCGTAAGGTGTTATCTTGTCGACAGTGGGTTGTTGGTTGATGGAGGCCTGATTTCTTGTTGATTTGGTCCATAGTGTTGTAGGCTTGATATACAATGTTACACCGTTCTGTATAAGCTTAAGCTTTTAGTGTAACTGGTTGTCAACTTGGTATCAGAGCCTTGAATAAGGTGGGAGACTTGCATACGAAGAGATCTAGTGGTCTAGATCTGTTTGTCATCGCCGTTTTGGATTGATTCAACCCCAGCCAAACACAAATACATATTCGGCTGGGAAAGCGTGGCTCGGTTGTGGATTGTTGGAGGTCGACAGTAAACTGCAGCATCCAGGTGCAGTTCTGTTGTATCTTTTAAGGCTGGACAAGGGCTAGAAAAATTAATAGAGATGTTTAATGCAGTTATTGTATAAGATAACAGGCCCAGCCCAAACAAAGGCCCATGTACAAAGCCCACATGTGGGATATATACTCAAAACTGTATAGGATAGGATTTAATCCCTGATTTCTCTCTTTCTATGTATAGGATAGAATTTATTCTTTCCATTCTTTTGTTATTCTATTGTGTCTAATTTGTACTCTTTACATAATTAGAGCCTTGATCAAGGCATAATATCAATATAAATAGAACAGTCGATGCTCTATGGATGCACGACCTTCTCGCACAATTTCTCTGTTCTTCTTCCTCTCCTTTCTTCACACAATATCACAGTTATCTTGTGAAAAAGGGTTGTTCAATGCAGTTGATTGGTGAAAAGTTACGTTTCAAGCAGTCATTTGAATGTCTTTATATGTTAATCACTAGTTTTTATGTAATTTCTGTCAATCTTCACATATATGAGATATACACAGAAAATGGTGAAAATTGAATGGATCTCTACTGGACGATCCTCCTGTATTTATATCACTTGATTGCCTTAGTTAAGGCTTAATCAAGGCTAATTACAATTGATTACTTATGATTATGTTCTGTATAGATGGAAAAACAATCATTCCTAGTTGACTATGCCTATTTCCATATAAAGAATGGGCTTTTTGGGCCTATGATACACTGGGCCTGAGGTTATAGTATACAGTGCCCTGTGGCCTGTTAACGGTTTCTTGTGGCTAAATTGGGATAGAACCTTTAACTATTTCTGACTCATCATTATTTATTCATCATCACCATCATCTTCTCAGCCTTATCTGATTGCATTTGTGTCAGTTTGTTTATTTGTTATATAAATTAATGAATAAATTCTATCCTTTGCAAAGCATGGATTGATGGAACAAGGCTCTTATGAATTATGATGATGAAGTAAGTTCTATCTTTTGTAAGGCTTGAGACATTTATTTCAATGTTTTGAAAGTATCTATATAATACAGATGGTTTCTGTGACAAGTTAATCATAGAGAAAGGAACCATTAAATAAGTTCAAAATGATACTTGAATGCATACATTCCTTGCAGTAGTATTGGTGCAAAAAAAAATCTGTTGTTTATTTTATTTGGCTATCGATTCCTTCTTGCAATAACATGAGTTTCGGATTTTTGTTTCATGTATGCAGACAGATGGAAATGATGCCTTTTGGGAAAGAAGCATTGTTCACTGCAGCTACAATTCTTTCGGCAAAATCGTAGAACATTAAGGTCTCTGTTTTTCTCTTAGTGTTGCAGATTATACATAACTCTATTTTTGTTAGATACATATAATATTCAAGAATTGAAGAATTTTGGAGATTTACAATTGAATCTGAATTCCTTAAAACTTTTGCAACAATCCCACACCATTTGTTCTCCAATCTTTCAAGACAAGATCATCATCTTATCCTTTTCCCTTGAAACGAATGTAGGCTTAGAGTTCTACTAATGTCTTAGACAGTGACAATATCGTTGGGTTTTGGTTTATTCCTTGTCTGCCAACCTTTTTTCAACATCGCAACTTCAATGTTACGTAGATGATGTGCAAATCTTGCTCTTTGTTCGATTTGTGCATTGATTTTGGCTGCCCTCGACTATACATGTTCACCTTTTCTTCATTGGGGTTTACATGTAATTTGAAGTCTTGCAAGTTTTGCCTATATGAATTAATTTCTTGTTTTTTACATTCTAAGATGTTGCATATTTCAAATGTCTTAGTTAGGCATGTATGGATGGTTTGTTAGTGTTGTAATACAGTGTACAGGAGCTCAGAGCTCCTTAAGCTTCTAGAGTAAGTGTGTCATGTTGGAATGCAGTGAATTGTTTAGCATGGACTTAAGTGTCTAGAGTTCATTTTCTTACCAAAAGAGTGATGCTTTATCTAGAAAGACAACTATATTTAGGAAGGAGAATGATATATATGTAACCAGAAATGGTCTATTTTTTAAATTGTCTGAACAAATTAAACGAAAATGATAATTACATTGTGCTATAAATCAACGTGTGGTTGTGAAATTGCAAAGCTTTTTTTTTTTTTTATTCAATCATTTGTATTCGTTAGGAGTGATTGATCATGGAGTGTCTGGCACTTGTTAACTGTACATTAAGCATCTTTCCATTGTATCTAATATGGCACAAAGAGCAGATCAATATGAGTGTCTGCACGTGCCTTAGGCATTTACATTTGTATTTGTGTTTGTATTTGTTTGGATTTCAATGTAGATCACTCCAATGTATATGTTTGCATTTATATTGATTGAGTTTCGTTTAATTCTATTCTATGTTGGTGGATATTAGTATCATTTTGTTTTTTCGTGTGGATGTGTAGTTGAGATAAAGAGAGTGTGAGTGTGAGATGCATTATTATAGTGTGGATGTGTCTCGTGATGACGTCTAAGAAAAAAATCAAATGTATCTGGAGATGGACTCTTATATGAACAGGAAAACCATGTGTCCTAAATGATTCTTTTATTTGTACTTATATGGATTTTAATTTGTTTAATTCTAAACATTTAAAACCTTCCAATATACTTGATAGGAACCTGGTCCTTATAGATGCATCCCGACAAATCCCAATAGGGATAAACGGGTGCTAACAGATAATCAAATGGAATATTTAAGGCAATCCGATCTCCACCATCTTGCATAGATGGGTGAAATTATGATAGACCATGCCCTCATAGCTGGTTTGGTTGAGAGGTGGTGCGGAGATGAACACGCTTCATTTTTCATCCGGCGAGGCCATCGTTACCTTAGAGGATGTTGCTTAATATTTACGGCCTACCCATCGATGGCCCAATTGTAACCGGAAGAACATTCCCCAATTCCAAGGTGCAAGAGGTATCTCAAGAGGAGCTTGATAGAGCGCTCCAACTGGGTCCCGATGTAAATGGCATAAATATTAAATTTACATGGTTGGAAGACAATTTCATACCATCAAAAAATAAGAAGAAAATCACTGAAGATGAAGAGCTTTACAACACGAGATTTACCACATCTCCCTTGACGAATTCATTATGGCTTCTATAATGAAATCTTTAGGAACCATGTTGTCCTCAAAGGTAACATCTGGCATAGATTTTGAATTATCTGCCGTCTCCCTTGATTCTTTTTACACCCATTTCCATGCACTTGTCCAAACTCAACATCAGTGTATTGAGCCTCATCATGACCTTCCGCTTCTTCCTCTCGCTCTTCAACATCATGATCATATTCTGTAGTCCGTTCAATTGCCACAACATTGGGTGCAAAAGAGAAATGCATATCATTGTCTTCATGAAAAACCACGGTGGGATATTCTCGAACAGGCGTGCGATGTAGAACCTTTTTTTCCTTTGTAATTTCTCTTCAACCCAATAGAATTATCGAAACTTGCTCGATGCAGATCCATCTTCTGAAACCTACAATATAGCCATGAGAAAATCAAATGGTAGGGAACCATGATCTCCCTTGTACAATATAAAAAAATAATGACATTCATGTACCTAGTGTATTCTTCAAGTTGATCATCTGCATCATTCAAACCTTTGGTGACATATAAATGTATCCCATTTATATCATTTCCTGATGCTTTGAACATTCTCTTGATATCATTATCTTCTATGCTAATCAATGAAAACAAGGTGCCATTGTGATGAAGGTACTCTAAGCTTATGCTTCAAGTGCTACGTTTTTTTATAACACTTCAAGTGCTACGTTAACCAGTGAACTATTTGTTATGTCACTTGATAGATACCTCATCTTTTGTTTTCCATCATTGTAGACCGGACGGATAATATCAAAAAAATCTCTCCATCATAGTGGAATATGGATAAAACCTAATCCGTCTGACATGCTATCGGTACATCAAAGAATGATTTAGCTCATATTAACAACAATAATAAATTGATATTATTAATCCATGACCGTAGAGTTCATAGATATTGTTAAACAATGCCCATAGTCATAGTGAATTGTTTGTATTTCCGACAAATTTGCAATATGTATGTATATAAGCAAATGCCCATTTCAATATTCCTTAAAAGGGATGTGCTCAATAAAGTAGTTAGTATCATATGATAATATCTTGCGTTTAGGATAATAGAGAAAGGGAGGTGGCACCAAATGGGAGATGGATGGTATGACCTGTCATTCAGAATAAACCTTGGCATCAGTTGTTTTGTTTTATACTTCAAAATAATTCTCGGTTATGGCATAATAGACTTGGTCATCCAAATGCTGCTACATTGTCCACTTTGTTTCAAACAGGATTATTAAATAAACCTCTAGATTCTGTTTCATTTGAGTGTGATGCTTGTAAATTAGGAAAAAGTAAAACTTTACCTTTTTCTAACTCTACAACTCGGAGCAATGAATGTTTTAACTTAATCCACAGTGATGTTTGGGGCATTGCTCCTACCATTTCTCATGGTCATTTCAAATACTTTGTTACATTTATTGATGATTACAGCAGGTTTACTTGGGTTTATTTGTTACATTCTAAATCTAATGTTCTTAATGCATTTAAATTTTTTCTTAACTATGTTGAAACCCAATTTTCCAAATGCATTAAAACTTTGCAATCAAATTTAGTGGGGGAGTATGTCTCCACTGATTTCCAATCTGTCATAAACACTCAAGGAATTATATCTCAACGTACTTGTCTATATACTCCACAACAAAATGGAATAGCAGAATGGAAAACCAGGCACCTTCTTGATGTCACGAGAACGATTCTCATTGAATCATCTGTTCCTCCTCGTTTTTGGACTAAAGCTCTCACCATTGCAATGCATTTCATAAACCGTCTTCCATCACCTATCATTGCACAATTAACATCACATTTTAAACTTTTTGGTCACCATCTATCGTTTAATCATCTACATACCTTTGGGTGTGTTTGCTTCGTTCATCTGCCTCCCACAGAGCGCACAAAATTAACGGCCCAATCTAACAAGTGTGTTCTTTTAGGATATGCAACTAACCAAAAGGGTTTTGTTTGCTATGATCTAAAGGCTCGTGGCACCAGAATCTCTCGTAATGTTATTTTCTTTGAAAATCAATATTTTTTCCAAACCCACTTGGATTGTCCTCCTTTTTCCTCAACTTTGTTACCTGGGTTTTCCGAAGAAACAACTGTTACACAGTTTAATCCTAATTTTGTGTATCATCGAACTGAAAGAACTGCAACTGCAGATGCCCACCCTCCTGATCCTCCAGCAAATGGTCCCACATCTACTGGTATCTTGCGTCACTCCTCCAAAATTTCTCAACCTCTTGAAAGGTATGGATTTACCCATGCTTCCTTAATGACAACACTATCCTCTGTTTCCATCCCAAGTTCTTATTTGCAGGCTATGCAACATGATTATTGGAACCAGGCCATGAAAGAAGAATTAGATGCATTGACCCAAAATCACACCTGGGATATTGTGGACTGTCCTTCTTCAGTTAAACCCATCGGTTGCAAATGGATCTACTCGATCAAACTAAAATCTGATGGCTCTTTGGATAGACACAAAGCTCGACTTGTGGCACTTGACAACCGACAAGAGTATGGCATTGACTATGAAGAGACAGTTGCGCTAGTTGCAAAAATGACAACTGTTCGGCTACTTCTCGCCATTGTTGTTTCTCAATCTTGGCCATTATACCAAATGCATGTCAAGAATGCCTTTCTACATGGGGACTTGAAAGAGGTGGTCTATATGCGGATACCATTAGGAGTCACCTTCTCCGTCTAAGAAGTCAGTCTGTCACTTATGCAGATCTCTTTATGGTCTCAAGCAAGCTCCTCGAGCGTGGTTCGAAACATTCAGAGATCGTTTAGGCACGATTGACTTTACTCAAAGTCCTTACGATCCATCACGTTTTCTGAGCCACACATCTTCTGGCTTTATTGTTCTCATCGTATATGTTGATGATATCATTATCACCGACACTGATGTTGCTATGATAAAATCCCTTCAAGCCTCTCTCTGAGATTCATTCCATATGAAGGATCTGGGTCCTTTACATTATTTTTTGGGCTTAGAGGTACATCAGTCTCCCAAAGGCTTGTTCATCAATCAATACAAATATGCGACAGATCTTATTGAGCTTGCTGATCTCGATGAATCTTCCTTAGTTGATACGCCGCTCAAAGTTAATCTTAAGTTGAGTAAAGATGATGGCGATCTTCTTCCTAATCTACATACATATCGTAGACTCGTCGGCAGTCTTGTTTATCTCACCATCACCAGGCCTGACATACCTTATGCTGTCAATCTTGTCGGCTAATTTATGATGTCTCCTCGCCACCTTCATCTGAGAGTCCGTGAAGCGAATTATCCGGTATTTATTGGGCACTAGAACTCGTGGTTTATATTATCCAAAGGATAATCGTCTACTTTTGACCGCTTATGCAGATGGTGACTGGGCAGGCTGTCTGGATACCAGACGGTCCACCATTGCTTGGTGTATGTACCTCGGTCAATCTCTCATTTCTTGGAAATGCAAGAAACAAGAACAGGTCTCCAAATCTTCCACAGAGGCTGAATATCGGGCCATGTCCTCTGCTTGTTCTGAAATCCTATGGCTTCGGGGACTTCTTTCAGAACTTGGATTTGCACAGGCCTCTCTCATTTCCTTGAATGCAGATAATACTGGGGCAATTAGAATCGCTGAAAATCCTGTTCTTCATGAACGCACTAAACATATAGAAGTCGATTGCCACTTTATTCGAGACGAATACGCATGATGTTATCAATCTACGTCATGTCCCTACCGAGTTTCAGTTTGCAGATATCTTCATTAAGGAACTTCCTCGGCCTCGACATCAATTTCTTATCTCCAAATTGCTGCTTTATGACTCTCCCGCATCAATTTGAGAGGGGGTGTCAATCCAGGGCGTCCAGGCCCAATATAGCAGGCCCATTTACATACTAGTTTAGTTGTTAGCTATTAGTATGGATCTAAACCCAAGTGTATTTACTAGATAAGTATGATTAGAATGTAATCAGGGATTGAACCCTATAAGTATATATCTCAGTCGACCATGAAGGGGACAACATTCATCTCCATTTCTCTCTCTCTCTCTCTTATGCCTGTGTCTATTCTCTCTAAAATGACACTGATGAGCTGTGATGATCACAGGTGGGCCACGCCTGATCTAAGGGATCAGGGATGATCAGAGATTATCCTGTGGAAGGAAATGATCACAGATGGGCTTACAATGCTTGGAAGATGACTTAGGAGACGATCACTAGTGATCGACTTGGCTCTGATACCATGTCATTTTAGAGATAATAGACACAAGCATGAGAGAGAGAGAGAGAGAGAGAGAGAGAGAGAGAGAGATATGAATGTCATCCCTTTCATGGTCGACTGAGATATATATTTATAGGCTTTAATCCCTGATTACATTCTAATCTTACTTATCCAGTAAATACACTTGGGTTTAGATCCATACTAATAGCTAACAACTAAACTAGTATGTAAATGGGCCTACTATGTTGGGCCTGGAGGCCCTGGATTGACATGACCTAGAGTAATAAAACTCCTAGAACAAAGATAATGTGACCAAATCTAGGGCATATGAAAATAAAGAACAGAAAATAGCTGACATGGGACATGGATATCATGTTCTAGGGTAAATAAAGCACGTAAAAGAAGGTAATGTGTGCACCTGCATCTTTAATGGAGTCCAAACACCTCTATATTGGAATAACAGTTGAAAAAAGGAAGGTAAAGGAAGGAGGTTCGGTCAACGTTATATATAGCGAAAGAGCGACGATATCGTCGGTCAACATTAAACACTAGTGATGATATCATCTCTCACCTTCCACGCAAAAATAAAAATAAAAGACAGAAAAGGCCCCATGGGCCCACAACAGTTCAAATAGATCTATTGGGGCTTTTTTGGTGTAGGGGGCAAGTAAGGTGATTTTAATGTAAATTCCTCAATTATATATGTTAAAGATTAGCAAGTCAAACTTTTATGGGATGCCAGGCTCATCTGTCCCAAGGCTCATATGACGGAATAGAGGCAATTCTCATATTTTGGGACTTCTAAATTCATCATATATATTAATGTTTTTATCACGATTAACCATTAGTGTTAGCATTCCAGTAACATAGACAAGTTTCCTTTTTTACTTATAACATGCATGTTTATTTCTAATTTCACCTTGCGTAGACAAGTTTCCTTTTTGAGAAGAAACTCTTCAATAGGAAAAGTATCCAACACATTGAAACTCATTATCCCATTTTATACCTCTCCTAGTTTTTCTCGTTGCTTTCATCCCTAATTGCCTTATCACTTCGTTTTTCAATCGTTTAAACTTGCTCAGAGCATGTGCCAAAAAGGAAAAGATAAAATTAATCATTCCCAATGCAGCAGGAACATTTTATTAGTTATGAAACTGTTATAACATTTTATTTGGAGGTGTCTCGAAGGTCTCCCTGCGACCTGCCTGTCAGAGAGGATAAAAATCAAGGAGGATACTTTTTTAAGAATCTTGATATCGTCCAAATTCTAGCCATTAGATAATTGCTGGATTAGGTGAAGGGCCTGCAGAATTTGTACGAGTATCAAATTTGTGTCAGTGCTAATTCACTCGGACGGGGAGGATGGACGTGGGCCCATAGGCTGGTCAATTCCTGAGAATTTTTGCTTCTAAATCTGTTCTCTGTAATGAAATAATTTGTTGGGCTTGCAGCAATATTGCTGTTGGAATAGATCGTTTGAATTGCCTCAGCTATCTATACTATGCTTAATCTTTTTCTCTGTCCGCAATGAGCATGTCTCTTTTTTTTTCTCTTTTTTTTCTTTCTTTTTCTAGTGATTTGGGCTGGTAGGGTAGTAATTATTCTACTAGGAATCATAGTAATTTGCTGATAAGTAGTGACCTGTTAATTTACGTTGTTATCTGTGTGGAAAGCTTTGACTGGTATCTGTCTGCTCCTTTAATGTGCATTCAGCAATTTCCATTACCATCCTTTGAAAATTGATAAGCACAATTTTATTTATTTATTTTTGTTGATAAAATCATATCGTTTTACATGATTTGTGCCTGCAGATGGAACTTGTTGCATTTTGGTTGTACCATTCGTCTTCATACTTACACTGTCCACCTACAAAACGACTTCACATACATCATTGAAAGTAGACTTCCCCTGGCGTTGGAAATCGAGTTATATTTCTGTAGTTAGCACGGTTGACTCACTGCTTCTGCTACTTTGGCATTTTAAAAATTGGTTTTGGAGGAGGAACAGAGACAGCACAGTAGTGATGATCACCAAGCATGGGCTACAGTATCTTATAGAATTTGGATTTTGAAATGCATTAAAATGGTACATGAGACAGCATAGTAGTGAAGATCACCAAGCATGGACTCCAGTATCTTAATTTGAATTTTGAAATGCATTACATTGGTACAGGGTTTCCCATTCGATAGCTCAAGTGTCTGAACCATGACATGCTCGCTAGGCAGATCATAGTCCCTGCCATTCAGAGGATGAGAACCTACTATATTGCCTTGTCCCATCACTCTTAAGATTATTTGATCCATTTTGGGCCAAAATGGAAGCTGATTTACATTTAGACTGTAACTACTCAATATGCAATATGGCTGTGGCATTAGGTATTCCTGTACTCCAAGTATGAAATCCATGTACCTTAACTCGAACCTGATTTAAAAATGGGTTGACTTTGGACCTTAGCTTATTTTTCCAATTTGGATACTTCAGGTACTGGTCCCATTTGAGCCCTTTCAACTAAGTACTTGTTTGGCAAGTCTATTTCGAGGCTCTATTTATCTAAGAACGGTTTGAAGTAAGTTTTAAACCGATTGGTAATGTTTCAAATGGAGTTGAAGACATGAACCTCTATTTTTACATGTCACAAAAACGGGTAGATTTGAATCAGACATGCATGTCTGAAGCGGAAAAACCTCCCTGCTATAGTGTTTCTGATGTTCTTTTTGCCTTTGTTCGGGTTTTTGTTTCATTTTTCTTTTCTTGTGGGATCCTAACTCATCATCCAAACAGTTACATGTCTTTACAAGGTCAAACACTGCTATGGGATTAGATTTCAGCCATTGGATGATCATGGATTTTGACATGTTTGTGAAAAAAGCTAGATTGATATCTACTTTTCCTCGTAATGAAGATTTGAACCTTCACTTCATCCTCCTAAGGAAGGCTGCAAACGGCTAAGGGATCA
The DNA here is from genome assembly GCA_003546025.1 of Camphora micrantha. Taxonomy (NCBI): domain Eukaryota; kingdom Viridiplantae; phylum Streptophyta; class Magnoliopsida; order Laurales; family Lauraceae; genus Camphora; species Camphora micrantha. The sequence goes on along the minus strand of QPKB01000007.1, from coordinate 29,014,105 downwards.
ATGTTTCAGGTGTTAAATCACTTGAGATAATTGTTAAAAACACGGTTGGAAAACTCTCCAAGTCAACTCTAGACTCTCTTGGGTCATCTTGTATTGATGAAGAACCGAGTCAAAAATAGGGGAGACTCGGTCAAATCATCTTATTTTAATAAGTTTGCATTCCAAATCATTTAACAGGTAAATCTAATTTTAAAATAATTGGAGTTTATTTATAAGTAATTATGCATGACGTTTGGAGTTAATAATTTAAAAATGATGATTGAAATGTAATTTAAAACTCATACTTGATCTTTTATATTCAATATTTGGACTAACACATTATATAATATATAATTTTCTTTATTTTCTTTATTCTAGTACTTTTCTTGTATTTAAAAATTTATTAATTTGAATTGATTATTATGAATCATGTAAATAGATGTGGTTTTTTAGATTTTATAAGTAATGGATCCAATTTTTAATATTTTTTTAAATTATTTTTTAAAAAAATGATTCTCCCGAGTCTCCGAGTTGACTTTGCCTAAGTCAATTTTTTTTTTTTTTTTTTTTGCTTTGGATGAATCAAGTCTAAGTTACGAGTTTTCCAACCTTGATTAAAAATTATGAATCATTATATGTACACATGTTAAATAATGTCTCTTTTATGCTTAGTTTTTTCGAGTTTGGTTTTATTTAATTTTAAATTATTCTAGGCCACTAGATGATGATCCAAACCATCCATCCTCTTTAAAACGTGAAGCACAGCAATGGGATCACGTTTCAACCATTGGATGATCACGGATTTTGAGATATTTAAAAAATACAAGTTCATACCATTAGAGCTACATTTTTGAACTCTATGGGAACCGAACTAAAGATCCAAACCATTCATCAAGCCTGGAAGGTTGAAAATGGTTTTGTGGTCTAATTTTTTGGTGTTATCTCATCATAAGTCTTGATACATTTGTTGAAAACCATGAGCCTTGGATATACTTAAGGTAAATCACGTTTGTTTCACGTTTCTTTTTTCTTTTTCTTTTTTTTGCAATCCTTTTTTATTTTTATTTTTAATTATTTTGGGACTCTAAATCACAATCCAAACCATCCATCCTTTTTAAGATTCCAAAAGTTACAATGGGTTTAAATATCATTCGCTTAATAATTACACATTTTGAGGTATTTGCAAAAAAAGGACCATGCCTTAAAAGTTACAATGGGTTTAAATATCATTCGCTTAATAATTACACATTTTGAGGTATTTGCAAAAAAAGGACCATGCCCTTCTTATAGCTACTTTTTTGGACTTCTGTGGGCCTCAAAATCAAGGTCGTTGTCGTTCATCCTCTTTGCAAAGCTAAAAATGTCTATAGGGTCAAATTACAGATCTTATCTCATCGTAGACTTTAAGAACTATGTCAAAAACTGTGAATCGTTGGATGTACTTAGATAAGAGAATGCGTTTTACATGCATCTTACCAAACGGTATATTTTAAAAAAATCTTTTTCAAGCAAATCTATATGATATAAGGCCTTGGTTGGCGAATCTTATCTATATAAAACAAATCTGAATCCCAGGTTGAAATAGATGTCTTATAAATAGTAGGTTTGGTAACACAAAAAAACTAATTGAAATAGGCTTTTTTAAATCAATGGTTGAAAATTTTTCATAATTTTCTTGAAGTCCACGATGAATCAAGCATTGAATTTTGATACCACTGTCAGAGTTAGCATTCCAAAGAGGGCTAACGGTTCGGATCTTGCGTTTGGGGCCCCCATAGACTTCAAAACAGTAGACAAAAGTGTCTATAGTTTTTTAGAATATATCAAAATCTATGATGATCCAATGGTTGTAATTTGGACATATAACTATGTTTAAACCTTCTAAATATATCTAGCGGTTTGGATAGTCATCTACTATACCAGAGTCCAAAAGAAAAGGAAAGAAAAAGGACGGCCTGTGGACAAATCCACAACTTAGTCAATAACACATGGTACAAAAGGCCCACCATTTTTCGTAATTTTTTTTGAGATCCATGAAGAATCAAGCAATGAAATTTGAAAAAGTAGCCATGTTTAGTATTCCAAAGAGGATTAACCATTTAGATCTTGACTTTGGGGCCCACAGAGGTCAAAAAATTAGATATAAGTGTCTCCGTTTTTTGCAAATACCTCAAAACCTATGATGATCCAACGGTTGAAATTCAAATCCATAGTCGTGTTTGGCTTTTTGAACATATCTAATGGTTTGGATCGTTATTTAATGTTCTACAATTAAAGAAAAAAGGAAAACACTAGACTGCCTATGGACAAAAGTCACAACCCAGTCAATGATCCATGGTACATGAACGACCCACAGTTTTTCTCAATTTTCTTGAGATACATGAGGAATCAAGCATTGAAATCTGGCACCATAGTTGTGTATATCATTCCAAAGAGGACTAGTGGTTTGGATCTTATGTTTGAGTCCCACATACTTAAAAAAAAAAAAAAAAATCTAATATTTGGACTATTTTGTAAATATCTAGAAGTCTATGATGATCCAACAGTTGAAATTCTGTCGCTTACATTTCTTTGGCCTTCTTAATCTATCCAACGGATTGGATCATGAATTATGGTCCCATGATTTAACAAAAAAAAAAATGGACTGCCCTATAAGGCCGTCCATTTCACTGTAGCCTTGAGCTATTTCCATTTCAGACGTTGAACACTATTTGAATGGACTAGTAAGTTTCTATTTCTGACTTTATTTCCGTCACACTCGACTTATAATAGACTTACTAAACGCTAATGGTCCCTGTGCTAGCCCTAATAACAAATGTATATAAGTATTTCAACTGTATTATTCAAGCATTTGCGTTCAACGTCTGAAACGGAAATAGCATTCAAATAGTGTCCTACTCCTCCTTTCCAAAAGAGTTTTAATGGGATTAGTAACATTCTCTTATTAGGGCTAGTATAGGGACCACTAGGGATTCCTTAGAATTTAGCTCCAATTAGGAATCTGGACCCCAAGTCTCATGTGAACTCCGGACCCACATTTAATTGCAAATAAGTCCGCCAATTAAATGCAATTGCACTCCAGTCTTAGGAATAATTACAAGAAAACCCTAAACTTCCCAGTTACTACAAGTAGGGCCCTCCATAAATTATATCCATGGATCTATTGAAATAAATATGTCCACCAAAATTAGATTCATCTCTTATTATCATTGTGGTCTATTTAATTATAGTAATCATCAGTACCATCCAATTAACTCTTAATTGAGATAGTGCACACTCACTAATGATAAAAACTTATTAATTGACAGAAGGGGATATTTAAGATGATATATTCCATCTTGAGAATTATATGTTCCCACAACCCCACTACTATGTAATCAGGACATCGAGGTGTTGACCTACAATTAGCCTCACTCATTGATGACTAGAAGTAAATGTATAGTAGAAACTTGAGTCCATTAATCTCTCAGGATTAAAAGCCTATTGCTTGGAAATTATGAGAGCAGTCCTTTAATCAAAAATAAATTTGTAAAATGTGTTACTCATGGTCATTCAGTACATCCAATGTACTTGTAAAATGATCTAGAGTTTTACACTCTGATGATCGAGACATATCATACTATCTCATAGTGATCACAGTACTACAACTTTATCAGATGAGATGCAAAATCTCATCACTGACTGTGAATCAATTTAAGTATAAGATTTGCTATCTATGTCTCATGTATGTGGATCTCATCCAAACGCATGGATCATATCTAATATACTTGTGGGCCCCGGTTCATCTCATGAAAGATCATGTTATTTTGTATTGGTCATGTGCAAACATAGAATAAAAAACCATTCATCTCATGAAAAATATAAATTAATTAATGAAACAAATCAATTTACCAGATTATCCACTAGATTGAGGTCTTACAATCTAACGGTTGGTGGCTTTTAAAGTTTGTGAAAAGGCTGATGCGTGGTGAAACAGTTCAGAAGTCCTATTAACACAGGGGAAAGTCATCAATCACATCATGGGAGAACATTAAGAAATATATGAAGTTTTATTTATTTATTTTTTATTTTATTTATTTTTTTGCTATTGGAGGGTTCCCAACCCTTTGAGCTGGACTAGTCTCTCCAGGCTCAGAGTGAAGTATGGTAAATTCCCATGTAGCCCCAGTGTGGTAGCGCAGTTTCGAACGTACAACCTCCGGGTGCAAACCGTGGTCCTAAGCCAACTGAGTTAGCCCTTGGGGTTTTGAAATATATATGAAGTGATCAATGGGAAATTCATCAATCATATCATGGGAGAACATTAAGAAATATGTGAAGTGATATTTTCTTCCTCCCACCTATAAACACGCTTTTTTATGCTACTACAAAGCCTCCAACAAGGAGATCATTCCAAATATGACTATACAGGAGATTTTTACTATTAGTGGCCCGTAACGATGTTATTGAAGACTAAGATCAATTAGTGGGACGATATCACGGAGGATTATGGTCACTCTTACATAAGGTGGTGTATTACCACCCTTGTTATACTTTTACGGAAGGCAATCAGCAAGCGACTGCCATTGAAGAATAACATGCCATTGAGATTCCCCGACAATGGCAGACCCAGGAAGTTGAACAAGGGGGGCTCCATGTAAAAGAAATATTAGGAAAGGGACAAATATATATATATATATATATATATATAATCTTCTATAATTTGTAGCGGGGTTCTTCAAAATTTTAAGCCATCTTCATATATGAGTGGGGGATTCAGCCCCCAGATCCATATACCTGGGCCTGCCCCTGTTCCCCGGTCTGGGTCTTCAATTCCACCACCATCAAAAGATGAAGGTTTATATAAGAAATGTGGACAGTAATTTAAAGAAGACACTACAAGTGGTTTGTCAAATTGACCAATTCAGATGGGATAATGAGCTCCTAATGTCAATGAAAAGGGAAAAGGGAAAAGGGAAAAGGGAAAAGGGAAAGTGATCATCCATTGTTTCAAATGCAACAAGCTTGGCCACATATCTTTTGATTGTAGAAAAAAGGAGATCCACAATTCTCAAGGACACACCATCCATATATAGCTGATGATGATTGGCCTAGATTTGACTTCAACCATAATATTTACCATTTCATATTTGTTTTTCTTTTCTTTCCAATTTTTTTTTTTTTGGTAATTGCAGCTACCTTATCTTTTGGAGTAAGGTATCAATGTATCAATGTGCTTTAACCATGCAAACTCGGATTCCCATCCAAACTCTCTAGAGTCCGGATCCCGACTCTCTTAATTAACATGCTTCCTGTGAGAGGAATGCGTGGAACTCACCATAGGCCCACCTACGAATGAATGATCTAACCGGTGAGACCCGAGCACAATCCTATCTAGTTCTACACCCTCAAATTCTTTCCCGAATGGAATTCAATCCCATTGTAAATTGAACACCGTGCAAACAAAATTCCTGGATCCGTCATTGTATGCATCTCAGCCGTAAATGGACTCAATCAAGTCCATTTAGTCCTATTGTAAGATGGAATTTAGCCGAATATTCCATCTTTCCCCGATGGAATTTAGTCCTATTGTAAGATTGAACACCATGCAAACAAAAATCTTGGGTCCGACACTGCATGCATCTCAGCCGTAAATGGACTCAATCAAGTCCATTTCAAACCTGGAATTGGATTCAAAGTTCGAACTGCTCAATTCCAAAGTAAACAGACTCGATTGGGACACACGAGTCCGACCCGTCCCGGCCCACTAACAGCTTGGCTTGGCTAGGGCGGCGGCGGCTCACTCTGTATAATGTTCCGAAAAGCACCTCCTCCCGTAGATATTTTTGGGTTGGTGAATCTATAAATAAGATATTTTGACGCCTCTTTCTTCTTTTCTCTCTCCTGGGGTTTCCCTCGTCGTTTTCTCGATTTCTAGGGTTTTCTTCATCTTGTGCAAGATCCCGAGCTTTTATCCAAGATGGGGGTTCCAGCGTTCTATCGGTGGCTCGCAGAGAAGTATCCGATGGTTGTTGTTGACGTGATCGAAGAAGAACCGGTCGTGATCGACGGCATCGCGATCCCGGTCGATACCAGCAAGCCGAACCCTAACAACATTGAATTCGACAATCTCTATCTCGACATGAATGGAATCATTCATCCCTGTTTTCATCCCGAAGATCGGGTACGTCTTATCTTCTCATTTGTGATTTGTTTGTGTCTTCTTGTTTATTCAGATTGAAATAGGGTTGAATTCACGATCTAATCTGTTTCTGTTTCTTTTTCGGTATGGGAATCGTGAGGTTTTTCAATGCTTCAATTTTGTTCTGTGAGTGTTTGGATCGCTTTGGTTTGTTTTGCCTTTTTGTGATTAAAATAGCATTGAATTGGTAATTATTGGTAAGGAAAGTTTGAAATCGGGCGGTTCGGAAGGGGAAAGTTGGAAATATCTGTGTCCATTTTGAAGTGATCAATGATGGAATTCGGGATCTAATTTGTGTTGGGATTTTAAGCCCCTTGTCCATTGACAGGTGAGGCTTGCTTGCTTAGTATTAGATTGCTGGGTTAGGAAGTAAATGGGGTCTTATCATCGTAGGAGTGAGTAATAATGAGGTGAGGAGTGAAGGTCTCAACCGAAGGTGGAGGGGCATATGGGATCATGACTTCCAGTTTTATGGGGTTTAATTTGCATAGGTGATTGGTTGAGTAGTTATCCCAATCAAATGAGAGTTTATTGGATGCTTCTTGTGGGTCTTCTTATTTGAATCTCAAGTTTTATACCCCTTGATAGGAAGGCATTGCTTTGGAATCCTAGGAATTCGCCTTTGTGATTACACAAATGGGCTTTTGGAGATGTGGATATTCTAAAATTTCAGCGTACTGTGTACATGGAAGTTGACTATGACTTAAAAGAGGAAAATAAGTAATTGCAATTGATCATTGTCGTTATCACCATCAATTGCTCTTCCTATAAGTTGTTGAGGGAAGGTGAAAGTTTAATGGTGCATGTTGCCATATGCTGTTGAGGGAAGGTGAAATTTCATGATACATCCTGCTATTTGCTGTTGGGGGAAGGTGAAGTTTCATGATACATCCTGCTATTTGCTGTTGGGAGAAGGTGAAATTGTGAAAGTTATGCGTATTAGGAATAGATTAAAATAGTGGCTTTAACTATTGAGCATTGGACGCGACTATAGCTGAGAATTTTGTTCCAGACCCTGTTGCTATTTGGCCTCCAAAGCCAAATATAAAGATTTGGCTAGAGCCCATTTCCTATTAGAGTGAAATTTGTCCAATGATCCATTTCCTATTATAATGAAATTCAGATATGGCTATATTTTTCCTATTAGAGTGATATTTGGTTAGAGCTCATTCTATTAAAGTGAAATTTGGCTGGGACCCTATATTTTCTTTTAGAGTGATATTTGGCTAGAGGCTAGAGCCATTTCTATTAGAGTGAGATTTGGCTATGCTCCATTTACTCTTCTAATGAAATTTGGTTAGGACCCTGTTTTCCTAATAGAGTGGAACTTGATTAGGGCCTTTTTTCTTCCCTATTAGATTGAAATTTGGCTAGTGCCCATTTCCTATTAGATTGAAATTTGGCTAGTGCCCATTTCCTATTAGATTGAAATTTGGTTAGTGCCCATTTCCTATTAGAATGAAATTTGGCTGCTGTCCATTTCCTATTAGAGTTAATTTAGACTAGGGCCCTAATTTTGATTAGAGTGAGATGTGACTAGGATCCATTTATAAGTAGGACATTTATTTTACATAGTTCATATTTTTAATAGGCAGGCCTCAATGTGAAGCCCACCAATCACACATGAGTGTGTCAACAAGAAGGCCGGAAGGGAAAAAAGACAAAACCTATTTAAAGGGGTGAAAATCCCTTTCAAAAGGCATTCACCCTTTCACATTGTCGAAACAGAACACTGAGCAAGGGGAGAGGGAAAGAAAATAGGGAGAGGAAATGAGGAGGAGAAAGATAAGAAGCCTTGCTTCACCTTTCACGGCAACGAGTAGCTACTAAAGATGATGGGCTCACCTCACCTGTCGTAGGGGGCGACCGGCGACGAGTAGGTTGCAAAGAGGAGGACTGACCTCACCTGTCATGGTGACAAGCAATTATGCAGGCCAGACACCCATGGTCTGCCAACTAATTGGTTCACTCCACAAGCCCAATAGGACATCCATTTAGTTAGAGTTTTAATTAGCTAAGAGTCTTATTTAGAGAGTTGTTATTTATTTAGAAGTCATTAAAATTAGGAGTTTTATTTTATTTGGATTTTAACCAAGTTTTGTTTCCTTTATTGTTTAGGAAAGCAGAGTCCTATTAGGAAAGGGGATGTCCAACCCTTCCTATAAATATGTAATCCCTCCATTAGGAGAGTAGTTCAATATTATTCAATAATAAATATTGGGTTTGTTTGGTTTTATCTTTCTCTTCAATCGAAGAGTCATATTGAGTTCTGAGAGGAATTCAGCTAATTCCCATCTGCGGAGTTGGTCCTCACTTGAATTCTCCCGGATTCGGCAAACTCTCTCATAGGGCTTGTCTACACCCATTCCATCACCACTTGCAGATCCAGGCTGCGTCAAGCAACTTCTTTAGGTTCTTCTTTCTTCATCTGAATGAGAAGAGTTTAAGATTTTTGTTGAAAAAACAAAACTAATAATTCAGATGAAATTAGGGTTTCCGGCCATTTTGGTTGAAATTCTGGTTTTTTGCTCAAATGGTTTGAAATATGGACCAAATATTTTTGAGTGGGTATTCAGTTCGGAATTTGTTCCAAATAAAAAATATTAGTTCGGACAATGGTCCGAATCAAAGTTATTCAGCCAATTTAGTGAAAATGAATTGGATTCCACAACTATGGCTATGACTCAACTGATATCTCTGTGAGATATCTGTTTTTCTTTGTATCATGGACGACTTCTCAAAATATTAGTTGTTATTTTCAAAATTGGCCACAATGCCATATCATCTTAGAAATTGGTTTTTTTATTTTTTATGTTTTTTTTATTTTATTTATTTTTTTTTTTTTTTTGCGGGGGGGGGGGGGGTTATTTTCTTTTTCTTCATCTTCTCTCTCATGTCCTTCCTTTTCCTGACTGCTTTTTTCCTCTCCTTTTAACTCTTCCTCTTCCCTACTGGTTTTTTCTTTTTTTCTTTTATTTGGATTATGTAAGCCTAAGACTCACCAGAAATTCGTGACTCGTGGGACTTCACAGTACGGACCATCCATTAAATATCTAAACCACACAAATGAATGCCCCCTCTTATATGGCATTTGGTCAAACTTCACTCCAATAATGCTCTCTATCATATTGATTATGGTGTATTTTATACATGATTAACTACGTAGCGGGCGATAAGTAGCGGTTGCGGTGATACGTAGATGTGTGAATTTATTTAATGGACAAAAGATTTTGAATCTTGTATAGCGGCCAATCTTGTGTTTTTAGTGATTTGAAACCATATTAGGGTAGAGATAACTTTAGGAAAGCCTACTGAGGAGGCTAAATAGGAAAAACAATATTTAAAATTAAAATTGCTTGGCTCTACTAGGTTTTAAACTGTAGCGCCGTTATTTAAAAAAAAAAAGAAAGTAGCAGCCTCGACTGCTATGGCCAATAATGTGGTCGTTGCACTATGTAATAGCCGCTATTTTGAACCATGGTTGGGACCACCTTCTATGAGAGTGAAATTTGCTAAAATCTTATATAAGAAATGGACAACTTGAGCGATCTAGATTTTTAATTGGTGGGTTCCGTTGTAGAACCTCACAAGTACGAGCTTGGAGGATCCAAAATCTGTTTTCATTCATAATCCTCTCGGGGTTCCGTATGTAGAGGTGCTGGAAGACTTGATCCGCTAAGGGCCTGTTTGGATGTATGGTGAATTGAAGTATAGTGAGGTGAAGTATCAAATCAAGAGAGAATAAAATATAAGGTGTTATGATGGTGTTTTGTTTTTAGTTGTTTGGTATAAAATCTTTTTGACTTTTTGTATAGCAAAGTGGAGCTTTTTTGTCTTTTAGTGGAGAAAAGAGGTTGCTTTTTTGCCTTCTTTTGAAAAAGATGGAGGGAATTTTGAAATTATGTACTTTTGATATGACCCATTGTCTTTTCTTGTCTGGATAATGAAGGCTTTACCTCACCTCACCTCACTTCAGCACACATCCAAACACACCCTAAGGCATTACTTAAGGAAAATCTGACCCTCAGTGGGCCTAGTTATGAACAATCTAGACTGCTCAAAATAAATGCCCCCCTTTTATCTCAATCTCTAATAGGAGTTGGGCCCACCCACCAGATTGATCACTTATAAAAACATATGAATAAAATTTTATGAAAAACTCAAGTGTTTTATAGTGATCAATCTAACGATGAGCCTAAAAACCTGATTGGAGTGAATTTGATGAGGGCCCATTTGAAAGGAGGGCATTTATTTCGAGTGGCTTAGAGACCTCACTAAAGAGCCTTACAAATTTCCTATGAGTTCGAGCCTAAAAGAGGTTCCGGACTTTTGAGGTAATAGGACATCCCGTTGGTCCCATCAGATAAAAGAAGGCCTTTGGATTTGTCAAATTTTTTTTAATGTTAACTAATTTTATTAAAAGACGAGGATTGAAGTAGTATGGATAGATTTGAAGAAGTTCCATCTATCTTGGGATTTGGCCCAGGATAGATCAGAATGGAGACACAAAATTCTTGTGGCTGACCCCAACGTAGTTGGGACAGGGCTTCGTTGTTGTTGTAGTTGATTAAGATGATGTCGCACTAATTCTATTCGGAGCTTAAAAATACAAGAGAAATATGGGATAATATTCATAATTTGTGTTAGATATGTACTTATGATATACACACAGTCAGGTCAAGCTCTTAAACAAGTCTAGCTTTTTAGTTTTGTCTAGTCTAGCTCACTTAATGAGCTGAGCTTAAGTTGAGCCAACCTGAACTCACCGAACTTGGGCTTGGCTCATTGTTGAGCTTGTGCCTCATCAAGCTTAGCTGTGCTGGCTTGTGAGCTAGACCTGCTTTTTTGGCAGCTCTTCTTATCAAATGTAAACCTTTTATGGATTGCTTTTTCTTTTTCGCTTTCCTCTTTTAAGTGTTCCATTCTAGACCAAAGGAGGAGGAGCTAGATGAGCAATCAGAAAGGAGGATCGTGATGCTTTGAAGCTTTGAGCTGACAAAAAAGAAGTTTGGTTTGGTGGCTGAGGGCGTAGAGAGCAGGGTCAGTGTGGAAGTATGAACTTACAATAGAGATTCATTAACTTGCAACAAGATAAATTTAGAATAGAGATTCAATAGCTTGAAATGAGTGTAATTGTTTTCCCTGCCCTGGGAACATGAATTGAGGCGTGTTGGAAATTAGGAGACATGCATAGGGTAATATGCTGATCCCTAACCGCCATGTGTAGACGTTTAAAGTGGATTGTTTGGAGTATCTTGCACCATAAACTGACCTTTTTCATGTCTGCTGGGAAATGGATTGACAAGTACATTTTTATCTTTCAATGTCAGCCCATGTGTTTGTCTATGTTTTTATACAGTAAATGTGCTTCAGCTAATTGTTTTGGGTTTCTGTGATTCCAGCCTGCACCATCAACTTTTGATGAGGTCTTCCAGTGCATGTTCGATTACATTGATAGACTTTTTGTGATGGTTCGTCCCCGCAAGCTACTGTATATGGCTATTGGTGAGTGTTCTCCTAACTCCTTAGCCCTTGGTAACTGGGAAAAGTCTGCTCCTCCATCTGTCTAGACAATACCCCTTGTATTTAATTGTTAATTTCATCTCTAGGCTTTTCTACATATGAAGCATCTACCACATACTTTATTATGCTAGAAAACTGCAGGCTGTTTTCTGTTAAGAACCAGTGTAATTTCAATTGAAAGGATAGGTTCCTTTATGCGCTGTTGTCTTTCATGAACCTGTCTAATTTGCAGTTGAAAGGATAGGTTCCTTTATTGTACCATGCTTCTTTACCTTTTCTACCATATTAGTGGAAAACTGTGGGCTGCTTTTATTTATTACCTCTTTAAACTGCAGCCCGGCGATCCAATTTATCTTGGGGTGACTCCTTTGAACTCAATTTTGGTTTAATAGCTTTGGAGTTTCCACTTGAGTTGCCAAAATTCCATAAATATTATCATTAAAAAAAAGAATCGATAAATAATAAAGTAAAAAAGAATTACAAATGGAAAACGAATGGTTCTGGAACGTTGGTAGTTAATATGTTCAGTTCTTGTAAAGATCAAAATTTTGTTTAACAATTGGATACCAACAAGCGGAGGGCTCAAAATTTTGGGTTTGATATGACTTTACCTTAACAAACACTGAAGAATGAGTGATATGTACTCAATTCTCCCAGAAGGGTGCGGTTTCGAGTCATTTTACCATTCTAAAAGAAAAAAGAAAGAAGGGAGAAAAAAATGTTTGCATCTTGTTTCCATGGGTCAGATTGCCCATTTCCGCCCCTATCTTCTTATGTAACTGCATGAATACATTCGTGATTGAATCAGTTTATGTTGAGTCCAATAAGACATTCGACATATTAAAATGTATAGCATTAGTCACTGTGAATTGATCTACTGCTGTCATAGAGAAGTGGATCAACTATGGCCTACTTTCTGAATGGTGATCATTTCATAAACGAGAACTTTTCATTGACATGGAACAGATGAATAGCCTTTTTTATTTTTATTTTTATCAACAATGTGTTAAACAAAACATGTACTTTTGGATCTTCTGAACTATGAGCTTTAAACATTCATTATAGAATTTTTTTGGGTGCCGGCATCTCTATTTCTTGGGTCTATTTGTCTTAAAGCATAATAGAGGGTAGGGGAGAGTGCATAGAGGACAAGGATTTGGAGTAGGGGTGTAACGGTTCGGTTAACCGGTCAATTTGGGAAAATCGTTAACCGAACCGTAACCGCAGTTTTCTGTCTTTTAAAACCGTAACCGTAACTGTATCCACAAAAACGATGGAAAATCGTAACCGCGGTTAACCGTATTAAGCGATTCGGTTACGGTTAATAACCGTGGAATGCCTTCCTCACATAAGTTACATTAGGGGATAAATGTGAATGATTGAAGATAAAATGACACATAAGGAGCAATTAAATAAGGTAAGAAATATTTCATTCAGCCCCCTTAATTTTTTTTTTTTTTTGTAAACGGTACGGTTAACCGAACTGTCTCATACGGTTCGGTTCGGTTAATAACCGTGAATTATTACGAAAAACCGTAACCGAACCGAACCATGCAGTTTTTAGATTTCATTAACCGTAACCGTATCCGAACCGTGAAATACGGTTATTAACCGCGGTTCGGTTCGGTTCGGTTAGACGGTTTTTCGGGTTTTTTTTTTTTTTTACACCTCTAATTTGGAGAAAAGAATGAGTTAGGAGTAAGGATGAAAATAGCGGTAGCGGCGGGCACAGCGGTCCTCCACCAAAACGCTATGAAGCGAGCGCTACGTAGTGGCATAGCGGTGCGTTTTGAAAAAAAGGCCAAAAAAATCCAGAAAATCAAGAATATTGGAAAATGATTGAAAATGTTTTTTTTTTTTTTTTTTTTTTTTTTTTTGCTGCAAAAGTAACTTAGATAAGGGGGCGTAGCGACCCCCTCATTATATCAGATCCTGTATTGTTGTATGTTTAGAAAATAGTAGTAATGATCATTTTTTTCACATGTATTCATGTTGCTTAGTTATGCTAACTTATTTATAGTTAGAGTGAAATTTGATTGAGCTCTATTTTCAAGTAGAATGAAATTTGGCTAAGGCCTTGATTTTAATTGAGTAATATTTGGCTAAGACATGACTTTTTTATTTTTATATTTAGCCTCATTGTGGAGCCCACCAATTGTTAAAGGAATCAAGTGCTTCAACTTTTATTTTTTCTTAGAGGGTTCATTTAATTTTTATTGATACCTTTCAAAGGGTCCATAATTGCCCTAATGAAATAAAAGAGGGGTCCATTTAATTTTTATTCATAACTTTCATAGGGCCATAAATTTCCTCTTAAAAGAGGGGGTACATATAAATTTTATTTACAACTTTCATAGGCCCTTAGGTGCCCCCTAATGAAATAATACAAGTGCCGAAATGAAATTGGTTTTGGTGCCATGAGTGCCCTCTAAAAGAGGGGGTACATTTAAATTCTGTTTATAACTTTCATAGGGGCCCATCAAGTGCTGCCCTAATGAAAGAAAACAAGGGCAGTGGGTTTCGTGCCCTATTTCTTTTCCCAAAATAAGGGTCGACGAAAATCGAGAAGCGGGAGAGGGAAAAGGAAAAGTACAAGAAGAAAAGAAAAAGAAAAGGCTGAAGAAAAGAGGAGGTGTTGCATGCTGCTACCATGTGTTGCTCGCTGCCGCTACAGGTGCCATTGTTGTTTCTACTGCGATCAGGTATATTTTCTTTTTCCTCCGGTCAAACTTCTTTTGTCCTTTTTTTTTTCTTCCTCTAGTCAAACTGATGAGGGGAAAATTGGGTGGTCTTTTTTTTTTTTTTTTTTTTTTTTTTTTTTTTTTTTTTTTTTTTTTTTTTTAATGTTTCATAGCCCGTAGCGGCTGATACGTAATGTATCGGTGTGTATCGGCCGCTACGCACCGATACAAGTGCGAGCAACGTTTTTTCATATTTAGCGTAGCGGCCATGGCCTACGCTACTACGTATCGGCCGCTTTTTTTTTATCCTTGGGTAGGAGACACTATTTTGGATTTTGCATTAGCGTTTGACCTACACCTGCTTTAAAAAGAGAGAGGAGCATTTAATTACCTATATGAAGAGATCTTTATATTTCACAATTATTCAAGAGAGAGATAAAATAGAAATGAAATTGTCATCGATGACGCATTTGCATATGCGGTAGCTACACAAATATCTAAGGAAAATGATGATGATTGGGACACAGAACCACGTTCTATAAATGAATGTCGACAAAGAAATGATTGGCCAAAATGGGAAAGTGCCAACAAAGTAGAGTTAGAGTCTCTCAATAAACGTGGTATGTTTGGACATATAGTACAAACCCCCAAAGATGTTAACCTTATAGGTTACAAGTGGGTGTTTGTAAGAAAAATGAATGAAATTACCAGATATAAGGCACGATTAGTGGCACAAGGTTTCCTGCAGAAACTTGAGATTGATTATGAGGAAACATACTTCCCAGTTATGGATACAACAGCATTCAGGTATCTGATAAGTTTAACAGTTTCTCAAAATATAGAAATGAGACTCATGGATGTTGTAACTGTTTACTTATATGGGGATTTAGACACAGAAATTCACATGAAAATCCCGGAAGGATTTCTTTTGCCTGAAGCAAAGCCAATGAGTACGTACTCAATCCAATTAAGGCGATCATTGTACGGCCTGAGGCAATCCGGTAGAATGTGGTACAATCGTCTTAGTAAATACTTGTCTAAAAGGGAGTATGCAAACGATCATATTTGCCCGTGTCTATTTATAGAGAAATTCTTGAAGGAATTTGCAATAGTAGCAGTTTATGTAGATGATATAAATTTAATAGGGACTCCCGAAGAGCTTGAAGAATCTGCTGATTATTTAAAGAAAGAATTTGAAATGAAAGACCATGGAAAAATGAGATTCTGTCTCGGCCTGCAAATCGAAAGAAATTTTAGTGGCATGTTGGTCCATCAATCTAATTATACCGAGAAGGTTTTAAAACGATTTGGTATGGACAAGGCACATCCATTAGATATAAAAAAAGATCCATACCGTCCCATCGAGGAAAATGAAAATGTATTGGGTCCCAAAGTACTATACTTTAGTGCTATTGGAGCCCTGATGTACTTGGCACAATGCGCTATACCGGATATTGCATTTGTTGTGAATCTACTTGTCAGATACAGCTCTGCACCAACTCAGAGGCACTGGACTGGTATTAAACACATCCTACGATATTTGCGTGAAACAACTGATTTGGAAATATTTTATTCTTATGATCGTAGAGATTCCAGTTTTGTAGGATATGCTGATTCGGGTTCTCTCTCTAATTGTAATAAAGGTCGATCACAAACAGGTTATGTGTTGCTTAGTGGTAATGCCGCCATTTCCTGGCTTTCTACTAAATAGACTTTGGTGGCTAATTCATCCAACCATGATGAGATTTTGGCTCTTTATGAAGCCAGTAGGGAATGTATATGGCTTAAATCTTTGATTAAGCATGTTCGCAATTCTTGTCAATTACTTTCTACTGTGGGTATCCCGAATATTATCTTTGAACATAAAAACATGCATAAAACATATTCGACAAGGTTTTATCAAAGGAGACAAGACTGAACATATCGCACCGAAGTTGTTCTTCACTCATGAACTTTAGAAGAACAATGAAATTGAAGTGAAGCAAGTTTGTTCGAGTAACAATCTGGCTGATCTGTTTACTAAATCTTTGCCAAAATTAGTATTCCAGGAGTTTGTATATGAGATTGGTATGCGTAGAGTTCATCATCAAACTATGTGAATGGTTGCTATCATCAGGGGAAGTAGTTTATTAGGGGGGCATCCTGAAGTATGCTACCGAGGACATTTATGCGTTGTACTGTTTTTCCTTTTATAGGTTTTATCCCATTAGGTTTTACTAGTTAAGGTTTTAATGAGGCAGCATTATGCACGTCCAACACCAGTTCAATGATCTTGAAGAATGTTGTACTCTTTTTTCCTTCGCTTTGGTTTTTTCCTATTGAGTTTTTCCTTAGCAAGGTTTTTAATGAGGCAACTGTCTTTGATTGGTGGTCATCCAAGGGAGTGTTATGAGATATGGATCATGGGTGGAAGCCCACATAAGATAAGTTAGGGTTAGAGTCTTATTGTAATTAGGGTTTCTCCATTAGGATGTTACTTTGCCTATAAATAGGCCTCCCTTGTACTTGTACACATATTGAGATAATCCAAAAGCTCTCTCAGTTTCTCTCTTTTTATAGCAGTTGTAGCTATTCTTGCTTACTCGAATAGCTTGAATCATAAGATTCGATGAAACCGGTTTCAAATTGTACGATTCACACCTGAATCCTAAGATTCATTTGTAAATGGGATTCGTTGCATACTTACAAATCGATTTCCTTAAGATTCTGGATACGAATCGGGATTTGGAATAAGAATCGTAGGATTTGGAATAAGAATCGTAGGAATTGGATAACTATGGCTGAAACTACTGTGAGAATTCATACCACAAAGTGATTCTTTCTGTTACCTTGTCTTGATAATAAGTAACGATGGCTTGATAATTAGTAAGGATGAGGAGATTGATGAAGATATCAAACATAGGATAAAAGTGGGATGGTTGAAGTGGAGACTTGCTTCTGGATTGCTTTGTGACCGACGAATGCCAACATGATTGAAGGGAAAATTTTACGGGACAATTATTGGACTAGTTGTGACTTATGTAGCAGAACGTTGGCCAATTAAGAAGCAATACGGAATGAATATAGTAGAGATGAGAATGTCGAGGTGGATGTGTGGTAAACCTAGGAGGATAAAATTAGAAATGAGCAATTTCAAGAGCACTTAGGGGTTTCAGAGAAACTTGTTTGAGATGGTTTGGACATGTCGAACGCAGGCTGGCAACAATGTTGGTAAGGAAAAGTTTAGCTATGCAGGTTGATGGCCCACCAAGGTGAAGGGTTAGGCCAAGAGCGATGAAGGTAGAAAAAAATAAACTTGAAGAAGTATCAACTTATCTGAGGATTTGGCTCAGGATAGATCAGAATGGAGAAACATAATTCTTGTAGCCGACCCCAACATAGTTGGGACAAGGCTTTGATGATGATGATGATGATTTGTCTTAAAGCATATTCATATAGACATTTTTTCCAAAATAGACTGTCTGGTAACTACATGTTGCATGTCTGTTTCAATTAGAGTAAACATTTTTGTTCGTGGCAAAAAGGAGGTAAAAGAAGCCTTTATGAAATAGAGATTTATGTTTGAAGCGGATTGATGGTTGGAGCTATAATGAAACACACAGATAGATGTTGTATTCGATCAATCGTTTGGGAGATTGATCTATTCGTCAATTGCGTATCAGGGGCTGCATCACCTATCCATTTTGTTGTTTTTATTTTAAATTGTGGACCGATGAATTGAAATATGAACCATTGGAACTCTTTAGATGCTCAAACACGACCATACTGTCAAATTTGAGCCGTTGATTCATCACAGATCTTGAGTTATGTGTGGAAACCACAAGCCATTGAGTTTGAATTTCTAGACTTCTGTGGGCCCCTTGATCCCTAGATCATGATCTGAACCGTTGATCCTCTTTGGAAGGAAAATGGGTACGCGGTCAAATTTCAGCCCTTAATTCCTCGTGGTTCTCGAGAAATTTATAAAACCCTATGGACGGTTAATGTATTTATGCAAAAATTGATTAGGTTTTTTTACGTCATCACACATTACCCTTTTTTTTAATTGTGGTTTCTACATGAAGATCCGAACCATTGGAACTCTTCAAAAGGCTGAAGAACGGCCAGTAGTTCAAATTTCAGGTCTTGATGCTTCACCAATCTCTAGATATTAGTTAAAGAACATTAATTGTTAGATCTTAATTTCTGAACTTCATGGGCCCCTAGATTAAATTCTGAACCAATGATCTTATTTAGAATCCCATGAATGGTTATAGGGCCAAATTTCAGCCCTTGATTGCTCATGGATCCATTGAAATTCATGAAAAATAGTCGACCGGTGATGCACTTAAGTAGAAACTGGCTGGGTTTTGCACGTGATTCTACACTGTTTGGTTTTTCTTTTTTTTTTATTTATTTGTGGGACCCAAAAGCATAATCCAAACCATTGATTCTCTTCATAAGATTAAAACAATGGCCACAATGTCAAATTTGAGCCGTGGATTTGTCACAAATCTTGAGATATTTGTGAAAAACCACACACCATGAAATGTGCATTTCTGTACTTCCTCATTGATCCTCTTTGGAAAGCTAAAAAGGTTAGGTGATGAAATTTCGGCCCTTAATTCAATGTGGTTCTTGAGAAATATGTGAAAAAACATGAATTGTCAGACTCATAAAAGGTCAATTTCAAATAGTGTATTTGTCTTACCAAGCGCTCTATTCTACACAGGTCACAGATCTATTTCATATGGATTAGATTTGTTAAACAGGGCCTTTGTCAAGAATGCCCAAGTTTGTTTGTTAGACATGCACATCCCTAGACAAACTATAACATTGAGCTCTGGTCTGCTTCACTGGTAATCTTATGACAATTCAGCACCCAGTTTTGCACTTGGCAGCCAAGAGTTTAAGGGCATCTTTGCATGGAATGTTAGTTATGAGCTGACATTCTTTGCATCACTTTTATGCTTTAATTTAACATTTGACATTTGATGCTGATGATGATTTGATTTGGGACAGAAAAATTTATAAGAAAAGTTCACACCCAATGCAGTTTCCAATTTCCGTGCCACTCCAAATAGGGATGCACATGGGCTGGGCCAGCCCGAGCTTGGCCTGCATTGCGCTTTTATATGGGCTTGGTTTTTTAGGTGCATGGGCAGTAACTTATTGTAATTTTCTTGTTCGATTATTAATTGGGCCCTGTCCTTACCCTAATTTGCTTAAAGGCCCATCTTGGCCCATCATACTTGACAATGTATATATTTTGTAAATGAACTGGGCCTGGGCCTGGGCCTGAGTTTCAGGCCCGTGAGCAGAAACCAGTCCTGAACTGGGCCAGACTTGGGGAAGGCTTTGGCCCAGCCCAACACAGCCCATGAACACCCCTAACCCCATTGAAAAATCTATGGATATTCATATATATTTTTTTCTAGATATTCACTGGTGTTTTTGGTTACATCCAACTATACCTTATACTGCATCATATACAAAAACACTTTAATGCTCTAATATATAAATTTAGATGGTGTTGCTCCAAGAGCTAAAATGAATCAGCAGCGATCTAGACGTTTCAGAGCAGCAAAAGATGCAGCTGATGCGGTGAGTGTGTTCATGTAGTTTTCATGCAGTTGTATTCTGTGTCCCTCGTTGCTACTTTTGGCATGTGAACAGACATGCCATTGGTAAGTAAACTTTTGTCTTTTTTACTTTGTAGGCTGCAGAAGAAGAGAGGTTGCGTCAGGAGTTTGAAAAAGAGGGCAGAAAACTTCCTCCGAAACTAGAGTCGCAAGTCTGTGATTCTAATGTTATCACTCCTGGAACTGAATTTATGGCTGTATTGTCAATTGCACTCCAGTACTACATCCATTTGCGACTAAACAATGACCCTGGATGGAGATCTGTAAAGGTTATTATTATTATTTTATTTTTCAGGTTGACTCTGTATCTTCCTAGTGGTGCCTGTCTTAGCCCATGTTTGGCATCTCTATTTTCAACCTCTATTTGTCTAGATGTCTAAAGCGGGCAGAGGTTTGGAAAATAAGAGCGGTTGGCACACGATTCTGCCCTCTACCTACTTTAGAGAAGTAGAGGCAAATCCTCTTAAAAGTGAAAGGCCCATTTCTGGGCTTGTGAAAATAAGTGCTTTAGCCTCTTGTTTTGGTGGCTCTATTTTGGATATAGCTTTGTGAGAATAAGAGTAGAGATACCAAACAAGGTCTAATGTGGTAAACCGAAGTCTTATTGTGTTTTCTGCTTGCTATTCAACTTTCTTGAAGGTTATTCTTTCTGATGCAAATGTTCCTGGTGAAGGGGAACACAAAATTATGTCGTATATTCGGCTTCAAAGGAACCTTCCTGGCTATGACCCAAATACACATCACTGCTTATATGGTTTGGTATGTTTTCCCTTTCCCTCATTTGTGAGTAGTGCTGTCTGGATCTGCTTTCCAGTACACAAAACAAGAGAAGACTGTTTTTACTTTGATTTAATGGTTATTTTCGATTCATTTTCGTTGCTTCTTATTAACTTTTTTTTTTTTTTGGAGTTTTTTAATTGATGTGTATGGTTCTATACAGGATGCAGATTTAATTATGTTGGCTCTAGCGACCCATGAAGTGCATTTCTCAATCTTGAGAGAGGTTTGTATGCCTCCATCCTCTACGAAAGGAATGCCAGTGCTGTGCAACTGTTGAGCGTCTGAATATATTTTGTGACTGACATGATTACTATACATTTTAGAATTCTTTTATCTTTTGAATTTTCATAGGAAACGCCATTTATTGTATACCAACACAGGTACATACAAAAGGACACATAAAAGAAATGAGATATTCCCTTAAGAGATCAGGAAATTGAACAAGGGGGAGTTGAAAACTCTAACAAAACAATAGGCCTGACACAGAAAGAAAAATGCACCCTTCATCAATTACGTTCCTCAAGTTACTGTAAATATCCCAAATTGTGTATCGAAGAGGCCCTTCTTTCTTAAATGTCCTGTAGAAAGGATCCATATAAGTTATGTCAATGAAGTTGGGATTAGGCTAGGTTTAAGTGGATGGTAGTAGTAACTATGGATCTGGATTCTGGAGAAGTGCAATCTATCTGAGGATTTGACTCAAGATAGGTCGGAATAGAGAAATATAATTCATGTAGCCGACTCCAACATAGTTAGGGACGAGGCTTTGATTTTGACGGTGGTGATGATGATGATGATGAATATGGATAAGCATCGTCTTAAATGAATTCATTGGAGGACCTTGTTTGTGGAAGCATAGTTTTTTTTTTTTTTATAATTATTTTTTGCTTTGATTTTAGTGTTACTGCTTAGGGGTGGACTATTTTTTCATTACATGATTCAGATTGTGTTCACGCCTGGACAACAAGATAAATGCTTCATGTGCGGTCAGATGGGTCATTTAGCGGCTAATTGTGAAGGGAAGGCAAAGAGAAAGTCTGGAGAGTTTGACGAGAAGAGTGAGGATACTACAGTTGCTAAAAAGCCTTATCAGGTATTCCTTGGACCCTTTCCTGGTGAAGTAGCTTCTGTAGATTGGCCGTTATTATTATTATTTTTTTGTATTAATTGTCTGCTATTTACTTATTTTGGCCCTTTGTTCCCTAACTTGTACAATATCTGCAGCTCCTCAACATTTGGACTCTTCGGGAATACTTGGAGTACGAAATGAGATTTCCTAATCCAACCTTCGAGGTCGACTTTGAACGCATTGTGGATGATTTCATCTTCATGTGTTTTTTTGTCGGCAATGATTTTCTTCCACATATGCCTACATTGGAAATCCGTGAGGTTTGTTCTTTAGCACGGTTCCCTTTTCGAGTGCTGGCTATTTTTTCTCTCCGTTTATTGTTCCATATTGAGATATTCAGTGAAGCTGAGTATTATTACTCATTAAGATATCCTAGCCCCATCGCGCAACTGTGAGCTACTGAGTTATTATTGTTGATAGTTTCTCCATTTGTGGGTTTTTTTTTTTCTCATACATGTTAAGCCAGAATCTGCTAAACTGTTGTGAGTCTTTGTGTTGTTCCATCTAAAAAGGGGGGAGTGTTTCTCAAACATGTAACTAACAAGTATGTGTTTCATATTTGCTTGCTATTTCAGGGTGCGATTAACTTGCTGCTAGCTGTATATAAAAAGGAATTAATGGTAATGGGCGGGTATTTGACTGATGGGTGCCAGGTATTTCCACCGTCTTTCCTAGTCAATTCTGCATTCTTTCCTAGTCAGTTCTGCATATTGTTGAGACGATAATGAAATCTTTGTTTTTTTTTTTTTTTAATTTCTTGCCAGTATTAGCAAAAAAACCCATTTCCTTCCCTAATTAATTAAAGGTTTTCTTGGACCTATCTCTGTTTTTTGTTCCTTGTCTTCAGTGGAAGGGATAAACATAACAAATAAAACTATGAAATAAACTAGTGGACTATGAAATCTATAATATAAGTTTGTGTGGCTTGATTCTTTTTTTTTTTCTCAGCTTTTTTTATTATTCTGCCCCTTCTTCTCAGAACTGTGGTTGCCTCTTTAATTTGCCTTACTCCACACGACCTGAGTTATTTTGTTCAACTATGGTGTTCTCCTTTTCCAGTTCTTATAGTAGTTTCTATGCCTATGGAAAGCATTAGGAGCTCAAGTTTTACAGTAGTTTTGATTTTTCCTTCTTTTTTTCTTTCTCAGCCCAATCTTAGCAGGATTGAGCATTTTATTCAAGCAGTTGGGTCATATGAAGACAAAATTTTCCAAAAAAGGGCTCGATTGCATCAGGTTTGTTCTTTGTATTCTATTTTCCTCATCTGCTAGAATATTCTTGTATGCATCATTGCATTGCACGAACCTGCTATAGTTTTACTAATTCAATGCTGGTATGAGACGCTTCGGTCAATAGAAGCCTCTCCCTCCCCTTCACCCCCTTCCTCCTCCTCCTCGTTTGTTAGTAACTAATATATAGTTGATGACATACAAAATAATATTACGTGCAGAGCGGGGAAATGGAGAAAAGATATTTGAATTTATCTGCTTATATGTATATCCATATTTATATATCAGTAATTTAAATACACTTGACAGGAACTCAAAATGAGAACATGTTCCCACTTTTAAAATCTAACAACTTGATCAAGTCCGAGCCCTTCACACTCACCTAAACCCCTCTAAGTTTGTACGTATCCCTTGTCACTCATTTAATTGTTAATCGCCCTTGGATTTTAGCCCCAAAAAATCATAAACCCAAGTTGATGGGGAATACTTCTTCTGGACAACCCTACCCTGGACCAATTTGATACCCCTATTATGTACACACACACTCAGAGAACATCAACATGGGTTGATATAAGGCTTGCACTCTGTTACCTAGGTGGCTCACCTAGTCGCATTCTGATGACGGGTAGGACAATAGGAATTAATAGAGTTTGGTTTGGGGTCTGGGGCTTTGGGCCAAATATTACCAGTAAGATGATCATAACCATTTATTGTAGGGCCTTGCTGTTTTATGTTTCTGCATGTGTAGTATTTCTTTCATTTCAATCCAGTGGTCCCAAGTTGATAAATGTTTTGTACTCCCTCAAAGTTCAATGATTCTACGAATGTGACACTTTTTGCAATTCAATCTATGATCACAGCTTGATATAAGTTTTTTACTTTCTAAGGGGCTCACCTGGATGCATTCCAATTTAGGTTGAGATAAGAAGTGTGTGGATTGTAAATACATTGTGGGCCAAATATAATAGATCAGATGACCATAACCCTTGATTTTGGGGCCTGAAAGTTTAATGGTTCTATAGGAGGTGTATTTTTTGCGATTCAATCCAGCAGTCATAGGTTGAACTAAGTTTTTACTCCCTGCCTCAAAGTTTGATGGTTCTTTTGAGTGTTTTATTTTTTTGCATCACCTGGATGCATTCCAATTAAGGTAGGGTAAGGTAGAGATTGACTGTTGATAGGGTGTTGGTAAAAAATCATTCCAGTAAGATGATCATAAGCCTTGATTTTAGGCCCTGAAAGTTTAGTGGTTCAGGAAGTGCAGTATTTTTCACAATTTAATCCAGTTTTTACTCTGTTCCTTATGGGACTCTATCAGATGTATTCTAATTGCTGGTTGGTAAGAATGGTGAGAGTTTGATTGTGAATAGGGTCTGGGCCAAATGTCATTTCACTCAAATGATCATATCCCTTGATTTTAGGACCCTTTCAGTTTAACGGTTCTATACTTGTACTTTTGCAATTCAATGTAAGAGTGGATAATGATCATATCATTGTCTGATTGGGGTGGGTGCTAACTCATTTGGTGGTGGGGTGGGGTGGAGTGTGGGGAGAGGTGTTTGTGGTTAGGAATTGATAAAGAGGGTGGGAGAGTGATGGTATCATGGGGGAGAGAGGGTGGGCGTTTGTGGGTATGACTTGATCCTATATATATTATTTATCTATTGTGCATGAGAGTGGTTTTTTTTTTTTTAGCGTGTGCGCGCGTGGGGGAGTTTTTTTTTTTTTTTTGGGGGGTGGGAGGGGTGTGGTTCTTGATTTTGCAAGTATCTTTGTCTTTTTTGTTGAATCTAATATTTAGATGTTCACAAAAAAGGGAGATAAAGAAGTCTAAATCAGGGATGAAAATTTCGGACTCGGCCTCAGCCGACCCGAGTTGGACTGACTTGGCTGGCTGGGTTGCATACTGTTTTTTTGGTGGTCCTATTATTTGCAACAATCGGTGGAGGAGGAGAAGTGTCTTAGCTGCAAGAATAAGTTGGAGGAGGAGGATTGGGTTGAAGGAGGAATGGTTAGGTGCAAGAAGCCAAGATTAGGGTTTGGGGTTTCATGGTGGATTAGGGTTTTGATGGGTGTGGATTGGGGGTTATGATGGATGTGCTTCTGGGGTTTTGATGGGTGGCATTTGGAGAGTTGATTTTGAATGGAACTTGGAAGAAGAGGAAGAAGAAGAGTTTTGAGTCACGGATTGTGGGGTTCTAAAACCAACTTGGAGAAGAAGGGAGGAGGAGGAGGAAGATCAAGACAAACCTGAGTCAGGCTGGACCTGACTCGGTCATGGCCAACTCAGCTGGGCCCAGTTTTCAAACCGTCTAAATGGACGTATTACAGATCTTACTTACACTGCATATCTTAAAGATCGGTATCACTCATGACAAATTTGCCTGTGTGTTAGCCTTAGAGTTCCCTTTGGATATTTGAAATATATCAACTGTTGGAAGAAAGATGGTACCATATAGTTGTTGAGAATCTTCTTGAGTGTTTCTTGACTAGCAACAATGCCCCGGGCTAAAAAGTAAGATATTAGAATTTGAATTTATGAGATATCAAAATTAATTATAAACATATAAGCATATATTCATGCATATTTATATAAAAACGGTCAACACGTCTTCAATCACAAATACAAGTGGTCAACATCAACAATAAACTATTATAAAGATAAAGCTAAAAAAAATCCATTCAACAACAATATAAAAATAATAATAACAGCAGTAATTGCTAAAGAAGATATAGAAAAGCGAATTTTGTTAATATATAGTATTAGTAATAAGAAATGCATCCAAGTCTTTGTTACCCATTGATAATTTCAAAGCCACCCCATTTGGACTTTTTCGTTCAACAAGAGGATTCTAGTTTATGCAGGTTTTTATTTCCTCATGAGAATGGAATTTTGTATTTTCGAAGAAAATCAAAGTCCTCTCTATTAAGGAAAAATGATTCATTTTTTTCTTCTACGCAAGGAAAATACATCACACCAAACAACATAATATTGTTAACAAAGAAAATCATAAAAATGTGCAATCCTCTCGCTGCACAAATGCACCATTTTTTTTTTTTTCTCACATAGGCCAATGGTCATTTCAATCCCTCTGCACAAATTTCTTCTTTACCTGTTTGAAGTAGCACCAATACCATTTTAGAACTGATCAAACCATTTTCTAGCGCTAGATTTTTAAAAAAATTGATAAACATCTTAACTTTAAAAGCAATAAATTATGAGACTTTAAAACCACATGCTAGTGTTGTTTGATCCCAGTAATAATTGGCCCACCTTGGATCAATGTATATAGCTCTTAATTACGAGTCCATGTGGGCCCACGGAAGTGTAATTTATGGTGGACCAAACCTAGGGTCATATGTGTATATAATCAAATTAGAAAAGGATGCCTATAAGATTCAACCAAAAAACTCCAACCTCAAAATATTTTTATCACAAGCCCATCCATGAGGTGGTCTGCCAGAAGATCGGGTCTGATTTTCGTTTACATGTGATAATCTTTGAATAGAGTAGAGCTGTATTTGGAAACTAAAAGAAAATGATATTTTTAATGACAAATTTATCAATATGAATTGTAGAAAGGTGGGCCCCAAATATTAAAATAAAAAGATGACAATCTTGAGAGGATGGAAGATAGATGGTGTTGAGAGAGAGAATAAATGTAGCAAAATCAAGAGATTTTAGGGGATATGGATTGAGAGGCTTTATGAGATAGAGGATATGGATAAAGAGATTTTTTTGGAGAAAACATTGTGGCATGTGATGACATGGCACCTTAAAGCAATCTATGTTTTTTCTCCATATTTATTTTAAAGGAGAATGATTGGTTGCTGAGGTGGCCAGGCAAAATTGAGAATATATATAAAATAAAATTTTGAAAAGGAAATTATTCAATAGAAATGAAGAGTATTATATAGACACCGAGGCACAATTATAGTTGCACAAAGCTATTATACCATAATAATGTAATATGAAAGAATCTTTAAACTAAAATATGTTTATGCAAAATATTAAATAATGAATTTTGCTTCAAAACAAAACATAATATATGATACAAATGTAACAGAGCTGTATATGACAGATAATTCATATATTATATGTACCAACTGTGAAACTCAGGCCTGGGTTCAAGCTTGGGATCAGATGTAGCCTAAGGCTTACATGTAGCCTAAGGCTTACCAACATGCAATATGGGCAAAACTTGAACTGGCCCAAACTGGCATGGCTCGCCCAAATTGCAACCTTGTTGGTCCAAAGCTTCCCTTCTGAACTCTTGCGGCCTTGCCCACATCATTAGTGCTAGCTTATGGTTCATTCAAAGTTCCTTGTAAATGTTATTCAGGATATGTGCCTTGCACCTTTTAATTATTTTAACCTTGATTTACATGTTAAGGAAGTTCGCAAAATAGGGAGATCATAACCATGATTTACATGTAAACCTCTTTTCTACCCGAGAGGACAGAAAATTTTCCGTTTTTAATAGTGGTTCATTTTCTGCGGTTTCATGCAAACCACTTCCCATTTTAGAGTAGAGATGTGCTTCCTATGGTGTCAGTTGTTCTGTAAAATATCAATGGAGGAGATTATGTTATGTATTGCCAGAGAAACAATATGTATCGTTGAAAACATGGGCCCAACATGCGTTGCATAAGTTTCTCATGAGTAAAAAAATCATCTTTTATCTTTTACTTTTTGAGGGGGAGAATTGGGATTGGACCCTCATCAAAATAGGAATAGCAATATCTTGTACTCATTGAAAACCTCACACCCTGTATTCAGTGAAATATGTTAATAACTTGTACTGAGTTATTGAAAACTTCACACTGTGTTTGGATCTCAATAATCAATTAAAAGTAAGTTTGAGAAAGGATTGAGGACTTTCTATTCATATTTCAAGTTGAATAAAAAAAAGAATTAGATGAATTGTAAAAAAATAACAATAACAAAATAAATTGTCAAGTTGGAAAAACTGATTTGATGCAAGAAACATGATTCAACCAAAAATTTTGCAGGGTTAAGGCTCAGAGCTTAATGCTAGTAATAGAGGCCTGGGCCAAATTTCAAATCTATAAATCTCTCCAATGAGACTGGCTCAATAGAAGAGTGTTCAGGAACCATTCAACCAAACTAAAGGTTGGTACAAATTAATGAGAAAAAGAGTTTTCATGCTGAGGCTGTTTGTACCTGTCTAACTCCTCCTCATCAAGCGGTCCACTATATATATCAGCTTCTGCAGCCTTTCATCAACCAGATTGACATGTTCCTTGCTAATATCAAGTGAATAGTCCAGAATCAAAATGCCAAGCACTCATCAGCGCATTGATATATATACACGTCCAGAAGAAAACAGAAGATCAAAATGATGTTAACAAAGAGAACAAATAAAGGAAAATTCCGAAGCAGTATCGAAATACAGAAAGGGAGTGTCGAAACTACAACTGTTTTGAAGTGTTTGGTTGACATTTCTTTGAACAAAACTTCATCAATTGTGAAGTTTATTCATACTTGTCTTCATATACTCAGGAGGGGTGAAAGCTAAGTTCGTGTTGTAACTTTTCCCATCTCTGCTATTCTTCATGAGACCAAAACAAGAAAGCCTCAGATCCCCTTCCTGACAGACATGCATGCTTATAATGAGAATATGGCAACCATCTACCAAAAGGAATTTTGAGGATATGACAACCAGATGTAGTGAAACTAATAAAGGCAATAGAACCAACAGATTAGTACAATGTTTACCTGGTCGAACAAATTCCTATAAGCATTAAGATCGTGATAGAGTGCCCTCGTTGGAGAGCCCTCTTGAAGAACACCCCAATCAATATTGATATTCAGTTGGTGTTGGTGCTGTGGAGATTCATTGCAACGATGTGTTTGTCGAGATAATGAAACATGATAATAGAGAGGATAGATTTAAGGAAAGACTTAGAATTAGTTTGAATTTTAAGTTTGGAGAGAAACTAGGGAGAGATTATGAAACATGATAATAGAGAGGATAGATTTTAGGAAAGACTTAGAATTAGTTTGAATTTTAAGTTTAGAGAGAAATTAGGGATTTGAAGTTTTAGATTAGGCAACAATGAGATAGGATGGAAAGGGATTAGAAACGATATTGAATTAATCCAAGGATTAAGGGAGGAGTTTTGGGATGAGATTTTAAGGGATGAGATGTGTTTGGGATGATTGCAGTGTCCCACGTCAATGCCTAGGCGGTATATGTATATTTTTTCTTTTGTATTTCTCTGAAAGGAGAGAATTTTTAGGGGTGAGGTGGCACCCCTCACAGCCCACCTCCCCCTTTGCTTTAATATATATAATGTGATTTTGATATAATAGATAAGTTCATTTTCATCCTCTTCCTTTTGTACATTGTATTGAAATACTGTAACAGTGTCCTCCCATATCTCTTTTACAGCGTCAGGCAGAACGTATTAAGCGTGAAAAGGCACAAGCAAGGAGAGGGGATGATGCAGAGCCTCGAGTTCAACCTGAACTTCTGGTCCCTGTTACTCGTTTCCATGGTTCACGTCTTGCTTCTGCTCCTGCCCCTTCACCATATCAGTCTAGAGCATCCAATGGAAAAGGAATTCATAGCCGGGCCCAAAAGGTTCCACGTGTTTCTGCTGAGGGAGCTACTATTGGTGCTGCCATTGTTGAGGCTGAAAATTGTCTTGAAACAGACGTATGTTTTTCTTATTGAAGGAATACTTTATATGATTCAAATTGTACTGTCCTTTCTTTGTCATTGACTTTAGAACTTACCACTTATTCAATACAATGTCTTATAGTTGGCAATAATGCAGCTGTAATCGATCGGACTACTTAAAGTTTATATAGGTTTCATTGTTAGTTATTGATTCTTTTCTTCTGTTTGCTAGATACATGAAAACAAAGAAGAGTTGAAGTCAAAGCTCAAGGATTTACTTCGTGAGAAATCAGATCTTTTTAACTCTGATAAGCCAGATGAAGACAAGGTTGGTTGTTCGTATGCATGTTAAAATTCTGATGTTTTCCTTTATTGTTCTAATTCAGTGGTTAATCCATTCTACCTCCTGACCCTTCTTCATTAGTTAATCATTGCTATATATTATTTATTTAACCCTGCTTGTGGTTCTAACTTTTAACCTTCACTTTTATCAGTGATTGTTATATTCATTTTGAAAGTTGGTACTGTACGGACAATTGTTCTAGGGGATGAATTGAATTGTATGGTGAACCATATCTCAAATTGTGGGATTTTTAATTTTTCTTGTAGAACATGAAAAAAAATAAGGGATTTTTAACGAAAAACTAAGCTTAAACCTTGATTAAATGGATATATGAATAAAAAACATAAAAACATCAATAGAGGGTGTCATACATTTTCTTGGGATGAAAATATCCTTACTGGCAACATCGTCAGCTTCTGAGAGAAACCTGCAACTCTAATCCTTGGGTTCTCCCACTAGAAGGTGGTAGTTATCTCCTATGATCAGCCGAAAGGCCTGTTGAAGTTCTTACATTTCCTAGCCTCAGTGCAGTCTGGTTGTTAAATTCCTTGGAAAGTCCTTGACTGAGGGTCATGCTGGGGAAGCTATAGAAATCAATCCCTTCAAGAAATAGGAGAGGACCATTCTATTCAACCCATCCGAATAAGCCTACAAGGCTAAACGAGGAGGTGCTTTCTAGACTACCCAAGTATGAGGTGGCAGAGAGTGATGAGGGAGAAGATAATAGTCTTTTATCATGTGGCTTATCCAATATGCAAGAGGAGAATTGACTCTTTAGAGGGTTCGACAACAAGCTATAAAGACGAACAACTGGGGGAGAAGGAAGACAAAGGAAGCTATGAACATACTGAAAAGGGATAGATGGGATTGGGATTCTATGAAGAGAGTGCCAAAGAAACCGAACTGGAGATATTATCACCCATTTCCCTTTTTCTGTAAAAAACCTGCAAAGCACCCTTCATCCCAGCCCCTCAAATACCCTCCCAACTCTCCCCCCCATCTCAATCCTGCAAAATCCAAGTGCATAACCCACTTTAGAAACCCCAACATCTTTTAAAAAGAAGAAGAAATAGTTTGGATCTGGAAACTGTTGCAGGAGCACGAGAAAATGATTTATTTTTAATTTTAAATTAATTTTCTTATCTTCTTCTTCTTCTTCTCTTTTTTTTTTTTTTTTTTTATTTTTTTATTTTGAGATCTCAAATGTGTGTTCTTCAAGATGGGATTTCTAAGGTGGTTCCCACTTGGATTCTGCGGGATGATCCCAGTCCTACATCAACGATTCATGCTTTTGTGAGAGAAGATGGGTTAAAGGAGAGAAAATACAGAAGAAAAACATACAGCTGGTTGGTTGACAATATCATTACCTGGGGTAGTTTCGTCAAAGAAAATTGTACAAACAACTCTACCATTGTTTTCTTATTTTTTTTTTATAAATCTATTTAATCAAGGTCAAGCTTAGTTTTTTCATAAAAATCCCTAAAAATAATAGAGAATTTTAAAATGTAAAACAAAAAAAAGAAAGCAGTTATTTATTATCCGTCCATTTTCAATCCGTAGTAGCATCGATACAATGAGAAATAAGTCTATGGTACCATTATACAAAGAACATCATTTACATTTATTAAAACACCATGAATGTTATATGTGTAAATAAATAAATTTGTTTAAGATATTAGCATAACTAAGAAAAATAAGTGAGTTAAAGTTTTTGTGTTTGTTCTCCTTAAACAAAAAATGAAAATGAAATCCAAATTGGAACCGAACTTGGTTAGGATGTCTCCTAAAGTTGAAAAGTGTTCAAGAAGAAAACACACACAAAAAAAAAAAAAAAAAGAAAAGGAAAATGTAGGATGAAACCCCATACGTATGGCCAAATGTTCAATTTATGTGTATATATCCTTAAGAGCACATTTGGTAACAAGTGAGGAATCGACAGATCTGAGGATTCCTCACTGCCTTTGTAACACGGATTCCTTGCTGAGGATTTTTTAAGCTGAGGACTTCACATCGGTATCGGTGCTTATGGATGCATATTGCGGAAGAAAATTGGTTTCGGTGCACAAATCTGCAAAAGCGAGGAGGTCGTACCTGAAAAATGAGTTCTATTGGTCCAAATCCTCGGGGATTTACAATTGCCAAACATGGGTTTTCTACAACTCTGGAATTCAAAGAACTTTTCTCAAGGATGTGGTTGCCAAACATGATTAATCACTAGATAACTTCTTAAAAATAGTAGCACTTGGAAAAAAGAAATTGAACAAAAAATATGACTATTAGCCATTTGAGTGTGGTTCTCGCTAGACTAGTGGACTGAATTGGTGAATTGTAAGATTTGATAACACAAGTATCAAATCATAAGATTCACAACTGATTTTGTAATTGGGTCACATTTTGTTAGGGCACATTTGGCAACCATCCTCTGCGAGGATTCCTCATGGTTTTCCTTGCTTATGAGGAAAACCCAGGTTTTGTTGTAGGATGGATTTGCTGGGGGGGTGGAAAGCTACAGTCCCAAAAGCTTTGTAATAGAAGATTACTCGCTTCCCAGGACCCCGTCGGACTCGCCCATTCCTCAGTGTCACAGAATTACGAAGCTATAGTGACATTGACAGTCAACACAACAGTACCTTTTTTCCCAATTTTATTGGTTTTTTTGGGCCCTCAGTGAAGATTCGAACCGTTAATCATGCTTTTGAGGCCCAAAACAATTAGGACACCAAATATCAGCCGTTGGTTCATCACAAATCTCAAGATATTTGCAACAAGAAAAAAAAAAAAGTCCAAAAGAATAAATGACTGTTTTTGGACCCATCTTCATAATCCAAACTGCTCATCCTCTTTAGGTGGGCAAAAATGGCTATGGGTTCAAATTTGGAAGGTTAATTCATCATGGATCATGAGATATTTGCAAAAAAAGTCATATGCCATGGTGCAAAAAATGCCCTTTTGGCGCAGCCTGGATCCGCGTTCGAAGAATGGACCAATCTCCCAAGGGATTGGTCGAATCCAATGATGGATTCAGCCACTAGGGCACACACATGATGAGGAGAAATACCATAACTGAGAGAAAATCTCAAACTCAGAAAAACTCAAATTTAATTGATAATAAGCATTGCCATTACAGTAAGGCCTAACATCCTTATATAGAGGAGTTGGCTTTGCCCCTACGAAACAATACTTTTTAATATCTAAATAATGCCTAAACAAAATAGGAAGCTCACTAATATTAATCCTAATCAAATCAAACTACTTAATAATACTCTTAAATAAATGGCTGTCCCGTTGGACCTAAGAGTATAGACTGGAGGACCCAATGGTCTGGCCTGCATCACCTTTTTGGCAATTCATTTTTTTTTTTTTCTGATTCTTATGGCCCCTTAGATAATGATCCAAACTGCTCATCACCTCTAAAGATTCAAAAACAGCCATGGGGTCAATTTTTCCATAGATTCATCATATATTTTGAGATATTTGCTAAAAAGTCCTGATCATAAAAGCTGAGTTTTTCATTCTTGCGGGCCCCATCTAAACAATTTGTACCGTTCATCCTCTTCAAAAAGCCAAACACGGCTAGGGTGTGAAATTTGGCAGGTTGATTCATCGTGGATCATGAGAAAATTGAGAAAAACTCCAAACCATTGATATGCCCTAGTGGAAAAGGCCTTTTTTGGCGGTCCATGCTTTTTCTCATTTTCTAGATTCCTGTGGGCCCCTAGTTAATCATCCAAACTGTTCATCATCTTCAAAACACCAGAAACAGCCAGGGGATCAATTTTTAGCTGTAGCGTCATCTTAAATCTTGAGATATTCACAAAACCATCCGGACCATAAAGCTGATTTTGTTTTTCTATGGGGCTCCATTTGCACGATCCGAACCGTTCGTCACCTTTGAAAGGCCAAAAACAGTTGGGGGATGATAGTTTAGGTGAGTTGTGAGGTTTTAAAAAAAAAAAAACCATTGGTTGCAATATAGTTGTGAGCTTTCAAAACATGGAATGCAGTGATTCCTATGAGGATTGCTTGGTTGCAAGGGAGATGAAGGAATCCTCTGAATAGGCCCACCGAGGATGGTTGCCGAACATGCCCTTATTAGGGATCGTTGGCAATTTCACCTGTGATAGGAAAATGGTCCACACGTGTAAATGATTCACATATGAATCATTTTCTTATGCAAACGAATCACATGCGAAACATATTCCATTGTTTGTCATTTTCACACCTCTTCGTACATGACTGAGTACATCCAATGGTTCATTGTCTTTCACGTTCACTGTTTTTCACAAATTTATAAAAATCCATGATGAATCAAGTGATGAGATTTGATCCACTAGGCATGCTTGTCCTTCTGAAGAGGATCAACGGGTCAAATCGCGAAAAAAAGGCCCACAGAAAAACATAGATCTAACGGTCTTGGATTTTTCAAAAATTTCTCACAATCCACAGTCGATCAATGGATATGAAATTTGGGCCTTTAACCATTTTAGGCCTTTTGAAGAGGATCAACGGTTCAGATCTTGCTTTAGAGGCCGACAAGATTCAAAAATTTGAAAAACCTAGACTGCCTTCACAACTTGTCAAATACACTGTAGCAACAGTGTACTCATCCAAGGGTTCTACGTTTGTCACAAGTTTCTAAAGACCCATGACTGATCAAGACCTTAATTTTACACCATAGCAGTGTTTGGGCTTCTGAAGAGGATTAATGGGTCGAATCATCAAAATAGGGCCTAGAAAAGTTCTGAAATGCAAATCTAATGGTTCAGAGTTTTGCATAAGTTTCTTATAATCCATGATGATCGACTGAAATCTGGCACCATAGCCACTTCTCATCTTCTAAACATTATCAATGGTTCCGATCATGATGTAAGGACCACCATAAACCAGAAAATGAAAAAACGTTTTAACCTTATGTGCACTATAGCACCACCTTTTTTTAGTGCTGGTGTGATTTGGTTTCACACCTGTTGAGGTGGGAAAAACTCCCTTCTTTTTTAACTTCGTTTTCACATGTTTTCACACCACCTTTTCACACCTGATGTGTACATCACACAAACAAACTTGATGGATGTGAAACCGTTACACATGATAACCATTTATGTATGTAAAACCGTGGAAACAAACAACCCCTTAGGATTCAATACAAATCATAGGATTCGGGATATGAATCATAGGATTTTAACAACAATGATTATATATTATTCATGTTGACAGGTTTAGATGTATAATTAATGCTGACAGGTCAAGTTGGGGGAGCCAGGGTGGAAGGAAAGGTACTATGAGGAAAAGTTCTCTGCCAGAACTCCTGATGAAATTGAATCATTACGAAAAGATGTTGTGAGTTTCTTACTTTGCTTTTTTCTACATGAACTTTTCTTTTCCATTTTTAGTTAGCTGACGAAGTTTTACGTCCTTTTAGATTTTAAAATACACAGAAGGTCTGTGCTGGGTTATGCACTATTATTATGAAGGTGTTTGCTCTTGGCAATGGTGAGTATACTCTTAAACCTGGCTTCTCTCATGAGTTTCTGAAGTCATTGTATGTTCCCTGTATCCTAAAAAGGCCAATCGGTTCAGGATCTACCATGTTAGGGAGTTTTGTCTCTAGAGCTTTTATCTTGACACCATATGCTAAATGTCTTGCCTTTGCCTTTGACTTGGTAATTGACAGTTGTTTTCTTAATTTCTTGCAATAAAATGTAATTATTTTGGAGGGTTAATAAATTGTAATCTTTGGTTGTTTGATGATTTTACTCAAGGATAAAATTATAATTTATTAAAATAAAAAGAAAACTGTCCGATATTTTTAATGGTACTTTATTGCAGAGAAAATATTCCATATTTTCTTCTCAAACTGAGAGATTCTCTTACTTTTCCCATTTTAAATTAGTTTTTCAAATCCAACACATCTTTTTCCTGCAAAACATAGTTTTCATGTCATCTAAAGTCCCGACAACATGATATGTTCACCATTCAAACAATTTAGCTTCCCGTTTACCATTCAAAAAAAAAAAAAAAAAAAGATATGTTCACAAGGGTTCATGCGTTGTCTTGGTCTGTGGGTTTTCTCATCTGTCTACTTTGCCTAATTCAGTATGACAATGAACAGCCTAATTTTTTTTTCTTTTTTTTGGGTATTAGTTAACATTCTCTAGCCATTGGTTTTATGACTAGGATGATGACTTTTATTGTTTTCGACTTTGTGGAGTTGGGCTGAGTCCCATATTGATCCTAATAAAATTCATGAAAAATAGAAAAAGGGTCCCGGTTATATATAATTTGCCTTTTTTTTTCCCTTCTGATTGTAACACTTTTTTCATGTTATGATTGTGTTTTGTGATTCAATCGATTATTTATGGTTCTTTTTTTTATTTATTATTATTTAGGTGTTATGAAGTATCAATAAGACAATAACCAACTCCATAGTTTTGAAAATCGGAATCATATCGCGAATCATTTTAGACGCCGAATGAAATCGAATCACGAATCATATGATTCATTCTATTTTTCCAAAATAATTAAAAAAATTCCAAACAAATGTAGAAATAAGAAAAAGTGTATATTGACACAACTCATCCATTTTCCATACATAGCAACGTTTATATAGTGACAAGGGAAAATATTCTATCAACAAAAGATGCTCATGAGCCATTAAAAAAAGTAGATGCTCATGAGCTCATCCATGATCTTAACACAAAATATTCTTAATAAAACATCATTCTATAAACCTCAAATGATCTATCCATATCCCCAACATGGCCCATGACCATAATCCGCATCTCCAATCTCATCATCACTTAATGAAGATGTACCATCATCAAGACATTGAACTCCCTCCTCTTCAGTGTTTGTTGATGACGCCCTTGTTTTTTCTTTCTCCTTTAGCCTGGATATTTTCCTTTTTTCCTTTATTTTTTTTTCGAAATGTTAGTTTTATTGGCCCTATAAAGCAAGATTACAAAATTTAGTTTATTAAAAATAATTGATAGATGTTAATGTTTAGGCTCTAATGTTTGGTAAATTGATAATACCTTGTCGTCTATCTCTTACTGTTTTTCCCTACATTGTCAAGATCGGCATAGCATTCTCCATGGTCCATCCATGACATGTCATTGTCCAAAATAGGATCTTCTTTTTCAATGATCCACTCACCATTAGAATCCATATTTGATAAGCAAATCGGATCAAGAGCTTGACCCTTCTCTCATTTATTTTGACGGCCTTGGAGATTTAGATTGTATTTAACGAAGACTAAAGTATTAAGACACTTTTGCTCTAGTCTATTTCTTCTCTTTAAATGTATTCATACAAAAGTTAGATTAAATGTCAAATTTTATGCAAATCATATAACTAATTAAGGAAAATAAATTCAACAAATCGTTCGAATGCACTCTAATTTTGCTCACCCTAATGAACTATACGTCAAGCTTAAAATGCGAATTGCTAGCTTCTGTAGTTCGGGGAAAAATCAAAATAGCGGCTACGGCGGGTAGCGAGCGATACGCTAGTGTATCGTTGTGAATAAAAAAAGCTGTAAAAAAATGTCGAAAAAATATCCAAAAAATCCAGAATATTGGAAAATGTTAGAATTTGATGCTTTTTTCCTATAATAACTAAGATAGGGGGAGGGGAAAGAGGAGCAGGCAGTGTCATGTATAACTCAGAAGATCATCCAATGTGGGAAGGGAGACGGGTGTAACAGTTGATGAGGCTAATGAAGGGTGGATAGAGCTAATTCACTTTGCACAGAAAAAAGAGGAGAATAGGGCTGCATCAGGGAGAGGTAAAGCAAAACAAAAAGGGGTGCGGGAGCTTAATCTGGGATGTTCTGTTAATTATGAGAAAAGTAAAGAACAGAACATGGAGAGACCTAAAGAGGGGGAAAAGGGGAGAAAAACTCAGGGGGGTATATCACAGTTCAAATGAAGATAGTCTCCTGGAATGTAAGGGGGCTGGGGGGAATCTTTCGCAGAAGAATGGTAAAAGAGATGCTGAGGAGAGAGTAGGTGCAGACTGCAGACTGCAGACTGCTTTGATCCAAGAATCAAAGCTTAAAGAGGTAAATGAAAATGTGATAAAAGAAGTCTGGGGAAGCAGATTTAAACGGTGGGTGGCTGTTGAAGTGGAGGGATAGGCGGGAGGGATATTGATGTTGTGGGACTCTCGTAAGGTGAATGTTTTGAATACATGGAAGGATGTATTTTTAGTGTCAGCTTAGTGGAGGACCTCTCTAATAACTCCAAGTGGCTGATTACATCAGTCTATGGCCCAAATGATAGTCAGGGCAAAAAGGAGTTCTGGAACGAGTTGGATGTGGTTCGAGGACAGTGGGATGGAGCGTGGTGTATTGGAGGAGATTGGAACATAGTAAGACTCACAAGTGAAAGGAGGGGAACAAGTAGAATGACAGGGGAGATGAATTCCTTTTCAGACTGGATAAATGCCCACTCTTTGGTGGCCTTACCATTGAAAGGTGCATCTTTTACTTGGTCAAACAATCAAAGTATACCTAAGGCATCAAGGCTAGACAATTCTTGGTCTCTAACGACTGGGTAGACTTGTCAGATGTTCAACTGGATCTTCCTAAGCCTACATCTGACCATTGTTCTATCTTGTTAGACTCAAATCTTGAGAGATGGGGCCCTGCTCCTTTTCGATTTGAATTAATGTGGTTGGAAGAAAAATAATTTCCACAAATGATAAAGGAATGGTGGAAAGACTTAAAGGTGGATGGTTGGGCTGGCTATAGGCTGGCCACCAAAATGAAGTCGCTGAGAATTAAAATAAAAGAATGGGCCAAGATAAATTTTGCAGACATAAAGATGCAGAAGGTGCAGCTGCTCAAGGATATTCAAAACCTTGACAAGGAGGAGGAAGTTGGTTGCTTTACTGGCGAGGAAGTGGTAAAAATAATGAGTCTAAAAGAGGAGTTTCAACGAAAGTTAAGGAAAGAAGAAATTATGTGGAGACAGATCGAGATGTAAATGGCTAAAAGAAGGTGATAAGAACACTAAGTTCTTCCATTGGATGGCCTCCTCGAGAAAAAGAAAAAATAGAATCTCTTCTTTGGTAGATGGGGACAGAAGCTTGGATGGGAAGGAGGAAATTATTAATCATATGGAGGAGTATTTCGCCTCTCTTTATTCTAAAGATCGGTGGAAGAGACGCTGAGGACTATAGTTTTCCCTTCTTTTTTTTTTTTTTTTTTTGTGTATTTCTTTTGCATTTTCAGAATGCTGAGGAATTTCCTGCATTCATTGAGATGCTTATTTTATATCATTCGTGGACTTTACCCTTTGATGATGTACTGCTGTATTTTTTATTTTTTTTGCTGCTTCAATTTAATGTAACAGTTTCCATTTCAAATGAAAATAATCTATCGATGAAAATAACCTATCTTCTGCTGTTTTGATTTGGTTGTGTTAGTTATAAAATAAAGAAAATGATTCCTTGTTGACAACCGAACTGTACTCAGATCTCACCATCTGATTTGACCCATGTGGGCCGACCTTTGCTTGATTAAAACTACTCATTTTATGTGCCCCTTTCTGTATGGGCAGGTGCCCCAAGTTTCATCCCATTTTGAGTGGTTAGACACTCTTAATTTGATCATGTGTAAGATTGATACTGAAATTTGGGTGGTATATGTTTACTCTCTTAGATTTGTCAAGTGTAAGATACTGAAATTTGGGTGATAAATGCATTTTTGGATTTCAGAACTGTAGGCCCTGCACTGGTCAATACATGTTTATTTTCTTTAAGAAGCAGCAAGCTCCTGCTTTAGTTTCCTATGGCTTTTTAACACTACTATACAAGTCATTTGACCAATCTAACTACCGCATTGAACTATACACCTTTGTTGTGTACTAGTATTATGAGATTATGAGGACAGTTCCCACTGAAGCTTCTCCTAAAAGCCGAGAGAAATTCAGCATTGCTTGGCTAAAAAGGCAGAGCAGCTGTGGCTTGTCCTGCCCTGCTGGTTGCGTGTGAGGTCTAATATTTATGACATATGGGCCTGAGTTGTGACTTGTGAACATTGTTTCACTTTTAAAAAAAAATGACATGATAACAGGTGCAATGGGCACTTTTTTAGGGTTACATACTAGGTCCTTGTTCGTCAATCCTGGAACCTAACTGTATGGGGGAAATGCTTCTTCCATCACACTAGTAACGTCATACAATACCATTTAAAAAAAAAAAAAAAACTCCATACAATGGGCACTTTCAGTGTTACATACTGCTAGTTCCTTGTTTATTGATCCTGGAACCTCTCCGTCAGGCAGAGATGCTTCTTTCATCACACTAGTGGGTTGTCATACAGCAAGGCTTCACAGTATGGCCTTTTTCTGGCATGCATGAATTAATGGAAATT
Source organism: Camphora micrantha (assembly GCA_003546025.1). Lineage (NCBI taxonomy): Eukaryota > Viridiplantae > Streptophyta > Magnoliopsida > Laurales > Lauraceae > Camphora > Camphora micrantha. The sequence continues at coordinate 28,973,617 of QPKB01000007.1, read as the reverse complement.
CTTTCTTTCAGGTTTTATCCCTACCACTATGCACCTTTTGCTTCTGATCTTAAGGGTCTGGATAAGTTGGAAATAAGCTTTCAACTTGGTTCTCCATTCAAACCATTCAATCAGCTGATGGGGGTGTTTCCAGCTGCAAGGTCAAATTTGTGCCAAGCATGATTTGGATGTTCTTAGTTGTTAGTTACATGCTAATAGATTGTGGTTATTTGCAGTTCCCATGCTATTCCTGTCCATTATAGGCGATTAATGACTGATCCAAATTCACCAATTAGTGATTTCTACCCAACTGGTACTATATGCTTGTGCCATTGTGAATTCCTTAGCATTATATATTTTATTCAGATCTTTTCCTTTATTTTCTAACTTAAACTTTCATGTTTTTACTAGATTTTGAAGTTGACATGAATGGCAAGAGATTTGCTTGGCAGGTTTGAATTTCTTTTCCGTTTTGCAGTTTCTTTACACGATAATGGATATGCAGGCTTTGCAGGAACATACTAATTAGTTGCATCTGCATTCCCCACTGTGGCTCATCTTTCTAATTTTGAAGGGCATTGCAAAACTACCTTTCATTGATGAAGCTCGCCTTCTTGCGGAGATTGAAAAAGTTGAACATACTCTAACGGTATGTTAGTATGTGCAGAAGATGCTGCTTTCCTAATTTTCAAACCACCTTAGTGTTTCTTTATTTCTTAACATAATCACATGTAACTCTTTCTGGCTGTAGGAAGAGGAAGCAAGGAGAAACAGCATAATGTTTGACATGCTTTTCCTGACATCATCACATCCTCTCTCTCCATATATATTTTCTCTTGATAATCGTTGTAAGCAGTTGTCTGACAAAGACCGTGCAGAAGTTAAAGAAAAAATTGATCCAAAAGCAAGGTTTGTGTTGGAAAACCTAAATGTTTAGATGTCAGTTTTGTTTTCCTTGATGTCAGTGTTGGGTATCATATATTTTAACTTCAGACTCAGGTTGCTTGACCCTAATAGTGTAAGCTCACTGTTTTATTTGACCTTTATTCTTGGGTATTATTATAGTTTGATGCATCATTAATAAGCTTCAACTATAATTAGAATTAAATGCAAATATTAAAATTTTATTATAATGTTACAGGAAAAGAACAATTCTAAAATCATCATCATTATTATTTTGCATCTATGTATGTTTCCTATACTTGGCTTCATTTTGTCAACTGAGAACTGCCAGGTGGATGGCTCTTGGCACGACAACACAGCCAGCAATCATTAAAAGAATGGCACAGGTGGTATGCTAGTGAAGTCACTAGACCCACAAGAAACAAGGTTGTGGATTAGGCATCTATTGAGAAATCAGCGCAACTAGTCATTTTTAACTGTCCAATCTAAGGCAGTGGAATTGGTTGAAATAGAAAACCTAGCAAACAATTTAATTTAAAAGTTTACAAATTCCAAGAGGGATGACTTTCGGTTTATTCCTAATCGACAAATGTCTCTGTGTGCAGCCAGTGGACCACTCAACATCCCACTGGCCCCACTTTTCCTATGGTCTTAAGGTTGTCGAGCACAATAGTTTATCATTTGATCTTTTCAATTGCTACTATTTCCTTTACATGCTTTCATCCAAATTGTTTTAGCAATTGTAAAAGGACTGATCTACTTCATTAATAACTGAAAGGACCATCTCAACTTCAATGGAGTGGCGACACTGTTTCTTTTATATATTGCTTCTAATCATTCATAGGAATGTACTTGACTATAAACTATTAGTGCTTTAAGAGTAGGGTCTTTATAGGGCTTTATAGGGTCTCGAACCAAATGAGATTTACAGATCTCTCCTTTTGTTTTTGTTGCTTCCCGTTGTTTTGGGTCTCAAATCTTTTTGTACAGCCCTTCCCTGTGTTTTTGTAGGGGCTTTTTTTGGTCGGTATAGCCCTCTTATACTGTATAGTCTTTGTGCAATGAAAAGTCACCTTTTCAAAAAAAAAAAAAAAAAAAAATTTTACAAATCTCCCCAAGCTTCTAATAATATGTTCACCGTTGGAGAGGGAAGACGATAGTGAATGGATGCCCAATGTGCTTGAAGGACGAAGAATCCGTGGACCATCTCTTGCTAAATTGTAATTCAGCTCAGACTATATGGATGGCTATAATAGGAGGGTTTGGTTGCTGTTGGGCTCTTCCTCATTCTCTCCCCGAGCTTTTCCAAGCTTGGAATGTTCCAATTGGGGACCCGAAAGGCAAAGTGATGTGGCGATTGTCTTTCCTAGCGGTGATCTGGACGATGTGGAAGGAAAGAAACTCAAAAATGTTTTAATGGAATTCCAATTAGTGAAAGCAGACTGGTGGAGAAATCGAAGTTTTTGGTAGCTTTTTGGGTGTCTATTCTCCCTTCTTTTAAGGGATACTCATTAGATCAAATTGTGTATCATTGGAAAGAGGTGGCCTTTCATTTGACAGGGCCTTAGTTTGTCCTGTTTTGTTTTGTTTTCTTCTACTTTCAGTACTTTTCTCCTGTAGTGTTTGCTCTTCTTAATGAAAGTAACCATTCAAATATATATATATATATATATATATATGTTGACTGTTGGGTCCACTGCCCTATGTTTCAATGACTCAAAATGATGCATGATAAAGTAGATTACAGATACCCAAAATAAAAAATATGAAGATAAGTGGTTGGTGGTTTGCATTGTCGTGTTTTGGATGTTTTAAAAACCAGACCAGATCTGCTTGTGTGACCTAGTTGAACTGCGAAGATAACACTCTGCTGTTTGGTCAAAAAATCAAAACCATGAGCCATTAATCGTTTACGGAAAAAAACTGTGCACAAGACATTAGTTAAACCATCCAAACCTTTCAAACTAGTTAGTTTTCTAAGACTGTCAGAATGAGTAAAACAGAGAGAAGCACCGAAAAATGCATTTGAAATTATTAAATGTTATTAGCCACATTCTTAAAATATTTTATATTTGTTTATATTACTGATTACATGTGATTTTTTCCATTATATATAATTATTTTTAAATTTTATAGCTTTTTACTAGTCGTTTCTTAAATGTAACATTTATGGTTTACTTACGTATTCTAACTTCTTAGTTTTTGTTATAATGCCTTATGCAATAATTTTCTGATATTTCAAGCCTTCTTGCAGCGGTGGGATGAATGGATATCTATCGCTTTGTAGTGGAGATCCTTGCCCTCACGTCTTTCGGTCTCCTATTGTTGGCATGGAAGATATAATGAACAATCAAGTCTTGTAAGACTCTTATATTGGACTGTAAAATTATATTGACATTTTGAATCATTCACCTTTCTGAGACTTCTAATTCTCTTTGACAGATGTGCGATATACAAGCTTCCAGACACACATAAACACATCACTCAGCCACCACCAGGGGTTATATTCCCAAAGAAGGTATGTGGTTGCTTTGAACCCTTTAATTTTTCCTGATCCTCAGTAACTCACCACTTGTGAGTGGATGGTATCAGCATTTTTATTAACACCTGAGCAGCCATATGTCAGATAGGATAGTATCTGCATTTTTTGTTAGATAGGATAGTATCTGCATTTTTTGTTAACACCTGAACAGCCATATGTTGTCTTGACAAATGTGATTTTTTTATCTATGTGCTTTATCTTTTTGTATATGATTTTCCTGTAGAGAATCATACTTGGGTGTGGCAAAGCTCTTTTGCCTTCTCAATTGTCTGGTGCAATACTCTCTCTTTCCCCCAAAAATTCATGCTCGTGCTAGAACTGACAACAATTAATTCTGCTGTCTGGTCAGTTCTATTTGGAACTGTACTGATGAATGTCTGGATTGTGCAATGATTTTTATACGGAATTCTCTAGCTAATTCCTAATTCCAATTTACGGCTTCACTAGTGTGGAGTGTTCCTAATAAAATTTCTGCAACTTCCGAGACTTTATTTTAGAAAAAAGAGGGGAATTACATGTTTGTGCGCTTGTTCCACCAGCATTTGACTTTTATTAAAATATATATGGAAAATTTTCGCCTTTGATTTGTATACATGGATGATATTGACTACTCAGATTGTTTGGTTTGGGATCTTGAACTCTCTATTTTTAACATCTTTGCATTATGCTTATATCTAGACACAAAGTGCAGGAATACAATATTGATATGATGATGATCATCAGAAATTGCATCTTATTTCCAACCTGATTGGTTCTCCTGTTGCAGACTGTTACACTGGGAGATATAAAGCCAGCACCTGTTTTGTGGCATGAAGACACTGGTAGGAAGCCATGGGAAAATGGAAGGTAATAGCTAATCTGAGAGGGTTGCTGCATTATTAATTTTTGTACTTTAGTGTAACTGTTGCATCGTTCTCGGAGATTATGGTAGTGTTTACTAAGCAAGGCCACTCTCGCTGCTGTTTCCTGTGACAGGCAAAATCCTCCCCGAACCATTTCGGGTAGAGAGCTCGGAGAAGCAGCTCACCGACTGGTTGTCAATAGCCTACAGATAAAGATTGACAGTATTGGGTTTGAGCAGGGGCATGTCCCACCATCTCATGATGTGGGTATAATCGGTGCATCCCCTTATTACTCAAATGGCAGACATCACAGCCAAGACCAGCGAACTAGGATGGATTATTCTCGACATGACGAGAGGTTTGGAAATCCCGCCATTCAAAGTGACAGTTACAGGCAGGTCCACACTTCATCATCTACTACACACCAACAATATGAAACATTTGTCCAACCCCAGTATAGAAGACCACCCAATCCACAGTATGAAAGGAGCCACTGGCAGAGCCAGCCACGAGGCTCCTCCACACATGGCTTCTCCAGTACGCATCAAAATGGTGGTTATGGGAACTACCAACAAAGACCCGCTGCTGTACAGGCACCTGCAGGTCATTCTAGGGGTGGATACAGTGGCTACGGGGCCTACCAAGCATATGGGGCCGGTCAATGGGCACAACAGTATGATGGGCGTGGCGGTGGCTGGGGCCATCCCCCAGCTAATCATGGCGGCGGTGGCGGCTGGGGGATTCCTCCTGCACATCAGAATGGGATGAGTAGAGGCCAAGCTCATTCTCATCAACCACCAACCAATCGCTATTCAGCATTGGATAGAGGGGCCGGTCGAAGGGCACCAGGGCCTCCTCCCCGCGGATATGGTAATTATTGAGATATTCACCCTTGGTTGCAAGGTAGATGTTGTACAATAGTAGCCCTTTCATAGCTGTATGCTATCATTACATTTTTTGTTTTTTTTGTTTTGTTTTTCCTATTCCCTTTCCATCCTCAATTTTAGTGTACTCGGGTCTCCAGGCATTTTGTTCCCTGGTCTTTAATGTATAATATACAGCATTGCCGAAGCCCTTGCAAGAAACGGTGAGGGCTGAGTGTATAATCTGATCAGAATCAGGCTGATAATTCCTTTTAGAGATATGTTGCTTTTGCCTGCAATGATTATTTTTTTCCTTTTTCTGGCATAACTTTGTTACCAATGTTAAAAGGGAACTGTGAGGAATTGTTTCATTTAGGGCCCCTTTTTTTATCAGAATTCCAAGAATTCATGTATGGGAGAATTTCAATTTCTACAAAAGTTGTCCCCTTAGGTGGAATTCCAAGTTCCTCTTTTCTTTTATGGAGGATTTGAAATTCCAACAAATGGTATAGAGAGTGGAATTCCAAGAGACCTTTTTGGGTGGTTGAAATTTGGAACTCTAAGAAAAAAACACAACATTTCAAATGCCAGGGACAAGATGTTACATTATATCTAAAAAAACCCCGGCCTCCCAAATTCTAGTCATAAATTTTCAGTGGTAATTGTACCATCAAATCGGGAAAAAAAAAGATGAAATAGAAAATAAAAACATACAGAGAAAAAGCAATATGCAGCGGAATAAGATTGTTCAGTAGTTGGGGAATCTCTTGGGCAAGGCCAAAAATTTAGAGTCCAGAAATTTTCTAAATGGGCTTGAATTTTCATGAGTTTTCAAATAAGGACAGAACAAAGAAGGGGTTTTAAAATAGGGACTTGAGATTTCCAAGATCCTTTCAAATCAGGACATTCGGTGGTGAAAAAAACATCATGGACATAGTTGCTTCTTTTCCTCTCCCATCTATCTTTCCTATTGTTTCCTCCCTCCCACTCTCATTGTATCCGTTGATCAAGCTCTATGATCATCAGCTAGGTGGGGTGCACACGTGTAGTGACATGACGACAGTTTCTGTTTCTGCAAGTGGGGTCCATCTAGGTATGCATGTTTTTAGGGAGAAGCTATTGGTGGGGCCTTTAGTGCCCAACTGCACTGCCCTAAAAACAATTTCCAAACTGAGATTTTATTTTTTTTTTTCCAGTTAATCTGAGAGGGTTTTAATAAAAAAATCACACTAGGTGCACACTATATTAGAAAGGCCCTTTTAGTTGTGGTTGCATGGAAGCTGTTGTTTTTCTTTTTTCATTTGTTTCTAGTTAAATGAGAGGACCCCTTAAAAAAATAAAAAAACACTGACTCCCCGGCTCCCCGGCTGTTGTTATAGTGTGCACCTAACGTGATTTTTTTTAGAGAGTTGCTAAATGCAAGTCGGTTTTACTTTCCCCGACTCCCCTGCTCTTTACACCCACCAGTCAAGTGTGGGGCCTTCAGATTTTTCTTTGCACAACCCCACCATTCAAGGGTCGAGCGGCGAGCATAGTGGGCGACGAGAGAGAGAGGAGGTGGGCGAGGTTGGGTAGAGGTGGGCGGCGAGTAGGGAGAGGGAGAGAAAAGGAGGAAGATGGGTAGTTTGGGGATTTCCTAAGGGGTGTTTTAGTATTTATTTTAAAAGGGATGTTCTATTGCTACACAAATTTTTGCTCTTCCCACACAAGAAATTTGAATTTTTTTATTACATTTGTACCCCTTTATGAAGTGACCAAAATATCCATTCTCCCACCAAAACTCAAAACAAATTTTCTCGTTTCACACACAAAGTCATCAAAGTCCCTATCTCATTCTCCCACCCATCTCACTCTCCACTTCCCTCACACAACGTTCTTGGGCAACTTATCTTCCTCCATTTTCGGCTCTTAGGCAACTCATATTCATCAATCTCCTTCATCTTTCTTCCTTCTTGTACTTTCTCTATTTTCCATTCAATCTCTAAGGTTTGATTCTCTAGTGCAATAGAGAAAGAAAATAACAATAAAATGGTGCATTTCAATCAGAGTAGTAGTGGAAAGGTTTGTATTTTTCTTATTTTTTCCTCTTTTTCCATTTATTTTAAGTTTTAAACTCTAGGAACGAGTTGCAGGCTTGGATTTGTGTGGTGTTTCTGGTCCGAATTGAATGGGAATGTTCGGTTTAATACTACCGAACTTTAATTTTACGTTCGGACTTTATATTCTGAACATTCGCATTATGTTCGGACTTAACATACCGAACATGGTTTGTATGTTCAATTATTTCATTCCGAACAATTTCTTCATTTCTTTCTATCTATACACTGCAGGTCTTTACACAGGAAAGTCATATTAGATCTGAGTGTGTGATGGATTATACCAGTGAGTTTACAATCAAGAGGTAAGACCTAATGTAAATTAAAAATTAAAATTACCATTGTTCGTTACTAAATTTGTATTTAATGGTTTTATTGTAGATTCTTCACAGCCACAATTCGTTGATCAGTTGGACTTGTGGTGTAGGAAGGAGAAATGACTTTTTCATTGTCATTAAGGTCTCAAATACGACTCGGGTAGGTGTCAAACCCAGAGTACTCCTTGCATGCGAGAAAAGTGGACAATATAAGCATGATAGAAACAATGAAGAGGGCCCTAAGCGAAAGAACATCAAACAAACAGGTTTAAAAAAATGTGGCTGCCCTTTTGCATTAAAGGGTAGAAAGTTGAACACATATGATGATTGGATGTTGAAGGTTGTATATGGTATGCATAATCATTCAGCCGCGAAACATTTTGAGGGGCATTCATTTGCAGGCAGCTTATCAGAGGAGAAAACAAAGTTGACGGTTGATATGTCTAAGGGCATGGTTACACCAAAAGAAAATTTGGTTACGTTGAAACAAAACAGTGAATTAAACGTAACCACAATGAAGACAATATACAATGCACGTTACATGCATAAAGTTAATGAGAGGAATGGGAGAAGTCAGATGCAACGAATGCTTGGAAAGTTGGCAAAGCATAATTACATTGAATGGCATAGGAACTGTGAGAATAGCGAGATTGTCACTGACTTGATTTGGACGCACCCAAGCAATTTAGATTTGTTGCGTGCATTCCCACATGTTTTGATAATGGTTTGCACTTACAAGACCAATCGTTATCGCATACCCCTATTTGAGATTGCTGGATCACATCCACATACATGACATTTTCTATATGCTTTGCATACCTTCAGGTGGAATGTCATGAGAACTATGCATGGGCATTGGGTGTATTACGTTCTATTATTGGTAACTATATTCTTCTCGGTGCAATTGTGATTTTACTTACTACATTTTGGTGTTCAATACTTACAATTTTATTGGCACTTTAAACACTTCGCCATCAGTTTAAAAGTCGCGACAAAAGGTATTAGTTAGCTTGCTACTTCTGTTATTGTTGCTGGTGGTTAATTGGTTGTTGCGTTATAATTCTCTCTCTTCTTTAAAGTGACTACACACAAGAGAATTAACATTCTCTCTCTTCTTCTTTTTTTTTTTTACCTGAAACAATGCTAATTGTGCAAATAATTTCTATTTATTTTTTATTTTTATTTTTGTTTTTTGGTGGAACTATAAAATACTTGAGCGATATTTGTATTTGAAATTTGAGAGTTAAGAAAATCATAGGGCTCCGAGAGGTTTCCAGAAGATATGAGATTATTTTCTTTGTATGGATGTAACCCTTTGTTGTTATTTTTAAATATTAACCCTTTAATCTTTTGTATACTGACCTTAAATATTTGTAATTTGATGTTCCTTCAGTTGTATACCTTTGAAAATTTAAATCATGATGTTTTTTTCTCTCTTTTAATGAAAGTTATCAAACCAAACCAAACCAAGCATTTTCCCACTAGGTGGGGTCTACTATATAGATTTGACGACGCCAATCAAATCTATTTAGGGCACATCTTTTAACAAGTGCTTCCGTTGGACGCCTTCTAACATGACCGAACCATCTCAGTCAATTTTCTTTCACTTTATCTTCAATCGGTGCTATTCCTACTTTGCCTCTAATCTCTTCATTCCAAATCCTATATCTCCTTGTGATCCTTCACATTCATCTTAGCATTCTCATCTCCGCAATTTCCATCTTCTTAACATGATTATGCTTTACTACCTAACACTCTGATTCATATAACAACACTGGGCGTACCGCCACCTTATAATACTTTCCTTTAACCTTGAGGGGGACTTTTTGATCACACAAGACGCTCGAAACACTCCTCCATTTGGTCTACCCGGCCTGAATCCTATGACTTACATCAGTATCAATCCCTCCATCCTGTTGCATCATAGATCCAAGGTATCTAAAGTTTTCTTTCTCTATAATCTTTTGAAAGTTACCATTAAAAAAAATTTAATATTATTTTCCTTTTTGCTTTATGTGTTTGTATTTTATTTAGTTAGAATAATTGAGTTTTCAATCTAACATAATAGTTGTATTGATCTTGATTTATACCCCGGTTGGAAGAGTAATCACAAGTTGGATATTCTGATAATTACTACTAAATATTGGTTCTCTTTTGATATTAGTGATTACTAAAGATAATTCCATAAATGCAATTTAGTGGTAGGCCTTATAGATTGCTATCGTAAAATTATTGTTGTTCAGTACAATTTTTAGTTTCTTAATATACTACTTTTGTAAGTTTTTTTTTTATTATAAAAGGGCATTTCAAGGGCATGAATATATTTATTTATTATTGCTCTTACTCATGAGGCTTAAATTGAAAAACTTTAATCATTTTATAACACATTTATTTTTTTCATCATTGCAAGCTTCTTCTTCTTGTTCTTCTTGTTCTTTTCATATATTTCAATGTAACGTCATGCCTTTCCTTAAAATGAAAACGAGAATCTCATAGAAATTGCTTGTTATGCTAGCGTTGCTATTAACTTCACAGTCAATGAATGAAGTGGTCGTTTTAAGTGTAAACAACTAAAATAAATATTTGATGCTGAGCTGCAGCAAATTCAGTTTGTCTTTGTTCGTTTCGACTTTTTCTTGCTTTGCTTAGCACTCTCATCCTCTATATAGAACAGAGCAGAAGAGTTAATTTAGAATACCTGGGTTGCATTCTTATGTATTTCTTAAGAGGAATGTCCAATTCTTTTGGCAGATTTGTATTTGTAGATTTTTGTTTTTTGGTATTTCTTCCTATGGATATCTATATTTGTGAGCTTCCATTTAACTAAACTTCTATGATTACTTTGTATTATTCTTTTCTTACAGGGTATAAAATATAGCACTTTGTATCAAGCAAAAGAAGATGCTGACTCTTTGAGAGGTATTGTCTTTTTTTACCTGATAGTGGTCCGTCTTATAAAATAAAATAAAGTACATGTTAAATACTAATATTGATGAACAGATGCTTTGCAAATCTTACCCGTCAGAATTCATATCATTGTTCCACCATTGTTGATCCCTATCGCTTGAAGACAAGCCGGATTACTTCATTATTCTTAACGGTTGGTGTGAGATGTTATTCTTCTTTGTAAGTTAAGGCTAAAATCACCATCTCAGTTTTGTTATTCTGATGTTCATAGGTAAGATATAATTAATTTTTTTTTCTTATTAGAATCTGACTTTGTAGTGAACATATAATGTTTATGATAATTGGTTAAAAGAGTAAGCTCATCTAGTTCTTAGTTTTTATTTTTATTTTTTATAAAACTGTAGGTTATCAATTTGACCATGTTTTCGACTGGACTCCAACTTTAACAGGTTAAGTCTACCAAGAAACTAATAAGTCGACATGACATGTTAAATAAAGTAAATTGAAATTTCTTTGTACACATTCATGATAAAATATATAGAAATATGTAATTTATATCCTCAAAAAGTTATATAAATTCCATATCGATCATCTTTTGAGATCTCATTTTTCTCACTATATTATTATTTTAATTTTTTCAAATATATAGAAAAAAAATGGTATCAGCTTTATTTAGACATTAAATATGACTTGCAACTTACAATCACTCATCTTCTTTGTGAAATAACATGTGAGAGTGGTGAAAGGATAAACCAATGTCCAGGTAGCAGCTCTCTTTTTTTCATTATAAAATCCTCCAATTTTTAATTCCTCTTCCCCTTATCATCTCCTCTCTCCTCTTTATTCCCAAATTATACTCTTTTCCACAGTGAAGAAAAAAAAAAAAAAAAAACATAGACAGAGACACAGAAGATATGGAAATGGTGCTGTCTCTGCGACTCTCAGTGTCTCCTTTTCTTTCTAGAAGAAGCCTAATCTTCTCTACTGCGTCCGTACCATTTCCTACAAATCGCTTCTTTTTCTCTTCCGCGCGAAGGAACCCTACAAATCTCCGGTCTCCAATGAGTCTGATAAAAGATATCCAACCGTTCGTTTCCGAACCAGCTCAAGATACGTCTTCCTTTCTAGGTAGAACCCAAGTCTTCATTTTCTACTGTTTGGTGTCCACGTGTCCTGGAGCGTTTTCCGAAGAAGTCTCTGTTTTTTTTTTTTTTTTTTTTTTCTGAATGAAACTGCAGACATTGAAGTCTTTTTAAGTTTTCGTTTTTCATGGAAAAGGAGAGACAACAACAGGGGAAATAAGATTTCATGGAAAATTGTCTCCTGCAAACATGCCCATGCCCTAAATGAGTGAAAAAGTTGCCTCCTTTATAATTTCTTTTCGAGCTTTACATTATACTTTACTTTTCCTCGTAACCTTGTTTGCCACACTACCTGAGATTTCTCAATGAGTTTTGGAAGTGGAAATAAATTTTTTGTTCAATTTGGTTATAGGAGAAGATGGTTTATTTTTTGGCTAGGATTTTATGAGAATCCTGCTAGCCATTGTCATTATAGTGATCTTTAATATAGGGAATTTGGGACGAAAGTATGCTCCGTACCTCCATCGTGAAAAAGAGGGCTCGTTGGATTAACTACTAGTGGAGCCAGTGGCCCCACCTACATGTAGTGGTGGACACAAGATTTTCGTTTGAGTTGGGGGCGGATGATGGTTTAAAAAAGTTAAAATCAAAGACCAGCTTAAAAGAAGGGAGGCTAAAAAGGAGTAAGATGAAGAAATCAAAGGAGCTTAAAAAAAAGGAAAGATTAAAAATGAAAATTTCAAGGGGCTTTTACAGATCCCTGGTTTAAAATACTCTCCTCTGAATAGATATAGGGTACAAATCCAACGAAGTAGAGGGAAAAACAAAAGTAAAATCTGAAATAAGATTTCACTAAGGTAAAGATGTTAGCACTTCTAAACGAGTAATATATATATAGAAAGTAAAGAATGACTCCTTACCCCATTGGTAAGGAGCGCTGGTTCTTATCTAGACCTCCAGGGCCAGACTTCGAACCTGGCCTCCCCCCTCCTTGCATATGTGAGTTGCTATGTCTTCTCACATGTGTGAGTTGTATCTCCATGCATATGCGAGTTCCCATCACCTCGCATGTGCGAGTCTCACTGGCTATGATGCCTAGATACGGCACGGATATGGCAATGACATGCCATAGACATGGCAGAGACACGGATTTACATATAAAAAGTGAAATATCGGATACGATACGACACGATACGTTGCCCATTTCGAAGTATCCGTGCATCATAGCTCACGGGTCCCAGCCCCTTAGCTGCGATACAAAAAAAAAGTACATAAAGTAAATAAAAGCAAAATGATTTGAAAGTAAATATCATAGCAATGGTTTATTTACAAAAAATATCTTATACATAAATCATTGGCAAAGATCTATGAAGGATTGGAAGAATGTCCAAATGCAAGCCTTAGATCTCTCATGACTATAAATAACAATGATTCTGACTCAAAATGAAAATCAGAGTCATATCCAATAAAAAATGGAAAAGAAAAATAAGAAGACTCTCTGGGATTTCCAATCCAATCTGGGGGGACTGCCCCAGGTCATCAAAACGTGGGTCTGCCCCTACCTACATGCGACATGTTGTATTAAATTGCCGTTCAGGTAACAATGAAGGTACATCATTATGTAGCATCTTTGCTTTGAAAAATGAGATAGTTTGTGATTCAAACAGACTCCAGGGTAGAGGCTTCTGTATTTTTTGTGACCTGATGTTCTGGGTGCAAAAATGTGTATCCCCTGAACCTAGTCCTTGGCCTCAAAGGCATCACCATTTCATGAATGCAGACACTTGACATTACAGATAAACAGCTCTTGACATCCTCAAAACTGTGGACCAGTTGAGCAAAAGATAATCTCTCTATAACTTCATTTGAGTGATTTATACTCATCGTGCAGCAATGCAATACTATCTAATGTGTGGAATGGTGCAAGTCATCCAATTTTCCTTTTTTAACTATATAAAAGGATTTTGTAGAAGTTTTCCATGCATGTCAAAATATCCTGCAGCAAATTGGTGATCTATAAAAGGCGTGATTTGCATTGAATTTGTTCTATCCAAATATTCAAATGTAATAGTGTGCTGATCTCTTAAGGATTCAAATAATGACACCTCTGCTGTGCAAAAGCTTACTCATGTCTACTGAAAAAAAGTAATAGTTTGTCAAGGTATTGCATGTATTTGGTGCTCATTGTGGCTATCGTGAGGTTGCAGGTTCAAGTCATGTTACCATTAAAAAAATTGTATTGCACGTAGCAGCTTTGAAGTCATTGAGGAGTTATGATATCGTCTTATATCTATTTATAGTAACCTCAAGCCTTGAGTTTTACATCTTGGGTCCATCATTTCGGTGGCCTATCTTGTTGAATGTTGATCTAATGAACAAATGTGGATGGATTGCTCCCAAAAAACAATAGAAATTGGAACAACCTAACTGTGTCCTTTTTCAATGGTTGTGGGAGCTATGAATACTTTGTTCTCGTTACTTGTAGGTAGTTTATTGAATATGAAATCTCCCTTTTTAAGTGCCATGGTCCTTGTAGTGTTGCTTGTTAGATAAATTGTCTAGACGTCCAAACCATTGATCCCCACTTGTATCTACCAACCCCCTAAAGTTTATACTCAGGTCAAGGATCCTGTCATTCCGGCCAGAAGGGTTGGTTGACTGATCTATCAACTATTGTTATTTTAACTTGCTTGATTTCTGTAAGATTTTTCATACATGTGGACAGAGATTTTTTTTTTGGGTCCAGCTTGTGAGCCATTATTATTGTTTGAATTTTTTACATTTTAAATGCTATAATACAGGGATTGAAGAGGCCCTGATGGGATTCATTTCTGGAAAGACAAAAGCAACAACAGTGGCACACTCGTAGGTACAAATTGTTGATGTATTAAATTCTACATCTTTCATTGTGCTGGTTATTGTTAACTTTTACAAGTTGCATATATATGAATTTATATATGTAGACCGCCTTGTGGGCCTACCTGGATGCATGTTGGATGGGAAGGTCTGGATTAGGGATACCCCCAAACTGTGCTAATCAAATTATCTTAGGTATGGATTTTGGGGCCTCTATGATAAATGGTGAAGATATAGCCCTGTTCAACACACATCAACCCACTTTATAGAAATTGTTACTGATGCAAATATATATCATCCGAATCGACTGTGTACCGATCCGAATGGACCGTCAACCATTAAACTTTTGGTGTCCAGGTAGATGATAGAAACCACGGTTGGGGCCGATTTTTTGCAGGGAGGAGGGTCTAAGGGAGTCCTTGAAATGCCACACATACACAGACTCACACATATACACGTGGGTGGGTGGGTGGGGGGATTCTAAAAAACGGCCCACTTTAAAACGCCCCTTTTTCCGCTCCTTATTTTTTTGTCATGGGGCTCATGTTGAGTCAATATAATCTTTTCACACACACTACCACCCCATGAATAATCACAAGTCCAAGTATGACACTCATCCAACTTTTCCTCACCGTTGGATTGAAATAATGATAAAATGATCCCTCTAAACCATTAAATCTTAGGGCCATGGATCAAAAAGTTAGATTGATTTTATGGACTCAAGATTTTGCATATAGGTAGGTCTCATATGGATCCTTCCATCCAATTGAACTTCCATGATCATCATGCATCCCAGTGGGCCCAACTAGGAGGGGTGTTTTCTCCTTAAAAATGCTCGGGCGCTGTGTAGAGCTTATATATATATATATATATATATATATTATGGGAGATGCTCCTGCAAGAGTAAGGGTGGGCGCACTTACATTCAATCCAATGCCAACAGCTTAAATGTGAGGGCCCCCATTCCTTACCGTGAGAGTTACTCTCACAAGAGCATCTCCTGTTTTATATATATATATATATATATATATATGACCAAGGCTCTCCTAAGCTCAAGCTTAGGATAAAATCTCTAAGCTCATGCTTGTGGAGCCCACCTTTGGTCCATCCAAATAGACCGAATATATGACCTCTCTAAATTGCGCATGTCCACCAACTTTCGGTCATATCCGAATTTATTAGACCGTTGGATCGACTATTTATCGATCCGAATGGATTATTGACCATTAAACTTGTGGGCCCATATGAAGATGATAGAAATCATGGTTGGGGTTGATTTTTTGCAGAGATGAAGATCTCAGGGAGTCCTTGAAATCTCCCAAATCATCATCTCCATGTGAGTCTCCAGGTGGGCCCACCACACACTTGAGCTTACCTTATCCTAAGCTTGAGCTTAGGAGAGCTGGCCCATATATATATATATATATATATATGTGCAGTATAAAGTTGTATTTTCAGAGAAAATGGCTAGAACTATATCAAAGTATAAGTGTCTATAAGAATGCCAAAACATGAGCAAAAGCTCGCATATAATATCCTTCCACCACTTTGTCCTGCATTACAATTTATTAGAGGTTTAGCTAACATCATCATCACATGGATCTGAAGTTATTGTCCTCTTTGGGCTTTCAATTGCTTGTTAAGAGTGTGGCAAAATGTCATTCATAAAGGAGATGCGGTGGTTGATGCTATTTGCGGTAACGGTCATGATACCTTGGTTCTGCTCAAATTCATAGCCAATGATTCAGGCAAGGGTTGTGTCTATGCAATGGATATCCAGGATTCTGCACTCAAGAGTACTTGCTCTTTACTGGACAGATCTGTCAGTCCAAGTGAGGTACTGGTATTACAATTCTTCTTGTTCTTTCTTCATTTTTTTCCTCTTATATAAGAAGAGTGAAGAAACTAAAATGGGCAGGCCATAATTGACAAGAATCTACGTGTTCAAATTAACTCACCTTTATTACCTCCTCTCAGTATATATTTGTGTTCGATCATTTTATTACCACCTTTCCCTTTTTGCACATGAATATTCATTTTATGCATATGACCATATATGACTTTTCCTCTTTTGCACGTGAAAATTTCCAATTATGGAAGTGTCCCTCACCCTATGGTGAGGGATGGATACACATGAATGTCCCCCTATAAATAATATTGCACACTTTTTTTTTTTTTGTGGGGTTCGGTTTCGGTTCTCTTGGTAGGAAAGATGATTGCTAGTTCATTATGTTTCATGTGGTTCAGTTGTTAACGGTGTCTTTGGATGTAACCTGAGTTTCAAGTGGTTTACATGGTTTATCTCTTCTATGCATTTGGGATGCCTGTTGCTGTTGGAAATTGCGATACATTTTCATTTTCCATCTTTTCCAATCCAAGACATTGTCCTCATTGATTGCTGATATAGTATTGGGGTAGAAAAGTTGGGAAAACAATTTCCCACACAATATGATCTCTGGTTTCATTGCTGCTCCAAATGCATAGCTAAACAGATAATTAATCATATTGTTAAAATATGCAGTTTGATTGGTTTTATAGGGTACATCTTATCGCACTGTAAGATGGATGGATTTTTTTTTTAATGATGTCCTTAGTAGTTAATTATCCTCCAAGTGATCCTCAGACTATGACCCTCTGACTATGACATTGTGCTTTCTGATGCAGAGGGAACTGGTTAAGCTCTTCTCCCACTGTCACAGCAGAATGGAGGATGTCATTCCAAAAGGTGCTTCTGTTAGGTATGCTGATTCACAAAAAAGGACTCCTAGATACTTGATTTTAGAAACAATAAACATAATGTTTCGACAAATGGCATTTACTAATGCTCTCAGCAAACTTACATGTTTGTGGGACTTCATTTTTCCAGGCTTGTAGCATTCAACTTGGGTTACCTTCCAGGAGGTGATAAGACAGTAATAACAACATCAAAAACAACATTGGCTGCACTGCAGGCGGCAAGTAGAATACTGAGATCCGAGGGACTTATCAGTGTAATGGTTTATGTTGGCCATCCTGGAGGAAGGTAAATACTGCTGTATCAAGTTGTTTTCATCCATATATTTGAGGTTAATGTGGGGCTGACTGCTGAGTACCAAAACCCCACCAAAATTCTCTGAGAAGTCTTTGAATGTAAGAAAAAAAAATGAAAAATGCCCCCACTGTGTAAATTTTGCTGGATTTTTTTTTTTATTTTAATACCCTTTTCTCCAAGACAGATGCTCATCTTCTACGAAAATAATGTCTTCTAAAGTATAAATATTTTGAGCAGTTGAGCTGTTGAGGTTTAAACACAGCTTCTACAAAGCCAGCCACTGTCTCACCTCATGTTTGTAGGGTTTACAAACCCATAAAAATCAAGCTTCACTGCTCTTCTTGGAGGTGAGGTCATTTGTTTTCAAAACAATATATAATTTCCAAACATCATGCTGCTTTACAAATCCCTGTAGCAAGCTGTACACAGTGATTTGTACGATGTTTAGCGGATTTTCCCCTCTTGACAATGCATAAATATGCAATTTGATGACAAAAGAGAGAGGTCCCATTGGCTGATGTTTTTTGGGAGTCAACTTTGATTAAGTTGGTTTTATCCTGAGGCAACAACTTGAGAAATTGTATCTGTTATTCGAGTGAACCTATTGCTAGTTTTCCTGAACAAAAGAACTGGAATCTCTGTTAAGAGTTCTTTCACAGTTTCCAGTTTTTTCCAGAATAGATGTGATACCTCCTGCTTTAAAAGCTTTTCTTGTCTCTGATTTTGTGACTTAGGGAGGAACTGGAGACCGTCCAAACTTTTGCTTCTGGCTTACCCGTTGAGACCTGGGTCTGCTGCAAGTTTGAAATGCTAAACCGGCCAAACAGTCCGGTTCTTATTCTCATATTCAAGAAATGAAAATGTGCAGGGATTCCAGTTGAAAGCAAGATCAAAACCTTTGCATCTCGCACCTGCAGCTCATGAGTAGATTTAAGCTTCTTGTCATTGTTTTAAGATCTTATTTGCACATTTGGGAGTAATGGTTATTGTTTCATACTTTCATTTGTTCCAGATGTTTCTAATATTCGGGTAGCTGATTCAGAAAAAAAATGTTACTGAAGCGTAATCTAACTGGAACACAACATTTTGGTTAAGTTTGCATTGCACTGCACTCAAAAATTGGACATGTGACTTGATAGGCCATGGTCTAGAGAATTGATTGGACAAATCTCGTCTTGGATAGAACTCTGCTGGGCCACAAATCGTATTGTATTGATAGGGGGATTCCTGCTTATGGTATCATGGACTGATGAAATTTCAATCTTTTTATTTGTAGTTTGTCATTTAGATGATTATGATCATCTTGTCAGTGTACCGTAACACAGATGGATGACCTACTGTGGGACCCATCCAATGAATGGTCTGGATCATCAGTCACTAACAAGCTGCATGTCCTATCTTTTGAGGAGCACCGTATAAACTGATCATGATAAGCTTCAGCTGGTACAGTTTGCTGAGATACTATACTAGTACTAGATATGAAAGGCATGCTGTTTACTTAATGAACTGATTTGCACTGTCTCCCACATTGAAATTGAAATCATCCTGAACACTTCTTAATTCACCATTTTTCTTGTCTCTCTGTGGATTTTATAGTTGATTTGATTTTAGAATGATGATTTAATCAATAGTTTTAGATCAGACAAGATTTTGGGAGATGAATGAATAATACTGGTAGATTGGTAGATTTTCTACATTAGCAATTGTTTAGTTGAAATAAACCCATGAAGATTTAGGGAGAGAACGCATGATTAGATGCTGAGGTTACTTTGGTGAATTTTGAAGAAAATTTTAATCTCGATAAATTTTTATGTGCATTGAATTATTAAAGAGGATTTTATAGGAAACGTTACACAATTTGGCCATTTTTTACGAAGGATCCTCGCAAATTGTATAGCACAAATGGGGCCCGTCAAGATCTCTTCCGTTTTTTCTTTTTGTTTTGTTTTTTTTTTTTTTTTAATGCTGAGGGGAGCGATAGTAGTGTCGGTCGTGTCGGATAGGAGCATTGCTACTCTTTACGTGATTTTCATGAAACATAGAACTCTAGTTGTTTCTTATTCCTCCTTTTGTTTTTTTTTTCTCTTCTCCTGCCTATTTCCCTATCTCTCCCACTCCATTTTCTCCCAATCATCTTGGGAAAATAGTGTCACATGCTTTATAAAAAAGATTGCTATCAACCGACATGCTATTCTTTTTTTTTTCTTTTTATATTCTCAAGATTTATCTTAAAAAGTAAAAGAGATGGAAAAGAAAAAAAAATAGCAACAATCTTATCCTCCTACATTATCATGTAGAGTTTACCCTCAACCCATGAACCTATCCATATGAAAACGAGAAAGAAAGGTTGGTCGATGAAACCGTCCATGAGAAAACGAGAAAGAAAAAGGTTGGTCAAAGCTTTTGTATACACAGTTTTTCCGCTCATATGAGCAGTGGAAAACTTGTATTCGCAACTTTTGAATTCGTATTCACATCTTTACAGTGGAGTGGAAAACTTTTATTCGCAGTTTTTGTATTCGTATTCGCATCTTTGCAGTGGAGTGGAAAATTTGTATTCGCAACTTTTCCGTCCAAATGAATAGTAAAAAACTTGTATTCGTAGCTTTTTGCTCCCAAGTTTTCCTAGGCGACGTTATTGTCGCTCAGAAAAAAAAAAAAAAAAAAAAAATGGCTGGAAGACTAAATTTGTGCTACACAATCTACGGGGACTCCTATTGAGGAATGCTCAATTCCGGGATTTTTCCCATAAAATCCTCTTTATTAAGTTTTTCAATCATATCTAATGAGATTTTCTAAATTTAAAAACATGCCAATATTTCTCAAAATATAATTTCCTAAAACATTTTCTAGCATAGTTAAAATATGGAAATACTAGGGTCACCATAATAAATCCAAACCACTAAAAATAATCATATTCTCCTTGTTTTAACATTGAAAATTGTATCTTACTCCAATCAAAGCAGGACTCATGTCGGATTGATCACTTGTACACTAATACATCCATTAATCAATTAATGAAAATGTGTTAATTAGACCATTCACTTGATGGGTGATGATTCTCAGTAGGTATGGATAGCATTGCTGGATATGGGGAAATGATTTGGGATCATACAGGTAACATGATTGTAAGTTATGCAGCTCAACTGGACACAAATAATCCACTGCAAACTGAACTTCATGGGCTGCACAAGGGACTGGAACTTGTTATCCATCAGCACTTTCAAAATGTCATTGTAGAGGGTGATGCTCTTTTAAGTTGTAGAGGATTTCAGGGTCACTCAATATTTGATTGGAATCTTATCCCAACATGGAAGAGAATAGTTGGTTATGTGAAGAGAATCAGTCAGTGCTTCTCTATGTACTGCTCTCGAATAGCTAATACTGTTGCAGATGCATTATCTAAATTGGCTCCTCCAGTATACATTGTTTTCACAAATTCTCTACCACTTGATATTGATTCATTATATGTGCAGGAACAGCTGTTTCACAAGAGGGATCTGAATGAAACAATGGCTTCTTTGCAGTTAGAAGACTTGGATGAGACTGTCCGTTTCAACAGTTTTGCACCTTTACGGTAGTTTTCTTAGTTTACTTTTTTGGTTGCTAGTTGTAATAATACTTTCTTTTTTCTGATTCCTAACTTTTTATGCTACAGTTGACCTTTTAATCTCCTTGTAGCAAAAGGAAAAAGAAGAAAAGAAGAAAAGGAAAAAGAAAAGGTGCATGTCAGTTCTGTGGGCCCACTTGGTCCCATCTTTTATCAGTGTATCCCCTTTGATAATCCTTTTGTCGCATAATTTGGCAATAGACATGATTTTACACTCGCTTAACCTTCACTCATCACCTTTCCATTGAGTTTCGAGAAAATTTACAGTTAAGATGCCATTAAACTTTAAAATTGTTAAATCAAGGGGAAGAGTAATCTATCTGGTGGGGCTGATTTTTCAATTCCTCCTTACCCATTAGGAGACCTTTCAATCTGACCTCCTCCCAGTGGTGGACCCAAGTGCAAGGGGGTGGGGCGAAAAGGTTTAAAACACCCTACAAATTCTGAAAATTAAATTATTATTTTTTATACACATTTGCCCCTTCTTCCAATATTTCTTTTCCATTAACCCCCCTTGAAGTTCTTGGGTCCGCCCCTGCCTCCTCCCATTGGTTAACTTGCATCTAAGTAAACCTCACAAGCTTAACTGCAGTATGCATGTAGGCCATCTCTGGACTGGCAACGCCAAGAGCTGTCCTGCTGTGTGCTGAGTATTTTTTTTCAGGTTTAGCATAGCATTTTGTTTCAGGTTTAGCATAGCATTTTGACTCAATAGAGTGACACCGGTGAGTCAGGCCTAGTGCTGGTTCGAATTCAATCTGACCCAATGACTAACCCCAGGTTTAAAAACTATGGCACAAACAATCATTTGATTTTTTTTTCCGATCAGCTGTAAGCCTGTAACATTTTTGTTGGCTATCAAGTGCTAATTTCATTCAAAAATAGACTTAAGATTTGACTCACATGAAATTCTTTAATTTCTTCAATTAAATTTAACCACATTAATAGATTTTTTTTTTTTTTTTTAATCAGTGCCATTAGGATTAAAACATCGAACCCCTCGCAGAAAATATTAACCATCACATGAGCCTTGCAGAGTCAGAAAAATGAGCTACACTAGTCCATCTTGTAAGGATTTGGCTACAATCCTCAAAATCAGTGGGGAAATTTGGCCATATCCATATATCACACAAGCAGCTGTACCCCACTGCACCATACCAGGATATAGCAAGCTTTTCAATTTCTTCTTCACATAACTATATAACTTATCAATGACTTTCCACATGCAGTAGTGTATGTATCAGCCTAACCATTCACCTACATGCACCAACATCTATAAACCATAACCATCTAAATGACCCTAACATTGGTGGGTGATAATAACCCACAACTGGAGTTGCTCTTCTTTACCTTTTTTTTTTTTTTTTTCAGACAATTTTCATGGACTTCCACATGGACCCTGATTTATGTGTAATGAAGATCCAAAAAAGGCCCCAAAGGTCCATCTAAGTTAAGGGCTGCCTGTAGTTCCAGATCCGATACAGGTACGAATTTTCAAAAATAGAAATGAAACCATGCCCCAGCCCCCTGTTAATATATAGTTCAGAGATGGACAGAATCCACACACTAATAGCAGAATGCTAACCTATTCCATTTATGAGTTTACTGAGCAGTGAGAAGTTTGTTTTGAGCCAAAGTGCAACTTTAGATTCTATTCCTCCCATAGAATGTCTGTATAGTTCAAAGAAAGGACCAATTCATGAACATAAAAGCCAAGCAATGATTTGAGTCCTCTTCATCCAAGACCTTCCATGCAATGGCCTGCTCATAAGAAACCGGCCTGCCCATGCTCGACACGCAGACTCCAGCTGGCAGATATGCAAAACCCTGCCATAGTGACATTTTAAATGTAAACTTAAACAAAATTCGAGAAAAGAAAACAGGTAAAAAAAAAAGGGAGGCAACAAATGATGCTTTTGATAAACCTCTCCATCAAATTCAATCAATACAGAAAACACCCAGCTTTGGGGAACTTATGCATCTCATTAGGGCGCTCCGCCATGACCAAATCCCCCCAGTCAGATTATCATAGAGATGCAATAGATGCCTTCCAAAATGACGGTGACAGGGAGGGGAAATCAGATGGGTGAGATTTTTTGTGCATCACCACATGGAAAGGCCCATAAAATGTATAGTTAAGATTTCCCATGTGTAATATGAGGCCAAGCAAATGTACAAGTAGAAACTCAAGTGCAGCAACCAACAAAAGAGGGAGAATAAAAAAAGTGACTTTATTTTTATATGATATTTCAAGATATGAATTTTTAATTAACAACTTGCCTGCTGCATGATCTTGCCAAACTCAGAGCACAATGTCTTCCGACCAGCCTCATCGAGAATCTTGTCAAGCAGTATATCCTGTAGAGCGATGAGTGTAGTTTCCAGCATGTCCAGCCCTGCCTGGTTTGCAAAGGTGAAAACAGGTTGTGCCTGCATCCATTGTTAAGCATTGACCAAAAATCAATAGTGCATACATGAAAGTCCACGAGCTTATTGCCATCTCTCTAGGCATAATGCTTAATTATAACTTTCATTAGACTCCATTCCAAGTGAATCTCCCCGTAGGATCTATCTCATGTAAAATTGCAATTGACATGAATTTTGTATGGTGCCCATATATTCATGGTTGCGTGTTAGGATCTCAGACTACGATTTTGGATTAAAGTGGGAGCAAGCTATATGGAAGCATTATTATCTGATATAAATACCTAATCAAAACAATGTTCATGTAAAGCTTGATGGAATAGGCATGTAAATTAAAAAAAAAAAAAAGGAACAAGAAAGGGGGGCAGCACAATTACATTTGTCTTCATCGAACAGCACATGATTGCATCAGAATGGTGCCACAGGGTTTTCAACAGAGAATCACCGGCTTGAGAGTCCAGACGAAGGAGCTCCATCCCAGTATGAAACCTGGAAAAATGAGAGCCGAATATCAGAAACAGTACCTCACACTTGTTTTCGCACAGAATTGGTGGAAGTTTTTCAACTCTATGACGGCCCAAGTTTGAGATGACTTGGAATCTGTACAGCACCTGACCTATGAATTTACTGCTAGACACAATCACTCTTTGTACTAATTAAGGAATGCAGGAATCACAACAAAATATCAGTAATGAATCAACGTTTGAGACTTGAAACTCAACACTGAAGTTCACTTAGAAAGTAAAGTAGCAGTTGTAAAAACATATGTTTAACGATAGTTCTAAAATAATGGATAATTCATACCAGAGTACAAATTTGAAAGAAATACAACCATTAGGACAACCCCTTCAAAGTTCAAACTACATAGAAAATTACAGGTTTTCTTTCCCTTTTTTTTTTCTAGTTAGATTGGAGACTCAGACATGCTGTTTTTTAAAATAGACTACTAAATAAAAAAGAAAACAAAAAAACAAGGACTTGTTTGGTCTCGCTTTCTTGAGTTTCCAAGGATCCATTCATCAGGGGAATTCAGTAGAATTATGGGAATAGAAATGCCGAGCCAAGGAAAATTCTGAGGAACTTGTCAAATGAAGAAATCATATCGTGATCTGCCAAAATTCCAAGAGACACCAAAAAGCCAGTGAAAGGACAGTCTGGGGAAATCTGCAGGAATCCAATGAAATTTCTTTGGTCCCATTCCAAATCTTAATACCAAACTTGGAATTCAGTCCAACTGATAAAAATGTCTCCTTAGTGTTCTTGACTTCTTTTCCATCAGAAATTCCACCAAATCCCCTTATCAAATGTTCTCTTAAAGGTATAAACGATGGAATCAACAAAAATAAAGAGAATGGGGTCTTGGAAATGAATACACAAGTAAGAGAGCAAATGGACAACTTGCTATTTGCTGGGATACTATTGGCACTAACAGTGTATTTTGGTTGTTCAGGAAATTAAACTACATATTCACCAACCTTATTTTGAATAAACAGTAAAAAAAAAAAAGAAAAAAAAAAAAAGAGGATGACCTTGATGTAGCACTAACAACTAACAAGTAACATCAGCAACACCATACAAACAAAAGAGGATTACAAAAATATATTTATAGGATAAGGGAAAGGCCAAAGATCTAATAGCCTCCATTTTTTTTATAGGTGTTAACCAGTAATAATGACAGTAGCAGGGATCCAACTCCTTTCTTAAGATTAAGGACACATTTTATCTTATTCTTTAATATAAAACGAGAAAAGTTTCTATGAGTAAGAAAAAATATATTGCAACTCAAGACAATTCTATTCCAGTACACAAAACCACCATAGGCAGTCATAAAAATGGCAAAATAACAATAACCTCAGTGCAAATAACTAGTATCTTGGGATCATAGCGAATGGCAGTAGTATGGACAATTGAGTGCACACAGACCTGTAGCTCCGAGATATCCATCGAGCCAGAGTAACAGCCTCAGGGGACCCTGGGAGCGATTTAGGCCCCATTTGCAAGTTCAGTTTTGATGGGGCAATTGCCATTGCAACCCTCTGTACTGATGCCACAACACTTCGCACATATTGGCGGGCCATTGCCGCCACATTGTCTCGTAGGTGGTTCTCATATGCAAATTGGAAAGCAATGGTTAATACTGATCTCTGATTATATGCATTTGATGCTGCAGCACCAGCCGAGCGTGCTCCACCAGGTCCTTCAAGTGCAGATGCTAGATCAAGTGTTCGAGTCACTGCGGGTCCTTCCTGCTGCATGACTCAACAGATGCAAGCATATTGCCAAAATTAGGAACAGAGATGTAAAAACCCTATTTTCTCCGTTTTTAAGACAAAAGGAAAACAATGCGGAACAATAGATGGGAGATCACTCAACTGATTTTGGATCCAATGGTATAACACGGAAACCTGATGGCAGCAATGGGGCATCATCAGCAAAGGATTCATCAATGGGTGCAAACACAAGCTGGGCACATGCACCCACTGCATTTTCATCGATTCCACTGCAAAGCTGCAACCACAAGAGAATGTCATGAAGAGTGCCATGAGTTAGTGTTGGCTACAGTTTCTACCCTTTGTCAGAGACTCTACTTCTGTACATGTGTGGGCAATGCATAGCCAAAAGGTAACACTGATCAGGTAGTTTTAAGTTTTAACCCTTCAACTTGAGGATTTTTTTCAGAATATATGTATCAGGAGTGTTCTTGTTTCTTCAAAAGACTTCTTTTACTTTATTTTTTATTCAAGAGTCCTCCAATGGAAAGTTTAAATAATTTCCAGGCCTACGGTATATCCTGGATAGGAATTAGAGCATGCCATATGATTCTTGCTCATCTGCCAGTAAAAAACATGATCATTGATTACCTACTTAGGAAACAGGCGACAAACACCATAGTCTATCCCATAGTGCAGTCACATGCAGTGCAAAAGGGGGACGCACCTGCAATAAATACATGTCTCTAGATAAAACAGCATCATCTTGGGCAAGCCCATGGTTTTCCAGCCTGATCACCTCCAACAACTGTAGGTTAAGAAGGGATTAATGATAAGCCAACTGATGCAAGATTGATCCTCATCCAAATATTGGAGTGAATCATATAAAAAATGCAAAATTAGGTCAACAATCTTGCCACATCACTGGCTTTCTATTTGGACCACTATAAAGAGCACTAGGTATCAAAACTGAATTTTTTTGCACTTCTAGACTGGTCCAAATGTCCTTCAAAAAGGTAGTGCAATGGTATAGTTGTTGCCTCAATAAGAAAATTAGTTTCTACTTACCTCTTCATGTTCCACAGTATGGGCAAGGGGTAAAATGACCTGACTGCTTGGAAAGCCACTGGCTCTAACACTGGGAACTGAATAAGGGCTAGCCTTCAGAGATGAAGCAGAATAAGTATCGATTCCATAGTCAGCCCATTCAGAACGATGCTCCCTCAAAAAGCGAACAAGCAATGCAGGAGGTACATTCTACAAAGCAGAAAGAATATTAAGCAGCCAACAAAATACATAAACAGAAGCCACATGCTTAGATAAAAACTGCTAAAAGCCATTGCAACGTCTACATTTGGAAGTAAACAGAGAATTAGCCACAACTCTTCTATTTTAATGTCAGATAAAACAGCAGCATTTTACAGTTCCCTTTTACAATGTATACAGCTTCCTATTCCTGTAATCACAGGAGATGATCCAGTGATCCTGGATGCACATGACCTATGTAAAATTATCCAAACCAAAAACTGGCAGATGCTTAGACATGGGTCCCCTACTCCCTACCTTTAGGTGTGCGCTAACCATCAACTTCAATCGGGCTAATGGAGCTAGCCATCTAATAAATGATTATTATTCATCAAATGCGAATGGTGCATTCAAATATAAGGATTGTCATCCATCCAGTCTCAGGTAAGGATCTTGACAATCCATACTA
This sequence comes from Camphora micrantha, assembly GCA_003546025.1. Taxonomy (NCBI): domain Eukaryota; kingdom Viridiplantae; phylum Streptophyta; class Magnoliopsida; order Laurales; family Lauraceae; genus Camphora; species Camphora micrantha. The sequence goes on along the minus strand of QPKB01000007.1, from coordinate 28,946,241 downwards.
TGATTGTGAATCTTAAAAATATATTTAAGTACGAAATTATTGGCATAAGTTCTCCAAATGGCTGCATTGATTTCTCTTGTACAAATTAGTCTATTAGTGTCAGACACGATGACTATTTTAAGAAAATAAGACATCCTTTGTTCCATTCATGGTTTAAAATCGCGGTATAGGCCGACCCCAAAACCCAATACGGTATCGGTTGCGGTCATCGCGGCATGAATTTCTCTTTTACCCCAAAAATTTTGAAAAAAATATCCAAAAAAATCCAGAACATTGTAAAATGCTAAAAAACAATGTTTTTTTTTTCCCATTAGCAACAACTTTAAATCAAAAGATCGTTCCCCCTAAGTCATAACATCTCATATCCCTATCTTATTTGAAACTTTATAAATTTTATTTACAATTAAATAGATTTACATGTATACACTAAAATAAGTTGAAATATCACAAATTCTGTCAAAAGCAATTACAATTATGACTCATGAGCTATCTATTAGTGTTAAATTTAAGAAACTAAAGCTTTTACTCATTACTCAATAGATCTATGCCAAACTAAGAAGTCACAAGCATTTTAAATACACTCCAAACAAATTTGAGTCACTATTTTGCAATGATCTATAAGATTTCAACAAAAATCCCAATTTTCAAAACCCCAAATAGTAGATCTAGCCTCAAAATGTATAAATCAAAGAGAATGAGATATCTTTATAAAAAAAATAAAAAAATAAAAAACTCGTAATAATCATCTTGGTAGAGTTGCATATGATTTTTCCAGATGAAATTCATAAAAAATAAGAATTATTGATGGCTTGAAAGTGAAATAGGTGTTGAGAAAGAAGAAGGGTAACAACTGAAATGTTTGGAAGGAGGGAAAAATGAGTAGAAGAGGGGAAATGTAAATAAAATAAAATAAAATAAAAAGGTTTTAAAGATTGTCTACCGATATTTTGAAAATATTGGCCAGTATATTAGCTAAGACCAATATTTTGAAATATCGGCTGATAAATTCTGATAATTAAGAGATTTTTTGCCAAGCCGAACCTGCAACCAGTTCGCAGGCCGATATCGGAACATTATACACCAAGACCGGTATGTATCGGCCGATACAAACCGGTCTCAGCCTAGATTTTGAACCATGGTTGCATTTGACCTCATGCATCTTCGAGACAGTTATCTATATCATGAAATTTAACGAAACAAAACTTAAGAAACAGCCACTGTAGAATTAGTACGGTAGTCAAAAAGCTAGGCTTCAAAATATCAATGCCTAACACTGATATTTTATTATCTACCTGATTAACATTAATGGCCATCCCCTGAGCACAAAAAAGGTCATGGAGTTGTTAATCTGGGTTTTGGTCAGAGTTCATTAATCTGGGTTTGGGACTACCACATGTGCCCAGTTGTACAATCACCAATGGAAGTCCATGAGCTGTTAATACAGTCTCCTTCCAGAGAAGTACAAGTAGGAGACAGAGAAAAGGAAACGAAGAGGAATGTGATCTCATCATTCAAAAAGCAGGTTCTGTACAAAGTTAGTCCTGGGTTTCAAAAATAGACCTGAAGTAACATTGATGCCTTGGCACACAGCACACCACCTCCTAAAGTAGAGACCATTGTGGAAGAGTTGACATATGAACCAAGAAGTTTGCCTGGAGAAGAGTTTATGACGACTGTAACGTCCTCAACACCATCACTACCCATCAATGACCATCCATCATCCGCAAACCCATTCACAGCATCATTAAAACCCCTGAAATTCATTTCATGTGTTTCAATATCAAACAAGTGACAAGGTAGCAAGGAATACAGAATAATCAAATGAAACAATTGCTTGCAACAAACTGTCCAAAAGACCCACTTATTTGAACTTAGATATCTCATACGATGAGTACTAACATGAATTATATAACCAAAACTCTCATTGATATGAGATGTTCCAATTCTCCATTACATATAATGCTCGCAGTAGCCCAATTTTGTCCAAAGTGAGGACCATTGACATTGGCTATCCACTCAAGAGCCCACAATTGACAAAAGGACATTGAATTAAACAGTTGAGAACTATTAGAGCATGGCTCATCACATGATCAGGCCCAAATGGCTAAAGCTAAAACAGGGTCAGGTGCACCCAAACCATTGGTTGTTGAAGAAAGAAACTAGTTGTTCTTGATTGAGACATCACATGCATATGGATAGACAATTACCTGCTTAATCTCTGGCTAAATGTCCGCAGCACTGCAGGCTGACGCCCCCCACCATAAACAATTTCACCACTTGTCTCTTGAGCAATTTGCCTTATGTGACGCAATGCCTTCATATTGAAGATCATGGTGCATTAGTTTTGAAGTCAAGGAAAAACAAACAGTGATCATACATGCATTGTGCTGAGAAGCACTTACAGCCATTGTCATTTTCTGTGCTACAATTTTGGATGATTCATAGAGCGGTCGGAGCACTTCAGGCACACTCCAAGCCTAAATCACCATCACCAGAAAAGAATGAAAATGAGCAACTATTTCGAGTGATTACAGTACAAGAAGCTAAGCCATCATGTGTTCTTACATCTAGATCAACATGATCCACAATGTGAATAATAGAACCGCCACCCTCACAAGGACGGATCAGATAACCACTGGGAAGCATCTCTGCTCTAACAAAATTCGGAGCAGGTGGTCCCGCTGGACCACCTGTGGCAGGAGTCAGCGACCTCTCACAGATCTACAAACACATTGTAACTTTATCAGAATATTCCAAATAACTTTCAGGAGAACTCACAAGAAGAAGTCATTACAAATCCATATCAAGAAACTAATTTTTACAAGCCCAACACAGTGGCAGGCTTGAGAAAGTGGAGGCAACTGACAAGCTATTTCAATAGTTTGAGACAACTGGATAGTATATCCACTCTCCTATCTGTTTGAGAGGCACAATAATGACAGAAAAACTGCTAGTGGGTTCTCTGTTATGCCTTTTCGGCTCCCAATCATAACCAGGATCTACTGTGCTACTGATTGGAGCAGAAAAGGCACAAACTGATATAAGAACTAAAGGGGTTTCAGATTTCCCCAATGACTAAATGCACAGCAGAATGGATAAGCATCCATTTAATCTAAGTGGCAGATTTGGGGTAAAATCAACGACCCGAAGTAACACATTTTGTCGAAATGTCGTTTCACATTAACATGGGTCAATCATCACCCTTCCATAAGTACCAAGAAAGCACCAGTAAGGACTTTAGTACTTTACCACCAGACTGCCATCTTCCAGTCCTGTAGTGTATCTCATTGTCCAAAAATCACGTGCAGATGCCAATGTAGTAGGCGCATATGTCTGAGAACACAAACAATGTAAAAATTAGTCATTAAATTAATATATTATATGAGAACAGAACACAGCATTACATAGGAATGAGCTTAGTATAACTGTGAACTCATAACACCAAACCCAGATGGACAGTTGTTTAGCATCTGGGAATAGATGCTAGTCGATAGCAATTACACATTCCAGTTACACACACATGCACAGACGACACTGGTGTGCACACTAAAGTGAATCAATATTGTCAGTCTGAAAATGGATCTATGAACTGGAACAAACCTGCATGTAAATTATCTCTATAGTTCCTCCACTGCCGGTAGGAAGCACACTCACTACCTCAAGGCAACGGCAGTCACGGTACCAAGATGGGCGATCTTTGAGGGTTTCTGCAACCTGCATAAAATGATGAATGGATGTTTCAGACTGTACCACAATTGGTGGATGGAAACCGAAGTAAACAGAAGCTATGTTACCTTTGTGGGTTCTAAATTCACAAGACCACAGGCTCGTGCCGCAACACCACTACAATTGTGGGAAACAGCAACGATTCCAATAGAATCCGGACCAGGCTGAAAAAAGACCATCACAATATTCAGTTCACGGATCTGGGACGACGAAATCAGAAATGTATTAGAGCTTCAATTCTTACCTTCATCCCAAGCATCTGGACCCAGTCGACAGCAGTTCCGGTAGCCTTGGAAAGGAACTCTGCCAGGGTCTCCTCTGCAATTGCAAGGAGCCTGTCGGACAAGAACAGATGCACACAGCAAGCAGGTAGATCAGTAAATGAAGGGGAAAGAGGAAGCTTGTTAGCCAAATGCACTGAGGTTTGCTGAGCCTAAACTGGACAGGACAGCCATTAGTTATATATGTCTATTGAACATGTTTAACTATCTGATGGATGGTTGGACCATGGGAACACAGATGGGGCTTGACAAAGCTTAATTAAATAATGATGTTAATAGTAATTAAAAAAAAAGTACAAGATGATAGACTTCATTACCCCGCTGGGTTGTTGGCATCCCTTTGAGGATGCTGGGGTGTTGGGTTTTGTTGGTGCTGACCACTTGTGACCACAGACTCACAGCTTGTGTCCGTGGTCGCTACAGAAGCCTGCAAAAGAGTCAGCACAGTAAGTACAGTTTTAGGCAGTAAGCAAAGCTTTCAAACATATTTAATTTTTATGCTGAACGGTGAAAACACAATGCTAAAAAGAATTTGTAACAGATCAACAGCACCTTCAACATTTAAAACCAGAAATTCAAAATGTTGAAAAGAGAAGTGCAGAAAATTCCAGAACTCGGAATTGTAGCAAACCGCATGGTTTCCTAGCACAGGATTCCATAATGTGAGTCTATAGTTCCACAATTTAGACTGTTAACATGATGGGCCTCACTGTGGATGGGAGATGCCTCACAAATCACCCATAATAGAATAAAATAACCCTTCAATTGGTGGCCAACAAATAAAGTTTAAGAAAGGACACAGCTAGCCCACACTGAATAAAGAACAAGATAAAGTTTGTCAAGGATTTTTGGGGCATTCCACATTTAATGTGGGGAACTTTGTCCAAAAAATTCATTGTGGCAACCACCAAATCAACAGAATTTAAATCAGTGAAACTGGTATTCAAAGGAATCCGGCACTTCAGCAAAGCATGCTGTATTCCAAGGCCCAGACCCTAATTGATTCCTCTTCCTTATGAGGTAATTTAGGATTTGACAATTACAAGGAGAAAATATGGGATCAGGATAACTTAGACAAAGGCTACACTATAATTCATCTTCATCTTATTTGAGAAATCAGATAGATTCAACATTACAGAACTCAAGCTTGGAAACAGGAATAGAACCACAAGTGAACGAACCCAACTGTCTTGATAAAGAAAATTTTGATAGCGAGTCAATCCGTGTGTTTTTGCATGTGTACACGAGGACAAATCAGTCCAAGGATGAGTTAAAAAACAAGGAATTGATAGAGAACTGATATTTAGATTAACTTCTTTTTTAAATTTTTTCTGGAAGTGGAATTCTTTTTTTGCATATGCATACAGTATACTACCACCCACTGTAAAATACCATTTTTAGTTACTCTGTATGTTTCTCTTTTGATGAAATAATCTACTTTATCGATATTGTAAAATAAAACTAAAAAAATTCAACTCGGCTGTGATATGAGTTGGCCTTTAAATTTTGGTGCTTATGATGTTGACCCCCAATTCCAAAATTAGGTCATACAAAAGAGAAACTTTTGAGCCACCCACACCATGTTGAGCAAGCTTCTACTTCCAGATTTCCGTCTTTTCCATCAAAATCCAATAGACAATACGCGGCGAACAGTTTACACGAAAAAAAAAAATTGCCCAAAGATGCTTTTCAAGATACCCAAAATATCCTTTTAATAAAACCCGATCCAACAGAAACTAGGGTTAAGGTAAGTTGAGGAAAAAGGAGCTTCTTGATCTCTTGTAAATAGCATACATTGACAGAGAAATCCCATAAGGAATTTCAACTTTAATGGTTTGAATGAAAATTAAAAAAAGAAGTAAAAAAATAAGATTACAAGCATTCTTCTTAGAAGGGCTTACATTCTGCAGTTGTTGTCTCATATAACCATTTTCGTAGACCAACTGTGAGACCTGCTTCTGCAGCCTGTCATTTTCTTCCATTAACAACTTGTTCATGGCAGTCAGCTTCCTGTTCACTGTCTGGAGACGAGATGCTTCTTTCCGCTGCTTCTCACGACATCTACAAAAGTCCGAAAAAAAGTTTAGGAAAAACAAAAAAATTTAAGAAATCCCAAGTGTTTTTCTGCTGATAAGAAGGTACCCAAGCATAAAAGGCCAAAAGATAATAGACAAGTCAGGCAATTGCCACTTAGGCCAAGAAAATTTTGAATTTTCATTTTCTTTATAGGAAGAGAAACAGGTAACATAATGCTTACATGGAAGGATGCAACAAATATGGAGGGAAATTCTGAAGACAGATAAATTCATAGAGATTCAATCTCCTGGTGTTTCATTTTCCATAATCTACTAAAACGAAAATTCCTAAGAAATAAATACCAGATACAGTACTCATCATTCTAGTAACTACAAGTCTACTTTCACCCAAAAAAAAAAAAAACTACAAGTCTACAACCAATTCAAAAGTTTTATCAAACCACTACATTTTCAATATCCCAAATACAGATATTAACTATGATCACCAAAATAGATAATTCCACTAATTTTTTCACAAACTGAACACCTAAATCACACACAGATACCAACTCTATTACTTCATTTTCAATAATTTTCTTAATTTTCTCTAATTAGAACACCCAAAGAGAGCATTTAAAAAAACATGGAAAACCTCCAAATTTCAATTAAGTCCCAATTCTATCATTCACAAAATATATATATATATATATATCAAGAAGAAATTTGCACTTCATCTGCTCCTGACAGAAAAGAAGACAAAATAAATAAATAAGATAATCTAGCAACCACATCTAAAACTCTTGAAGTCTCTCCAATATTCAACCTTTAAAATTGCATTGTATTTCATTTGAAAACTGAAAAATAAAATAATAATAATAATGGAAAAGACCTTGTCCAAAGCAAAACAAAATAAAACAAAATCTTCAAAAAGAAAGCATTTAAAATCTCCAAAAATCAAACTGGCCAACTCTCATTCCATACATTCAAGAGGCCAAAGGGACCAAAAAAAAAAAAACCTTAAAATAGATGGCATTTAAAATCTCCAAAATCAAACGTTCCATACATTTTAGACAAATTGCAAACCAAATCTAACAAAGAAAACAAAACAAAACAAAAAAAAAAAAAAAATCCCCAACGGCAGCTGCAACAATAATAACACAAGCGAGCATAAACAAGGACCATATTTTGCTTGTTTTTTACCTTCGGTTCTGAAACCAGACTTTGATCTGCTTGGGCTCTATATTTGATAGTATTGGGCATTCTCTAATCAGTTGCTGACGACGAAGAGAGCTGGGCTTGGGACACTCCAAATACACCCTCTCCAGTGCCTCCACCTGCTCTGGTGTGTACCTCACGTACTTGCTTGCATCCATCTGCTTCACTGATGACTCCTTGTGCAATGTCAGCGCCATCACCACAGACCCAGGAAAATTCCAAATGAAACAGTGAAATCCCCAGAAACCAACTCCTTATTTCCCTCAAAATCCCAGAGAAAGCCTTACAAGTCCCCAACAGACCCAGAGAACTGACCAACAGCAAAAATCCCAAAGATGAAAGAACCCAACTAAAAACAGCAAACAATAACACTAAGTTCCCTCAAAACGTCCTGTGAACCCCTAAAAAGATGCTAAAAACAAATCCAAAAAAAAAAAACCCACCTCTCAAAACCCAGAAAAACCCAGATAGTAAAATCAGCCAACAAACCAAGAAAGCCCAACAAATACACCAAAAGGCCTGAAACAGAACAAAACCCAGGAGAAAAAAAACCCCACCTCCTGAAACCTCCTAAAAACCCAAAACAAAATAGATATGATTGGGGAACAAAACCCCAAGTAGATAAAAGGACTACTGGTTTCTGCACAAAAAGCACCTTCCCTTGCACTGCAGCTCCTCAGCTGGCTCTCTCCTTTAAAAGAGAGCCTCCACTCTCCCACATGACAGACAGCTTCCTCCAAAACACCCCACCTCCTTCTTTTCACTGTCTGCTCAGTTCTTTCCTCCACCTCTCTCTGAGTCCAAAACCAAGCTCTGAAAAAACAAAGCAATGCCTGCAACTTCCCTTCAATCAGTACCCATCATGTCAAGATGTTTGGGGAAAAGAACATAGAAGAGAAGAATAGAGCAACTGAAGCAAAGCCCAACAGAATAAATACAAAAATGAAGGAGCAAATGCCACCCAAAAGGAGAAAAAGATGGATTGTCAGAGAGGTGTGATGAGGGTAGCAGGTAGTCTCATGACATACATGGAAATGGAGGAAATGCAGCAAGAGATTTCATATGCAAAAGAAGCACTTGCTATCTTTAGTGCAAATTGACATATATTTTCTTTTTATCCCTTTTTTATCATTTTACCTGGCTGAGATTGCAGACACTGCTGCCTAGTGGGCAGCTCTGCTGCTGCTGCTGCTGTTTCTGAGGAAAAGTACAGCTCTCTTCAGCAAACCAAAGCCATCTTCTCCTCCCAGTCCCAGGCCTTACTACTGAAGGAAGGGGTTTTAAAAACCATGCATGCATGTGAATGTGATGTATGGTACATGGACATGGACATGGCATGGATCGGAGGCAATGACTATTATGTCATCCATTCCACTAAGTACTACATATTCTAACAAAAGAAAAAAGACAGAAGTTCAAAAATAAGGCCTTATTTGTAAATTTTCTTAGGCCCTTTGTCAATTTACTATTAAAATAAAATTAATGTAAAGCCTCCAATTTTTTCAAATAAGAGGTCACACCAAAAGTATGGCTGTACTGAAACACGATATCACCGCTAATTGAACCGAGATAGTTAGGATCGATCGATTTTATAGTAGATCGGTTGGATCTACAGTTTGAGAATCGTAGAAACCATTTAGATCAATCAGCTATCGGTTTGAGCCTCCTGTTTACCACATGAATCGAACCGACCAATATATTATGCAATTTGAGTATTTGATTATTTAGATTTTAGGATTTTATTTGAATGGCATTCAACAACTCATGCACCTCTTGCACCTCTTATGGGGATTCTCTTGGGCAAAAGATGGGATATCATCATTTTAAAATTTTCAATTTTTAATTTAATAAATTCGATCGGTTTGGTCTCAGTCGTCTCCTTTGATTGGACCGGATTGGTTAATTAAAAAATCGAAGGTTCAGCTTGGTAGTTAGCTTTAGTGCTAAACCGATCGAAACCGTCATGTACAGCCCTATTCAAAAGTACTCATCTTCAAAATTTCCTCATTTTTTTTCAAAAAATAAGTAAAAAATCAACCTCATTTATCTACTGAATGACAAAAAAACACCCACTTTTTACATAAAAATTCAAAATAATTTATTACAAATCCACTAAAACAAAATATCATCGTAACCCCCTTATATATTATATTTTCTTGATTTGAAGCTTTACTTTACTTTTATTTTGCAATAAAATTACCAAACAGACCCCTGGGGATATCTTTACAATTACAAGTGACCACTGCCTTTACTGTTTTTTACAAATAATTAATCATTTTTATTAATTTGAAAATCTCTGTTTACAATATTGAATATAGGGATCCAATGGCTCAGATTAAATGGTGACCAACTCTTACATGCTTTTGTTACCAGTCAGGGCAGAACAGAAATTCTCCTTGGAGATGCCATTATGTAATAAAAAAAAGTTCTTATTATTTTAGAGGGAGATGTAGAACGGCAAAAAAAAAAAAAGAAAAATCAAAGTTTAAGAGGTTTTCTGAGATTTCTGTGGGGCTAACTAGGGGTGTAACGGTTGGGTTAACAGGTTATTTTCAAAAACCGTTTAAAATTTCCGTCTTTTTTTTTTCTATATTTGAAAACCGTCAACCTCATTCGTGCAGACAATGACCGTAGAAAGCCGAATCGCGGTTAACATATAAGACGGTTCGGTTTCGGTTATTAATCCGTAAAAAAATTTGAATATTAATCCCTCAATATTATATTTTCTTGCATCTTCTTTTTTTTATTTTAATATACAATAATTTCCTAACAGTCCAGTCAATTTTGCGAAAAATTACAACTTATGTATGCGAAAATTTTCATACAGTCCCCTTTTTCATTTTATTTATTTTATAACGGTATTTACAACCGTGTGCGGTTCCAAAACCTCATTTTACAGTTCAGTTCGGTGACCAATCGCAGTGAATGCTTATAGAAAACCTTACAGAAATTCTCCTTGGAGATGCCATTATGTAACGAAGCGGTTTTTGAATTTCATTAACCGTAACCGAACCGTGGAATACAGTTATTAACCGCGGTTCGGTTCAGTTCGGTTAGACAGTTTCTCGGTTTTTTTTTACACCCCTAAGGCTAACCCCTGCCCTATGCCCCAGATAATATTGGAAAGAGGAAGGACTAGAAAATTGTTGTTAGGACCATTATGTAGAAAATAAAAAAATATGGGGGGGCTAATGTAAAAGAATATCATAAAAATTTGCATAGCGTAAAAGGGTTGTTCAAAAATTTATAGGAGGGCCATGAACCCATGGATTTCTTGTAGTGGTTTTGAAAGATCTATTTAGAGATTTTAAACCAAGCCAATTTCAAGACAAGCTTTAGTTTTCGGTTTCCCAATTGACTCCTCCATGTCTATAGCATATTTATATATTTGTTAATGAGGAGATATTTATGTGCATCCATTCCTCACTATGTTATAGGTGAGGGACAACATAGTAGGACTGACTTTATAACACATTCGAACTATCCACACACATGGAACTCCCTTAAATACATTAGACTCATTGAAATTTCACCTATTCAAAAGAATTGGACCGTTGAATTGAGGATCAATTTTTTCCCTTTAATATAAAGTCATTAAGTTTGTGGGCTACGGATAAAGGGGTTATAGAGGCATGAGATTAACTCCAAATTTGATATATGGTCTTATCCAAGACGTCTCTTCCCATCCCCTACAAGTCTCATGATCAGTGGGTCCCATTAAGTTTGTCCCTCACTAAGGATGCACTGGAATATCCCCTATTTATGAATGTTGTGAATGAAAATAAACTTTCGTTTAATCATGTTTAATTTTCTTTTAAGATGTTTTATTAGATAAAACACTTAACAACTCTGCCCACGTCCATTGCGAGGCTGTTTTAGTGTCATATAATCCCAAACATGCCATGGAGCAAGGTAAGCAAGGGGATGGGACAAGTGTTAATACAAAGGTAATAAACATAATTAGCTTGTGTTGGGTTTATCAGCCTTTTCACATAAAAGCATTGAGTTTAGTTCCAACTGGGTTGGATTGGAAGGCTTTTCATTTTACTTCATAATGGAAAAAAATAGATTTAGCCAACCTCTCAGAATTTTGTCTTTTTAAGTGATCTAACTACAACAAAAGAGCCAATCCATTGGCAGCTCAGCAGTAGGGATGTAAATGGGTTGTGTTTGGGCTAGTTATTTATTGGAATCGTAACCGCAATCTAACCCAATAAGGTTTTGGTTTCGAAACCGGTTCTAGCTTTGAATTAGCAGAGATGTTTCAAAACCAGTTCCATTTTTTTATTGTTTTAGTTTTATTTATTTATTTATTTTTGCTAAAACATAAAGCATAGGTTTATATATATATATATATATATATATATATATGCTAGAACCAACACCAAGAACTAAAGTTTCCTGATGGCATTTGACATAACTATGGCATACTTATTATCTATTTTATAGAATATGAGGTTTTTATACATCAAATGATTTACATCAGTCCATAGGTTGGACCCTAGGTGGTTCAAAAACTTGACCCATTTTTTAGCTTTTAGATCCAAAAAGTGATTTCAGAATTAGTCTCGAACGCTTCCCGGAACCTAATTTAGGTTACAAACCCGACTTTCCTTTGGTAGTGACTGGCGAGGGACTTGGTTGAGCGTGTATAGGAAAATGCAGGGAAAGGGGTGGAGGTGGTAGCGGCGGCAACAAATTAAGGTGATTAATTGATAATAGATTAATAACCTTGGTTATCTATAAAACAAAATGACCACTAGTTTTGTAATTGAGAGAAAATGTGGGTTCATAAAACTATACATGCTTAAAACGAACAGACCAAATAGACAGACCAAATAGACGTACAAGAATGCAAATCATCAAAGCATAGGCCACATTGTATAATTAGTGGGGTAGTGTACAAACTTCAAAGTCAATGGTGGAGCCTAGTCACATCTTACTACTATGATGATTTGCATGCAATCGGTTCGGTTTGGGCGGTTAATCGTGGGTTCAAACCGATAACCGACCGATGTAAGGCGGTTTTAATGATTTTCAAATCGTTGACCGAACCAATCTACATAAAATCGATCCGAACCGAACGGTTCGGTTGGTTCGATTCAGTTTTGTAGTGATACTGGATTTTTTTTTGGAATACTAACTAATTTTGTAATTGAGAGAGTGTAGGTTGATAAAACTATGCATGCGTGAAACAAACTGACTAAAAAACAAACCAAATAGACGTACAAGAATGCAAATCATCAAAGCATGGGCCACATTGTATAATTAGTGGGGTCGTGTACAAAATTCAAAGTCAATGGTGGAGCCTAGTCACGTCTGACCATTATGACGACGGTGGTAAGAAACATGGATCTGTGGGCCTACAGGTGTAGAAGCGTGTGGGCCACTCGAATAGACATTTGGGTCCGTCTTCATCGTTCCAGTGTAATGAACCCAAAAGCCTGCCAGATAAGTCCATCTGAGTGGGCCTTCATATCTGCATGTGATGATGTGACGATAATGATGATATTGGATGAAAAGGGAGAGTATTTTGTGGCCACCCATCAACTGATATAGAGTCTCAATCTTGTTTTTTTTTATCAAATGGCTAGTGTTGCGGAGGGACCAATTTTTATTAGAGTAAAGTTTGAAAATATAAAATCGATTGGGATCCTATTCATTTTGAGCAACTCGAATTTTTTGAATTGCCGCCACTCATTGATATGCATGAGAGCATCTCAGTCGTACACATGGTAACTAGTATGTATATCGAAAAATATGGTAAAAGATGGTTTTACATAAAGCTACACATAGGCTATTCGAATCGGTTTAGCACTAAAACTAGCTACTAAACCGAACCTATCAATTTTTTAATTAAACAATCTAATCCGACTGATGGAAAGGACTTAGACTGAACCAAATCGAACCAAACCGAATTCGGTCGGTTAAATCATTTTTTTAAACTAGAAATCGAAAATTTCAAAATGATGACACCCAAATCCTTTACATTTATCCCAATGTTTAGGGCAAAGATAAAAATCCATATCGACTATAATGAAACTCTAAAATTTAAATAGTCAAATGCTCAAATTACATAATATACTAGTTGGTTCGGTTTAGGCGGTGAACGAAATGGTTTTAACCGATAACCGACCGATCTAAGCGGTTTCTACGATTTCCAAACCGTAGACCGAATCAATCTACTATAAAACCGATCTGAACCGCCCGATTCGGTCCGGTTTATCGGTGATATTGGATTTTCTGTGCAACTTTAGTTATACAAATGCAATCAACTATTGAGTTTACTCTTGAACGGACATTATAAATACTTCTCAGTATTTCCCCTCAAACGGAGCCCACTCTTCAATACTCCCCATTAAGTTGAATCTAGTCTGTGCACTTTTGGCGGTATATCGTTTTTCCGCACCGAGCAGTTTCTATTATGATTCAAACTCATGACCGGTTAACACTAATGATGATGATGATGATGAGGTGTTAATAGAGCCAGATAAATACTCTTCACTATCCCCTCTGGGTGGAGCCCACTCCTCAACAGAATGCTTGATTGGAAAGGCAGGGGGGGCAGTCATATAGGACCCAGATTGGGTAACATCTGCACAACCAACTGGTAGAAAGAAGTTATGACTCACGAGTTGTACAATAGTAAACAGTAGTGAGGGCAGGGATTAAGGTAAGAAACAACAAGGCACTTGTCTGTACCAAAAGCAAGATCCATACAACCAAACAAGCATATAAAGTTGATTTTGCCTGTGAAGGGGGCTTCATCCAACAACAAAAGAACACGAGGTTATAGCTAGGCCATTACACTGGAATAATTAAAGTTCCTCTCCATTTGGCCTATCCGCGACGCATGCTTTGACATTGTTGCAGTACAGATGGTAACAGATATATGGGTTTTTCAAAAGAAGAAGAAGAAGGTGGGGCATTTGATAGGCACATATTGCATGCATATCTCTAGCTGCATAAGAAGTGGTTTAAATTTTCCCTCCCATCAGTTTCTGTAAATAACATGGCTTTACATTCAGAATATATTATTCTCTTGCTTCGAAATGATCTCCTGTGAGATGCAATGCAATTGAAAGCATGATCAGAAGAGGTTTAGAGTTTGAAACGTCTCTTTAGGCATGTTTATTAACATTCGAGGATTAGTGAGGATTCTAGACATTGATATTGATGTGTATCAATGCGTGTAGCTTAGAAAAATTGAAACCAATGCATCAATTTGTAAAATTAAGGATTTTTAAATTGTATGGAGGAGGTCCGACCTATAATTCCTAAAAAATGAGGATTTACGATTTAGAATTACCAAACATGGGGTTTCCACAACTTAGCGAAAAAACTGGAGAGGAATTTTTGAGGATTTGATTGTCAAGCGTGACCTTTGAGATTTCTTGCCTCTATTCAAAAAATAAGAATCATTTGATCAAGAGGGCACTGATTAAGAGACTTAGGGCGCCTTTGTTTTGGTTAGGCAGGCTTTTTCCTCTTTATGGAAAAAGAGAATTTTCGACCTCCCTCATAGAAATACATTTTTGTGAATTGGAGAAAATATATATATATTATTTCAACAGAATTGTGAGAAATATAGCTCGTGTTATGCTTTTCCTTACAGAAAAAGTAGCCTCATCAAACATGTAAAATTTTCATCATAATAAATGGGCAAATACTCCATGCCTTCTATGAGGAAATGCAACTTAACAAAAGTGCCCTTAAAGTTTTCTAGATCAAAATAACCAGATTAAGTAGGATGGATCTAGATTTTGCATGATCAATCCAAGGGCCTATACTCAAATAAATGTCAAATATGATTTGGTCCTAAGCAACAATTTGACCAACACTTACCTTGCAAAAAAAAAAAAAAACAATTTGATTAATCGAGAAATTTGCCTAAGCAAAATTGAAGGTAATATTTATTGGAAAATGCTTCTATGAGAGTAACTCTCACATTATTATGAGAATAAGGGAGGGTCATTTGATCCATATCCAATGCCAACAGCCAAAATATGAGTGTCCCCCTACTCTCATAGTAGTGCGAGAGCAGCTCTCATAAGAGCATTTTCCATATTAATAAGGTTAAAGTGTCCAATATGAATAACTTTGATCAAACAAATATGAATCCCAATTATAAGAAGTCAAATATTAGCAACTAGCAAAATGATACTTTCGACAACATAAAATAGTTCTGGTTTTAAATGTACAAGGTGAAAATTGATCAAGGTTCCATCCATGACTAAGACTAATTTTCCACGAATTTAATCCAAACGGCTGTTTGGGGCTTTACTAATGGAGTTGAGTGGAGTAAATGTTATTTTGAAGAAATAATAAAAAAATAAGTGGGTTATGATGGTATTTTATTTTTAGTTGTTTGTGATTGAATCTTTTTTACTTTTTTATTGAAAAGTGGAGTTTTTTTATCTTTTAGTAGAGAAATGATGTTACTTTTTGAATTTTTTGAAAAATATGGTGGAAGATTTGAATTAAAGTGTTTTGGTGGAATTTTGTTTTTATAAAAATTGGGGCTTTACCTTACTTGACTCTAAGGGTAGAGTTGTCAAACAAGCAGTAAATTGGAACTCCAATTATAACCATTTTCTTATCATCTTCTTTTTTAGTTTATTCACATCTAAATCAAAATGAAAATAAATCAAATCATTCTTATGGATAGTTCTCTCCACCTATTTTTTTCCCATATCTAAGTGATTTCTAAGACTATTTTCTCCTTTCATCTTCTTTGTATTTTTTTCCTTACATAAGGGCGTGTTTGTGCAGCCAATTTTCTTTAGAAAAGTGAGGATAGCTAAAATTAAATTTCATGCTATAGTAAAATTTATGTTTGGGGCGGCCATTTTTCCTTGCGGAAAAGTGCAAAAATGGGCTAGATTTTCCACGACTCCTCGGAAAATAAATTCCTATGGAGGGTGGTCAGGATTTTTTTTAATTTTTTTCGAAAGATGAAAATTTTTGCTAACTAATTTTCCGAGGTGTGTACATAAATATTAAGTTCATGTAGTTTCCATAGACAAGGAAGTCCATGCTTCTGCTTTTTCACAAAAAAAATGTCCAATTTTTTTTCCTACTTTCACAGAAAAGTAGTTATACAAACATACTCTAAAAGGTTTGTTGCTCTCATATTTAATCTGTCTTCATTTCTCTTTCTTCATTAACAGTGATCCTTTTCAGGCAAATAAGAAAAGGAGGCAATATCAAATGAAGACAATTTGAATTCTACTTTCATTTCTAATATGAATCAATTAAAGTTTTAACTTGCATAAATATAACAAACTTGCATAATTTTCAGTAGACAGGAGTATTTCCAAATCAATAGAACGAATCCTAGTAGGGACGTGTATATATGGTGCAGTGGAGTTAGGTTTAGAGTGCAATTGGGTAGCTCCTTCCCTTAAATACAATTTTGATATAAAAATATTTTTTTGTAAAGGGTTACAGTAGACTCTCAAAGAATTAAAGAAAATGAGTGATTTTGTGTCCAAATCCTACTACATACATCTGAATGTATGTTTTCATGAGAATTGTGAATTCACATAGATGTTGAGTTAAAAAAAAAGGTTTCCGGGTTTCCGGAAGAACAATAAATCATAGTCGTTGAGTTGTAATTCAGAAGTTAAGTAACTAGTTTAATCTCAAGAGGTAGCTCAGTTGGCCTAGGACCACGGTTTGCACCTAAAGGCTGTGAGTTCGGCCTGACACTACCACACTGGGGCTACAGGGGAGTTTATCCGGCTTCCCTCTAGGCCCAGAGGGATTAGTCCAACCTAAAGAATTAGGAACCCTCCAACAGATGAAAAAAAAAAAAAAAAAAAAAAAAAAAAAAAAAAAAAAAATGTAGCTAGTGTCAAGTTGAATTATTGATTTTCTAAACTATATTGAGAAAACTTTATTGTTTCATTTTATTTATTTTTTTGGATTTTTTTTTTTTTATGTTTACTTTACACTCTTTTACTTTCATATGTAATTCAAGCTATGTTGGCATATTTAGAATAATATTCTATATATTTTGATTGTTTTTTAATAGAAGATTACCTATTATGCTATGGGGTCCGACTCTTTATAGGAATTTCTAAGAGATATTGGAGAGTTTAGAATGCTGAATTTTCGGAATGCGACTTAGTTCCTTGTTTCATTCGTGTAGGAGTTCGTCATTGAGAGTTTTATTCATCATTAATTCTATGAATTTCTTATTTCATGGCTATTAGAATTCCTTACAGAGTTACACCTGCATGTGATTTGTGTATAAAAAGTTTAAGGGATTTTTAAGAAAAACTAAACTTAAATTATGATTAGACAAATTTATGAAGAGAAATAATAAAACTATGACAGTATTGTTCGTATTTTCTTTTCCAAATTGTCCCATATCGTCACTTCATAGCAACGAAAACCACTTCTTTCACATTTGTCTTTCAAACATCCTTCCCTGACCATTTTCATCACCGATCGCCAATCTTATCGCCTCTTTTCTCATCTTTCACGTTCAATCTCCCCTCCTTTTTTAGAACAACACTTCTCTTTCTCTCTCATTAAACTTTTAGACCCCAAGTGGAAGAAGACGAGGTAAAAGGTGATTTTTAGAAATATTGGAGTTATAGGTCTTTGATGATATAGTCAATGAGGGTAGTTTGGTATAAAAAATACAAGGAACTTTGCTATAGTTTTATTATTTTTCTTAATAAATCTATTTAGTTAGAGTTTAAGGTTAACTTCTTTCATAAAAATCCCTGAATTCAAATGCATAGATATTATAGCACATTAAATTATATAATCTTAGCTACATACTCATCAATGTATTGATACTATATACATGCGCATATGAGTCCGGACCTCCAATTTCAATGAAACAGAAAAATATTGTTTTGGCCTATTCCAGAGCGCCACCACCTATACAAAATGTGATATTAGCTAATTGCACACTCTCAATTTCCTTCTTGGAATGGAAAAAGTAAAGATGATTTTTATATATGAGCTTGAGGATAAGCCAAAATAAAAAATAGGAGATCCGGGCTCATACGCATCCTACATAGTCACAAAATGCAACACTCATACAGTGGGTTCACCTTTAGCAATTACGAAATGCATAAAATTCCTACATAATAAAATGTTCAAACAAATATATATAAGTTTTATAATTTTCAAGATATGGAATCTACTCCTCTCCAATATGAATCCATGTGGGGTCTCACACAGCCATAAAATGCATATATAGTCACATGGGGGGGCCCTTGTTTGATATGAATCTCAGAGAATCTCAAATGCTTGTGAGGATTTGGGGATGCTTGAATTTTCATATTTGAGCATTGTTGAAATTCCTATTTCTAAAAATTATGCTTAGAAAATAATGAGTTTTTGACAGGAATTTCAATATCCCTCAATAGCTTATATTTCTGCAAAAAAAAAAAAAAAAAAAAAAAAAAAAAAAAAAAGAAGAAGAAGAAGAAGAAGAAGAAGAAGAAAATAAACTCAATGCATTTTCAAAATATTAGAAATCACAATAACATCTACAGCTATGAGTACTGGATATATATGATCATTTTGCACATTAATTTGATCAACTAAAAGAGGATTGTATCTTAGATTCATGGGCCTTCTATTTCCAATTCAAATTGTAGTCAACCAAATCACTAGTGTTTCACTGTAGGGTTGCAATATCTAACAACCCCACATGATTCTAGTTCAAGATACAAAATTTTAATCGACAGAATCTTTCTTGTAAGATCATGAGCTCTTCAATGGATATTTGAGATATATAAACTTACACCAACCAATGTGACGCTTAGAATCCTAGTTGAGTAAACAAGAGCTCTACTTACTAGTTAAGGTGAAAAAAAGAAAAAGAAATCAGCAGTATCAACTTGAGCTCATGACTTCAAACAAAATAAAAAAACTGGAAAGTATCTTTACAAAACTGAAATTATCTTATATTACTCCAATGACTCAGGATCATTGGGCTTGAAACAAATTTATGGTATATGAATTGTGATCTAGGCAACACTATTTTGTGGAGATTTACCAATTATGTACTATAATTTAGGCTATGCAAATCATAGGCCATATGGGTCCCATGGTCCACGGCTTACGTTTAAACTATCATGTTGTAAAACAAAGTTAATAATGCAAAGTAAATAGAAAATAGTAAGGGCCTATTTGTTTGCATTAGAATGCCTCCAATGCCATGATGGGATGGACTCAATTGAAGAATGATTAAAGAGGCAAGTGTGACATGAGGAGAAGGGTGAAGGTTATAAGATAGCAATGTAGATAGGACTTTAACTATCTTATAATTTGAATACTAGGGTGATGTTTGGGTATTTATTTCTAATATTCTTGATTCACTTTCTATCAAAAGGGAGGTTATTTGATAATGATAGTTAATTATTCATCTCAAACTTACGTTTTTAACTACTTATGACAAATCACAAAATCATTTATGGGCCCCATCTGGATGCATGCCAATTCTGATAAGTGCGCCATACTTGTGCAAAAAATGAGAACCACCTGATCAAATTTATTATTATTCTGATTACTTTAAAGCTTAATAATTCTTGACCACTGATAAAATGATGGAAAAAAACCCTATAGAACGTCAAATTGGACTTGGTGCTACAATGCATGGGCAATAAGTGTAAAAGATTAGGACTTGATCATGTTAATCTATGTGATATATGAGATAGAGAGAGAGGACTTGATTATATTAATCTACTTGATTATATTAATCTATGTGGCATATGAGAGAGAGAGAGAGAGAGAGAGAGAGAGAGAGAGAGAGAGAGAGGACCTAATGCATAGTGAAAGAGAAATGATCACATTCCCAAACTCATTAAAGCAATTAGAAAGCATCAACCAAAAGTAATTAGCATCCAAATGAGATGACACTAATCACTTTGTTCCCAAGTACCATCCCTACAGCTGGTTAGTTTAAACTTTAAAGACATGACTATGGATCTCAACTGTCCAATCGCTGGGCCATCTCTATGATGAGCATTTGCCTAGAAACTCTCCACTAGGATATTCTACTTATATCCCATGCCTTTTTTCTGGACAGTCATGAAGGTTCATGTCTATATCACATGAGGTAGGCCATGGATAAGATGGGCTCATTTATGTTTGTGTTATTGGACTCCCAAAGAGTTGCCCTATTAATTCTTAAAGAGAACGGTGGGATCTGATCCATTCATTTTTATGGACACATCCTGACCCCCGAAGAATTCAATGGATGGATAAGTTTGTAATGTTCAAAATCCATCCGCAATCATCCTATTATATCAAATTTTTAAACCCAAAGGGTAACTAAGTTAGACTACGATTAAGAAATCATGCACTCTTTCAATAGGCTACTTTCCCATACAAAAGCCTGAATTTACTTGGTGTTGTGGGATGATAAGGACTTTGTGTATTGGAAAAGTCGAAAATGACACTTTTGCCCTTTTGAATTCTCGGATATTAATATTTGAAATGATAATTAGCCCGGGCATTCTCAAATTTTATTTTGAGGATAATAAAAAAAATAATTAAAAAAGAATACTTGCAACCAAATATGCTCCAATTAAAATTTTGAAAATCATCTTCCGAAAGAACTAATTGGTCCCAAATGGATGTCGGAACCGAACTCGTCGAAAACTTTGTGTGTTCCGGTGTAGGATAGACTTACGAACTCGCTGTGAATGCTCTCAGATCTACTAGATAATCAACTAAGGGTTCTCATCTCCCCTATATAGAGCAATCCCTAGGAGTCACGACTACTACGAATTCTACCTCTCCTGACTAGTATAGAAATCCTGCTAATCGAAAGTCTGAATTTGATAAAAATTCTACCATCAAGGGTTTGATCCTTATATGACTCAATCAAATCAAGATTTATTAGGAGTTCATCCGGGATACACTGCCCGACTCGATCTGACGTGGGCCACACGATTTTCCTAACATCAGCCCCATCCCATGATGAAGCCATATATTGTCATTGGGTGAACAGCTGAAATGAAGGAGCGAGCGACACGGTGAAAGAACAAAATGATGATATCATATGGTATGCTATCCGTTGCGAGGTGGTGAAAATGGGATTTCTGGCGTTGCCCGAAACAAGACGACAAGTGGTCCCCACCCTCTCCCCACATATAATATTTGTACTATGTGTAGGCGTGCGGAAAGCGTAAGAAAGTAGATTCCTTGTCCTTTACGCTTGGATCTTTTTCATTCTCTCTCTCTCTTTTCATTTTCTCCCTCTCTCTTCTATGAAGTTGTCGACGCACCAAGGCCCAAACCCCACCAACACCCATGTCAAATGTTAACTACTTACTAAAGTTAGGTTTCCTTCCTAGTTCCTACCACCCCTTTCTAACACCACATCTGCAGTGAAAATCACCAACATCTGTAATTCCATACTAGCACAATAAGGTCATGAGTTCAAGTTTTGCAAACTAACGCATTTTTAACGCGAGAATTTGTCAAACTTGGAGTCTCATATTGACCCAATTCCATCATTGACCGTCGCTAAAATATTTACCCACATTATCTACAGTGAAGACTAGCGGGGGCCAGTCATGGTGCCGCTATAAGTTATAGCGGTGGCCAACCAATTTTTTAACGGCGGCCGTGTATTGATCCCCATTTGAATCCACCAGATTAAGAGT
Source organism: Camphora micrantha (assembly GCA_003546025.1). Taxonomy (NCBI): domain Eukaryota; kingdom Viridiplantae; phylum Streptophyta; class Magnoliopsida; order Laurales; family Lauraceae; genus Camphora; species Camphora micrantha. The sequence goes on along the minus strand of QPKB01000007.1, from coordinate 28,924,362 downwards.
TGTTGGAAGTTTATTCGCAACACACTATCAGGCTTGATGTGGAATATATCGGCCCCATGATAGTCGGGCCACAAAAGCTCCCAACATCTCATGCACACAATATCAAGTGGATAATGATCCCACTCGTAGGTCATTCGGTGAGACACTTTACATTCATAGAATAACCGAGGGATTAATTTCTAGTTGTAGCTCTAATAGTGAACGACTTAGGTGACTGTGTTTGTAGGTGGGTGCGTGAGTACTTTTCTTACGAGAAAAAGAATACATCCGAATTGTAATTGGAGTGAAATTAAGGACATTATTTCGCAAAAGTCTCATGCATGCGATATCAAGCAATATTGTTTTCAAGCATTTAAAAACATGAATTTTTAGCAATATTATTTGGCTGGTTCTGTTCCACCAATGAATTTAACTACATTTGACACTTATCCAACTATATTTAGCACGTAAGAAGGTCCACATAAGAAATCCTTAAGTAAAGTCCAGCAGTGGAAGTGTAAACCCAAACCCAAACCCTAAATTCTTAGGTCAAGTTGGCACAATTTTTTATCAGTCTCCACTCAAACCTTGTTGACCCGGATCTGACATTACCAAGTTTGAATCCGGTTAGGTTGGTGGGCTAGCTGGGTGAGGAACTGTTACTCCAACAAAACATTAAAAAGTTTTAAATCCTTACTTAGGGTCAATCAGATTACTTATTAAATTACAGATAATGAAATCTTAGCTGAGGACCATAAAATGCATTACTGTAAACAAAACTTAATTAGATTATATTTAACATAAACGAGTCTAACCGGTCGCCACTACATTAATAAGTGGGTCACTAATTATGAATTAATTTATCTCAAATCCCAGAAGATGGTGGAATGGAGTTATCATGAGTGGGAGATTACTGGAAATAAAAGTTTCTTAAGAGAAAATTATGGGAAATACAAGCCTCTTAGTCTTTTGAAATTTATCGCACCGACGGAGGGTTTGTTTGTGGTAATTAGCTGTATATCATTCATAAATTAGTGAGGAGTCTTCCATTAACCAAGCAAGATGTGTAATCAAGATTATTTTAAGCACTGACTTTAAGTGATAAAGCGTTTATCATACACTAATCTAAGAATTTCGTTGTGATCAAGTACCAGATTTTCTCAAAGTTAATGACATAGTCAAGTTGATTTAATTTAACTAATCAACTTGGAGGTGATGTGACATTAGTGTCAATTGTCGGAACATGGTGTTTGGTGTTTTAAGATGGCCTTACATGTGGGCCAAATTGGCCTATTAGAGACATATGAAGATCAATGACAACATCTTTCTTTATTCTATTAAGAATAATAAAAAAAAAGTTTATCTTTTTGTGTGTGTTAAGGAGTGGGCTCTACTCAGGGGATAGTATAGTATTGAAAAGTATTTATGCAGCCTCTACCAAAACCTCAAGATTTGAGTACTAATAGTTAAGCTAAGGGAATTTAAGACGGTATCCGAGTTAACTGGTCGCGAGTTCGAATCACAGGAGAACGACTTGTTACTAAAAAAAATGTGAATGTCACCAAAATTGCGCCGACCGGATTCCACCTAATGGGGAGTGTTGAGGAGTGGGCTCCAACTGAATAAGAGTATTGAAAAGTATTTATACCGTCTCTACTACCACCTTTAGGTTTTGGCAGAAATAGTTAGCTAAAGAAATTTTAAAGTGTCTGTTTCTTTACCGGAATTTATGACTAAAATTCAAGAGGGTGGGGTTTTTTTGGATATGATGTGACATCTTGTCTCCCGGCATTTGAAATGCTGTGTTTCTTTCATTAGAGTTTCAAATTCCAACCACCCAAAAGACTTGGTGGAATTTTTGGAATTCCACCCTCTATATCATTTGTTGGAATGGAATTCCACCTAAGGGAACAACTTTTGGAGAATTTGAAATTCTCCTAGACATGAATTCTTAAGAATTCTGAGAGATAAGATTTTGTTAACACACAAGAAGCACAAATAAACTACCTCCAAACCAGAAAACCAATCGAGAAAGTTATTAATCACACACAACTAACATCGTTAGGTTATCTTTGGGCTAACTCATTATACTTCCTAATAGGGTCATGTCAAAGTGACATTTTATCATAAAAACTGAAGCCACATCAATAATCAGGGGTGGACCCTTGGGGGCGGGGGTCGGTGGTTTGGGGTTCTCTACTTTGGCTTTCATCAATGCAAGAGAGATTTGGACCTTTGAAAGCTCCATTCAATATCATGGCATTAAGAAGAATACCCTAAATCCTAAACCTGAAAACCAACCACAATTGTTGTAGAGTAACAACTATCCATCACTTGTTGCGACTGTTGTGGGAGTTAGCCAAATACTAATACCAAAATGTTTTTTTTTTCTTTTTCTTAGTATCCCAGCTTAGGAAGGTCCAGGCCCGTAGCCTTCTAGAGAGGGGGCCCCTGGGGTGAGGGGAATAAACATCGGATGAGGTGGGGGACCCTTTGACAAGAGAAGTAGATCTTTGGCGAGGTATTACAGCTTCGAGTGAGGAAAAGTGAACAGACAATTAAAAACCGACGCATCTTACCGCTAGGGTAAGAGGCCGTTCTTTGTATATCTAGGGTAAGAACTGGCACTTCTTAAAAGTTAGTATCTAAACACTAATTTACGAATGGAAATTGGTCCTGAATATCCTATTCTAGGGCTAAATTATGGATGGATCCAGGTTTGGGTATGAGTCTAGGAATACTATTGAGTTTGGACCCAAAGCAAAAATGCAAACTGATTTCATTCATAACAAAACCTTTGAAACTGCTTTGCCAGGAATACAAAAATTGGCCAGCTCCGACAAGGTTATTTGATTTGGACTCAACTCGACTCTACATACTCATGTAAAATAATTTAAGTCGCATGTAACTTGACCGAGTCTTAACTCAACTCAATTGAGGCGGTCCTATTAGGTGATTGAGTCAACCACCATCGATCCCGAAATTAAAACTTTGCACTGTTTGGGTAAAGTAGCCATCACTTTGGGTCACAATTAAGAGATAAAGTTAAATGCTGATTTCCAAAATTGTAAATCTCCCCAAGACACTAAATTTTGATTGAATATACTAAAAGCCAATCTGTGGCTTAGGTCAACCTGCACCAACCATCACTTTTGGTTACAATTGAGAGTGTTGGCCACCCTCCTCCCTTCACTCTCAAGGATCCAAGGTGAGATTGTCATTAGCTTTAGCTAAAGAGGAATGTGTGAAAAGGCTGTAGAGAGGGAGGAGGGAGAGAGAGAGAGAGAGAGAAAAAAAGGAAGGAAAAAAAAGCAATTGACTTTTTAGGTTGCCTAAGGTTGACATAAAGCTTTTTATCTTGAAAGCATCCCAAGCATGAAGCCATTGGCTTAGCCCTCTCCTTGCAACAATCAATGGCTTATGATGGGGGGTTTTTGGAAGAGTCAATGGGCTAACACAGACTCACTTGGTGTCTGCTTGTCTCCTTGGAGGGGCATGATGAAAGCTCATGCCTCCTTTCCTTTTACTCTCTCTCTCTCTTTTTCATGCCTTTGGAAATGGCCTTTTTTTTTTTTCAAAGGGAAGGCACATGTTTTTGGGCTTGGCCCACCCCACAATATGGCCTGATGCACTCATGCATGCCCCAGATATGTTGCGTGATTTTGAAAATTTTTACTAAAGTGGTGGTGCCTTTCCACCCCTGAAATGGCCTTGGCCTTTGTGGAGGGTGGTCCCCACTTGTCATGCACCTTAAGGGGTGACAGAATACTATGTGGACCCATCCAAATGGCACAGGCATGCTCTTAAAAATCTGTGCCTTTGCTTGCATTTTACACCTCAGCATCTCTCTCTCTCTCTCTCTCTCTCTCTCTAAAAAGCCACATAATTTGGGAAGTGTGGACCAATGCATGGCTTGAGGGGCCAAGGGGGTTCAATGGATGAAGGTTGCAAAGGGGTTAGGAGGGGTCCAAGACAAACAACTAAGAGAATAATCTAATCATATCATTGTTTTAGGAAATTGAATATGGTTAAAATATTGTATATGATTAGGGTTTGTTTTAAAATATTATATGAGATTTTAGTATCAAAACCATTGAATGGATGAGAAGGAATCTATGGTTTGAGGCTAGGTACTTAGATGGTAGTGCTTATTTTCAACATGCTCAAACATTCCCTTTTCTCAGGCACTCATCCAAAGAGAACCTGACAGAGATCTATGTAGTGGGTCTTTAGGCAATTCCTTTCTTCTTTGGTGGGAATAAGGTAAAGTTTTTCACAATCATAACTTAACATGGTCACACAGAGAGAGAGAGAGAGAGAGAGAGAGAGAGAGAGAGAGAGAGAGTCCTTGCATTGTCTCAGGTATTTGGAAGGTATAGGGCTGTCTTAGGTATTTGGAAGGCATAGGGTACAAAGATCTCTTCCACATGCAATAGTGAGGATTTAGAATTTTTCTATTGAGGCAATGGCCCCATGAGATAAAATGATTGGGTCTACAGAAAGGATACTGGCCAACAAACAAACCACTTCATATAAAGATGAGAAAAAACATGCAAATGCTAGAAAGGTGATCCTTATAACAACAAATTCTTCTGCTACATTACATCTATGATACTGTGAGAGAAATGACTTCCCTGTTGATAGTCAAGTCAGGAAGAAAACAAAAGCCTCACCATTATACTTTGAATTTGGAAAGGCCTATTGATGCAGAGATAATTAAGAGATGACCCATTAAATTCTCTACTTGGACCTGGTCAAATGTTTTGTTTGATTTCTTTTCTTCAATGTTGCTTATATTGCTTTGACCATTGTGCGCAGTCAAGGTGGCTTGAATGTGGAATGTTAGAAACAGCATAATCAAGCACTGGTTCCCACCACTTGCATCACCTGGCTCAATATAATTAACAGTGTGGGCCAGCCCGCTTTATACTGGATTTGGGCCTGAGTGTTTAAGCTAATGGGTCCGGCCTGAGCTTAACTTTCCACCCTGAGAAAAATAGGGCTAATCATATGCTTAACTTTGACTTGATGATTGGTGACCTAACCAGCCCTGATTAATTAATCTATTTGTACTGGGCTTCTGAATAGTATGGGTTGGGCAGGCCAAAACTTCTCAATATCCAGACCATTTGTCAATGGGCCAGATGTTTAACAAAGGATTAAGCCGACAAGCCATAGAGTTAGGATTGGTCTCAGCCATTCAGTGATAGATAAGCTCGTTGTTGCAGACTTTGGGCAGAACTGGGTCATCCAAATAGGCTGGACCAGGCCCATACCATTTAGTTGTCTGGCAAAATTCTGTATGTATTTGCCCCTTCCACAGACCTAAAACTCAAACCAAATCAAGCAGGCTGAATGGGCTGGACTGTGCTACTAAAATCCTCTGTCCAATCAAGCAGACAGGCTTTATATGATGGTCTGGATTTTGGATTCAGTTTCAAGGTTGGACTACCCTCAATGTTAGGTTTGTCAGATTTTGAGGTGGGCTACTCATATTAAAGTGAATTTGAACCATTGGCCAATTTCTTTAGTACATTGTGTCTTAACTGTTTACTGGCAGGTGGGTCTGTTTTGGATTTTATTGCATGGATGAGATTTATTATACGCCCAAGTTAGGACTTTGGAGAGCCTAGATTCAAAGCAGTATGCAATATGTCATGCAAACAGATGTATTAATAAACCTCCAATTTAGGATTCAAGTTGCTTTTTGATGACCATAAGTTCAGTCCTTTCATTATCTCAAGGCCCTTGTATTGCTGACCTGGATCAAGCATAACCCATTTTGGTCTGGATTTTCATTAGATATAAGGCTGTGGCTGGCCAAATCTACAGGGTAGGTCACCAATCAAGGAAAAAGGGGCATGAAACAGTATCCAGGAGGTATTCAGGAGTAGGGATGTCAAAATGTCACACAGCCCATTAACACGACACGAATCCACATGATATTAATGGGTTCGTGTCGTTAATGGGTTGGACCCGTTGACCCGTTAAATTAGCGGGTCGTTAACGAATAAAACCGGTAACCCATTAACAGCACAACAAATGATAAAATGACAGAAATTATAAAATGCATGACTAATATTTTGATACGTTTGAAATGGTTGAAGTAAAACCCTAAAACCCACATATAAAAGATCATTTTCTAACTCCTTCACTCTCCTTTCATTAGTAAAAAAGGTGTGTGTTAATTGACATGGTCCAAAATGGACAAAATTATTTAACGGGTTAACGGGTCATGTCGTGTAACCCGTTAAATAAACGGGTTGCGTTGGTGTTTGATTTTTGGACCCATTTATTTAATGGGTTATGTACGAGTTGAGGTGATTCCAACCCGAATTCTTTAACCCGTAATTCAAATTCATTAACACAACACGATTGACAACCCTATCCAGGAGTAATCTGAATTCAGGACCAACTACACTAAAAGTGCCATCAAGTCCTTACTTGTCACAATCGGGTATCCCCCGGGGCTAGAGGCCAAGGTCCAAAGACTGGGCCCGCGAGGGATACCCTGGGTGATCAAAACGAAACGTCTATATATAAAGCTTGGATCATATTGCCATATCAAGGGCCCCACTTATAACATATTAGACAAGAATCAAGAAGAGAAAAATCACTAGAAGTGATTGCCGAACCCAAAGCCTGGACTGGTAGAGTGAATGGTTGCACCCCAATCCAGTTAGACTGTCTGGTTTATTAATTGGCTCAACCTGCTAGTCCCAAAAGGGTTCGTGCTGGTTGTCCACCAATACCATTGACTTTCTACAATCCAGACGATCGTCATCGAAGACTCTTAATCCACACACTAGAATTGGATGTCCTTCAAACTCCTCTAGTGCATAAGATTAGGGTTTTGGGTAGTGATTAACCCCATGTAGGGATGCTCATGGGTTGGACCAGCTCGGGCCTGATCCAAGTCCAGCCTGCTTTGGGCTGGGCTTGGACGTACAAATCGTGCCCAATTAATATTTGAGATGGGCTTGGATTAAGTGATAGAAAGCCCAAAGCACAGCCTAGACCAACCCGCGTAATGAATGATTATAATTTAGTGTATATTTCCCAAGAAATTGGTGGAAAGCTTGTTCGGCCCAACTAGTTGACTAAATGGGCAGGCTTGGGCCTGATCTTGATGCATTTGTGCCTATAATTTTTTAGTTGGGCCAAGCCTGGATATGCCTCAACCCGACCATGAACACCCCTACACATAGGCCTTACATGAGGCATGACAGTCCAACGGAAAGAACATTTTTTTTTAAATAAAAAAAAAGTAGTTCAATGTACTTTGAAATAAGGAACATCTACCATAAAAAATCCCCTTAAATAGGAAAACCACAGTTGAGGGCCCTAAACTTTTATAATAACGGCTAAGGACCTCCATCCCAAATCATCTCTTTTTTTTTCTTCCCCGTTTTGCCCTTTCTTTGTTGATGTCAACATAACTATATTCCCTCTTCATATTATAAAAAAAAATACCATATTCCATATTCCCAAGAATCGATCTCTTCATCCAAATTGAAAGAAACTAAAATCTCATATTCTGCCATGAGTAATATTTGTTGACATCAACAAAACATTTGTCGACATCAACATAAACTTTTATTGACTTTGATAAAAACATCATGTTAGCACAATCAAGTAAACCTTGTACAAGTTAAGCATTTATACATAGAATTTATTGACGTTGATAGAAAATTTGTCGATGTCTTTGTCCACGTCGACAAAAACGCCATTTAGAACAATCAAATGACCTATGTGCACAGCACATATTAAACATTTATACATAGAATTTGTTGACGTCGATAGAAGATTTGTTGACATCAACAAAAAAATAACCTTAACCTGTTATTAGGGTTACGTTGAAATCAACAAAGAAAGGGCAAAACGAGAAAAAAAAAAAAAAAATGAAATGATTTGGGCTGGAGGTCCTTGACTGTCATTATAAAAGTTTAGGGTCCTCAACTGTGATTACCCTATTTAACGGGATCTTTTTTGTAGACGTCCCTTAAAATAATTAATGGTGAATTTCAACCAGTTTAACTGTCAGTTTTGATCAGTGTTAACCACCATTCCAGTTTTCAGCCAACTGGATCGGTGAAGGTACCGAAAGAGACCCGGTTTGACCAGCCGGTTCAGTCAGCTTTTATATGACAGGTCAAGGCCTGGTCAAGTCCAATTCTAAGGCGAAACTTTATCAGACAACAGGCCTTTGTCAAATCCAAGTTAAACTAAGGCCATTCAATAACCCTAGTTCATCATTTGCATAAAATTACACTGCAAATAGAAGCTCTTTATGTGCAGCAACCACATTAAGCAATAATTTCAATTCATTGATGTTCCATAAGAGCATATATACTTTGTAATACTTGCAATATTGTTGTGTTCTCGAATTCTGCGAAGACAGTTCAATTTCTCTCAGGCATGGATCAATAATCTCTATCACCCGCTCAGGTAAAGTCATCTTAGCAAATTGATGAAGGCTTAGGCAATCCAAAAATATCTCATCTGTTGGCCTCTTTTTTGTGAACATCTCCAAAATAAGGATTCCATAACTATAAACATCTCCATGTTGAGATACTTCACTGCCCATTCCATACTCTATCATCATGCAACTCAAAATATTAAATAATAAATAAATAAATAATCATTTTCTACTAAGTTTTTGCTAGAAGCTTTCAAAGCTAGGTTTTTTAGTTGATAAAAGCTTAGAGAGGCAAGTAAACATTTGTTTTAACTGATCTTGATTAGCGGTACCTCATGTTGTGTTCTATCATGCTCATGATCTCATTTAATTTCATGTTTACATGTTTACTTTGGAGATCATAGCCAATGTGGTTTGTCAAACTTGCTAGTATGTATATGTGCGTGCCACTCATGATTCATATATTTCATGTTTGCTCATGTACCGATCATGCCTAGATTTTATTTGTTTGACCTCATATGATCCTTACTCATCTTTATTTCTCATTTGTCACATGCTATGAATTATATCTATTTATCTTGCTTAACATAGTCTAATGATGTTATACTTGACGTTACAAGTGATGATCTCGACGCCACCGCCCAGGAGGTCGCAGAGGAGGAGGAAACTCTTCAACAACTAGCTGAGTGGGCCCTAGAAGACATCTATTTTGCTGAGTGGCTGAACAGTACATTATTTCACCTGACCGTGGCATAGGATTGCCATATGATTAGACTTTGTCATAAGATGTTTTATTTAAGATCTGTGAATTTAAACTAATACTTTGCTTCCACTACTTTTCTTATTTTGTTAACTTTGAAACTTGAACTCTTAACTTATACTCATAAACTAGTTGATACTCTTATACAATGATTAATATGTGATAGTTGATGAACATGGATAATTATTTACTATTGTTGAACTATATAGGTTTATGAAAATTTAACCTCATACGCAATATCCTGTGGAAAAAGCCAGTTCGTGGGGACTAAATGTTAGGGAGTTTGACTCTAATCCCCATGCGGGCATACATCGTGCCTCGCGATGGGTGTTGTCTTGGGCTCGGAGCGTGACAACAAAAGGGGTTAGTTTTTGTTGCCCCTCCCCTTAGTTTGATCAATGGTTAAGATATTGGGTAGATATATATCATTGCACAGCGAACTCCCACTTGCGATAACGACACAAGTGTTGGCACGCGGGTGCTATTCGAAAAGCCTCTAAAAAAGTTATCTTAAAAAGTTTGATTTTTCATTTAACGATGATACACCACACCACCCAAATGAAAATCATGGTTCCGCCATTGTGCGGGATGGCTAGCATTTCAAAATAGGGCTGTTATATATCATATATTCTTTGTAGGACCCACTGGCCCATTGAGATCCGAGATCTCCCCAACTACCAGCCTTAGATCATAATGATCATTAAGATTACCATGTCTAAGAAGGGGCACAACAAGAACCTGATCACCGATAACACGTCTCGTTTTATTATAGCATCACCTCGAGAGCAACACCGATTGCTGACCATTCAGTTAAAAACAAGTTCTATCTGCTTTCATTAAAAGAAAGCTACAAATAGCACCTCTTGTCTTCCATATAGAGCTTCCATAGGGGCTAGACAGCAGGTAGGAATTTACACTTTACAGGCCTCTCTTTCTGTTTGGACTTAGAGACAAACAGCCCTTTCAGTTCAGTTTAAGTAGTGGCATCTGCTGTGGTCCTGTTCAGACATAGGGGCAGTCAGGTTCTGCTGGTCTGATGAAGAATGTGGAAGAAGAGAAGCTCTTCTCATTTCATGAAAATGGGAATTTCAGAGACAATGCTACTGTGGCCTCAAGCCCAAAATAGCACAGGCAAAATGGACGTATATAGAGGAGGAGAGGCTCTGTGGTCTGTGCACACATAGCTGTGGTACTTGTGGCGTGTATTTCTCTGATTTTCTCACCCCCTCAGGCTCAGGTGCAGGTTTCACGTTTTGGGATGTATGGGTGTACACATGTCCCCACATGAATTGAGATTGGTTGCTATAATTAGTGTTGCCCAGGCGAACTACTGGTTTATGAGGCTGTTGTATGCTATGATGCACGGATACTTCAAAATGGGCAACGTATCGTGTCGTATCGTATTCGATACTTCACTTTTTACATATAAAATCCGTATCCCTGCCGTATTTATAGCGTGTACTGCCGCATCTGTACCGTATCTGAGCTTCATAGGTTGTATGTATGTAATAGACTGCCCAAGCATGGATGGATGAAAAGGTTCGAGCTTCAATTTGGTGTGGACCACCATGGATGGGTTTAAATTTGGATCTGGAATGGGATAGAGATCTGTGATTTGATATGATCTTAGCTTAGAGCCCCAAGATTTCAAATGGCATATATTTGGCAAATTCGTTATAATTAAATCCAAAGGTGACTATATATATATATATATGTTTGGATCAGTATTACATCAGAGATCTGAAAAGAAATGAAAAAAAAATTGAGATTAAGGCAAATTAGTGGTTTCCTTTCAAAAGAGATCATTAGTAAAATAATGACATGTGTAGTAGTGCTTTGAGGAATTAAGGAAATCAAAACATATAATTATTACTAGGCAAGAAACTTAAGGAAATAGCCAAGTATAAAAAAATTAAGGGGCGGTTTGGAAACTCTAATATAATTAATAACAGCTAATTAAGTTAATGTCTAAAATAAGAGCTCTAATTTTTAAGTTCTAATTTGTAATTAGTGTCATTGATAAAATTATAAGAAAATCTCTTGTTTCATGAGGTGCTTGGTTTCCTACCTTAGGAATTGTAGTTATTGCAGCTTGCGTTTTAAAAATTACAATGAAAAACACATCATTTGAGTCATTTTGTAAGTTTTATACAGCTTATTTTTTTAGAGGCAAATGCTCTAATTTATAAATAAACACTAAAATTATAAAATAGAATTCGAGGCTTGCCGTATGCTCTAATATGTAAATAAGTTCTAAATTACAAAATAAGAGCGTATTTTTAGAGTTACCGAATAGTCCCTAAGCTTATTTTGATATACTCAACAATCCATGATCCATCATATATAGATCGATAAAAGTACAAACATAATAAAAGCTAGGTTTAGCATTAGACTTAGATATCCAATAACATTTAATAAAATTGATATTTTCTTCTCAAACACTAGATCTTGGAGCCTTCTCGTATATATCCTAGTGCACCCCAAAAATCTATTACATTTCATATTTTAATCAGTAATTAGGTTTACGAAAAATCTGTTACATATCCTATTTTAATTAATAACTAGTTTGTAAAGATATTAGAATAATTTTCTAAGTATTTTAGATTGAGAATCATAAGTGATTCCACAGATATTTGTTGTTGGATGCTGTGTCCCGATCCATGGGCTCCACTGAATGAAGGATATGTAGATGTGGAATGGAGTAAAAAGCAATCTAGCAACATTAACTTCTTGATCTAAGGGCTATTATTGTCTATGAGGTTGTCTTTTTCATACTTTCTATGTGCCCCAATTTTAAATCTCAGGGCAAGCTTTTGTCTTTCTTATTAATACTACACTGCACAATATAAACCGTGGTAAGTACGGACGTGTTCACCAACAACCGTAAAATACATTTTATGGTCCATTAAAGAAATTTAAATGATGTAAAGTCATTTTCAAATACTTACCGGCAATAATTTGGTTTATATAGAGCATAAAACTTTAAAAAGAAAATAAAATAAGGGAAGATTATGAGAGTACTTATTTTCTCAGTTCAAGAGTCTCTAGAGTAGAAATAGGCCAGGAGAAGTAGGGTAAAAGGAAAAGAGGAGAACAAGATTTCGAATAGAAATGAAGTTACTAAGGAGAGTGAAAAATAAGAAAAAGAATTAAGTGGTTATAATTACATGTTAGAAGCGGGAGGAAAGAGTGAGTGAGTTGTAGAAAATGAGTATACCATTCGGTTAAAATCAGAAGTTACGGTTAAAATTAATTTCAAAACCATCCGTTTTAGGGTTGAATATACAGACTGTAGTCCTGGTTGGTTGGAGCTTGTAAATATGAAACAAAATAGTTCGATCTTGATAAATCAATTCAAGCATATGCCTCCATGCCGTTGGACTGCTTGAGCTATCTATTTCAGTCTTTTGTACTAATTTTGCTGTAACTAATTACAGAAAATCAGGCACAAGCCCTTTTAAGTGTTGATTAACTGGAGTCCATGGATCAACCATGTTCAGCCTAAACCCATGGCTCCCATCATTCCTGTCAGGTCCATAATTAGTACATTGGTCAAACCTTTAATACCCATTAATAAAATGGGACGAATCTGCTAAGAGCTGATAATTGCTTTTTTTTTTTGGCTTTTGGAGGGTTTTCAACCCTTTGGACTGGACTAATCCCTCCGGGCCCAGAGGAAAGACGGGTAAACTCACCTATAGTCTCAGTGTGGTAGTACAATTTCGAACCTATAACCTCCGAGTGCAAAACTAATGTTCCATTTGTTTTATCAATTTTTCATGTTAGCTTTAAAATTGATTTTACTGAACAGCGAAACTGGTTTAGATTTAATCCGTTCGCCCTATAGTCTAGTTTCAAAAGTAATAGTCATTTTTCTAGATAGTTTCAAGCATTCTCACAGACACTTGCTAATCCACATGCATTGACATCAGGGGCGGACTCATGTATTGTCATGTGGGTGCGGTTGTACCCTCGTGATTCAAGAACCCCCTTATATAGTATCTTTAAATTTTTTTATTTTATTATTTAATATCTTCATTTGACCATATACTGCACCACCCAAACGAAAATCCTGGATCCGCCAATGATTGGCGTTAATGTCATTTACTAAATATAGTTTGGCCATAAAAGCTATACTTTAATAAACTGGAATAATAACCTTGAGGGGTAGCTCTGTTTGTTGAGGACCATGGTTTGCATTTGGAGATTGAAAGTTCGAAATTGCACTATTACACTGGAGCCACATTGGATTTACCCGGCTCCCCCGGGCCTGTAAGGATTATTCGGGTCCAAAGGGCTAGAACAACCTCCGTTATAAAAATAATAATAATAATAAAGAATAAACTAGAATAAAGAATTATAATAAATACCGGAAAATTAGGCCAATAGGGACGGATTACACAAAATGTTACCCATGGGGAGACCCACATCTACAATTCAAACCATTAAAAATCATAATGCTTTCTTGCATTATCATCTCTTGGGCACAAATATAAGGCCAATTTGATTTTGGTTTGTCACATCGTTCATGTGAGTCAAACATATACTTGATGATGAATCATTGAATCTGCAACAGGCCCAGCTCAAACCGCATTGATTTTTGGTTCGAATATATAAAATAAGATGGAATTGAGCTTTGTGTAAACCCCACCTTCGGCTCCCAGCTTATTCATGAGCCAAGGGCCCAAGACTCATCTCAGCCGTTGGATCGATGGTTGAATCCCAAAAACACAGAAAAGATTAAGAAAGGGATTATGTTATAAAACCTGATTAGTTTTCAGGGGCAACATCTGAATCTAACTTGGGTCATGTGTTGTGTTGGAGTGGAAACAAATTAAACATTACAATGGATTTATAAAATTATGTGGGCTGTGGCTAGCTTTTTAAAAATAGGGCATTTGGCTTTCTTTGTAGGACCCACTGGCCCAATGAGATCTGTCACGCCCCTAAACATAAAACCAGGGTTATGCATGAGATTATTGCCAATTAAAATTTTTCAATATTAATTAATCAAATGCAACTTGGCCCCAATTATGTCCCATCTGGATCGAAAACCGCTGTGAGATATAAACATTTCCTCGAATACAATAACAATTAGCTGAAGCTTCAGGGCACGTTTGGGAAACGGTCAGAGGGTAGGATTCCTTGCCCAAAATCCATGATCGCGAGGATTTTTATGTTTGGTTCAGCATGGACTTCACTAAGATGGACTGAAGACTTCTGCTCTTCTAAATATTTCAAGAGTCTCACCTCCCCCGTTAGGATCTGTGGAATCATCCCCATCAAGGATTTGCGGAGCTACAGTGTTCCTGGACGGTAATATAAGGCAGACCGGTTTTTGCGTTTTTTTGGTTTTTATGGGCCCCATAATCAAGATCTGAACCGATGATTGTGTTAAGAAGGTCCATAACGGCTATGTCCCAAAATTTCAACCGTTGATTCATCTTAGATCTTGCGATATTTGCAAAACCGTGAGGGACAGTGACGATAAGTTAAGGACATTACAGTAAGTGTAATGTAGCCCTAATAAGTTTTTGCTTTGGGAATGTACCTTTTAGATTCCCTAATCAAGATCCAAACCGTTAGTCATCTTTAAAAACTCCAAAACGGCCACCTCACCAAATATCAGCCGTTAATTCATCTTATATCTCCAGATATGTGCCAAAACGTCTTACTGTGCATACTATTATTGAAAACAGTCCGTTTTTTCTCATTTCTGGGTTTATGTGGGCTCCACGATCAAGATCCAAACCGGTCCTTAGTTCTAGAAGGTCGAACATGGCAAGGTGACCAAATATCATCCGTTGATTCCTCTTATATCTCGAGATATGTGCCAAAACGTCTTACTGTGCATACTATTATTGAAAAACAGTCCGTGTTTTCTCATTTCTGGGTTTTATGTGGGGTCCACGATCAAGATCCAAACCGGTCATTAGTTCTAGAAGGTCGAACACGGCAAGGTGACCAAATATCATCCGTTGATTCCTCTTATATCTTGAGATATGTGCCAAAACATCTCACTGTTTATACTAATTTTAAAAAAGGGAATAAAAACAGCCACTTTTTCCAAATCTTATGGTTTATGTGGGTCCAAAATCATTATCAAAACCAGTCATTAGTTCGGGACGGTAAAACACGGTAAGGTGACCAAATTTCAACCGTTGATCCTTACTGTATCTTTAGATATTTGTAAAAACATCAATTGGATCATATATTCTACAAATTGTAGGAATCCTCCCTCCATCCAAACATGGAACTTTCATTGGGAATCCTACTTGAGGATTGTGGCTTTCTTTGGAGGTGGAGAGAATCCTCTAAATAAAGGATTTCTCCCCCTAGCATGGACCGTTGCCAAACGTGCCCTTATAAATATAAATGGTATCTTAAGATGTATAGTTGAGAACAAATACTAAATATATTATCTAAAGTTCAAGTTTGACACACTTATACAAAAGTATTATTTACAACAATAGGCCACACTAAAACTAGATTGGGATTTTACAAGATCAGTGATCTCCCCCAACCACCAGCCTTAGATCATAATTAATGACTGTTAAGATACTATGTGTGAGAATGGGCACAACAAGATCCTGATCCCCAGTAGCAAGTCATGTTTTATTATAGCATCACCTATAGAGAAGAACACTAATTGCCTACCATTCAGTTAAAACAAGAAGTTGTATCTGCTTTCATCAAAAGAAAGCTACAAATGGCACATCTGATATCTCCTTTCCAAAGTAAACCAATGGATCCAGAAGCCTCTTCATGGATCCAGAGGCCTCTTCTCTTCCACTGAGTTAGAGAGCAGGTAGGAATTTACACTTGACGGGCCTCTCTTCCTGTTTAGACTTGAGACAAATTGCCTTTCAGTTCAGTTTAAGATGTGGCATCTACTGTGGCTCTGTTGGGGCAGTCAGATTCTGCAGGTCTGATGAAGAATGTGGAAGAAGCTCCTCATTTCATGTAAGTGGGAATTTCCACCGTAGAGATGATGCTTCTGTGGCCCCTGCCCAAGCCCAAAATAGCACAGGCAAAAGGGATATAGACACCAGAGGAGGCTCTCTGCACATACATAGCTGTGGTACATGTGGTGGCGTGCATTTCTCTGATTTTCTCATCCCCCTCACCAGGTGCAGGTTTCATGTTTTTGGATGTATGGGTGTACACATGTCTCCATATGATCGACGTTGATTGCTAAAATGAGTGTTGCCCTTGAGAACTACAAGCATGTAGAGGATGGTAGGTATGAACTTCAACTTGTTGTGGGCTACCATGCATGGGTTTAAGCTTGGATGGGGTGGGACAAACATCAGTGATTTGATATGATTTAGATCTCATTTAGGGCCTCAAAAGTTCGAGTGAAATAGATTTGGCACATTCATTATAACTAATTCCAAAGATGACTGTTCGGATCAGTATTAAATCAGAGACGAGAGAAATCTATTGAAAAGAAGTGAAGAAGTTTTTGAGACCAAGGCAAATTAGTGGTCCTCTTTCAAAAGAAAAGCAAAATAACTGACATGTGCAGTAGTGATTGTGAGGTCCACTACCTTACCACACAAGTACTAATTTTAATTGGATGTGGCCAACAATCCATCATAGATCAATAAATGCACAAATGAAATAGAAACTCTGTCTACCATCTATTCTATGGCAGTAGACTTGATAGCAATTTTATTTTATTTTTTTGATAACGCTGCGTTCCTAGTCATTTGGGTCAGAAAAATTCCTACGGACTCAGGATAGAAAGCCGGATAAAATTCTCCTGTGGCCCAAGTGTGATAGCCATTAATATCTAACGAACTTGATTTTTTTTATTCCCAATCACCCGTTCTAACTGCACCCCAAGAGATCTATTACAGATCATATTCTAATTGATATTACTTTTGAAAAAAAATTGTAATAGTCTTTTTACTAAGTGTTTTGGACTGAAAATAATAAGTGACCCACATATGAAAGAAAGGTGCAATTTGCAATTTGTTGAATTTGCCTTCTATGCTACCACCAATGTCAAGTCGTTGGGTCTGTCCCGATTGAAAGTTAAAAGATACGTAGATTAGGAACAGACTTAAAACTATCTAACACAACAATAACTTCTCTATGACTTGTAATTGCAGGAACTGATCAAATGGCTATAATTGACTATGTGGATGTCTTCTCATCTTTGATGTGTACCCCAATTTTAAATCTCAGATGAGTATTTGTCTTGTTCTACTGCATTTGATGTGGGCCCCATATTTGATTTTCATGGAAAGATAATGGGGACGAGCTATATAAACTGTAGTGATGGTTGGTTGAAGCATGTCCGTTTCAAAGTTCCTAGTTTAATCTCAGTAAATCAATTGCATTTAACTCAAGCTAATTTTGAGGGGTAGCTCAGTTGGACTAGGACCACAGTTTGCGCTTGTAGGTTAAGGGTTCGAAACTGTACTATCACAATGGGGCACAGGGGATTTACCCAGCTCCCCCCAAGCCCGTGAGAAATTATTCTGGCCCAAAGGACTAGGATAAAAAAAAAAAAAACGCATGCATAAGTCTTCATATATACCCTTTGATTACTTTAGCTATCTATTATGATCTTTTTGATATTTCTTGTAACTAATATTATGGTTTTTTTATATATTTTTTATAACTAATTACAGAGCGCCAAGAGTCACAAGCATTTTGAGTGCATGTTAAACGAGTACTGTATCTTTTGTTTCATTTCTTCTGAAACGATCACAAACACTTTTTGGATTATAAATCTACTACCAGAAATTCAATACGTAATCTCAGTATTCAATGTGTATTCCTGAATAATCTCATTTTTCAATTATTCAACCATTTTATTTTACCAAGTTCAACGTGTGTCAGGTTAGTCAACATTTATATGTTTCGATGCAACAAGAAGATGTTATTTGTAACAAGTAGTTTTGTTGGTTGATTAATTGATCACATTTTCTTCATCAAATGGATTGGATTGGTACGTGGATCAGCCATGCTAGGCCCAAATCAATACCCCCTCCGACCCCATTAGATGCAAAATTAGTACATTGGTCCAACCTGAAGGAACCATCAAACATAACAAAATGGGACAAAATTGGTAAGAGCTGATGATTGCACTTAACTATTTTTTCATATGTTTTGTCAATTTTTCATGTCAAAGGTGAAATTGAGTTAAACTACACTACTAAACTGGTTTAGCTTCAACTGTCCACTCCACTTGTAGTCTATTTTCCCAATTAACGGTCATTAATTGTTCTGAGAGTTTCAAGCATTCTCCTGGACACTTGCTAATCTACCTACACTAAGGAAAAAAAAAAAAAAACACGCACACTCAAGAAATTAAATAAATAAATAATGGAACAAAAGATTATAAAAAAAAAAAAAAAAAAAACATGCCTTCTAAGCCGAAAATGTCAAAGGCTTCAATTTGCATATGATCATTAATCCAATTCAAACCTTCAATTACCGAGTTGGATTAGTGGGTTGGGTCACCAATATTCATTACGTTTATTAGCCCATCAGATTGTTAGCTAATGTCTATGATCAAAAGTCATATATCAAATTACGTAAAGCTTTCATGATTTAGGGGCATTTATGTCATTTTCTAAATTTAGTTTGGCCATAGAAGCTAGGGGTGCACATGGGCGGTTCGGATTGATTTAGAGGGGAAATCATCAACCAAACCAAACCCATCAGTTTTCTATTTTTCCAAATAGAACCAAACTGCTCATGTACTCAAATCGAACCAAATTGAAGAACGTTTTTTTTTTTTTTTTTTTTAATAAAAGAATGACAGTTCAGTTTGTGAGAGACGTTAGACTTCACGTAACAGAGTGATGTTTCAAGTCTTCTTCAAGTAGTTTTTCATGTTTCTTTATATATATTTATAAAAAAATATATATTTACATAATTGATTTGGTTCGATTTGAGTAATTTAAACGCACCTTTAAACCGAAAACCGAAAATCGAATCAAATCGAACGATTTGAAAAAAATCCGAACCGTGACCAAAACCATCTACTACAAAATCAATCCGAACCGGCGGATTTTTTATACACCCCTAATAGCAATACTTCAATAAAGACTCGGGAGTGATAATAGATACATATCGATAACTCTGACTAACATAGAAGAATTACACAAAACCCACATCTACGATTCAAACCATTCAAAAATCATAATCCTTTCTTGCATTATCATCTCTTGGGCACAAATATAAGTCCAATTTGATTTTGATATTGCCCATTGTCACATCTTTCATGTGAGTCAGATCTATCCATGATGAATCTGTAACGGGCCCAGTTCCAATCAGATCCAATCAGATTGATTTGGATCCAAGATAACATAAAATAAAAGAATGCTGATTTGCTCTGCTTTTAGATGTGGGCGCACTCAAGTAATTACCCACATATCGTACACTCTAATCCCGACCTTCCGGATTCAGCTTATCCATAAGAAGAGCCGCATCTCAACCATTCCATCAATCAAAGACAAAGACAAAGACAAAGACAAAGACCAAAAACAAAAAAAAAGGAAAAATATTCTTGTGCATCTATCATGGTGAGGGACAACATAATAGGGTTGACTTTATAATACATCTGAACCATTCACACACATGAAACCCCCTTAATTACATCAGACCCATTGAATTTTTACACAGCCAAATGGATTGGACCGTTGGATCGAATGTCAAGTTTTTTCTTTTAATATAAAGTTTTTAAATTTATGGGCTACGGATGAAGGGATTAGAGGCATGAGATTAACTCCAAATTTGATATATGGTCACATCCAATATGTATCTTTCCATCCCCCACAGGTCCCATGATCGGTGGGTCCCTGAAAGTAGGCCCCATTAAAATTGATGCACCGAAATATAATAATAATAAAAAAAAAAAGCAGCAATAACAATGAAGCCAAAATTACAGATGCTAAAAGTAGATTGTACGAACCGAAGCTCAAAAGCTGTGAAAACATGCTCTCTCTCTCCCTCTCACAGACATAAATAGAAACAAGAAGAGAGACGAGCCCACGCAAAAGAGCAGAGAGAGAGAGAGAGAGGGATGTACGGATTCAATGGTGGTGGGGTTTCGGGAGAGAAAGCGAGGAGCGCGAGCGACAAGGAGAAGACGAAGCTTCGAGAGAGGCAGAGGCGGTCCATCACTACCAAGATCTTCAATGGCCTCCGAAAGCATGGTAATTACAAGCTTCCCCCAAGGGCCGATATCAACGACGTCCTCAAAGCCCTCGCCAAGGAAGCTGGTTGGGTCGTCGAACCTGACGGCACCACCTATCGCTCCAACAATAATAAGGTACGTACCTTCAAACTAACTAATTCCCTTCCTCCCTTCCTTCTATTTTTATCACTATACATCTCCTCCTCCATCTCCTTCGTTTGCTTAGTCTCTCACTCTCTCTCTCTATAAATCAAAACGTAACGAAAGGGAAAGACAAGAGTACTGAGAAATGAATCACATATCCGTCGCATACACTGATTGTTGTTCGGTGTATAGTCCTTAAGAGATGGGATGGCATTACATGGACTTTGGGAGCACAATGGCTTGCATATACTGAATGTCGGTGTGTCACCGCAGCCATCATCATTCATCAGCTATTAACAAGAGTGGGACCCACTACTGGATCAGTCTTGAGTAGGTTTTTTTGTTGGCTTTTGGAGGTTTGGATCAGATAATGTATCTGTTGTTGATGTTACTCATTCCGAAGCCACGTATCAGTTGCTTTGGATGAAGAGCTGAAAAAAAAAAATTACATAACATCAATGGTCGGATTTTTTTTGTTTTTCATTCTGCTGTGGGTTTAATCGTGTGTCCAGGAACGTTCTCGGCCGTTGGATCTGGGGGGCCCACCGCTGCAGCAGTGCCCCAACTGCATCGCCTTCGGGAGCAGCATCGGCGGGGATTGCTCCACCACTGCATCTCCGCGCCACGCGTCGCTCCCACTGCTGTCTAGCTCCTCCGGCGAGCGGTACTTCTTCTCTCCGGGATGGGCTCCGGCGTCCCCCAGCAGCTGGAATGTGAATCACGGGAGGGATCCCACCGTAGCCATTGCCGGCCCTGACGTGGCAGCCGAGCCATTCCTGACCGGGGCCCACATGGGGCTGGTGGGGTATGGAGGGTTTGGTGGGCCCCACGTGGTGCTGCCTCACCAGCCGCTTCCGTTCTTTCAGGAGGCTAGGGCTTCTAATCACAACACCCCAATCGCTTCTCCACAGCGGCTTTACGGTTGAGATGTGATCCTGATGATGGTGGTGGTGGTGGGACACCCCGGCGCACTCTAGCAGATATAGCTTATCTTACGCATATGTTTTTGGCATTTCTTTCTCTTATCTCTTCAAAAAAAAGAAGGAAAATTGGAGTCGCCCAATTTTGTGAGTTACTGTTACTTGTTAAAACTCTGAAAGGGGTAAGTTATACAGCAGTAAGATAGAATCTTCTCTTTTTTTATAAGAGCTAATTATTTAGATGTAAGCAGTTTAAAGTGGGCCCTAATTACAGTAAAGGTTTTCAGCATGAATTTGTAGCTACATTTTGATTGGAAAGTTGAAGTTTCAGTGGATATGTGCTGATTTGATGTTTTGATTTAGAGATTGTGTAGAATACTTGGATGTTGTTGAAGATTTTTGAGGTACCAAGGATTGTGTAGTATTGATCATCTTGTTGGCCCAAATTTTACTTTGATTGGAATCATATTCAACAAGATAGACGTTTAGTATTATATTTCTAGAAGTTTTAAGCACAGGCCTTTTTGTTAATGGATGTTAACTCATCAAGTAAATTTGTAAGAAATTATTGCCTAACTCTCACCCTACTAAATCAAGTCTTTGAAAAGTAAGGGTATCATCTAAATGTCTATCTTATATCATTCCCTTAAATCCTCAATGGCAAAAGCCGCATTCCAACAAAGTCCTTGGAATTATGGCAAATTATGCAAACTGGCCATGATGAATATTTGATTAACTTATGGGATTTAATTATGCTTTTCCATATTTATTTAATTTGAAGGTGAATATTACTCTATTATATAGATATTTGCACCACAACAAATTAAGGTATGATCTTTGGCCGAGAATTAAGATTGATGAAAGAAATCTAACATAGATTGTTTTTATATATAATTAAAATGGGGACATGACCATCTAAATATTCATATTTGAGTCAAGCCCATCATTATTTGGTTTGGACCTTAGGTTGTGGACCTTGGACTTGTATCTTTCATGGAGACAAAAATTCGAGAAAAATCAGTGTTTTTCATAGGGGGTTGGTTCAGTTGAATTCAATTTAGACCCAATCCATAAGTCTTAAAGAAAAATGCCTAATCTTTTGCCATCTAGAGTTGTAAGTGGGTATCGATTATCTAAGTGTCGGAAGCCTTTGATCCCTAATAAAGCGGATATAGAACCCATTATTGGATTCGAAATAAACTCAAATATTGTAGTCTAGATTTGGATTGGATCCATGAATGTTCCAGCTCAAGGATCCAAGTCTAAAATGATTACATTCAACTATTAAAACTATATTTAGGATTTAAGGGCCTACATTTCATATTTGAGTTCGCTTGGATTCAATCACATACTGTTTAACAACCCCACTTGATATATATTTATAAAAAATATATATTTTAGAGCTCCTTTGCCTAATTGCCTAATTATGTTGATTGCATCTTGCATCTTATTTTGATCTAGATCCATTTTTATAATTTGATGCTAGATCTAGATACAACACAAAAGTTGTGTTTTAGATCCGGCTCTTGATCTATAAAGATATACTTGGGATGGGGATCTACCATGGCTATAATGTGGACCCGACCCATTTGCATCTTCAATTTTGTCCCTAGTTAAAAGCTCATTTGGACTCAGTCAATTTGGCTTATTTAGGTTAGTAACTCAGTAATACAAGTCAAACAAGTTTGGTCAAACTTCACAGTGATGACTCGTTGGCGACCTTTTAAGTGGAGTTCAAATGAGTTTTTTGTTTTCTTTCTTTGTTACCCCAAGGGGTTGGGACCCAAGAGATCCCACAAAAGTGGAAAAAGGAAGCTCGCATCATGGTTTTGAGATCCCACACAAGTGGAAAGAGTGGCATACCCACGAATTGATTCCTAAGTAGCCGAGTGACGTGTGATGTTGCCAACCAACAGAGCAATCCATTGTTGTCGAGTCCAAATTAGTTGAAAATTGTGTAGAATTCTGAAAGTTATTAGAATGAGATGAGTAGTTAGTCTAATAACCAATGCACAACGG
This sequence comes from Camphora micrantha, assembly GCA_003546025.1. Classification (NCBI taxonomy): domain Eukaryota; kingdom Viridiplantae; phylum Streptophyta; class Magnoliopsida; order Laurales; family Lauraceae; genus Camphora; species Camphora micrantha. The sequence continues at coordinate 28,900,963 of QPKB01000007.1, read as the reverse complement.
ATGTAACCAACCAAACAAGATAGAACTAGCAAAACTATCTACCAAGTAAGTAATCACCATAAGAAGGCAGACACAAATTTAACGTGGAAAACCTTATCGGGAGAAAAATAACGATAAAAAAAACCAATCACTATTGAACGATCACAAGCTACACTCAGCTCCTTTATCCTAGTTAGTATGTCGACCTAAAAACTGTAGTTGTTCTTACACAACTTCTCATGTTGTCACAACTTCCCCGCCGTGCACCGCTCCTTGTACTTGATTCTTCTTCAATCGCCTTGAGAACCAAGATGAACATATTTTCTACAAAGAAGTAGAAGGTTCAAACCTTCTAGAGCAACCCTTTAGAACAATCTCTCAATGGCTCTGGAGAACAATGGATCTCTCTTAGGGTTTTCTAACTTTAGAACAAGAGAGAGGAACTTCTTGTGTGTGGATGCCTTTGGGTTGAGAGAAACACCTAATTCATAGCCTCAAATTCATACAAGAGACTTATAAGAATAATACAATTAGAATAGAAGTCCCACACAAGCTCTTCATAAGAGTTCGGAACGAACTAGGAGCCACCCGTCATGCTCGTTATACCGAGGTCCCTCTCGGGTTTTTGGCCCTAACAAATTCTTAAATTTAATTGATGGAGTCCTTTGTGGAGTATAATAGTGTAGCGACCTTCCGAGTAGAGTCCAAATGAGTTTTTTTTTTCTTTATTATCCCGAGGGGCTGGGACCTAAGAGACCCCAAAAAAGTGGGAAGAGGGAGCTCACACCGTGGGATGGAGATCCCACACAACTGGAAAGAGTGAAATACCCAGGGATCGATCCCTGTGTAGTCGAGTGACGTACAGATTTATAAACCAGCAGTAGGGGTGTAACGGTTCGGTTAACCAGTCATTTTGGGAAAACCGTTAACCGAACCATAACCGCGGTTTTCTGTTTTTTAAAACCGTAACCGTAACTGTATCCACAAAAATCGTAGAAAACCGAACCGCGGTTAACCGTATTAGACGGGTCGGTTACGGTTAATAACCGTGGAAAAATCTTTTTTTTTTCTTTCTTTGTAATTCCAATCTCCACGTGACGAACACAATCCACCCAAAAAAAAAATCAATCTTACCAATCATTCAAATAAAACCACAAAATCACAACAAACCTTAAATTAAACCACCAAATAAAAGCAGACCACTCAATTTCACACCCAATACCAACTGCATAAAACGATACATGTCAAAAGAATGAATCTTGAAATTCCAACACAATCTAAGGCAACTCGACGTGTGGATGAAGAATCTCTTCTCAAAAGGAAAAAGGAAATGAAAATCAGAACATTCTTCCCAATATCTCAGATTTTACACCATTCAGAAAAAACACATATGTGTATCTCAAAAATTTAAGAATCTGGTACACACGAGAGAAGTGTGCAACCAAGGCCTAGTCCAATAACACCAAATAAGACCTGCAACATGAAACAAACATATGAATCTTATAAACAGGGAAGAGGAGATGTGATATTAATTCATAAGGAAAGCAACGATTATGAATTGAGAGAGACATCTACTATACACAAATGTGAAAAACCCTAAAAAAACACCAAATTGAGAACTTCCATATCTAGAAGCAGCCAAACACAGCCTCAATTAGTAGCAAAAAAACATGCCAACTTTAAGAATTGAGACAACCCCATTGTTAATCGACATTCCAATTGACAAAATCTAAAAGAAAACGTCTGGTTTACTGAAAAGTACTGATTTCCACAAATTCCTCGTTCTTGCTTTGCGAGATTCAACCTGCTACATGCTATCACCATTCTCATCTACAAACAAGGCCAGGGCAAGTGAAACGATGTAGATTGAGGGGACAAGGATAAAGAAGAAGAAGAAGACCTTGGCAAAGGAGAGGAAAAATTGAAAAACACAAAAAATAGAGAGAGAGAGGGGGGCAGTACCCGTCGCCTTGTTCTCCTCCGCTTCTTCTTCTTGTTTGGCTGCGAGAGAAAGAGAGGTAAGGTTTTGCTGCGTTTGGAGTCAAGATAAAGAGTGAGGCAAGAAAGATGACTTAGGATTTCGTTTTGGCAAGGATACACACTTTAAGACATTATAAAAATATTACATTGAGGGCCCTTTATATTTTTGTTATTAGTATAATGGTTCGGTTAACCGAACCGTATGTTACGGTTCGGTCCGGTTAATAACCGTAAGTTAAGACTAAAAACTCTAACCGAACCGTGAAGCACGGTTTTTCAATTTGACTAATCGTAACCGTAACTGAATCGGTGATGGAGGAGCATGGAGGCTCCTAGTCTCAATGTAGGTTTTGGTTCAGAAAAGTTTTGGAAAGAATGAAAGGTTCAGAATTTCGAAATTGGTGAAATTCTGGACTGCCCGCTCGAGCTAGTGAGCCCCCACTTGAGCGGGTACACTCTCTTGACCAAATCCGTTCGAGCGGGTATCGGTCCGCTCGAGCAGATATGGGTCCACTCAAGCAAACCTGGTTATTTTTTCAGTGTCAATTTTGACCAGAAAATAGTGGCGGAACGCCATTTTAAGCCATTGATAAACCTCCATAATTATCTTTAAGGACGTTAATGGTGTACCTAATAAACAAACATGGTTTTAGACATTAAGAAGACCTTGTAGGACTTTAGTATAGACCGTAAACCTTTCCACAAGCCTAATGAGAAATAATAATTCATGAATGATTGTTAGAGGCTAAGATCATCTCATGAAGTCTATTGGTTAGTCTAACGTCATACCATGGGTAGGGAGTTCAATGTACTTAGTATATTCTGTGGCACCAAAGAAAGATAGCAGTACATTAAATTTTCTATAATTACATCAGGTGGGATGGCGAGTGACGACGGATAGTTAGATTATGATTAGCTAGTAACATGCCTTGATTCCCTTAATCAAATTGCATATGCATACCGAGACAAAATATATTAATGAATTCCAATTCATAAATAGTTATTCGAATGCAAGATTTATATTCGTCTTTATTGTTATTACCATTGCCAATCCTATGTGAGTGTATACTAATAGGAATATGAAATGAGTAAGTAGTGGACTGTTGAAATTGATTCGAAATTAATAGATTGATATGAGTGGAATAACATAGATTCAAATTGAATTGAATTGAACTAAATTGTCGTACTCAAGTCCAGTATTGATTAATTCAAAGAGTTCAACTCTACTTAGCTTCGACCTTACAGGACCCAATGGGGTTCGGTTCGGTTTAGTGTGTGTAAATGCAGCAGCGCAGTATGTAGTCTGAAGCATTGGAACTGCAGAACCGGATAGTCAGATGAACCTTTGGCCGGGTCACTGGTGACATTCTAACATGAGTGCTCTCTTTCAAGGAGAATTTAGCCAAGGTTGTAGCCAACTAGAGTGTGAAATTTTATAAAGCATGATAAATTCTGAAATGTACAACTACCTAGTATTTTGTTATTTGACCTCTTTTAATCAACTGTCACTGTTACTAACTCCAAATAATTATAACATGTGTTAATTATGAATTGCTTATACTTTGTTGAATCATCATATTCACGATGCTATCTATTGGTGTCATAGACGCAAGTACCACTCCAGGCCATGAGGAGGCCTCAGAGAGAGAGGAGGAGACCGAGGAGGTTCCTCCAGGATTAGAAGAGTGGACAGTCGTGGGCACCATCTAGTCATTTTCTTTCGGAGAGCGTCTCGAGGAATATCGTTTGGGAGTATTTTGAGTATGAGTGTTGGAGAATTTATACAGATGATGTATACCGTTTTGTATTTTGGAGAAATTGTGTTGGGAACTTAATCATATATTTTGCTATATTATGTAAGGTATTTTTGAAATCCCTACCTATGTAGTTAATTGTAAATATGTTTTGTATATGTATTGAACCTTAGTAGATTGATCATGTTATGATACTAGTAATTAAGGTGATGTAGATGCTTCTGCATTAATTGTGAAACGATTGTTTTTGTCCTTTGTGGTTTGGACCTGACTCGAGACGGTGCGAATTTCACAGTAGTACGCGCACACCTCGGGGATGACCCTTGGCTAGGTCATCTCAGGACCGTGATGTGACAGATATGTACACTACAAATTGGCTTGAAATAAGGGTTGTTATGAGCCTGACATAAGGACTACTATGAGCCTAAAATATTTCCTCGGGATTGTCTTAAAACATGGATTCCCACAACCAAACAGGTTGAATTCCTGCAAACAAACAATCCAAATCCTCCAAGACAATCGGCAAAAAAAAAAAAAAAAAATCCGGCACTACTCAAACAAACAACCTATAAAAAACCTACAAACACCCAGCATCCATCCAAACAAACATGCAGAATTTTCTTGAACAGACAGTTCTGGAAATAGGTTTTTAATGGGTCAGGAGACAACCTAGACAATGAGTGGAATAGGGTTGGGTTTAACCCAAGTAATCGTTGAATTGGGTTGGATTTCAACCCTCGTAGTGACTCAAATTGGGCTGAGTTATAGCCCAAATGGTAGGTAAAATTGGGCTGGACAGTGGCCCAAACAATGTTCAGAATCGAACCGCTTTATTAGAGTAAGTGACTGTAAAATGGGTCTCAACAAGCCACTACAAAGTCCATATCTAGTCAGAAAATGAGTCCATAACTCATCCTAATTATGGGCTACAAACATGTCATAACATAGCTGGGATTGGGTTGGAAACAACTTTGTAAAAGGGCTAAAAATAACATTTAGAAGCGGGCTTTAATTTAGTCCATGTGAAGGATGTAAATGAGTTTAAGTCAACCAACTTTCTCTCAAAATATATCTAGCAGAAAAATAGGCCTTGGTACAATGTTCAGATAGATTATATGTGGACTGTAAATGAGTTTAAAGAAATACCTAAATCCATTTAAGAAGTGAGTCATGGCCTTAACTAATTCCAAGTGATGGGCCTCTAAATCCAACATGGCCTCCCATGAGTTGGGCTGCCCACTTGAGTTTTTTTTTACCATATTTATGAATTGATCTTATCATGATAGTGATAAAAATATATATATGGATCACCCATCGCATGGTGGAAATGCCTCAAATTGTTTATTTGATGATGAGGAAATATACAGGTTATCGATCGAACGGTTGAAACACCACAAATCATTGATCCAATATGGAAAACATGTTGAGGAGATTTCAAAGAAAAGATACCATTATGCAAATCAGACATTTATAAAGTCCCCTTCATTTTACTGGTAAAGAAAAAAGCATGTCAAGGACAAGAAGCGAGCTCTTCTCGGATTAAGACTTTGTATTCTTTTGTTTTGAGCATTGTAATGCACCAAAAAAAATAAAAAAGGAATTTCCTTGTAATTTTGATTTAATGATATTCAATGCAAGAGATTGTCTCCGTTTTTGTTCATACAAATATATGACCATTCATGTGGTGTGATGTGCATATGATCTACAAAAGAATCTTAATAATTCAATAAAGATCTCGAGGATTCTAAGACTTTAGGATGATCTTAAATCACATAGAAATATTGAAGGATCTTGAACATTCTAGAAGACTTTATAGGATAGTCTTAAATTATATAGATGTAGGGTCAAATTATATAGATGTAGGGTTTCAATGTAATTTATGTAAATGTACAGAGTGTTCTAAAATAGAGTGGATAAGGGTCTGTTTGACAAATTTGATCTGTTTTTAATCGATCTGGCTCAAATAGACTTGGGGCTATTTGGCAAGTCTTTAATCCCACCTCTATTTCTCTTAATGAGGTTTGAAATAGATATTTAAACATTAAGACTGTTTTGATGGTGCAAGTAGGTATCTTTTTTAAGCAGACAAAAAGACATTTTATGTCTGTATGAGGAAGGCCCAAAACCTATCCTTTTTCAGACAGATGTATTCATCTAAAGCGGGGAGATGAAGCTATAGTGCTTATTGAAGTTAGTACGTGTTTTTTTTATTTTTTTTTTAAATTATGAGCCCCTAGGTGAAAATCCAAACCATTGTATGTCTTAATAACCTAATAACCCCAATAACGGCTATGACATCAAGTTTTAACTGTTGATGTTGCACAAATCACGAGATACTCTAAAAGAGATGTAAACCATTGGATCTACATTTCTAACCTTTTATGGGACCCTCTATTAAGATCAGAACCGTTGATCCTCTTCATAAGCCCAAAAACGATTATAGGATCAAATTTTAGCCTCTGATCCCTTGAGAATCTCAAGAAAATCATGCAAAGTTGTAGGACCGTTGATATCAATACTTTAAAACTAATTAATTGGGTTTTACGTGATGAAACCTAGTCTTATTTTTTTTTATTTTCTTTTTAATTGTGGGGTTCTCAGCTTCGATCAAAACTGTTGGTTCTCTCTATCATGTTAAGCAAGACTGTGGTATGAAAACTGAACCGTTGATTCTTTGTCAATCTCAAGATATTTGTGAAAGATTGTGGACCATATGATTTGAGTTTCTTCATTTTGTGGCATTGAATATCAAGATCTAAACCATTGATCTTCTTCCTAAGCCCAAGGGCATTTATGGGGCCAAATATGAGTCCTTAATTCCTTCTGTATCTTGAGGAATTCATGAAAAACATTGTGTCGTAGGATCCTAAAACGTCTATTTAAACTGTGAAATGGTCTTACAAAACTGTCTAAGTGTAAAACGTCTATTTTACACAGATCTATTATACACAAATCTATTATCCACATGTCTGTTTCATACCTATAAGATTTGCCAAACAGGTAGACTATTTCAAATAGACTCCTTTCGAAATAGACCGTTTGGTAACACATCCAGTATATTTAATTCAAATGGACCTATTTGATAAAACTTGCTTGGTAAACATACAAAGAAGAGCTTATTACATGGGCATTTCTTGTCTTGTAAAAAAAATCAATTTATGATAGAAATTCAATTTGACATCCATTACAAAATATATTTAAATTAATTCAGACCATGTATTATTGCGTCGGTAAAAGTTTGAAAGCTATTTTTTTTTATATTTATTTGATTTTTAATTTTATTTTCCTATATATACATTAGGACATCATCACAACTTCCAACATGTGTCATGTGAATAAATTGAAGCTGCTAATTCCATTATCCAAGATCAAAATCTACTACACACCATCAAAATGAAACAAGAAAATTCATTCCACTTCATAGTAATATTCAAACATCCTTTCAACATTGAAAGGACTTTACCTTTACCATTAAAAAATTAAAACCCATGCTAACATGCTACTCTGTACTAACATTCAAATGCCAATTAAAATTTATATATTCATATATGATCATTTCATTGTTGCACCATTCCAACACCTACAACCTTTTGTAAAAAAACTTCTTGCATCCCCATTTAACATATTGCAATCGGCAACAGACAACATTGAACCGGATGACTTGATCTCAAAAGTTGAAGTGAAATCCTCAATTTTTATTCAATTTCAATAAAGAAAGAAGAGCAAGATTAACATATGAGAAACATGTGAATATGATTCCAATTTTTTTTTTAACATATCCATTTCCATATTTATGCTCGTTTCTTTATCAAATATACTCAAGAAACTATGTTCCAAAGTGCATTTGCAATTTACTTGCTTTGACAATTTGTCATTATATGGTTGCTATGTCTAATATTGACTTGAAGGGAGAGTATATAGAAAAATAATATCCCATCATATGTGATTTTTACTTTCTGTTCTGTCCCAACAATGTACTTTCAAATGTATAAAATATATTCTGCCAAAACATTCTAAGCACTTGTAATTTTTGTTCTCTTTATTTAGACATGCCTTCATGCCTTCTATCTTACCTATATGAAATGGTACATAAAGTTGTAGAAGGAGAGCTCATTCTCATTGTAGAGAGCCCCAATAAGTTTGCATGTATTCAATAGCAATGTGTTCCATGATAACAATGATGACATTTTTTTTTCTATGTGCATTTTTAGGTTTAAGTGAAGAACCTTATTACATTGCTTGATGGGCTTGTAATATGGCTCATTGGAATATTTAAAAAAAATAAGCAATATTTTCAACGGAGGCCTGTCATTCTATAATTACATATTTAACACAGTCCTACTAAATATGGTTGGCCTATAGTAGATTGATTCATCAAGCACCTCTCTCGGCCTTTTGGCTACCAGTAGATTAATCAAGTGAGGAAATCGAGGTGAGACATCTGGAGCTTCACATTCTCTTTATGCAATTGAGACCCAAGATTGACCATGGGCTATTTAAGGTGGGCCATGACCAATGAACTTCTTCAAAGTCAATTCAAATTGACTTCCTAAAATGCCAAGATCATCAATTATCTTGGTCTTTTGATGGGCCACAAAAGACATGTAAGCAAGTGGTAAATAAGCAATAGGTAGGAATAACTAAACATACAAGATACAGAAGTGATTAAAAAAATTGAATAATTATAATACAAGATAACAGATAGATAAACAAATAAAAAAAATCATGATTTGCAAACACTGAAATCAAACCTAAGTTCTTCTCTACCATGGCCGCCAATCTTCTAAACATAAAAGGAAAAAAAAAAAAAAAACCCAAACCTAATGACAAAGACAAAGAGAGGAATAGAGAAACAAAGAAAATCACAGACACAAAAAGAGAATATTAGGATAGAAGTACCTTGTCCTTCTTGATAGGGGACTGGAAAAGAGACGAAGGAAGGAAGGAGACGAGTCTCCTACTAGGGTTTTTTGTGCAAATGAGGATTGAGACCCTTCTTTGTTGCAAAATAGAAGCAAGGGTAAACTTGTCAATTCCAGAAAAAGAAGAGGGCAAACTTGTTCGAAAATAATGAGAAATGGCCTACCCGCTTCAGACATTTTTATCTGTCCAAAGTAGCACAGTTTTTTAGCCATTATGAAATAGACAACAACTGTCTATTTTCTATTTCAAACAGACATATAACTTGGTACTTTCAAACAGTCTAATAACTTAAAATGTCTTTCTCAAACAGTTTTAAGAGATATAGACCCTGAAATTAGACATGCAAGGGATTGTCTCCGCTTTCGTTGATACAAATATATGACCATTCATGTGGTGGGATGTGCATACTATCTACAAAAAAGTCTTAATAGGTTGATAAAGATCTCGAAGAATTCTAAGACTTTAGGATGATCTTAAATCACATATAAATATTGAAGGATCTTGAATATTTTAGAAGACTTTATAGGATAGTCTTAAATTATATAGATGTAGGGTTTCAATGTAACTTATGTAAATGTACAGAGTGTTCTAAAATAGAGTGGATAAGTGTATGAATAGGGTGGTTTCTAGAAAATGGTCTAATGCAAACTAACATGCCCTAAATAAATAAGACAATCTTATGAAACTCAACCACTCATTGATGGGTTAGGCTTGGATGCACCTTTGCCTTCCCTAGTTGGAGATAGTGACACGCTTAATGAGATCTCCAATAACCTTTTCATAGTTTAATTGGTTGTAGCATTTGAAAAGCAATGATATTAATTAAAGAAATTTATAAAATAAGTATCTAGAGGGAAAAATGAGGAACTACAATGCACACATATCAGATGTGTCATGGATTTTTTTATTTTGTAGCGACAAATTTATAATTTTGCAAGGGATGATAATAATGTTGAAAATGTTACTTGCATTTTATCTTTCACTATTATAAATATATTAATGGAATGTTGTTAAAATGTCAGTGAAAACAATTGAAATGTCAAAGAAAATTACTAAATGAAAAAGGTAGTATGGTTCAATTTTCAGAAAAAAGCATGAGAGTATATAATTTAAATTAAATTATAATTAGTGTAAAAGTTTCGTGTCAAATAAAAATATATATTCTCATATAAAGGGTGGTGAGGTGCAACTTTCTATGAACTTAGACTATTCTTTAATCTTTTGTTTATATAATTACATTACACTACATAAGCTCTTCCCTTCACCCACCAAAGGTTTAATTTATTGTTTAAAATAAATTGAATTAGAAATAGTAGACTGAAACACACAATTAAAGGACTAGTTGCATTCAGAAACAAGCCATAATACAATCAAATTAGACTCTAGTTCCAAATAGATTTATGCACGGTCAGCCATATTTCTATCACATGTACTACTCAATGGCGGACCTAGGATTTTGGTTTGATGGGGCCGACGATGGTCAAAAGCCAATTTCCTACTCAGCTCTAATGTTTATAAAGAAAACCTACAATGTTTACAAAAACATACCCTAAATCTAGAAATTATATAGACATAATAATTTCATAATTCTAAAGAATGTCATTCACATGATCACTTAATTTGCATAATAACTTAAAACCACTAAAATGATCACTTAATGTTTGTTGATTTGAGGACATTTTAAGAGAGAGGTAGGGGGGATGTCTGCCATTTCTTTGAAGTTGGGGGGTGGTGGGGCTTGATGGGTTTCTCAAGTGGGGGCTGTGCTAAATGGGCCTAATAGCCCTTATGGGCTTTTTCAGGTTGGGTGGGGGCAGAAGCCCCCAAGCACTTATATGTCAGTCCGCCCTTGGATGTACTTAATCTAAACTCATGCTGATTGTTCAGTCAACCAAAGGTAAGGGAAAGTCAATTTCTAAATAAAAAACACAAATAATAGAAATGAACCATCACCACATACCATTAATTACTAATAATCAAGAACTTAGTCAAATTAAAAAACGAATAGAATCCCCATTCTTTCTTCATGTCATATAGTACATTATTGATTTCTCATTATTTTTATTTTCTGCTTTACAAGAGATTTGAACTCAAGCACCCATTTATGCAACACTATCTCCCACATTTGCACGACAGAGGAACAACAAAATACGTGTAGTTTTATGTATCCTGATTGATAAAACCATCAAATAGATTATCTAAGCTATAAAAAAAAAAAAACGTATAGCCAAATGGGCCAAGTCCCAGGTCCACGGGGTAGAACCTGTATGGATTAAAAGACAAACTTATTTATCAATCAAAACCTAGCTTGGGTTTCAAATCCAAACACATTTATGAATTGAAACATATAAAATCTTCCAAACCCGATTTTTTACTAGTTGAGGCTTCCGGCTAGTCGGAGAATCAAATATTAATCTTTCATCCGTACCTGGCTTACTTACCTTTTAAGGAACCCCTCGACCATTACCACCGTATTTTATAGGCTTTTGTGGGCCTAGATGAGCTAGTGCCCTAATGGGAGGGATCAATTGAGAGCCTATTTGTCACATTTTAGTCTTTAAATATATTTTAGTTACAACTACAACACACACTTTATGATATATTAAGTTAAAAGGTTTTGGATCCAATTTTGACTGTACTTTTTATTTTGACTGGAAGTTACTTTCAGCTTTTACAACTGCTAAGATACTCTCCCTCCACTTTCCACTAATATACTTTCCCTACTTATGAATTCCCATCTCTCTCGTTTCTAACATACATAGAATCCTACCTCTTCATGCATACCCGTGATTAGCATGGGTTTTTGTGCTAGTTTGTATATTAATGCTAAAAATACAAGATATATGGACATAACCTTTGTTTTGGCCTATTTGACAGTTCTAAGCTAATTGAAATAAAGCTGATTAAAATGAATCTTATTAAAACAGACCACATTAAAATGAATCTTCTTAAAATAGGCCAATAGACTTGATTCAATTAGACTGTTTTACAAATAGAGCATGACATGCCCTGTCACGCCCCCGGACCGAGGCCCTGATAATCAAGTCCTTAATCCGGGGAACGCGGCGCGACGGCCAGAAAATTCCGCCCGCACGCGCTAATTATTTTTCCCACAGGATTCCGCGGTGTGGATCCCGAAACGATCCATCACAATCAATGCATCAATTGCACATCAATGATAATATGCGGAAGCATGTAGTAAAATAAGAATCACATATAACTTAAGATAAGTGCACAAGTTCGATATCAAAAGAGAAATATATACATAGCATAACCCAATGTTAATTAAAATTGTGAGGGCAAAAGTAGTTTAAATTATACATCCTAACAAAGCCAACAAAGGCCATAAACAAAATTCCCAAAATAACCGTCATTTCCCCAAAAGATGTTATCGAAGCTCCAGACCAAATATGACGTCTACGGGACATCATTTGGTTGCCACTCGGGCTCCACCTGAGGCCCTACTGCTACCTGCGCACACTCCGCCTCAAAGATTGCGGGTCCGACATCTGACACTAAACAAAAGAGTATCAGACACGACGGTCTGGCAAGTGAATAAAACAGATATGATATACAAGTTATGAATGTCATGTTTAAAATCATAAGGATATTGATAAAACAAATCATATATATATATATAAGGAATAAATCAAATGAATTATTTATGTGCAAATAAATGAATTTTTCATAATTTAAATATTTCAAACTAACTGACAAGTAATCAACATATTGGCAAACCACATTTAGCTAAATTCTCCTATTACTGAAGTAATAAGAGCACACAGACAGAAACAGTCGCCATATAAAATGGCCGAAACAAACAGACAGAAACCGTTGCCACTGCCCGTGGGACCGGAGAACAGAACCGTTGCCATGGCCGGAACAGACAGACAGAATCCAAACTGCAGTTGGCAAATAGTTTTAAAGATTCCAAGCCGGGTGATCAGCCCAACAAGGTAACCTAAGCTTAGTAGTGCCGATTCAAATCCAAAACGATATAATTCAAACCATTAAACACAATTCAATCATGATAAAAGGACTACTCTTTATCAAAACAACCAGACAATTTCAGAACAAATCAGATGAGCAGCCTTTTCATTGTTTTTCAAACGTGACAATTTAATCAACTTCGTTTCAAATGAATTTATAAGAAAACATAAATTTTCTCTAACTTGGAATGAGATGATTAGGATGATTGATAATGTTTGATGGGCTTATCGGGGGCCGTCTCAATACACACTTAGTGTCTCCATGTCGATTTGTAAGTGAAGAGATTGGTGTCTCTGAAGGTTTCCGACATTCAAGAGCACAAAGTATACATAGAGCTTAAAGAAAATCCCCGGGTAAGTTTTATTTCCAAACTTTCTCTATAGTTTGATTCAAACAAAATGATTCGGGCTCAAATTTTTTATCCCCGATGATTAATAAGTCATTAGGAAACTTTTATACTCGAACCAGGCTCAAAACTATCCTAAATAGCCCAAGAAAACCATGCATAAACAACCCGGGCCCTAACCCAGGCCCAGCTCGAGCGGGCCCAGGCTCGCTCGAGCGGGCAGTCACAGAAGCCAGGCTCGCTCTAGCGGGTTGGGCTTCTGCCTAGCCCGTGAACAGTCAGCACATAGCTGACTGTTTTTGCTCTTTCTTCATGGTTCAGATTTTTCATTCTTTTCTCTTCTTTGTTTTCATTGGGTTCTTACTCTTATTTGCAGCATGTAGAACTCTCATTAGCTCCATTAAACTCCCTTCAATCACCACTAATCACTCATTCATTCTAATCACATATCAAAGAGAAAGAAGCAAAGTAGCAGAATTCAAAAACATGAACTCAGAGGTTGCCAATTGAATTTCCATCCTGGCCAAAACAGAAATTTAAATCTCAACAATCAAATGTAACATATAATAAATCACCTTAAACCATTCCTTGGACCAAATCATATATATATATATATATATATAATCTGAACCAATTCATTGAGATTGTAATCCTTCCAAATCCAAGAAAGTAATTCAACCAAACATAGGTAAGAAGGTTCACTTCATTTGCATGCATCCCAATCTAATTTATTCACTTGCCTGAGACAAAATGGGTCACAAAACAGTCCAAACAATCTCCTATTCAACTCAGCTGCGAACCTACACCAATGCCATGGAAAAACCACTAAAAATCCACAAAAATTTGGAAAACAAAGAAGCTCTTCATGAAAGCCCTTACATGTATGGTAAAATAATTCTAAAGGGTCTAGAAAACCCAAGATTTCAAGAGGGAAGCCATTGCTAACCTTTAGGAGTTTTAACCAAGAAGGTGAGCTTGAAGAAGATGATGAACCCAGCTGAAATTCCTTAAGAATAATATGGTTGGAAAGCTTGGGAAATGGAGATGAAGATGGTGAAATTCACTCTTCAAGTTAGGCTCAATTTCATTGACATGCAAATGGGAGGAGGGAGAGGAAGACTTCTCTTCAGGTTGTTGCAGGAAAATGAATGAAGAAGAAGGAGGAAGAGATACAACGTTGGGTATGAATAGTTTAAATGGGTTGTGGGTCCCAATGGCCCTGAAAACTTCACATGGCTGGATCTATCATTTATGGGTTCCGAATGAAGTTGACGAAGAAGGGAAAAATGATCGTAAAAAAATCTAGTTTTCAAAAAGTATATTTTCCTTATGGTTTTCAAATTTTGAAATTTATGCACAGATTTGGGTGTGAAAAGACTATTTTGTCCTTTTTCTTGAAAAAACGCGATTTCTGGGGTTCAAATGCAGCCGGAACAAATATGAAAGTTGCTGGGATCAAAATAACAAATTCAAAGATATTGAAATCCACATTTTTCCAAAAATCAAATAAATCAAATAACTCGAATTCCCATACTAACACGCGTCTTACGGGCCACCCCGGGCCCGGTCAAAACAAACACAACGCTCTCAAAATTCCCAAAGCTATTCATAATTCTAATCCAACTACAAACTCAAGCTAATCGCCCTCTAATCCCGCTTAGTGACTAATCACAATTGAAACAATAATAAATTATACTAAACCTGGGTCGGGGTCTGACATGCCCGATTTAATTAAAAAAACTAAATGTGTCATATTATAAAAATCACATGGGCAAAGTTTTTGTATCATAGAAATAGCTTAGGCAATTTATCATAAAGTAAAAGTAGTATGAGCAAACTTGTTAGGTTGTGAAAGTTGTATGGCGAAATTTATGAAAGAAAATAAAGCAAAAAGTGTCTGAATCCTCCACACACTCGTGCCCAATTGAAAAAGTCCGTTATTAACTACTTTTTAAAAAAGAGGCAAAAGGTCTAAAGTTGATCGATCTTCCATGTAAACTTTGACAATCAGTGTTAAAGCACTAAAACGAAGCCTTCGGGCATGTTTGGTAATCATCCTTGCGATCGGGGAAAATCCAGGTTTGGTTGCAGTGTTGATTTTGTTCATCCTCGGAATACTGTAGTGCCAAAACACTTGCTTGTAGTGAGTCTTCAGTTGCCTGGCTCCCCATCGGATCTCCTATTTCCATGTTCGTACAAAAAGGCAAAGCTATAGTTAAAAAAAAAAAAAAAAAAAATTGGTCCACTACAAAGGACCTTGTTTTTTTCTTTCAACTTTTTGTTTTTTTTGGAACCCTCAATCAAGATCCAAACTATTAATCAAGTTTAAAAGGCCCAAGACGTTTACGATACAAAAAATAGCGATTGATTCATCACAGAGTTTAAGGTACTTATAAAAAAGTTCAAACCAAAAAATTACAGTTTTTATATTTCTATGGACCCCATTTTCACAATCCGAACTAAGGGAGTAAAAAAAACACACACACACCCCCCAGAAAACCCTCTAACCGAACCGAACCGACAGTTTATAACCGTGCTTCACGGTTTGGTTACGATTTTCAGTCTCGACACACGGTTATTAATTGAACCGAATCGTAAAATACGATTCGGTTAACCGTTTTCCCAAAATACATGGTTAACTGAACCATTACACTAATAAAAAAAACTAAATGACCTTAATGAAATAAAATGACTTAAGTTAAGCCCCCTTCCCATTTCCTCCTCTAAAAATACATTTATTTTGTGAGTTGGATTATACTTGCCTAATGTTTCTTAGAATTGTATTGCATGATATGTTGTGATCTAGGGCCTGCGAGAAGAGATCAATCACGTATAAGAAGACAAGAGATTTACGTGGTTCGACTTTTGGCCTACGTCCACGGGGAAGGCGGGAGAATCACTATGCAATTAGAATAGGTTGTACATGCTAGAAACCCTTAATCTCTATTTATAATATCAGCCCCAAACCCTGTTTCACCCAAAACTAACTTCTAATCACAATAGACCTACTATAATAGACATACTTTTAATCAGAGTACAACTTGGGCAATTCAGGGGCCCGGTTAACAAAGACTTACTAATTACTAGTGAGCCATACTAATTAACATGATAGAGTTTTGTAGTATCATTTTAGACTTTTAGTGGTGTTTATTTTCGTGAAAAATGATGGTGTTACTTTGTTTGGTATGTGGAAAATGATAGTGTTGTTCTACATGCAAAGTCAAAGGGCAAATGTAGATTTTTTTAAGTGACAATTAACCGTAATCGAACCATCTAATACGGTTTACCGTAGTTCGGCTTTTAACGGTTTTTAAGCCAGGCTACACATTAACAGGCTAATGTATTATCAGGCTACACATTGGACAATAGAAAGTACAGTCAAAATTGTACAATCGGCTGAGAACAGTCAAAATATATTTTGCAGCCTACCCAAATCCAAATCGTTAAAAGATACTGTACAATCTGCTTTTAATTCTCAGGCTACACATTGGACAATTCTTTTGAGTCTAGTCTTACCAATCCATCAATAGATACTGTAACACCCAAAATCAATGTCTTATCATTTACACCACATGTCTCTGACTCCCATTACATCGGAATCTGACCCCATTGTTCACATGTAGGGTTGTAAACGAGTTGGTTCCGGTCCGGATTCATGGTGGACCTTGAACCGTTAAGGAAAAAGTGGAATCGGATTTGAACCAAGAACCGTTTCGGAACTGGTTTATTGGCTTCGGAACCGGAACCATAACTATATATAGAGCGGGTCTAGGTAGAGAATGATATTAAAAACAAAATCATAGTTTTTAGGAGAAATTTTAAAAAATTGAGATAATATGTCGGGTCTCGGGTCCAAACCAAGGTGGATCTAGATCCGGACCCATTTACTCATCGGGGCCTAAATAAGGACCAGGACTCAATTTTTAAAGGGCCAAAATTTCCGAATAATCGGAGAATTGGGGACCCATTTATATCCCGATTGACATACTAGGTGACATTGTTGAACTCGAATGGTCTGGATGGGTAGGCTTCTCTTCACCAATGAATTTATATACATAGCTCTAGTTTAACCTCCTGAAATCCTGTTTAGGGCATATGGGGGTTTTACTAGTAAAGTCAAGTAAGGTAAAACTCTAATTTCTATAAAAAAATTCCCACCAAAACACTTTAATTTAAATTTCCCACCATATTTTTCTCAAAAAAGTTAAAAAGTAACAACATTTCTCCACTAAAAGACAAAAAAACTCCACTTTCCAATAAAAAAAAGTCAAAAAGATTCCTTCACAAACAACTAAAAATAAAATACCATCATAACTCACTTATATTTTATTATTTATTCAAAATAACATTTACTCAACTCAACTCTACAAGCCCTTTAGGGCATGTTTGGCACTTAACTAGTTAAAGCGAATTGAAGTGAATGCAGACAAGAAATGACAAGGGGTCATATTAAAAGTACATAATTTCAAAATTCCCTCTAAATTTAAAAAAAAAAAGTAAAAAAAAACAACCTCCTTTCTCCACTAAAATACAAAAAAACTCCACTTTTCAAGACAAAAAGTAAAAAAGATTCCATACCAAACAACAAAAAACAAAACACTATTATAATATCTTATATTTTATTCTCTCTTAATTTAATACTTCATTTCACCATACTTCAAACAGGCCCTTAAGGCCTCAAAACAATACCTCCGGCTTCTCTCAAGAAGATAAGTACAGTGGAAGACGCACATACGACTCCAGTCTTGTTGTATGTAGGTATATTGTATGTAGAGAGAGAGACCCCAACGAAGCCCTCCTTACATCCGAACATCCCGCGATTGAAGGGTTCGGTCTCTCTCTCTCTCTCTGAATTCTAAATCGATTCGCCAAGAGCGTTTTCGACCGCTGATCTATCTCTCATCTGCTTCTTATTCCGATTCTCGAGAAATCCTATCCGTCCACTGGAATTCTAGGGTTTCAATCTCCCTCCTTCCCCTTTTCCTTCACCGGTTATAGGGTTTTCTCTCTCGGTTTCCGTAGTCATTCCGGTTGTTTCATTCATAGATCTGAGAGACTCTCGGGCTAGAAAAAAAAAAAAATCCCAATTGCATTTGCAAATATGTTTTGGAAGATGCCGGGCCTCTCGGCCACTTCTCCGGTGAGTTGAAGCTCGAAAATCTCTCTCTTATTTCTTCTTCTATCATTATTAATTTTGAGTTTTAGTTCTGAGCATTTGCAGTTGCTGTTGTTTGTGAATTTGAATGCAGCAGCAGGAATTAGGTTTTTTTTTTTTTTTGATAAATGCAGCTATTGTACAATAAGATTCATGTTTTCCATGTTTTGCATTTGGGAAAGTGTTACCTAATTCCCATTTTTGTTTTTTTTTTTTTTTTCTATGCATTCTTCATGTTTATGTTTCTTGAACATGCAAATTGTGAGCACACTTAAAAGGAGATTTTGATCTTGGTGGTGGAGTAGTTTTAGTTCTATTTGTTTCTAATATTCCTTGAGAATGACCATTCATTCCTATGTAGCATTCAGTTCCTAGGTCTTCTATGCAAACAAACATGTCATTTAGTAGAATGCAGTCTCTCTCTCTTTTAATTGTTTTTTCTAGATGTGGAGAAATTTTTTTTTTTTCATTTGTGTGTGGCCCCTCATTTGAGGGGAAAGAGAAGGGAACTCTTTTTTTTTTTTTTTTTTTTTTTTTTTCAATGATTTTTTTTTATTTACTTAACTCGTCGATTTGGTTTATTTCAGGTGGACTCTATTTTGGATAAGGAAGACTTTCCTTTGGTAGAGCTTCTTGATGAGGATGAAATAATTCAAGAATGCAAAGCCCTCAATGGTCGTCTTATTAATTTGTATGTCTTTGCGCGCTCGCACTCTCTGTAATTTTTGCAGATGATTAAGGGTTTCTTTCCTTATTTGCCTAAACAACATATGTTAGCTAAACCCATTTCAGATTTACGTGCCTTTAGTTGCTACAATCCAGTATATGGATTATGCATGAGTTTGCTTGTTAACTATATGTGATGCATGTATGCATGAGAATGCCAATCTCAAATGCTTACTGCCCAAAAACTAAATGCTATTAATTTCGGACGGAGACACGGCCATAACCGACATCTATGCTCCTCATGAATCTTTTCCCTCCAATCATTATTCATAACTGCCTCCCGTCATTAGTGATACGTGCTACTAAAGTCAGAATGGATGGAGAATCCTACCTGTTAAATTGGCAGGCATCGTACGAAAGAAGTATTGGCTCAAAGTGTTTATGTTCTCATGAATCTTTCCCCTTCATAAAAGCTGTTTGCATTTGTCTGTGATGTATGTCCTAAAATATGATCGATGGAAAATCCTAACAGTCTACTTAGCAGGTATTTAATGGATGACTACAGCTAAAAATAACCGCCGTCCAAATTTAGCAACAGATGTCCATTTAGTTGGAGATTAGATATTTGGTTCTCCATTCATCATTCATGTGCAGCCAGGCTTTGCACTAGGTCATCAACATGATGAGTTTTCTTGTATGAGCTTGGATGTGGCACACGTGCCAATGTGGAAGTGTGATGAACATGGTGTATATGGTTGAGATGCTCTCTAGTCCTATGTTGGGGAATGCTATGAATGTGGCTTGGCTGGTGGGCCCACAGTAGGCCATTCCTCTGTTAGATGGGCCACACTTACACGAGAAGAATGGATTGTTCCCTAAAGAAATTGTGTAGTAGTCACTGGCTCAGTTGTTGGACATGCCATATGTAGGGTGACTGGGTGAGCCCCTCTTGATGGCTTGTTGGGCACATGCATGGAATGAGTTGGAAGTCTATTGCATAGATTAAAAAACATGTATTGCAAAACAGTTAGAAACCATGCTACATGTGAGAGGATTAATTTGCGCGTGGCTTCTAGAGATTTAAATATTTTAATGAGTAGGTCGTTGAGATTCTGGTGTTTAGGTATAGTTATTATAGTATTCTTCAAAAGGAATTAGTATATGATCACTATCATCTTCACCGTGTTAATCTAATCTTATCAAACTGAAGTTGGCTTAATGATTTCATCAATTGAACGCTACATAAACTATGTCCATAACTTAGGTGCATGAAAGTGCTTTCCCTCTCTCTCTCTCTCTCTCTCTCTCTCTCACATGCGTGGGTGTGTTGTCATGGGCCTTCACACTTGATTCTAGCTTGTGTGGCAGTTTCTTTGGCCCATACGCTAGTAAGTTAGCTTCCCTAATGATGGTTTTACCCTTTTAGATCAAAACTCACACCTCAAGGCTATGCACACACATCAAGAAGATGGAGCGGTTTAAAGGAGTAAAAAAGTGTTTTTTTTTTTGTTTTTGTTTTGTTTTGTTTGAAAGATGATGAATAAGGACTTCTGGTGAAACTTCCTCGAATGTTGCTTCTTAGAAATGAATGAGAGCTACCTTATTTATGGACTTACTCCATACAATTAATGGCCAAAGATTTATCCACATGTCACTTATGCAATGGATAAGCTTTTTAGACCCCATGTCACGCCACCGTCCCGAAATCTATTAAACACACATGGGTACCGAGGCGCGGCACATTTGTATGGGGATTTGAGTCAACCAACTCCTCGTATATTTTTTTCCCCAAGCGAGAGTTCCCACAAGACTCACGTGAGTCATCGTATCAACCATCACGGAATGTCCCCAATGCATCCACCTCATTGAAACTAAAAGTGATGTGAAAGATACTCCAGATGATCCTAAAGAGAAGGAAACACAAGAGGTGGAGGAAACAGGGCCCGTGGAGGGTCTTGAATCTCTCATGTTCCTCAAGGAGGCTACATCAACCATACAAATGCTCATGTTGTTACGAATTATGCAAAGCTTCCCATTGATAGAAACAAGTGCTGCAGCTTCCTAGGCCCGTGAGCTATACCTAGGTGGAGCTTGCTGTCAAGGGACTTGTTCCACGAATTCGTTACTCCATCATAGACTCTGAGCTTGCATCCATCCCAGCAGTCTAATGCATAGAGCTTCCCATTGAATGAAATACTCGAATTGCGCCAGCAAGCACCCATCCCATCATTGACCGGGGCCCAGTTGTTGGTTGCAGGAAGATAGGCTTACGCCTACTACTAAAAAAAGGTGGTTGCTAAATAATATGTTTCGCTCAAAAGGCACAGTGGACAAGCATGCACAATAGTAATTGATGCGGCAGTTGTGAAAATATAATATCCCAAGCTCCTGTGGATCGCTTGCAGCTGAAGGTTTGAAAGCATCATCATCCCTATTTTGCTAAATGGTTAATGCTAGGTGATGAAGTGCAAGTACGATTTGCATGTTTGGTTACGTTTTTGTGGGTGACGATTATACAGATACAGTTTGGTATTATGTGCTACCTATCGATAGTGTGATATCTTGTTGGGTTGCCCATGGATGTACGACGAGGATGGAACTAATGGCATGCGCGACAATATATACACCTTTGCTCATAATGAAAAACATGTCACACTCCATCCTATGAAGCCGCACCATAAAGAAAAGGTCAAGTTCTTGTATCACCAAGGAGGCGCTTCAAGTACACAATGTCGACAAAAGCAACATCAAGAAGAATCGAGTTTGAGGTCGAACTCTTTTCCAACTTGGGGGAATGATGCAGCAGCACCAATAGTCCACAAATTCCTGGGCCATAGGTGGGACCGATTGAAGCCTAAGAGAATTTCTTATTTTTAATTGTTTCTAATCTTAGTAAGGAGTTGTAATTAGAATTAGGTTTCTAGTTTTTTGTAGGATTCTTATTTTATCTTGTTTCCTAGTTTAATTAGTTTTCTTAGGACTTAAGTTTCTTTGGTTATATATATTGCATTGTAGAGATTCATAATTTCAGATTTTGGAGTTAATAGAATTTTTCCTTGTGCGTTTATCGTTGGAGAGTGATCTTCTACGTGTGATTGTTCCTGTGGGAACCCTAATTGTGCTCCGGCACTTGCGATCCTAACCCTAGGATTGCATCAATATTTCTTTGCGGAAGCCTATGCAACTCATTAATCATGAACATCATTCAACAATTCATGGTATCCATAAAATAATTACTATCCATAGCATGATATATATGGAATCATAGCATAAACATGTCCATAGTGTATAATTAAGTTCAAGTTTAGAGTTGAAAAGTAGTAAAGAAGTAACGGAAGAAAATAAGTTAAGTTTTACTATCCATCATCAAAATAAAGTCTAAATAGTTCAATGGCCACCATGGCCAACACTAGGGGTCCACATAATGATCTCTCATGCGCAATAATGTCTAGAAGTCCACTCGGCTATCCCTTGAGGAGTCTCCTTGACTTCCTCAATCTCCTCGGTATGGGTCACGGCGTCGTCACTTGTAATGCATAGCATACGACGATCTAGCAAGATAAACAAATAGAATCGGCATAGCATATAACATCAAATGAGAATAAAAGACAGAAAATCATATGAGGTCAATATAGGATCAACTAGGCATAATTATGCATGAATAAACGTGAGACATGGTGAATTATACATGACAATATCTAAAAGGCAAAACCATGTTAGTTATATTCTCCCAAATTGGCTACTATAGCCTGGATGAGAGCATGAAACAATACATGACATGACATGATGGTACTACCACTAGGACGCAGAGGGCCTCAAAACTCCATCGTGGACTTGGAGCACCAGTAAGCTCTGAGAACATAATTTAGACTGCAGCTAGTCCATAAACATGATACTAAACTCCCCTACAGCTGGGCCCGACTGGGGTAGGGTCAAAGTTGAGTGGTGCCGGCACTAGGAGTAATATGTACAAGTCATAGATCATGAACATAACGTAAATCAAGAACATATACTGAGATGTAACATAAACATAAGCATATCGTATCATGGACATAAGCATAAACGTAAACATTCAAGTGTCCCAACATGATATGCTCATATAAACATGGTGGACATAAGTAGAGCATAAGAGTGTATTGCATAATCAAGGCATAAAACAGGAAACAAGGCAAATATAGAAGCATGATGCAAGTCATACGAGCATATGGAAAACGTAAGACAAAATGCATGCAAATAGATTCGTCATGAGGTAAGGAACAAATCAAAATCCATCCTAAGGTCCGGATTGCCCATTGGCATCATTATCCAACCACATGTAGTACTAAGGTCTCTGATGTCTTTTGCTTAGGCTTAAAGATCCATTGGGCTCTTGCTTAGGGTCCATGGGTTCCAGTAATAAGGTCCAAGGCTAGGTCCGAAAATACCGTAAAATCCTGTATCTCTACGGTTAGCTTCACGGTTACCTTATGGTTAGCCGTGAGATGGTCTACGGTTAGCTGTGGGCCTAAGGATAAAAATAGCAGTTGTGGTGGGCATAGCGGCCAATGGCCAAAACGCTATATATCGGGTGATCCATAGCAGTGTGAGTTTTTTAAGTGTTATTTTTTTTTTTTTTTTGAATCTTGTGTAGTAACCAATCGTGCATTTTTTTAGTGATTTGGAACCATATATTAAGGATAGAGACAAGCTTAGGGAAGGCAATTGTGAAGAAGAAATAGGAAAAATGGTGTTATAAATTAAAATTGCTTGGCTCTATTAGGTTTTAGACCATAGCGGCGCTATTTTCAAAATAGCGTAGTGGCCTCAACAGCTACGGACTATAGCGTAGCGGCCGCTATTTTGAACCATGCGCGGGTCACTTAGGCTAGCCGTAACAGCTTAAGCTAAAACAACAACTCTTAGGTTGGATTACTGTTTCTGCAAGGTTAGCTTTTCGGCAAGCCATGGGTGGCCTATGTTTAGCCGTAAGCTTACCGTAGTATAAAATCTCTGAAAATAGCAGATTTTGGTAAGTTTACTGTGAAAGAGCCCCTGGAGCCTTACGAATAGCCATGAGAAGCTCACAGTTAGCTGTAAGCTTTAGATTTCTGAAACTTCGAACCAGAAACTCCATTTTTGAGGTGGGATTAGTTCCCACTTAGCTTACACCTTAATAAATCACATTTTTACATTAAAATAGATGTTTTTAGGCTCATGTAAACTACATTAAGTAAACATTAACACGAATCAATGTTCTAATCAACAAACTTACTAATACACACTGGTGAGCTTAAAAATGGGTACTCTAGACATGGGCATCATATGATGAATCAACAAGATAAGCACGCATGCATGATATTATAGATGTTCACTTGCCTTTTCCTTCATGCTTATCTCAAATCCCACAAATCCAAGCCTTTCCCACTTACTACCAAGCCTAAAAAGCGAAACCCCCAAATCTATTGCTCAAAACAAAACCCTACACGACAAGAGGAGTGAAATGGGGATTGAAAGGACTTGCATTACTAGATTTAGACTTCCAAGAATTGATTTCAAGCAAGGGAAAGAGTTAGGGAGTTAGAGCTTACCAAATGGAACAAGTAGAAAGCAAATGGGTATTGTAGAAGCTTGGAGAAGATGATCTTGGGGAAGAAGAGGGTCTTGGAGCCAAGGAAATCCCAACTTTCAAGGTCTCCTTTGGTGGTAGGAAGCAAGGAAATGGAAGGGAAAGGAAGGAGAAAAGAGTTCCAGCTAGGTTCTTGCAATGGAGGTGAGAGTGAAATGAGAAGAGATGGGTTTTTAGGGTTTAAGGATAGGGTTTTAAGATGATATTTCTGTTATTTGCAAGAAAATTCAGATTCTTAAAAAAATTGATAGTTTGGGTCTTTTGGGTTGGAAATGGGTCTTCAAGGGGTCAAATGAGTTGGGGCACGAAAGTTAATCAGGGCGAAAAACTCTGCTCAACGAACCCGATCTTGTGCTAAACCGAAATCCACACGCAGCGCTACCCATAAACCCAAAAATTCAAAAGGTCCTCAAGCTACCTAGTTTGGTTCGAAACTTATCTAATCTACCTAATCACCTCTACTAACATACAAATCAAAACATTAGGCACTAATTATCATTAATTAGATGCTAATCGAGATTAAGAAGGGTCTTACACCCCACTGTAGAAACTTCTTCAAAATTCTACTCTATTCTCCCACACTATTCTAGAATACTCCACACATATCTGTACATTTCACTATTGCCCTAAATATTCCTGCACAGTTCAAGACATTCTAGAGTTTTCTAGATTCTTTTGGACCCTTGAAGATCTCAGTTGATCAATCTATAATTCTAAATACTTCTGTCCATCTGATTGTGTGCCCCTTCCACTATTTTGGTGGTCATGATACACGTGACTTTAATAAGCCTCCATCTATGCCATTATGCATAACGTTGCCTTGTGTGAGCACGTGATAGTGTGCACTTATATGCATATTTGTGATTAAGCGCTCATGGTTCCTGGTGGTGAGACTGTCGAAATAAATTTAAGTGCAACAGAAAGACATAGAGGCAATACTTCGAGGAATTTCTATTATTTTACCAAAAGCACATTAAACGATGTGCTATCCTCTTTAACTAATGATCATTAAGCAGTGACCCTCTGACTAGGGACATCAACTTTAAAACATGTATTTAGGTCTCCTTTGTGAGAGCTGCTTTTGTTAGTCTTATATGTATGTATATAATATGTAGATATTTCCATTTTGCCATATACAGACCTTGAGCCCTCTGTTGATGTTTTTACCTTTTTCGTTCTTATATCTTTCTCTACTATAGTCTTCGAGAAAGAGCTCAGGTGGAACAACTGTTACGATATATTGTTGAAGAAGCTCCTGAGGATGCTGATAAGAGACGTAGTTTCAAGTAAGTTACCTGTAGATTGTCAAGTTGGCTCGTTGCTAAGGAACACATTTTTCCATCTAACCTGGTGTACTTTCATTATTACTTGTTTGTCTCGTTGTTATACAGGTTTCCATTTATTGCTTGTGAAATTTTTACTTGTGAAGTTGATATCATCCTAAACACATTAGTAGAGGATGAGGAGGTAAGTAATTATAGTTTTTGCTCATTTCTTTGATTGAAGATTTTTTATTTATTTATAAAAATGTGGGTATATTGAGCAATAAATATGCTCTAACATTCGTCTTCAGCCGTAGCTTATCTGGTTAGGGACATCAAATACCCTCGTTAGGGGCGTGAAGGTGCATGAGCTTGAGTTCATGTAGAGAAGAAATCTTTAATTTTCTATTTTTAAAAGAAAACTTATTAATTTTTTAAAGCAACTAAAGTTTATTCATATTATACTATATATATATATATATATATTTTTTTTTGAATGGTAAATTTCATTAAGAAAACACATTATACTATATTAAAGCTTTAATATAGTATATTATACTATATTAAAGCTGAGGGTTCTGAAATTAATTTTGACCGTAACTTCTGATTTTGACCG
The DNA here is from genome assembly GCA_003546025.1 of Camphora micrantha. Lineage (NCBI taxonomy): Eukaryota > Viridiplantae > Streptophyta > Magnoliopsida > Laurales > Lauraceae > Camphora > Camphora micrantha. The sequence goes on along the minus strand of QPKB01000007.1, from coordinate 28,874,687 downwards.
GAAGTTATGCCCATATTCTACGACTGAGTAACGGACTCTTGGATTGCGGAAAGAGGTACTCTCATAATCTTCTCTTGTTTTATTATCTTTCTAAAACTTTATGTAAAAATGTTCTATCTAAACCAAATTGTTGTCATTTGTCAATACGTGTTTGAGGATGATTTTGTGTGAACTGAGTTTTTTTAATGGATCATAGAATATATTTTGGTGAACATGCCCGTGTTTAGCACGGGTTATTGTGCTAGTGACGAATGAAGACAAGGGGATGATGTACTTATAAAAAATAAAGGTTTCAGTTGAAACAGAAACAAACACCAATAGAGAATATAGAACTGGCTTCCGTCAGTTAAGAAAACTTGTAAAAGTGCATTAGTTTTTGCCTTTATTGAACTCGGCTTTTTACTGATTGGTACAATTTATCTGTTGCATGGCCATTTTTACAGTTGATGCACTTATTGTTCTCCTTTCTGGAACCCAACCAATCGCATTGTACGTTACTGGCTGGTTACTTCAGCAAAGTATGTGATTTTTCACAGCAGAATTTAGATGTCCTGGCTATTTATTTATACATGCTACTTGCTTCATTTTGATATAGAAGCCATTGATCATACATGCATTACTTCTTCTAGGTGGTTATATGCCTGATGTCGAGGAAGACAGTCCCTTTCATGAATTTTATTCAAGTAAGTAAAAACTTTTAATTTTTTACCCCGACTTGGAAGGCGTCATTTTCTTTTTCAGCAGGTCTTATGAAGTCATTATACTGCAGTGGCTACCGAGGATTTATCAAAAAATAAAAAAAATAAAAAAAAGGTTGTTGCAGTAGAGTATGGGGCGCTCCCCAAAATTATATGTATTGGACAAATACGTACCAGTTGTGGCAATATGTATCTGTTATTGGCATGAATTAAAAAGGTGGTCGAAAGAGTTAAGAAAAAAACCAAAAAACCTAGAAAAGAGAAAAATGCTAAATTTTGATATTTATTTTCATTTGCAACTAAACTATATGTATGTTTTGTACCTTTCATTTCATACATGTCATGTATCATTGTTTGATTTGAGAAGAACAATGCTAATGTATTTGTTCACCTACATTCATGTTACTTAATTATTTTAAGAGCTGATAAAATGTTTTGCAAAATAGTTGAATCAAAATTTGATTACTATTTTGTACTATATTTTGGTGGCTGGCCTTTCGGAAAAGAATTCTCACCATGGATAATCTTAAGAGGAGAGGGAGGATAGTAGTCAATGGATGCCCCATGTGTTTACGAGATGAGGAAATTGTGGACCACCTTCTATTGAATTGCACCACAGCTCAGTTTATATGGAGATCGGTGGTGGAGTGGTTCGATTGCTCCTGGGTTCTTCCCCAATCACTTCAGGATCTCTTCCAGGCTTGGAAAGCCCCAACTGGGGCCCCTAGAGGCAAGGAATTGTGGAGATTGTCTTTTCTGGCAATTTTATGGACAATTTGGAAGGAGAGGAGCTTCAGATGTTTTGAAGGGGTTTCAACTAGTCAAAGATGTTTGGTGGAGAGAACTAAGTTTCTAGTTGCTTTGTGGGTGTCCACCAGTCCGTTATTCAAAGATTTCTCCATAGATTAGATAATGCACCATTGGAAGGAGATTGCTTCCTATTCTGTTGAGCCAATGTAGATATGTTTAAGGGGTCTCTTTCTTTTGTTTTGTTCTTCTTGTGCTTCTTTTGAGCAAGTTAGTATTATTCTCTTGTACTATTTGTTGTTTTAATGAAAGTAACCATTGCAAAAAAAAAAAAAAAAAAAAAAAAAAAAAACTATTTTGTACTAATAGAGTATGTAGTATATGACATCATCAATCATATATTATATACTATGTACTATATCATGTGCAATGTGCAATGATTTAGAACTTGGACTAGCCCCTCAACTTTGCATGAGTCAGGTTGGGTTGACTCCCAATTTAGAAGAACATTTGCATTTTCGTCTGTCCTTTGGCCATGGATCATCAATCACATGGCTTTCACTTCTAGATCAGTCTTATTTGTGTTTAGATATTGAATCCAATCATCTATATACAATTATGTCTTTGGGTCGAATAATTTGTTCATTGGATTTGTATTTGAGGATTTGGCCAGGGATAGATTGGAATGGCAAAGTAGAGTTCATGTAGCTGACTGCAACATAGTTGGGATAAGGCTTTGATGATGATAATGATTTGTGCTGGATTTAATACCTTGCATCTGGATCAGATCTGATATCTGATCTTCCATTTTTTTTTTTTTTGAAATGGCATTTTCAGATTAGATCTCCCAAATCGATACTCTACTGTTTGGCTGTAGAATCTTCATTGCATGGTTTTTGCATTTGGATCTATTGTATTTTGTCTTTAGATTATATCATTCGGAGTGAGGAAACATAATTCATGTAGCCGACTCCAACGTAGGACAAGGCTTTGATGATGATGATGATCATCATCATAGTTATGTCTTTTACTCTGACCATCTGGTTCTAGGTTGGATTCCCAAATTCGATCATCTGTCTTCAGATCAGAACTTTCGTTGTCTGCATTTGCTTATAGATCATCTACACCATTAGTCTCATGCCATCTTCTCATCATTTAAGTGATGATTCTCTCCTTTTTCTTAATGATTTAAGTGATGATTTTTTAATGGTAATGTTTTAAGTGATGATTCTGATTAGCAGCCATCAAATCTGGATCTCATCATTTGTTTGGGTTGGGTTGCGTCTCCGCTAACACCATCAATTCCTGCTTTATCCGTACTGACGATCTTTTGCTTCATTTGTCCCCATGCTTGCCAGTCATTCACCATATAATTATTGGTATGCATCACAACCACTTGCATTTGAGCCGTTGGATTCATCCGTTCAGTGTATGCAAACTCAAGATTCAGATTTTCTTGAGTTTGAGTGGGGTTAATCCATCTTCATCAAAGCCTTGTCCCAACTATGTTGGGGTGGGCTACAATAATTGTGTTTCTCTATTCTGATCTATCCTTAGCAAGATCCATTTGTTGCACTTCTTAAGATCTATCTTTACCACTTCCATCCATGCCCTCTTCCGCATATCCCTTTTCCTTGGTGGGCCTTCAACTTGCATTGAAAAACGTTTCCTCAACGGTGCCATTGTTGGCTTGCATTTGCCATGTCTAGACCATCTCAAACAAGTCTATGTTAATTTATCACATATTGATGCTATTGCTACCCCTAAATGCTATTGAAATTGCACATTTCTGATGCTATCTTTCCTAGTTTTACCACACATCCATATGAACATTCTCATCTTAGCTACACGCATTTTATGCGTGTGTTGCTTCTTAATTGGCCAACATTATGATTGATTTCAGCTAGTTAGATTGTGCTAAGATTGGAGAAGTTGGCTCTCCATTGTTCACTTTTCCTTGGGAAAAATGGGCTCGTGTTCAAGTAGAGAAAAGCAGGGGGAAAGGAGAAGCGTGAGGTGGGAAGATTTAGTGTCAGTCTTTGTGGGTAAATTACGGGAAGTTACATTGGTGGAGTGGCTGAGATATACTTTTTCATCGTTGTACAAGGTTTGGGACACATTCATATTGGCATCTAGTAAGTGAGGCAAAGGGTCTTGTTTTTTATTTATGAGGCTCGGGGAGAGAATAGAGGCTATCAATGCTATCATGGTGAAGAACAGGAGTTGCTTGGGCAGCAGGAATTTGGTTGTGAACCTGTCAAGGTTTGGATGGGGTGATAGATCGAGGATTGTTAAAGGAAAGATGTCTTCCAAATCTAGAGTAGATGTAGTTTTGGGTAGAACAGCTGTTGTGGGACTTGAGCCCTTGATTGTACCTAAGGGCCTCCCTACTACAACTAGCTACAGCCTACAAGTCAACTACTAGTGTAGTGTTTAGGAAGAAATAGGGAGGAAGTTACTGTGAGGTGGTAAAAGGGGGTATTTCTAATAAAGAGAGTGACATTCATAAACACAGGGGAATGAAGGAAATTCTCTTTGGTTATCAAACAATTTGGTTGGTATTGTCACTTGGGAATCGGGAGGAAGTTACTGTGAGGTGGTAAAATGGGGTGTTCTGATAACGAGAGTGACATTCATAAACACAGGGCTGTGAATGAAGGAAATTCTCTTTGGTTATCAAACAATTTGGTTGGTATTGTCACTTGGGGAGGGGCAATTCCTTCCTTGCCATGTATTTATGAGGGATATGGGATTTGGCATGTGAAGATAACCAGACTGGGTATTGTCCCATAGGGTTTTTCTGTTTGTTCCACATCTGGAGGTGGTGATGCATATGGTGGAATTTCTAGACTTCGAACTTAAGCAGCTGTTTGGATCTCTGGAGAGATAGCTTCCAGGTCCTCCCAGTGCGTCGAGGAAGGTTTGGGTGCATTGTTTTTGGGTTCTTTTATATGGCTGGCATATGAAGGTTTTTGAGGACTTAGGGAAAGAATGGGGAAGTGATTGACGTTGCTACGGAAAAATGGAGATATAAAACCTAGAATTTGGAAGGCTCTGCTTGCAAGTAGCTTCCTTTTATTCCATCTCCATGGCAGTTTGGTTGGTTATTTTGGCATTAGTTACTCGATCACTATGGAGAAGGAGACGGAGTAGTCCTGTTTTTTCACGGCAGGGAAGATTTGAAGTCTTGGATTATGGCGGTTTTGAGGCTTCTAGCGAGAGTAGTCCTGTTTTTACGGCAGGGAAGATCTGAAGTCTTGGATTATGGCGGATTTGAGGCTTCTAGTGAGTTTTTCTTAGAGCAAGGGAGGGGCTCCATAAAGGATAGGAAAGGCAAAAGAGTGTCTTGGCCTCCAGCTCCGATGCCGGTGCCGGATATGGTGGATCTAATGGTTGTGCTGACATGGTAGGGAAGGGCAATTCTGTAACAAACTCCTTTGGTTAGGAATGTGATGTGGTAGTCGTTGAGAGGAAGGCTTCCTCTAAAGCTTGCGTGCCGACCCTATAGTTGAGTCGCAGTTGGCGGCTATTGAGGTAGGTGTGCTAGGGAGTTGTCATTCTCATCTGGGAGTGATCCCTTGGAAGGCTTAAGGGACCATTGTATTTCACCAGAGAAAGTTCAAGAAGGGCTTCCTTCCCAAAGGAGCAGAAGATGTGCATCCCATTGCCTTGCCACTTGGGAGCAAGGGGTAGGGTTGTCTGGAATCACTTGGTAGGTCGAGGAGTAGATGATGTGGAGGGTTTATCACCACTTGGAGTCGTGGTAAATGGGGTCAAATCTAATGGGGGAGGGCTCATATTACTTAGGGCTTGGAAATTTTAGCTGCCCATTTCCCATTTTATCTTCAAATTGTGTATTAAGCTGAGTCTAGCAACTGTATTCAATTGAAGTTAGCTTTAGGGGCGGCCAAGAGGTTTGGCTCCACTCAGGTGGCTGACTGTTTGGTTTAATAGGGAGACGCAGGCTCTTTCTTGCTTCCGCAACAAGGATTGTGTTCATCATCCTCCATTTCAGCTTCGGAGCGATGCCTGTTTTCTTATCCTTGCAGTTTTAGGCTCCCTAGGCTTGTTTCTAGGAAAACATGGAGTTTTCCCTTATGTTTGTGAAACACAGAAGAAAGTGGAAGTGTAGAGGGAGGAAGCTTGGTGGTGCAGTTATAGTCAAGGAGAAGTCGGGGATGGTTAGTCGATTTTCTGGCTCTACAGCTGTGGGTATTAGCTTTAAGTCAAGATGCGATGTAGGCATGGACCCAGGTGATGGTACTGCCAACAACAGGTCTTGAGTTTTGGCGGAGATTTCACTAGCTCTGGGGTTTTAGCGGAGGTGCAAGGCGGAGCATCTTCAAGTGCCTGTGAAGGCAATAGCGGAGGCCCTTAAAGTTATTCAAGTAAATAAAATTTTTGGTTTATGAGACTTTTGATAGGATTCTAGAATTGGAGGTGGGGGATGCCAATTTGAGAACTTTAGTTGTGGTTGTTGCGGAGAATTCCGATAGTGAGGAAGCCATTGTTGAAGCCTAATCAGGCTGGTGGGGGAGTTTTTGTTCATTATCATGATTATTATATCTTGGAATGTTAGGAGTTTAGGCAGGTCAGAGAAGCAGTCAACAGTGAGAAAGTTTGTTGGGAAGCATAAGGTGGAGCTTCTAAATTTGCAGGAAACAATGGTTCCTACCTATATCCAGGAGATCATCCTGGATGTTTTGGGTTCTCATGGATGTGGTTGGGATTGGGTGCCATCGGAAGCAGCTTTTTGGGAGCCTCATTTTTTATTTGGAATGAGGATGTAATTAAAGGTGTGGAAGTTGTTAAAGCTCAGAGGATGCTTGTGGCGAGAGTGTGTAGGATGGCTGGTGGTTTTGTTTGGGTGACGGCTAATGTCTTGGGCCATGAGGAAGGTGATAGGAGTTCTTTTTCAGAGGATCCTACAAGTCTTGTTTCTTAGTGTCGAGTTCCTTGGTGTTTGGTGGAAAATGAGGATGTGATTAAAGGTGTGGAAGTTGTTAAAGCTCAGAGGATGCTTGCGGCGAGAGTGTGCAGGATGGCTGGTGGTTTTGTTTTGGTGACAGCTAATGTCTTGGGCCATGAGGAAGGTGATAGGAGTTCTTTTTCAGAGGATACTACAAGTCTTGTTTCTTAGTGTCGAGTTCCTTGGTGTTTGGAGGAGACTTCCACATGGTTAGATTTCCACATGAAAAGGAGAAGAGGAGGGGTGGGGGAAATTCTTGTCTCGTAGCATGATGAGGGTTACATTTTTATGAACAACAATGAATTGATTGATTTGCTATGACTTGGGAGGAGATTCACTTGGCCAACAATCAGGTTAGGGTGGTCATGAGTAGGATTGATCGGTTTCTTTTGTCTAAGGAGTGGGATGAGCATTTCTTAGGGGCTTCTCATTTGGCTTTTCCTAGGATTGTTTTGGATCATTGCCCTATTAGACTTTCCTTAAATATGGTGGATTGGGGTCCTAAGCCTAGATTTGAGAATGGTTGATTTCTACATAAGGACTTCATCAGGAAGGTTCAGGATTGGTGGATGCAGATGTAAGTTACAGGTTTTGTGTGTTTTCGATTGTGTAAGAAGCTTCATGTGCTCAAAGCAACATTAGATTGTGGAGCAAAGAATGCTTTGGAAAGCATTTTTTTTCCTAGAGAGGTGGTGTGGCATATGAAGGTTGAAAACAAAATTTTGAACCAGGAAATAGCGTGAGGCAAGAGGTGGTGAGTAAAAACTGGAGACTTAATAGGATGGAGGAAATTCATTGGAGGCAAAAATCTAGGATTATGTGGCTCATGGAAGGGGAAAATACACTTCTTTTTTTTTCCCGTCTGATGGTGGATGTTACGTGGCGAGTTAATTTTGTGGGGAGAGTTAGGAGTGGGAGATTCTTTGAAAACTAAATTGAGGTTAAAGAGGAGATTGCAAATATTTTCGTGAATCTGTATAAAAGTGACAATTTTGTCAGACCTAATATAGATGGTGTTTCTTTTTCTTCTATTTCTCTTGAAATTAGAAGGGGATTGAAAGAGAGTTTGACTCGGAGGAAGTGGATAGAGCCGTGATTGATTATGGTGGGGATAAAGCCCCAGGTTCAGATGGTTTCTAGATTGTCTTAGGGAGGACTTCTATGAGCTTCTTGCATAGTTCTGACTTCCATCGCAGAGGAAGGATTGATAAAGGGGTTAATGTTATTTTCTTGGCGCTTATTCCCAAGCTTCCGAATCCGATAGAGTTGCGAGACTATTGGCCTATTAGTTTGGTGGGGTGCATGCACAAAGCTCTGGCTAAGGTTTTGGCTAACATATTGAAGTGGCCCTTCCTCATATTATTAGTTCATGGCTGGTATGCAGATCTTTGACAGGATTTTTTTTGCTAATGAGCCAGTTGAATCTAGGATGCATGAATGTAAGGAAAGGGTTATTTTTAAAATTTATCTTGAAAAGGCGTATGATCATGTGGAATGGAATTTTGTGGATTATATGCTACTCAGGTTCGGATTTGGTGAGAAATGATGAAGTTGGATTCAGGAATGCATTTCTTTGACTTCTTTCTTAGTCTTGTTGTTTGGTTCTCTGTCCCGTTTGTTTTTAAAGCCTGAAGGGTGCTTTTGTAAGGTGATCCCATGTCCCCCTTGTCACTGTTGTGGCGGATGCTTTGGGTGCATTGCTAGGGGAGGTGAAGAATATTGGCTTGATTGGAGGGCTTGATACTAGTTGGGAGGGAGAGGTTGTTACTCATCTTTAGTGCACCGATGATACTATCTAATTCAGTTCATAAAGAGAAGAAACCCAGCCTTTGAGTAGAATTCTGCACTGTTACCGAATGCCTAGAGAGACATAGGAGTTGTGAAGGGAAGTAGAAGCTTTTACCGAATGCCTTGAGAAGCTAAAACATCAAGTACATGATGAAGACAATGATTAACTAGATCAATAAATTACAAATAAGTACTACAATCGTTCTCTGACTAAGAGGTCAATGAACCGGGGACAAACAATATTATCCTGAGGATAGGTGTAGGAAGTTGGATGTCCAGTTGGAGATCCCCCAAATTTGCTATGATTACAAGGTGCTATCCTATGCAATGTAAGTAAAAAACATCGGTATCAAGTGTGTGGAATTTGAATTGACATGGGGGACCAACTCTAGATGAGGCAAAGAATGAAGAAAGGAGTGAATTTTGCATCATGGGACTAGGTGAAGTATACACATGATTCTTCTATTATGCACAAGTTCTCTTTGATTGCTTTCCAATTTCCATGGTATGGAGATAGGAGGATGTGTGTCATCATGGGACTAGGTGAAGTATACACATGATTCTTCTATTATGCACAAGTTCATGTCGATTGCTTTCCAATTTCCATGGTATGGAGATAGGAGGATGTGTGCGCAAATGCGTTCCATTATTTGGTGTCTTGAAGTGGTTTGGTGGAAAGCAAGGAATAAGTGGTTGGTCGCTATTTGAAGAAATTGTGGCCATAACTGCTTGATGCCATCTTTGTTTATTCATTGTAGATTGTGAGGAAGGCTTTCCTGAGATGTAGAACTATTCATGACACCAAAGATCTATTCAAAGACATCAAAGAAGAGTTCCAAATACGGAAACTTTTAGGGGTTCAGTCAGTTAAGATTCTGCTTGGCGAGGAGCCAGGTTGCAAAGTTGAGATAATTGGAGCGGTTGGATATAACTTGACCCACACCAGGAGGTTGCAGGGTGACTGAATCCAGATTGGCCCCACATGAGCATGACTCGACTTTTTTAAATGTCTAGATAGTGTCAGAAACCCTCAATTATTCGTTTCAAAATGGGATGTAGGTTTGAAGGGCCCACTGTTATCACCAGATACTAGACTGTTCTTGGAGTATCCATATGCCAAAACCTAGATTTGTTGGGAATTGCTAATCATTTGATGTATGGCCATGAAATGGACAGCCGGCAGATAAAGAGGGAAGTTGCTATTTTGATTGTCCATTCCATGGCACTATATCATATGCTTAGCAAAATCCAATGGATCTGAGTTTTGATAGTTGATTAATTGAAGAAACCCTCTTGTATCTGATGGCACCAGTGAGCCCCATAAGCCAACCACTATTCTGAATAAAGCAGTAAAGAATCTTGCGGTAATGCCTATCAAAGAAAATAAATAGTGCAGATATGCTGTACAATATCCAGACTCAAACGCTTCTAAAATTTCAAAACCCAGCTCCAATCTTAGCCCTCCATAACCCAAGACCCACCTCTCCTCTTGGTTGTGTGAAGAATGGAGGAAGAAGAACCTGCACTATAACAGGCTAAGTAGCACAGAAATTGGTAAAACTTTCGGGAAATGGGAATATGCATCCCACAACCATAAAATGCAAGCATCAACGGATCTGAGTTTTGGTAGTTGGTTAAGTGGAGAAACCCTCTTGTATCTGATAGCACCAGTGGGCCCCATAAACCTGCCACATGTCGAATTCTGAATGAAGCAGTAAAGAATTCTCATGGCTATGCCTATCAAAGAATAATTGATGCGGTAATGCTGTACACCTTCCAGACTCTTAAAACTCTAATATGAAATTTGCAAACTCAGCTCCCAATCTCGCCCCTCCAAAACCCATCTTCCAAGTCCCACATGCAGACTTAGGAAAGTGGTATAAAAGTTTGTTAAATTCCTGGGGAATGGGAATATGCATCTTACAACCATAAAGTGCAAGCATTGGCAGTATATGAATTACAGTTTCTTAAATTGTTAGTAATTAAAATATTATCAAAAGCTGCTGTTCAACAAGAGCTGTACCTAGTTGAGGAGGCTCTTGATTTTCCACAGGAGTTTTGATAAAGAGAAAACAAGTGCAAGTAATTTTACACCCTGGACATGTGGACTTACATCAGGTATCTTATTCAGAGTATAAATGTATCTCCATGGGCCTACCACTCATGACATACACAACATAGAAATGATTTTTTCATTTGTAAACCAATTATCATCCATGGGGATTTTATCTTCAGTGGCAAACCACTAATCATTCATTGCTCTTGTTAAACCAAAGACTCCTTATAGTAAGGAGCAAAATGGAATTGTATTTAACCTTTATCAAGTGTCATCTATCTTACAAGAAACCTTCCTGTATAATGATAATTTAATGGCCTCGCTTGAGTTTAACCTTTACCTTTACCTTGGGATGTCAAATGTCATGTTTCATGTTTTTCTCTCTATCAATGTAAATGCTATCTTTTACTTACAGTTGTCAATTCACCCTTATTTCTTTGTTGTTACAATTTATTAGTGTCTGTGAGCACTTATCCATTCATTACTTGTTCTACTTGTATTAATGTTCTTATTGTCTGATCTTTTGTCATATGCTGATCTAGGGCCATCAGGAAATTTTCCATCAACTTGTTGATTTGATTGGCATTACGTCTATAATGGAGGTTGGTATATTTTTTCGATCAGTAGGTTAATTGTTTTAGCACATGTATCATGTATGATTTATGCTGCCTGTGATGTGAGAAAAAATCTGCATGCTGATATGTTACTTTCATATATGTTTTTCCCTCTTGAGGTTTCTAAGCCTGAGGGAACAAACATATTTGGTCACCAATTCAATAAATGTGGGATCCATGGTTCAGTTATCCAAAAAGTTGAAATAATGGGTCATACTGTTGTCGGCAGATTTAAAAACATTGTTGTATATTGGAAGATCAAGTGGTTAAAAGGGTTTTCCCCCACTTGAGCTGTGAACTAAAAGTGATGATTTGTTGAAGGAGAAGAAATAAAGAAGAAAGAGGATAGGAGGATTTTGGTTTTAGCACAAAAAGAAAATAAAAGAAATAAAAGGGAAAACGAAGAAATGAAAAAGAGAAGATGAGCGAGTGTTTGGTGATTTGTAATAAAAGGAAAAATTACAAGAATATCCTTATTTATGTTCTTTTACAAGAATGCCCTTATATATGTCCTTTTATACGAATGCTCCTAAGGTCCCACGAAAATTATCAAATTGTTCCTATTTATACCATCACATCAATGTTTCTGAATATAATGTTCCTTTTCAACCATTGATTGTTGGCATCCAACCAAAGTACAATTTCCGTAGATTTTTAAGGGTTCCTCATGAACGCTTGTAACATTCAATAGTCTGGATCATTTATAGATGCTTATATACTGCATATATGGGAAGTTGGGACTAAGAAATGTATGTTTCCTGCTTCCTATAAAGGGCATTCTGGCAATATAAAAAAAGAAGTGCATTCTGGCCCAGGTTTAATGCTGGATGAGAATAACGATACTGTCTTTAGAAAAATCAAACAACCTTAAAATTCAGAAGGAATTCACAGAAGGACTTCCTGGTGGTGAGAACTTCTTAATCCTCCAATATCATAAGAACGAAAATAAAACTTAGCAAAAAAGAAAAAGAGAAAAGATGACAAATGCATGTTCTGTAGATGCAGATGAATTCTGCCGATTCTTCTCAAAGTGAAGTGGTCAAAGCCAGCCCAATGCCCTGTCCGAAGTTAAACTTGCAGCAAGCATGCCTTAATTAAAACAAAATGAAAAGGCCCACAAGTAAATTATTTTAGTCCAATAGGTTTGAACAGGCATTTATCTATATACCTAACCCATTGTAGACTGAAAATATAATAGTAAGTTAATATGCCCCGCCCATTCCTAAAAAAAATAAAATCAGTTGCCTCTGGCAGTATCTGCTCTTTCCCTCCCACAATATCAGTTTTATGAATTCCAGTTGTCAATAGTAAATGCCGAACCCTTATGTCATTGTATATGTTTTCAGAACCTATTTATTATGTCATCTTTCACAAGGCAGGTTTTTTTCCATCTTTTTTTCTTCTTTCCTTTTGTTTTTGTATGCGTGGCGGGCGGAAGTGGGGGTGGTTGGGTGTGGATATAGTATATGCCTCTTATACTGTACTATTTCTCATAATTATCTTCTCCATTAATGAAATCCTAGTTCCTGAACAACTTTTTTTGGAAGCAGGTTTTGATACGGGTGATTGGTGCTGATGAACATATTTATACCAGCTATGTGGATGCAATGCAGTGGCTAGAAGATACAAATGTGCTTGAGATGATTGTGGATAAGTTCAGCTCATCTGTATGTGTTCTTAGTGTCTCCTTTTTATTACTCTCTTTTTCATTACAAATGTGGGGCGGGCATTCTGGGTGGGCGGGTGTGATGTTTACTTTTTTGGATAGTATAGTCAGCTACGATACCATACTTGTGCATGCCTAGCAGATCAATGTTGGAATTATGTGACACTTGTTGTAGGGGTACTCCATAATGCACCTATACTTCTAGGGAATGAGTGTTGCATATCATACTTACCAAGTCCATTATTTCATATTGTGCTTTTAGTTTTCCTACTCTTTTTTTTTTTTTTGAATGATAAGTTTTCCTTCTTTTCAACATAGAAAATGTTAGAAAGGAATATGAACAATGATATTTTCATTGATTCAGAAATGTTCTAAAGAAATAATTAGGACAGCCATTTCCGTATCCATGTCCTAAATTTTTTAAATTTGCAAAAGTGTGGAGTTGTATCCTCAATTCTCCATTTCTGGGCATCATAGGCAATCGGAATGTGCTTTGCGGCTATGAGTTTGTGGGTTTAGAGTCTGATGATAATAAGTTAAAATGTTGACAATTTTCTGCTGTTTATTATATTACTGGTATGACTTTCAACACCTATTATCCATGAAAACTTGCTTTAATTAATGTTTATGAATGATTTATTGTAGAGGATTTTACCAAAAAAAAAAAAACACACTTTAGGTGACCAGTGGGCCTAAAAGATCATTTAACCGACTTTGCACCATATCAGTCATTTTGCCTAAAAATGTGTTTTTTTTTTTAGCACTTTCAACTAGCGTCCCTAGCGACCTTAGTTTTATGACGCTAAGGGTCCCTAGGGACCCTGCCTGTCGCGTGGGAATGATGACATTGACTCTTCTTCCTTTTTCTTCCTTGTTCCTTATTATGTTTTGCTCCTTTCCTCTGGCCAAGTCTCTTCTTCTTCTGTAGCTACTGCTGCCACCTCTTCATTTCTTCCTTCCCAAACAACGTCAATTAAATAATATTTTCTTCTTCTTCTCTCTCCCTAACACCAACCTAACAACCAACAACATACATTCATACATACCATACCATACCATACATACCTTCTTCATTTCAATATTCGAATCCCTAGAGAGGTAGAGGGAGAGGTAGAGATAGAGGTAGAGGTAGGTTTCGTTTGATTTGGCTTGATTAGATTTGATTTAGAGGGGAATGCGAGGAAGAAGCCATGCCTACTTTTCCTGCAGTGGCTCTAAAGAGGTTGCTTGAACCCATTTCTCCAACAAAGTCAGACAAATTGAAGCAGGTGAAATTATCGCAGAAGCACATCTACATCTCTCCAGCTCTCTACACCACTCCCAATCCCATGCCTGTCCCCAATTCCTCCCCTTCCTCAATCTCCCCTTCTCCTTACGTCGTCAATTGAAAATGCCTCGGTGGCTCTAAAATCCCCCTCCCCCTTCCGACCTTCAACTCCATGGATTCCATGTCAACAACAACAACAACAACTACAAGGAGGACGAGGACGAGGAGGGCGAGGTGAAGCAGACGGGTCAGGGTCAGGTTCAAGGTCAGGAAGAGGAGGACGACGAGGAAACACGCCTATTTTGTTCTAATTTGTGTACACCGTAGGATCTTAGGGACCCTTAACGTCTTAAAACTAAGATTGCTAGGGACGCTAGTTGAAAGTGTTAAAAAAAAACACCTTTTCAGGCAAAATAACTGATCTGGTGGAAGGTCGGTTAAAATGATCTTTTAAGCCCATTGGTCGGGTTTTTTTTTTTTTTTTTTGTAAAATCCTCTTTATTGTATGTATAGCTTAGTTATATAAAAAAAATGTATATAGCTTAATAAAAAAAAATGGAAAAAAGGAAAACCATGGAATGTGTTCGAATTGATATGCCTGTATTTTGAACCTGCCTTGTTGATGTTGAGCTTTTCTAAAGCTTTTTCTTCTGTCAAGGTGCAAATCTTGTGCATTCTACAATTTTGTGGAGTGAAACTTTGTTCATACACTTTTATGTTGCATTATATTTGGAACAGGATTCTCCTGAAGTGCATGCAAATGCAGCAGAAACCCTTTCTGCTATCACTCGGTATGCTCCTCCTGGGCTTGCTGCTAAAATCTCCAGCCCGAGGTACTCTTGTTTTTTTTTCTTGTGTCTTTCTCAGAATTCATGTGCTGCAAACCCAAAAAAAATTTCCTTTATGCATTATAGTTGGCATTGCTTGTATGTATTTGCAGCTTCTTGGAAAGATTATTTCGACATGCGCTTGAAGATTCAAGGCCAAAGTCTGTCTTAGTACACTCATTGTCTGTCTGCATATCTTTATTAGATCCCAAGAGATTAACAACATCTTTCTATCATTCATTCCGATGCCGGACATCTCATACATCAGTTGCTGCTGCTAACCCAGAGACAGTTGAAGGCATGCTGGAAAGTCTTGGTAAGATCACTGCTTCTGTTAGTTCTCTATTGAATGATAGGAGCCTAGGGCATTCTTCTACCTTTCCAAACAAGGCACAGGGGTCCTCTGTCATGTACGGTGGCCAGCAAGGCATATGGTTCCTTAAGATGAGATTTATGTGCTAACGGAGAATGCCTGAGTGTTGGTAACTCATTTCAGTTCATCTGTGTTAGTTATGTTTCGACTTGGGGTTTGTGTTCCTTCCAACTTTTTGACAAGAATATTGGTGGAAATCCAATTAACTTGCCCAGTCAACTTATGACTAAGCTTGACTCATCTTGTCGGGCCAAGTGAGTGAGGTTGTCTTATGGAATTGATGTCCTTACTGACTGACATTTTGAAAAGAATAAAAGAAAACCTTCTATAAGCTTTACATAAGTGGGAGTCAAAATATGTTTAGATGAAAACTAAACGTTGAAGTTACAATTCATGTGACACTTAAACTATTTTTTAAGTAAAATATATTGTAAACACACTAAATTGAATCACATGCAAATAGAGAATCGCTGATTTTATTTGTTTTGATTTGTGCGGGGTGCAATGGCACTAGATAATCGATGGACCTGAAATTATTGAGAGGTTCAAGGTCCAAAACATCTCTTTTACAATCCTAGGAGGGCACAATTTTAATAAAATTCAGAAGCATTCACACACACGCGCACAAAAAAATCCCGAAAGGGTACAAAAGTGGGTTTGTGATGCAGGTCGACCACAGGCCACATGTGTAAGGCCCAAGTAGATTTAAGATTTCAATTATCTGTCATTAGTTTCCTAATTTTATTTGAAGAGTTGTAAGTAGGATAGGTTTGATTGATTTCCTATTTTAATTAGTTTCTTAGGGTCAAAGTCATGTTTTCCTATTTATATGGCATTGTAGAGAAGTTCTCAGACAGTTAATTAATAGAATTTGGTTTTTATCCGTGGGATGCATCCTCGTTATCGTCTCTACAGCGACTTGTTGAAGAGTCTGCAGACATGTGCTTTGGCACCATATTGTGCTTCGGCACTCTTCCACGCAAGCCCTAACCCTAACGCTTGCATTAGTTGGTATCAGAGCCAAACGGTCACTCTATCGATCAACGTGATTACCCCTATCCATCCCATCTCCATTCCATCGCCCATCTTCCTTTCCAACAGCATCCATTCGAACCATCCCAGCCTACTGAAACCTAAAACCCTCTTGCCTACCTTCCCTGCTATGCTAATACCCAATCTCATCACAGTACCCATGTCCGATTTCCACCCTTAATCAAACCCCCAATTCCAATCCCTAAACAAAAAAAAAAAAAATCCAAAATCCCGAATATGCATCCTAACCCTTAATCCTTATGAGCCAAATCAATCTCCAAAACCCTATCGTTGTCTACCTCACTACCAATCCACAACCTCGACCCCAAAAACCCTTTAGAAACCCCAATCCCAGACACTCAAAACCTTTGCCCCTCCCACCAGCCCTAAAATCCCAGCAAAAAAATAGAAAAAAGAAAAAGAAAAAGAAGTGAAGATAGGGAAGAAGAGGAAGATATATGTGAAGAAGTTGTACCTGGCTCATGATGTTGTCTTTATTGCAAAGCATTCGACGAAGAGTCTTCATCGTCACTGCCTCCATCATCAAGCATCGCATCTGTTCTGATCGTCATCTCTTTGCTCAAGCTATCACTGTCCTCTCACCAAAGCACGTGAGCCAAGGTAAAAAAAAAAGGGGGGAGGGGGGGGGGGGGGGGGCGGGCGGCGAAGAATAGATTTCGAACTAGAACAAAAAAAAAAAAAAGAAAAGAAAAGAAAAGGAAAGGAAAGAAAGAGAGGTCGAGGGAAGTGGCAGCGAACCTGGAACCAGGCGATCGGGCCCTCCATCGTCGATGACATTGTTGCAAACCGGCATCACTGCCTTCGTTTGCTACCGGAGCTTCCTCATCCATCAGCCGAAGAAGATGCCCTCACCATTGCCTCACCCTATCTCTCATGGGAACACGGAACCAAAAGAGGGTTTTTTTTTTTTTTTCTTTTTTCAAGCACTTCTTTCTGATATGTGAAGAACGAGGGACCCAGGTTAGATGGCCCTGACCCAGTCCATATAGAGGTTGAAGTTGAAAATAGGCTTCAAACCTGTTCCTTATACCTTATACCAGGCATGAGTTCGGATTGAGTTCAGGGCAAGCAATCGGTCAAACCTAACCCATCTCGGAAGCCCCGCAGTTAGCATTGACATTTACATAATCCGGTCAATAGGGAGGATTTGACCAATCAAGGGCTCATTGTTTCTGCGATATTGGAGAAATCTGAAGTCAGATTTTGGATCCGTTTTTGCCTGTGTGATCTTGGAGAGTAGATCTACATAAAAGGCCAGTCCGTTCTTACATCAGAATCAACATGAAATTGCATATCAGTAAATTCCACAATGCACTTCAAATAGCCAAATATGCACTTAAATATGGAATATGGTATACTAAGCATGAAGACTATATTCGGCAATTTCTTGATTTGAAACAAGAAGAGTTGTTCATTCTTGAATACTCTGACTAATTTTCAAGGCTCCAAGATGCATGTGGATTAGAGGATGATGAGGAACATGATTTAATTAGTTTTTTGAGAGGCTTGAGACCGGATATAGTGGAGAGAAATAGAATGAATGACTAAGACCTTTCGTGAGGCTTATTGGGAATCACACATGCTTAAACGACCTTACTAGGGGAAAGTTATACCTTAAGAAGGAAAGTTACCTTAGATAAAAATAGACCACCATGTTGAGGAACCAGTGGCAGAGGAATTACAAACTGAGAAGCCAGAGCAAGAAATAGAAGATTCCACAACTAAAGTTGGCCTTGAATTTCCTCCTATGGGTAATGGCAACCAAAATATGCAGGCAACAAGGGAAAAGGGACCGATTGTTGAAATCTCCCACATCATGAACGGGGGGGGGGGGGGGGGGGGGGGGGATTGTCCCTGGGCTTCTGGACACAACTTTGTGCATCTAGAAGCATATTGACTATATCTGAATGCACCTTGCATCCTTTCTCTAGGCGCATTGAATGTCTTTGGGGCTTGTGCACAAACATATTCTTTTGTCATCACTTTTGATGATCCACTGTAGTATTTTTGTGTGGAATATATCCTTGAAAGCTCTCAGAGAGTTGAATGAAATGATAGAAAGATCCATCCCATCTGCAGCAATATAGATGGGAAAAATAGGAGCAAGATTATGGTTCAAAATCCCAGTTAGTACCAGGTCAACTTGGTGCCAGCACTATCTGAGTCGGGTTGTGTACTGGCACCAGCTAAGGGTTGTTCCAGACTATAACATGTTTTTTTTTTTAATTATTATATATTGTATGAACATACAGTAGTTTCACTGTGGCTCTGCTGGTATTGGGATGAAGATGTGGGGGAGACTGCACGAGTTTGAATCTCTTCTTAGGCGGTTTGCTTTATCTTTTTTCACCCCTTCTTATAGTTCCACAAGTATGCTTAGATGTGGGGGAGACTTAATGTTTTGACTACCACTAATAACCAGTAGTCCAACATAGCAAAAATAAAAATAAAAAGAGAGTTTTCCTTTGGAAGGTTTTTTTTTTTTTTTTATTATTATATATATATATATAACACAAATAGGAGCCTTCATTTTCACACAATCTCAAAAAGGCTATTATATTTTGTGTTTTTATTAAAACTTTCTTTGACCGACAATCAAATTAAACAAAAATTAATGAGACCCTTCCATATCTTGTTTTTGACCAATTTAACCTTGAGAAAAGCTCAAATGACTTATCTAAAGTTAAAAAGATAATTTTGCCAATTAAACGATCAACAATCAAAAGTGAGGATCATTTGAATTGCTTGATTTCACATATTCCTAATCCACATCCAAGCCTTTTAATTGACACGCTCCCTTAATCTTTTTGCATCTATGTGGGCCCGATAAAAAGAACTTAAGTTAGTGAAAATTGTTAAGTTAAATCAAAGCTATTTATGTCATTTATCAATAAAAACTAGCAGTCATATATTACATGGTCAGCTACTCAACACTCAACAGCATTAAACATCACTATATTTGAAGTATATTTTACTTTATTAGCCTAACATTCACCTTTTTTACTAGTTTTCTATTATTTTCTATTTTTATGAATTTCTTAGAACTTTTGTACTTTTTAAGGCCTGCTTGGCCATACCGGTTTGGCAAGTGTGGTAGAGATGCATGCTATCCAAATCAAACCTATGGATCTTGATTTACGCACTAACAATGGATAATCTAAAATACTAAAAGCGTACTTGCGCCATGATCTTGATGATGAGTGGATCTCTTTTTTTTTTTTTTTTTTTTTCAAATAGGGTTTTCTCCTACCTCCCTTATCACCCACTCCAATATGCGTGAAGTTGATGGGTACTATTCAGATCTCGTAGGTTAAGAGAGAGGACCGGAAAACCATATATATAGATAAGCCCTAGAGAGATTTCTTCCCATCAAAGAAATCTAATAAAAGTAAGTTTCCTTAATTCCCTCAAATCAGTCAACAAGAGTCCTATTTGATTGGGCTTACTAAAATTTAATCCAAGATAAACTTAGTAAAACCAAAAATTAATAGGGGGAAAGTAACTTAAATTAGTAGGCTCAAACCGTGGGTCCCAACAGTGTTGCACATGTGGTCATGAGGACCACTCATGTCTAACAATCTCCCACTTGGTCAAGACGACCATATAAAAGCAATCCACCTTTTATGATATAATTTTGAAAAAAAAAAAAAAGAACTAGTTGAAAAAAAAAAAAAGTTCCAACCAGCATGATCACCAACACTGGAATTTAAAACCATGGTCAAAACACATCGTCTTTCACGTTTTCGGCCTCCGGACACTGTATATTTCTATCTACTCATTGGATTTCATATAATTATTATCTCATTAGAAAGCTCTTTTACAGAGTATCGAAGTGGCATGTTTATTTGGCCCATTTAGAGTTGTTTTCATGGGTCAAACATGTGTTTAATCAAGAAAACTTATGCTCTGTAGCTATTCGGTCATTTTTTATTGTATACACATGTTTTTGGATTCTCAGTAGGTTCTGTTTGTTGGTAAGTTATACTTGAATATGGTAGAATTTAAGATATACTTGAATAGCAACTGAAAATTGAAACTATAACTTATATGAAATTCATGTAGATTTACCATTCAGAAAAAATGCTTTGGATAGTTTTTTTTTTTTTTTTTTTCTAAATATAATTGTTTGAAGTTTTACAAATTCTCTCTCTCTCTCTCTCTCTATATATATATATATATATATATATGTTCATTGGCAACATGACTCGAGCTTGTATACGCTTTGGATAGATTGGTATGGAGAAATAGAATTCATGTAGCCAACCCCAACATAGTTGGGACAAGGCTTTGATGATAATGAGATGAATATGTTTTAAAATTAATGTATTGACCTTCCTGGTCAGCTTGCCAAGTCTAGTCTACCCACTGGGCCAGGACTATGATTTTAAAGTGTGAACCTTACCAAGGATTAACTTGCACTCTACCAAGAGTTCTTCCACTCCATTGAAGCTTTTTATCATGCCGCTCATACTTGATGATTCCATCTGATGAGAGTACATTATTGTTGAAGATGTCGGATACCCTCTTGCAATACCCTCTTCATAAATTTTAGCACATCTGGCTTTCAGCTCTGGTTTTAGTCCTCTGTTATTAGTGTGACAGGTACCTTATCACGTCTGCTTGCAGGTAGTTTGCTCAAACTTTTGGATGTTACTTCTGCTGAAGTGGTCCTACCCACCACTTACGGAAACCTGCAGCCTCCTCTTGGGAAACACCGTTTAAAGGTCTTATCTGCTTTCTTCTCCGATGTTCTCATCCATGGCTTCTTTGTTTGTTTGTTTTTTTTAAATAACATATCCAGTCGGGTCATTGTTTCTCTTGTTGGTAAGTTACCTTATTTTTATTGTCATGACTCATGATGGTAAAATTTAGGGTGCATTTGTGCACAAGCCATGGAAGAGGAAAAGGAGATTCCTCCTCCGCGGCATTTATTTCCGACCCAGCTGCGTAGGATTTCCAGATCCCCTCTAGCGTGGAAAAGTGGGCCAAAATCCTGCTTTCCTTCCTCAATTCGCCCTTGCACCAAACACCACCGAGGAAGGCGCTGGATTTGTCGCCCTCTGTTTCTGCACCTAAAGGCGCTGCACAAACGCTCCCTTAATGAAATTCTTGTTACCCACTAATATAGTTTTCTTTGGAAGCATGAGTAGTGATGGGAGAAACGGTGGTATTTCTCTGTGCTGATTGTCGATCAAAATGGAAATTTTCAGATTGTGGAGTTCATCTCTGTTTTACTGACATTCGGGAGTGAAGCTGCTGAAAACGAACTCGTTCAGCAAGGGGCCATTAAGCACATTCTAGATTTGTTTTTTGAGTAAGCTGCAGGTGTCTTTAGGAATTCTGAATCACAACTAAAATTACAAAGCGTTATAGTATTCTTCAATGATGACTTTGTAGGTATCCATACAATAATTTTTTGCATCACCATGTGGAGGATATTATAATCACATGCTTAGAGGGCAAGAAAACTCTACTTATTGATCACCTTCTTCAAGATTGTGATCTCGTTGGAAAAATCCTTGCAGCCGAAAAGAATTCCATGTTGTCAACTGCTTCAAGCAAGGTAGTCATGTTTTGTTTTTTGGATTAGTATTTAAAAGTTCGATGTCATGTTTTATTTAGTAATGCAATTACTACTACTTTGCTTATTTTCTCATTGTGCATGATCATAATTTCTCTATTTTAATTGCCTCGCTATATCTTTCCTGATTGGAAATGCTTACGTTTTTGAGTCTTTTCCTTGCAGCCAACGGTTTCTGCTGAGGGGAAGTCACCCCCCAGGATAGGAAATATCGGGCACTTGACACGTATATCTAACAAGCTTGTTGAACTAGGGAATAACAATAGCCAAATTCAAGCATATTTGCAGGTTAATTATCAATGACAACTTTCCTTTCATTGACTGTCATTTCTCAGCAAACCTGTGTAAATATTTATTGTTAAGACAATGTTATATATGTGTTCTCTTTATCCTGGAAAATGGGAAATACATCCTGTAGAATACACTTTTGTTAAATCTTTACAATGGAAATGGGAATTTTTGTTTGGTGACAAGGAGTTGTGAATTCCTTGGAACAAATGACCTAGATAGATGGGATGAGTCTACAATGATGATGCTGTGCAGTCTTTGATACCACCCTGTCCATTTCAATGTTGGCAAGCCCAGTTAAATACTTCAGTGGCCACTTCATATTTTCGTAATGCACTATTTACATTTCTTTTGTTAGAACATAATTCATTATTTACCTAAAAATCTCAGTTGCATCAATACAGGCATGTAGTCGGTATCTGATACAGTACAAGGTGTTCAATTCCTCAAATCCTTTAACACATTATTTGTGGATTTTGGCATAGTTTTTTAAATTAAATTTTTATTTTTTGAGATAAAAATAATATGAAAATATATTAACAAAAATATTGTACAAAACTTTGCTCTACATTAGTAAATTAAACATTTTGGTATTTTGGTTTGATTTCTAAAGAAGAAATCAAGCATTAACTATTTTATCAGCTATAAAACAAATTTTAAATTCGTAAAATGGAATTCATGAGTGCCCGTATGGTAATTTTACATGTAAAATAAAGTGTAGTAAAGCATCAAATCAAGAGAGAATAAAATATAATGGGGTCATGATGGTATTTTGTTTTTAGTTGTTTGGTATGGAATCTTTTTGACTTTTTGTATAGAAAAGTGGAGCTTTTTTGCCTTTTAGTGGAGAAAGAAGGTTGTTTTTTTACTTCTTTTTTTTTTTAAGATGGAGGGAATTTTGAATTAAAGTGCTATTGATGTGACCCCTTGTCCGAAAAATGGAGCCTTTACTTGACTTTTATAGTTTTACAAATCTCGTAAAGTGCCAAATGGGCCCTTAAGAATTTGACAAAGTGTTGTGTCCAATGCATCCAACTCTGGTACATTGCTCATTTCATAGAATCCTTGCAATACAGCTAAAAAGGAAAATGTGTTGTGCATCATTAATGTGGATTAGCCCACATCCCATGGCAGTGACCAAGAAGATCCTGTAGTGGGCCCTTCTTTGAATTATTTGGAGACCTATGTTCGTGCATGTGGGAGATGGATGCATGTGTAAAGATTTCGGATATAATTCGCCCAAAACACAGCCCCAAAACGTGCACTGTTATGATCTATTTTACAGAACAGTTCCTTAATAGGACTGGTTGGAAAAATCAGTGAGCTGTGAGCCCAAATAACGTGCCTGATTTGACCTGAAATCCACCTTAACTCATACCCATGTCTGTGGGCCCTTATTGCAGGTCCAGACAGGTCTGGAGAACCAGGCACGACCCAACAGCCCATTAGGGCTGCCTGCCCACTCAGCAACCTTGGGCGGGGCTTGTGCAAGTCCCTTCTTCTTTCGTAGTTTTTTGTGAAGTATCGTCATGGTTGAGATTTTGTCCTAATAATTGTTTAGTATTGCAACATTGTGAAATTTCTGTTGCTGTTATCCATCAGTAATTCATTGTCAGTAGAAACTATTTAAATTGGTAGTTGATCTTTTGCAGGAAAGTAGTGAATGGCTTGATTGGCATACAAATGTTTTACTCAAGCGCAACACGGTGGAAAATGTATACCAATGGGCCTGCGGGTAAGTGTTCCTTTACATTTAAATGTAACAATCTTAATCCATCCCTTGTTATCAATCATGTGCCTCATGCCGTTGTCAGTGTCTGGGGTATTTCGCTATGTTTTCTCTTAAAATATCACAATACAGTTCTGGAAAATTGGGGAAAACTTTTTGTCAGTTGAAATGTCAAGGAGACAAATGCAAGTCTTCCTACTTGCTATAAATTTAGTAAGTGGCTATTTAGCTGATACTATTATGGGTCATTTGTATGCATGTATTGTATTTTCTTAAAAAGCGTTTAATTTCCTAGATAGGGAAATATTAAAAAATAACTTCCTGAAATCAAAATTTTCTGGTTGGTGACTTTTTTTTGGATACTTTTTTATTGAAAACAAGGGGGGAAGCAGAACAAGTGTCTCACTTAAAAACAGAACAGACAAATATGAAACAACAACACTACTCAACTACATCAGAGACCTAAAAACATAGAGTTCCTATTATTTTTCTAGAGTCCACCAATTCATTTCCTTCTCTGCTAATATGAGCAAAGGCCACATCTGACTATGAAGATCAGAAATCTTGTATAGGATGAAATGAAGTCTCCACAGGCCCCTATCCAGGGAGGGCACCCAAATAATTGCATTAAATAAGTCGCTTTCCACTATGACCTCAGCCAAGAGAGAATGCTTGAAGATTTTTGAAACCTGATCAATAGCAGTCACTTCAGCTTCAATAGAATCCTTCGCCCCTATTAGAGAGGAAAACACCAATAGGACCTCACCACTAGCATTATGGAGGACTCCCCCAATCCTGCCGGCCTAGGCTTGCCTCTTAGTGCACCGTCTACATTAAACTTTAACATCACTGGGAAAGGAAGGGACCAAGAAGCTAACCACTTCTTTCTCAAACCACAAAATCACGCACTCCTAAGCTAACCACTCCTAATTAGACATAATATCTGCAACCTTTGCCATCAAATTCCTTCCTCCACAGGGGCCATGTGCCCATCAAAAGCTTCAAGGATAAGGTTATCCAAGTAAAATAAAAATCCTTAGCCGTCAAATATCTTCCACTGATTTTTATTTTACTCAGATATTTTATCCAATATCTTTTGAGTTTTTATTTTTATTTTTATTTTTTTATAAAGGTTATCTTATGTGGTATATGATTGACACTTTCATGAAATATGGCCTCTACGTATAAAAAAAATCAAAGCATGACTGCTAGCCTGAATTCATGTTTGGGCTATGACAAAAATTTCACGCTGGCTGCCAACCCATCTAACGCAACCCTCCTCCTTTACCCGGGCTTGGGACCGATAGTAAAAAACTGGCGGAGTTGGGACTAAGAGGCAAGCCTCTCGGCTTAATTCGGCTCAAGATATGTCGGAATGGAGAAACATAATTCATGTAGCCGAACCCAGCATAGTTGGGACAAGGCTTTGATGATGATGATGATGATGATGATGACGACGACGACTGCTAACCTGACTAAATTGAATTTTAAAAAAATGTCAGCCTACTAATCGGTAGATCCTTTCCTATCACATGCATATCATTTCATATTATTTCCTACTGCATGCGGGTCATTTGATATATTTCTTTGTCGCATACAGATCAATGGACTTTTTCCAATTGCATTTGAATCATTAGATTTAAACATAAACTTGGAGGCCTAATTGAATGGTCAGCAACAATAGGCTGCATGGGATCTGGTAAGGTAAAACAAATAATGTGACATGATCCGGATCATGTTTTATCTTTCTATAGCTGGTCTAATCTGTCCTGTAAAAATTTTCCCTTCAAACTTAATAGTATGCACCAATTACAAAGCACTCTAGAAGCAGGTCTCTACTTCAACCATCCTACTTTTATCCTATATTCGACATCTTCTTCAATCTCTCCATCCTTACTAACTATCGAGTCAAGATATTGGAATGAATATCTTTGTGGTATCTCTTGAGCGTCAATTCTCACAACAGTTTCAGCTTTGTATGTGCCCACTGAAGTTGCAGTCCATATATGTTGTCTTTGTACAACTTATTTAAGACTTTGGATTCGAAAGTCTCCCGCCATCTCTCAAGTTTCACATTCACACCATATCTTGATTCATCCACCAACACTATTTCATTTGCAAACAACATATACCAAGGTATCTCTTCTTGAATATGAGCAGTTAACTACTCCATTAAAGAGATTAAAAAAATCACAAAATGAGAACAACCAATGAAATATCCTTATCCACCCCTTGCTTAGCCACGGAATCCCTTTACCTGATCTCTTAATATGCTTTAACACCACCTGAAACGATGAAGGTAACTATTTAATTTCTTTGAGATAGCTTGGACTCATGCCCGAAGAAGAGACCCACTCAATAGCATTTGCATAGTCACTTTTTGCAATCATCTTGTCGCAAATGATGAATAAATCCAAAGAACTTCCTCTATAGCCATCACCTTAGTCTCATTTGACTCTTTAACATGCCACATGCCTAGGGAACGTGAACAGGAGTCCCCTTTGCTATTCCAAAGCGCACCTACTATACTTGGCAGTCCTGACTTGCCTCTAGCCTTTCTATTGACATGAAACTTCAGAAAACCTTAATGGGGAGTGACGTAGATCGGTCCATTTTACAAGAAAATCAACACACTTAGACTGCTGTCCCAGCAGGTTGAGAGCATTCCAGGCCACAAACAATGCAAAATCAGTATCTAACATTGCAATGGATATTTTGGTTGATTGGAGCTTGCAAGGGAGAAGAGAAGATGGAGGATGAGGGAGTCTCAGCTGGGATCGGTTGTGGGAGATGGAAATGAAGAAATGAGCTGGGTTAGTGGGTTTTATAGTGAAGTTTGGGATATTGCAAACGAGGCCAAAATGAAAGGGTAATTTGATATTGGCAATTGGGTTGGAAATGGGTCTTAATGGGCTCAAATGGGTTGGGTCAAAACACAAAAGCTGTCCTTTACGGAATTCCCTACCCGATGGACCCAAAACCACACTAATTCTAAATTTTTTGTTTTGAATATTGACTTGTATTAATCAAAATCGCACTAATTCTAAAATTACAACTACCCTCCACATAAAACCCAAATTTACAAGAAGGTCCTAATAACTACATAGGTACGTCCAACTCCCGTGAAACTACCAAACCACTTAATTAGTACTATAACTAACCCAATTAGCATCTAATCATGATTGATTAGCTACTGATCACGATTAAGAAGGATCAGGGTGTTACACTGACCATGGTGCATTATTGTATGATGTATGGCATATTTTCATTATGTTATGTAATTTGCCTCTAATCAATTAATAATCGTTGCTATTTATAGAAAAGAAAGAATAAAAGAAAAAATAACCTAATTGTATTGTAAGATGCAAGCGGTTAAGGCTAGATTGTGTTGAAACTATGGCCCAAATGTACTTGGTGTAAATTGCCATGTGGCACCATTGGAGTCATTTTTTCGGGTTTTCAAACCAAACCAACCAACCAAAACCCACCCCACCCACCTAAAAAAAAAGGTTTGAACATGAAGTTTGTTACATTTGGTGGATTGTTCAAGTACGTATGTAATGAGCTCATTTTTTTCACATTTTTGACAAGTACTGAGGTCATATGACCCATTTTCCGTTAGTGTCCAATTGAGTTGCGAGTTTTAAACCATATTCAAGTATTTCACCTTCTATTAAATTTAATGATGTCTGGTTGTAAGATTCTATTGCTGGTTTTTAATTAAAGTCATAATTCGAGACGTTTGGATATGCCAATGCCTTACCAGTGTGCATGTGATTCCATGCCAGGTTTGGTTTGTTTTGCATATAATTTCCTTTTGACTTACCTTAATTTGGTATTTTGAGTCAGTTTGTGGCTGATGCAATCATTTTTGGGCCAAATCCTTGATTGGTAATTTGGTATACATCACCTTTACCAACTCATTTAACCATTCCATAGCCAGGAAATGTCATTTAAAGTCAGTTTCACTTTAGAAGGGAAAAAATGAAAAAGTATGATTCTCACAGTGAAGTCAGAGATATTTATATTACTTGTCACAAATGAACACTTCTCCAAACCTCAGACCACTATGTGATTGATCCCGAAATGTCGTGAATCACAGCTCAAGAAACCAGAAGGAACCATTTTTTTCTCAACTCCCTGGGGCAATAGGAAGGAGTCAAGACTTATTCTCGCCCTTCCTCAGTGAGTAGAAGACTAGAGGAATAAATTGGCTTTTATTTTATTCCCCCAGGTCAGGAATGGGGAGCCAATAAATCAGCTGGCTTCCAGAGTAAGCCTCTTTGCAGTGATGGAGCCATGATATCGATGAACCCCCACCGCCCCCCAAAACCCCACCCCCCCCCCCCAAAAAAAAAAAAAAACTCTCTCTCTCTCTCTCTCTCTCTCTCTCTCTCTCTCTCTCTCTCTCTCTCTCTCTCTCTCTCTCTCTCTCTCTCTCTCTCTCTCTCTCTCTTTTTAGCACTAAGAGTTATACCTCACTCTAGGACCCTTGCCTAATTGATTACATTTATGTTAACACAGGCCCATTATAATATAAATTTGGCCCATCCATGACCCAACTGCAAAGCCCATCGTATTATAGACTTGTACAGCATTACATACTATATTTGATAGATATAGAATTGTACAGCAATACATACTATAATAGGAGATCTGATTGATTGTAATTGTAGCCCAAATTGGGCATTTCTGATCTATAAAATACAATGGTGAATCCTCAAGGGGATCATCGAATTCCATTATGTTTTGTCTTGTTTATGAGTTATAAGTCTTCTGGCTTATTCGTGACATGGTATCAGAGCCAACCTTGGTGTAATAGAGAGATTAAGAGCCATCTTCCTCTGTCGAGATTGTACTTAATTACTTAAGTGAGAGTTGGACCTAACAAATGTTCTTTTTTTTTTTTTTTTTATAATGCAGGCGGCCTACTACATTACAGGACAGGATAAGGGATGGTGACGATGAAGACTTCCGTGATAGAGATTATGATGTAGCAGCACTAGCGAATAATTTGAGCCAAGCATTTCGTTATGGCCTTTATAACAATGATGATATTGAAGAGGTACCTTCCAAGATGTCTTTTATCTGTTCTGGCCCTTATATTTCTTTCATTGACAACAGGCGGACTAGGAATAAACTCCCACCCAATGCATTCTCAGTTTTCAGTTCAAAATAGTAACATTCTTTATAGTTACATTTAGCACTTAGAAAAAAAAAAAATTTCGGAGTTATAGATATTGTGTTTTGAATATTGGTCCTTGGCTTCTGACATCTTTTCTTTTTTAATTTGTATGACTATTATGTTGCACTGCCGTTGTCTCATTTGTACAAATGGATGTATTATACTGATGCGAATCAATCTTAGGCTGCTGTCAGTTCCTACAATGGAAGTGAATACGTGATTTTACATGAGTGGGGCCCACTTTTATTTGATCATGTTTCATGAGTCGTGCCTATGTATTTGTAGGCAATATTTAAAATTTTACAGCAATTGGAGTGACATTCTGTTAGAATTTGGTGTGGAAAACATGAAGATGCGGTTATTTATTTATTTAATTTATTTTTTTCCTTTTTATGATAAATCCAACTGTGCATGTCACAGTGCTTGAAGTGAATTTGGGCTAGTTCTATGTAGGAGACAAGTTATATGAGCAGATGAGATCTAGTAAAGCTGTCATCAGTATGGTACTGATGGCAGCATAGGATTGATTATCAATAATGATAAGCTTGATTAAAAAGAAAACAGACAAATTTACTGATGGCAGCATAGGATTGATTATCATTTATCAATAATGATAAGCTTGATAAAAAAGAAAACAGACAAATTTACTGATGGCAGCATAGGATTGATTATCATTTATCAATAATGATAAGCTTGATAAAAAAGAAAACAGACAAATTTAATGATGGCAGCATAGGATTGATTATCATTTATCAATAATGATAAGCTTGATTAAAAAGAAACAGACAAATTTATTCAATCTAGAAATGTACATGTGGCACTTACTATTTTCCTTTTGGCTTTATAATCTTTTTATCTGGTGGATACCACCATGAAACAAGTAGTAGTGTTTATCTCATTGCCACATCATCAGAGCCATCTGATGAAAATGGACTTTTAACCAATTGTCCACACATTGGAAAGTGGCACCTCAATGAGATGGTAAGGATTGTACAGTTGGTTAGTTTTTTGTTGTATTGCCAATCCATCTTGTGATTTGATAACATAAAACATTGTCACTTAAATCTTAGAAGGGGGACTCAAATCATTTGAAAAGAGAAGCACATCAATAAGAAAGATGCTAGCCTCACATAGAAAGGGGAAAGTACTCCTGAATGCATGCAGATTTGGAGTTACCCCTTCTGTTAGATTATCTACTGCCATCTAGTCTACTTTCACAGGTAGGAAATGTTAGATTAAAGATTTCATTAATAGACAAACAGGAGTCTTGCAGAGTGGAGATTCAGGGTGCTTGTGGTACTCCCATCCTTTCTGTGACTGTTTTCTTGTGTCCTTCCCTGATTAGCATCCTGGAAAGAGATATTTGTAAATCCTTAAGGGTTCATTCATCTTTTATGCATGGGATATGAAAATGGGATTTACATATGTAGAATTAACGTTTGTGAAGCAAATTATGTTTGTTTGGAAGCACCAATTTTTCACATGAGTAAATGATACAGGGTTTAGTTGTTTCAACTTTTTCACGTTTTTTCTCAAAATCCGTGAGTATATAGATATGAAAGGCTGATCCATCCACAAATAAGCTCTGTCCACCATGTTCTTCTTGCGATGCTGCCTCTGTTAGACTTTGGAATACTCCCAATGTGATGTCCTTTATATGTATATTCCCTCTCCAACTCTCGGTCTTCAAACTGTTGTTTGAAGACTTGGACTTGGAACAATTAACAGTTACTTTATAGAGTATGGCTCTGCAATCCTTGGTCAAGTTGCCTTCAGACACCAATTGGTATTACAATTGGGGCACACAAGTCATGCTGTAGTCCCATCTTGGGTCCCATTTTGTTTCACCGAGGGATGGATGCCTTTGGGCCACCAGACTGGATTCTCAAGTGTCAACCTTTTTGCGTTCTTAAATTTTAAATGGCACTCCACTAACAGTCACCTTTGCTGATGTTATGCAGGTTCATGAATCACTTGAACGTGATGATGAGGTATTCACTGTAACTTTTTTGTTGCCATAATGGTGGCGTTAAATAGGATACTCTTACATGCCTATAGAATATGTGAAATTACCATTTTATGGGGATGATTTTCTACTGCGCTCTGCATCGGTGCTGTTTGTCACACCGGACCTGGTGAGATTCGTGCGGGTTTTTTTTTTTTTGGGGGTGGGGGGGTTGTTCCATCCAAATAAAGTCAAATTTTTTTATTTATTTTCTTTTTCACTTTCTTTTTGATCGGCTAAAGGCAAAAGTTTGTTTGGACCTAGTATTTCATTGAAGTGGGCCATATCGGTGGTACAGCTAGTTCATCTGGTCAGTCCTCTGATGGATGAGCAAGGGAGGAGAAAATCTTTTCCCCTGAACAGTGCCAGTTATATGATGTTGGTTTCTCTCTTCTAATCTCCTCTTTGGATTTGCTTGCAGCCCAATTTTTTCTTCCAGCTGTTGCAATTAGATATAACACCCATTTTTCAATATATTTTCACTGTTGTTCTCTGGGGCTTGATTTTCAGGGTATGCATAATCCATGCATGGACTTTCCCATCTCTGCCCCCCATCAATCATACGTCCATATGAACCTCGTAAAATGGTTGTCATGTAGAAATAAAAAAAAAAAAAAAAAATTGCTCTCATGTGAGCAAAACTAGAGTGCTAGTAGTGTCTGGAGCAATGATAAATTATGCACTATGTGCACCCCTCTTTGCTGTGAGCATGGATGTGCAACCCACCTGGATGCATGATCATCGGGATGGGGTGGAAAGATCTCATCAACACCTAGGGCTGTGCAAAAAATCAGCTCCTTCACATTATCCGAACCCCTTGGTCTTTGGTCCTGAAGGTCAATGGTTTAAGGCATCAATATGTTTAGTTTTCAATTTGACAGTAACAGTTGGATGTGTCAAATTGTGGGTGAGTGGATCATGGGTGTGCTGAGTTGCAAGAAAATGAGAAGTTAGCTGCAAACAATTCACACCGGATTGTAGAGTGAGGAGATCAAAGACATCTCAAAGGAGACAGATGTATATTCCTCTTTAATGAGCTGTCAGTGCAGTAGCAAAAGCGGGAATGGTAGGGAGAGAATTTTAATTGATTAGAGTCCAGTGTCTTAGATTTTCTCTTAAGCGGAATACAATGGATCTTGATTCTTCTTGATGGAATCCTATCTTTGTAATTAGTGCTTTTGTTATAAAATTTGCTATTTTTCCCAAAAAAATAAAAAAGTGCGTATATGTATGCTCTTATATATTTGTATGTAGATAAGAGCTGATAGCACAGTTGGAAGGTGCTCCCTGTTACCATGAGGTTGTAGATTTGAGTCTAATCAAGATTCTGGAGGACCTATTACTATATATAAACTATTTGTCAAGGAAATAATGTCAGTGTCGAGTTCTTTCACCAATTGGAGCATTTTGGATAACCTTCCGATAGTATATGTAATTCATCAGAAACTGGATTACTTTTTTCTTGCCCTCCTTTTTTCTTAATTTTATGGTAGGGAGAAGGGAGGAATGGGTGGGGAGATCATTTCTACTGTATACAATCGTATGGTGCATTTTCAAGTCTCAGGTCTCAAGTCTCATTCGGCTTGAGCATTTAGATGTAATGATTGTCATTGTTGAGAATGAATGGGGTGGCAGTTTCTTGGTAAATGATGGTATAGACAGGCCAGTTTTCTGCTAAGGCCTTAAATGTAGTAGGCTTGGTTTTTTGGGCCTCTGGTGATTTTGTGTTCTGCTGAACTTAATTATTTCTGTTTTCCCTGTTTCTGGTTTTTTTTTTTTTTTTTTTTTTTTTTCAGGCAGAATAGCCCTCTTGTTCTGCCCATTCTTCTTTAATAAAGTTGCCTTCGATTGCAAAAAAAACATTGGTGGGATACTGTTAATACAATTTCTCCACCATGAATTATCACCAGCAGTCAACACTCAACGGCAGACCCAGGAAATTCAACCTGGGGGGCTCCCTGTAAAACAAATATTGGGGGAAGGGGCAAATTTAAAATAATAATAATAATAATAATAATAATAATAATAATAATAATAAACACTAATTTTTAGAATATGCAGGGAGTTTTTTAAAAAAATTATCCTTTTTCGGGTATGGGTGGGCTTCAGCCCCCAGACCTATGTACTTGGGTCCGCCACTGTCAACAATAATCCAGTGGTATGGACCAGAAAATGCATAAAAATATCCAATTAATGTGGCATCCAGATACCATGAGTCCGAGGCTCTAAGTTACCATTCCACCAAAATATCCAAACTATATTATCTTAATCACTAGAAGTGCCTGATTTTGTCCTTTAGTAGTTAAAGGTTTACCCTGTGCACTACTTTTTTGGCAGGATGTCTACTTTGATGATGAATCTGCAGAAGTTGTTATATCTTCACTGCGTCTGGGTGATGACCAGGAAAGGTAGTATGAATATCTCGTGTTCATTTCTCTTGCTTTCTTTTCCTGCAGGTCTTCTGCATATTTATTCCAGGTGGCAGGTATTGTATGCTTGTTTGTTAGAGAGAAACAAAAAAATGCTTCTTTCTGGTATCAGGGTTACTGGTAGATCTCGATAATGTGATAGCCCATTGGCCAAATATTATCTCTGTTGGACAGTCCCAGGCTCCCAGCTTTAGGGTGTTGTATCTTCCACACCAGATGTTCCTAGTTATCCTAGGATCATCTGAGGAAGTTTTTTGTGGTATCAAATGTACAGTGAGTACTGTTATGCAATGGTGTAGATGTGTGGAAAGATCCCTTTTTAGCCAGGTGTCTTCACTTTAGCATGTATAAGATTTTAAGTTAAGAGTGATCTTCTCATTTCCCACTTTCTAGTATGTAGTTAGATTATAACCCTATCCATTATTTCCAATCTGCCCACATGTTTCCTTTATACTTATGCTAACTCAATCCATGCTTTTACAGTGGCTCTCTATTTACAAATTCCAATTGGTTTGCTTTTGAGGAAGACAAAATTGCCGACGAACGTTCAACTGATGCCCTCGCTTCACCTTCACTTGGCACAGAGGAGGCTGGGCCTGGAAGTGGCTGTGATGATGAGGTGGTGGTTGGTGAAGTTGATGACTTGCTTGACCCTTCTTCGTCCATGCAAATGCCTGGACCTGGATCTTGTCTAGATGAGTTTGGGACAGGAACTTCAGATGATTGTTCAACCAGTGAATTGAAAGACACTAGGAATATGAATCCCAGTGAAGGTGATAAACTACCAGATTGGGTTCAATGGCGAGAGACACAAGATTCTAGCATCTCGTCCTCTACTGAATTGTCTCCTTCCATGCCAAATAGTGAGCCTGAAGCAGAAGTGAAAGAGAGTCATGATGCATTTGCTATAGATTTGTTCAAGCCTTCCCCGTCATCTGATGATGCATTAATTAGTGGTGGAAATGTGTTCGGTATTGAGAAGCCAAATTCTGTGAAAACTGGATCTGGTGATGGTGATCCGAGTTTTGACCCATCTCCATCTGGGGACACAGTGGAGGGCACCATTGACACTGCGGAGGAACATAGCATGAAAGAAGCTGCTGACAATGTAGTTGGAAACTGAGATTTCATGCACTGTGTTTGACTGAAGTTCCATGGCTCATATCTGGCTGAGTGATGAGAGTATCCAAGCTGGAGGACACTAACGCTGTCAGTTTTGTCTTGCGACTTTAAAGCACTGTACATCTGTTTGAAGAAGTGGTTGGGAGGGTGATATTCTTTCTCCATCCGCAGTCATCAGCAGTGTAAAATATCATCCAGCCTTACTGATCTGAGGAAAAGTACATACAAGCATAGTCCCTTGGTTGATTTTTGTTCCATGTGCCTTGATACAATTTGATGGATTAGTGAGCCACCTGTTGGTGTTTTTGCTGTTGACTGTGAATTGGTATCTTCGTGTCATCACAATGGGCAGCTTATCCTTGTGTTTCCCAATGAGAGATGTCTCTTACCCTTGGATTCAATTCAAGAGAAGTTCCATGTACATCGACGTCATTTGATTATAAGTGGGAGAAAGGAGGGGAAAGTATGGGAAAGATTTTTGTCTTCAGTTTGAAACTAACGGCTGCTTTGATCTTTGTAGACCGAGTTACCTGTAACTGAAGGTCCCACATGTTTGGAATTTTAGATGACTTCATTTAGCTGTAAATGACAATTGTTTTTAACTCTTCACTGCTGTTGCAGGTAACAAAGTTACTGGAATGTGATTTATAGGTAAAGTGAGTGCAGGGGCAACCCAATTCCAAGTATCAAACAAGTATTAGATTGTTCTGAAGTTTAGCCTATACACTGAACAACCAATCCAACCCCTTGCCTAAACAGGAGTTCTATAATTTTTGGGAGGAATATCAATGTCCTGTCTGGGTTGTTATTCCTTGGGGCTTGTTCAAAACATTGTAAAGTGAGTTCAGGTGACTTAATTTAGGCGTAAATCACAGTTCAGGCATCAGGATAACAGAAATTACTTTATGCGACAGCTATTTTATTCTAATGGGGCTGATTGGGATGTTAGTAAATTGAGTGTAGGTATCTTGCTCTACTTTTATATAGGGTTCGTCCATTTGGATAGTGTGGATGAACTCATTGCAAGGCTGAAGATTGAAACTAGGCCTGTCATGACTAATTATGGATATATGCGAGTGCTTGGACACTATCCCTAAAAGGCTAAGATCCAAATGGTCTGTTTGTAAAAGGATCTAACTAAAACAGATTATATTTTAAACGGAAAGGAGTTACGGTTGGCCGCTTTGTCCCTTTTGATTTTGGCTCTAAAGATAATGCCTCTTACACATGAAGTCTAATCATATGTTTTGAACATTCCTCGATCCAATGACGTATTGTGGCGGCCATTACCAATTATGAATGTAGGCGTTGATTGTCATTATAATCGATCTGAATTTGATGAAATGATGTTTTTTTTTTTTTTTTTTTAATCTTCTTTGGTAAACTGAAATTTCATTAAACCAAACAAAGAGAAATACAAACAAAACAAAAATTAGGAGGGCGTTAACAAGTTCCACACCCAATTTAGAAAGAAAGTATCCCAACAAAAGCTTTTGCATTGCTTGGACAAAACATGAGCCGCCTCAACAACATTTCTGGGAACATGAAAAAGGCCACCAAATTGAAGAAAGAACTCAAAATTCTGATGACCAAACTAATAGGCCTGATGGCCCAATCCTCTTTCCTTTTGATGCCATCAACGGCCTCCTAAGCATCCAACAAAAGTATGTCGAAGAAACCTCTGCAACATGCTTCTTTTAGCGCAAAGAAGTTTGCTCGCACTTCTGCTTCTTTAGAGGAAGAGACCTTTGGGTCATATAGAGAAGCCTATGATGGTAGGAATATTATTCTTCACCATACAATAACCATACAAAGATTTACAATCATTGGCTGAAAATGTTGCATCTTGTAAAAATCATAATTTTGTTACATTCCTAGAGAAATAAGAAAGGTATCCCAAACTTTTTTTTTTTTGGGTGTGGGGTGTGGAAATAAAAGGGAGGTTTTACCTTCTCCCTTCTATATTTTGAACTGCATTTATTGTTAAAGCATATAAATTTTTTTATTGGGACAAATGGGCTCCCCTCTAAAGACAAAATTGTTCCTAGCATTCCACACGGCCTAGCATGTAGCAAGAACAACAGATGTGGGAAGTGGGTCCTTTTGCAACACACACTCATTTTATTTCATGAGCTTTTTCCACCAATCCAAAATACTTACATTCCTATGAGATGAGATAGGTAGCCAAGGCAAGTATCAAACCAAGCAGCCCTAACATGATCACGGTAGAAGAGGACATCTTCTACAGTTTCTTCCTCACTACCTGCTGCATATAGGGCAAATAAAGGAAGTAATAGCCAATTTGTTTTCAAGCCACTTCCTAACAAAAGAAGCATTTTTAAGGCATTTCCTACCAAATAGAATTATCCTTTGGGGCAAAGGGTTTTTTTCCAAAATAATTTCCAATTGACATATCCATTTTCATTATTATTATGTACAAAATGGGTGCTTTATTGATAAAAATCAATTTATGTATTGATTATATTATTTTTTTGTAATTAAGTTCAGAAAAATAAAGAATACCAATCAAATTATTATTATTATTTTTTTTTGGTAAAAAAGAGAATCTCATTAAAAAAACACAAAGCAACACTAACAAACTAAAGGTGCAAGCTAGACCTATGCAAGTCCTAGAGGGGATGAATAGGACTAATTAAAAATCTTAACTTAATTAAATACCTTAGTCCAATTAAACACAATCACAAGTTCTCTTAAGTTGCATGACAGTGTATAACTATAAAAGAGAGCAATCAAGTGATCAAATGTGTAGTGCAATAAAAGATGTGTGCGAAATACTCAGTGATATGTCAATTTGTCCAAGGTAGTCTAGAGTGTAGTGTGTGCCAATTCAGCAAAAGTATGATTATCTAGCACTTGTATCTCAAAAATATAAATGTATAACAACGAAGCATAAAGAAGATAAGAGGAACATGACAATGTAGAGTGGTTTGGTCCTTGACCTATGTCCACTTCCAAGACAACCACATACCAATGGTTTTTTAGCTTCCACTCTTAGAGGTTTTCAATAGGGGTACCTCAAAAACTTTACACCTAACTTTTTGAAAAGTGGTTCGATCACTAAGGTCTACTCCACCAACACCTATTTTGATATGGTGGTTCGATCACAAATGTCAACTTCACCACACTATTATTTATAGCATTTCGATCACAAAGGTCTAATCCACTTTGCAATGATATGGAAATTAAAATGAAATAAGAACATTTGCCTCTTGTAGACAAACTTAACTTGGTGCGCGTTCTCTTAAGCTTGAACTTGAACTCCAACCTTTTAACTCTTTGCTTAGCTCCTCACAATTTTTTTTTCAATTTTAAACAGTCACTGTCTGCATCAGTTTCTCATTCTCCACATTCCCACACATTCAGAAGAATTAGATATTCCGTTGGAAATTGAAAATTGAAGATTGAATGCTTCTCTTTTTTGTATTTAAATTCACTCACTGACCCTAAATCTAAATTCATACTGGAACCACACTATCTGTTTGCGATTTTCGTATAATAAGCATGACATATAAGCACAAATGTTCCCATCACTAGCTGCTGAGATTATGTAGCAAACTCAAAACAGATCGAAATCTCATTTGAAATGATTGTAAAACTCCTGGCTAACTCAGTGTATTATACTTGCTGAGCTTTATAAAATCTTGTGATCATTAAAGGATAATTCTAGCTTCAACTTTATGGACTATGGCCAGGACAGCAACATATTTCCAACACAGCAAACGTACAGGAAACTAAATGAGTACCACATCCATCAAATTCACTAAAAGTATATGCCAATAGATGCCACCAAGAGGGCAAAGAAGAGGAATGACACAAAATTATACCATATGACCTATATGAACAAGGCAAAGAGTGGTAAAAACTCGACCTCCGTGCTATTTACACAGATCCTTAATCTCATTCAAGACAAAGTTTTAACCTTCAAAGGCACATCTGTAAGAATCGCATTGCACTAAAAGCGACCCAAAGAAAAATGATTTGAACCCTACCCCAACTCACCCTGAGAACAACACTATGCGAATTGGAATAATAATACCCTGGCACGCCGTATGCGCCTGTTTTACCTGTTTTCAAGGGAAGTGGAGTTCAGATCCGGCCGAGGCATTCTAAATTTGCTCTAGAGGGTAAAAGACCAGAACATCACCATACGTTGATTCCCTAATCCCTGAAATGAACTCCCAGCCAAATTTAAGCATCAACACCTTCCATTGTGTACACTGCAACAGTTAAAGCAATAACAAAATGACTGGAGACTACTGCTTCGAAATGGTACTCTCGAGCGAAATGTTCACCTGCAAGAACGTCCACATGCATACGTTCTGATCTGTGTATCAAAATGACATGGCCCGGGATTCCTTCAAATTCAACCTGCTAAAAATGACAACCATGATGTCTTTATGCAGGAATGTCCACTGGAGAAAATTCACCCTCTCTTGGCATGTTTGTGGAGCACACAGCACATAGGTTCCATAAAACAATTCGCCATTGGAATGAAAGGCCAAAACAAAAACCAGTGAATCGCTCCAGAATCACTTCATTAGACTAACAATGACCAAAAGATTGATCCTTTTTTTAAGATGCCCAATGAACACAAGCCCTTCTTTAACCAAGTGGGCCAGTGGAGCCCACCAACATACCATATGCCATGTATTGAGGCAGTCCCTTTGTCCACAATGTCTTTTACAAAAAAAAAAAACAATAAAAAGCACATTGCCTTCCATTGAAACATATTTTCCTTTATCCAACAAATGTATTTTACAATACTTGCCAAACGGGGGGATTACAAGCCCCAAGAGAGGCAGGCCAAAAGATGAATCCGGTCATACAAAACTAAGGAGCTCTCGCCTTTTAACTATAGCCTATAGGATTGGATAAGTCAAAATTGGAAATGTTCAGAAAGTGAGATCATGTACCCTTCTCTGAAAGTTTAAGGGGATGGACTGCAACTCCATTCCGTGCAGCTGAAACGCGTCCCCATTTTCCAAGACGCGGCTCCTGAAGCAAAACAATTGGCTTAGGACCTTAAAGAAACCCTAATAAAAGTAATAGCAAAAACATCACAAATACAATGTTTTTCATCTTTTAATGAGAACTTACATTTATATATAAAGATAGCCAAAAGGTACAAAAGAAAAACATTGGATAGCTACTAGGCAACATCACTAATACAGGTGAGCATAGAAAAGATGAAAAGTTTTACTTTGCTGCTAAATTCCCACCGGGTGAATTTTTTTAGTTGTTCCTTGGTCAATCTGAGTCCCATCATAAAAGAATCACTGGGGATGTTGCTCAAAAATGAAACAGTTAATAGTGTTGTGAGGGATCAAGGAAACCTACAGTTCATTTGGGCCAGCATTCTGCACAGCGAGGCCTACGTTTCAGTGGTCCAAATCAGTCTTGGGGGCAAATGACATGCATACAGAACTGAACTAGAGGACATTTCAAAGAGGGAGCATTGACATAGATAAGGGAGCAGTAACGAGAGAGAACTACCTAGGAGACAGGTGAGTTCCTAGTGCCAAAGGTTTGCATCAGGAGTCAGCTTTAAGTCCTTACTCTTTACACTGATTATAGAAACGCAGTTTCTCCATACATTCTGCTATGATTTCCCCAAATTGGGGTCTCCTGTCCATTGATCTGAAACCAATCATATGGTGGGTCCTAACTTCAAAGTCCCATTGAGCCAAAAGCTCAGATTTTGTAAAACCATGATCGATGGAATTCTCTCCTTTTAAGTGTATATATCAATCAACAGTGGATCAGCTAGATTAAGAATGATGCCCGAAGTGATGCTGCCAAACAAGTCCTGCACAGCTCAACCTTGGCACAACCTTATCTCAACATAGAATTAGAATCATCATAGGAATGATGCCAAACAAGCCCTAAATTACCAAGAAAATTCCAAGATCTTTAGGTTAAAAATTCTAAGAAGATTTCTTAGATCTAGGAAGATTGTGGCATGTAATCATATGACGGAAGAGAGAAGGAGATGTTATATACAATCCTAATAAGCAGGATCTTCATCCCATCATTTATAAAATTCCTCGTCTTCTCTCATTATGCATCAATGAGAATTCACTTTTTGATTGCATAGAGCAAGTGTTTCCCCTTGTTTGAAGACTCATTGGGTTGACAATGTCGGAAACTTCAAAAGATGGGGATCCGCGGTGGATATATAAAGACTCCATCCATCATTAAGTTTCACCAGTTTAATAGTTACAAGCTACAAAGTGGTCATTAGCATAATACTTTAGGCCATAACTAAGCAAAAGTGCTAGATACATGCCACATTGAACCCGTGTGAGAAGCTACAAAGTGGTCATTAGCATAATACTACGCAAAAGTGCTAGCATCGAACATACATGCCACATTGAACCCATGCGAGACGGGTAAAATGAGACCACCTACCACCAAATGGGGACATGGGGCAAATACATACAAAGTAAACATAAGTTATTATGGTCCAGATCAGCAAACATATGCGGCCCACCCACTTGCCAAGTAGAGCATCTATAGTATGGAAAAAAAAAATGAATAAACAAAGCTTCTTGAATCTGGAGTTTCAGGCCACTAATACAGCAGCCAACCATCTGCACTCGATAACATTGTTCCATGCCACCAAATAATAAAAATGTTTTGTACATATATCAACACTATTGTCTGCTTGAAATAGAGATGGAGTCATAGAAACAAGCTGATGCAGAGCACAGTTAGTCATCTAACTGTATGTGCTTAGCCCATTATTGGATCTTCTTTTGATTTTTCATCTTCAACGTTGTGATCTAGCCCACTTTCTTTTTTTGGTAACCCAGCGAAGGGGCTGGGACCTTGAGACTCATGACACAACTTACACATGTGAAGTGATAGGAACTCACACATGAGATGAGAGATGGACACAACTCACACGTGCGAGGAGAGAGACACAACTCACACATGTGAGATGATAGAAACTCACACATGTGAGGAGACATAAACACAACTCACACTTACAAGGTGATGGAAACTTACACATGCGAGGAGAATAAACACAACTCACACATGAGGTAATAAAAACTCACATATGCAAAGAGGGAGGAGGCCGGGTTCGAACCCAAGACCTCCCAATGAGTACTGCCACTCCTTACCACTGAGGTAAGGAGCCGTTCTCATGTTAAGTAGTCCACTTGTTGAGGGCAGGTTGAACTTTTTTTCTCATCTTTTTGTCAATGGCCCAGACTAGTCTCAAGCCTCATCCCAATGGCTGAGATGAGTTTTAAGGTTGTCTTGTGGAACCTATTTAAGTAATGAAAAGAGGAGGAAGAGGAAGCTTTTGAGATGGGAAGAAGAAAAAACACTTTGAACCATGAACAAGTTGAGTTTGTAGCTGCATTTCTGCGTCTGGATGGGCAAGCAAAGAGGTCACTGCCACTGGGAATCCTGCACGGCCAGGTGTTGTCAATCAAAGGTGATAGTGCTCACCGCTTGAAAGAGAGAGGGCCAAAGATCAGCAGAATAAGATCAGTGGGATGTTGCATCTCACGCACAGAGCCTCTTGGATCTGAAGAAGAACGGCGTAGATTTGTTCAGTTCTGTGCAGGAGAACGAGAAGGAGGTCACGCAGACACACAGAAATAGAGAAATCTGGTTTCTGTCTTGATTGGGTTGCTGATGAAAGAGAAGAAATCAGTGTTGCATCTGTCTCAAGTGGGCCACTGGTTTGTAGTAAAATCAGAAGATCTGGAACTGGTTCGATTTGCTGTTCATCATAGATCAAGATTGAGAAGGAGCAGACTGAGTTACAGAAGGAGAAGAGAGACGAAGCTCTCTCAGTTTTCAGGCTCAAAATCCAGGACCAAACCCTGTTCGGTTTAGCAGAAAAGGAGAGAGGAGGCATTGCCGAAGTCGTCCCAACCGCTGCTTGTCGCCGGAGAAGAAGGGGAAAGGCGAGATCCTTCAGTTTCGGTCTGCAGAGAGCACATAGGACCGTATTTCTCAGTAAGGAGAAAACGCCAGTCAGATCTGTTGCGGACGATCACAGATCCAAAGCAGTTTCTCCAATATTGGTTTCAAGGATCAGCCACGGATCCTTCAAGACAAAGAAGGGTTCGTCACTCTAGACACTGTCGCCGTCGCCCAGAGATCGCTCACCGAAGACCGCACAGCTGTCAGAAGAACAGCAGCAGCTACCCATCTCTGCAACTGCAGATAGTAGTTGCAGCACCTTCCCATCTCTATCCCCGGTTCAGCAGGACTGGAATAGGTCCAAGTGCAGGTTGGGTCAGGTTACAGGTCAAGCCCGACATGTTAGATAAAAGCCCAACCAGCAGAATGCTGACATCAGCATCCACGTCAGCAGAGAGCAGCACGATCAATGGGAGACTTGATCACGATCGAGGGCCAGAATTGGTTTTTGCATATTGGAGCCATATGAACTAGGATTTCAAATTCGTTTTCGCCTACACGCTTGTGGTGATAAGATTACATAGCAGGTTCTTCCAATATTTTGAAGAGCATTTTTTTATATCCTTCTAAGCAATATGAGACACATTGAAGTTCTCGTAAATCCATGCAAATATGGGAATCATTATTACGAAAAAGGGTTCTACTTTGAGCAGTTTATTGGTCCTACGCATTATTTTGGGAATGAAGGTGTTGACCCAAATGATCCGCAAGATCTGGAAATCCAAAATCTGAGTAGGCAAGTTGAGAACCTGACTCGGCATTTGGCTCAATTGAACCTCGGGATCAGCTGTTTGATGAGCCGGCCAATGAAGGTGACAACGATTTTTTAGTTTTCAATGATGGATCAAATCATTATGGTGATTTTAAGGATCCAATTTATGATGGTGAGTCAGATGAAAATCATGATGATGAACTTGATACACCAATCTGGGATGTCTGAAGATAATGATTGTCACAGCCCCGCCCAACTCAACATGAAATTGTCCGCTTTGGCCCACGTGCACGCGCGAGGACTTCCCAGGAGGTCACCCATCCTAGTACTGCTCCCGCCTGAGCACGCTTAACTTCGGAGTTCTTACGGTTTCCGGTGCCGCACGGTTTTAAAAGACCTCATGCTAAGTTAATATGGGGTTTGACTTTTAAGCCCAGGGTCAGGACATGGATATTTCCAATGTGGGCTAACGGAGACTCACCGTTTGAAGCCCGTGGTTGACACGCTACGCCCCGTGGTTAAGGGTGCCGCCCGGACCAAGTTCTCACATTCTCCCCCACTGGAAATAGAGCCGTCCTCGGCTCTGATACCAACTGTCACAGCCCCGCCCAACTCAGCATGAAATTGTCCGCTTTGGCCCACGTGCACGCGCGAGGACTTCCCAGGAGGTCACCCATCCTAGTACTGCTCCCGCCTGAGCACGCTTAACTTCGTAGTTCTTATGGTTTCCGGGGCCGCACGGTTTTAAAAGGCCTCATGCTAAGTTAATATGGGGTTTGACTTTTAAGCCCAGGGTCAGGACATGGATATTTCCAATGTGGGCTAACGGAGACTCACCGTTTGAAGCCCGTGGTTGACACGCTACGCCCCGTGGTTAAGGGTGCCACTCGGACCAAGTTCTCA
Source organism: Camphora micrantha (assembly GCA_003546025.1). Classification (NCBI taxonomy): domain Eukaryota; kingdom Viridiplantae; phylum Streptophyta; class Magnoliopsida; order Laurales; family Lauraceae; genus Camphora; species Camphora micrantha. Next base: position 28,830,713 of record QPKB01000007.1, on the reverse strand, counting down.
CAATGATGCACAAGATAAGATCTATGATATGTATCAAGATTGTGAATTTGATGATAAAATAAATCTCAATGAACATCTTGATTATGAAGAAACTCCAATTAACATTGATGAGAAGATTCACATATTGGATGCAGCAGATTTGACTAATATTAGTTTGGAGGCTGTTGTTGAGTCAAACGATAGACAAGTGGAATTTGAAGACTTTGATTTGGTTAATAATGAGACGGACCACTCGATGGATTTTATGGCAATGCCAATTCCAGAACCGCCCATTCGTTCATCTGAAAAAAAAAAATCAGTTTTTCCTCTGCTTTCACAAGAAGATCTACCCGTTGAATTCCCTCATATTGACTTCATCTTTGGTGATGAACAACGGAAGGTCAAAGTTTGCAATATGATAATCCAAATTCCACATTTGAAACATAATTCTCCCAATTGCACACCCAATCAGAATCTTGCCATAAAGAAAAACAAAGCCTAAAGTCTACTTGGAGCAAAAGATTGTGTGAAGTTTCCAAACCAAGTGAAAAATATGAAGATTAACAAGAACCAAACCAAGTGAAGAATATGAAGATTAACAAGAACATTTTGGAAATTTGTGCACTAAATTCTTGCATGAGGAAAACATTTATAGAACTGATGGAGAGCACAGTTAGTCATCTAACTGTATGGGCTTGGCCCATTATTGGATCTTTACTTCTTTTGATTTTTCATCTTCACTGGTGTTATGTAGCCCCACTTGTTGAGGGCAGGTTAGACTTTTCTTTTCTTTTTGTCAATGGCCTAAATTAGTCTCAAGCCTGATCTCAATGCCTGAGATGAGTTTTAGGGTTGTCTTGTGGAGCCCGTTTAAGCAATGAAAGAGGAAGAGGAAGCTTTTCAGATCGGAAGAAGAAAAAATGAATTTGAACCTATGAACAGGTTGAGTTTGTGGCAACAGAATTGCCTTGGGCAATCTGGTTTGCATCACAAGCACTGCATATAATTTGGAGGAAGGAAATAAGCCCTATTTTGCTTCTTCATCCTTTAGAAAGAAGTGACGGGATCTTTACCCAGTGTTCCCACATCCTTTGGAGTCGATTCCAAGATTGCCATAGTGTGTCCCTTGTTAAATTTGACAGCTTCTAGTTCTACCTTTTTCTCATCAGACAGCTCCTTCTAATCAAGGTTTTTTGCTCAACAGCACTCTGACAAGCCCAAGAATTTTCAGGGCACACACAGCTACCATATTCAGGGATCCAGTTTTCCCAACAATTCTGTGTTGTGCATTTGAATCAATTCGACAATCTCTCACCAAAGGTTGATCAAAAAAATCATTTTAAATTTCTCCCTTAAGATCTTCACTGAAATCATAGTGAACCCACAGTTCAAGCCTCACAAAGAGTTGGGTAAGACCTCCACTCACCTTTCAAGCTACTAGATTTATAGATCCTAGGCATCATTGCCATCCACACATCTAAAACAACCTCTTCTTCATCAACGAGGCGTTGCATACAATAGAATCAGCACCTTTTTTGAACATGGTTCAAGATAGTAGCGTAGCGGTCGCATTATCGGCCGTAGCGGTCGAGGCCACTACGCTATTTTGAAAATAGCGGCGCTACAGTCTAAAACCTAATAATGCCAATCGGTTTGAATTCTAGTCATTGTTTTCCTATTTCTCCTCCTCAACAGTCTTTCCTAAAATTGGCTCTAGCCTCATATGATTTCACATCGCTAAAAAACACAAGATTGACCGTTATACAAGATTCATTTTTTTACCACTTAAAAAATTCACGCCACTACACCGCTACATATCGCCGCAATCGCTACGTATCACCCGCTGCGTAGCATTTTGACCACTAGTCGCTATGCCCGCCGCAATTACTATTTTGATCTTTGTTTCTAACTACGTGAGTGCAAGACGTTGACGCTCTGACACCAACTTACAAACCTGTTACTACCTGAGTAACATGGATTGGTACTTTTAACACCCTAAAAAATCTCGAACTATCAAACCATGGCCAAGGATAATCCAAGTGAAACTTCCCAGGACTCTCAAATGGAGGAAACCAAGAATTGAGAAGGGAAGAAAACTAAAATATCATAGAACCATAGTTCTTATTCGCTTTAGCCACATCCGAAACTTTGTACTGTTTGAAACAAACGATCTGTTCAGCAGATTCGAGTTTTCGAGAGTCTTCAGTTCAGATCAGTTCACTCCCATATGGAAAAGGCAGTATAAGAAGAAGAAAATGTCCAGTGAAGAAGATGAAGGAAAGAAGAAGATAGAAAGTGGTCTTCATCGAAATAGAAAAATGTGCCTGTCAAATGTCTTTCCATTAGAAATTTAATGCATCCCACTTTATCTATCTTATTTCAAAAGTCATGTCAATGTGGCTATATTCGGATTCAAGAGAAATTTACAAGACTCGTTATGTGGCCCATCCTATTAAAAACCTAAACCAATGAAGATGAGATTCCTTTTTTTATAGGATTTAGCTAAATTTCATCCAAAAAAAGTTGGACACACCAGAAGATTAATCTGTCAATATAATACAGGTTTATGTGATTTATACCAATCATGGATAAAAATAGCGGCCGATATATCGGACGTAGCGGTAGTGGCCGCTACGATAAATGCATTTTATCGGCGCTCACAACCTATGGGCCGCCACAAACCCATAACGGCCGATACAAACCACTACATATATGAATCGGCCGCTACAAACCGCTACATATATGTATCAGCCGCTACAAACTGTTGTACTAAAAAAAAAAAAAAAAAACACCATTCATTGATGGGTGGGTAGTAGAACACCAATGGAACAAAAAAAAAAAAAAAAAAAAAAAGGAGAGGAAGGACAAACAGAAAGAAAGAAAGAAAAAACAGGAGAAAAGAAAAAAGAAAAGGACATACCTGGAGCAGCTGATCCACCACGGTCATCTAGCACACCAGCAGTGTCATCACCACCATCCGGCAGCAGCAACAGCAACAACATTGTCTGACGTCTGACAGGAGCAATAGCAGCCCCACTATTCGGCAGCAGCAACCTTCTCTCTCTTCGATTTCTTTTTTTTTCCTTCTTTTCTTCTCCCCCTCGTCCCTCCTCTTCCCTTTCCCTCTCTACCTTTCTCAATGCCGACCCTTGCAGCAAAATGAGAAATAGGGTTTCAAAAGCCCTTTTTGGTTTTCTCGATCTTTTATTTGAAGAAAGAGACGAATCTCGCTTCAAAGGATGAATCTCTATTACATGCTTCTATGGGCCTACCTACTAATGATCACACTCAACATTAACGAGATTAGCAAAATATTATGCATTACTAATCCTATTCATTAATCACTTCAATAAAAAAAATGGTCTTAATTAGATTTCATTTTAGTTGAAAGTAGGAATTAATTAAATTTCACACTAATTAAAAACAGGCCTTAGTTAAATTTCACTCTAATTGAAAATAGGCCTTAATTAAGTTTCACTCTAACTGAAATCAGTCTAATTGAAAATAGGCCTAAATTAAATTTCAGTCTAATTGAAAATAGATCTGGCCAAATAACACTATAATTGAAAATAGGTGTAGCCAAATTTGACTCTAATAGATATGGGCCCTCACCAAATCTCACCCTAATAAATATGGGCTGACCAAATCTTATCTAATAGGCAATAGGGCCCTGGCCTAATTTTACTTTAAAACGAAATGAGCCCTAGCCAATTTTCACTCTAATAGCAAAAATAACCCTTACCAAATATGTTGTACAATTTTGCTAAAATTGCTCATTTGTGCTGTATTTCATTATAAGCATTTTGTCACTGTGAATATGCGTAGATAGATAGATCAATATTCTCAGCAATACAAAACCTCATACAACGAGGGGACCGCCACACCCCCTTATCTTAGTTACTTTTGAAAAAAAAAACACATTCTATCATTTTCCAATTTTCTGGATTTTCTGGAATTTTTTCAAAATGCACTGCTACGCTACGTAGCGCCCGCTTCGTAGAGTTTTGGCGGCAGGCCGATACGCCCACCGCTGCCGCTATTTTCATCCTTGATACCGATCAATCTGATGGTGAAACACTAGAAGATTAATCACTTTTAAACTTGTCAATATAATACCTAAAGGTTTATGTGATTTATACCAATCAATCTGATGGTGAAAACATATCTTATTAAAGTGAAAATTTTTAACAAATACTCATATACAGCAAGCAAATATATTGACCCATTTAGGTTTCAATAGATGGGCTCCAATTGAGAGCCTCACGATTGACGGCATTTTATCTCTCAATTTTCCTCTCTCTTTCATTTTTCAACTTCCTTCACTCCTCTTCATCCAATTGTGTGAATCACTAAATTCTCATCAAAGCCAAATATCACATATTTTACTTCATTAAATTATAGAATAGATATGATATCTCTATCCATTCTATAAACGAGTATAAAATCCAAACATTTATAAAAATTAGTGTTCCCAAGTTAGTGGTGGGCCATTTTGCACAAATCTGAGTTAGTATTAGATTACTTAGATTTATTTTTTTTTTGAATAACGCAGGGTTCCTAGCCCTTTGGGCCAGAATAATCCCTATGGGCCCAGGAGAGAAAACCGGGTAAAATTCCCCTGTGGCCCCAGTGTCGTAGTCATGGATGAAAATAGCGGCTGCTACGTATTTTTGGCCGCTACGTGTGCGGTGGCCGATAAATCGGCCGTAGCGTAGCGTAGCGGCCGCTATATCGGCCGTAGCGGCCGCCACCGCTACGCTACGGCCGATTTATCGGCCACCGCACCCGTAGCGGCCGCTACGTCCGCTACGGGACCGCTACGGCTGCTACGGGCCGCTACGGGTCCGCTACGGTCCGCTACGAGGCTGCTACGGGGTGAGAAAATTCATACTTTTCAAATTTTTTTAAAATGCATAATAAGACTCTTTTTTTTTTCTTCTCTCCAAATAACATTTCTACACAACTCTTCTACTCTTTTATGTTTAAAAGAACACCAAAAAACACATTATCTTGCCGAATTACAGTCGATACAAAGAGTTATTCTCAATGATTCTTCTCTAAGTACATCTTATTAAACACCCCCTTTGGTAGATGTATTTTTTTCTCTAGGTACTCTTAAGTCTTGACTTCATGACATAGTTTTTTCTTTTATAAGCCTTTCATTAGTTTCTAAGTTAGCATAACTAAGGAACATGAACACATGTGAAAAAAATGATCATTACTATTATTTTCTATTTAGACAGCGATACAGGACCTTATACAGTGAGGGGACCGTTACGCCCCCTTACCTTAGTTACTTTTGCAAAAAAAAATACATTTTCTCTCATTTTCCAATATTCTAGATTTTTTAGAATTTTTTCATGTTTTTTTGACGATTTTTCCAAATCGCACCGCTACGCTGCTACGTAGCGCCGCTACGTAGCGTTTTGGCGGCAGGCCGCTACGCCCGCCGCTACCGCTATTTTCATCCTTGGTCGTAGTGTAGTTTCGAACCTACAACCTCAGGGTGCAAACCGTAGTCCTAGGGCAACTGAAATATCCCTCGGGGTTAGATTACTTAGATGTTAAATATGGTCGATCTAGTACTAATTTGATCGATCCATATGATCTAGTACTTTCATCCATGGAAAGCACTCGATCAAGTTCTATTTCATCCAGATCGCCATCACCTATGACCTTGGGGATGGATGGAACCATCAAGAATAATTAAGGAAAAATAGTATCCCATAGGGCTGAAGTCTCCTTGCCATCAAAGAAGCCCTCAAGCTTATTGCATCTCATTTCCAAGGCCTTGCAATAGCCCAAGGCGACATGAGGAATTCCATTTCACAAGCAAGTAGTAGTGTGAAGGCTCCGTGGCGATTCTTCTATATCATGAGAGATATCAAGAGATTGGGTCAAGACACAAATGATCTTATTCATCATATACCAAGAGAACAAAACCAAGAAGCAGACTCTTCGGCAAGATTTGGTGTGGAGAGGGACAACCATCTTATCACTAATGGCCTACCATTTTAAATATTGTGTCCGTTTAGTCTGTACCTTCTGCAATTTTCTAAATTTAATATTTTCGGCTGTTGCCTTTCCTAAAAAAGAAATCTCTGATGAAGGCTCGGTTATATGGTTGAAATCTATAGTCATAATCTATGGAAAGAAAAGAAGAACGTGCTAAATTTATATAAAAAGAAAATGACAAAAACCATTAAAAAAAGTTGAGCAGAAATGAGGCTGACCTGCCCAACTCCAGCTAACAGAAAGCGTCCTGAATTCGCAAATGCAAGGGAATTTATAAACCCAACCTGTGTTACATCAAAATTTCAGTTAATAGTCATATCAGATTCATAGCAGCGCCTAAAAAGATGGCTGCTAAAAAACAAAAATTTTACTTTCTTTTAAAGATGCAAACTACCAGAAAATTACACAAAAATATTCACAGAAATCATATAAGAAAAATAAAATCATGAAAGCATGTTCAGTGACTTCTTTTCCAAGAAAGGGGACAAATAACGCATCACAGAGTGAATTGGTCAGACAAGACATTCCATATTACCTTTGAAGTCATGGTAGCTTGGGACAAGAGCCCACAGCATGCTTGGAAGGTGCTAATTATTGCAACCAAGAGGTTGCAAATTCAAGTCGAGAGAGAGAGATTTGGGCAGGAGTTGAAGTGGCAGTGAAATTGAAAAAAAAAAAAAAAAAACCCATAAAATCCAAATATGAGGTTGAAGATTGGAAGTCAGTACCAAATAGTGCAGCTGAAGACCATGGTGTCAAAAAATGCTAGCAAATTGCGGGGGAAAGCCATAAGATGGGAAAAATGATAAGGTTTGAGCTATTAGGGGATAGTCAGGGTTTGGTAAGGATTTTTGGTGGAATCTGAGTGTAGCATCGCTGTGTCTAGTTCTTAGTGTTTGCTCAAAAGAAAAGACTTTCGTTTTTAAAGGTGATGATGATATTTTCGTAAAGGATAGGCTTTTTTTATTGGTAACATACTCAAACCCGCAACTTCCAAACCAAACCAAACCAAACCAAGCCTTTTCCCACTAAGTGGGGTCGGCTATATGGATTTGATGACACCAATCAAATCTGTTTAGGGCCATGTCCTCCGTTAGATCCATATAGGCAAGGTCATGTTTAATAGTTTCTTTCCAACTTCTCTTGGGTCTCCCTCTCCCTCACCTACTCCTGACAATTTCCATGCTTTCACACCTTTTAATAGGTGCCTCCGTTGAACACCTTCTAACATGGCCGAACCATCTCAGTCAATTTTCTCTCATTTTATCTCCAATTGGTGCTATTCTTACTTTGCCCCTAATCTCCTCGTTCCTAATCCTATCTCTCCTTATGATCCCGCACATCCATCTTAGCATTCTCATCTCCGCAACTTCCATCTTCTTAACATGATTATGCTTTACTGCCCAACATTCTGATCCATATAACAACGCTGGGCGTACCGCCACCTTATAATATTTTTCTTTAACCTTGAAGGGGACTTTCCGATCACACAAGACGCCCGAAGCACTCCTCCATTTGGTCCACCCGGCCTGTATCCTGTGGCTTACATCAGTATCAATCCCTCTATCTTGTTGCACCATAGATCCAAGGTATCTAAAACTTTCTTTCTCTACAATCTTTTGTGTGCCCAAACTTACTTCTCTGTTACCAGGTGTCCTACTTTGACTAAACTTGCATTCCATATATTCCGTCTTGCATCGACTTAGCCTAAACCCTTTAGTCTCTAACGTTTTCCGCCACAATTATAGCTTAGCATTCACTCCTCTCGTCTCATCCACTAAAACAATGTCATCTGCAAATAGCATACACCACGGCACCTCATCATGGATATGTCTTGTAATCTCATTCATAACTAGGGCAAACAAGTATGGGCTTAACGCTGAGCCTTGGTGTAGACCGATCGTGATAGGAAACTCTTTAGTCTCTCCACCAGTCGTTCTTATAGATGTCATGACTCTATCATACATATCTTTTATCGCCTCAATATATGCCACACACTATTTTCTTTTCCAGTACTCTCCATAGAATCTCCCTAAGAACCCGGTCATAGGCCTTCTCCAAGTCAATGAACACTATATGTAAATCTCTCTGACCTTCTCTATACTGTTCCATTAACCTTCTCAAGAGAAAGATAGCCTCCATGGTTGATCTCCCAGGTATGAAACCAAATTGATTCTCTGAAACGTTTGTTGTTCTTCTTAGTCTTCTCTCAATAACTCTCTCCCATAATTTCATCAAATGGCTCATCAATTTAATCCTGCGGTAGTTCGCACAGTTCTGAATATCTCATTTGTTCTTGTATATGGGTATAAGAATACTTTTCCTCCATGCATCAGGCATCTTCTTGCTCTTTAGCACTACATTAAAAAGCTTTGTCAACCAACTTATGCCATCCTCCCCTAAGCACCTCCAGACCTTAATAGGAACACCATCTGGCCCAACCGCTTTCCCATTCTTCATCATTTTCAATACTTCTTTAACTTCTTCCCTACTGATTCTCCTACAAAACATATGATTCGATTCTTCTCTAAAAATGGTAAACCGGCCCAATTGTATGTCACTACTACTGCTTTCGTTAAATAACTTGTAGCAGTAGCTCTTCCGACGCTCCTTTATCTCCTCTTCCTTTACTAAAACTTTTTCATCCTCATCCTTAATGCATTTAACTTGGTTTAAGTCCTTGGTCCGCCTCTCTCTGGCTTTAGCAAGCTTGAATATCTCTCTTTCGCCTTCCTTAGTGTCGAGTCGCCTATATAGCTCCTCAAATGCCTTTGCCTTGGCCTCACTCAAACCCGCAACTTCACGGTTGATAAAATGAGCACCATCCAACTTTGCTACAAGATCATGTCCAAAGGGAAAGGATGGTACAAAATGAATAAAGAATAACAATATAAGAGCACTAAACCAACTGCAAGCAAGAACTGGTCCAAATCCAAACAAATTACAGACGAGGGCCTACAACAAAAGAATTCCTATAGACTCCTCATATCACTAGAATGTCCCCCTCATCATCAATATGCTGAAATTCCAACTCTAGGAAAGAGCGCAAGTCCTTCATTTCATTAAGAATATACTACTTTTTTTTCCAAGGGGCCTCTCCCTTCGATAAGATCCAACTAAAACTTTCCAAAATGGATAACATAAGAATTCTTGAAAATTCAATACCCCTCCTTGATGGCCCACATTTCAGCTTCATGAGTCTCTACTCCAAATGTTGATTAAAAAGAAACCAACAAATCCCCCACAGCATTATGAAGAACTCCACCAATTCCAATGTAACCCAATTTCCCCTACTGCCCCATCTCCATTGAATTTAATGGCAAACCTCAGAGACGAGAGCTCCAATCAATCTTCTTTTCACGCCTTCACCTTTGCACAGCCCACGCATGCTCCCGAATTTAACATAAGGTCACTAATCTTAAGATCCTTAAATTCTATCATAAGCCAAGTTCATTTGCACTCCTTAAGCTTTTTAGTGACATCATCTCGACCATTCACATGTCTGTATTGTTAAGCATCACACATGCTTTCTTGCCATGCAGCCCACCCGATGGCAAAGAAAGAATGCCTCCACTTTTTTTTTATTTGAATGGTAAAGAAAGCTTCTTGTTTATTAAATAAATCCCTGGAATGGGCATCTAGCCACGCATACATTTACGGAAAGGGATAAAATGATTCTTGATTTTTAAGGTCTTTCATGAGGTTTTTAAAAGATCAAAACTATAGATCCACTGTTTGGTAGAATGTCTTGGCGTAATCATCTTATTGATCATTGACAAACTTGCAAAGGTAATCAGGGGAACCATGCATGCCTTCGGTTGGGGTAGATCCATCTCTCTTAATATGGGAGTGATTTGTTGGAAACGACAAGAAACAAGATTGTCTCTCCAACAATCTTCAGAATAACGAACATCATGTCCCAACGTGTGCTGTACATTAGGTGCGTGAGGGAAACCAAATGACCTACTCACTCATTATGAAGTGGCTATTGATATTTCAAGCCACTTTCTTAGTGGCCTATGTTATTAGAGCTTTGGCAAAGAACTTCTAAAGTTGGGAATGGAACTGATCAATGAGATAGAAAATAATGGAGCATTTACTGTGACAAATACCATATGTTAAAAACGGAGAGGAAAAGTTTTATCATCAATAATTAATAAGTACTACCTCCAAGCATGCATATGATATCAGTAACTGTTGCGCAGGCATTGATCATTAAGTAAGTTAGAGATATCAATTTCAGATTAAGATGCAATGAGACATGGCTAGGAGACGAGGAGAAATTGAAAGGAGAATGATAAAAAATTGTGGAGCAAAAATGCCCAAACTTTGCTTTAAAATCCTAGAGACGGCAAGATTGAATCTTTGGAAGAGCATTCTACTGTCATGCAATGAGTCCATCATACAGATGAGGGAGATCTTCGATTTTTGGTTACCGAATAAAACTGGTTTTTGGAATTTCAATAGATCATTTTATAAGAACAAGACAAATTAAGGATTCACATCTGATTGATTTACTTATGGAAGATTAAGACACCTCCAAAAATCTTAAGCTTTGTATTCTTCTCCTTTGTTAGTGAAACTAACATTTAATTTTATTTTATTTTTTATAATGAAAAACTAACATTTAATTCAAAAAAAAAGAGGGGGAAATTAAACATAGCTGATGCTTTCAAAGAGGAGACACAGCTCCGTACGATGTTCACCAGCCCAATTGGTTACGGCAATTTATACAATCAGCTATGTTCTAAATCAAATGACTGAAGAATGAACAAAAAGAGTTCTATAGTACTATTTGAGGTGACAATCATGGTTAAAAAAGTGGAAAATCCTGCAGTGGCCAAATAATATATCTTCATCATCTTAGTTTTAATGATCAATTATTTTTTGTCAACATTGAAAGGTCAAATAATGAAGCAAAGAGTGCTGCTTGTGATTGTGACCATAACTTACCAGTGGAAGATCATATAATGGCCGAATGCTTTTGGTATCACTTTCTATAGCCCACAGCCGAACCACACCATTTGCAGCTCCAGATGCAGCAAGATCACTGCCCCTACATACCGTAACAGCACCAACCCATGACTGTGCTGATGAACAATAGCCTTCAGCTGAATAATGGCCATTTACAGCCCAAAAAAAATAGATGCATTAATCAAATCAGGGAGATGTAAAGACGAGGGAAGCAAGTTATATCGGAAGGATGCATATCCAAAGAACTTGGTAACAGTGATTACATATCAGATGCACAAAAATATAATTTAGGAACAAAACCATAAGCAATAAAAAGTTTGGTTATATTCAGGCTCCAAGATGCAGCTAAGAAGTTCAAAGCAGCAGTTTTCATTCAGCAGTTTAGGTTAGACACAAAATGGATACAAATTTTACCTTGTGTTCCTCCATTCTCCTTAACATTTAAAAGATTGTTAGGAGCAGAAATAGCATGTGCATTTTTAACAATGAATGCAGGCTTCTTTCGCATAACACTCCACAGCTCAATACTTCCATCATCTGAGCCAGATAAGAACTCTTCATTGTTGATAAAGCAGCAACACTCCAAAGAAGATGAGCGTGCTCGGAAAACCAACTGTGATTCCTCGGGAACCTACACAAAGTAAATTCTTAATGAAAATTTACGCATAATAGGATTCAAGAAATAAGTTTTCAGCTTCTAAATTCCAATTGAAAGCAATTTATTGAACAATTGTAGACCTGGTCAAATTTTCACAGATTCAGCAACTTGGCTGTACAACCAAGACATTAATAAGATATAATCATGGAATATAGATGGTAGGTCATGCCAATTCCCAACAGCAAATGGCTTTTTTTTATTCGAGCGCACTTGCATGGACAGACTGAGAACTCCTACTTATACAAATACCTCCAATTCTTGTATCATAAACAATGGTCTTTTTAAACAGAACCAATGAAGGAATTTTGGCCACCTAAATAGAGTTTGTCAGTTAAAATGAAAAACGGCAATTGCTTTCCAAACAAAGAATGTTTAACAACTAGGACAAAAGAAAAACAAACAAGAAAACATGAACACACACAAAAAAAAAAAAAAAAAAAATGTGATCAAATTTTGTATAACACTGCTTAGGCACCTCCTGCTAGAGGGGACCAAGACAATTTCATGACCTTAAAAAAGAAGGGAAATAAATAAATAAAATTTCAAGGAGATTATTTCCTGCTTCAAGAGTATTCTAACATTTCAAATTTTCACTACTTTTTTTGAACGTTTTCAAATTTTCACACCTATCTAGAATAATAGTGCATCTTTCTTATTAAGAAAAGGCCTCAGGATCAACAACTAGGTTTACCTTGAAGAAATACTACTAATTGGCACAACCAAGTTATTGTCTGTTCTGAAGATGGATTGCTAATGCTACTTTCCAACGCTCAAAGCAGGTAATATTCCTTCAGCACAGATCTAGTCGCACTTTCAAGTGATAAATGCCATTGCATCCAACTTTTAATTTATAACCATGGAATTAGATCCCAGTTTTGTAGTACAATTCATTCACCACTAAAACCAGAACAAATTGATTGACTTTCCCAAGTAACAGTACCAATTCAACTCATCTGAGTCATCTACAGGAAGAACCAGGATTCATCTTCATGTTGATAAGTGATAACTGCTCTAAGAAAATCAAGAAAATCAAGTACTCACCTTCCACAAACGCATAGTCCGATCACGGCCAACAGTCAAAAGCCGCTCTTTCCATAGACAGTCAATTGTTAATACTTCACTTTGATGGCCAAACAGTGTGTCCAGGTAAGTTCTGTCCTCTACATTCCACAATTTGATTGTTCGATCAAAAGAACCAGAAATAAGTTGTGAACTGCCTTGTCTATAAGTTAAACAGGACACAGGTCCTCTGTGGCCAGGAAACGCCTGTCAAGTTACGATGTAGTTTATTAAAATCCAAGTGAAAAGGAACAAATATAAGCCTTTCTACCTTTCCATGTTCTGTGCAAGCGGCACAGCTATAAATATGCATCTTAAACAGTTGGAGTAAGGAGTATGCTATACATTCACTTCATTTAATCTTACAGCTTGCTTAAAATCTAAGAAAAAAACAGCACCTCAAGTAAATAAGTAGGAAAGAGGGAAAAAAAACCTGAATGTGCTCCCTTGTACGAGTGTCCCATAGATGAACATGCCGATCTAAGCCCCCCGTTGCCAAATAACGACCATCAGAACTAACAGCCAATGATAATACATGCTTGCTCGACTGTATAGATGGATTTTGCGGATTTTTCGCACCATGAGAGTTCAAGGTTTCCTTATTTGGCCAGATGTATCTTTCACTTTTTCCGCTGTCAACATCCCAGTGACGAATAGTTCCATCTTTGGAAGCAGAAAACCCCCTGGAGTCATCCTCAGACAAAGCTATTGCAGTAACAGACTGCCAATGTCTCAGCAAGGCACGAAATCCATCAGTAGTTTCTGGCTTTTGTATCCTGTAAGTGCCAAATGTGAAAGTAAGCATTAAAACCAACTTCACAGTTTATTAACTATAGTATTTCTCAGTGTCAGAACATCCATGCAGACCTCAAACTGGATCCACAGAATGGCATCCGTTCTAGGCCATTCAACAGTCAGCTATATGAGTTTAAGCCTCACCTGATATACCTGGGTGTTTTCCATTCCAGGTGGGTGTGCGGTATACAGTATATGTGGCAAGTATTGGGCCCTTAATTTATCCCACTGATACAGCTGATATGCATATTGCATAACAGATGATACTCTCAGAAGATACTCATAGATAAGGGTACTTTAAAATTAAGAGTGTCTAGTGGTGTTTGAAAACACCTGTTTCTTATAAATTATCATTTTCCTCAACAAGCCAATCACGTGCATATATATATATTTTGTAGAAAAATAAGTGAAAATTTCAGATCTCAAATTCCATTATTTAAAATTTATTTTCCCTTCATTGGATATGAAAATCATTAACATATAACCTCGTGAATTATGTCATTATTGTAACTACAGTAAGAAGCCCAGATAAAGGAATGAGGGTCGTCTCAGGTAAGTAGACAGTCAGCCTATGATGCACAGATACTTCAAAATGTGTCGAACCATGTCCAATACTTCACTTTTTATGTGTAAAATCTGTGTCCTTGCCATGTCCATGGAGTGTCCCTATCGTATCCATGTCGTATCTAGGCATCATAGCAGCCAACATAAAACTTTCATAACAACTCAACATGAATTCTATGAAAATATTGTTTCATGATCATGCTAGGACGTTCCCCCACTATAAGCAATGCACTACAAGCTATGATGCCCAGATACTTGTACAAGCACAACGTATCCATATCAGACTGATACGACACTTGTATTGGTACCTGATACTACACTGATACTTCTAGTGAACACGTCTAATATATCCTACGTATAAAGTCCTTTATTTCATGTAGTTCTTTTAATTTTTTTACTTCTCACCATAAAAAATGCTAGAGAGGGATGAAAACAATAATAATTTCATTGATTCAAAAGTAATCAAAGAAAAAAATAGGACACTCGTATCTATATCCGTGTCCTAAATTTTCCAAAAGTGAGGAGTCGTATCCTTGATCCCCATATCTGTGTCCGTATCCATATCCGTATCCAAGCATCATAGACTGCAAGTCTACAGCAGCGACATTGTAGTGAGGAGGCGGCAAGGAATATTGCACGAATCTAGATGAATGCCGGCAAAAAAAGTTAGTCCAAATGAATAAGAGGATTTGACTTGCTACTAGAAATATAGGAGCTTTGATAGGCAAGGACATGAGAGAGAGAGAGTGTGTGTGTGGATATGTAGCCCTGCCTATTGGAAACAAAATGGAAAGTGGAAAAGCTAAGGAGCTCCCTGATGGCTACAGACTCCACTGTACAGAAAAGAATAATGCCAAAAATGGAGTAGAAACGGTAGTAGATAAAGACTCGAAAAAGAAAATTGTGGTGTAAAGAGAATGGGTGAGCAATTAAATTAGTGTTATAGAAAGATATAATTAGTGCCTACGCACCCCAAGCAGTATCAAAAAAAGTGTTAAGAGACGATTTTGGGAGATGAATGGTTTAATATGAGAAATTTTAAATTAGTGAAAAGATTTTCCTAGGAGGGTGACATAAATGAGAGTGTAGGAAGGGAAAGTAGAGGGTATCAGAGAAAACATGGAGGACAAGAATAACTATTAGGAAGAAGGAATGAGTTAAAAGACACTATACTGAAATTTACGATGGCATTTCACCTTGTAATAGGAAACACGGGCATTTAGTTGTCTATGAGAACTAAAAGGAGCCAAATAGATGAGAAAGTATGACCGACATACTTGTAAAGATTGTAAGGTTATTGTTGAAGAGATTTTGACCACACAACATATAATAGTAATTTTAAATGTTAACATTAGAAGCAGAAGCCTTGTATGGTAAATTAAAGGTGCCCTAAAACAAGGTGGGGGATTTGACAGGGGAAACGGCAACAACATCTAAGCATAAAATGAGTTAGTTTTATGGTGTCGTTTGTGCCCTAGTGGTTGGAATCCATTCCTGGATTCGACCAATCCTTCGGGAGATTGGTCTACTACCTGATCGCTGCGTCAGATAACCAGAAACTTCTCCTTCTTTTTCCATACTCACATTTCAGCTGTGGGAGGAAAGGCAATTTTTTATCTTGCTTGCACCATCCAATTTCAAGTGATGCATTATTTCAACCATTGCATTTGGATGTTGTCCAACATATAAAAAAAAAAGTTCAAAAGTTCAGTTTCTGCATTGTCCAATCACTTGAATCTATCAAAAACATTGCTTTATCACTTCATATTACCTCGATGCAATTGATCTCCGAACCCGCCCGCTCTTCTCGAGCTGCGCCTGCTGCAGAGTCTCCGCCACCAACGAATCCCTCACTTCATCATCTCCAACGTCGGATCCTCTCTCGTCGTTGTCTTCCTCCGCGCGCTTCGTAATCGCACGGATCTTCTCGAGGTACGCCTGTGCGACTCTCAGCCGCTTCTCGTCGGCAGTCTCAGCCGCAAGCTCCGGATCCTCTTCTCCTCCTTCGGCCGGAGAGTCGCCGCCTAGGTCTTCAACGTCATCACTGAAATCGCTGTCGATTTCATCATCTTTGGCGGCGTTTTTCCGCCGCCGCTTTGTGTCTGGTTCGAAGAAGGGATCTTGGTCGATTGAAAACCTAGGGTTTTTCCTGCTGTTGCCATTGGAGCTGGGTGGCTTCTTGCGGGCTTTGGTCTTCTTCATGCTCTAGAGAGAGAGAGAGACTGCGATTTTTAGGGTTTAAGACGTTCGGTGTCACTTTAGTTGGAACGGTGGGGTTTTTGTATGTGTTA
This sequence comes from Camphora micrantha, assembly GCA_003546025.1. Classification (NCBI taxonomy): domain Eukaryota; kingdom Viridiplantae; phylum Streptophyta; class Magnoliopsida; order Laurales; family Lauraceae; genus Camphora; species Camphora micrantha. The sequence goes on along the minus strand of QPKB01000007.1, from coordinate 28,814,378 downwards.
AGCCGAAGGGTTTATGCAGTGGGGAGAAATGCGGTCCAGATCCGTTTGATTAGTGAGGCCCTTTCAAATTGGGTTGTCAACCGGTCGGTTTCGGTGGGTACCATAGTTAACCCGGAACCGAAACCGTAAGAAGAAGGTGGAACCGGATCAGACCCAAATCCGGAACCGTTTCGGAATCATTTCTCGACTTCGGAACAAGAACCTTATATCGGACAGGTCTAAATCCAAGTCCGGGCATATGCAGAGAATGGTTTTAAAAATATATATAATTTTTAGAAAATAATTTTAAAAATTGAGGTAATATATCGGGTCTCGGGTCTCGGGTCTACGGGTCCGAACTAAGGTAGACCCGAACCCGGACCCGGACCCATTTACTTACTGGAGCATAATTAAGGGCCCTAATCCGATTTTTAACAGGTCGGAACCTCCGGAGAATCGTGAACCCATTTACATCCCTACTTTCAAAATCTCATCCTCAATGTATGGCATGGGCCAGTTTTACTACCATCAAACCTTTTAACTACCATTAGATAGAATCCAAAAATAAAAATAAAAAAAAAATTATAAGGAGAGCTTTCCATCACCTCCACTTATAAGTAGCATCTAAGTGTGCCCCCAGGAGACGGACGCAATCAGCCATTGTAGATAAAAAATTAATTTTCATTCCTTACTAGTATGTCTATTAGTGGGCTTTCCTGCGACGGTACCTTGCATGGACTGGCGCGCCCCTCAAATGTCCTCCAAAATGAGGGTTTCTTTTTTTTCTCTTTTACAACAAAAGCACAAACAAAAAGTCTACTTGGATAAACTTTTTTGCCAGAATTTTGGACAAACCCTATGATATGCCTTGAATATTCCCTATGATATTTAAGGCATATCATAGGGTTTGTCCAAAATTCTGTCTAAAAAGTTTGTTCAAGTAGCACTACTAAAGCACGAATGAGGAGTGCAAATTTTAGGGACTGTCAGATATTTTGTGCTAAAACAATCTTCCATACGGGGCCCGCTTGTTTAGTTTTCATCCCGCAACCTCCCCTGAAGTAGCACTTTTACTTGGTAAGAGTTGCTTATGTTGTTGAATTGATCATGCAAATTTTGGCACCCATCAAACTTTATAAAATATCATAATGGCAAAAATCTTACAATGTTTACGTTCTTAGGGCCCGTTTGGATGTCTACAGAATAAAATATTTACAGATTTAAATATTGCAAGAATAAAATAGTATAGAATACAATAATGCAATATTATAATAGTATAATATTTTTACTGTTTGGCAATTTTTTAAGAATATTACAGATTTCAAATTGAGCAGTTTGGAAGTTGTTATGATTAAAGTAAATTACATTATAAGAAAAAACAATTATTAAATATTTTAATTTATATATAATTTACCACGTCTAGATAAAAAAGTAATGTAGTAAAGTAAAGTTTAACTTGCATATTTTTACTATAAGTTACTTTCTTTTATCACAAAAAACCATGGTAAAGTATAGTAAAGTAAAGTCAATAAAAAAGTAACTACTTTATAACTCTCTCTCTCTCCCAGTTTGCTTTACCACATACTTCATCTGACCTTACTTTACCTCACCTTTTTACCATGATATAACATCAATTAATCTTTATTTTACTTTACCACACCCGTAAACAAGTCATTTTTTCTTTACCATATAAAACTACAATAAAATGTGATAAAGTAAAGTAAAACAAGGAAACTATTTTACCATTCCTTCCCACTTTACTTCACCATGCACTTTATCTCACCTTTACTTTACCAGACATTTACCGTCATGTGAGATTTACTTTTACTTTACTTTACCATATGTGTAAACATAAACATTATGATGGATTTGATGAACTAAAGTCTTTACTTTACTCTACCACTTTGTAGTAGTCATTTTAAAAGATTCTTATTTTGTAGAAAGTTTTCTACAGGGGGAGTTGTATGAGAGAATATTGAGCTTTTTGAAAAAAAAAAGAATATTTTCTTCAAATTTTTCTTAAGTTATCAAACGCACAAGATTTTCTTCTTTAAAAAATGAAATATTATATTATATAAAATATTATTTTCTTGTATTTTCTTGTGCATCCAAACAGACCCTATTAGGATAAAATCATGATTTTTTATCTCAAAAGAACCTTTTAACATTATTACCATACAAACCAGTCCGCATAAAAGAAAATAGATGTTATTGAAATGGAGTAGATTAGAAAGCATTTAAGATGATCTAATCTTCTCTGCTAGTACTACTACCCCTCATACCATTGTTCACAATGAACTTGTTGGCACATGAAAAGCAAAGTTTCAAATATTAGGTCATATACAGAGCTTGTCAAGCAAAATCAGGGTATATGAAGACATATACAATGTCCAAGTTCACTCCGGCCATCAAATGATCAAGCCAAAAACTCAAAAGCACGAGGAATAGTCATCTAAATTATGATGAGGCACTTCCAAGATCAATGAATAAAAATGAAGTAAATCGAAAACCATTTAAGGCCCAAATAGTGCAAACAATGCACATTTTGGTGGGCCCCACTTCTTAATGATCAAGTAATCCAAAACCTCCACTTCAGCTCAAAATCATCAAGGGATTTGTGGAGAACATTCCCTCGTAATTTCAAAGCAAGCATAGCTAAAATGAAAATTTTAGGGCAAAGGAGATGGGTTAGCAAGATTTACCACTTTGGATCCCCTCGGCAAAACCAAGGGGGTCTGCGACCCCCCTTCGTAGAAAACCTCGAGACTACGTAACCATCCGGTTGGCTATTATGTTCTTCAACATGTTCACGGCGACTTTAATCCTAGGTTGGCTATTTGTAATGACTCTGCTAAGTCACAAATCATCAAGATATTGATTGTGTTTATGTTTCCGTTGTGTACATGACAAGAGCATGTATCCACTTAGTCTTTATTGGAGTGTGAGCCATTGAGAACTTAACATGGACTTAGGGCCTTTTGTGAAGCCTATCAATCGTCATCTCAAGGGAGATGTTTTATTGGCTATGTCTTGGGCTAGTGAAATTATTGTGTGGCTATTGAGGACTTTCGGGATTAGGAGACCATGTGGGATCTTCAAATGGATTGTTTTGTGGTATAGTTCCTCTTAGCTTTGATTGCCACATTGTTAGAGTGGAGACCTAGTTGGACATAGTGCGTGTAGTTGATCTTTGGACCATTAAGTCAGGCACCTTTATTCATTAGTGATGCATCTCACTATGTTACATTTGTTTAGTTGTCAAATTATGTAATTTGACAATGCTATATTTGATGCGTAGGTACTGACCCCTCCGATGGGTCATGAGCTGAGGCATTCCTAGAGGATATGCCGACTGGGGAGTTCCACAGGTGGTGTGTCGATGAGCTGGTACATATCTATGATTTTCTTCTAGTGAGGCAAAGTTGATCGACCAATAATGTTAGTGGGGCCACTTATGAAAAATGTAAATCATTGAAGAGATGGCCCATTCCCTTATTATCTACATATTATTCACTTAAAGGAAAAAAATACATCTACTCATTAATTTCAACTCGCTCCTCTTTAACTTTATCCTAATGTGACATCTACTCCTCTTATATTCCTCCCCTAATGCAAACAAACAAAGTACTCTAAGTTTAAGTTAGAGTTGCAAAATACAAAGTTGAAGTTTAGTTATAGAACCTTAATAACACATGGCCCAACAAAAGGTAAGAAACATGTGTATAAAACCCAAAAAGGTATCAAATGGAGGCTCTTAAGTACAGGACAAGGCGAAGTTAAACTATGTCGTTGGCGGGGGTGGAGAGAGGGGGTCGAGTGCGGGCAATTGCCCCCACCCAATTTTCTTTTTCATCTTTCATAAATAAGAGAAAATATTGGAATGAATTTATAAAATCTTGTTTTATGCCATTTTGCCCCTCATCAACTTTCTCTACTCTTCGAAAACTATATAAGGCAACAAGGATATTCTTGTCTTAATAAGGACATTATTGGCCCTTTTCTTTTCCTAAAAGATATTTCATTTATTTTGGCAATGTCATTCTCATCCTTCCAATGTCCCACCCCACTTCCAACCCTGTGTTAGAGTGTTTAATGAAGCTCTTCAGTGGAGCCCACTTAATAAAATTAAATAGGCTTAGAATGCGTGTCCTATAGAGTCGTACAATAGTCACTAGGGGGTCATTAATGTTGGTAATCATAGTAGAAATTACCTAAAGTATATTTGTATGACCCACCTAAGATTAATAATCAATAAAGAAACTGTGTAATTATGACAGGGCTATGGGAACCACGTAAATTTTATTAAAAAATATAGTGGCCCATTATGATAATAGTTTCTCATAAACTTCCACTCTTGTTTGCGGATACTCTTTACCCTTGCTTTGGTTACTTTTATCAAAAATTGTTTTATACATCACATACTTGAATATTATAATATGAAGTTTTTTATGAGAAAGTGAGATATTGTAGGATACTTTTTAAGTTATCCAAATAGCTAGTTTTTAGGTGTGTAGATTATATTCTACAGTAAAAGATAATATAGCAAAATCTTTGGGAATATATGATTTCCAAACACCCATACTTGCATTTGATTGGATAAAGAGAATGTGGAGTGAGTTACTCCACCCCACTTTATTGTGGTATCTCCGAGTAAATGTGGGGGAGAAAAAGTTGGGTTGGAGTAACTGCTGGCTCAATACAAACAAACACCTCACGAGGTAAAGAAGCAAACCGCTGTAATTTATTTAGACCCTCCTTCACTTTATTCTTTTGTAAACAAACAAGCCCTTAATGACATTCCAATTACTTGTATTTGCTCTCTCTTTTTTTTTATTACCATGCCATCTGAACTATATGTTTATATTTGGACGCTTTTGCAATTTGATTATGATGATGGGCACTTGCTTGATGACCTCATCAAAGACTTGATCCACCAAACTTGGAAGCCAAAAATGCTTTAATGTTGGGAAATTTTGAATTAGCCCCTAATTTCGTGCTTCCCGAGACTCAATTTGTTGTAATGGAATCTTAGGGACGTAAAGCTAATCCTACTTAATTAATTAATAATAAACACATTAATTAGGGTCGAGATCTTACACTAAGTAGAAAGGACCCCTATCATTTTGAAACAAGACTCTCCATATGGGCCCTAACAATGCACTTTATATAACTGAGTTTCTCTAGATGGGTCCTAAAATAATATGAAATGGAACGGTACAAGAAAGCAGACACATGGAGACAAAATAGGAAAGAGAACCGCATAGAACTGGTAGGAACATACTTGGACAAGATAAGAAATAGAACTATATAGGTAACTAGACTGATGGGAAATGAAAAAAATGTACTATACAAGATAAGTGAAAACATTATCAAAATTAAAATCAAAAATCGAGCAATCAAAATCAAAATTGAGAGTCAATTTGGCAATTGAAACAATTGTCTTTAATATATAAAGTAGTGAATAAATGAATGGACCATGCCCTGCTCGATGACACATTATTAAGTTATTTCTCATTAGTTCATTTTGACTACTTCAATTTGATTGTCTTGGGGATGGTTTTTCCTTTAAATAATCTCTCGTAAATAATCTCTCGTTGGTCTCCTTCTTAGAGCAACCATTGGGCAAGCCTTGGATTAGCTGCGTGCCCCATTAATTTATTGATTGAGAATAACCCACTTAATTTGGATTTTAGTGTCCACTTTATGCAATTACGTCCATTGAAAAGTATATCACACGGAAACAAATTTAAAGAAAATAAGTCCATGCAACTTAGAGCAAGGATTAACATAAAATGAATAAGGACAAAGATTTACTTTCAACAGAAAAATAAGATCTTCATTTTTGTATACACTAAAAATCTAGATCATTTGAATACCAACTAGTTGTTGTGAATTGCAAATCTACCAAATTAAAATGAAGTTTTATTTATGAAGTTAACTTCAAATGGACTATAGTTATATGCCATTTTGATTTTACCTAAAATAATATCTCTCTAGTGATATATAATAATAAAAATTTGAAATAGTGATGGAAAGGTATGACCTCCAAAAGTTGAAATGGTCAAAACTTGGAAATAGGAAATAATTGTCTTTCGGCCCCTTATGCTCCTAACAAATGACTTCAAATAAAATGGATATTTATGCAATTTTATTTTAACATTCACAAACTTTCCAACAAAGATTTATGTATGAAAATAAAACTGGCAATTAAAAAGTTTTGATCTATACAAGTTGGTATTACGTAGAAGCTTTTGAGACCATAATTAGCACGTTAAACTTAAAATCCATGCAAAAGCTATGACACTTGATGAAGAAAAATGTCCTTATTTGGTGTAAATGGCCATTTACTGAAGAGGAATGAACACCTCATTCGATGCAGAGAAACACCTCAAAACCAATAAAAAAATCAAAGATCTGCGTCGTATTTGAGGAGAATATTTCTCTCATAAGTGGGAAATTTTCTCTAAAAGACTATAGACTACTCCCAAAGCTCTTTCACATATTTTTTTTCTTAAGTTCCTTTTTGAAAAGAATGCCCACATATTCTAGCCAAAACCTCAAAAAAAGTCCTTGCAGTTTTTGGTTTATTACTAAAAGATCCATGGATTAACGGTGAACGTTTGGAAAAAGTTAACATTTGGCTTTCCCTCTCCTCGACTTTTTTCTATTTTCTATTTTGGGGATTTTACAAAAAAAAAAAAGACACATTAGATGTACAATAGACCAAAAAGTTTATTTTAGTTTCCCTCAATTTTCGAAAAAAATCCCTTTTTCGTACCTATTTTTTTCTAGGATCGATATCGACCCTCCTGCTTGAAAAACACAATTTCATCTTCTTCTCTTCTATAGACCCAACCCAATGGGGAAGACCCAAATGAAGAGAAAAGTCAGGAAGAATAGGAGAATCAAGCACTCAGATAAATGAACTAACCAACAAGCCTTCAACATTAAGGGCGCCCATCTTATTTCAAGTCTCAAATACTCTTTCTCTGAGTTCTCCATCTAGAATCAATTACTAGGCGGGTGTTTATGACCATCTTGGATGGGAATGGAAGTAAAACTAGGTCACTCCTAATATTATAATTTAGTTTCTGAGTTATGTAGCTTCAAACGCATATAAAGGGATGTATTACCATATGTTCTGCGATACAGTTATAACTTTTCAACACCCTCGTGATTGTCGTACTTCTAAAGTGAGAGAAAGAGGTCACAAAGTCGATGAATGTGATGGCACAAGAACTTGATCAACACTTTTATGTGCAATGTTTAACCGCAAGACCCTGGTGTCGTCAGGTAATAAAGGACTAAAGAGTCCGGATTATCGATCCCACGAAGAGAGGATGGAAGAAGGAATGTATCAAATTTAAGTAAAATTAAACTAAGATATAGCTAATATAGTCAAATGAAGTGAAAAAAAATAAAACTAATAAACTATGCAATGTAAACAACTAATTAACAATCTAAAATATGAAATTAATAAGACATAAGCTAATCTAACAAGCTACACTAAACTAGTGAAATGAGTGGTAGTGAAAATAAAAGATTTAAGGTAAAGATATGGTATGAAATGTGTAGGATTTTAAAATAAGTATTGTGAAATGTAAAACTAACAATCTATATGTGAAAATAACAAATCAAACAAATATTATAATTAACAACAATCGGAATAAGAGATTAGGCAATCCAAAATCCACTAAGTATGTAATTAATTCAAACAATGCATGTTCTAATTTAACTCCCAAATCTACAATCCAATTAACAATCTCTTGCCTAATTGAATTTGATGATATGACAATGAAGATTAAAGTAAAGAAAATAAAAAACCAATATCTTAAATCATCATCTAGCCACCCTAACAATAATTTATCAAAATCAAGTTACAAAAGATCAAAGTAAGGACTCTAGAGCATGCTATGTGAGAAAACTTAATCAAACTACAAAGTAGCAATTGAGATTATCCAAGCATCAAATGTAGAAATAGAGCATGAGAAATGAGAGAAATTATCATAATTAGATATAAAATCTACTAATCAAGGCACAAGTGGAGAATTTAAACTAAAACATGCATTTAATTGAACTAATCACATTACTTAGCTTCAAAATGAGAGCCTAATCAAAGAGTTTTATTCACTAAACATCAAGAAAGAGTTCCAAATCTTCATTAATGATCTTCAATTACACACTCTCTCTAGATTAGATACACTTAAGCTCCTAATTACAATATAAAAGTATAGAGAATGTAAAATAAAATTGCTACAAGACTAACTTGCTAAAATATTTATTTTTTCTGGAATATTTTCTATGTAAAAAAATATATTTGAAATCATTAGGATTTGAACCCATAACCTATTTCATACCAACCCAAGCTTTAATCAATACACCAACCATTCATTTGTGTTAAAAAATGACTTCTTTTATCCTTAAAGTATTCTCCTCTTATTTTGGAATTCTTCAATCATTCCTAAGATTTCTTTGATTTATTAATTTGAAAATGGTTACAATGGAGCTAGACTATTGATGGACTTAAGATAAAGTCAAAAGTCCTAAGTATCCCATCCTATAATTACAAGAGATCGTGTGGGCATTTAGAAAATTCTTGGGAATCCCTTAATTAAATCCTCAAAAACTCCTTATTAGTGAGAAATTAAAAAAGAGAGAAAAAAAGAGAGGGAATGACACCAAAATTATGAAGAGAAATGAGAGAAGTAGAGAGATATAACTTTTCTCAGGTGCCTAGAAGTCCTCAAATGAACCTAGGGATCTTAGTTTATAGCCTTTTGTGGGCATTTTCAAGCACTTTTGGGTGATATGCACTAGGTTCCCCATTGCCTGGCACTAATTCTATAGCGCAACATCAACTTTTAGAGAGCACATATCTTCATTTGTTATTTAGATTTTTATGTGTAATGTACTTGGTACAATTTTAAATTTAGATTATAATGATACAACTTTTTGACTTATCGTTTAAATGAGAGAAATGGTTCTTGAAGTCAACTTTATCCTATTTCCTTGTGTTGGACCTTTTACTTAGCGACCTTCGACTTTCAATAAATGTCACATATTTCAAATGATTTAGACTCTTTAAACACATGCAAAATGCAATCAAATTGAATATTTCAAAATATTATTCATACAAGTATAAAAAAAAAAACACATCCATTCATAGGAAGATTTTCCGCTCTACACAATACAATGCCATGAATAAGAAAATAGAAGAAAGTAATATTTTATAGAATATAATATTTCATTTCTAAAGAAAGAAATCTTGTGCATTTGGTAACCTAAGAAAAATACGAAGAAAATATAGTTTTCTTTCAAAAAGCTCGATATTTTTTTTCCCACAACTCTCTCATATAGAAAGTTTTCTACAATATAAAAATCTTTCAAAATGAGGTTTACAAAGTGGTAGAGTAAAGTAAAGAACTTCACCAAATTCATCACGATGTGCTTCTTTATATGTATGGTAAAGTAGAGGAAAGGTACATGTCACGTCATGGTAATGGTGAGGTAAAGTAAAGCTGAGATAAAGTATATGATGAAGTAAAGTGAGACAGAGTGGTAAAATAGTTTTTTGGTTTGACTTTACTTTATCACAATTTACCGTAGTTTATATGGTACATAAAAAAAGTGACTTGTGATAAAGTTTATGGTAAAAAAGTTGCGGCTAAACTTTACTTTACGATACTATTTTTTCATCTAAACATGGTGAATGGATAATATATCACATCTAGGTCAAGGTGTGATGCCCCGGAGTCCCTTAAGGCTGCACATCCCTGTGCAGTAGCTTGCCAGCCCTCTTGGCTCTCCCATACGGAGACCCGTCCACTTGCACTAGACAACAGCATGGGACCCACACTCGACTACACTCGAACTAGTCGGGAGTTGACTCTGATACCATTTGAATGCCCCACTCCATACCCATACAAGATATTGTCTGCTTTGGCCCATGAGTCTCACGGTTTTGTTTCTGATGGGAGATCCATTAAAAGGCCTCATGCAAGGTAAGGATATAAGTTCTACATCTAACCCCATTCACTTTCCTCTCCATAGTCGATGTGGGACTCCGGAGCATGTTTGTTTATATGCGTGGTAAAGTAAAATAATTGTTGACGTCACATCATTGTAAAAAATGAGTTAAAATAAGGTAAGATGAAGTATGTTACGAAGTAAAGTGGGAGAGACAAAGAGTTGTAAAGTGACTGCCCTTTGTATTGACTTTACTACAGTTCACATAGTTTTTTGTGAAAAAGAAAAGTGACTTATGGTAAAAAAAAATGGTAGTTAAACTTTACGTTACCACGCAAACTTTTCATCCAAACATGGTAAATTACATATAAATTAAGTATTTAATAAAAAATATTTTTTAGTAATAAATTTGACTACGATCAATAACATTAACTTGTTATTTTGGGTTTTTAATATATGTTAAACAACTCAATTTGAAATATGTAATATTCTTCAAAAATTACCAAACAGCAAAAATATTATAATATTTTAATATTACACTATTCTATTCTATACTTTTTTATTCTTATAACATTTAAATCTCTAAATATTGTATTGTGTGGACATCTAAACAGGCCTTAAGTGTAGATATAGTCGACTAGCAGGATGATAAATTTTGCATATATATAAGTAGGACCCACATTTTTTAAGGCCCAATCATTGTGTAGATGGCATCACATCCCTCCTTACCCTTCTAAATAGCAGTCATCCAAGAAAGCCCTCGAACTATGTCACTCTTAGAAGTTCCTTGATAAATTAATATAAAATTGTATACCAACCATCTAAAGTTTATAATTAATGCACAAATACTAATTAATTTAAATCAATAGAAATGATTGAATCTCCAAAATTAACCTAGAAAATGAGGGAGCGTCTCGTAAAATCCAAGGTAATTTCTATTTGATCAAAATCCACAAACAGTAACTAGTTTTAGTCAACCAAATATTTTCTAAAATACCCAAGTTAATGAGGGTAAGGGGTAAGTACGCCTTTTTATCTTTTCACTAGAGGCAAATGATAAATATATTAAATAGAAGATGATTTTACAAAAAAAAAAAAAAAAAAAAAAGCATTAGATGCACCATAGACCAAAAAGGTCATGTTAGTTTCCCATACACTAAACCGATCTTCCAGCAACAAAAGAATTTACCTATTTTTTCGAGGGTCATTATCGACCCTTGTTTTTTTATTGTAAGGGTCGATATCGACCATTCTCTTCTGAAAAACACAGTTTCCATAATCTTTCTCCTCCTCTCTTTCCCAAATCCAACCCAATGGGGGAGACAGATCCAAATGAAGAGACAAGGCCATTGCATTGGAAGAAAATGATAATCAGTCACTCAGATCAATGAAACAATTAGTATGCCTTCAACCAAAATCTTGAGAGCAGAAATCAGAGTTTTCATTTTTAGTTACACATGTATTCCTCGCATTCATCGACTTTGGGACCTCTCCTCTTTTAGAAGCATGACAATCACAAAGGTATTAAAAACTTATAACAATTTTGTAGAACATATGATAATCCATCCCTCTATGCATTTGAAACTACGAGAATCAGAAACTAGATTATAATATTAGGAGTGGTGCTATTTTACTTCCATTCCCATCCAAGATTAATCATAAACACTTGTCCAGTAATTAATTTTTGATTGAAAAGCCTAAGAAAGAGTAACCTATAATTTGTGAACTTAATTTTTTTGTCATGCCAAATGCACAAAAATATGGTAAACATTGCGATTTGCACACACATATTGATGACATAGAGCTTTGACGTGGCCATTTATGTGATTTTAAGGTACATCCAAACATGCCCTTGGTGATCCAAATCATTGCAAATCATCACTTAGCTTGTAACAGATAAATGCCACATTCAAAAGAAAAAAAGTTTTTTCATTTTTGGTTATGCAAGCATGCCCTCGCATTCGTTGACTTTGGGAGCTCTCTCTCTAGAAGCACGACAATCACGAGGGTGTAGTAACATTTTCGTAGAACATGCGACAATCCATCCTTCTATGCATTTGAAGTTGCAAAAATCAGAAAATAAATTATAATATTAGGAGTGGTCATGTTTTACTTCCATTTCCATCCAAGATTATCATAAACACCTACCTAGTAATTGACTTTGGATGGAAAACCCAGAGAAGGAGTATTTGAGGCTTGGAATGCATGTAATTTAATTTAATTAGTCTAAACAGTTGCTCAAATGACTACATAAGTGATTAAAAAGCCCGGTTCAGCATGGCTCGATTGATTAAATGGACAGGCTTGGGCCCGACTTTAGAAGTCGGGCCGGGTCTGGATATGCCTTAGCCGGGCCCGGCTCATGAACACCCCTATTCATGTATGTTTTGGATTCACAAAAGCACTTTTAAAATTAGTATGACATACATTAACAACATATATTTACAAAAACCCAAATGTCTTACGTCTAACCAGAATTACCTATTTAAAATCCGAATCGCCTATAAAATGCTTTTGACTCAAATATATTTTGGCCCAACAAATAACCTTCCCCAAGTATATCCCACCTTTTCCTTTTCCTTTTCCTTTCCCCTCCTTGGCAAATGATAAGTACAACATCGTCGTGGCGCACCACATAAGAGGCCCCACCAAGGTTCCACACACACAAGCATCCTGGCACGTGTATGACCTACTGGGGACAGAAGAGGAGAGGTTTCTACATCCATCTATCATTTCAAAACCTTGCAACAGCGAAGCAAGAGGAAGAAAACCCCAATCGCTCTCGCTCAGTCTCTCAAAAAGAGGAAATGGCTTCTCCATCGTTAGAGCTCCAAAACACAGTCAAGGAAGCCCTAAATGCTCTCTACCATCATCCAGACGATGCTATTCGTATGCAGGCAGATCGATGGCTCCAAGACTTCCAACGAACCATTGATGCCTGGCAGGTGCTCGCTCTTTGCTCTCTTTTGAATGATTTGTTTTACTCTGATCATCGGATTAGGAAGATCTTTGATTATCTCGAAACGTAATCGAGCTTTGTGTTTTGTTTTGGCGTTGTTGTTTAATCTCTTTCTAGAAACCCTTGATGGCACTATGGATATGGTGGATGTATGTGTGTGTAGTAGGTTATTGATTGCGTTTGAGTAGTGTTTGGGTGGTCTTTGTATTCTAGAGCTTAAAACAGACATTGGGGTGAAGGGTGTTTTTTGGATGTGCCCAACATCACTAGTGATGTAATTGTATTGGCAGAAGATTCAAGGCTTTCTTTCGATATTCATAATGCTTCATTTTTTTTTTTTTTTCCTTTTTCAATCTGGAAACAATGGGAAACATTGCTTGAGCATGGTTGTATAAGTGGTATGAAGATGGTGGTGCAGAGAAACGGGTATGAAGAGATGAAGGGGTTTTTGGAGTGTTGCATATGCTGTCTTCATGTAGGAAAACCTAAAAAATCGCTTGGGAGTTTCTGATGACAAAGGTTACTAGTAATCATTCAAAAACAAAAAAAGAAGGAAAAAGGGAGGTCTGGGGCTTATAGCATTTATATAGAGTTTGTTTCTCTCATTAAGGTATTATGTGAACTTGTGTGGAAATATTATTGGTGGATGGATATCCAAGATGTAGTTTCTTATTGTATGTATGTTGTTTTGCAAACAATGTGGTACTCATTTGTGAGACAAGAAAGCAAGCAAATTGTAAGTTATAACTTTGGAGAAAGGCTTTAGTTGAATGGTTTGAAAATTAGCAGATGATGGACGTGACACATGGAGTGCAAGTTTAGTTGATTTGAGAGCACTCAGAGTAGTGACCTATTGGTGAAAAAAACTGAAAAAAATTTAGTTTCATGTTGGTTGAAATTTGAAAAATTATTTATTGCCAAACTGTGATGGATTTCGGTATTTGGGAGCAACTATTGATCAAAACAAAGCGTTTGAGTTGAAAGCGCCAGCTGGTGGGTGCTCAAAGTGGAGACAAGCGAGTGGATTGTTAATTTGTTATACCCTTGTTGAGTACCATTTTAACAAAAGAGGCAAGCCTGCTATTTCATATGGAGATAAATGTTGGGCAATGACTAAAAGAGCCAAAGAAAAGGTATATTTTGTAGACGTTCACATGTCAAAAGGATGCATGGAGTTACATGAAAGAATGAAACTAGGAAAGGGCATATAAAATGAAACTTACGGGCTTCAATAAATGAAACAAAAAAAAGGGATTCTCGTTTGAAGTTGTAGAGGCACATGGTGCATAAAAGACCAAAATCATTCTCTATAAAGATGTATTAATGGGTTATTTGCTTAAGGAACGAGGAAAGAGGGGGGGTATCCCAGTAGCAGTAAACACAGGAAATTTCCCTTGAGGCGGCCACTATGTCACATTTGTTTTTTTGTGAGGGGTAGTATAACTAAAATTTTTGATTTTTTTACTCTTTTTTCTGGTAGGGGCGGGGTAGGATTTTCAGATCTAATGGATTTATCTTGATTGATATATGCTCCCCACAAAAAAAGAAAAGAAAAAAGAACGGTCAGAACGTCCTTGATCTAAAATATAGTAATAAGATCGGTTCATTGGATGTTCAAATTGGGTTTGGTGGGCATTCCATCTTTCATTTGGGGTGGGAGGGGAAGGGGAAGGGCAAGGGATCACACTGGGACTAGAAATGACGCTTCAAGGGCGACATCACTGAGGAGTTTACAGTACTAGTGCGAGTGTACTTGCATAACTAAAGCTTTCGTACCTACTTCCTTACTGTAAAGCACTCTAAATCTTCCATAACCAAACTCAGATTCTCTCGTGGACCCTACCAGTTGTATATTCAATTTTTAGCACCTTTGTCTCTTAATGTGGGATTAACTAAATAATCAGCTACAAGCTTGGAGAAAATTATAGAGATTGATGGTTTGTATATTTGTCATAATGACAATTATGTGGATTTGACAATAAGGAAGGTGAATTGGTCAAAATTGAAAATGACATGGTGCCATAGCAGATTTTGACATGTGTGAGCAAGCAACTATAGAATAAAATGGAGTGTGAGTTGGATGTTGCAAATAAGATCAATGCATGGCGGGGTGTGATCATACCGGCGTTAATGCACCAAATCCCATAAGAAGATTCAGAACTCCGTAGTTAAGCGTTCCTGGACGAGAGTAGTACTAGGATGGGTGACTTCTTAACAGGTCCTTGTGTTGCACCCGTGGGACACAATAGTGGAGTGGTGTGATTACCTATTTAATTGTTGGGGCGTTTTTACAGGATGTTGTTGTAAGGATTTGTGTTGTTAGATGAGACATCAATTCGCGAAGGCAACCTATAGATATGACAATATATTGATTTTGCATATAGGATGAAGTATTGGATAAGTGGCAGCACGGATATTAGGAGAACATAATCACATTCTTCTTAACTACCAAATCACCTGTTAAATGTTGCTATGGTCTCCAACATTTGCTTCCTATGTTGTTCAGATCTCTTCCAACTAATCAAATCACCTATCGTAACGTGTAATTTGAGAAGATTGTGACAATATTGTCCCTATGATGCATGCATTACATATATTTACATATCCGAGTATCATGGGTATATTTGAATGTTGGGCAATGAAGAATCAACAAGAAGATTGTTGTACATGTGGCTGATATTTATATTGGATGAATATATGTTGAACAAGGAGTGGGATTATGAATGAGTATTTTGTAAGTAACTAACTATTTCCATTAGAATAGGAAATCGTGAAATGTTGTTCAAAATGTTTGGACATGGAAGTCAACTGTTAGAAGCATATCTCTTGCTAAGAATTGATTCCAATAAAATCTTTCAATAATAATACGAAAAGAATTGATCCCAATAAAGACTTGGAAGCTAGTAATCACAAGTTATCTATTTATTATTAATTTATTTTTGGAGTGGTAGAGAACATGATTATAAATAGTCTCGAGTGGACAAGAAGAACTTACGAAGCTAATTCCTATATAGGATAAGTGGCGCAACATGGATTTGTGATCGAAGATATATCAATCTCTAGAAGGATTGATCGAATCCAAAGATGGATTCGGCCACTAGGGCATCCTCACATAAGGAGAAAACACCATAACTGAAGAGAAACTCTTATAACTCAAATAGTAATTGATAATAAGCATTATAAATACATTGTGGTGTTATCATCCTTATATAGAGGAGTATGCTTGATCCCTAAGCAACAATACTGTCTAATATCTGAATATTGCCAAAACAAAATAGGAAACTCACTAATATTAATCCTAATAAAATCAAACTCCTAAATAAATGGATGTCCCATTGGGCCTATGGACTAGGCTCAACGGGTTGGCCGATCTAATGTCTGGCTTGCGTCAATTCTCTCTGGTTTAAAAAAAACTCGACGCCGGCGAGTTGACAGCTTGATAATACCAGAGAGAATTTGACCGCAAGTTCTGGAAATGTCCTCTTGGGTCGAAAATCAATCACACAAATTTCTGTTTTTTTCTTTCAATCTTCATTCTCTTGAAATGACTTGGAAGTTTGACTCAATCTTTTTCTCTGTCGACAAATAGATCGGAAGTGTCTCTTCTTCTGATGTCTACATTTAGCTTGAATGTGCGCTTTTCCCATGAGAGACTGCAACCTTAGAATATGCCATATCTAAGTGCAATATTCAAGCTTCCATTGTCGATCATCCTTGAAGATGAAGTCAGTGTGAGGGACTTCAACAACTTGATCTTCATGTGAAACCTCTGAAACGATTGATTTGATTTCCAATGATCCAATTGAATTTTCTGGAAGTGGCATCACAATCAAATCCATCGGATATTCAATCTTCTTGCTAACTTGATCAGAGTCATCAATGTTTGCTTGTCCTTGTTCTTCCTCAACCCTTTGAGGCTCTTGATTGACATTGCCTTGATCAATATTGTTAGGACCCATGAAAAATTGGCTTTGCCATGAATTTGCCCTTCAATGTCATACTTGGTTTCCTTTTCTTTTCTCTTGGTGCAATCATGACTTCTCTTTCAACTTTTTACACTTTCTGTGGTTCTTCGGTGTTAGGTGATGATGTAGATGAAAACGGGGCTGTTGATTTCATTGGAATAAGTCTAATCCTTTTTCCATTTAGTAAAAGGGCATGCGTGTTCGCCTCTTTATCTTTATGCACTTTTCGATAAAAAAGCATCTGATGTGTTGTTGCATGGAATAAAATGTGCCATTTAGAAAAACGATCAACAACAAGAAGGATGGAATCAACTCTCTGTGCAGTCTTTGGATGTCCTAACACAATATTCATGCTGATATCTTCCCACGGTGCATTAGGAATTGGCAATGGCTGATATAACCCATTATTCTTTTTGTTACCTTTAGCCAATTGACAGGTGCGACATCTTTCACAAATGTTGATAATATTAACTCTCATGCGCAGCCAATAAAAGCGATCATCCAAAAGAGCAAGTGTCTTATCATGTCCCAAGTGACCACTACAACCTCCTGAATTTAATTCACGAACAACATGTTCTTGAGTAGAAGTAGCAGGGAGGCAAAGTTTGTTACCTCTGAATAAGAATCCATCATGTATGCTATGATGAGGGTGTTTGTCCTGGTCACCATTAAGAAGATCTGAATAGATTGTGCCAAAATCCTTGTCGTTTGTATACTCCTACTTTATTTGCTCAAAACCTGGTACAATGACTCCTATAGTAGCTAGGAGATGTTTCTGATGACTAGGCGCATCAATTAGCTTCAAAGGTGATGAATGAATATTTAAATAACAAGTCTTTAAGAATTGTTGAGTGGATAAGTAGGACTTACAAAGCTGAGCCTAATAGATAGGATAAGCTTCAATGATGAAGATGAAGAAATGTTTAAATATTGAATTATGGCTATGTCCTTATATCCTAAACTTTTGAGGTCATGCATACTTGTTATCTAGACTTGCACACTATTTGATATGTATCATCTGTGCAAGTAACAACATGAAAATTCCAGTGGTCTACCCGAAGAGTATATGATCAATCTTTCATGGTTGACATGCTGTTGAATTTCAATAAAAGATTTACGCTTAACAAATGAACCTGCCAAATCACAGGACAATGGCAATTTGAGGAACAAGGTCGAGGGGATAGAGAAGTGAGAGTTGCGTATGATGAACTCGAGTTAATTCTCTTCTCATCAGTATAAGTGATGAATCTCTCTTCCCTGTGTAATGACTACTTGGGGTTTCCCTTCGATGAAGACTCTAAAAAGATTTTAGATCTTTGAGAAGATTGTGTGAGGACTTTCATCTCCTTAAACCTTTACAACAGTTTTACATCTATGTGAGAGCTTATGCACTCGACACATCCCTCTCATTTAGCCGTTATATAAAGAAGTTCATGGTGTTTCAAGTTGTTTGATGGAACGGGAACTATATTCTAAGCGGTGACATCTTGATGTTGAAGTTTTTGCATCTGGGTTGGGTAGATTACCAAATGATTGAACTTACTTTGATCGACTATGTTTACATAAGTGAAAACTTCTTTTCCAAAAAAATAAAAAGAGCTAATACCTTGTTACTCAGAGAAAGAAACATGTGGTGGCTTGTTCTCGTGTTGAAATTGAGTATTGTGAAATAATACATGAGGGGTGCGAGGTTCTATGGTGTAAGGCATTAGTACTATATTTTCTGAGTTGTGTAATATATATATATATAGATAGATATCTGTGCGTGCGTGCGTGCGTGCTGCAGTTGCTTGCCATTTCAGGGAGGGAGAAATGGCGGTGCTTAACGTGCGTGCGTGATCCATATTTGTACATATGAGAATGCAATTAATAGATTAATAGACATTCCCCGGCAAGCTTAGCAAGATTGATATTCACACTCCACTCGAGGGGGAGTGTAGAAAATAATCTTCGGCCCTTTAATCTTCTTCACTTTTTTCCATTTACATATTTATATATTTAAATAATATAGCAAGGTTGTAAGTGGAGTATGGTATTTGTCTTTCTACTTTTTAAGTCCTTTTATTAAGTTAGTATAAGGTTAATCTACCAGTGGAATACCCACTCCTACTTTCATGTATCTGTCCCTTTATTCTCTTTCTGTGTTTTTTATTTCTTGAATGGTAATCTGTTCGTTTATTCTCCATCTTTTCTTCTCAATTCATCTATGATTACTCTTTTATCCATCTTCTAAGTTTCTACTTAGAAGTCTCCTGAACTTTATGCATTCATTGTAACATACTATTCTTATTAGTATGTATTCCTTCTCATTTTCTATCCATCTGTTTTTCCAATTCTTAGATTTGTTTTGTTCGGGCTTTGATTGCATTGTCATATGAATCCAATTCCCTTTTGTTGAACAACATGGTTACCAATCCAAAAGTCAGACTGTTCTACCCATTGGGTGGGTTGCACATTTGTGATAGGGACTCTTAAGTCTTGAGAACTATTGGCTAATGGTCCACATTTTATGCACATTTAATGCGGCTTGAGAAGTGAACTTGCTCTTCTTTTTGAAG
The DNA here is from genome assembly GCA_003546025.1 of Camphora micrantha. Taxonomy (NCBI): domain Eukaryota; kingdom Viridiplantae; phylum Streptophyta; class Magnoliopsida; order Laurales; family Lauraceae; genus Camphora; species Camphora micrantha. The sequence continues at coordinate 28,794,951 of QPKB01000007.1, read as the reverse complement.
CCAGACTGTTGCAATCGAGGTGGGTCCACCTGATGAACTGTCCCTATATCTTACACATGATGTGCCATCTTGACATGTGCTGCGTGGGTTCTATTCTGGACTATGATGCCCAGACACAGCACGGATACGCCATGGACATGGTAGGGACACAAATTTTACATATAAGAAGTGAAGTATCGGATACGATACGACATGATACGTTACCCACTTCGAAGTCCCTGTGCATCATAAGTAAACATCAATTTATATTTCTGTATAAAACTAGTTTTTGAATTGATAGAAATATATATATTTTTAATCATGCTTGCTTTTTAACTCTTTTTTACCTTCTCAGGTTTCTGATAATTTACTTCATGACCCGAGTAGCAATCTAGAAACCCTCATCTTTTGTTCTCAAACACTTCGCAGCAAGGTAATTTCCATTACGAGTCCATTTTACTGTGCTTATGAAATATAATCTTAATTTATGAACTTTGTATTTTCTATGTTCGGCATATCTTTTATTTTTGAATGGTCCTTAAATGTTGTCACTGATGCTGTATTTGACTCCTAGGTACAACGAGACTTTGAAGAGCTACCTTCTGAAGCCTTTTGCCCTTTGCGTGATTCCTTATATGTGAGTTCATGTTCTGTTGTTGATCATATTTAAATTTTGTGATTGCTTTAAAAAAAAATTGTGTAGAGGTAGAATAGTGACATGGAAGCAACACGTGGTTTGAAATTTTATCCAACACCAATACCATAAAGAGATTCATTATGTTATCTTGGCTCAATTAGTAAAGATATAGAAATTGAGTGATGCAGGACAATATGAAACCTAACCTAATATGAATTTGCGAGATCAATTGGGAGTTAACATCATCGTCGTCATAATCATCGTCATCAAAGCCTTGTCTCAACTATGTTGGGGTCGGCTACACGAATTTTGTTTCTCCATTCCGATCAATTGGGAGTTAACAATTCAATTAAAATTATAAACCTTGCCATTCATGCATAATCTAATATTGAAAACTCAGTAGATAACATGTGATGATCAAGGCATCATTACAAGTCCTACAATAAAGATCCCTTAAGTAAGAAGGGATGGATCTATTAGAACGTAGAACTTCCACTTGCTTTGGGAAGAGCCGACTCAAGCAGATTAGTCACTCGCTTTTGAGGATTTGAAACAACGCCTTAGTTCAAATAGGGTGTAATTGTTCAATATGCAATATGGAAGTAAAATAGGGTATATAAATTTCCTGCAACAAAATTAAAGGCTCAAAGTAAAATCAGATTGGGGATTTATAGCAAACTTGGATTCGGCTGGCATGTGGAGTGGTATTGGATGGATTGGCTTGGGATTTGGGTGATTTGCATAGCCAGCTGATGGGATTGGGAAATTGGAAGGCTATGTGATTCAGCTAGTGGTAGTGGGACAGATGTTGGTCGACTGAAGTGGATTTGGTCCCACTAAGGGTCGGCTGAAGTAAATGTGGGAATCAGGTAGCCAATGGCTGGTGGTAATGGTATATGGGTCGGATCTAATGATCTGAAGGTGTTTGGGTGGTGTTGACATGGCTGGAAAGGGGCAGGGGTGCATTTGACTGATGAATTGGGTGTTGGACAGCAGTCAGCCAATGGGTGTGATGCTTTATGGCTGGTGGTAATTGTGGGTGGCTTGGGTCAACGGATTTGATGGTGTTTGGGCAAGTGGAGGGTGATTGTTGGGTGGACAATGGAGATTTGGAAAATGGATGAGATAAATGATTACCTGATGTTGGCCTCACACCAAACTTCAATCATTGGAGGTGAAGAAAACTTGAAGATTCCAAAAATTGAATTTTCATTATCACCAAAACTAATCTCTCTAAAGAGAAACACCGTACTTATAAAGAGAAGAACATAAAGCAGCTCTAACCCTAGTGACATCACCCTTACATCATCCCTTTAATCTTAAAATAAATAAACGAAATAAATGAAAGAAAGAAATAAAGAGACACGTCCCAATGTATTTAGGACTTCGACTATGGGCCCTCCTCTTGATATTTCTTTTAAATCCCATATTTCTTCCCATGTGGCACTTCTCGATGTGGGTTCTTCAATATAGTCACACACATGGGGCATTCAGTCCTTCAAATGCTTGATTGGAAGAAATCCAGCTGATTGTTGTCAGAATAGCAATTCAACTGAGAATTTTCGCTGTCATGACGATCAAAGCCTGGATAAGCATCATTCATCTATAGATTTGTTTGATCCGCTCCTTTGTGCCTCCGTCACTGGTAAATTCTGAAGGGGTTAGGACTGGTGTCCTCATCATTGAGGAAGATGTCAAACATAGTATAAGAGCAGGATGATTGAAGTGGATACTTGTTTATTACATGCTTTTTTATCTGTGCATACCAACAGGATTGAAGGGAACATTTTACAGGAAACTAATTAGGACATCTATGACCTATGTAGGAGGATATTGGCCAATCAAGAAGCAACACATGTACAAATTAGTGTAATAGAGATGAGAATATTGGGATGGATGTGGTAAAACTAGGAAAGATGGAATCAGAAACGAGCGCTTTGGGAGCATTTAGGGCTAGCTCAATGAGTAATAAACGACTTATTTGAGATGGTTTGGACATGTCCAACACAGGCTAGTAACAAAGCCATTGGGGGGAAGTTTTTCTATTTGGCCAATCAAGAAGCAACACATGTACAAATTAGTGTAATAGAGATGAGAATATTGGGATGGATGTGGTAAAACTAGGAAAGATGGAATCAGAAACGAGTGCTTTGGGAGCATTTAGGGCTAGCTCAATGAGTGATAAACGACTTGTTTGAGATGGTTTGGACAGGTCCAACACAGGCTAGTAACAAAGCCATTTGGGGGGAAGTTTTTCTATGCAAGGTGATTGCCCACTAAGGAAAGGGGTAGGCCGAAGAGGATATGGATAGAAGTAAGAATGATAGATTTGAAGAAGTACAACCAATCTGAGGATTTAGTTTATGATAGATCGAAAAGGAGAAACAAAATTCATGTAGCCGATCCCAACATGGTTGGGATAAGGCTTTGGTGATGACGATGACGATGCAACCAATACAAGTTAAGGATCGGGATCCCGAAAGAGCCTCAAGTTAATTGAGCCAACTTGGCATGGATCGAAATGAGACTAGCACAGGTTGGTATGGGACTGGCATGAACTGGGACGAGACCAAGTCACATAATAACTCAACCTAAACGATAGAAAGTGAACTCATTTTTTAGAATTTTCCTTTGAATTTGAACTTCGAAGTTAAAGAGACAAGTACTAGTATGGTACTGGAAACAAATTCCTACCCCATATGGATAACGACACCTTCAAAATTCAAGTAGTATTGGCATGATTGTGGAAAGTATGAAATTGATATCAATTCTACTTGGGTTTTACCAATGTGATGGTGAAGCCGGAATTAGTTGATAAGTCATCAAAGCCTTGTCCTAACTATGTCAGTATGTTGGGGTCAGCTACATGAATTCTATTTCTCTCTTCCCATCCTTAGCCAAATCTTCAGATAAGTTGCACTTCATATCTATTTTTATTACCTCCATCTACGTCCTCTTCGGGCCACCCCTTCCCCTTGGTAGGCCATCAACCTACATAGCCAAACTTTTCCTTACCGGCGCCATTGCCGGCCTATGTTAGACAGACCCAAACCATCTTAGAAGGGCTTCTCTAATTTTATCCCCTATCGATGTTACTCCTAAATGCTCTCGAAAGCGCTCATTATCAACCAACTAGGAAGTTAGTTGATAATTATAGGTATCCATCTATTGGAATTCCATAATTATTCAATAAGTACTATTATGGTAGATTTGGCTTAGGATTGATCGGAATGGAGAAACCGACCCCAACATAGTTGGAACAAGGCTTTGATGATGATGATGATGGAGGACTATTATGGTAATGATGATAAAGATAGTCTCTAGCCAACTTGAAACTCATTGTGTAATTAAAAAATTAGTTTCCCCACCTCTTTGTTAATATCATGGCTTGTAGCTTGTTATTTTAATGTTAATATGAGTGCTATGTTATAAATAGTTATAACATATTGGTAGTCTGGTGGCTTTATATCCGTGAAATAATTCTTTCATTAGCTAGAAGAAGTGATGAGCACCGCACTAGCCTTAAGGAAAACTAAATATCTCTATGATTGACTTTAAAAACAATTAATTATCAGATTTACACTTTTTTTAGCTTTTTTATTATTTACATATATGTATATATAAGGAAATATTCAAGTGCATCTATCCCTCACCATAGGGTGAGGGACACTCCCCTTTTTGGGAAGTTTCAAGTACAAAAGAGAATCTTTCCAAAAAGTACAAAAGTGCTTTTGTACTTGAAACTTCCCAAAAAGGGGAGTGTCCCTCACCCTATGGTGAGGGATAGATGCACTTGAATATCCCCCGTATATATATATATATATATTTTTTTTTTTGTGGTTTTTAAATAATGGCATGCCCGTAGCAGTCGGGCACGGGCGCCATGAACCGACATGGGTGGCATCAACTCATCCCAATCTTAACTAGCACGGAGACCAGCATTGGAATTTAAAACCTTGGTGGAACATCATCTTATTTATTGAGATCCTTGTAATTATGTAATCAAGAATGATAATAAAAACCTCTTTAAATGAAGGGCATTGAATGTAATTTAAGGTGTTTATTATTTTGACTGGTTATATCTTAAATGTTATATTGGTCCTAGCCGTAATGGCGGAACCACCATGTCCATTGTTCAAGACTCTGCATGTTTTATAACAGTGAATTTGTAGTGGGCTTTCTTTAAGCATGTTTTATTTTAACTTTGGCCTTGCACCAAAGTTAGCAAGATAATCAGTATGGAAATAACTTTTCTTGAGTTATATAATGCGACCCTGTTAAGCTGACTCCCACGGGATATGGCTATGGCGATTATTTTGGTTTAGCTGTTCTGAAAAACTATATGCTGTATCATCCATATTCCATAGCAGTACATTGATGCAGGCTTTCTAAAGTATCTTTTGTTTTTTTAATGATTGTCATGGAAAAGGATATGTATGTTTGCTATTGAAATGTTATATGATGGCTGATAGAATAAGAGTTTGGTTTGGGTTCCTCCTGATTGTAAAATTTTAGAGTAATATAACTTGTTATCATTTAAAATGGTAATGAAAGGGTTCTCTAGTTCGTTGTTTTTAATCTTGTGAGTAGATATCTGTCATGGAAGAAAGCAGATTTCTTTTCGATTCAAATACACATGATCTTTTGTCAAACTGCTGCACGATTTCATGGGATGTTCTATAGATCTTTTAGTAGTCTTCATAGTTTTATTTGTTTTTTTTTTTTTAAACTTCGTCTTTCTCAGCTCTATTTGCTGTTGTTGCCTTTGGTGCGGTACGACAGGAAATCATATGCATTTTGTTCTATATGTATATTGATTTTAATTGTTTTGAGTATCTTGACTGCAGACCTTGCTGAGAAAGGTACACAATGGGCCTTCCAAAGTTAGAACACAGGTATGAAATGGTATCTGTGAACATAAAATATCAATGGTGTTATGTATTGCAAGCTTGACTGAAATCAATCTCTCTCCATTTTAGATTAGCATTGCTGTGGCTGCTTTGGCTGTGCATGTCTCTCCAGAAGACTGGGGAGATGGTGGCATTTTGAACTGGCTGCGAGATGAGATGAATTCCCATCCGGAATGTATACGAAGTTTCCTGGAGTTGCTTACTGTGTTGCCACAGGTATAATATAGATGTTGTCTTAGTACTTGTTTCTAATGTACCCCCAGTTGGTATATTCTTTATGCATATAGTCTTGTCCAGGTTTTAGAGGATTGAGCAGTTTGTTTGGTCCCATGAAAACCAGGACATAGTTTTTACCAAAATGCAGTAGTCGATGTGAATACAGAGAGTGTAGGTTGAACCTTTTCTCTCTATGTATTGGAGGGCGAGCCCACAAAAGGTGGAACTTTCATACCAGCCATTACCTTTCCAATTGCTCTGCATGTAGCTTAGAGAATTAAGACAGATGGTCATTGGGCCTCATTCAAGTGGGCCAAGATGGTCCAAATCCATAGAACCCCAGCAGCCATCTGTCGTCCATGAGTCTTCTACAATGGTGGCGTCCATCAATCCAGATGGTGGGCTGTGTTGGCGCCACACTCCAGAGACCAAAATGTGAGTGTGGTTCTGGATGTCTGTGCGGACTGAGTAATTCAAGTTTTTCTTTCTTTCTTTATTCTAGAAAGTTTGATGTAATAAGGGCTTCGAAAATTTAGGAAAGCAAGTTAACATGGGGATTAGATGAATGGTTGTACGTATTCTGGGCAAGGCTTAATGAATCAGCTGAGTCCAAGTTGATTTGCCAAGTCGAATCAGACTCGGCATATACCAAATTGAGTCTTTCCGCGAGTCACCCTCCGGTCGTGGCAAATTTGATAATTTTCTCCGTACAAGTCACCACATAATTTTTTTGACAAATATCTATGATATGTCAACACTCACCTCACCCTTTTAAGTTAACTATATTTACTGTAAAAAGATAATGTCCTTTGAAAATAGTTAAGGAAAAAGATATCCTATTATGATATATTTATCCCTTCTGAAAAATGATTAGATTACATACAAAGTTCGATGTTTGAGACTGGACATACAGCAAGCAATACCCTATATTAGCGTCAATAACAATTTCAAAACTCTTTATTATCATTATGAAGAGACAAACAAGATTTATATCCTTGCTAAGATGAATACATTCATATTCCATTCAGAAATTGTGATTAATTATAAATCTCCACTCTATCCTTTCATCTTGCACTTTGATGACTACTTCATTGCTGCTGCCTGCTAGCTTCTTTTCGAGGTGGTGCCACATGCATTATTGTAGACTTTATTAATGTAGGAATCCTATATTATAAACTTTAACCATGTGCCTAAAAAAACCTTAACCCTCTTACTGTATCCAAATCTATACCCAAAAGGACTTGCACAAGTTGAAGTTTTGGTTCCTGCCAGTACATATTTTCCTCCATATTATCCATAATTACCTTTCACTGTAAGGTCTGCTACTCATCTTCATCACTTATGCATGAGTGCCCAACTCCTCATTCATATGCTTCTAATACTTAAGCTGCCATCATCATTTTTGCATTGAATTCGGTGGTACTTATCGCTGTCCCCACTGCTAGGTGTCTTGTTGCTTTTTTGGAGACTACCCAGTACCCACCATAGGAGCCAAGATTATGAGTAGAGAAAGATATGATGCAAGAATATAAGCTAGTTGCAGTTTCTTTTCATGAAGGCGCCATTTTACTATTGCCTCCTAGTGGTGGTTCCAGCTAACTGGGTTTTGGCTTCCTACAATGATGATAAACGATGTCAACTTCATTTCCTTAAAATCTTTGCTTGCCCCTTAATATCAAGTAGGGCATTAAAGGATACATGAGATCCTAAGCATCAGAGGATACATGAGTTTCAACTTAAATTCTTCTGGTTGGGGTACAATCTTAAGGTTGGGTCATGTAAACAACCATTCCAATGTGGGGTTTTAGTCCACATGCCACCTGACATTATGCTCCTCAATATATTGTCTCTATTAGATTATCAGCTTGGCAAGAGGAGTCTCACACACACTGGTCATTTCACTGCTTGGTGGAATCTAACCTTTCTATTGCCAGCCTAGAAGTGGAGCCTCCAGCTGGTGTCACAATCTGAACAACCAATTTTCGTCTCCTCAACAAGTCTGGAACACTGTTTCTTTTGTGTGAATTTCCATGTTTAATTTGTTATCTGAGTTGTTTAAAGTTCAGAGTGTTAATTGAAGACTCTTTATGCTTCTCCTCATACACTAAATCATACCAATTCTGATTTTTATCTTCTCCACATATTTTATAGCTTTTAAAAGTCTCTTTAGAGTGGTAAATTGTTTTTTTTTGTTTACTTCTAATCAAGGATCAAAATAGCGGTTGTGGCTGGCGTAGCCGCCAATGGCCAAAATGCTACATGGCAGGCGATACGTAGCATTTGCGGCGATATGCGGCGGCATAGTGGTGTGAATTTGTTAAGTGAAAAAAATGACTTGGAGCCATATAAGGGTAGAGACAACTGTACGAAAGGCTATTGAGGAGAAGAAATAGGAAATACAACGTTTTAAATTAAAATTGCTTGGCTTTAGTAGGTTTTATTATGGCCTCAATTGCTATGGCTGATAATGCGCGTAAGCGGCTGTTATTTTGAACCGTGATTCTAATACTTGGTTCTATTGGAATATGCTTAGTTAAATATGTCATGAGGATTTTTCAATTTTGCTGCTTGTAATGCAAAGTTAACTAGATGTTTTAAGACTTGGTATTTATGCTGTATTTGTATTGTTTCCACTGTTCTCCTTTGCATATCCTTTCTTCAAATAGGAAACTTTCAGCTACAAGATATCTGCTCGGCCAGAAAGACGTCGTCAATTTGAAAAAGAACTTATTTCATCAGTAGAAGATGCACTCAATCTTTTGACTGCTTGTTTGAGTCTTAATGAACTGAAGGAGCAGGTAATTACTACTTCTGTTATTACTACTGTTTATTCTAGCCTACTGTTGAATGTTAAGTATTGTGTGTATCATTGCATGTTTTTCTTTATATGTTTCTTTAGCCTTTTATTTATTTATCCCTGATTTTCTCTATTTTTAATTTACTGAAATGAAAAAACTCAAAAGGAAATGCTAAAATGCTGAGGCAGCCAAAACGTTTTACTCTGGGGCTCCAATCTGAAATTGCCTCTCAAATGAAATTGGCAACTACGGTTGAATGTTCATGAATGTGGTGCAATGGCAAGGGTAGAGATATTTTTGTGATTTTAAACCTGAATGTCTGAATGTGGCCTGATGGTATGAGCTGGTTTGATTTTTAAAGTTTAATATGGGCTTGCATATTTATTTTATATCCCATGATTGCAAACTGCAAGGCATGTCAAGTCAATTTTTTATTTTTTCAGAGTACAAATTTATATATATATATATATATACACTTTTTTAAGTTTTAAACGGTTTGTGGCAGTTTTTGCATTTCATTTAGACAGTGATAAGTATTTTGTGCTGATTGTAGATATTTTTTCTTAATCTACTACAAAATGCATGTATTGTGTATTTGTTTATTTGCTTGTTTGAACTTCGGCTACATATCTTTTTGGTGAAGTTCCAACTGTCTATTTTTTTGTTGGCAGGTTCTAGAGGCCTTTGCTTCTTGGATTCGATTAAGCCATGGGTATGTGTTTGTGGGCGTGTGCATATAGATAAATACTTAAATTCCATTTAGCGGATCATGTTACGAACTCCTCACCAGTAATATATTAAAATAAATTTGGTAATTAGCTCTAGATGATAATTTATTTTATTTTATTTTATATTTAGAAAGTAAAAAAAAAGGATAAACTCGAAGAATTTTTTTATGTATTGTGATAAATGATTGCAAAAATGAAAGTCTGATACTTTCTACCATATTACCCATTAAACTTTTGCCAAAAAAAAAAAAAACCCATTAAATTTATGCATAGATGCATCTATCTATTCATATGATGTTGAAGTCTACATTTATGTCCTTACTAATTGCATTTTTAAGTTGACTTTGTCCCTTGCTCATTAAACAAAAGATTTGCTTCCATGTATGCACTCGCATGCCATTTGTACATTTCATCCATTGATGTTACTCACAAAGTCCATTCATAGTACAAACAATCTAAAATAAACTAAACTACTATATGCATGTAACTCTGTTACTGTTGATAATATTTGACAAGAATTAGTTATTAACTGTTGATGGTATTTGACAAGAATTAGTTCTATTGTGTACTGAAATTTATTTGATGCTAAACTGCTTTCCAGGATCCCTGCTCCTACACTTGCTTCTCATCCTTTGGTGCTTGCAGCTCTTTCTGGTTTGAACTCTGATCAGCTTTTGGAGGCAGCTGTTAATGGTATGGTTAATGAAATTTCATTAGCTCATTTTATTTTTTTGAAAATTATTTTTGTTCTGTTACAGAGTAGTGATGTTTTTTTAAAATTACTTTTATTTGGCATAGTCAAGTTACAGATTTTTTAATAGAATTTTTATTTTGAGGCCATATTTTTTTGTATCTAATAAAATTCAAAAGTTGCAAAATTTGTTACAGTCAATGTTACTGAGTTACCTGCCCGATGAACTCAAGTACATCGCTTGGGCAAGATTGAGGAGGTTTTACTTATTCATGGATATGCTACAGAGTAGTGATAAAATTCTGTTAGCAAAAGTAGGATCTTTAGATTACTTCAGGGGGTTGGAGATGAGTTTTTGTTCGACTCAGTAATTCTGATCTTCTTAGGAAGTCAAATTGAGTTTAACTAGGTATTGGCATTAAGTTTATAGGATTATCAATATACGTCAAACCCCCTATGCATATATTTTTAGCATTATGTACTGTATGGTAACAGTAGCTGTTTTACATTGATAATTTGGTCTCTTAACAGTAAGATTATTCAAAATCTTCCTTTTGGAAATTCAAATTATCTTTGATCTGTGAAATTATCAGGTTTATGGATTGAAAACCTTAAGTAAAAATATGAACCTGCAGTGTGATTTATATTTTTGGGATGCAAAGTCTAGGTTGAAATTTTATTCCACAATCAATTATTACATTTGGCGCCATATTTTCCTGTTTGATACTAGTTGAATAGTTTGTTTCGCGTATGAAGATATTATTTTCTTAATTTTTTTTTTTCTGAACATCAACATTGTTAAATATCTCAATTTGAAGATTGCTTCTGAAATGAAACTTGGAAGTTCTAGTTTTGGAGACAGCTCATTTTATTTGCCTTTGGTTGTGGACAACTTGATGTAGGCATTCAAGATGAAATAGTGTAACATTTTCTTTTTCTTTATTCTTTGTGTGGCTCATATGAAGGTTCCGTATAGTCAATAGTGTGGCTTAGGAAACTTCAGTGGTTTAAAAATAAAATCAAAGAGTGGAATAGGGAAGAGTTTGGTAAGAGAAAATAAGAGTTAGAGGCTTGGGATATGTTAATAACCAAAAACACCAAAAGCAAGAGCTGTTAGTGAACAACCGACAACTTATATCAAAGGGTCCCGAATCCTAATAACCCCCCTCACATGTGGGGCTTTGTAGGTGGACAGAAACACGCCAAATGACCAACGCAAGTAGAAACAAGTCGCAGGGATTGAAACACACGACCCCCGGCTCTGATACAATGTTAATCAAGGATGAAAATAGCGGTAGCGGCGGGCGTAGCGGCCTGCCGCCAAAACGCTATGTAGCGGTGTGATTTGGAAAAATCGTCAAAAAAATATTAAAAAAATTCTAGAAAATCTAGAATATTGGAAAATGAGAGAAAATGTATTTTTTTTTTTTTGCAAAAGAAACTAAGGTAAGGGGGCGTAGCGGTCCCCTCATTGTATGAAGTCCTGTATCGCTGTATGAATAGAAAATAATAGTAATGATCATTTTTTTCACATGTGTTCATGTTGCTTAGTTATGCTAACTTAGAAATTAATGAAAGGCTTATAAAAGAAAAAAACTATGTCATGAAGTTAAGACTTAAGAGTACCTAGAGAAAAAAATACATCTACCAAAGGGGGTGTCTAATAGGATGTACTTAGAGAAGAATCATTGAGAAGAACTCTCTGTATTGACTATAATTTGGCGAGATCATGTGCTTTTTGGCGTTCTTTTAAACATAAAAGAGTAGAAGAATTGTGTAGAAATGTTATTTGGAGAGAAGAAGAAAAAAAAGAAGTCATGTTATGCATTTTAAAAAATTTGGAAAGTAGGAATTTTTCTCATCCCGTAGCGGCCGCGTAGCGGACGTAGCGGCCGCTACGGGTGCCGGCCGATAAATCGGCCGTAGCGTGGCGGTGGCGGCAGTTATGTCGCTATTTTCATCCATGATGTTAATAACCAGAAACATCAAACTCGAGCTGTTAGTGAACAACAGAACAATGTATATCAAAGGGTCATGATAGGATCAGGCTGAGGAAATCAGATTGCTTGATCATACGAAGAAAAGCATGCAATGGGAGGCAATGAAGAAATTATGGTTACATCAAATGGAAGAGATACCATGTTGACAAAAGTCTAGAGTTACATGGCTTAAAGAAGGGACAAGAATACTAAGTTCTTCCACCAGTGCTAATGCTACGACTAGGAGAACAATTAACCTCTTCACTAGAATCAAGAGAGCGAAGCATGTCATAGAGCAGAAAGAGTCAAAGAAGGGATTGTTAATTTCTTTAGGGAGATTCAAAGTAGTGATAGTTTCTCCAGACCCTCTCAGGATGGGGTTTCTCTCCCCTTGATCCCTTCCAAGCTAAATTTGAAAGAGAATTTAAGAAGAAATCTTCAAAGCCTTGATGGATTGTGCAACTAGTAACAGTGTTTCAAAACTCATCTGAGTCTGAGATGACTCAAACTAAGTTATGGCACAGTCAATTTGTAACAAACTCGGCTGAGTCCTATGGTTAGTCCTATTCTATGGATTCTTGTTTCCCGCCTTTGCTTACTTGATACAAATACCAGGTGTTGAACTGGCCATGGGTGTGTATTTGCTTCTTGTTTCCTGTCCACCACCGTTGTCACCATAGTAGCTAGGATCACACATGATGAATGACCCTCATCATCAGCGCGGTTGATCTGGCCAATGAGTATCATAGCAGGGATGGAGAAGAGATGCTAGTCTTCCCTGAAGAGGCCCATCTCTACTATGATGATTGCTGGAATGGTATCTACTACTGAAACAGTAAAGGTTCTGTACCATGGGCAGAGTGCAGACAGTTAGTACAGTGTTGTATCAAGTGTAGACTGTAGAGTGCAATGCTTGCAGGCAGTACCTTGAAGGCTGTGACTGAGTCTGCATTGATTACTGAGATTGCTAATAGGGCATGGAAAATGGTAAAGGCAGTCTCATGTGGGGTTTGTTACCATGTCCTTCCTGTATTAGTTTTCAAAACACCTACCTGTTTTATACCCGTTCCCAAAAGGAGACTTAAGTCCTTGTTTGGCATCTCTATTTCTAAGCTCTAATTGTCTAAAGCGGGCAGACGTTTGGAAAAATAGAGCGTTTGGTAGTGGTTTCTACCTTTGCCCACTTTAGAGAAGTAGAGGCAAAGCCTCTTAAATCCATAACCCCCTTTTGCATGCATTTGAAAAATAGAGGTAAAAAAAAAAGGAGAGGCGGATGAACAGTGATTCCATGTCCACAACGTCTGGTCCGTTTATTTTTTATCTTAAAATCTGAGAGTAAATCAATGTCCAAACTGTTGGAAATGTTCATAAGATCAAACATGGCTATGGGACCAAATTTTAGTTGTTGGATCATCACCTATCTTGAGATATGTGCAAAAAACGTGAGCCATTGGATATGGTTTTCTGGATTTTGTGGACCCCAAATACAAGATCCAAACCGTTAGATCTCTTTGGAAGGCTAAAAACGGATATGGGGTCAATTTTCAAGGCTTGATACTTTGTGGATCTCGAGATACTTGTAAAACAATATCAGCCATTGATGTAACATGCTCAATTTTGGATTAGTCCATAAGCAATCAGGTTTTTCTCTATTTTTTTTTAAAATTATTTATGGTATAGTAAATCAAGATCCAAACTGTTGAAATCGTTCTTAAGACCAAGTACGGCTATGGGACCAAATTTCAGCCATTGGATCATCACCAATCTCGAGATATGTGCAAAAAAGAGCGATCCATTTGATAGTATTTTCTGGATTATGTGGGCCCAAACACAAGATCCAAACCGTTAGATCTCTTTGGAAGGCTGAATATGACTATGAGGTCAAGTTTTACAACTTGATACCTTGTGGATCTCGAGAAATTTGTGAAAATCTTTCAACCATTGATTTTAAAAAGTCTATTTAAAATAGATTTTTACATTACCAAACACTCTTCTTGATTCTAGCCTCTTTTTTTATGACTTTTTTTAATGGCTCTATTTTGATGGGTCTATCCAAAAAAGAGTAGAGATACCAACCAAGCCCTAAGAATGAAGATTTGAAAATCGAGGTTTTACACCATCTTAGAGTATGTCCCACGAAGGCTGAACGTGAGATGGGTTCACCCATATTATTCCAGTACCTCGTCTGTACTGCATAAATCCCTTCATCTCAATCGTCAGTTTTAACTGAGCCATCATCCTCTCTCTCTCTCTCCCCCCTAATCAATCTACTTGGGATACCATTAGTATTACACCTTTTTTTTTTTTTTTTTTTTTTTTTTTTTTTTTTGAACTTTGTAATTTTCAGAACTTTTAGGTAAAGGGCCCAAATATAGATGAGATGACCTGACTCTCCCCGACCTTGGCAACTCATGGGCTGAGTTCGGGTTTTAAAACTCTTAGTTAGAAGTGACGTAGTCAGGGAAGCAGTAATCCTAATTGATGGTGGACCCATGATACCCGATCTTCAATCAAACACAAAATCCACACACAAGGAGAAAAATAGGGATCCGCTTGCCGTTGATTGTGAAAATCCATCGTCAATGCCTTCGATCCATTTGAAGACACTCAAACCAAGGAGAAGAAAAACAGATAAAAGTGCACACATGCAACTTTAATTAATTTTCATAAAATATTCCAAGACTACTGTAGGACATCCATACACCAGGCTTTAAATAAGACATAATGTTTAAAGCCCTAAAATAAATCTAAGCCATTGATAAACCTTACTTAAATGACATTAATACTAATAAGATAAGAATGTATCATAATGAGCTTGGAACTGGCAGGTTGTAGCAATATGTGGAGAGTCTTGGACGACTTGTGTGGAGGATTTCTAGGGGATGATTTGAACTACTTGCTGTTTTTGCATTCAATGGATCCCATATGGCAAGTGATGAATTCAAATTCCTTAATTCTATATCAAGCATAACAGCCTTCTCGATAAATGAGTCTTGATTGCACTTGAATAGTAGGAAGGGAAAGTCTCCAAACACAATCGAATCAATTGAGAATAAGCATGTGCACATTTCTGGATATTTCAACTTTTTTAGGGATTGTTTTGATTCTATGATAATCATCAAAACTTTCAGCTTGGACCTATTTGGACCAATCAATTTGGATCTTGTATCTTTCCACTTGATCGGGCCTTTAAAAAGGTGGATCAAAACCCCATTTGGTTGATCAAATGGCTCTAAATACTTTGGGACCTGATTTATGGTGGGATCCTCTAAGATCTTTGATTTTGCTGCTGCATCAAGAAGGCTCAGGTTTGGATGGTTTCAACTTCTTGTTTATTAGAGCATGATGGAGTTTCCTTAAAAAGAACTTTAGTGATTTGTTATCTGAATTCTATTATAGAGTGTTGATTTACCAGGAAATCAATGCCACTTTTTTTTTTACGCTAATCCCTTGTGATTATTATATCCTTGTCCTAACTATGTTGGGGCAGCTGCTGAATTCTATTTCTCCATTCCAATCCATCCCTAGTGGCCAAATCCTATATAGGTTGCGCTGATCACAAAGCATTCCATAAGCAAGTCCACTTCAACCATCACTCTTTATCTTCTTTTCTAACATCCTCATCAATCTCTCCGTCCTTACTAATTATGGAGCAATATTTTTATTTCCATGGGCCGTTATTTTGGCCATTTTTTGAACTTGTGCAATGTTATAAAAAAAATATCGCAACGGCATGGGCAGTTACGAAATGGTAACAGCCGATATTTTAAACCCCCGCACTAATAATCATAGCAAGACTCGTTATAAAAAAAAATCATAGTAAGATTGACAACTCTGTTTAGACTTTAGAGTCAGTCTAAGATAGTTTATTTTGAAATTTATGAATTTTAGCACTATATCAGTGCTATGAAAGGGTCAGCTAAGGCATTCCTTGGTTTTGGTGTGTCTTCTTTATCAATAAAATTCTGTTTTGTAGAAGACGGTCCCTTTAGGGCATTGTTTAAGTAATTAGTTTTAAGCACTGGCTTGGATTCTTGTTTTTGTGGGTGACTAAGCTTGCTGGATTTTCTTTTATTTGTCATTCTTGGCATCATTTGCGAGGTAACAAAGCCAAGAAACACTTGTTGCAACAGTTCCTTCGCAAATGTATGCTTGTAGTCAGGTTTTCTTGAAGCTGTGGCTACCAAGGTTGAATGTTTGAAGAATCTCATCCAACCTGTGGTGGAAATGTTGCATAGCAGAGTTGGTAAACTTCCAATCCAATACTTACAATTGCCTATCGAAAAAAAGGTGAAGTTCAGAAAAAGCTGTGGGATCCTGTTGTCGAGAAGTTAAAAAAAAAGGTACCCTCCACTTGGAAAGATACCTTTGTCTTGGGGGTCGTGTTACACTAATTAAAGCCATATTGTGTAACCTCTTTATTTACTATGTCTTTGTACATCATGCCCATAGCGTTAACGGTGAGATGAGATTGCATTGGAGGAATTTCTTGTGAGAAGGCAGCGTGAGAAGAGCAAGTTGTGCTCTACAAGATACTAGCTAAAGTTCTTGCTAATCGTCTAAGGAAGGTACTTCCTGAAGTAATTTCAGAATTCCAAGGTGCTTTTGTAGAAGGTCGCCAAATTCTTGATAGCATTCTTACTGCTCTTGAGTGTATAGATTCCAGAAATTGGCAGCAACATCTGGGTTTAGTTTGCAAGCTTGATTTTGAAAAAACATATGACATGGTGGATTGGGATTTCCTTCAATACATGATGGCAACTTGGCAAGAATGGGATTTGGTGAGAAATGGAGGAAGTGGATTCATTGTTGCATATCCTTGGTTCATTTTTCTATTTTGGTGAATGGCTCTCCAAAAGGTTATTTCAAAAGTTCAAGAGGCCTTCGACAAGGAGATCCTCTATCTCCTATGCTATTTGTTATAGTGGCGGAAGCTTTGCATGCTTTAATGGAGAAAGCTTAGCATACTAACCTTGTCAAAGGTTTTGCTGTGGAGAATGCAAATATTGAGGTAACACATTTACAGTTTGCAGATGACACCATTTTATTTTGTGATGCTTCTTTGGATCATTTGCAAAATCTAAAGTGTATTTTGAAATGGTTTGAGTTTCTATCGGGTCTGAAGATTAATTATGATAAATGTGAATTGATTGGTGTTCGAATGGAGAACAGTCATGTTGCTTTTTTGGCAGATGTGTTTGGGTGTAAAGTTGGTAAGCTTCCTTCTAAGTATTTGGGGATCCCTTTATGTTTGGGATTTCCAAAGAAACATCTTTGGGATTCAGTTGTGGAGCGAATAGAAAAGAAATTAAGTTCTTGGAAGGGTAGATACTTGTCCATGGGAGGCCGTGTTACTCTAATAAAATCAGTTCTATCCAGTATTCCGGCCTATTTTCTTTCTTGCTTTCATTGCCCAAAAGCAGTTGTATGGAGAATAGAAAGACTTCAGAGGGATTTCCTTTGGAATGACTCAATTGGCAAGAAAAAGTATTATCTGGTGCAATGGGAGAATGTGTGCAAACCACTTTCTAAAGGTGGTTTGGGTATCCGTCCTGTTGAAAAAGTTAATAAAGCTTTATTGGGAAAGTGGCTATGGAGGGTGGGTGAACCAGGACAAGGCTTGTGGTAGCAAATTATTATTTGTAAATAGAAGTTGGGTAATGGTGGTTGGTGTGTTCCAATACAAGCTAACAGGGTTTCCTGTATATGGAAGTCTGTTTTATGTGTTTAGGTGGAGTTTGCACATTGGATTCGGTACAGGGTCCACGATGGTCTTCGGGTCAAATTTTGGCATGATGAATGGTGCGGGCAGCTGGTGTTAGCTAATCAATTCCCAAATCTTTCTTTGTTGGATCAAAGACGACAAGGTATTGTTGCTGACAACTTTTCTAAGGAGGCTGGTCAGGTTGTTTGAGACTTTTCTTTTCGAAGACATCTGACAGATATTGAAATCTCTGACTTTGCTAACTTGTTGGTTAATGCTCAATAAGATGTATTTATCAGTTGATAAATCTGATGCATGAATTTGGAAACCAGATGTTAAAGGAAAATTTTCAGTTAGGTCTTTTTATTAGAAATGAATCAATGGATGATCGGAGCTCTTTTTGGGACCCTTCAGTCTTGCCTAGAGTGTTAACTTTTTGTTGGGTGGCAAGGCAGCATAAGATTTTGATGATTGATAAGTTGAGAAAAAGAAATCATGTGATAGTTAATACTTGTCCTATTTGCTTACAAGATGAGGAAACTGTGCATCATCTGCTAATCCATTGCCAGTTTGCTTGTAAAAATTGGAACTTTGTGCTTAGCTGCTTTGATATGAAATGGGTTATGCCAGGTTCGGTTGAAGATCTTTTTCTTCAATGGCGTTTGGGAAGTAAGGATCGGAGGGGTAAAATTCTATGGAAATTAGTTTTATGTGCTACAGTTTGGAAAATTTGGTTGGAAAGAAATAAAAGAGTGTTCAGAAATGTCAGTAAATCTGTTGAGGAGATCATTCAATCCATTGTTTGGAATGTTTCAGAGTGGGCATGTATTAGAAAGGGGTTTGGAGGAATCTCCGCGGCAGATATTAATCGATCTTGGGCTGCGGTTTTAAAAGGGTACTGGCGTAGAAAAGCAGTTCATAGAGTTGAATGGATATGCTCTCCTCTTGGAACCTTCAAGTTGAATTTCAACGGCAGTTTTGTAAGGGGTATGCATCAAGGAGGTATTGGAGGTGTGATCAGAAATTGGATTGTAGATGTTGTTAGAAGCTATTCTGGGCCTGTGGATGCTCTCGATGCTAACGAAGCTGAAGTGTATGCTCTTCTTATTGGGTGTCGTGAATTGGAAAAGTTGGGTGGCTCTTATCCTATTATAGAAGGAGATTCGTTTTCAACAATTTAGTGGGCTTCTGGAAAGGCCAGTTATCCATGGCGGATTGCGGATTGGGTAGAGGAGGTGCAAGATATTTCTAAAACGATTGGTGCTTCTTTTCGTCACATTGTACGGGAGGCTAACTCAATGGCGGATGGTCTTGCTAGGGAAGGACTTTCTCAATCTTCAATCATTTTTGTTGTATAGTTTGTTTTAGTTGCTTTATTTTTGTTATTTGGTAATTGTCTTTTGTTCTTTTCTTTGGTTGGTGGAATAAAATTTAACCGTTATAAAAAAAAAGTGGAGTTACGTGCTGAAGGCTAAATTAGTTAGGGCTTAGCGTTACGGAATTTAACTCCAAATTGGAAAAATGGTTGTGGAGATTTGTGGAAGAAAAAGACGCTTATGAAGAAGAATCATTGCTTCTGAGTACGGTGAGGACAAGTGGGGTGGTTTCTTAAAAGCGTCCCTAGGTATAGGAAGTTACAGTGTCTGGGGTTCAATTTCAAGTGTTAAGGTTTTGCTGGTAGAGAATTGTTCACTACAAGGGTGGGTTTTGCGGTCGAGGTGGGGTTAGATTTCAGTTTTGTTTGATGATCATTTGGGAGTTGATCCTTTGTTTAGTTTGTTGCCTAGTTTGTTTAGGGTCGTGATATAGGCTCTCCTATGAGGGTACCTAGCTTGGCCTGGCCCTCAAGAAGCCCAAGAAGCCCTCAAGAAGCAAAAAAATGCGGACTTTTATTTTTCTTAAAAAGCTTTAGAGTCGGGCTTGGAAATATCTTTTGTAGGCTCGCCAATTTGAGGGTTGGGTGTGGACAATACTATTGCTGGCTTGAACCTCCTGTTTTTCTTATTTTTATATGTGTGGGTTTATCGGAAGAGGAAGGGGTAGGACGACGAGGACGAGGATGAAGGTAATTAAAATTGATTTGAATGTGTGCAACTTATGTGAGGATGTGGCTCAAGATAGATCGGAATGGAGAAACAGAGTTCATGTGGCCGACCCCAACATATAAATTTAGAACATTTCTAATTTAATTCATAACCATCTTGATCGTCTAATTTCAGATCTTGCTCCTTTTTTTTTTTTGGTTGGGCTCTTATTAGGGTGGACCAAATATCCTTGTGATTGATCGAATCGATCCATATAATCAATGGCTTGATCGACCACATGATCCATTGTCTCTAGGCTCTTGCCTCAGTAGTATAGGCTAAATTGTCATATAGTAAATGTAGTACAAGGAAACTTGCCATATATTACAAGTTATATAAGTGAACTTGTCAAATAAAACCATGCTTGATGAGATTTATTTGTCGGTTGGTGAATCTGATGATACAACTTGGAAACCAGCTGTTAAGGGTCTGTTTTCGGTTAGGTCTTTTTATGAAGTTTTGAAAGACATCTTTGGTAGAGTGGAAGGTTGGCAGTCTTTTTGGGATCCCTCAGTTCTGCCAAGAGTTTGTCTTTTTTGTGGGGGTGGCAAGGAAACATAAAATTCCGACTATTGACAAATTGAGAAGAAGAAATCATTTTATAGTTAATGGGTGCACTGTGTGTTAAAGACAACGAAAAAATGCATCATTTATTGATTCATTCTTATTTTGCTTACAAAGTTTGGATTGTTGTGATTAACTTTTTTGATATGAAATGGGCAATTCCTAGGACTGTTTGAGGATCTTTTCCTTCAATGGTGCATGGGGTGCAAAGTGTTAGTGGTAAAGTTTTATAGAAGTTAGTGTTATATGCTACTGTTTGGAAGCTTTGGTTGGAGAGGAGCAACAAAGTGTTAAAGCATAAAAGTAAAACCGTAGAGGAGATTGTCGAGTCCATTGTTTGGACTGTGTCGGAGTGGGTGTGTAAGAGAAAGGAGTTTGTTGGAATTTCTTTGGAAGATCTTAATAGATTTTGGGCTTCGATTTTAAATGGGGGCTGTCATACAAAAGTCGTGCATAGGTTAGAGTGGATTCATCCAAGGTTTAAAAAGACAGACTCGGGACCCGACTTGCCCATGGCTGAGTCCAAGTCGGATCGAGTCCCTACATTGCTAAGAAAAAAATATTGAGAAGAAGAAGAAGATGACCTTGAAGCCTGAAGCCAAAAAAAAAAAAAAAAGCCAGAAAAAAGGGGAAGAAGCGGACCAGGCTACCAGCAGCACAGCAGTAGCAGCCTGCAAGAGCAGCCAGCAGCAGCAGCAGCACAGCCGGCAGTCTCTTTTTTTCCCTCACACTGAATGCTGAAAACCCTTTCCCCTTTTCTTTTAAACTAGTGAAGCCCCGCACGTGCAAGGCACGTGCAAAATCTCCAAGTAATTCATATAGAAGAAATCCTTTGGTGATACCTATTAGACTGGACCGAATTTATTCAGACTTGAGAAAATTTTAGTTTTTATCAAGTAACGAAAACAAGTATAATCCCAGTTCAAAATAAGCAAAGACATGCTCATCCTTCAAGAAACTCTGTTAATTCTGTTGTTAGTTGAGAATAGTTGGAAAGAATAAAAGAAGTTGAGAAGAGTTGGAAGGAACACAAGAGTGCTATTCTTAGATGCAACAAAAGGTCAACCACAAGTATGGGCTACAACTAATCAAAGGAAGCAGACAAACTTTCCATGATTCAGTAACATTATCACAGCTTCAACAATCCTGTTATGTAAAACCACCGGCTTAAACATTCCAAACCAACTACAAATCATTGTTGGAGACTTGGATTATTTCAACAATATGAATAAAATATAAAATATCTTTTGCCCCTTTAATTCTTACAGAGAATCACATCATTTGCTGATGACCATAACATTTGCAACAACAATGAGATAATTAGGAAAAAGGAGGAGAAGAAGAATTATGGCCTAGTTCTACAACAAAAGGATGAGCAAATCCTCCTAGTGGCAAGTTATCAGTCATCTGCTTTCTATTTATAATATGTACAAGATTCCAGTTGTACCATGGAAGCAACCAGTTTCATGAATTCAAGAAAAAAAATAATAATAAATGTATACTCTCTGCAAAAACCAGTCACCTCGGTAGGAAAAGAAGCATATCTCGCTTAAACACCTTTTAAATGGAGAGAGGAAAAAATATGAATTTCCAGTATTTGACAGATTTGATGCCACAAAATTACCTTCAGTATATGCTTTTCTATCAACATAAACCAACATAATCAAGCTGTCTACAACCACTATATGATGCATTTCTGCAA
Organism: Camphora micrantha; assembly: GCA_003546025.1. Classification (NCBI taxonomy): domain Eukaryota; kingdom Viridiplantae; phylum Streptophyta; class Magnoliopsida; order Laurales; family Lauraceae; genus Camphora; species Camphora micrantha. The sequence goes on along the minus strand of QPKB01000007.1, from coordinate 28,772,959 downwards.
GTGCCAATAAGCCTAGCAAACCCTAAAAATCTCCTTTATGCGCATTTTCATCAATACCAACAAACACAAAACCACTTCAAAGTCTAGCAGTTATACAGAAAGAAGGAGAGAGGCGATGTAGTCATACTTCAATTGATTTTTATTTTTTGCATGTCATAAAACAGCAAGAAATGATACATCAAAGGGCCAGGCCACATGTTACAGACTGAACAAAAAATTTATGTGATTGATTAATCATTTTAAAATAGTATATGTAACATGACTACAAGATTGTACATAAAAATACTTCACCTGTGTAAAAGATACCTCTGGGATTCTCAAGATGCTGAGTGCAGGCTCCATCTTTTCATTACTTGTGAAATAAACTTTTGTAAAAACTAATATTTTAAAATACATAATCCTTCATCAGAAACATCATATCTTAACAATCCAAGACAAACATCTAATTACGAAGAATCTCAGAATACAATTGGCCCTTCAAACAAATAGTCCAAAAGAAGAAAACTAAGAAATACAATCTCATACCTAAGATGGAGAATTTGAAAAATCTCTGAGTTGCTAGGATCTGGTGATGGGCTGATGAAGAAGCTAAGAAAGGAACAGAGAGAGATAAGAGTGAGGATTTGGGGAAAATGAAAAGAAGAGATGAGTAACGTGTTTTCACCAAAACCAGATCTGGAGATGAAGATGAGCGATAGAAATGGAGATGGGTGAGGCTTGAGAGAGATGGAGAGGGTTTTTTTCTTTTTTTTTTTTTTTTTTTTGCCCTTTTTCAGAGGATGGCGGTGAGAGGGACAATCGAGGGGGGAAAGAGAGATGCAGACCTGGACGAAGTTGGCTTGAGTTTTCGGTTTTAGGCTTTCCATCCCCACATGTTCAACTCCACATGTCCCTCTACCAATTGAGCCAACATAACAGTATTCATGCAAGTGATACGTTTCTGTCTCCCCTGACCCTCTCCACTTGTCCCTTAATCAACTCAGCCAACATAACAGCATCCATGCAAGGCGTAATGGGTGCCAACTTGTATATAAGTGTGCTCCACCACAGATTAACAGATGTCTCTCATACAAAATATACTCATGCAGACGTTTTCTCCAACTGAGACAACGGAAGCAGTGGGCCCGAGTGTGTAGAGAAATTTAGTCAAGCAGCTGGAAGCATGACAGTATCCTAAGTTAAAACACGTGTACCTCACCAGATGAGCCACGACCTCTGATCCATGCAATTGAGGCCCACTTGAGGTGTGTAGAGAATGAAAAGAAGCAGGTCTTTTCTTCTCTTTTATAAGGGTGTATAGACTTGCTTTCTCTCCCCCTCCCTCTTTATAAAGTACTTTTTAAAAAACAACCTTTCTGTTTATTTTTTCCTTTTTTACTTTAAGTTAAATACAAGTTCCTGGCCAAATCCAAGTCATTGTAGACCCGACTTGGTGATGGCCAAGTCCGAGTCGACTCAGACTTGGGGTCGACTCAGACTTGGCCAATTTTTTAAACTGTGGATTCATCCCCCACCTGGAATCTTTAATCTGAGTTTTGATGGTAGTTTTTTACAAAGTGCTCGAAGAGGAGGTATTGGAGGTTTCATTGGGGATTCGAATGGAAATGTTGTTAGACATTTCTTAGGGCCAGTGGATTCTTGTGATGCCGAAGAAGCTGAAGTGTTGGCTCTTCAAATTGGGTGTTATGTGTTGCTTAGGATGTAAGGTTTTAATCATATTCTTGAAGGTGATTCTTTTTCACCTATCCAATGTGGTTTTGGGAAGACCGTTCATCCTTGGAAGCTAGCGGACCGGGTGGAGGAGTTGTAAGATATCTCAAGATTTGTGTGCTTCTTGTCTCTGTATAATAAGGGAGGCTAATTCGTTGGTGGATGGTCTTGCCAGGGAAAGAGTTTTGCACCCTTCTATTTGTTTTGATGTATAGGTTATTTCAGTTTTGTGGTGGTTTTCATGTTGTATTGTCTTTGTTTCTGTCGTGTTTCTTTGGTGAAATAAAATTTCAACTGTTATAAAAAAATTGTCAAATAAAACAGGTCTGATTGCTTTAGACTTCATGTCTGATCGGAAAATTGCCTTTTTGTTACTTTTTGAAAAAGAGGCAGGTCTTAAAGCTGATTCAATCGGACATTCACATAAAGTTTCATAGACAGTCTAAACCACTCAAATGTCTGTTTGAATTGGTTCTATGTCAAATAGACCCAAAAAATAGACTTGCCAAACTGTGCTTTAGTGGAATCAAGCACTTCTGTTCTTCTTTGAAGGCGGAATTTCGGCACATTATCCAGTCGGCTAATGATATGGCCGATAGGTTGGCCAAAGAAGGAATGTTTGATGGTTAGTTGTGGCTTTTCAACATTCATGTTTCTGACTTTTATTTGGTTGTTGTGTAGGGTTTAACAACTCTTACCTTGCTTTTCTTTTTTCTGGTTTGTTGTTTTAGTTGTATATTTTCTCCTCTTCGATCAATAAAAATTTACTGGATACCAATAAAAAAGACTTTTAATGTCATTCTGTGATTTTATTAATGATGCATCTGTAAGCAGGCTGGAAGGCAAGCCTGAGACACACATTTGATCATTTTGTAGATGTGAAACTCAGTGGCATTATTGAATTCCAATAGAAAAATGAATCTTCTTGATATCGTTCTTTGAGGTTTGCCCATGCCTACATGTGGCTGTTTGTGTACTTCATTACTGTTCCACTTATGGTGACACTAGCAGAAGGGCTGTTCATGTATATTGAACTTAGATAATTTGATTTTTAAATGGTTTATGAATATTTTGTACTTGTCTTGCCCACCTGATGCATGAACCTGCCTGGTTTTTGGTCGAAGTAATCACTTATTGGTCACACTCAATGGATGGTTTGAATCTCACATCATCCCGGCTGAGCTGCATGCATCTACACTCATATTTAGGCTAAGCAAACCTCATTATTTTAACAGTAGTCCTTCTGGCCAATATGTAAATCTTTTATATGCCGAATACACACACTTACATACATATGATATAATTTAGGAATGCCTGACATGTCTTTTGTATAATTATCATTTGTTGCAGTTGTCTCTGAATTGATACACTACACAGTAGCAGAGCGCTCCGGTGGTCTTTCTGCACAGATGCCCTTAGTTCAAGTACTTGTGCCTCATGTGATGGGTCTTAAGGAGCATCTGAAAGATTCTTCTAAGGTATTTCATCATATGTTTCTTTCCTCTCGTTATTGTTTTTCATACTCAGTTAGAAAAAATGTATGGCTAAGTTCAACATTTATTTCCATTTAGTTAGTTCGGATTGAGTGTTATTTTTTGTAAAGGATTTGTATGTTGGGTTCCACCAGGCCTGGGCTGGCTGGCAGAGGCTTGTTTCAGTCCTGCTCATGAATTATGTAATTGGTCTGCCTGGCGTTTGAATTAGAGACTAGGGCCCAGAACCAGTCTGTAGTCTTGTCTTGAGGTTTAAAAGAATGATCTGCACACTTTCTTCTTCTTTTTTAAATTTAAGTCTTATATTTTCAGGATGAGGAAGATGTGAAGGCTATGGCCCGGTTATTTGCTGATATGGGGGATTCATATGTGGAGTTGATTGCCACTGGTACCTATCCATAATAATAGACTGCACCTTTTCTCAGAACTTTTTGGGGCTCACCTCCCATGTGTCATGACTCCGAATTGAAATATTGGTTGTCCTGTTCTTATCTTGTTTATCATGGTTTCGATACCTATACAATTGTGAAAATTTTTGCTTCAGGTTCAGATGAATCAATGCTGATAGTGCAAGCATTGCTTGAAGTTGCTTCGCACCCAGAATATGATATTGCTTCAATGACGTATAACTTCTGGCACAACCTTCAGCTTACTTTGACTGGGAGGTAAAACCTTTCTGCAGTTGCAGTCAATTTTTCCTTTTCATATTTGGATAAACTGCAGTGAAATTTATGTAAGGAGGCAAGTAGACGGCAATAGCAAGGGTCGCTAGAAAATGTACAAAAGATGAGACGCAACAACTGAATAGTACTGAACACAGAAGAGGCAATGGAAGTTAAAACAGCAAGACAGAAGCTAAATACGTTTTCAAATGGACAACTGATACTTAGCCTTGCTTGGAAATCATACCCTAGCTAGATAGTACTTCGCCCATGAACATCATAACAAAGTCCTTCCTGCCAAGTGCCCACTGGGAAAGCAATACTTTGTTTTTTTTAATCTGATTTTTTCTCAGCAGAATTGTATCCCAGAGTATTCAGTTTCTTCAATTCAAGTCCCCCATCATCATCGTCATCAAAACCTTGTCCCGACTATGTTGGGAATTCAAGTCCCCCAAAAAAAACAATAATGCGAAAGGGTGAAGTAATCAAACAACTTTCTGTTAAGGCCATCTTTTCTATAACCTGCAAGCATCGTCGTGTTGGGGAAGTGCACATATACTGAAAAAAGAGAAATGTGACCAAATGGCATGCATGCCAATAAGACTAGTCAGTCTCTGAGCTAAGATTGTGTTTGGAATATTGTCAATTCCCAAGTGATTAGAATATTCCAGTATAACAATTTTCTTGTTCCATACTTCCACTACTCAATTGAGGCTGCACAGACATTAAATAACATGCTATTTTTTTTTTCTGTACTTTCAGTTGAAATTTTAGGACACATCTTGACTAAATTCTTTGATCTGTTATCAATGAATTGATTGATCTGTTGATTGTGAATAGCCAATTGCTATTTATAGATTAGAACCAAAGACATGAACTCTAACTAGAAACCTAAACCTAATTATACTAAGAAACCTCATCCTAATTCCTAATCATACTTGAAAACCTAATTACATCATAATAAGAAATCCTAATTACTTTACAACTCTAGCCTGAAATAACTCATATTTAAAGTAATCCTAATTAGGATACATACTTCCAAAGTTACAAATAAACCCATTATTCTCAACACACTCCCCTCCCTCAAGCTTGTATATAGATACTATGTATCAGCTTGGACTTAACACCATATGTCTGCTTCCTTTTGCAATTGCTTTGGTGAGAAACCATCAGCTTGATTTTCAACACTTGTGGATGGATCTTTGATCGGTCGTACAACTTGACTGATGATGGAGATAAAAACTTCATGTGCTCCACAAATTCATACTCAGCAGACTGTTGATTAAATTGTCCCCTGGTATGTTACATTATATCCGATAAGATTGAATGCTACACAACATTCTGGATGAACACTCTTTTTGCCTTGAAAATTGTTATCGTTCACCAATGTTGATTTTGGATGGAAAATTGGGAAAACAGTATCTCACTCTTGGTTTTGTATATTTGCTCCTTTGTTTCTGTGGCACCTAAATGGACATCTAAATAGATAACATTCACCTGTATTTTTTTATAGGCTAATTTACTCACACAAAATATATAAAGATGTGATTTTAGGTACATCATATGTGCCTTCATGTTTGATCGTGATTCTAGAAGCTACAATATTACAGGGACTCCTATTCAGCATATGGATTTGAATCAGCAAATAAAGTGGAGAGGAGTCGGAGGCTACAAATTTTTCGTCCAGCATATGAATTACTCGTGTCTTTGGTGAGACTTCTTCTCTAAAGTACTCAGACAATTTCAGAGACTTTCATCTTGGATATATCTAGTTCCATTAAAGATGTTTCTATGCTTAATAAGTTTTAAGCATGAGAGTTGACAAGAGCCCTAGCACAGTTGAAAGGTGCTTATTATCTCAACCATGAGGTTGTGGGTTTGAGTCAAGTTACCAATATATGAAAAAACTTTTAAGCAGAAGAGTGACTTGATTTTATTGCTTGAATTTTGTTCTGAAAATTGTTGATGGCTGCTTTTGAGTGTGAGATTTTCCTATACAGGTTAGCTTCCGAGTACAGTATCCACAGGATTATCAGAATCTTTCTAAGGAGGATCTCAAAGATTTTAAGCAGACCAGATATGGTAATGAGTGCCGGTCAATGGTAGAATTTTCGTTTTCTTCAGCTCATAACCTCCAGGGTATTGTTTCTGCTTTTGTGATTTTCCTAGGGAAAGGGAGGGCTTGGAAAGGGTGCATGGAGAGCCTGAAGAGTGAGACCATCAAATTTCCCCGTGTGTGCATGTATTTTCAAATTGGGGACAGTGTGGGCCCTTTTTTTGTCTCTGTTCATTTGAAAGTTTACTATCCACTCTTCAGATATGGCATGAACTAACAAACCACGGCTCCCATTCCTTTTGCCAAGATTTTCCAACCCTCCCTTTTGATGGAAAATCCCAATTGTCTGTTTACTAAAAGTTTCCATATGTTGAAGCCTATGATGGGATCTGATCCAAGGGTTTGGTTATTGTTTTTTTTACTGTGAAAGTTATGGTTGGCATAAAACAAAAACTGATTCTTTTAGGAAAATCACTAAGTTGGGTATAAGTTTAGTTTTTATAAAATGTATTCAGACATCTTAAAAATAACTGATTGTGTTCTTACTATAAATGTGTGATTTGAAGCATTTTGAAGGAAGATTCAATTGAAAATCTGCATACAAATTGATCTTATTGAGAAAGTACAGATCTACCAATACCCATATGAAGGGAGAGAAAAAGAGAAACTATCCACCTTGGAAAAGAAATAATATTGATTCAAGAGAAAATGATGTTCCAAACAATAAACATGATATTTTAAAAACATCTGGGGAAAGGAAGGACAAAAGGATTGATTAACCAGTTAGTCTACTTCAGATTGCTGCTTTGTTTCACTTGTGATTTGCAGAATGTGGATAAGATTTCTGTAGTTTAGTATCTTGAAAGTCCAGAGAAAAAATGCATTTCCTTTTGCTTGGAACTTCACAAACTAATAGAAGATCCAATTTGTGTTGTCAATAAAGTTAGCTCTTTATAAATATTGTACAGCAACTACCATAGGCCCAAAGTGAGAAAATTGGAGGGGCTTGTAATGCTACAAGCCAAAACAAGAGGCGTAGTATTGCATTGGAAGTTCAAATCAATGATTTTCAGCGTGGAATGTTCCTTTATCAAGGGCTTAAAATGATTGTATTATAACTTCCCTCATTACAGCTACAGGAAACCATACAAATATAAGTAGTACTAAGAAGAATTGCTTTTAGATTTGATTGGGGTAAGAGTAGAGGAATCCTTTATGCATCACCATGCTGACATTTTGGGCTGCGACTTGCAAGGTAGGCTCATTTCCAGCTACATACTCAGTGTTATCCCTTTGACTTGGGTATACTAATAAATCAGTGTGGAATCCAGTGGTGGAAATAGTAGAAATGAAGTTGTCTGCTTGGAAAGCTAATTATCTATCCCTTGGTGAAAGAGTTACCCTCATCAAGTTGGCTCTTTGAAATCCCGTTGTAATTATATGTCCATCTTCAAGTGGCTGGTCTTAATTATTAAACACATCGAGAAATTACAATTGGAATTCCTGTGTGGAAGGAGCTTCAAGAAGAAGTACCCCTTGGTTGATTTGGTCTCGGTGTGTAAATTGAAGCTTGAAGGAGGTTTGGGCTTTATATCCTTAAGGTTGATGAATTAAGCCTTATTGGGCTTAGGTTGTGGAGGATTGGGGATGAATCAAAAAGTCTATGGAGGCAGATATTAGTGGCAAAATATGGCGTGTCAATGAGTGGATGGGATATTCATGGTGCTGCCTACAAATATTTAGCTATTTGGAATGCATAAGTTCAGTTGCGGAGAGTTTTCTGCAAAATAAAAGATACAGGGTTGGGTCAAGTGAGAAGATCTCATTTTGGCTTGACGCTTGGGTGGGTGATTGCTCCTTGGCATTGCAATTTTGGATCTATTCGGTTGTGCCATGAAAAGGGAAGAAAAAGTTCAGAGCCATATGGATGGGGTTGTGAGCGAGGTAATTTTGGGTTCTCTTTATAGGAGAAATCTATTGGAGCACAAGGAGAGACAGTTTGTCTCACTTCTGATGTTTTCATTCTGAAGAAGGGGAGGATTTCAGGATATGGGATGCCTCCCAAGAAAGGAGCAAAATAGCGGTTAAGAGTTAAGAGTTAAGACGTTGAAAAATGAATATCTTTAATACCAAAGGGAATGTCTGCCGGGATATATGACATCGCTGCCCCCATCCCCATCGTTGTTGTCATGGTTACCACTGCCACTGGTACCAACATATTACACCTGCCCCCCATATTGATCATATCCATATTGGTGGGCATGTGGATCCTAGAATGCGAAGAAATTGTTTGATGTTGGATCTAGATAGGCATATTGACCCTATGACCCTGCTTCTGAAAGATTGTTGTTCTGGTTCCGCTTGACTATAATGGTAGTCTGGTGGTCAATGCGGCTTCCAGACTATTCCTACCGGGATAACATTCGTCGATTGCTGTTACTGCCAGCGGGTCTAAAAAACTCCTGGGCCTCATTGTGTATATAGAAATCTACGATGTGTAAAGTAGAAAATAAATTATAGTTTACAATTTATCACAATACATTTAAAAGATAAATAATGCTATGTCACTCACTTCATTTAAAGTATGAACTTGATCATTTTCATCCGTTAATACTTTCTTCAACACCTTTAATCTTACTCGGAGCTCAGTCTCAATTATATTTGTATGTTGTTTTTCATTCGCATAGTAGAATTGAGGGTTTAGGAAATCACCTACAATTCAAATGATGAATGTGCATAAGCATGTGAATTATAAATTAAAAGTGAAAGTCTCATATATACATAGATAAATAGTTAAAAAATCATATTATCTCCAGTATGCATCATTCCATCGGGCATTAATTATCTGCAGGAACTCATTAGAGTGCCTGCAATTTTGTTGTACCTCATACGTAGCCCATTGTCGGCTAATCATTGTTATCTACAAGCCACAACAATTTTACTAAGAACTTGAAGATCTTCAAAATCTTTCCTACTTTGGACCAAAATTTATTGTCTCTAACTAACTAGGTTGGGGACATTGAAGCCAAGACCACTCATTGCCTCCCCCATTTTGAATTCAGCCAATCTTCTAATGCGAACATCTGAATTAGCTTGTTTTGATGTTGCAAAAGGCTATTCTTGGCAATGAAGTTAGTGGCAAATTTTGTCGAGGCCCGGACGCACCAAAGATCTTTCATTTGTGAATTTCTTCATCAATGCTACCTACCACAAGTGATCATAAATAAATCTCATGATACTTCTACAAGTCTTGACTGTGCTTGCCACATTTCTCTGCTTTCTGATTTACTCCAACAGTATGTCTATACAATGAGCAGCACATGGGGTCTAAAACAAGTGCTTTCTCTTTTCCATTAACAGGCGCTCGGCTACATTGAAATTGACACCATTATCAGTAGCAGCCTGTACAACATTGTCTTCACCAACACTTTCAACAACTTTATCCACAAGGCAAAAAATATGTTGCTGTCTGTTTCTCTTTTAAAGCATTGATAGACTTAGCAAAGACGGTCCTAGCGGCAGTGTATATCAAAAAATTTATTAATTGTGTTTGGGTGCTGCTCATTCATCCATCACACATAATGGTGTTTCCCGTCTCCTCCCACATATTCTTAAAAATAGCCACCCAATCCTTTATTTCTCGATACTCAATTTCAAAATACTTAGTGCCTACTCGTAGACGGAGGCCGTTCTTATATCAGGACCAGTGGTGGCTGCAACATCTAGTATGGTTTGGAAGTAAGGAGAATCCACTGCTTGAGGGGGTATGTTATGAATTAGCCACTTTATTGCAGCGATGACTAATTTATTTTTGGCACTTGTATAAGCCCTCTTGTATAAGCCATCTCCTCTGTCTGTGTGAGAGAATCCACTTGACTAGGTATTGTATTAGGATTCATGCTGCTTTATGTGATTCACGGGTCCCATAATTGGCACAGCCCGGATCCGCGATCGGATAATAGACCAATCTCCCGAAGGATTGATCGAATTCAAGATGGATTTCTGCCACTAGGGCACAAGCATAACCATGAAACCATCTATAAAACTCACGAGGAACTCAGAAAATCCTCTTTTTGATTGAAATTAAGCATTCTAAATACAATGAGGCCTAACATCCTTATATAGAGGAGTTGGCTTAATCCCTAAATAACAATACTTTCTAATATTTGAACAATGCCTAAAATAAAATAGGAAACTCACTAATAATAATCATAAACAAACCAAACTACTAAATAATACTTTCTAACTAAATAGATGTCCCGTTGGGCCTATGGAATGGACCCAATGGGTTGGCCGACTTATTGTCTGGCCTGCATCAATAATTCTAACAACTAAAAGACTCACATTAAAAGAAAAGGCTTTATCAAAACAAATAGTGGTCCATGGTTCAAAATAGCGGCTCCTACATTGCGTAGTGGCCACATTATGGGCCGTAGCTGTTGAGGCTGCTACGCTAGTTTGAAAATAGCGGCGCTATGGTCTAAAACCTATTTGAACCAAGTAGTTTAAATTTAGAGAATTTTACCTGACAAAGCACCTTAGAGGTCCACTAACCAAAAGAGGTACCCATAGTTTTGATGCAGAACTGGTATTCCCGCCAGAATATTCAAAATTTTTTGCCTTTTTTCAACAAGCGACGACATCGTTGCTTAATATTGAGAGTTAGTGTCGACGTTGCCGCTAATTCGTCAAATCTGCCTCTTCTCCAACCTTTATCATCTGCGATTGCTGGTTTTCTGTACCAAAATAAACCAGAACTCTATGTTACTGTTTTTTATACATAGATATATGAGTGTGGGTCACAAATATTGAAGAGCAAGGGAGAGGCTCAAGAGGCAGCTAAGAAAGAGTTCGTCGACTGCTTGAAACCATTGGAAGGAGAGCTCGGAGACAAGCCATTTTACAGTGACAAGAGCTTGGTGGATGTGGTGCTTATTCCATTCGCCTGCTGGTTCTACACATATGAGATTGATGGCAATTTCAACATAGAGAATGAGTGCCCTAAGCTAATTGCTTGGGTGAAGAGATGCATGGAGAAGGAGAGTGTCTCCATGGTCCTTCCAGACTTTGCAAGGTCTATGACTTTGTTGGCGTTTTGAAGAAGTATGGAGTAGAGTTCTGGTAAATGCGGTTTATGGGGGAAAACGATGGGAGGAAGAAGGGGAAAATGGGGTTTCAAGCGATTTGTATGGGTTTGAATGCGACGACGTCATCACATGTTTAAATCTTTAATAAAAAAAAACCAGAAGTGGTCATAGGGAACCACTTCCGTGCCATATTGACTAGTGGCGTGTTTTTCTGTTAGTGGCCATCTAGGGTCAATTTTTTGGTAGTTTTCTCTGAAATTTAAAATACTGTTTTTCATATTTCTTCTCCTTGATAGCCCTTCCTAAAATTCTCGACCCTTATATGGTTCCAAATCACTAAAAAAAACGTAAGATTGTTGCTATACAAGATTTGAATTTTTTTACTAAAAAAATCTCACACCGCTATGCCGCTATGTATCCCAGTACCACTACGTATCGCCCGCTACATTGCATTTTGGCCGTTGGCCGCTACACCCATCGCAACCACTACAACATACTTTTTAATATGTATAGGTTTTGAATCGGCCCTGATTTTGGTGCAGGTCCAATCAGGTCGTTGGAGTCAGGCCTAGGTCCAAGTAAATATAGTTAATCAGGTTTGCATCTAGGTCCACCATGGACCCTTACCGAACCCTACGCGTTTCAATCCCTAGTTGAACTAATTTTTGGCCAGTTCTGTAAATTATCACTGCCCTTCTGAGAAAGGTGCTGGATTAAGGCTCGTTTGATCATTCTTGTGCGGTGAAGATTTATATTTTGAGAGTGGGTTGTGCTGAGACCTGAGAGTGGGCCGTGCATAACTACTTTAGAAACATTATGTTGAATTGAGTAGAATTAACAGAATCGTGTTTGACAACATTCTTGCATTTAAATATATTGTAAAATCTTCATTCAGCTGGTGTGTATATTCTGGCAGGTGTGTAAAACCTTCTAAATGCTGTGTATATTCCGGCAGGTGGGGAGGATAAAAGGCAGTGGATTGCCTCAAAAGATGGATCTTTCCCAGTCTCGTTCTTTTTGGCCTTATCTAAAAGAATAAAAAAAAGGAATGTGGGGAACAGGATATAGAAGATCAAAGCTCCTCCAAGAGTAGACACTTTTGGGTGGCTGGTTCTCTTGAAAAGAATTTTAACCATGAATAATTTGTGGAGGAGAGGGAGGATTGTGGTAAATGGCTGCCCAATGTGTTTAAGAGACGAGGAATCAGTGGACCATCTCATGTTGAATTGCAGGATTGGACAGAAGATTTGGAATTCGGTGATAAAAAGGTTTGATTGCTGCCCGGTTTTTCTGAAGAAATCCTTGATCTTTTCCAGGGATAGAGGGATCGGACAGGTGTTCCAAAAAGCAAGGAGTTATGGAGACTGTCTTTTCTTACAATCATTTGGATAATTTGGAAGGATAGGAATTCAAGATGTTTAATGGAGCTGTTTCTAGTGTTAACTATTTGGTAGAAAAAGTTAAGCTTACAATTGCTTTTTGGGTGTTGGATAGACCCTCTACATTGGAAGCAGTTGGCCTTTTCCTTTGCAGAGCCTATGTAGATCTTTCTTTCCTTGGGTCTTCTTCTCTGTGGTTAGGGTTCTCTGCTCTTTTTGTTTTTTTGGCCTTTGTCCTACTTTTGGTGCTTAAGCATGCCAGTATAGCCCTGTTGTACTGCTTGTTTTGTTCTTATTGAAAGTTATAATTCAACAAAAAAAAAAAAAAAAAAAAAAAAAAGAATCTTCATTCAGCTATGTTATATTTTGAAGTTAAAAAAGAAGAGAAATACATAGAATCATGTAATATATAAATTTGGCAGTAAGGTTGGTTGGCCATACTATGTGTCCTATGTTTAACTGGAATCACTAGAATACACAGAAAATAGTTTCAGTTTTGCATAAGAAACAGAGGGAGTAAAACATAAGTGTGATACTCAAGGCATGCTCATATTCACTAAATCTTGACTGTCAAAATCACATGTCTGGCTATTTTTTTTTTTAAATTGATAATACAGAGCTACACTATTAGCTTCCTTTCCTGAAAGATGAAAGCAAACAAAAAGTGAGGACTCAATTGCCATAACTTCATTGAAGGCAAATTCTTTTCTCTAGCGTTCTGTATTATGAACTTGTGTGATTTGATATGCTTACCCTTTTTTTTTTTTTTTTTTCCCTTAATCGAATATGGTTTATTTTGTCTGTCTTTGTTTTTCTTTTTCATCAACTAACAGAATCTTTCACATTGCTAGCCATAGAGGATGTCTTAATGGATGCTGCATTAGTTTTGGGAGGCGATTCAACTCTGAGGCTTCTTTTCATGAAACTAGTACAGGTGAATCACATGTTTCTTAATGATGAAAGTATTTTTTTTTTTTTAAATTAAGATTTTGAGATTTACATATGATATCTTACACTAATGTGCTTATATAAGATTATTATTATTATTATTATTATTATTATTATTATTATTATATATGGACCTGTGCTTGGACCTTTTATGGCTGTATCTCCTTTATGGAGAAGGGTATTTGTTTCTGGTGCACCAAGGCGCTGTCAGCATTTGAGATAAGAATTTTAGGTAAAGTCTTGTTGGTGACTGATGCAATATTAAAGGGGGTAAATCGTATTTGATGTTAAACAGATCTTTCCGGACCAAACACAGCTTGTTCCGGTTTGAATCAAACTGTTTGTCTCAAAACGAAAGTGACCACGTCCAACTTCAGCACCAGTATGATTTGGTTGCTAAATTGATTTAGTTTGAACAGTGTTCAGCACTACCCACAAGAAAGTGGAAATATGGCTGTATTAACAGCACCAGTTCCCAATTATCTTAGCCAGGGTGGTTTATTAATTGTTTAATGGTAGTCAATCGATTCAAACCCCCAAAGTGTGCGTCAAAGATGCAGCACTGCCTGCAATACAATTTAAAACTCACCTATACCAAAAAGCTACTTCTAGAGGCTGCCATACACAGAAAATGGTTACAGCTGCCTCTAAAGAGAGTAGCTCATCTGCTCTTAAAGCTTCATCGTACCAAGAGGAGCTTTTTAGGTCCTAACAACATTAATTAGTCTCCACGCTGGCTTCCTAAACAAATTATACTGACCAGTTGTGCATCTGAACTCCGACAAGCATGCAACAGATCATCTATCTTTTCATATCAAAGGTCCATACCAAGGGTGCAGATTGTAGACTTCACTCCTAAAGAAACGTGCACGATCAAGCCTTCTTGCAAACAAGGGAGTGGTTGCGGTTGCTTGAAACTGAACAATTCATTATCCTTATATGAGGTTCAATCCCTTTCAAATCCAAGGGAGGATCAAACAAATGAAACAAAATTTTCAGATCAGGCCCAGTACAGTAGATCGCACTTAGAAGAAGGGTGTTAGGTTCTCTAATTTTGCATAAAGTCAGAGTCCTGAATAGAACTTTATCTTACTGCAAAAGCCAAAAGGAAAAAAACTCATGAGAGAGAAATTTTATCATAACTTTATCGTGTGGTGAATTGGTTTCATGCTAATAATTAAGGAGAGGATAGGATTCTTAAGGCAACATGTGGGTTACAAGTTAGGAGGGGATTGCAAATGGTCCTAATCAAGAAGGGGGCCGGGTGGAGGTTCTGTTTTTGTTTTCTATGGTTTTTTTTTTTTTTTGGGAGGGTTGTGGTGGGGGTGGGGGTGGGGGTGGTAGATGTATGTGTGGGTTTGGATTAATTGTAGGTGGGCCTAATTAGAAGTGCCTTAGAATAATGAAATCCCTCTTGAAAATTCTCCGATATATCACCATTATTTTTCTATGGACATCTGTAGCAATACTTGTGGGCCCCATCTGTATGTGCACCACAATTAGTGGAGGTAAGAAGATGACGTGGTCTTGTCATGGATTATTATTCAGAAAAGGGGAAAAACTATTTGATCAGATTACCCTTACCCTTGATTTTACGGCCATAAAGTTCAACAGTTGATGTACTATGCAAGTTTTTGAGATTCCCAACATTGATTATGGGTTGGATGAGTGTCAAATCTTGTTGGGTGCCAATGTATCTAGGTTGGATTGATAATAGGTGGGCCCAAGCAGGCCTTTGAAGGACATCTACTGATCTATATATAAAGTTATATTTGGATGTTCAGGTGAAACTATCCCTATTTATTCTGCACGGTAGGGCCCATGTAGCACAAATTTAAACATTTCACTCATCTACCTAGAGAATTGTGAATTCATTTTCTTTTGGACGAAATTCCCAATATTTTTCGTTTTGGCCATCAAAGCGAAATGAAAACACCCCTCAAAAATTTCATCCAATTTTCCGGTCCATTTCGGTCCTCAACTGAAATGAAATAATATAAATTATTTTAAAAAGTAAATATTTATTTATATTTTTTAAAGATATATATATATATATATATATAGATATATTTTATATTCCCCCCACCCCCTCCTCCCTTCCCAAATAAAAAAACCCCACCCAATCACCCCCAAAACCCAATCCCCTATCAATCCGTCATCATCATGAACTACTCACACCCCAATCTGATGCAGATCCAACCATTAATTACAGTTGGATTATAAACATAAAAGTAAATCCACACTTAAAGATACCATAAAGTTTGAGGAGGGTTTAAAATCAAGTGTTGTAACATAGAGGGGATTCTTGCACGATCTTATCTCTCTCTCTCTCTCTCTCTCTCACACATATATTTTATATATATAGTTATGTATGCATGTATTATGTATACACCTGTGTGTGTGTGTACACACATCTGTGTGTATGTATATGCTTAAACTACAACAAAAAGAGGGCTTTACTATGCACAAATGAGATCATGTGTCATCGATCCAAACCCCTACAAACTTCTACAGTCCTATGTATTGGCAATAATCCAGAGGGCCTGTTTGGATGTTTACAAAATAAAATATTTACAAATTTAAATATTGCAAGAATAAGATAGTATAGAATAGAATAATGTAATATTATAATATTACAATATTTTTGCTATTTGGCGATTTTTGAAGAATTTTACTGATTTTAAATTGAGTTGTTTGGAAGGTGCTATGATTAAAGTAAATTACATTATTAGAATAATTTTTTATTAAATGTTTTAATTTATATGTAATTTATTAGATCTGGATAAAAAAGTAGTGTGGTAAAGTAAAGTTCAACTGCCATATTTTTACCTTAAGTTACCTTTCTTTTATCATATAAAACCATAGTAAAGTATAGTAAAATAAAGTTAATACAAAAAACAACTACTTTACAACTCTCTCTCCCACTTTGCTTTACCACATACTTTACCTCACCTTTACTATGATATGACATCAATCTTTATTTTATTTTACCACACCTGTAAATAAGTCACTTTTTATTTACCATATAAAACTATGATAAAATGTGATAAAGTAAAATCAAATAAAAAGAAACTACTTTACCATTCCTTCCCACTTTACTTTACCAAATATTTTACCCTACCTTTTCTTTACCCCAACTTTACTGTGCCGTGACATTTACTTTTAGTTTACTTTACCATATATGTAAACAAACACATCATTATGGATTTGGTAAACTAAAGTCTTTACTTTACCACTTTCTAATTGTCATTTTGAAATATTCTTATCTTGTAGAATGTTTTCTAAAGTGGGGAGCTGTAGGAGAAAATATTAAGCTTGTTGGAAGAAAATAATCTTTTTTTAAAATTTTTCTTGGGTTACCAAATGCACAAGATTCTCTTCTTTAGAAATGAAAGATTATATTCTATAAAATATTATTCTCTTGTGCATCCAAACAAGCCCTAAGTTGACACTTATCCGATTGATATCCACTCTTGGATTAAACCAAATAGGAAAAAAGATTGCAATTATAAACCAAGACGTCCTAACTTGAAAGGGTTACGATTATCTGATCGTGGTGATGCTAGCAACCCCTTAATTCATAGCCAACCCTTCCCATCCCCCTATCCAGTGATTGGCTTACATCCCAATGTGCCCCACAAAATGGTTGCAATTTCAAAGAGTAAACGCCAGGTGACCGCACGATGGTTAATCCATGCTCCAGATGGGTTCTGGGATTGACGCACGTGGAGCTGTAAAGGTTTCAGTCTGTCTTTAATGATTACATTATCTTCTATGTTTACTAGAAAGACCCAGTTTCTTTATATATGTATATATATGTATACATTTAGATATAAATGTATATCAATATGAGCAAGGCTCTCCTAAGCTCAAGCTTAGGATAAGATAAGCTCAAGTGTGTGGTGGGGCCCACCTGGAGACCCACATGGGGATGGGGGTGGGGGGGATTTCAAGGACTCCCTGAGATCTTCCTCTTCGCAAAAAATCAGCCCCAACTATGATTTCTATTTCTCCATATGGGCCCAAAAGTTTAATGGTCAATAGTCTATTCGGATCGATACATAGTCGATCCAACGGTCTAGTAAATTCGGATCTAACCGAAAGTTGGTGGACATCTGCAATTTAGAGGGGTTATGTGTTTGGTCCATTTGGATGGACCAAAGGTGGGCCCCACAAGCATGAGCTTACGAGATTTTATCCTAAGCTTGAGCTTAGGTGAGCCTTGCTCATATATATATATATTTGTATACATTTATATATATGTATACATTTATACATATATATATACACGTTTGTTTGTATGTATATATGTATATATAAAATGAGCTTTTTCTCTAGTGTGACGTGTTACAAATGGCTAATTGCTACCATGGTCATGGGTTATACTGGGAATTGTTAAAGCTACAGCTTGAATATCTCTGCAGGCTGTAGGCAACTGCAGAAACGATACAGTGTGTGAATGGCGCCACGCAGAGGCTGCTCTTTTTTGTATTTGGGCTATAGCGAAATCTGTTTCTGTTGCTGAAGCTGAAGTCCTGCCCCAGGTATGAGCGACCAATCATGATTTCCTTAAAATTGTCTGCCATTTTCTCGGTACCAGCTTGCCAAAGAGGGATATGGCAGTATGCTTTTGCGTTAGGACACATATATTTATAAATATTGGGGGGGCGGGGGGTGGGGTTTTTTTTTGGGTGGGGTGGCGGGGTGGTGGGGTTATTGTTGGGTTGGGGGTGGAGTGAGATTGTTGTAATTATTTATTTTGTCCCTAAGTTCTAGAACAACTGTTGTGTGTCTTTTCTTTCTTTCTCTAATACAATACAGTGTCTGAGATTGGCATTATCTGAGCCTCATCTCATGTTCAGGTTATGGCATTGCTTCCGAAACTACCTAATCAACCTCAGCTGCTTCAGACAGGTGATATTTTCAGTGCAATCTAGGCCATGTCATCAAGTCTTGGTTTTGTACTTGTGTAAATTTTTTTTCATTGATCTGGGCCACATATCTGCTGGGCCTCATCTAGGAAATGCCACACCAAAAACTGGATGATTCTCTTTCCATTTGCCTATCCCTTTTGAATGTAGAGGGTGGCTGATTTTTTCCCTAACTGGTTACCTACATGGCATCAATTTGAAAGTTTAAGCTATTCTATCTGAAATTCTGTTGGCGTGGTGATTCCAAGGTGGGAGCCGAGGGATCGGCTGTTTGGTAACAGAACCTTATCTATTGAACGAGAGGGAAATAATGCATTGAAATTCAGTGCCCATCATTTTGAGAGGATATCTTTTTCTATAATCCATGCATAGAGTGATTACAGCTATGTTTCCCTTGATTAGGGATATTACGATCAATTGCAACAAAGATTTAATCTTTATCTTTCTAGATTGCCTGTACGGTATGGTACAGTATTTTACATTTAAATGTGTCCCCCAAATATTTGTATAGAGTGGTGGTCCAAAGGACTCTTCAATATATTTAGTAATCCCCGGCCCAACCACAAAAATTATGTTCGGGAATGAACGTGCATCAATTCGTGTGTGGAGAATTGATAATGATCACATGTGCGTGCTTTGGTGAAGATGTCAACATTTTTGGAGATTAGAGGGAATATGTGGGCGAGTAATAATGTCTTGATCATAGGCATCACCAATAAAATGACAATCCACTTTGATATGTTTGGTATACTCATGGAAAACTGGATTGGCTCCAATCTGTATGCCACTTGCATTACCCACATGAACAAGTAGTTTGATGTTGAGTGAAGCCCAGTTCAGTGAGCAATCCTCAAAACCCAAATGATTTTCCTAACAGGATGAAAACATGGGACATTAGTCAGCTTCTGCAGAGGACTTGGAAACTACTTGCTTTTTGCATTTCCATGAAATTAATTAGTCAACAAGATACATGTTCAATCCAGTGTCAGAACTGTGTTTGCCAGGAGATCCTGCCCAATCAGCAATGGAATATGTAGTGAGGCGAAGATATTTCCAACAGGAAAAAACTAACCCACAGCTGGAAGTGCCAAGTAGATATTGGATAATCCTTTACACAGTGATCATGTGAAGATGATTGAGTTTGGCATGTACTGATTTATGATTTGAACCACAGGAGAGAATGTCTGCCCTTGTAATGGTCAGATAGATAAGATTACCAATTAGTTTCAAGTATAGAGTTGGACCCATGGATAAAAATAGCGGTAGCGGTGGGCGTAGCGGCCTGCCGCCAAACTGCTACGAAGCGGGCGCTACGTAGTGGTGCGCATTGAAAAAATCGCCAAAAAAATCTGAAAAAATTCCAGAAAATTGTAAAATGAAAGAAAATGTGTTTCTTTTGCAAAAGTAAGTAAGAAAAGGGAGTGTAGCGGTGCCCTCAATATATGAGGTCCTGTATTGCTGTACAAATAGAAAATAATAGTAATAATTAGTTTTTTACATGTATTCATGTTTCTTAGTCATGCTAACTTAGAAAAGTAATGAAAAGCTCATGAAAAAAAAACTAGAACATGAAATAAAGGCATAAGACTTAAGAGTTTGGTCCTAGGGAGTAGGGAATTAGGGATTCAATAGCAAACAGTGTCCAATGAAGTTTAGTGAACATTGAACAATCAACACTTCAAGCCTCAAGGTTCAAATTCAATCAAGTGATCAACAACAATTTAGAAATGACACAAAGAGTAGAGAGTTGGTGAAGGAATACCTTATACTAACCTTAGTCACCACCAAAAGGAATGTCTACCAGGATCTATGGCAGCATGGTTATCCTCATCCTCACTAGTGTTATCATTTAATTCATTTTTATTGGCACCATATTGAATTTGATATTGATGAGCATTGGGATCCAGCAATCCAAAGAAGGCAGCCACATCATAGGAACTTGGAGGAGGTGGAGGTGGATATCTATATTGCATTTGACCATAGTCACCATATGAATAGGACCCTGAAGTTGAAGACTGTGCTTCTCCTTGTTGCACTTGACCATATGGAAAATATTGTGAGGGTCCTTGTCCACAATGCCAGGAGTCTGCATGCGGTTCACTATAACTAGGGGTCCACGATGCAGCTTGTTCTCCTCCAACATTTCCACCCATATTTTCTTGCTCATTACGGTTTCCAGGTGGTGAGTCTCTTCGGCGCCATTGATAACCACGGTTTGGATCAAATCTTCCAGTTTCAGGTAACTCTTGTACTTCCTATACAGGAACAACATCGTCCATCATGTTGATAATATTCATAAGTACCACCTGTCCCACTATCTCCTCCATCTCCCCCATCTCCTCCACCATGGTTAATCAAAGAGACGATGGTGGAACTAGCTTTCTCAGAAGATTGAATATGAGCAAGTTCTTTCCCACGCCTCCTATGTACACCTGTACTGCCACTGTACCTTCTCCTTGAGGCGGTTGACCTTCTGCAGGTGTCTCACCCATTTTCTCATCTATCAATACTTGAACTATTTCCTAAGACCCTGGATTTGAATCTAGCAGTGGATCCTCTATCTCGACTAGCCATGGGAGTAAGGGATCGTCTTCTCTGAATATGTGATCCAAATTAATAGGACAATAAGCAGGATCATCCATTGCCCTTCTCTCCCTAGTTATGTTTCTCAACTTCAGATTGTAATTACAGTACACAAGGTTGTTGAGTTTGTGCATGGTAAGCCGATTCTTGGCCTTCGTGTGGATCAAGGAGAAAGTGCTCCGATTTCTTGCACAGTTGGAAGATACTGTAGTCTGACAAAGGATGTGAACAACCGCTCTCCTTAGATGTGGAGCACTCTTTCCATAATTTATCCACCAATCAGCTGAAATGCAAAATAAATAAAAAAAATTAGATATTCGTAATCCTCAAGTTCTTCTAATCAATTAAAATAAATAGATTAAGACTATTGGGTGGGGTCTTTTGTTCATAGTCATACTAGGTGGTATCCTTCCACTTGATCATTGCACAAGAGGGTCAGCAAAGGTTCCTCTCCTTTGTGTATATATAGATATCCGCAATGTAAAAATTCGAAATAAGTCAGTAAACCCCTGCATGTGTATGGCAATTGGCACTTGGCAGCATAATTAAATTCTCTTAAGTAACCATTAACTCACCTATTGTATGGCATCAATTTGATCATCTGGATTTTAGAATCTCTTCAATACATCCCGTAATCCTACCCGCAAGTCCGTATCTACTGCTTCGGTGTTTAGTTCGGCATTGCGGTAATAGAATTCGGGATTCAAAAAATAACCTACATTGAAAATAAGTAGAATATACCATGAGCAAACAAGATAATAAATACATGAGTTAGGAAAACATAAAAGTATCAAATACATGTATTAATTACCGGCAGCATGCAATGGATGGTGCAACTGATCGTTCCAACGGGCATCAATAATGTTTATATATGCTTCGTGATATCTAACATTTTCCATAATGGATTGCTTTGCCCAATCCATTGCTTCATATATAAAGCCCATTGTTGGCTTATGATCACCATCTACAAGTCACAACACTTTAATATCTTCCCCACTTTCTTCCAAAATTTATTGTCTCTTATCAAGTTTGGAACTTTAAACTCCGGACCACTGGTTGCATTGCCCCATTTCGAATGAAGCCATTTTTCTGATGCAAACATTTGAATCAGCTCCATTCTAAACCTTACGAGGCTTTCCATAGCCAGAAAATGGGTTGCAAGCCTAGTTGATTCTGGACGTAGCAAGGCATGGTTATTTGTGTATCTTTTCATCAAGCTTAACACCCATGAATTATCATATATAAATCTTGTAATTCCTATACATGCCTTGATCAATGAAGCCACTTTTTTCTTCCTTCCAATCTCTTCCAAGATGAAATCTACGCAGTGTGCTGCATATGGGGGCCAGAATAAATGGGTCCTCTTCTCCATTAACTTCCTACTTGCTGCCTTAGAATTTGCACCATTATCCATAACGACCTATACAATATGCTTTTCTCCAACACTTTCTACAACTTTATCCATAAGACTGAATATATATGTGGTTGTCCGTCTATGTTAAGTTGCATACGGTCCCAGCGACTAAATACACCAAAAAATTTATTAATTGTGTTTGTGTGCCGCTGGTCCACCCGTCACACGTGATGGTAACACCATTTGCTGCCACATGGGTTTAAACTTTTCCACCCAAGCCTTTATTTCTCTGTATTCTTCTTCTAGATATTTGGTGCTCACATCATATACGGAGGGCGACTATATACCCCACCCAGCTTCAGCGACAACATCAAGAATTGTCTGAAAATAAGGTGAATCTATTGCTGTAGGGGGTTTGTTCTTATGAATTAGCCATTTCGCAGTAGCTTTGGCTAATCTATCTCTTGCATTCTTCAAAGCCCCTTTGAGAACATTTGAAATCTTTGGCTATTTAGCTCCCTTCGATCTATGTGCTAGATGATCAACTGGGGGAGGAGCTGTTCTTCTAGTAGAAAGTATCTCTACATCATAATCCCGTTGACGGGTGCTAAATTCTCTACATCATAATCCCGTTGACGGGTGCTAAATGCTCTACGCATTGCCCCTGCAATGCCCTTGCCCTTACTTGGCACACTAGATGACCCTCCTACTTCATAGTGGGAGGATTGTCCACTAGATGTGCGTTGACAACGCTCTTGTTCTTCTTGGTGCGTCATGAATGACTCGGCGTGCAGTTGTCATTTGATCATCCTCCTCATCATCAAAATCCCCAAATACATCATAACGGGTAGCATCAGCATCTTGCTGCCTCTTTTCTTTTATTTCAACTTTTCTGGCTTTATTTTGATTCAACAAAGCTTTCATTTGTTCCCTCACTTTCCTCGAAACTTCAGTACAACTTGCAACATTGCCAGCAACATGGGCCAAGTGTTGCTTGAATCTTGTAATGCCCCCATTAGTCACTTTCCCACAGAAGTTACATTTGATTTTCAACCGGTTATTCTCAACCGCCTGACCAAAACTCCATGCAGGATCAATTTCACGCGGCATTTTCACTTGTCAGTTGCCACACACAATGACACAAATAGAATACTGAATACCTATAAAATATGAAAAATTAGTATGTTAAAATTGTTAAAAACACAAAACTACGTGGGAGGAAACATACGTGTAGCATTTGAGAGTTATTCTCAATACATTTGATTGGTATTGCATAAGTTAAAATATTTTTTATTCAAAAAATAAAAAATTCAGAAAATAAAGAACCAAAAAAACTAAAAAAAAAAAGCACAAAAATGTGTTGGATTGATCTAAGGGAAACATACTTCAATACTTTGTGAGCCATTTTCAATACATTTGATTGGTTTCCAATTATTAAAATTATTTTTTTTTTCAAAAAATTAAAAAATCCGAAAATCATAAAACAAAATAATTCAAAATAATATGAAAATATGTTGGATTGGTCTATGGGAAACATAGATCTAAAATTTATGAGTCATTTTCAATACATTTGATTGGTATTCCATTATTAAAAATATTTTTTTCTTTCAAAAAATAAATAATCCGAAAAGAAATAAACAAATAAATAGCATATTTTTTGGATTGATCTATGGAAAAGATAGAGCTATCATTTAGAATGCATTTCCAAGTGGTTTCGTGGGTTGTCAATGAGTAATCACATTTAAAAAAAATAAATAAATCTGGAAATAAAAAAAAATAAAAAAAAATCAAGAAACATTCAAAATTGTGATGGATTGATCTATTGGAAACATAGATCTGTCATTTCGAATGCATTTCCAAGTGATTTCACGGTTTCCCATGAGTAATCACATTTTTTTTTCAAAAAATTAAAAAAAATATTCGAAAATAAAAAATAACATAAATAAAATAAAAATAAAAATATGTGTGCATGATCAAAGGGAAACGTAGATCTCATCATATTACAGGACAAGGAAGCATTTTATAGTACTTAGACTTAGAAAGAGATGAATAGATGATCTCAAAAGTGAATACTAGAAAAAATCCAAAAGAAAAAACATACCTAGAATCTTGATTAAGATGGAATAGAAGTATGGATCTTGTTGTTGTGTTTGATTCCTTTGAATTTGATGTAACTTGTAGTTGTAGTAAAATCTTGAAAATGAGTTGAAACTATGCACCTAGGAGGCTTGGGAGGCTTTTGCAGCAATAAAAGATAAGTCACAGAGGATAGAAAGTGAAAAGGAAGCAACTAGGGCCGGCTGGTGTTTTTTTTAAGCCCCCACTGCTATGTAGCGGGCGCCACGAAATGTGGCGGCCCGTAGCGGCTACGGTTGCAATACCCGATAAAAGCAATGTATCGTGGCGGCCACTTCCGCCACGGCCGATACCGATATTTTCATCCTTGGTTGGACCTGAAAGGAGCTTGCCATCATTTTGTTGATATTTAACATTTACCTTTGATGGGGGTGTCCTTGGAGCTGAATCTTACAATCTAGCTAATAATGATTTATAAAAAAACTTTTATGTGTGGAATGAACTTCAGGACCCCAAAAATGGGTGAGGGGGTTCAAGATCCTTCTTGTGAAAGGAGGTATAAAGAGAGTGTTGCAACTGATGAATATTGCCGCATTAGTGCTGGTAATAATTATGTCATCGACATAGACAAAAGTATAGCGATGCCCAAGGAAGATCGATGAAGAAACATAGGTGGATCATAATCACTTTGATTGACATTTAAGAAGGGTTTGACAAAAATTCTCAGACCATGTCTGAGGGTCTTGTTTCAATCCATACAGAGATCAGTGCAAGTGACAGACATCATTTGTTACCATACTACATACCCATGGAGAAAGATGCTTGTGCAACTCTTTTACATCACGATGTAAGACATCTTTTTTTTTTTTTTATTTGAAAAAGGACATGACTAAGAAGCTGCAATTGCTAAAAGGGTATGGACACTGGTCGTTTTGCCCATAGGTGCAGACATTTCTTAATAATCAATCCTTCATTCTTGTTTGTGCCCAAGAGCCACCAGTCAAGCTTTGTACCAATCCAAGGATCCATTGGGTTTGAGCATAGAATAAATCCATTTCACATTTGATGGATTTTGTATGGGATGGACAATGGACATTATGAAGCTCAGTAGGGGGTATGATAAATGGCACCCCGAAGGGATTCTTTCCTGCTGAAAGGGGGCAGAGACAAGGAGAATCCTCTTTCACCTTTCCTATTTCTTATTGTAGGAGAGGCGCTTAGTAGAATGATGAACGCGGCAGTGGACGTGGGCCTATTCGCGGGTTTCAGTGTGGCCAAAAATACACCTGCAATCAGCCACCTACAATTTGCTGACGACACACTCATCTTCTGTGGGAATGACGAAGACCAGATTAGAAATGTTGAAGCCAACCTCCTTTGTTTCGAAGCAGTGACAGGTCTTAAAATCAACTTCTCCAAGAGCTAGCTGAAAGGTAAGGATGGACAAATCTTTGCTCCACAAATTTGCAAGGATTATGGGGTGTAAAGTGGGCGAGCTGCCAGTCACGTATTTGGGGCTGCCTTTGTGTGTGAAGTCAGCCACCAAATCGTTGTGGAACCCGGTGGTGGAACGGGTTGAGAAAAGATTGTCTTCATGGAAAGCCAATTACCTGTCCATTAGAGGAAGGGTCACCCTTATTAAGTCAGTCCTGTCTACCTTGCCAGTTTATTACTTCTCCCTCTTCAAATGTCTAGCCTCAGTTATTAAAAGAATTGAAAAGTTGCAACAAGATTTCTTATGGTATGGTAATAGCCAGCAGAAGAAGTATCACTTGGTGCATTGGAAAACCATTTGCGGATCTAAGGGAGGGTGGTTTGGGAATCTGATCTCTCAAACAGACGAATCTTGCTCTTCTGGGCAAGTGGCTTTGGAGAATAAAAGAAGGGTAAGACGGCCTATGGAGAACATTAAATATCATATTGGTTGTGGGGAGATGACTCTTTTTTGGAAAGACCGTTGGGCTAGAGATAAGGCTCTAGTTGTCCAGTTTCTAGCCTTCTTCAATTGCGGTGTGGACAAGGACGCTAATGTCAAATCCTATATTTCAAGAGTTGGGGATCAGGTGGTTTGGAACAACCCCATATTAAGGAGGAATTTAAAGGATCATGAGGAACATCAACTCCTTGCTCTCCTCAATATTCTGGATGGTGTGCATATCATGGACGGAGGGGAGGAAGACGGGCTTTTCTCAGTCTCCTATTTTTTCTCAGCTATTCCTAACAGTCCAATGGAGAGGAATGTGGTGTGCAACATATGGAAGCTTAAGGCCCCTCCAAGGGTCGTGTTTGGATGGTTGGCTCTGCGGAAAAGAATCCTAATTTTGGATAAACTAAGTAGGGGGAAAATAGTGGTCAACAGCTGCCCCATGTGCTTAAGAGAGGAGGAATCGGTGGACCACCTGATGGTGAACTGCAAATTTGCTCAGCATATTTGGTGCTTGGTGGTAAAGTGGTTTGATTGTTGTTGGGTGTTTCCAAAATCCCTCCCTGAGCTCTTCCTGGCGTGCAAAGCCCTTTCTGGGGCTCCAAGAGGAAAAGAATTGTGGAGACCGTCCTTTCTTGCAATCATGTGGACAATCTGGAAGGAAAGGAACTCGCAATGCTTTGAAGGGGTTGTTACAAGTGACAAAAGCTTAGCAGAGAAAAGTAAGTTCCTAGTTGCTTCTTGGGTGTCTATTAATCCGTCTTTTAAAGAATACACTATAGAACATATAATGCTGCACTGGAATGAATTGGCTTTTCCTATGCAGGGCCAAATTAGTTTTGCAAGGGCCCTTTATTGTTTTTAGGTTTTTTTATCCTCTTAGCTTGTCAGTATTTCTCTCTTGTACTACTTGCTTTAGCTAATGAAAGTAACCATTCAAAAAAATAAAAAATAAAAAATGACAAGGGACATCATCCCAATTATGATTCTGCTGTAAAGCCTTAGGTTCCTCATGCATTGCCTGCCGGCAACAATATTTCACAGCCTGAGAGGAGTTAAGTATAGAAATGGAGGATTAAGTAATAAACAGGAAGGATTGTAGGAATCCATAGCGATTTGGAGGATGATATAGACGGGTGGGCCTGCTAAGGGTAGGACTTGGATCTTGCTATAGAGTTGGTACTTGATCAGAGTTCCTATCAGTGGTATGCTCATGATGATCTCTTCATGTGTTAAACAAATCTGGTTTTAAACTGTGTGATAGAAGAACTATAGTAAATTCATGAAGAAAAGACATGTGATTTATGAATAGTGACTTTCTGCAATTGAGAAAAAAAAATATTGGGTTCCAATGAAAGAGGTTATATTGAAATTATTAAAGACATGTATGAAGGAGTGGTGACGAGTGTGAAAATTACTTGTGGAGGGACAGGTGAGTTTCCTGTGACCATAGGTTTTCATCAAGGGTCGGCCATAAACCTTTATCTCTTTGCATTGATTATGGATGAGTTAACTGCTCATATTCAAGAAGAGTTATCTTGGTGTATGTTTTTTGCAGATGAATTAAGAGATGGTGTAATTGCAAAACTCGAGAGATGGCGGGGGGTTTTAGGATCCAAAAGCTTTAAAATAAGCCGTACAAAGACGGAATATATGAATTGTAACTTTAATGGACATATAAAAAGAGTTGAAACTACTTTGAGAATTGAAGACCATGAGATACCACAAAGAGATTCTTTCCATTACATTGGTTCTATAATTAGTAAGGATGGGGAGATTGACGAAGATGTCGAACATATGATAAAAGTGGGATGGTTGAAGTGGAGTCTTGCTTTTGGAGTGCTTTGTGATCGACGAATGCCAACGAGATTGAATGAGAATTTTTATAGGAGAATGATTAGTCTAGCTATGACCTATGGAGCAGAATGTTGGGCAATCAAGAAGCAACATATGCACAGAATGGATGTAGTAGAGATGAAAATGCTGAGGTGGAATGTGTGGTCAAACTAGGAAGGATAAAATTAGAAATGAGCACTTTCGAAAGCATTTAGGGGTAGCATCAATCGGGGGTAAAATTAGAGAAACCCTTTTGAGATGGTTTGTGCATGTTCAACGTAGGCCAAAGGCCAGCAATGGCGCTGGTAAGGAGTAGTTTGGCTATGAAGGTTGATGGCCCACCAAGGGGAAGGGGTAGGCCAAAGTGCATGTGGATGGTGGTAGTAAAAACAGATATGAAGAAGTGTAACTTATCTAAGGATTTGGCTCAAGATAGATCGGAATGGAGAATCAGAATTCGTGGAGCCGACTCCAACATAGTTTGTGGACAAGGGATGATGATGATGATTGGGTTGAATGAAAACAACATTGCAATAAATGTGAATACATTGTACTGAAGGGTCATAGCAAAGAGAACCTATTTTATAAGGTGCTTATCCAAGAAAAGCACATTTATATATATTGGTGGAAAGCTTGGTGTGCCCATGAATTTGTAAATGCACAAACGTAGCGTGCATCCAACAGTACGAAGATTATTATACCTCCTGTTTTCCCCATAAAGATGAAAGCAATGAGTTTGATGTTGCAATTTTGGGGAAGGACAGTGACCCGAAACTTGGAAGGAATTGATGACTCAGTGCGAACCACAACAAGAAGATGGTGATTTTTCCTTTCGGGCACCGATATTGTTGTGGAGTGTGAGGACATGTTCTTTGTGATATGATACTCTTGTTTTGTAGAAATTGCCAACGTGTAAGACATGTATTTTCCTTCTGAGTCATAATGAAGAACTTTGATGGTTTTGGAAAATTGATTCTACATGAAAGCCAAAAATCTTTTGAGTGCATAAGGATGTCTGGATTAGTGTTCAAAGAATAAATCCTTGTGAAGACGGATAAAATCATCAAATACATGTTGCTAAATGTTTGTATTATGAATGGGAAGTGGTGGGTGCAATGCCCCACACATGTATGAATCAAGTTAAGGCAAACGGTAGTGATTTTATCATGGGCTGGAAAAGGAAGCACTTTACTTAACCTATTTTACAACTGGAACAAGCAAAAGAAACATTATTCAGCAAAAAACGAGTCTTATTCAATAAAAAAAAAAAAAGGAGAGTTCAACATAATCAACATTTTCTTTTCATTAGAATGTTCTGAATGCTGATGCCACAACTGGCATACACTATTTACAAAATAAAGAAAATACAATATTGTTCCCAGGAGGAGTTGGCATGTGGAGTAGAAAGAGTCATCCACATTTACGGCCTATTTTGATTTTCTTCCCTGAGTCTTCATCCTGTATAATGCAACCAGAGCAAGAAATGGACTCCAATTTTGTCTACTAGTTGTCCAGCAGAAAGAGGATTTGTAGATAAACGAGGAGTACAAAAAACTTGATTTAAAGGGAAGGAGTGAGGAATATCACCAATGGCAAAAACAAGAAAATTTCTCCTGATGCAGTATGAACTTGCAAGTTTCCATCATAGTTTTTAATATCCGAGTGACAATCAGGAGAATAAATTCTATGAGTGGATGCTCTAGAATGAAATCATACAAATGATGAAGATTTAGATTTACCTGTGAGTCCAAGTGCTGAAAAGCATATTGAATAATCTGTTGAACAAGTTTAGAAGTGAGACCAGACGAGGTTGCGAAGGAATGAGTAGGCATAGAAGCAAAGGCAGTAGAGGAACTGGAGTTCGATGAGTCATCTTCCACTGCCTGATTTGCATGGCTGCTCCGATTCAGAGGACACTTCTTCCATTCAGATATTGTGCCCTAGTCCTTTATAATAGTAATAAAACTTCTTTTTTACACTAATTAGCAATGTGTCCAAATTCCTTGTAGCTGTAGCTCTGAACCTTACACATATCATGTGTCCGGGATTGGTCAGGGTTTTCTTTGGGTTGCATATGCAACATTAAAAGTGCTTGAGTGATCATCCTAATCTAAAGAGACTAAAGTCAAGATCGTTTGTTCTTCAAGTAACATTTTACCAAGTAAAGTTTTTAACTGATGCAGGCCAGATCCATGATCAGTCAGCCCGCCCATTGGGACCCAAGCCCATCTTTAAATTGTTCTTGTTAAAGATGGTTTCTATTTTAGTAGTAGATATTATATAGAGATTTTTATCAAGCTTGATTTTATTTTGGTTTAGCCCTTTATTTTCTTTAGAGTTTTATTTGATTAAAACTTTATTCTTATTTGGATTGTTTCCAATAATAGATTAGGGTATGAGTCTATATAAAGGATTGTAATCCCTCCTTTGGGACAAGTTGATTGATAATAAATTTTCTCTCCTAGATATTTCTCTTTTGGTGGTTTGTCTGTGGTGAGGCGAAGGGCCACTCTTCCCCTACCCGCATTGTGCCACTAACGATGGGTTGGAGCACAGTTTATCAGATTTGAGAAAATGGATTCACATTTGAGGTTTTTTATCAAGAATCGGTCCCATTGGCTGACTTCGTGAATCCTTTTATGGGCAGTAGGGATTCACACTGGACTGGCATATACCAGTTCGGTAAATTCTGTCCAAAAGTTTATGAAACTAGAATAATAGACCTTAATGGTTTGATTGCCTTGTGAATATTCAGTGATTTCATATTCTAGTTGAAACTTGAAATCATTGGGCTGAGTTCTCTTGATTGTAGATCGCTCCATATAGCCCTACATACCCTTAGCAGTTTTATACAGAGATGTAGATCAAGAACAATGGACAGTTCCACAGACCCTAGGATCCAACTTATGATCCGAGCATCATGAGTGCCCCATTGGGCATCTTTAGTACAATTTGTAGGTCTTGCCATCTTGATGTTGTCCCTTTATCATGGTAATTCTTTTCGTTTCAGAGACATTCAAAATTGGAATTCCGAAGTAATGTAATTTTTTTTCTCATTCAATTGAATCGAAAAAAGTTCAGATTTTTCCATAGTTGCATGTTAAATCCAAAGAATAACAGATTAGCTTAATTTCAGCAAGAGAAAATGACAGGAACCCAGCCCAACTGCACTCCAAGGGGTGACTCACGAAATGAGCTAATGGGTCTCCTATTGTGGTGGGCTGATCCAAGAGTATAGTGTTTGGCAAGTTTGCAAGAGATCACAAAGATGGTCTCATTCTTATCCATTAGAGGTTCAATTATAGTAGAAGTTATCGATAGATATGGCAGGAGTTGTCCGCTATCCATTAGGAGTTCAAATATGGTAGGAGTTTTTAGCAGAACCTTTGCTTAGTTGGTGATATTTTCTATCGTCATTTGTGGGGATCAATTTTCAATTTGTTTCTATCTTTGTATTTGACAATAGCTATTTAATAGCTAATGATTAATGAGACATATATCAGAATTTTTCCCCAAAATTTATGCTTGCACAGGGAGGTCTGGTCATCCTTGAATTTGGACAATTTTATCTTAAGGAGGTTTAGTCCATCCTTGAATTTCGACAATTTTATCTTAAGGAGGTTTAGTCCGTCCTCGAATTTGGACAATTCCATCTTCCACATTCCACTCAGTTCATATTACAATTTGCAGTATTAACATCAAATTCCACAGTAAATGTTGAGAACCTCAACCAAGACCAAACAGATGAATACCAAAGTAATCTAGATGTACTTAAAATCCCATATTTCTGCTCTCAAACATTGCAGAAAAAGGTTCCCAATTTCTGTTAGTCAGAACTCCCAAACAACTTGGTTGATTGTATTAAATACCCCACAATAAGGTAAAACCTTATATGCAACTGTAATCAGACAGCAGCTGATGTTATCTAGGCCTACAACGATTCTGGAAATGTAGTTTCATGACCAGATTCCAAAAATCAAGGAGCTTGGACGGTTTTGACAAAAAAACTGGCAAACAAATCAACTGATCAGTAGATCTGATAAATGCCCTACCTCTGTTTTTGAAAAAGTTCAGAAAAATCCTGGGAAATTCCCTTCAGGAAACATGGATGAAACAAAGTCCTCAGGTGGACCCCAAAGCAGCTACTATTGAACAGGCTGAGAGCTCTCTCACATCTTGAGGAAGAGAAATTGAAAGGAGCTATTTGTGACTCTGATACCATAACAAAACCTTAGGTATTGAGAGAGAGGTTTTGAAGTCATGTCAAACTATGGTCATGGCTCAAAGACATTATTTTACTCATCACAATTCTGGAAAACATAATCCATAAATTTCAGGAACTGAAAAAGAATTTTGGGCTACCACCAACACATCATGTCTAAATGTATAACGGTTTTGTTTCTTTGTAAACAACCATCAGCTCAAAGCCTTCAAAATCTACATTAGGGAGAGTGAAACTGCCCAAAACTAGGCGTGCAGGACAAGGATTGCAATCTCTCAATCAAATGGACCACATTAATAAGAAGAAATATAAAGTGCATGATAGGTGTTTGATCATCCGGAATGAAAATTGGCCTTCCTCGTGGTAATTAAAATTGTTCATATGATGGTGAATGATGGATGAGAAAACCGAATCCATGCGAGTAATGTGTTGTCTGTGGTGGGCATTGCGACTGAACTTTCGGGGTGATTTGGCCAATTTTGGTGTCCATGTTCTGAGAGGAGAGCATTGAAATTTGGTGCCCATCTTTCTGAGAGGGTATGCCTTTTTCTAATCCATGTATGAAGGTCATTATAATCAATTACAATGAAGATATAATCTTTATAGATTTCTATACTGTGTGGTACACTGTACTTACATTTAAATGCGCCCCTCAAAGATTCAATATATTTAATATTTGGGTCTACTTGTATATATGGCATGAGGGTTGGGTATCATATAGTTACCCTTGAGTGGCATGCTGCACAGCATCCATTTACAGTTTAATGTGTAATATTTAGTCATGTATAGAAACAGCTTTTGACTCTCATCTTTTTGGCTTGTTTAAGCTTGTTTAACAATTGGAGCTTATTCCACATGGCTCAACACTGCACCAACTGAACTGTCGATCCTGGCCTCAATTATTGAAACTCTTACAAGGGGCATGAGCACATCTGAAGATTCTGCGGCTGCTGCAGCTTTGGCATTTAGGCATGTTTGTGCTGGTATGGTTTCTTCTGGCCAATATTTAAATTGCATAGTTTTGAAAACTATGAAGCTGTCTTATTTTAGTGTATATTTTTGTAATAAGAGTACTCCATGTACAAAAATGAATGTAATGGTAGCTACCGTCAGATGCAACATTGTGTTAAAAAAAAAAAAAAAAAACTATTGAATCACTTAGATCATCATTTTCCCGACCATCTTTATGGTTCTAATATATTCACTATATGTTGGCGCTGCTTCTTTTACAGAGTGTATTAACAAAACCACTCTGTATAATATTTAAATGTCATCTTATTTTTTAATAGAAGTGTTAGCAGGTGGAGATTTTAAGGCCTCTTTTCCTAGTGCATTTGTCAGACTACAACTTGTGTTTATGTCTAAGTTATCCAAGTGTTTCATGGAACTGGTACTGATATAAAGGGTACTGATATAAAGGTTTATCCAATGCTTGCAAGAAGGCTGCTAAAATTGAAGTACAGTCTGTTGACAAATAGATTACTGAACCACTTTGGAGAGGCCAATAATTGGGGAAATTTTGTCTTGGGATACTGTAGTGACGAATTATTCAGTACCCTACCAAAAACCCTTTCAATACTTGAAAAACCGGCCTTGACACAGGCTTTGGTCCCAATAAACAATATCTCTATTAGATTTCCCAAAAAGTGATCAAACTAGTGATTAATCTTAAATCCAATTAAGAACAAGCAATCACAAAGAGAGAAGGAGACACGATGTATACGTGGAAAACCCTACTCGGGAAAAAACACGGGCCTTACTGTCTAGGCCAACAGACAACCAAGCACTAAAATAAACTGAAAGTTACAAGAGAACTCACAACCCTTTCCCAGTTGCAACTCAACCTAAGGACTGCAAAACCTTGTCGATTACTCGCGGTACACCTTCGCCGTGCTTGAGCCAACCACCTTGAAAGCATCTTCAGGATGACTCTACTTCAGGAGAGCAGATGGAAGAAGAACCAAAGCTTGATCTTCAGCATAGCATAATATAGCTTTGGATGATGATGGATCTCTCTAAATTCTTCTCTAGGGTTTAGAATGGGAGAGAACTACTTTGGAATAGAGAGAGAATGTCTATATATAAGCCTGAATTTGTGCTTCAAGACTTGTAGAACAATTAGGACTGAAATTAGCATCTTGAGAGAAAATAGGAAGTGGTTTCCGGATGAACTTTCTAACTTCGCGCCAGGTCAGGTTTTGTCTCCAGAGAATTGATCTTCGTTTCCAAGGGCTTGAGCGAAGAAATAAATGGCTTGAGCGAATGAGGTTCTGTGATGGTCCGCTCGAGCGGGTGGTGAGCATCCGCTCGAGGGTGACCACAACTATCTTCAAATTTTTTCTGGAATTTTCAATCTGTTTTGCGAAACACTCGGGCAGTCCATTCTAGAAATTACACATCATATAAAACCTGGTTTTGTCCATTACCCAATGAATTAGCCAGCACTTGTAAATCCTTACAATGCTGTTGACGAGAACCTGTGGCACAGTGAAAGCTGCTCAATACTGCAACCCTGAGGTTGTGCGTTCCAGCCTTGTTACCAATAAAAAAATGCTGTTAAATGATGTAATATAAGAGTTTCTTTGCCTATAGATTCGAAATCTAAGTATTTGGAAAGTGTCTACTTTGGGTAAATTTTTAGCTTGATCCTTCTTTTGGACCCTCCATGTTGAAGGATTGAGGGTTTTTGTTGAGCAGTAGTGGCCAAAAACAAATCCTCACCTTCGGTTAACTTCATAATAGAATTCATCACTTCCTCAATATGCGAAGTTTTAGAAGACTAAAGAATTGGCAACTTGTGTTTTTCTATATTCTGATGTTACTACTTAGTAATGGAGCTGCTTTCTTCGTCTATGTTGGGTATATTTATGTGACTATGGCTGTCATCCTCTGCTTTCTATATTGTTCTTTATTCTTTGCCTATTCATGTTAGGGATCTACCAGCAAACTTTATATGCTTTTTTTTTTTTTATTAGTAGATCAATCTACCAGAAATCTTGTTTGTCTACTATTATTTTCTGTGTGTTACACTGCATTGACAACATCTTGAATGGTGTTGGCTCCATGCTGATTTATGTTCTAGCAAATGCTTGTAGTAATTCATAGTTTTTAATGACTAGATTGTAGGGAGAAGCTTTGTGGATCAGTAGATGGGCTCTTTCATATTTACCATCTGGGAGTTACCGGGGAAGGGGGCTATAAACTTGCTGCTGAGGATTCATTGCATTTGGTCGAAGCCTTGAGGTAGTATTGCTGCTCTAAAATGGTAGAACCTAAACATATCTATGAGGGTTTTTCAGCATTTAAATTTAATCTTATATACATAAGACAATGGTTAAAAAGCCCCATGTTTAATTTTTTGCACGTTCTCTTAGCAATCTTTCCATTGCAGTATGGTGATTACAGAACTTCCACCAGACCATGCTAACAAGGCGCTGGAAATGTTATGCCTACCAGCTGTAACTCCTTTACAGGTATGCATTATTTTATAGTGGATTTGGGTAAGGTGACAATGGTTAGCACTTAGCAGCAACACCAGCCATGTCATGAGTTAGGATTGGTCTAGACTCATAGGCTTGATGATCTAACTGTTGACCTAAATTGATCAGATTCTGTTCAAGTTCATTTTTGGGTTAGGCTAGCCCAGGTCCACCACACGTATTGTGTGTGTGTGTGTGTGTGTGTGTGTGTGTGTATGTTCACATACATATGTACGTACATACACATACAATGTGTACCAGACAATTTACTACAAGTGTACCAGCAACACCAGTTTTACTACAAGTGTACCAGACAATTTATACAAGCAATAGTATTTTTTTTTAGTTTTCCTTGATTTTAAATGTTTATTACCATTAGCCATTGGCATACTCCACTCCTGATCCACTGACCAACCATTCCATCTTTAATTCTTCTCATCTGCATTAACCCCTGAAAAGCGCAGCCATTTCAGTTCAACTTGACAGTCAAAGATAGCTGATCCCCATCTTGTGTGTCAGCCTCTGATGAGATTTAGAGACCTCCTACTAAATCTATACTAATTAGCCACCACCTTAGACTAAACCATCGACTAAATCCTGATCCATTCATCAGGCTAGCTGTGACACCTTTGTCCTTGTTCGCAGTACCTAGATCCTCAGTCTTCCCTTTCCTCTCCTTAGAAGCTGAGCCAGGCCAGCCCAGTTGTGCAGGTCCAAGAGGGTGCTGCACGAAGTGGGTTTGGCTCATGGGCCAAATTCGGTCAAAGGTCAATTGAACCAAGCCGATGAGCTGGCCCATGGCCCGGGCACTCTGTACTATAGAGCGCCTGGTTGTCTGTTTCTAAAATAAATGCTCCTTTCAGTGGGCCTTTCCGGATGCATGGCGATCAAGAGAGGCACAGGCAATGGAAAGGTTAGGACCTAGAGGGAATATGAGATGCAGGCTGATCAAATGATCCTGGTTCTTGGTTTTAAGTCCTCAAAATTTATGGCTATATGCCGTTCAATTTTGTTTTGATAAAATCGAATGGCGAATAATCTTAATTTCCTGAACAGTGTAAAATTTGGGTCTGTGCGAATTCAAGGGAGGCCGTGCATGTAAACAGATTAGATTGATAGTGGGCCTCAAGTATGAAAACTTGAGAAGGGGTGCTGGAAAAGTGAGTTCTCTGGAGAATTCCACAGGCATTCACAGAGTCACACACATATAGTGGGAGCTTCTGCCATCTCGAACTGCATCTAATGACAATCAAAATCATCTCATGGATGTTAAAAAAAATCCTCCAACAATTTTGTCAAACCGCTCATTTTGGATTGTTTTGATTCAGTGTCCAGGATGTCATAGGAAACTGAAATTCACGTCAAATGCAGTCAAGATTTGGTCCTTCCTACCCACCACCATGCATGTAGGTGGACAACGTGACATCAGCTGCATTATATTGTAATGCAATCATGTTGTACTTGATCATTCCTCTGCAAGCACACACAAACTCACGATGACAAATTGAGTCATAGAAAACCTGGTCCATGGGATTCATTTTGATATGGGCCCAGCTATGAGCCACAGTATAACTTGGGCTAGTAAGGACCTGCCCCCTTTGACACGTACACATCTGATACTATTGTATTATTGATTCCACTGTTCTCCTCATATAAACTTGCAGGATATCATTCATCAAGGATCGGGATCATTGCAGCAAGTAGTTGCCCGTCAGCTTACTATTCATATTGATCGGCTTGCAACTATTTTTAGGTAAGGATAGCATCCTTAATTGTCAATTTCATTTCAGCCCTGAAATGGAACACTGTCGTTTCATTGTGAAAAAGATGCGACAGTTAAGGTTTCTTTTTTCCTTTCTTTTTTTCTTCTCTTATGCTGAATAGTTTATTCATAGAAAAGAGGAAAAAGTTAGTGTAGTAGTACGAGGCTAAACAACACATATGAAGTATATTGATATTATTTAACATAAACTGCACTAGGGTACTACTGCTAGTCGTATTTATGAATGTTACACATCTGATTCACAAAATGATCAACAGTTAGGTTAGAAAGAGCACAATCTATCTGTATTAAGCCCTCCCATTTAATTGAGGGCTTAGTACTCTTATATCCTCTATTCTAACCTTATAAGGGAGGGTAGAGTGTAAAAAAAAAAGAAGAGAAAAAAGTGAAAAGAATTGCTGTTCAGCTGAAATAGGCTCAACTCTTTGGAGGGGTGCTCTGTTCCAGTATACAATCTGAAATGGTGGATTCCAGTGATTTTGGATGGATGGAATGAATTGACTACCAAAGTTGCATCCCCCATTAATGCAGTGCAATCATAGAGTTTGATGCATCAGAATGTGTTTTTTCCTTTATTGCTGTCCTGAACAACCATTGCTTGGTTGGTGATCCTGATCGTTGATTTGATTTCTCCACGTAGGCAGGTATACTGGCGCAGCCCCTGTTCCGCGATCGAAACAATAGATCAATCTCCCTAGGGATTGATCAAATCCAACGATGGATTCCTTCCCTAAGGCGCAAGCTCGACCATAAAACACACCATAATTGAAGGAATTCTTTAGTTAACTGGAATAAGCACCCTTAGTTACAATGAAGGACTCAACTATATAAATAGCATTATTTCTTGACCAGTAAGACTTCTAAATAGAAAGCTTCTAATCCTAATCAAACAATAAAATTAGAAATAGTTCCTTAATTGAACAAGGAAATAGAAATAGGATAAAAATAGGATGCCACAGTAGCTCTCGGTCAATTGGGCTTGTGGACCGAACCCAATGGACTGGGTTGACTTCTGGGTCCATCATGTGGGCCCCCAGTGGCTTTCTTGGGCTTCCGTACTGCATCATATACTCTTTAAAAATCTTGAAGATCAATTACCATAGCCATCAAATCTCTGATCTGGAAGATGGCTTAGAGAAAAACAAACAACAAGTGAGGACAGAAGGTCAAATCTTGAAAGACTAGAAAGTTAAGGAGTTTGAATAATTTTGGGGCGCCAGCTACCTATCATAGGGAGCCTGTTTTATCAGCTGTTGTCATTTCTAAACTGAGACCTCTTGTACACTCTATGGCACATCACGAGAGTCCAAGCCTTATGAAATTCTCTGTAGTACTGTACTTTTACTAAGGAAAGGCCATCTGAGTTATGTTAGTTAAGAGAACAGGAAAGAAACAGTGAGGACAAAAAGGCCAAAGCTTGAAAAACTAGAAAGTTAAAAGTTTGAAATTTTTTTGGGGCACCAACTACCTGTCATAGGGAGGCTGTCATATCAATGGTTGGCACTGCCAAACTGAGACCTCTTGTACACTTTAGCACATCAAGTCAGTCAACATTTCCTTATGCTTCAGGGCCTTATGAAATGCTCTGTAGTACTATCCTTTTTTTAGGAAAAAAGCCATCTGAATTATGTTGCTGAACTGTTTTTCAGGTATGTAAATCACCCTGCAGCTGTGGCTGATGCAACTCAAAGGCTGTGGCCAATGTTTAAAGCAATCTTTGATCAGTAAGGATTATAAACAATCCATTTAGTGGCTTGCTTTTAAGATACAAATTCTTCTATATATAAATTATGTCAGATTCCTTTTCAATGTAACCTTAAATATTTTTATCTCTGCAGTCGTGCTTGGGACATACG
This sequence comes from Camphora micrantha, assembly GCA_003546025.1. Taxonomy (NCBI): domain Eukaryota; kingdom Viridiplantae; phylum Streptophyta; class Magnoliopsida; order Laurales; family Lauraceae; genus Camphora; species Camphora micrantha. The sequence continues at coordinate 28,733,580 of QPKB01000007.1, read as the reverse complement.
GACAATGGAGTCCCTATGCCGAGCTTGTAAATATGCTGTGAGTACTCAAGCTTTTGTTTCATTCTAGACTATCAATAATCCAAGAGTGTAATCAATCTTTCATCCACTAAAATTAATCCTAGCCATCCCCTTTCATCCACTAAACTCCGCTGATTCACTATTTTTGTAAATTATTCTACTAGAAACATACTCTTATGAATCAAACAAATAAACATAACCAAGGAGCAGCTGAACCCCAGGAATCGTGCAAGTTGGGTTTTCTGCAATTCCTTGCTAGTCCCACATCAAGCATCTTTGAACTAGGCACTACGTGCATGCATCATGATGTTGAAGATCCAAGCCGCCACTTATCAGTTAGGCCTGGTGTTTGATATTCCTTGAATTGAAAATCCGGCTGGTTAACTTATCAGCTAAGTAAACAATGGATATTAAAAGAGAAGATTGGTTAATTTGTCTTGTGGTCCATTTAGTGAGTAGACTGTAGACCAGCTGGATTTTTATGCCCAGAGACCCACAGAGAAGTGTGGATCTTGCAGATGTTGCACATCTTTGCACGTATGTCCATATCGCTTACCAGAACTCTGCATCCCAGTAATTTGTAGAGGCAACAGGAAAAACAAATACATTGGACACATGCAGAGTTATTGGGAGTTATATTATTATACTGATACCTTGCATTGAAAACACTATTTTGTTTAAGGTGAGAACTTCTGGAAGGTTAATGGGAATCACAATTGGAGCAATGTTAGAGGAGGTCCAAGGCCTATATAAACAACACCATCAGCCATGCTTCCTTTATCTGTCAAGTGAAGTAGTAAAGGTTTGTATTTCTTGTATTTAACATGTTTAAACTTTATCAAATTGTATTGGTTCTTTCCATTTAGCATTTGCATATTTTGAGCTGCAGATATTTGGGTCGGACCAATCGTGTGCTAGCTACCTTGGAAGTCTAATTGAAGCACTCTTTAGTCAAACAACACATCTTCTAACGACGATTCAGGTACATCCATCGCATTTGCTTGTTCTTATTGATTCTACGAAGCTATTGGTTAGCACCTTTTGAGGTATTATATGATTCTTGAACTTGAGATAAGCATTGAGTTTGTACATGTGGGGTTCATTTCTGGTAATTTAGACTGTTGATTTGATGAAGTCGATAACGTCCCTCTATGATTGATTGAAGTGCTATAAATACTAGGAATCCTGAGCAGTTGAAGGCAAAATGTAGTAGTGATAAGTGACATGTTAGATTTTGGAATGACAGGATTTGGCATAAATAGGTCTGACTGGAAGAGTAGAACTACATTGCCAATTCCAAGTAGATGGGGGTTATGATTCAATGATGATGGGTCCCAATGTGGATTGATCATACCCTGAAAGTAACCTAGACTGAAAGATTCATGGCAGGGTGAGGATTATCCCATCAAGAAGAGTTTTTTTTTTTTTTTTTTAAATGGTGGCTGAAACTTTCATTAAAAAGAAAGAGCAGAGGTAACAGAGGGAGAATAAGTGAATAACAGTACAGGAGCCTTGGAGCCTTATGCCAAACCACCCTCAAAGAAAACAAGCCAAATCAGCACGAAAAACTGAAATTGAGAAAATTGCACCAAAGCACTAGCAAAAAGATGAACCCTATCTTCCTGCTTCCTGGTAAACTGAGTCCACTGACTCATTAGCTGAGTGGCTTGCATTTTCAAAGAGCACCTGAGACGAGGCTAATAGAGATTTAATTTCATTTGGGAAAAGTACTTGAAATTTCCAGATTCTCTTATCCATTCTAAAGCAATGGCATTTGACAAGTTCTTTCCACTGTCATCCTGTCATGAAAAGGAACTGAGTGGATCATCAGTGTCTGTAGGATGGCCAAGACCTCTGATTCATGATGATCTTTCACTCCAGAAAACTTGGAAATTGCTATCATTCTCTCCTTTATAGTTGTGGAGGACTGAAGGGCTTTTCCAATTCTGGCCTAGTGGGTTTAGCCCTAATAGCCCCATCAGGAAGTTTCCTTGGAGCATGGTCTCTCTGTAGTAGTTCTGACTTGATCAATGGTTTAGAATTATTTTCCTTTTTTTTTTTGAATGAAAAACCATGTGCCCTACTTGTACAAATAGAAGCCCACTATTGGCCTGGCTGTTTTCTTTGCATGCCAATGGATGTTGATTTTAATTGGTGCCTTTTATTGTAGGATTTCACCGCTAGACCAGACATTGCAGATGATTGTTTTTTGCTGGCATCGAGGTGTATACGTTATTGTCCTCATATATTTGTTCTGTCCTCTATTTTCCCGTCATTAGTTGATTGTTCTATGATTGGGATCACCATACAGCACAGGTATTGTCTCCTTTTCTCAATAAAAATATGAACTTCTGTCGAATGAAGAGTGCTAGAATGGAACAAAACCTAAAATGAGGCCTATCTTTCATTAACCAGTCAGTTGAACTGGTGCGCATCAATTTGGATGGGTATGACCTTAAAGAATGTCCAGAATAAAACAACCCCAATATGTGGCCTACCAGTTTTTACCTTGTTAAAAGAGAATATACCGATGAACCAATTAAAATTAAAAAAATAGAATAGACAAATGGTCCAGAAAAAAATGCATAAAAGAGGGCAGGATCCTCCAGCCAAGGAGACTTTGGTCCATTGCCCATCCACAGTAAGGTCTAATAAATAAATAGTCTTGATTTAAAACTGATAAAAAATACAGTCTTTTCTATATTGAGGACTCAAACTCACACTCATGTCCCCACCAGCTCAGCTACAGCTCTGAGGGACCAAAATACTGTCAGTTGATGCCTTAGCAAACAGCAAACCTGATCAAATTAATGGTCCACTATCTGCATAAAATAGAAAATGTTTCCTCATCTTGCTTGACAGGAAAGGGAGGGAGGTTGATCTGTAGTTCACTGAGGCAAATGTTCCAGTGACATCTTTATGATATGTTTACTATAAGAATTTTAGTTCTTAATTATTTTTCCATTTTTTAAAGATTTTTTCTCCAAATTTTGGAATTATATTTATTTTATACTGTTTTTTATTTTTATTTTAAATATAATTTGATGCCACGTGAGATAATCTCAAAAATACCCTGAGAAAAAACCCTCAGTCTCCTGAGCATGGATCAAAGTCAGCCGCTATATCAGGCGTAGCAGTTATTTAGCGCCGCTCTCATCCGTAGCGGCTGCTAGGGGCCCGCTACGAACCACTATCGAGTGAGACTGAATGCTACTTTCCAAAAAAAATTAGAACACATAGTATGGCTTATTTCTTTTCTTCTCGTCTCCAGACAACATTTTTATGTAACTCTTCTACCTTTCTATGTTTAAAGAACACCAAAATACACTAGATCTCTCGCCGAATTGAAGCCAATACAAAGAGTTTCTCTCAAGGGCTCTTCTCTAGGTATATCCCATTAGATGCCTGCTTTGCTTGATGTATTCTAATCTTTACTCAATAAAAATATGTTGTTTTGATGAAAGTTAATTGGTTTGAACTTTAAACTTTATTTAAGCATTATTTTATAATTTATATATCCTTATGTACAGTTGTGGTAAATTGCTTTTGCTTATTTGAATTATGGATTTAGAAATGCATAATAGTTTTTAACTTAGTATGGCTAGCCAACATGAATACATGGAAAAAATTAGATCAATACTGTTTTTTATATTATCATTTAGCGATGCAGAACTTATACGCATTGAAAGGAGCACCAACACACCCCCACCGAACCCACACCCCCTAGTTATTTATTATTATAGGAAGAAAAAAAAACATCAAATTCTATCATTTTCCAATATTCTGAATATTTTGGATATTTTTTCAAAAATTTTGACTACTTTTTCGATTCACACCTCTGCACCACGTTTTGGCCACTGGCCCCGCCGAAACGGTTATTTTGGTCCTTGCTCCTGAGGGTATATCCTCAGCATGATCTGTGACAATGCTAGGTGCCTAATCGGTGACAAAACCAGTGGGAGATAAAATGTTCTTGAAGTTCTGTCCCTTGTGACAACATGTTCCAAAATTAGAAAGGAACTCCAAATGAAATCAAAATTGAATTTAGACTCCACAGACACATTAGATTCAGTTGTCTGCATTCCTTGCTGATTCACTTTTTTTTTTTTATAGTAGTGATAACATCCCTTTTTAAAGGTTATCTAATGATATTTTCTGCAATCCTTCCACGCTTCTTGCAGAGATGCTTGCAATTCTATATTGACATTCTTATCGGATGTCCTTGATATTTCCAAGTCTCATGGCAATGAACAGTATCGAGCTGTCATTGATGGTGTTTTTATTCCTCGTGGTCCAAGTCTCACCAGAATCTTGATAGCCTCGTTAACGGGGGCGCTTCCCAGTTCTCGACAAGAAGAGGTAATTTTTTTTTCATAACTTTTGGAAAACAATGATGCTATATGCAGCATGTTAGCTAAGTAATTGGTCCCTAATGAAGCACATGTTATCATGCAAGGTTCATTCTCGGTTTGTGTTCTAGCCCGAAGTCCTTATCACTTAGGGGTTGTTTGTTTGGGCTCATTTACATATGTAAATGATTCACATGTGTAACAATTATACTTGTCATGCTTGCTTGCTAAGATGTACACATATGGTACGTAAATGGTGTGTAAATGAGGCCCTTTACATACCTTCAATTGCACACCAAAATAGGTGTGAAACCAATTCACATCCCCACAAAGGCCTTTATTTTTTTCTCATTACATAGTATTTTTTCTCATGCGGGGCCCATCTAAGACCTTTATTTTTCTCATTACTGTGGGCCCCACATTTATACTCCAAACGGTCCATTTTGTTTATTGAACTAATTAACCCCAAGACCTTGAAGTTGATCATCTTAAATATGTATGCATTTTGAGAAATTTGTGAAAAGGTCCCAACCAATAGATCAATTTTGTGGCCTTCTGTACAACCAATTCATGATCCGAGCTGCTCAATATTCTTGTATTAATAGTAAACGTCAAGATGTAAAGTTTCATATCTCACTTCATGGATTTTGAGAAATTTGCAAAAAGGATCGAAATAAATCTAAAACTGTTGGATATATTTATTTACTCATGTGAAAATGATGATTTTGGCAAACAGGGATTGTGTTTCACGTGTAACACTTGCATATGTAATACATGCACATGGGCCATTTACATATGTAATATTTGCATATGTAAAAGGCAAATGGCCCCTTAGGGGTCGTATGCACATGTGTGACATTTACGCACGGCATGATCACGTGTGTCTGTGCTAATTTACATATAACATGCATAAATGGGGTTGAAAATGGTGTAAATTAGGCCATTTTCAGCCTCTCATTTACATACCTAAGGAGGTTGTAAATGATTACATGTGTGAATGCAGAACAGGCACCAGCACTCATGCAATAGAGCTCCCACTTGGTACTGGTTGCAGGATTGAATCCCTTCAACCGATTTTTTGTTCCACATTTGTTGGCCCAAATTGGTAATCTGAGCCGTTCATCTTCTTTATTGGTTTAATTAACCTTAGACATTTAGGTTCATATCTTAAACATAAAAAAAAAAAAAATAAAAAAAAAAAAATCCCAACATATAGATTTGATTTCTGCAATTTTTTGTCTCCCCAAAAATTCATGCCCCGAACTGTTCAATATTCTCATATCAATGATAAGCATTGAGATGTTTTGTTTCATATCATAAATCTTCATAGATTTTGAGAAACACATGAAAAACACAAACACATCTCAAACATCTAAAACCGTAGGATGTACTCATTTACTCATGTGAAAATGGTGCTTCCAAACAAATTTGTAGTGTGTTTCACATGTGTAACATTTGCAAATATGGAACCCTTCGGTGCAGTTATTATTACGTGTGGTGAAGTAAATGTTACTTTAATGGTAAAGGTGAGATGAAGTATGTGGCGAGCATTGGGACCTTACTTCCACATACATGCTTAGGGATAAATGCCTGGGTACTCAAGTTAAAGTATCATGCCTAGACCAGTAGCCCAACGTAGCCCCAAAAAAGGAGGGAGGTACTTGTGTCTTGAGTTTACTTCGTTACCTCAGTTTTATGCCATGAAGAAAATTGGCGGCTAGAGGTTACTCTCCCACACTACTTTTTCAAAGAAAAAGTGACCATTGGATCAACTTTACCTTTAAAACCCAGTTCATATCCCATGTCCTTAGGATTATACTCGAGCATGCCATACGTTTATGTCTTGTGCTTGGTTGGCTGGCTTAGATCTGCATACTTTTCGGTGAGGTCCAATCTGAGCTGAGATTCGGAACCCCTCATGGCTTGTTATTGTCATTCTGAGCTACAGTATAAAAAGCTCAAAAACTCTTGACTTGTCTGGGAAGGTCATCAGCTGAGTAATTCAGTTGTGTTATTAAGACGACTTAGGGTTTTAAGACTTGTCCAAGTTGACTCGAAAAGGCAAACAACCCCTAGGCTTATACCCAAGCATCCAATACCTTTAGGCCTTGTGCTTGGCCGCTCAGATCTATATGCTTTTCAGTGAGGTCCGATTGGAGTTGAGAATCAGACCCTCTCGTGGCTCGCTATTGCCAGTCTGTGCCATAGTATAAAAAACTCCAACATTCTGACTTGACTGGGAAGTTCAACAGCTGAGTAATTCAGTTGAGTTTGGTGGAGTTTTAAATCAGGTTTTGAGACTCGTCCGAGTTGACTCAAGTCAACATGGTTCGCTTTGGGAGTCGGAGTCGGGGGCTGCATTTGCTTAATGCTGCACCAATCCTGCCATTTTTATTTTCTTCAAATTCCTATAAGTAAATGATCACCAATCCAAAAAGGAAAAATCGGCCTCCCATCTCCATCTCCACTTGTCCAACATGGAAAAACCGACCTCCCATGTTCATCTCCACCAACCCATCTAAGCAATCTCCTTAACCTTAGAGACCTCTTTGGTCGGGAGGGAGGGAGGAAGGGAGGTTTAGAATCCTAAATCTGGATGCGGCAGCAGAAATAGAAAAGGAAGAGAGACAATGAAAAGGATCTGAAAATCAAGAAACAATGAAAGAGATGGGAAAGGAAGTGCGAGGTTTCTTCCCTTGATATGCGAGCCTTGTCACAAAGATGTAGCAGGAGAGAATATCTGAAACCCTTAATCTTGAAACAGTGGAAGACGTGGAATAAGAGAAACAGAACTACTTTGTGAGCCCTGTCACAAAGATTAGAAAAATTAACGAAAATAAATAAGGACTCAATCCCAACCTTGGTTTAGAATATTGGCCCTTACCAGCATGTATACATATCAGCCTGGACTGTGACGACATCCTGCTGGGATACCGGTCTTGGTATCATCACGGCAATTAACGAAACTACCATATCACCCAAATATCGGTGAAATATCAGTCGTAATGGCTGAAACTTCAACAAAAAAAAAAAAAAAAGTTGAGGTATGAAGAGAAACAAAGAGCAGAGACTAGTGAGGGATATCCATTGCATGCTGTTATAGGGAAAAAAAAAAAAGGGAAGAAAAATCGAGCATGTAATGTTGCAGAGAAGAAAAAGAAGTAAAAATAGAGCAAAAGAAGACCGGAGGGGTGGGGGTGGGGCGCTTTTGTTACAATATTGCAGGAGGTAGTTTGAGATGCTAAGTCGATGATCTCAGCAGCTAATGCTAGTCACTACTATAAACAGGTTCCTGTGGCTGTGTTCCCCAGCTGTTGCCTGAGGATTGATCACAGGTGGGCACCATGAGGGTTTGAAATCATTTCTTCACTATTTCAGAATATGTGTATCAGGCGCACTATTCATGAATCTAAGCTACTCATATCTTATGAACATATGAATTGACTTCATTCATAGAAAGAACCATTGTTGAATCGATCATATAAAAACTACCAGTTAACTTAAATGGAATGAACCACATGTTTTCATGTGGTTAACCAGTGGTTGAGATGTTGGGCGTAGCAAACTGGTCGGGTTGATGAGGTATCTATGTATTTGAGTCCAACCCCATATCTGACATGTTTTTAAAATAGGTCAAGGATAAAAGAATACAGTCCAGGACCAAGGACTCCGGCTTGGTTGAATCTGACCCTGGAGCTCCGACCACCAGCGATCCGCTGTTGCTACTAGAAGGCTGCAGGCACGGGGAAATGTGAAAAATGAATGCCGAAATGAGAATATCACATTATGCCCCTTTTTTAGGGTTTTGAATTCAGCCCATCCGTGGGACGATGATACTTGACTTGGCTCATTTTGTGGGCTCCATAGTAGGCCCCATATGTTAAAGAACCTTAGTTTATGTTTTTAATATAGGGGCCATTCATTCCTACAATCAAGCAGCAAGCCTACAAAAGCTCTTAGATTACCCCGTTAATAGGCCCCACTTATAAAAGTTAAACATTCAATTAAATGTAACATCTTGAATAGCCCTTGAACAAATTATTTTCAAATAGGAGTTGAGCCCATTAAAAACTCGATCATTTAAAAATAAAATAAAAATCTAGATGATATATTAAATCGATCACTTAGAAAATAGCTAAATGAAATATTAAGAAATAATTGTAGTACTTTATAGTGGCTAATTTGAAGGTAGGCCCAATTTGATGCTAGCATCATTTGAACCTAATTTATTATTAAGGCTGGATTATTTGATAGGTCATTGATTCTGATCATGTGGCATGGTCAATTGACAGCGGGCCCACCTATGTTTAGAGTGAAATGTTTTTATGAAGTTAATATAAAGGATTATATTTATTCGGAGTGGTTTGGATTTCAGATGTGGACTACATTGTTGAATTACAAATTATACAAGATGGATCTACAAATTACACTCAACATATTCAACGGTCAGAGATTAATCAAGGATACTAGATGTTATGATTTAAGAGGACCAATATTTTGATTTATAGTGTGTACTAATGGGGAAAGATAATTTTTTTTAGCAGTTTTCTAATATTCTGGATTTTTTGAGATATTTTTTCAAATTTTTTTGGGCTCAAAAAGAAAAGATACACTGCGATGACTGCGACAGACTGCAACCGATATAGACAGCATATTGGGTTTTGGAGTTGATTGATACCACGACTAATACCGTGATTTTAATCGGTGATCCCAACTGGAGTGAGTCACACTTGCACCCAACTTGGACTTGTAGCTCAATCTGACCAGGGCAGAGTTAGGGGCTGAGTTCAAATTCTAGCAAACTGATTAATTTTCACTTGGCCAACTCATTAAACTTACTGTGCCACGTCAACTTGGGTTTTGTCGGAATGAGTTTTTTTTTTTTTTTCAACTATGGCCTGGGCATGAATGTTGATTAATGAAAGGTCAGACCTAAGCTTATATATGGGAAGGGTCTCCCCCTGATAGCCTCAGCATTAACTGATAATTGAATGTATGTGCTGCAGTCATCTCTCTTTTTTGGTTTTGTGGAAGCATTTTTTTTTTTTTTCCCTTTTTTTTTGCAGGTTACCTATGTGCTGTTGGCACTGACAAAAAGATATGGCATCAAAGTGCTGGATTGGGCAAAGGGATGCGTGTCGCTGATCCCGTCAACAGCCGTGACTGAGGCAGAGCGTGCCAGCTTCCTCAATGCTTTGATGGAGGCAGCATCAGGATCAGGTATTTCTGCCTCAAAGATTCCATCAAAGAGCTGTCGGAAGTTTGCAGACGCAACAGATCGGTCCATGAGATTGTTCAGGGTGCTTTGAGGCCACGCGATTTGCATTTTGCAATTGTATCATCTTAGGGGGTGGAAAAAAGGAGAAAAAGAAAAGATTAGTCAGAGTAATGGTTGATTGGTATATTGGGAGAAATCAGGAAAGATTTTTGCTTGCTTGGGCTCTCTTTCCTAATTGTGTATTTATCATGTCATCATCGTCGTTGGGAGTGTATTTGAGTGTTTGGCGAGGTATATTACATCATTTGTGAGTTGTAAGCTAGGTTGTTCCTGTTCTCTCTTAGGCTGTGGAAAGGAAATGAAAATTCAAAGGCATCCCCTATCATGTATTTTTAGTGTAAGGGGATCGACGTCTCTGTAATTTTAGTTTTCCATTTCTCAAATTTGATTTAAATAGAAACATTTTTTAATGTTTGATTCTCTAGCTTCATTTTTCCCCCCTTTTTTTCCCTGAGAACATTTAGAGCTGCTGAAATTGTAATAAGGAATTGATATACACAGCTTGACTATTGGTCTACTTAAATGGTGGCCCCATGTATGTTTTCGATTTTTGCTTTTATTTTTCTTTCATGATTGATTGATATCCAAGGTGTATGTATCTATGGATTCTAAATGCAAATTGCAGGTTGTTTGCAATTGTGACTAAATGGAATGCTTTGGCTCATAACTTTCATCGCCATTTTCATCTAATTTAGAACTTTTTTTTTTTTTTTTTTTTTTTCAGAAGGGAAATTTTCAAATATGGCCTTAAATTTTCAAATTTAGGAATCATACCCTAAATATAACCTCTGATTTTCTAGGAAACTTGATAGGTGTCCGTCCCCAAGGCTGTTGGTAGTCTTTTTAAAAAACCTACATTTCTGTGCCATCACCATCCCCATTGAAGCCTAATCATCCATCTGGGCTTGGGTTTGTGGTTCTATCTACATATTGAAGTTGTTTTAGATTAGATAAAGCCTAGGAATGCATTCAATAGAGAGGAGGATGGAGCAACAATTGTCTACGCCCGGATGGGCATGTGGAGTTTGAAACTACATTACCCAAAGGACCAAGAACTACTAGAAGAACTGAGGCTTCCATTGAGATTTGAGGGTTCCCTATTTCAGGTTTGGAAGAACCCTATTGGGGATTCTAGAAGAAAGGTGATGTAGACGTTATCTTTTCTGGCGGTGATTTGAACAATCTAGAAGGAAAGGAATTCAAGATGTTTCGAAGAAATAGCCTCTAGCAAAAGCATTTTGGTGGAGAAATCAAAGTTTTTTTTTTTTTTGGCTCTTTGGGTGTCAATCAACCTGTGTTTTAGAGGATATTCCTTACAACAAATACATACTGTATCACTAGAAACAGTTGGCATTCTTTAACGCATGGCCTTAGTTTGTTGCTCTTTGTTGTTGGTTTTTGTATTTTCCTGCTTGCAGTCTTTTTGCTGTCAGTACTTATCTCTTATACTGTTTGCTCTTTTTCAATGAAAGTAACCATTCAAAAAACAAAAAATAAAAAACAAAAAACAAAAAAGATTCGAAGGTTCCCATGCTGAAAATTCAGAGACCTTCATTTAAAAGGACAAAAAGGAGGTCCACTCTCAAATGCCCGTTTTGGAACAAGAGCAGGTGCAGGCCTTTTTCCATACCGTGGACATGAATAAATCAAGAAGTATACATAGCCTGGATTTTTGGGAGCCGTGCTTGAGCCCGACAAAAATTCGGGCTCTGTAGCACGCCTCTAAATAAATTGCATTGACTGGAATAGATCTCTGTGGACCATTGCCTAAAAACTTTAATATTTTGAAACCTACAGGTGCCAATGAGTGCCTAAATTTAGAAAACTGAAAATCTAACAGCCTTGTAGGTCACAGCCTTTTTGGCAAGTCTTATCTGTTTGAAAGGGAGACATATTAATGAGAACTTTATAGAGTGATACAAATAAATTACATGTGTTATGCTATGTCTGATTCAATTAGAAAAAAAAAATAAAAAAATCTTAATGTTAAGGTTATATAGAAAAAGTTATTATATGATAATAGTGTAGAGGCAATTTTGTCATTACAAAAGTATGTAAAACTTGTCAAATAAGAAAAAAAAAAACAAAAAGTGATTGCTTTAGACCTTCAAGTCTATTTGAAAAAGTGACATTCTGAATATATTTTGAACATGAGACAAGTCTTAAAGTTGAATGAATCATACATTTCAAATAAGATTTTACAAACAGTAAAGTGCATTTAAATTATTTTTAAGTTGAATAGACACAAAGTAGACTTATTTTAATTTCCTGATTTTCTATAATTGCATTGGCTTGTTTTTTTTTTTTTTTTTATAAGAGAAAATGGAAGATAACATCTTTTTGTAGGGGCGATATTACTCAGACATACACAACCCATTTGTTAATGACAAAGGGCACCTTCCAAATGTGATACGGGCTTGTGAAATTATTAATAAAGATCATCTACACAATATCAAATTTGAGAAGATCAAAAGTTCAACACCTTTCACTAGGATCTAAATCTCCATTGGCCACCTCCCATAGTAATAACCGGTGGACATGGATAAGAAGGTTTGCATATACCTCAAGAGATTAGTTTTCAGCCGTCTAGAATAGAGTGTCTCTCCGGCTCAATGCCAAAGGCTCCTGGGCTGGGCTGGGCTGGGCGAGAGATACTCTGAATTATCAAATATATATATTTAGGGGGGGGGGGGGGGGAGGAATGGAATCAGTGCTTCATGAAAAATATTATTTATAGTTTCTTACAATGACTTGTAACTGCTATTTTTGTAGATTAGATTACAAAATACCCTACTAATAAAAAATAAAAGAAAAGGGAGAGCCTTGTTATTTGTTAAATCCATTAGGAATTAACCAGGGATTAAAGAAAAACATGAGTAGAATAACAAAATCAACAAACACCCCACCTTATCTGCATCATTAGTATCAGCATTGAATTTTCTCAGTATGGTGCCTAATTTAAGAATATGTTGCAGCAGCTAAGGCGGGTAAGGAAAGCTTGTAATTCTATCAAATTATGTTGGTCCTTTTGGGCCCAGAAAATAAAAAAGGGTTTCTCAAATTTGATGTTCATTTATCTAATGTTATAAAATGTACAATGGTTATAAAATGTACAACATTTTGAGGCCCTTAAGCCAGAAATTATAATTATCATATTGTCCATATTATTATGTGTTAAAAGCCAAAGGTTTTGAATTTAATTTTGACCAGATTACTTTCAACTTTGAACTTTGTTTTATTGAGCAGCCATGTTAAAAAAAAAAAAAAAAAAAGCATACAGGTATGGATATTTGACCCCATGACCATGACCTCTTGCCTTATTAAATAGTTAACCTAACCACTATACAACATAATACTTATAGGGAAATATTCTAGTTCTCATCGAGCTTCCGTGGGAACAATTGGTGGGGCCCACCTAACAAGCAATTCAAATAGTGAATCCCGCCCCCCGATAGTCACTAATCATGAGATTTGGCACTCATCCATATGGACTCGACTGTTGGATGGATGGTTGGTTTTTTGTTTAATATGAAGCCATTGAATTCATGGGCCACGGATGAAGGGTTAGGGGCATGGCATTGGTGTCAAACTTGATACTTGGCTGGTTCCACATAGATTTTTCCATCCCCTCTGGTCCCATCCCTAGATGCGACCTATCCGCACGGATTATTGTGCTAGTCTTAATTCTCATGCACACAACCATGGAAGAAAGACCTTTCCATCCCTATCAATAACCGGCTAGGCACCAACCGCCATGTCAGGATTTCTTTCAAAATGATTAGCTTTCTAAATAAAAGCCTTATATACCTGAGTTATTTTGTGAATGGATATCCAATATATAATGTATAAGTACAATACATGGATATAGTTACTACCATATTATCATTACCCATAAATTAAGCATACTTTTACAGTTTTTTTATGTCTAAACTTTGAACTTATTATGACCATACCTCTAGCTAGCATGAGAGAGAGAGAGAGAGAGAGAGAGAGAGAGAGAGCTTTCGCAAATAGTTTCATAATTCTGATTATAGCTTGGTTAGGCTTAAGAGTAGAACTTTCTAGGCCAAAACGCAAATGATGGGTAGCTTCAGAATTCTGATTATAGCTTGGTTAGGCTTAAGAGTAGAACTTTTTAGGCCATAATGCAAATGATGGGATAAGGCTCTATAATGGTGCTACTTTGTTTTCAAGTAGTTAATAGAAGTAATTGGCCATTTACATTACATCTACTGGACTCTGTCCAATGCTCAAGCTTGATGTTTTCGTAGGGCCAAATCTGGGCATTGCATGTAGGCCTGAGGACATGGCTGCGACTAAATTTGAGGCCTGGTTATAGAGGGGCTGGGCGTGAACACACTCCAGCATGACCCATTGACACCCTACGAGTTAAAAGACATGAGAGTAATCAGCCTGAAGATAGATATAAGCTTCTTCCACACCAAAGAAAACTCATGCATACTCATTTGAGGCAAAATTTTCACCTGCGAAGAGTCCTCATGGACGCTCCTGCCTGAAAACCAATCTGCTCCTTTAATGCAAAGGTGTCCCCCCGCATTAAAGCTGGGGATTGGGTTTCATGCAGAGTCCCGTCGGTGGAAATCTCTCCTCATTTAAGATATCTAGCACACATCTACATAAAGAGTCAGTAATGATACAAGATATGTAAACTGGAATATGGATATATGTGAATGGAAATATTTATCCAGCCAAACCCAGACCATCTCAAATAGCTTACATGCATCACAAATCAATCTGTGAAGTCCAAACCTTCACATTTCAAAGTTCAAACCATCACGACCAAAAGTTACACCATCACAAATCAAAATTGCAACCGTCGCATCCCTCACTTTTTCACCTATTAAAAGTCAAATAAGTATTGGTGTATTAAATTATGTATCAGTTTTAACTTCAAAATGTAAGCAATGGAGTAAGATTACCTCAAACAGACTAGGCATTGGTCCATAATGCGCAAGAAAGATTATGAAGCCTGTAAAATGTACAGTGAGTAAATTAACTACTAGGAAAACAAAAAATTTATTTAAAGTTATATTAATTCACAACAAAAAAAATTATGCTGCGAATGAGGCTGAACAATTACCGATGATGACGGAGGGCATTGTTCATCATGAATTGATGCTATACTTTCATTGTGTTCCTGATCCATGTCGGCAACATCAGCCAGATTGATTTGAAATGGGAGATTCTCTACCGCATCGGATAATTTTTGCTTCTCACTGTTGTAAATCTTCATACAATCGGATTCGATAGTGTCACGTGAAACCATTTCGAATTGTGGTTGGAGGCATTTTAGGAAATTTCTAAATCCTACACACTCAACTATTGAAAATGGCAACTTATGCAAAAGAATCATGCGTGCAAGCTCACGCCTACTTGATTCTTGATCGAACTTAAAGTTTTGTATAGTGCCACTACCATCACTTTTCAACTTCTTCTGTTTGACCTATCTTCGTACTTTTATACAGACTACAGTGCTCCAAGTGTTTTTTCAAGTGAGACGTTCCACTCTTACTAGATCCTAGCAATGATTTTTTGCAGTGTTTGCACGTCGCTGTAATTTGTCCATCATCACAAATCCTTTCAAAATCATTCCACACAGCAGACCTAAGTTTACGTTTTTTCTGGGAGGTAGTTTGTGCTTCAGGTACAAAATTATCTGCATCACCTATCATTTCAACAGTTTCAGACATGTTTGTAAAAATAACCTGCACAATAGATGTAAGATTTGTCATAACATTTGTAGATCACTAGAAGAATTAAATCATCAACACAAACTAAGGAAACGAATGTCCAGATAACAACCTTCAGGACCCATTTGTACCTGAGTAACTTGAGTTATGCATAAGCCTATAGTCAGTATTTGGGTAATCTGACCTGAGCTACAGGTAAGGTATGTATAAAGTATGATTACTAGGAAGTTCATTACCCCTAAAAAGATGCCTGCATTTATCACTTCCATTTTCTTGCATTCTTTTCATGCTTCTGCGTACATAATATAACAAATATTTCATGCTGCTTCATGATAGCCGAAAAGGTTTCTACAGTGGTCAATCTCAGAAGGGGTTATTTCAGAGAATAATTTCGATATGTTGTATATAGAGGAATGGATATGAGTTAATTGTTCTTACATTGTGATATATCCTACCATATCTGCAATTTAGTTGTGGAAAGTGATTCTTCCTATGCCACCTCATGGATGAATTCCTCCAAGGGCCATGGAAATTTCAACTTTTTGTCCAATGGGATCAAGTTTTTGCCTTCATGGGTTCAGGTGAATTTTCTGCGTGTAAGCAGATTAGCAATCGGCATGGAGGATGCTTCGGCAAGAAACGGGTGGAAAGGAATGTAGATCTATGTGCTCTTGTCATGTAGTTTTCTGTGTTAGGATATTGTATAATGATCTTATAGGCATAGCTATGCTTCTTTCTTCCTTTTGTCATCCTTTCTATGATGCATATTCTTAATAAAATTTACAAGTTGCCAATCAAAATGATAAATAGACAAACAATAGACCAAATACCGAGACGAGCACGAGAAACTACACATGAAATGAGTAGTAACTACTTGTGCATAACTACTGCCTATTTCTAGGATTCCTCATTCCTGAAATTTCTATAGAGTCCTCACTTCACTTAGTTTCAGTTCATTTTTCTATGCATTTGTTTTCATACATTGCTATCTGCAACCAATTTTCTTGTCCTCATTCTGCAGTTCCTTCCTTCTTAGCCATAACAAATTACAGGAAACCTGAGTACTTCACAACTGAGTTCCAATTATCCAAACAAGACCTCTTACTACTAACCCTCAAAAGTACCTCACACTAACAATGAAAAATCAGTACTGAATGAAACCTCTAAAAATCTCAGACTAAAGAAAATCATAGACAAAACATATGAAAGTAAACCAGATTCATCAAGCAAACAACAATAAAACAAGAAAAAACAGATAGGGCCCATTTGCCTAATTAGTACTGTGAAATCAATTCCTAAGAATTCATAGCAAAGGAGCTTTATCAAAGAAATTAAAGACTTAAAAAAGAGTGAAGTAGGCTAGATAAAATGGAGATTAGGATAGAACCATCACTTTCCAGGGATTTAATTTACTAGAGTCACAAGTGGGTAAACATCCCTCCCAAAGGGGGCCTCAATACCTAGTAAATTCAAATCCTAGGAAAGTAAGGGTGTCCTATCTCCATCACCCAACTTATATCCTTCACTCCTCACAATTTCTTTTTTTTTTTTTTGCTATTACAGTATTCACATGTTTAATCATCCATTATACTATGAATTTCCAAGAGAATTCCTAGAAATTCAATAGCAACTAGGCAAACAGGCCCCAAAGAAGATCATTTCAGGGAAAATCTGAAAAACCCAGTAAAGCAAAGATCTTTACACTGCACCAGTGTCCCACCTATAGATTGGGATGGACCCTAGACTATTGACTTGGAAATGCTTGTTGGATGCCCCAGACCACCTTTCTTCGGTGACCCTGACCATCCAACAAGATCAAAATCACAATATGAGAGATTGATCAAAAGAAGAGTTCAAAAAAACAAAAACAGCTCCTTATTCATTTTAACTGGCAAGCAAACACCAAAACAGACAGACAATAATGATCAAAATCATGGAACCAGAGTGTGAGAGGGAAAGAGTACCGCGGGAGTACGGTTTGGTGTAGGTGTCAGGACTACCGGAATGAGGGCTAGAGGCAGAAGGGCTGGAATGGGCGTGGCGGGTTCGCGGGAGTAGAAAGGGAACGTTCGTGGGGAGAGGTTTTGTGATGGGAACAGTCAGTGAAGTTCAGGTAATCGGGTCTGCAAACGTATAAACAATGGAACAGGAACAGAGCCAAGACCCGGACCGGATCCGACCTTACACTAACCCCATTTTTAATATGGTGTTAAAAAAAAAAAAAAAAACCCACCCCACTTCTTACCCTAGTTCTTACCTGCATTTACTAGGTTTAAGCCCCTACTTCCCTCACCAGGCCCAAACCCCACTAAGCCAGGATGTCCAAAAAGAATATTGTATTAAGAACGGCCTCTTATTCTAATGATAAGAGGTGCTCGTTCTTACCTGTCTATTTAGGATTCAAGTTTGCTCATGCACCTTTACTCACCCTACTACCTCACCTGAGGTTTACTCTCCACACCTGAGGGCTCCGGGGGGGGGGGGGGGGGGGGGGGGGGGGGGTTTAAAAATGGAAGAAAAGAAAGAGGGGGTTGTCATTTCGACCCACTGACATTGTCCAATATCCCACCATATTCTTTTACTAAAACCTAACTACACGTTAAGGGCACGTTTCTCTGACAATCCATGTCTAAAAAATAATTTCTACCCACCACGTTAAGGGCACGTTTCTCTAGCAATCCATGTCTAAAGAATATCTAATTCCTGGTTGGAATTTCTAAATCTTTTTTTTTTAATGAATCATTTGTAAAAATTGTCAAGGACATTGGAATTTTGATGATTCCAAGGGCTATATTTGAGACTTTTCAAGTGGTTAGAATTTGAAATTCTAACAAAATGAAATATGACATTTTCAAATCCAAGGGACAAGTTATCACATAATGTCTATCAATTTCCAACGTCGGAAATTTCCGTCAAATAGTATCCCTATACCTCCAAAAGCATCCTCAAATATCTATAAATGCCCAAAAGCATCTTATACCGTATAGTGTTTTTTTTTTTTTTTTTTCCAAATCAAATTGCCCTTCAACCCCTTTCTCGTGACATCAAGACATAGTCATGCTAATACTTCTTGACATTGCTAGTTGTTTTTCGACATCGCAAATGATGTTGGACATATATATAAATACAAAATTCTAAGCTTGCGAGCGTTACGTCTCGAACTCGCAAGTCATTTATCGAGCTCGCGAGTGTCACGTCTTGAACTCGTGAGTGTCACGTCTTGAACTCGCGAAAAATAAAGTAAAGGGCAATTTGATTTAGAAAAAAACGAAGTCTGCTATATAAGATCCTTTTGGGCATTAAATGAATTTAATGATGCTTTTAGAGGTAGATGGATATTTAAGAGGGCTTCAATTGGCACTGCGGTTTTATCTCTCCACACCGCGAAAAAAAAAAAAACCCACCTAAAATACCCAAACACCCCCCCCCAGTTTTCGCCGTTCTCCCTCCCCGCCGAAGACGGGGGGAGTAGTTTAGGAATCTTGATTTTTTTTTACGGTGTGGAGAGATAAAACCGCAGTGCCAATAGAAGCCCTCATATTAAATGATGCTTACCCCAATATGCTATAAAAAGAAAGAGCCTCGCAATTTGTGTAGCACTAATGAGGTCCTTTCACCAATTTTTTATATTTTTTTATACATTTTTATGAGCGACGCATGGGTGACGCTAGCGTTGTTCGTCATACCTTCTTCTTCCCTTCTTTTCTTTTCCTTTTTTTCTCTTCTTCCTCCTCTGCTAGCGTCGCGAGTCCTACTTTGCCCCTCCCATGTTTGGTAGAAACAGGGGATCCAGACTGAGAAGGGTTGGGTTTAAGGGACGTGTAGTTAGGTTCACCCACCCCTATTATATCACCTTTGTGGGCCCATGTCCCACTTTCCTGGTCATCTCAGATTAGTAGTCCAGTACATGATTCAGTCGATTACCTTCCAATGACTTCTCTCTTTTCTTAGTCACCACTCTCCCTAACCATCTCCTTCCTCAACCTCATCATCTTCTTCTTCTCAACAACTAAGTCACAACAACAAACAAGCACAGACCCTTCCTACTACTACAACCTTTGTGCTCCCTCCACCTGTGGCAGCCTCACCTTCTCTTATCCCTTCTCCCTCCCATCCTTGTACCACCACCTAAAACTACACCCCACATGCCAAGACAACAACCAGCACCTCGTTCTCTAGGGCCAGCTGCAGTTCGATGCCCATCGTGTCATCGGCAATATGACGATCGATGGCCCAAACTTCATGATCCCCATCACCAGCAACGCGTTCTTCAGATGTGGGCATTTGTCCAAGCCCAACTTTGTCACAAACTCCGTCGTCATCTTCAACATGTTTGATAAGTACACTCAGACTGCAGGGTGAGTGCAGGTGGGGAGGAAGAGAAAGAGGAGGAGGAAGAAGAGAAAGAAAGGAAAAGAAAAGAAGGGAAGAAGAAGATGTGACGAGTGACGCTAGCGTTGCCCATACGTAACTCATGGTGACGCTATTGTCTTCGTTGCTCATAAAAAAGTATAAAAAAATATAAAAAATTAGCGAAAGGACCTCATTAGTGTTACATAAATTGCGAGGACCTTTCGTGATATATGGAAATTGGTGAAAGGACCTCATTAGTGTTATACAAATTGCGAGAACCTTTCGAGATATATGGCTATATTTTGGGATTTTTTCAAAAAAAAAAAAAAAAAAAAAAAACAATCTCCCACATAGTGGTTGCATTCTTGTGGGCCCCATCAACTACTTTTATTTTTTTCATTAATGTGGACCCATATTTGTAATTCAAACCGTCTAACCCTAACAATGAAGTTAATTATCCAACCCTAATCTCCCCCCGCAACAATGATCTAAACCATATAATATTCTTGTATTAATAATAAGCATCAAGACATTTAGTTTTTTTATATACTTAAATCTTCATGGATTTTCAGAAATTTATATATATATATATATATAAAACAGTCCAAACACATATAAAACCATTAGATGTGCTCATTTACTCATGTGAAAATGAGGATTTTGATATTTGACACGAGCACCTTCTTTATATGTAAAATCTATTTTCCTATCTAGAAGGCAAACAACCCCTGACACTTGTTCAAGAGAAACTAAATGACACATCATCGCCTGCCAAGGCGTATTTACAATTTGACTATAAAAAATAGAAAAAAGACACAATTTTCAGAAGTTTTCAAATTAACCCCTAAGATTCTCAATAAGTTTTCAATCAAAGACATCTGGTCATTTAAAGATATTTCCTCGTGACATTTTTTTTTTCTCAGTTTCTTAAAATACCAAAATTATCCTTTATTTAAAGACATGACATGGTTCCAGCATCCACTACATGCAATCGATAGTCGCGAGGACGTTGGTTGCCCTTGATCATAGTGAGGATGCCACTGAAGAAAATAAGTAGAATATAGAGAAAGTAAACGATGATTTTATTTCAATGAAGGCTAATTTGAGTATTTAAAAAAATGAGAGAAAAGGTTGTTGGAAAATAGCTTTAGATGGACGGATGTCCTTAATTGAAAACTTCCTAAAATACTTAGGGACTAATTTGAGAAGTTTTGAAACCTGTGTATTTTTTTGAAATAAGGCAAAAACTTAAGACCGTATCTGAAATCTTCCCAACAAATGATGTCCACTAAACTACCAGCGAAAGGGAGCTGCTATATGCACATCCAAAGGTGCTCGGTGCACATCCATCCATGGGACCCCTCTAAAAAAAGACCAAAATACCCCCTTCTTCTCTCTCCCTCTCCTTGCTCGGCCGCCTACCTCCCTCGTCTCCCTCTCATTCTCTCTCTCCCTCCCCTTCTCCATGTTTGTCTCCCTCCTCTGTCGCCGCCCGAATCTGCTTAGTCTCCCTCTCCCTCTCCCTCTCTCCCTCCTTTTCCCCATCCCTCCCTCTCCCAGCGCCCACCTCCGACCTCCTTCTCTCTCCCTCTCCATCTCTCCTTCTCCCTGTTCGTCGATCGTCGTCCCTCTCTCCCTCTCCCGTTCGCCACTTAGGGCCGAATAAATAAGTATATTGTTTGGCCACCTAGGGGCCGAACGAGAGAGGGAGAGGGAGAGAGAGGGAGGGAGAGGGACGACGATTGAGGAGAAGGAGAGGGAGAGAGAAGGAGGTTAGAGGTGGGCGCCAAGAGGGGGAGGGACGAGGAGAAGGAGAGGGAGACTGGGTGGATTTGGGTGACGATAGAGGAGGGGGATAGACAGATAGGGAGAAGGGGGGGGGAGAGAGGAGGGAGAGCGGAGGGAGGTGGCCGCCGGGCAAAGGTGGGCGGCCAAGTAGGGAGAGAAAAGAAGGGGGGGTATTTTGGTCTTTTGTTAGAGGGGTCCATAAAAGGATGTACACTGAGCAACCTATGATGTGCATACGGCAGTTTCCCAGTAAATAGAGGGTTTAAAGATTGCTTAGTTATATGTAATTAGATCACTCCCCAGCAGAAGAATCCTCCCTGCTCGTGTAGAGGGCAGAAGCCATGGTCTTTCTTTCGTTCATTCATTCGTGAGTAGAGACAGAGAGATGACCTTGTGCTTCACACGAACCATCCACTCCCTCCCTTTCAAACACCCACGCCTCTCCCTCTCCAATCCTTCCAAACGTCCCATCTCTTCTTTCCTTCCCCACTCGTCATCCCAATCTCCTCCACTTCTCCACCCAATCTCACCAAAACCTCATCTTCCCCTCTTTCTCAGGCCTCCAACCTCCTCTGCCACCTTTTCTGACCTCCAGAAATTCCATTCCTGGGCCAAAGGCCTTGCCTTTTCAGTTGGGTCCAAGTTCCTAGACTCTGACAATGGCCCTGACACTGATCTTCTCTGCAGAGAGATCAAATGGCTGTTGGAAGATGCAGTTGAGCACACCTCCATACTTCCTCATCTGGGTTCTTCTCAAAATCCCAACTTGACAGGTTCAGAGTATGATTTTCTTTTTTAGATGCTTTCCCATACTTTCTCAGCTCTTCTCAAAGTTTCCTTCTTTTTTCATTTTGTTTTTTTTTGAAATGGGTTCTGCTCAAAATGGCAGGTTGATAAGATTAAAGTTGGATCTGGATGATCTTTACAGCTTGTGGAACCAGAGGATTGAAGAAAGAAGACCTTTTCAGTACATTGTTGGGTGTGAGCATTGGAGGGATTTTGTTTTGTGTGTTGAAGAGGGTGTTTTGATCCCAAGACCTGAAACTGAGCTGATTGTTGATATGGTGGAAGAGGTGGTTTCAAAGGAGAAGGGGTTGAGAAATGGGTTGTGGGCTGATTTGGGGACTGGGAGTGGTGCAATTGGAATAGGGATTGGTAGGATTTTAGAAGAGGGAGGTAGAGTTATTGCTACGGATGTCAGTGAAGTGGCGGTTTCAGTTGCAACATTCAATGTGCAGAGGTATGGATTGCAGGTTAGTGAATTTGGATTTTGGATTCATCCTCTGAGTTTGATGTTTATACAACTGAAATATGACATTCTTTTTCTTTCTTCATGGGAAAAATTGGTCTTTCTCATGGATGCTAAATTCAGCTTGTAGCTTATCTTCTTGAGATTTTTTTTTTTTTCGGTTTCAAATGTTAACCAAAAAAGTAAACCATTCCTCATGTAGTGATAAAAAGAATACTCCTGATTTAAAGGAAAGAAAAATGGAAAATTTAAAGAACAAAATGTCTATGCTCATTTCTACTGTTCTATATACTGAGCCAACTAACATGTGATGGCAGTTTGTTTTATGCTTTCTACGTAATTACACCATCATAATTTATTCCAATTTTAATCATGGTTGAATTGGCTGATTTGAGGCTTTGTAATCACTTTGCTATCTATTGCACCTAAATCCAAGAAGTAAGTGGCTTGGATGTGTTAACTTCTTGTTAATTTGTTTCATAATACATGGAGGATGTCATAAAGGATGGATTTTGGGCTTGTAAGACTCAAAAACCAGATGTCCATTTAGCAACTTATCTCTAATGAAGATGAATATTGGTGTATGGTTTCCCATATAAAGTTATCCAGTAGTCCTTAGAATGCGAGAAGCTTGAAGAATCACTGTTTAGAATGTGAGGAAGTTCTGTTGTAAACCACGAGTCTTAGTCTTTATGAATTATGATTCTTTTTACATGTTTTGATGACCAAAATTATGAGTCTTTCCAGCAAAAAAAGAGAAAAAAAAGAGACTTTTCTATCCCTGTGATGCCATTAAAACCGATCTTCACTATTTCGTGTATTCTCTTTCTACATGGAGTCATGATTTCTTTTCTTTCTATTCCTTAAATTCAAACACAGGATTTCACAGGAATTCTTCTAAACAATACAGTGGATCGCCTATTAGCTGTAGATCCAAGAAAGTACAGGGAGAAAAGTTTAATTAAAAATGAAGATGAGATTGATAAGGAACTTATGGAAACCTAAGAAAATGGAAAAAAAAATGAAATTAAATAAATTAGAAAACAGGAAATGAGAACGCTGATAGTATAATAAAGTGATTCTGTGCACAGAAGAGCATGGTAAGATTTGACACACAGTTCATATTTTTCATGCCATAATGGGTGTTACAGAATGTTATCAAATTGCTTCTCTTTGGAAACATCAGTCAAAATTGGATAAACACAAAAGATTAGCATAGCCCCACACAAATCAAGAGTGATATGAACTACGCTAGCAATGTACATTGGACTATATGAATATTATGGAAGAATGCGACTGATTCCCTGTATGTTTTCCTGCTTTACATGGCTCACGGATCGTTCAGGGCTAAAATAGATACACGTTATTAGATATTTCTTTTAAATTTAAAGCTAATCTTATCATAACTATTGATAAGGTTTATTATCCTAATCAAGCTCAACTTAACCTAACAATTTCAACCCATGGTTAACCTAAAAGAAAATTCCTTATGAAGCAACACTACTTGAATTGGGGCTTCCTTGCTGAATGCAAGCATTGAATGTGGCAGCAGTTTAAGCTAGTAGGAGGTTCACAGTTTTTCATTTGACATTAGCTCGACCCACCCATATAAGGGCCCTGCCCCTAGCCTCTTGTGATCCAAACTAGTTCACAAGATGTTCACCATGTTTTTATTTTTTATGGTTGGTAGCAGTAATTAGAATTAAAAAAGAGTGGATTGCAACAAGAACAAAGCACCCTATCACAAAGATAGGGAAGAACAATGGTATAAAAGAAACATACCATACTATAGAGGACAAAGAAAACAAAGAAATTACATAGATATTCAACATGTTGAATGGGAACATCCCTAAGGCATCCCTGATCATCAGACCTTTCAATTTGTGTCTCATTGAGTAGAGGTCCATTAGCTGTAATTTTCCATTTTCGAGGGACTGATCAAACAGCCAGGATCATCAGACACCATAGAAGAAAACAAACAAAAGCTAGAGACAAGATGATCGAAGAAGGACCCCTCCAACCAGCCAACCATCAGATCAACTGTTGTGATCTAGGGCCTATGAGGAGATGAACCACGCTCAAGAGACACAGAGATTTTCGTGGTTCGGCTTTTGGCCTATGTCCACGGGAAGACGGGAGAATTCACTATGCAATCAAAAGAGGTGTGCATCATAGAGACTCTTAGTCTCTATTTATAATATCATCCTCAAAACCCTGTTACACCCAAACACTACTTCTAATCACAGTAGAACATGGACAGAGCAAGGGCCTGGTTTACCGGATTTATTACTTATATTGAGCCATACAACCTAACATAAACCGTGGAAACCCTCCGAGATATTGTTAAACACCATAGCTGAGGATAGCAAAGCAGCCATTTTGTAGGGCAAGAACCAGTAAACAATACACTGATGGCCCTCCAAACTGATCACTCATTTTCCTTTGGTGAAACTTGCTAAATCACAGGTTAAGGCAGCATGAGAACCATGGAAGGTGTCGCTGATTAGGAAATTCTGTGGATACCCAGTTCAGTTCAGATGCTCAGACAATGGCTTCAAATCTTATGTAGAGTGGAGGCTTTTAGAAAATATGGATATTCTCTAGCCATCTCAGGGGTTCTCGCAGCTTATATTCCACTCCGGAGCTGATATACAGGTTGTTAGAATTGGACCTCCTTGTACTGTAGCAGGGTGACTGAGTGATATAGAATGTAGGAGTAGGTGTTGCATCAACCGCCAACAACTAATGTGGGACTAACCTCTATACCCATGAAAACGCTCATTAATGCCGAGTATCCATGTGAAATTTCTATATGTGATGTATGACTAAGATCTAAACTGGTCATTCTTCGTGATCCTTTTTGTAATCTTTCCTGCTTGTTTGAGCAATGCTTACTGTTACCGACAAAAAAAACAAAAACAAAAACAAAAAAAAAAAATCTAATCTGCTCATTCCAATTGTGAACTGAGAAAACATTTTTGTTTTAAGGCAGTAGATGGTCTGAAGTAAGAAGGAAAATCATGAAATTTACCACTGTTAGTCCAATCTGAAAAAGAAAACAAATTCCATTCATTATTATCAGTAATTTAGAAATTCAAGGGCGTGATTGGAAATACTTCCAGCTAGATCCATTTTGAATATTTTGGCTGAGTTGAGCATGAGAATTGGTGACCACATTAGGTGGGATGACGTTTTTCTGCTTTATCTGCATAAATAATGTTCAGTGGTCATAACCAATCTCAAAGATGAGCAATACCTCACCTAGTGCAATTTCCAGTTTCTTTACTTCCACAAACATGAACTAGAACAATTACCCATTTTTAGTGTTATATTAAAATTGAATGAAACTTATGTGATATAATGATCCTTTTGTTGACAACCACTTACTCTAAAAGCTTAAGTTGATAGAGAAAGGTATAACAATGTATATTAAGGTTACACTCCCCCATGTGTGGGCTATGCATGGGAATTACACCCTCCATGGGAGTATACAAGGCACAACAGCCCTAGGGATTCGAACACTCAACATCCTGATCTGACACCATGTTGACAACCACTTACTCTAATAGCTTGAGCTCATAGAGAACAGTGTAACAATGTATATCCAGGTTACAACACCTTTGTCATTTTTCTTACATACCATATACATTTGAATTGTTTATATTCCAGCTGCATTTGTTCAACTGATTCTTAGGATAAAGTTCAAGTAAGGCAAGGATCTTGGTTTGAACCTATTGAAGATGTGATGGGTAAGCTCGCAGGCCTTGTTAGTAATCCACCATATATACCAAGGGATCAAATACCCAGATTGCAAGCTGAAGTTGGCAAACATGAACCGAGATTAGCCTTAGATGGAGGCGATCATGGCATGGATGACCTTCTTCATCTTTGTGAGGGATCTTCTATTGCATTGGGATCAGGTGGATTCTTTGCCTTTGAGGTACGGAGCTCCATGTCCTTTTACTGGCTTTATAATATTGATATTCTTCATATATCTTTTGAAAGTAAGCCTTGTTTCAACGTCACTTGAAATAATAGTTTTCTGGCCAGTGAATTGACTCCACTTTGCTAGTCGCCTGGTCGAGTCAACCAGGAAACCAAATGGGCTGGAATCTGCTCGGTCCTTCTCCTTTAAGGTCCACATCTTCATTTCCTTTTACCATCATCATCATAAAGATATGCTCATATAGCTTTTGGAGGTGCTAAGATCAATCCCAACTTCACATGTAATGGAAGTTTTCCAACCTCCTGGGTCAACTAGCTACTCACAAGGTTGAGTAGACCAGGTGACCTCGTGGGCTGACAGTTCATTCAGTAAATTAATTTGAAATCTTCTAGGTAACTAAAATATAGGAAAATGCGTAACAACTCAGAAAGTATATATTTTCTTGAAAAACTTATATAAATTCCTACTGTAATTTAAAATCTTAATTTAACTTCTACTAATCAACTATTGTAATTAATATTTGGGGTCAAAGACCTCAGGGATACCCTTGTCAAAAAAAAAAAAAAAAGAAAAAAAGTCAACCTGTCAACTGAGCCAAATGTGAATGAACTAAGTCACTAGTTGACTAGGTGAAACCCAAATTTATCCAGGCTTAGTTCAACCTGACCCAGTCATCTAGTGTGGGGCTGGGCCAAGTTGACTCAGTCGAGATCGTAGTTGACCGGGCGAGTCAGGAAACTATTATTATTATTGTTATTATTATTATTATTATTAGTTCAACCTTACCCACCATGTAATTGCCTGGCTGAGAAATAAAAGATAACTTAGCACAATTTTTAAAATATTAGATGTGTGGCCAACCTGATGGGTGGACGCTGGACATGCATATATTTGGCATGGCCGTGTAACAAGGAAAATCCGTTTTCTATAAGTTTGTCTTGTTTGACACTCATTCTACTGCTTAGACACTGGGACATGTAAGAACACTTGCAGTTATGGAAAACCCTGACAAAGCTAAAAGCCCTGTTTTAACAAACAAAAATTTAATATTTGTATGAACATGTTGCTGTCTAATACCTTTTGTTTGTACTTCGACACTGTTACACTCATCCATGTCTAATGTACATAGGTCATTGCATTTTTCACAGTTAAGCTCATCTGGGGAACACCTTGGTCAACAATTATGCTAATTCTTTTCTGAGATGAATAGACTAGTTGGGTGGGCTTAATCTCCATGTGTATGTTACTATGCAAATTCTTTCCAATCGAATAAAGAACACCCAGCTTTTCTTCTTTAAGCATCTGTTATGCAGGGAGTCGAAATTACAGCATTGCAATTTAGCATATTGTTGTATTTGTTTAATTTAGCTTGAGAATCAAATCTAGTTGGCCAAGATGCAGTGTTTAAGATACAAGCTTGAGTGATTCATGTTAGAATAGCCCATGAATTTCAAAGGGGAATCTAGTCTGTATTGGGTTTGCTTAGGAATAAAGTGAAACTGATTTATGGTCAAGATGCCTATGATTTCCATAGATGTGGTGTTCTCCCACTTCCCTCTGGTGTCCCAAGAGTTTTTCTTTTCTTTTTAACTTATCGCTTTATTTTCATGGCTCAGATAGTTCATATTTAGTTTATGTTCATAAATAATAGTCATGAACTCATGTTGGAGAGAGACATGAGGTCCTTGGAGATTTATCACACTGGGACATCCTATAAATGGTTGCATGACGATGTTGGACATATCATTATATAAATAGTGAGAAGGCTTCAAGTCTCTCATATATCTTATTATCATTCTCATCATCAAAGTCTTGTCCCAACTATGTTGAGGTTGGTTACATGAATTTTGTTTCTCCGTTCTGATCTATTCTGAACCAAATCCTCAGAGAGGTTGCACTTCTTTAAATCTATTATTACTACTTTCATCCACGTCGTCTTTGGCCTATCCCTTCCCCATGGCGAGCCATCAACCTGCTTTGAAAAACTTTTCTTTCACTGGTGCCATTGCTAGCCTACGTTGAACAAGTCCAAACCATCTTTAGAATCACCATTTTTTCAAAAAAATTGTTTGGTTTATTGAAAGTGAAATGTTCATGGTACCAACTAATTGTTTATGTTTTCACTCATTGAGTAGGATGAACATTCTCTCTCTCTCTCTCTCTCTCTCTCTCTCTCTCTCTCTCTCTCTCTCTCTCTCACCATTTCTTTAAAATTTTGCAGACGAATGGTGATGAGCAATCTGAGCTCCTAGCAGACATTATGACCAGCAAATCTGAAAATAGGTTCCGAGATGTGAAAATAAAAACTGACATGGCTGGAATACATCGATTTGTAACAGGGTTCCGCCGGTGAATGCATTATACAGCAATGAGTTGTGTAAATGTCATAATCTTTATGGGGGCAATTGTAGGTAGTGGTTAATCAAATTTGATAGGGTGAAGAAGAAGATTTTTGGGGTTGTGATGAAATATTGAGTGTTCTGCTTGTAATTGTAGTGCACTTAATGTACTTTCAACTGAAGACAGGAAATAATTAGGAGTGTTCATTTGGGTCAGACCCAAACCTGCATGGCCACATGATGAGAAGTGAAATATGGGTTGGCTTGGGCTTGGATCGGCATTGAGACTGAACTTTAAAATGGGCATGCCAACTTCTCTTTTTTATTTTTTATTTTATTTAAAATAGGATATCATTCGACCCAAAAAATCAAAAGAAGGATATCATTCAACCCAATAACAGTACATCAAGTCTACATTCCACAACTGTCCCAACATCTTTAGAACCAATATATAGGTGGTTATATGAAGTATTCATAGTTGATAACCACATCTTAAAATCAAACATCCACGGGTCGGATCCCGGTCCATGAGTCGGAACTTGTATGGATCCCGGACCCAATCTTGTTTAGCAATTGAAACCTAAATTGGGTTCTTGACCTGAGCCTGTTTATGAATTAGGGCTCAAACATGCTTAATGCTTTAGACCTAATTTTTCACTAGTCGGAACTTTCAGGTAATTGGAAAATCGGATATATACCCCTTGAAAATAAAAATAAATTAGAAAAAATTGACTTGAAGCAGCCAATGGCAGCTCGGCCAACTCATATTGCACTCGTGTGTGGAATTTACAAATCGAGTCACAGTTATATGTTACTTGTTTATAAAATTTGTAAGAATATGATTAATATATAATTTACAATATGTGATTTAACTGAAGTTTTTGAAATAGAATTTCTCAAACCAAATGTGAACTTTACATTTTCATAGATTACATAGCTAAACACAAGTGGATACATCTTTTGAACTATTTAAAAATCTCTAGCTGTATTATATGAGCCTCTTTCTTTACGAGAATTTATCATGTCGTTTTTTTTTTTTTTTCAGCATGATGTGACATCTTTTCTCTTATCAATTGCAAATGCCATATTTCTTCACAAGCATTTTAAAAATCCAGGCACCTAAAAAGTTGTCAAATGTCCTTGCATAGACAACTTTATGATAACATCCCCCATTGCAGCGACTTCTGTGTAGGAGTTAATAGTTACAATCTCAATTGTTTCTAGGAACATTTGGCCCTTCAATATATGTGGACCCATACCAACACAGGGTTACTATTTGAACCTTACTTTCTCCAACCCTGCACCCGTCTAGGTGAGAACTAGTGTAACTATATCCTACCCATCAACTGATATATATTCATCTAAGCAGGACTTGCTAGAAATAATCATATATTATCTACATGGGATTCATTAGATTCAACCATTTAAACATTGACCAACGAGGATGCCACCATCAAACCATATGATCATCTCCCTGGACTCTTCCATGAATCAAGAAGAACAAAGATCACTCTTCAGGGCTTCAGGGCACATTTGTTTGCATGATGTTAAATATTTAGAAATTTTAAGAAAAATATTTTTAAAACTGACCAAAATTGATCAAACAAAGATAAAGCTGAACATGAATGACCATCAAATACTCTTGAATGACCAACCATCATCTAATCAATCATATCGCAGGTGGCTCACATCTCTATCTCCACCTAGGGTTGTAAACAGTGGACCCGGAACCATTTTGGAACAGGTTTCTTGGCTCCGGAACCAGAACCATATATGGTTTCTATGAGAGAATGGTATTAATAAACATGTTCTATATATGGGTCTAGGTAGAGAATGATATTAAAAAATCATGGTTTTTATGAGAGATTTTTGAAAATTAAAATAATATGTCAAAGTCTTGGGTCCATACCAAGGTGGAACCAGACCTGGACCCATTTACTTATCGGGGCCTAAATAAGGACCCAGATCCGGTTTTTAATGGATCAGAACTTCTAGATAATCAGAGAATCGGGAACCCATTTACATCCCTATCTCCACCTTCTCTTCACACATCCTTTGCTCTAACACATTTTACTTAATGGTTTGCATCAATTCAATTTTATGAAAACAAATGGGTCCCAACCAATAGATCACACAGTCTTATTATTATAATTTTGTTAGAAAAAAACTGTCTGCACGCTTTATATCTTGAGTAGGGTTGTAAACGAGTCAGTTCCAGTCCGGGTCTATAGTGGACCCGAAACTGGAATTGTTAAGGAGAAGGTGGAGTCGAATCCGGACCAGAAACCGTTTTGGAACCGGAACCAGAACCATATATGGGACGGGTCTAGATCCGATTCTGGGTTTAGGTAGAAAATGATATTAGAAAAATATAGTTTTTGGGAGAGATTTTCGAAAATTTGAATAATATGTTAGGTCTCGGGTCTACGGATCTGAACCAAGGTGGAATCTGACTCGGACCCATATACTTATCGGGACCAAAATAAGAATCCGAACCCGATTTTTAACGGGTCGGAACCTCCGGGTAATCGAAGAATCGGAGACCCATTTCCATCCCTACTCTTAAGCTCCCACAAAAGTCTTTTTTGTTTTTTTTTTTTTTTTTTTCCTGTTATCCTGTGGAAGACTAACATGTCTACCTCCTCTCCTCTCACACGTACGGTTCCCTTCTTGAACTACAGAAACCCGAGAATTCCCGCGACCGCGAAATTTGCAACGAGAGGAGAGAAAGTAGTGGCACTTCATATAAAGATGCCCCTTTTTTTATACCGTTTTCTGGTATTTCTCCGTTCCTCTCTCCGACCTCGAATCCCCTCACAAATCCCCAAAGGTAATAAGATTCAAAACCTCTTCTTCATCTCAAATCGCTTCATTTCCTCTTAATCTCTCTCTCTCTCTCGCTCTCTTTCAATCTTCACATTCCTCCGTTTCTTCCCTTTATTTCTTATCGATCGAGGGCTTTTTCTAGTTACCCAAATTCGAATGAATGCCTCGAAATTTAGGTTTTTGGCGATTCACCGTTTCAGATTTGAATCATTTACGTTTTTTTAATGAATTTTCATTCT
Organism: Camphora micrantha; assembly: GCA_003546025.1. NCBI lineage: Eukaryota > Viridiplantae > Streptophyta > Magnoliopsida > Laurales > Lauraceae > Camphora > Camphora micrantha. The sequence goes on along the minus strand of QPKB01000007.1, from coordinate 28,701,484 downwards.
TTCATTCATCGATGGTGATTTTGGTTTTTGATGTGATTGTAAATGGTAAAAGATAGAAGCTTGATTGTTGATCTTTGATGTCGCTTTCGTTTCGGTTGTAATAATAATGTTAATGTCTGATTCTAACATCTATGATGGAATTTTACCATGAGAATTCAACTTTGTTGTGCATGGCAATGTTGTTGTATTGTATAAATTTTAATGATTAGTCTGAAAATGTTGAAATCCAGCTTTTATGATGAGTAGTATACCATTGTATCAGACATTGTTTTTATGGAGATTAATGGCTTGGGAGAATGCTGAAGATTTTTAAATTTGCAGGCTTTCTTGGGATATCGCAGGGAGAATGTCACGAAAAATGAATTGATGTTTACGTAATTAAAAGAATAAACGCGGTAATTATAAGATAGTGTTTAAAACTACTTTTTTTTTTTTTATAAGTTTCCCCCGGTTTTTGTTTCAATTTTGTTCTGATATTATCGCTACTTTCTATGTGGGAGAAGGCTTTGATGATGATAATTGCACTCTCACGGCATTTCGGATTTTAATATTTAAGAATATTGTAACATTGTTGGAAAAATTGCTGTTCAAAGTAAATATATGATATTGTTGTAATATTTTAAGAATACCACTGCCATCTGTGATTGCAGGAGATACTGTGAAAATCCAATTTCTTGGGAATTTGGATGGTCAATCAAACTGAATTTTGATGATTATTTGATAATGTCGAAATGAAAAAAGTGAAATCACCTTTCTTAAATCCATATAGTGGTGGGAGTGTCCAAATTACATATGCATTAGTTTCAGTTGAACGCTGAGGGAAGTATTGTTGCAAAGCATTTTCTGCTGAGAATGGAAATGGTCTCGCGGGTGAATGATTTTCCGTAGTTTCATGTTAACGTTTTCCACTGGTTTCAATTTCAACGTGAAAGCATTTTCAACAACTTTCGCGGGAAGTGGATTCGGATGCAGGAGGTTGAAAACTATTTTCTTCAGTCTTACATGAGTGAAAAAAATACATTTCACTGCAGAAAATGTTTTAATAGACACTGAAATTAGTTTAAAATGAAATCTTCAGTTTTCATTTTCTGCAGAGTATGAACTTACTATGGAATTAAAATGTGTGGAAAATGCCATGAATTAAGTGGTTTGCTTTCTTGTTATAGATGCTAGCAAATGGCACTAGAATTTTGTTGTGTCTTAAAAAAAATAAATTCCTGCATCATGAAAATATCCAACTCTGAGCTGAATACTTTAGTTATATTTGGGTGATGATTCTTGCAATATTTATGCTTTTGCATTTTGAATTTTGTCGATATTGCAATACTAAATGTTTAAGTGCTGAAATGTTTGCAAGATCAGGTTTGTCCAAAAGCACCGAACCCTAGACTGAATTCTCATAGTTCATAAAGTATGATCTCAAATGCACCTGTAGCTAAATCAAAGGAGTCATATCTCAACATATAAATCTGCAATTTGCTATTAGTTCCTGAAATCCATATGATTAGTGGCATTTGTTTGAATGTCAAGTCCAGGATTCTTATTTAGTGAAATCCAATATCGATGTTCTGGAGGTGATGCTTTTATTTGAGGTTCTCTCTTTGTCAGGAATAACTGAAAGGTGGGCTTTCTTCCAATTATCTGGCTGTAATACAACTGTTTGCTTTTATTGATGAAAGATATTGTCATACCATGACTTCCACCTTTATTGCAAAACTTAAAAGGAGGAGAAAATTTCAAGACAGTTCCTTGGGTTTGGCCTCATAAAATCCTCATATATCAAAAAGATCCCTAAGTTTTAAGGGGGATTTCAAATAGGTCCTTGGCATTAACTTACTGTAATCCCATCACAAACAAGTATACATTGTCAACACCTATGACCTATCCATCTTCTCCAACCATATCGATCTTCCCACATATTGTGCTTTGGCTTTCATTAATTTTAAAATCTCTACTTCTATACATCTGTCAGTCTATATTTAAGCTTCATCTTCGTCTTCATTTTTCTGGTGACAATGGTGTCCATGATGGGTTCTGTCATTCGTTATAAATTTCCATCATCTTTTCTTTTTTTTTTTTTTTCCTTGCATGGATGATGAGAATGTACGCTGTAGGTACTTCTATATTATGTTTTGAGTTGGATATGATGAGATTTTGATGGTCGATTTGGGTGAAAAAAAAAAATTTGAAGTGCAGGGTTCTGGCTTTCTTGAGCTTTAGTAGAGACCAGGGTATGGGTAAGGCCACTTTGATTGGAGATGATGTATGAAAGTGAGATGCGCTTGTGATTGTGATGACCATTTATTGTGAAACGGTGGGATGGATTTGGAGTGTAGAATGGATGGATTTGTGAAAAAGAAAAGCTTATTTTGAAGAGGTTTGCAATTTTATATGAGAAATGAGGACGAAAATGATTGATCTGAGGTGGGGAGTGGATGGTGTTAGGTCAGATGATGCTGCCCATTTATGGAGAATGAATGGATGGTGGATTGGTTGCATTTGCAGTTGACTTTGTGAGAAAGTGAAAGCCCCGAACTTTAGGGTGTCAGTTTAAAATTCATTAGGAGACATGGCATCTAAATCATGCCACCGATTCTTGTACACTAGTCGTGATAGTAGTAGGACCTGTTTGAAAAGCATCTCAAAACTTAAGGAGCTTTTATCTGATATTAGGCTAAAATCTAGGAACTATTTGAAATTCTTCCAAAGGGAGATCATAAAAGTTAATGTAAAAAACTGACATATTACCTTTTAGACCCTAAGACTCCGCTGGCCAATCATAGCATAAGTTCAACAGAAATCTGGTTTGAAGTCACAAGTTGCAACCCTTTGTTGCTGAAACTTGTTTCTGTATATTTGGGGGCATGCATGACTTTGGTTCCTAAGTGGGTCAGAAGTTGGGCTCAGGAGGATTCAAACAAAAGAAGTGTTAAGATCTACAACACTGTTGAGAACTGAATTTGTGTTTTTGATTGACAAATTGAGCCAGCCACACAGTAATTTAGCATATGAATGTCATGAATTCAATCTATTGATGGTGAATTGGTTCAGCAAATAGGGTCTATTGGACACTTCACAAATCAGAAAATACATCTGAGAACAAACAAAACAAACCCACACTAGACAATTTGTCTTTCAAATAGTTTGAAGCCCTACCAGGAGATTGTAACGGCTAATCCTTTAAACTTGAATCAATGTATCCCTAGATGTGGCTTCATCCCCTACTTTGCGTTAGTTTTTCATCTAGACAACTTGCATTCAAATATTCCAAACTATAAAATGTATTAAAAGGTTAAGTTATTACCCTATTTACCATAATCTGTTTGATTCTTGGTTGAGCAAGTTAATCATTGTAAATTTATGTATACAATTCAATCCTGGTTCTATTTGTTTTTTGGTTATTGCTTTGTGTGAGACGTTTGTGTATGTTCTACAAAATCCTGCGTCCAGTATTTCATTTCCGAGAAAATCACCATGTTCATGCCATAGTGTTTTATTTTAACGTTATGAGCATGGCACATAATATGTCTTGAGCTCTAATTTGAGGTTATCTGGTGTTTTCTTATTGATGGGTTAAGGATTGAAGCAAGGGGAGTTGTTGGATGATTGCGACTTGCCAACGAAGGGATGACTAATCGTCAGGGTGAGCATGGAAATTTTCTCCAATTGCACCAAGATATTTTAATAGTTATAGATCTGTGAATGATCAATTACTTGTGCTTGACTATTGTGATCTGGAAATATTTAAGTAGTGATTTCTGATATTTAGGACCACTCGAATTCTTGTAGATGTCTTTCCAATGTACCACTGGAACATGACTCTCCAATTGAAGTAGTTGTCTAAGCTTTTTCAAAGCAATTCGAAGTTGAGAACATACTACGCAAAGGATCTACAACAAATTAACCTATTATACTATATTAAAGCCATAGGTTTTGAAGATAATTTTGACCATAATTTATGATTTTGACTGGGAGTTATAACTTCCCAATTCCAATATGTAACCACTCATCTCCACTTTTAACATATAACCACTCATTTCCTCCCTTTCATATGACCACCTCTTCTTCCCACTTTTCACTTTTCTGCAAGAACTTCATTTCTATCCCTGTCATAATCACCAAATCATTGTCATGAGTATTTGAGGATTGATATTGTGTAATCTGAGTTTTTCTTAATAAATCAGTAAATATACTTTTCAGTTATTGGTGAATATGCCCATGCTAAGCACGGGTTTTTGTGTTAGTTAATATATATGAAAGGGATAGGATTCGATTTTGCAAGAGCTTCAATTTCGCAATTGATTGAGAAATTGGAGCTCAATTTTGATTTTTATTTTGAAGGAGCTATTTTAGGGATTTTGGAGAAATTTTCACTTTTAGCCACCTAAATAAATAGGCCAATCTAAAAGGAGTTTCCTTTTAAAGAGTCCAATCTACCACGGTCTCTAATCAATCAATGTATAATTAGGTTTTCTTATATAATGTCGTAAGTAAGCAAATCTTGTCTGATGTCATATTAAAGAGTATGTCATCTGAACCTTCAATTCCTTATCTTGTGCAATCTCATCATGGTTTTCGGTTTTAGATGGGATTTAATCAGAACTAGACTATTTAATCTCCCTTCGGTCACGTAATTCAAATTAATGAGAGTGAGTGAAACATCAAGATTCTCACAACTGCATTTCCTATTATTTTTGCAACACGATCGTGTCATATCTCTTCATTTGATTGATTTTTTTTCTTTTTATGTATTTTTTTGGTGTTTTAATGTTTTTTTTTTTGCTTTTTATTGTAGTTCTGTTTTATTAATTTTTTTTTCAGTTTTGATGAGTTCTTTTAGTTTCTATGGTGATAGGTTTTCATGGATTTATATTTTTCTTCTTTATTTTTTGGTTTTAGTTTTTCAGTTTGTAGGCATTGAGTTTTCATGGGTTTATTTGTTTCTTCTAAGTTGTTTTTATTAATGGATTGTTTATGGACTTTTTTTTTCATGTTGTATTTTTGTGGTGTTTTTATTAATTTTATTTTTTTATTATGTGTTATTCTTCTGATTTCAAAAGAATGTTTGAAGTAATACTCAATTGATTTCAAAAAAATTAAAGTGCTCTCATTTTGAAATTAACCAACCATTTGTTTGTTATCATTATAGGTTTTAATTTTGATTGCAATTTTTGCCATCTCAATATAATTTAGACTAAATATTATGATTTTTATTATCACGAATTATATTGCCCGTGCTAAGAGCGGGCATGTTTTGCTAGTGCAAATTAATCCCATCAATCGAATTCTTATAAATGTTTGTCCAATGAGATCATCTGCCACTAGAATTTGACTCTCCAATGTAAGTAGCTGCATAGCTTTTCAAAGCAATTCAAGTTGAGAACATACTCCACAAAAGATCTACACCAAATTAACCAACACAAATTAATCTCATTAATCGAAAACTATATCATTTCAAATAAAACTAACATTACATCAAAACACACTTTGCTAATATCCAAACTTGGCAATTTTAGATTTAATTGAAAATTTTAGCTAACGAACCACTCGAATTCTTGTAAATGTCTGTCCAATGTATCGTTAGAACATGATTCTCCAATTTAATTAGTTGCACATCTACGGATTCCTTTGTTTTATGGATCCCAATCTCTACGGATTCCTTTGTTTTATGGATCACAGTCTTTATGGATTCTTTTTCTTCTTTCCTACTCTCCTTTTGTGGGATTCCTTTGTTTTATGGATTCCAATCTCTATGGGTTCTTTTTCATCGTTCCTACTCTCTTTTTGTGGAATTCCTTTGTTTTATGGATCCCAGTCTCTACAGATTCCACATCTTGACTCTGTTTTTCTAATAGGACATGTGGCAGAAATTTAAGGGACCATTAGTCCCATCATATACAAGGGGACCTTAGGATTTATTCATATGCAAAAAATCAAGTTAATTGGATGTTGCCAGCTATTTGATTTTAGGTAATTAAACGAACAACTAGAAAAGTTTTTTATTTTTATTGTCCATTTGATTTGATGATCTTTGATCAGATAGCTGGCAACACCCAATGGACTTATTTATTTATTTGTATAAATGCCAGATCCTAAAGTCATCATGCATCTGGTAGATTAGTGGGCCCTTCAAGCTTTGCCATGTATCCTATTTTGATCGGTAGTTGCCTTTACATGGAAACTGCTATAGTTTTCTTAAAAAACTAACTAAGCCTATCCATATAAATCGATCAATGGGGCTCACATCATAAACCCAAATTGGTCAAAGCCACTATCTCCCCTTGACTTTTATACTTAAGTTTACTCCGATTGAAGTTGGGCCCATAGCAAGATTGATCACAGAAAACACATGATTAAAATTAAAAAAAAAAAGTAAAAAGCAAAGTGAGTCTAGTCATGTAGCATAGTCAATTGATGGTAGGCCATCTCTTATTGGTGTGACATTTTTCACAGGGCTAATATAATGGGCAATTGCTATTTTGAGTGGTTTGGATTTTTACATGGGCCCCACTGATGGACTCATGAGTATTGAGATATCTTTAAGGCCAGCCTTAAGATTTAAGAATCTGCATCCTTGATTTTCAAGTCCTATAAATTTAATATTTTATAAAGTGCAATTACTTCTTTGGGCCCATCCGAATATTAATAATGGTTAAGTCATTGTCGTTGAGTGTTAATTCAGTGATGGGTTGATGTGTATGAGGGTTTGGATCAGACATAGGTGGGCCCTAAATCCTAATGCATTGTTAAGGCTTGAGGGATTGTTAAGCTTTGAAACCCTTAAAATCATGAGCAAGAAGATCTAATTGGACTGAATTTTTGACCGATTCTAATCCATCATAAAGCCATTCCACCCCTTCATCCCTCTTGATGGGCATGCATAGCATAAATTTTGTATCAGCCAAAGTAGATGCAATCAAAATGATGATACAACGAACTATGTACACTCCAAGAGCATCACAAAGAATGTGAAGAACTTAACAGAGCTGTAACATCCAAGGCTACGCAATGCTTAAAGATATTATTGTATATTATTAAGGAGTTAGTTAGGGGGTAGAATGCCTTAATTAAAGATGGTAATTTGCATGATTCTAGGCTGTATTATGTTGTGTTTGATTAAAAATATGTGAAAAGGGAGTTGAACCCATCAAGGGACGAACAACCCTTTCATTCCAGTCTCTCTTTTCTCCTTTTCTTTCTTTGATCTCTTTTAATCAATGTATAGTAGATCTACTAGCATAAAGCCCATTCGATCCACGGGTAAAGTCTCACGTAAATTAGGTAATAAATTAAAATTAATATCAAAATTAAATATTAATTAATGAAAATTACATGACTCGATTGAATGATAAACCCATTTGTGTAATTGTCATACTATAAATTCCTATTTATAAAATAATTAAATAAAAATCAATTCATAGATAGAGCTTTAACAATATGTGAGTTTTTTACCAAAAAAATAAAACTATATGCCAGTAAATTTCTGTAAATTAATTTTTGGTTCTTCCAACTTAAATTACTTGTACATTTAGTTAGATGTTTATATAAGTTTGAATTTTTTTGAAGTACATTTTAATAAACGTTCAATTGAGTCTACTTGTCTAAGAAAATGACTCTTGATTTGCAAAATGTCCTTTGACTGAAAATCAAATTAAGTCTTAAGGTGAGCCCACCTAAATAACAAAATCATTGATAATGTAAATTGTGTAATAATAGTGGGCTCTCTTAAATGATAGTAGATCCACATTATGCCCATTAGACCCAACTAATCTATCCGCGTATGAGACCTACTAATGAAACATGTGAACAGTGGGTTTTATTGAAGGGTGGATGATTTGAATGTGATGGATCCCATGTATATGGTGACAAAGGATGGGTAAAGTAAGTGGATCACTTGTTATTAAAACAAAAGTAAGTAGATCACTTATGGTGGGTCCCTTTTTGGTGAAGTTATGATGTACCAGATATTCATCTAGTGGGTCCCAAACATTCAAGGTGGGATAACTAATAATAACTCTCACTGATGATGTTTTCTCCAGAAAGTACAGCTTGAAGATATAAGAAATTAAGAATTAGCATGGTATCAAAGCATCTAGAAGACTGAAGGCCATACCTCCATTGCTACAGTGTTGAAAACTTATTTCGTTTAAGCCTTTGTTATTTCTGTTTGTGTTAAACATCTGGGGAGGTTCTTTTTTTTTTTTTTTTTTTTCCTTCTTTAGATCTGTACTCTTTCTTTGAAATTTTATACATCTGAGCTCGAGGATTAGATATTTTAGCTCACCGGTTCTAGAAAAATGTGACTGTTTGCATACTTTTGCAAAAGGACTGCTGTAACAAAAATTTCTGGGATTTATTACCTTGAAATAGACACCACAGAAGACAAACAATGGGAAACAAGCAAGCTTGGTCACTTTCAGAGGGAATAATCCAAGTAAATCATCATAAAAACTCAGATTAATCCTCAAAACACAAATCCAAGGGACCATTTTATACAGTACTCCAGATATTCTTCTTGAAGAAGTCATCTAAGGAAAAAATCACCCTAGTCGACTATTGTTTTTTATTAAATGATCTCTAAATTCTCTACCCGAAAAACAATCCAAACCTTTCATCTAACATAAACTTATTAGAAGATAACTTAATCTAAGACATGCAACGTCCATAATTCAATAAAGGAGCAAACAAATAACCAAGAACAAAAACGTGGCTGTGGCTTGTCATCCAGAATTTCTTGGGCGGAATTGGCTATGAGGCCCACATGGTCCACACATAAATGAAGTGGAATCCACCTCTTTAGAGGGGACCCTTGGGCGACCTAAGTGGGAGTGGTTTTACTTTGATTCAAGACCAAGAAGGCTCAGAATATTTAGCCAAACAAGTAACATGATTGCTATTTCTGAAAAAAAAATCCTGCTACTTACGTTTAACCCCCTGCTGTACCATGTTGACAGCCCCTGAAAATGTAACTTCTTGAATATTTAGAGGCTGGTTGGTTTATTCTTCAATCTGTATCATTACACATGGGTTCGAACCCCATGTCCTCAATCAAACTCCTCCATGTATGCCAAGGCATACCCTACTATTAGATCTTCTTGTGGATTATGTTTCAGCTTCATTAGATGGAGAAAGATCAGCTACATTGAAGATGTTGGAGACGTTAAGATCTGTCGGAAATTGTTTGCTCTAGATGTTGTCATGGATCTTCTGTATCAACTTGCATGGGCCGAAGTTGCTTCAGTTTGTGATATGTGCCCATTAGAAACCTTTCCTTCCTCAAATAGACCTAGACAAGATCTCTCATAGCAAACATAAGATGGCAGCGATGTCAGTTGGCGGCTTCTTTTGTAGTTAGTGTTGCTCTTCTCTATTTGCGCACTTGCTAATGGATACTACTAATGTGTGCAGCCAAATCAGTCACTGCAACACCAATCTGTCCCACATTAGGCACCGGAATAAGGTTGACTACATTAGTGAAGTTCATCCCATAAACGATCTCAAGCGGACTCTTTTGGGTTGTCCTATTCTTGGATTGATTATAAACGAACTCTGCATGTGAAAGCACATTATCCCATTGCTCCAATTGATCTTTAACTAAGGCTCGAAAATATTTTCACAACTCATGTTAACAACCTTGGTTTGTCCATCAGTCTATGGATGATAAGCATTACTGAAACATAAGTTGGTGCCTAACAACTTTCATAGAACTCTCTAAAAATGGCTAACAAACTTGTTATCCCTATTGAAAGTAATGCCTTTGGCATGTGATGCAACTTAACTACCTCCTTAAAATAAAGCCATGCAACATTAGATGCATGATGGGTCTTCTTCCAAGGTATGAAATGGGCCATCTTCAAGAATCGGTCCACCACCACGAAGATGGAATCATACCTGCATTCAGTACATGCCATTCCCAATACAAAATTCATACTCATCCTTCCCTGGTGCTTGTGGAATCGGCACAATCATGTACAAAGTGGTATTATACACTCTCCCTTTTTCCAATTGACATACTTTGCATTGGGACACAACCAAAAGCCATCTGCTTCCGATATCACTCCTCTCTCTAATCCCACTAACTATCGGCATGTTGTTGGCTGTTTGGTCTACCTGACTATTACTTGACCTGATAGTGCCTATCTGGTTCAAGTTGTCAACAAGTTCATTTTTGCTCCTATTACTCTCCATTGGGTTGTCATTCTTCAGAATTTGCGCTATCTTCAAGGAACGATGAATGAAGCTCTTCTTCTGTTTGGTGCTAGCTCTCTACAGCTGACTGCTTACTCTGACTTTGATTGAGTCGAATGTGTTGACACTCATCACTCTACTACGGGTTTCTGCATCTTCCTTGGTCCTATGATTTTCCTGGAGGAGCAAAAAACACTCTGTAGTCTCTCGCTCTTTTTTTGAAGCCAAATATCGCACCTTAGCTAACGTCACTGGTGAGATTATCTGGCTTCGCAAGCTACTTGCTGATATGTGTTTTTCCCCCATGCTGCAACAGTGTGAGTGCTAGGCAGATTGCTCACAGTGATGTTTTCCATGAAAGCACCAAACATATAGTGATTATTTCCATTTTGTTCAACATCATCTTCATGACCACACTATCCTTCATGCTCTCTTTACCCTTCATCAGCCTGCTGATCTCTTTACCAAGCCTTATCCTACTCCCCATTGTCTACAGTTACTGACCAAGCTCTTAATTTTACTGACCACCCATTCTGAGCTTTTTTTTTTTGGGTGGGGGTGGGGGTGGGGTTGAAGATGGTCCTCAATGTACCATAACTTCTAGGGGTCACCATTATTTGATAGTCTCTCATGCACCATTCATTTTATTAGTTTCAAATTGTTACTCAAACTTCTCTGTAATTGTATAGATAAGCTTGTTACCATTACTCTATATGAGAGTCCATTATAATTTGAGTGGTTGGGAGCATTGACCCAATAACAACTTCACATCCTTAGTGTTTCTTGAGTTGTTTCAGACTGAACCAGCGGGCCTTTTCAGCAGCTGAATAAAAGTAGTTTTGTGCTGCAGCTGAATAAAAGTTGTCTTGAGCATTGTTTTCTGCTTTCTTCTCCAAGGGTTCTGAGATTTCCCCATCAGGATTGGAGATTGAGTAGAGTGTTCATCATCAACAATGAATATTCTCATCAGCAGTCCTGCAGAAGTTCGCTTGCAATCAGGTTTAAGTTTAACCAGTGACTGCGTCAGGTATTCATAAGGTTATAAGTTGGGGATGTTTTGGACTTGGCTTTGAGGGCTTTAGGTTGGTTTTAGGGACGGATACTGACGGGTTTTTGAAGGGTGACGAACTTAAAGGAAAAATAAGGAAAGAATAAGAGAAAAATCAAAATCCATACCTAACCTTAAACCCAGTTCTGATGCCAAGTTGAAATTTTAGGGCTATAGCTTGACTGAATTCTTTGATTTGTATTATTGTGAATAGCCAATGGCTATTTATAAGGTACAACCAGAGATATCAACGTAAACTAGGAAACCTAGGAGAATGTTCTCCAACATGCATACTGCCTGTGCAGTCCCACTCTATGGGGCCCACCTGGGCCCAACCTTTTTCAGTGCAGCCTGTCCTCACAAGCTTGTCATTACATGATCTAGCACGAGGCCCAATTTTACACTCATCGAACCATCACTACCATTGAATTGAATCTAAAAAAAAAACCTATCATTAAAATGCTATTAATATTTAAGGCTGGTAAATCAAGGGCAAGGATAATCTGACGAGGTTGATGTTTTGGTTTACCCTTATCCATAAGGAGACCTCTGCATCTGCCCTCGTCCCACTAGACATGCATTTAAGTGGGCCCCACAAGCTGGACTGCATATCAAAAATATGTACAAACTGCTCATAAGGAACATTGGCCGGGAAACCTAATATCAATCATAATATGAAACCTAATCATAACCATAGCGCGAGTCCTAATCCCAATCATAATAGGAAACCTAATTACATTATAATAGAAAATTCTAGTTGCATTATAAGACTGGCCTAAACTAACTCAAATTTAATCTAATTCCAATTTAGAGTACTTACTCTCAAAGTTGCAAAAATTTTTTTTTTTTATAACAACTCTCAAAGTTACAAATAAACCCATTGACCTAAAATTACAAAGAAACACCTATTTATCAGAAAGTGTAAGAGTTGATAGGGTGTCTCCTCAATGACACTAATTTTACAGCCTGTATTTCCTTTTTCTTTTTTAACTCAGCATATGCTATGTTATGAAAATTCATTTTCCATGGACATGCTGATTCTCAGTGATGGAACTACTGACTACAGATTAGAGTCCACAATCCATGCTTTTATTTATTTTTGTGTGGACACTGTTGCTTGTAGAGACATCTTATGAGGTTGTCATCATCAATTTATTGTTTAATGTCGCTAGATTTATTTTTCACTGGAAAAGGTCTATTTGTTCATTGGCTGCCTTCTGTATATCTTTCTATTTAGTCAGTAACAGTATAAGGTAGCAGGCTGATCGCTCTCTAAAACTATAGAATAAAGGCATAGGGGGACGTAGGGGGTCCCTTAACATTGTATTTCTCATATATAATGCTGTCATGTACTGTTCCATGAGGCCCTCGACCATTGTATTGCTCATATATACTGTGACATGGGCTACAATTAGTTTACTGAATATGTACGATTTTTATAACCTATAAGCTTCAATCATAGTTAGATCATACTTTTTTATTCTAATAGTTAAGTTGCATGATTTTCTACAGGTAATCTGAGGCGACTAAGGGAGGTCTTGCGTAAAAGTGAGAATCGCGTCTGTGCAGATTGTGGTGCTCCAGATCCTAAATGGGCGTAAGGAGCAATACCTTGCAATTGAATAGTTCCCAGACTCTCTATAGATAAATTTCACTTTCCACTCAATGTTTAGTCTTAAAATAGATGATATCTATCTAAGTTTTAGATGCAGTTGTGGTTTGAGTGGATTACTAATTTATTTTTATTTTGTTGTTCTTGTTTAACAGTGTCACCTTTAGAATCATAATTTTTTTCCTTGGATCTTAGTTCCAAATCACTTTAAACTATTACTAAAAGCAAATCATGAGGTTATTTTCCTCTCTTTTTAAACCTTTTATTGCTCTTAGTTAGCAAAATGAAATTAGTGGAATAAAGACAAAACCTATGGAGACATATAGGGGTCTGATAGTGGAAATGAGGATTGGATAATATCAAAACCACTTAGCGTTAGGTTCTAATTATTGGGAGCAATGTTATAACAAAATGGAGAGATTGATGAGCATATATTTATAAATAAATTAGCACTGGGCAGAGTGGAGACAATGTGATGGTTGAGTGCCACCTCAATAAACGTACATTTTTCTGAGGCCATAGTTAGACCTGCAGTGGTAATGGTCTCATTCTATAATGGCAGCTATTAAAAAGGCGGGAATTTTTGCTTTAGCTGGAACTTCCTAAATTTTAGACAAGTATCACTATTTGTTATTCCCACACAATAACTACAATATATGAAGATGAAATGTTAAATATGTCCTGATAGGCATTATAAACACCTCTACTCTGCTACTCTGCTGCAATAACAATAGAACTCAAGCAAACTTTCTATTCCTATTCTTTTAGAAGTTGGAATACAAACAACTCAACCTGAGGAGTGAGCATGACATTTTCAGAAGCAAACTTCAGGACAAATAGAAACTCAATGGCAATTTTTGAAACTATCATGGGGCACAATTGTGGATTCCAGGGCTTGTGATATCCATGTGCACTTTTCCGAAGGAAAAAGTTGGAAGTCCAATCCCCCATGCTTCAAAATCCTTAGTATCTTGTGAAAAGTTTTATGCAGTGCATCAAACATTGGATTAGCACATATATGTAGAAAACTTCAATTTTTCTATGGAAGTGTCATTGCACAAATATGCCCTAAATGTTTATTGTCACTCACTTATTTAACAAAAAATTGATTTCTCATATACCCTGACTTTGTACCAAATAGAATTTGGCAAGAACTTCTTCACTCTGGAGATACTTCTAGACAAGTAGCTTCATTTATCCCTCCTATTCATCTCATACACTTATATATCAACAATAACCAGCTTCCATACCCCTTGAGATCCATCCCTAACTGCCAGAATCCATTTAGTCAAGAGGGCTTGCTTCTCTACTTATTGATACCAGGGGTTTTCACAGCCTACCAATAATTCAGGTGGTATTTTCTTGCCTCCATTCCCCTCCATAGGAAGTCCCATGGAAGCTTTTCATTTTTCTTCCTCACTAAAATTAGACAATTAAGTATGAACTAAACTGGCAGATTTCAATATGCCAACTTAATCAATGTTATGTGGCTTGCATGACATACTTATTGTGCACTAAGTATTTTCTCAAACATCTATACTGCGGGATCCTGTAACTTCCAAAACACTGCACCAATACATAAAAGCAGACGCATTGATACCTCTTAATCTTGACATTGGATCTTTCAGGTTTCTTGTGTTGTGTATTTGATGATGTTACATTGTTCTAGAAAAAAATTAGTTGGATTATTGTGCATAATATATTACCTTCCCATTGATGCCTTTTCAGGTCAGCTAATATTGGAGTATTCATATGTTTAAAATGTTGTGGTGTGCATAGAGGTCTTGGCCCTCACATCTCAAAGGTCGTTCCAATATACCTTATTAGTGTTGCTAAATTATTTTACTATCATCTCAGCATCATAATAATGAATAATGATCTGCCTAATATTTCTAGTTTTCTCTTGTGAAGCTTTAATTGAGAACTTTGTAATCTTCTATTTGGGAAGATGTTCTCCTATGAGCTACTGCAAGTGCAGTCCAGCACTGTGAGCTCCACTTGGGCCCCCTTTCATCAATGCAGCCCCTTTGACACTCTTTTCATCCTATGATCTGGCATCATTCCCAATTTTACAATCCTTGAACCTTCACTCACCATTGGATTAAATCCCAGGAAAATCGATAGTTAAGATGCCATTCACTTTAAGGTTGTTAAATCAAGGGCTAGGTCAATTCCCCCCTCCAGTGATAAACTTGCATTTAGTGGGCCTCGCAGGCTGATATGCAGTCTGGTCGTAGGAGAACATCGTCCCTTTTATTTGTCTTTATTTTTTATTTTTTCGTTCTTCTTTATTTATTTTTTTTCAATGTTCATTCCCTTTATAAGGTGATGTTTACAAACTACAATAGTTGAGATCTCTTTACCTCAATGCATTCTATAGCACAACTGCACTTTACAATTTAGGCTGAATGTCAGGTTGGTAGGCTCTCATTTTGACACCTTTTATATTTCAACGCATCTCTCCTTTAACAAAATCCTAATAGTTGTATGATGTAATCTATAAGAGGATATGGCCCAGGATAGCCTAGAATGGGGAAACATAATCATGGTTTAAAATCCGGGTGCGAGAAGCATAATCATGGTTTAAAATCCCAGTTGGCACCGGGTAAACTCGGGTGCCGGCAGGTGCAAAACGGGTCGGGCACCAGCGCGAGGAAAGTGTTATTCTAGAAGTTAAAATGTTGTTTTATATTATATGTGACACATATAAGCTCATAACAAGGAGGAGCTCACTAGTAGGGATGCCGTGATGCCACGGTCCTTGGTGTACACGAAGTTCGAGTCTTCAAAACCTCCTTTGGCTAAAAAAAGATGCTTCTCTTTCTCTGAGATGTTTACATATAGGACTCATTATTTTTACATATTCTCAAAAAGGCTGTTATATTTTATGTATTCATTAATATCTCCCTTGACCCACGACATTCACATTGAATAAAATTAATGAGACCCTTAATAATTATTATTTTTTACCAATTCATCCTTAAAAAGAGACTCAAATGATTTATTCATTAAGATTATAAAAAAAAAAAACCTTCCCCTTAAACTTTGCGCATAAAGAATAAAGGCTAGGTTCATTCGAAATCCCTAAACCACATCCAAGCCTTTTAATTGATATGCTACCTTAGTCTTTATACATCTAGGTAGGGGCCTGATTGAAAGTAACATGAGTTGGTGAACTTCGAGCATAAAAAACCAAAGTCTAGGATCATTCAAAAATTTATAATCCACATCCAAGCCTTTCAATTGATATGCTACCTTAGTCTTTATACATTTAGGTGGGGGCCTGATTGAAATTAACTTGAGTTAGTAAATTTTATACGCTTAAATAAAGTTGTTTATGTCATTTATCCATAAAAAGTATACTAGTTATATGCTCCCTTAGTCCTTTTTTTTTTTTTTTTTTTTTGACCAATTTACCTTTAAAAAATGCTTAACACGTAATTTCAAAGATAAAAAGATAATTTTGCCTCTTAAAAACTAGCAGTCATATGTTACAGCACTTTGACGAATTTACGTTTAAGGAAATGACCTATCCCTTAAGTTAAAAGATAAAAAAAATAATTTTGCCTTTAAAAACTAGCAGTCATATGTTACACTGACTCGGTGTTCAACAATGTTAAACATCACTATATTTGGATTTGATACGTGTTAAATAGCTCAGTTTTCATATTTTTATAGTTTTTTGTTATTTTCTATTTTCCTAGATTTGTTTAGACCTTTTTGACATTTTTAGGACTGGCATGCTGACACTGACTGGTACGGACCAGCACAAACTCGTCTCGGCCCCGACCGGCACCGGAATTTAAAACCATGAACAAAATTCATTGATGACAATAAGTTGTACGGTGTTGGTATGTTTTTTAAATTTAAGCCCATGTACTAGGCCTTGTCACACATGGAATTGTTATTGATGGTCTTGAGTTAATGCGAGTGTAATATTGGAAACTCTTTCTTAAATCAAACTAAAATTAGAACTAGTAAATAGTTGTTACCTTACCGTCCACCTTTTTCTTATCGAGTGTCGGATTCAAAGTCAGTGCATGGCTGGTCTCTTTACCAGCTCTTATTGGTTTAGGGGGAATGTAAAGAGCATGCTCATTTTTTCTTTCCATTATAATACATACATTTACTTTAAAAGAATTAAATTAAATTAAATAAAAATCCTTTTAAAATACATTTTACTTTGATGCACTAGTTTTTGTGGAAAATACAAGAGTAGGTTGTAGTAAATTATATTATTTTAATTGAAATTAATTTTACCTCTAATTGACAATATCTTAAATTGTTTCTGTCATCCAGGTCTTGTCTGTGACACTAGATGATTGGTCTGATGAAGAAGTTAACTCAATAATTGATATTGGTGGAAATTCTTCTGCCAATGCAATTTATGAAGCTTATATTCCTGAAGGATTTTCCAAGCCTGGACCAAATTCAAGTCATGAGGATCGTATGAGTTTCATTAGGTTGAATGTTATTTGATAATAGAAACTAATGATATATATTTTATACCCAAATAGGTCGATTGTTGCTTATGTTATTTTACCTGTGTTTTTCTGTAGGTCGAAGTATGAACGACAAGAATTCTTAAAACCAAGCTTAAAAATTGCCTCATTTTCTGCTCGAAATAGTACCTCCATCTTTTCTACCATTTCTGGAAGGACACTCGGAAGTTTCCGACGTTCTGACACAAATAATACGGTAAATATCCAGACATATAAATATATGAGCTCCTCGTATTGTTTATTTTTGGATAATTGTAACAAGTTTTAAAATACAACAAAGACGTAATCCAAAAAAATACGAAGACAAAATATTGACACAATGAAGAAAAAAAACAGTTTTTGATGAACATGAGAGATGGGAAACTAGGGGTGTCAATCGTGTCGTGTTAACGAATTCGGGTTACGGGTTAACGAATTCGGGTTAAAATCACCTCAACCCGTACCCGACCCGTTAACTTAACGGGTCAAAAAATCTAACCCAAACACGACCCGTTAATTTAACGGGTTACCCGACCCAACCCATTAACCCGTTAAGTAATTAAGTTATTTCGAAATTTTAAAAAAAATATACAAAAATAGAAGAAGAAAAATATATAAGCCACATGAAACTATAAGTGAGGATCTCAAGTGGATCCCACATAAAAACCCACTATAAAACAATAAATATTAATTTCTTTTTTTGTGAATATAAATTAATTTATTTACATTTAGGGAGTAAAAAAAAATTTAACGGATCAAGCGGGTTGTTAACGGGTTACTGGTTTAATTCATACCCGACCTGTTAACTTAACGTGTTAACGGGTTTGACCCATTAATGACCCGAACCCATTAAGAGCCAACCCAAACCCGTTAATATCGTGTGGGTTCGTGTGACATTTTGACAGCCCTATGGGAAACTACTCACCTTGGAACCTAGGTTTTACATCTTAAAATGTAACCACAGAGTCTCCAAAAAAATGAAATATTTTTCATTGATAAGAGAAATAATAACATATTATACAAAATTTAATTCAACTAAATATAATAAGTTCTAATTCTAATTTCTTACCACTGGTTAACGGAAGACCTAAAGTTATAACTTCTAATTCTAATTTCTTACCACTGGTTAACGGAAGACCTAAAGTTATAACTTCTAATTCTAATTTCAATTGAATATAATAAGTTCTAATTCTAATTTCAACTGAGTACTCAACAAGTTGCACACAATTGCTATATCATATTTTGTTGTAGTTTATCATGTTACTGTGCTCAATAATTTGAATACTTGGATGCTCAACTAGGACTCACCCAAGTGAATTCAATCTGATCACTTGATTGGTTAGTCTTGGAAACCTGGTCTATCTCGGTGAACTGGTTTTTCTTGTGAAATTTGGTTTACCAGCATAAAGTCTGTGCAATGCATGGGTTAAGTCTCATTTAATAAATTAAAAGTCACCATCCAAAGGAAGTATTAATTAATAAAAATACATGAATTGATCGAATGAGAAACCCATTTGTGTAATCATCATAATATAAATTCATATATAGTGCTTCAACGTTGTGTGAGTAAATATCTATAAATTAATTTTCTATTCTTTCTTCTTAAGAAACTTGGATATTTAGTTAAATGTTTATATAAGTTTAAACTTTTTTAAGTATATTGAATTAAATGTTCTACTTATATGAGCAAATGACTCTTGAATTACCAAAATGTCCTTTGACTAACAATCAAATCAAATCTAAAGGTGTACCTGAGTAACATAACCATTGTGGGATTAATGTGAAATTCAAGAGGGTCCTGCCTTTGGTGACAATCTCGATGTGCGGTCTTGCAAGACTGCGTGCAGAGGAGAAAATTTTCCATGTAAAAGTAGCCTTTCTTAAATGATAGTGGACCCAAATGATACTCATTAGATCCAACTAATCTAGCCACCTATTAGACCCATTGGTGAAATATTTGAATGATGGGTTCTATAGAATGGTGGATGGGTTGGATGTGATGGGTCCTATGTATGTTGAAGCAAATGATGGGGTGGGTAAGTAGGTCGCTTATGGTGTACCCATTTCGGTAAAGGTAAGATGCACAGGATGTTCATTTAGAAGCCTGATGGGCGAATGGTTTGAAAGTTTGAATTGCCTAGTAGTAGGCCTATCTTGTTATCCTTATAACTAATTTATGCATGACCCCTGATTGGTGAATGATTTCTACCACATAAATATATATCCCTCCTACAATATTATCATGTCAAACTAACAAGAGGAAGAAAACAACAACATTTTTTTTTTTTTTTGCCAAGTCAAAGATAATACATTTCCTCTATTTCGTGTACTTTGATTGTTGCTAACATTTTAAACACTAGTGTCTCTTAATATGTGATACTGGGAGTGTATCAGGAAGACCCTGTTGAATACATTGGAATACTGAAAGTTAAAGTCATACAAGGCTCGAATTTAGCTGTGCGAGATATGCTGACTAGTGATCCTTATGTTATCTTGGCTATTGGACAACAGGTGAGTTACTTCTATTGAAATTCAATCATATTGAATGGAATAAGAGTTGTATGATCCTTGGCCTTTACACTTTGAACATTTGGGGTTACTGCTTTATGTGATATGTGACTACTACAATTGATCTAATGTAACCTTGAAAGGACCTACAAGCTCTAAAATAACTAGATGTACATCTTAGGGATCAAATATGTGACCATTATTGTGCATTTCTTTCTTTACTCTTTGCAAATGTCACCTAAAGGATTGGAAGCATAGGATTGTTATGGAGAGATTTTTGGGTTACGAAATATCCATACTCATTCATGAGATCAATTGTATCAGTCATTGAACTATACAAGATTGATATTTAAAAGATCGTTTGCATAACCTCAAACTAGGGATCATAAAATTTCTATGCGAGAGAATGACTTTTTTCCCTTAAAGTTGATTAATCTCTTCAATTTGAGTGAACTTGTAGTTGGCATTCTTCTTTATTGCAGAAAGTACAGACCACGGTGGTAAAAAGCAATTTGAATCCGGTTTGGAATGAGGTGCTTACGCTGTCCGTCCCTCGTAACCACAGTATTTTGAAACTGGTGAGCCTCATTACTGAAAAAAAAAAAAAAAATTATGAAGAGACCTCTTAGAGTTTTTAACATTCTAACTAATAGAAATAGAATTTTGCTTCTTATTGCATATTCATATAGTTCTATCTAATTAACATAGTCCAAGTGTCCAACCATGCATGTCATCAATGGGGGCTGTCAATGTGATTCGGTATATCTTTTGTAGTCCAACTAGAAAATTTTACAAAAATAAAGTAATTTTAACCATCTGTCAATATCTTACAAACTAGGTTGCATTAATTTTATTCAAAATCTTCAATCTGAATCGAACCACCTTAGATTGCTTATGTCTGCAATGGCTCTGCAATGGCTTACTT
Organism: Camphora micrantha; assembly: GCA_003546025.1. Lineage (NCBI taxonomy): Eukaryota > Viridiplantae > Streptophyta > Magnoliopsida > Laurales > Lauraceae > Camphora > Camphora micrantha. The sequence goes on along the minus strand of QPKB01000007.1, from coordinate 28,680,722 downwards.
AAATTATATGATCATAGCCATTTTAGTTTTGGTATGGGAAAAGGGACAAACTTTATAAAATGAAGCAATATCTAAATTGTTAAAAGTGTGTGCCTCGAAGAGATAATGTGGTCTATATATTTTGACTTGCTATTTTGTGAAGTACAATCATCCAATTTTATTTTATTTTTCTTAAATGAATAAATCTTGCATGGATGGAAAGTGGCATCGTTTGTGTTATCATAGAATACCTTTTGAGGCAATCGTGTTGTTCATAGAGAGGTAGGTGGGGATCTAATGACACTTGCTAGTAGGTGGAATGAGGAACAATGGGATCTTAATGCACGTGTATTGGGAAGATCTTCGTAGCTTAATTTTAGCATAGGTTGTCTTGAACTGATTCCATTTTGGCATGGAACAGGTTTTATTCTCTCTAGTGTAGCAATTCTTTACTCAACACGCAAAACTGACTCGGAAATTCCAAGTTTGGGTTGACCCATTGAGTTTTTGGGCCTAGAATATAATATATGCTAAGTACTCGAACTTTGGACTGCAAATGGATATACCTACACATCGACTTCCGAGTCTGTATACAATTGAAGAGTGTCATTCCACATTTGGGTTTGACATGGACCCTAGAGCTTGGGTGCAAGTACGCCCTTTCAGGAAATGGGCAGGCCGCAGGCATGAGTCCACACTATGAAAGACCATTAATAAATTCAAAGCGAAGATCAAGACTTTTAGAACCAAGCATGAATTTATATAATGACTAAGAAAATAATAAAAATTCTTTTTATACATTGTATATTTCTTTTATGTTCATTCCATTCTATTAGGTATATATATACATTTGATATTTATATAGAGAAAATATAGATGATCGAATAAGAGTCCAACAGGCTTGTACCCTAGGCTTGGATATGGTCCATTAAGGGTTTGGGCCTAGGCATGGGCTTGATCTGGCCTGTCAAACCCAATTGTATTTCTAGGCCCACTCAAAGGGACTTGGATCTAAGTCCACTGACAACCTTAGTTGCCATTGAGTTTTGTTTCTCCACTCTACCCTATTCAATGCTAGTGCTTTGCAGCTACTCTGCATAACGAAATGCCTTTCTTACTGGTTCACCTAAGGCCCTGACTAGCTTCCTTCTTCTCATAGCACATTCCACCAAAACCTTTCAATCATCTCAAAGGAGGCAGTTTCTTCAATTTTTTTTAACATGCCAAAAGCCCTTAACCATCTCAACAATGTTCTTTGATTGTGATTTTCCTTAAGTTTCTTCTTTTGCACTCATTTCTTATTTTATCATTTCTAGTAACTTCATACATCCTTCTAAGCTTGCTAATCTCAGTCGTTCCTTGGTTGGAGAGAGAGAGAGAGAGAGCTTATTGTTCGTATTTCATGGGTAAGTGTTGTCGGGTTAACTTTGTTGGAGTTTTACGAGTAGAACTCTTTTAGTTGGCCTAAGATTGATGAAATAAGGCATTTGACAATAACGTTGATGATCTATCTAATTATCTTACCATCCACCAAAAAAAATCTCTAGTTAGCTTAGGATTCTTCATTGGAGAAGTAAGCATCCTAACCTCATTTGTTCCAGTCTTCTAGTCTTTTTAGGGTCTCTTTTGAGGTAATGTTTGAGATGTAATTGGTTTTCTTTTCTTTTCTTTGCTTTTAAAGAAGGAATTGGGGTGCTCAAGTTCTATGTTGCATGGGTCAATTAGGACATAGGAGACGTGTGTAGTTTAAGGTAGTGATTGTGCACGCGCACTTGGGCATCTTGATTGATGTGGATTGTCAAGGTTTTAAGAAGAGGGATGGTGATTGATTTGCTAGTGTACTAATCTCCCACCACATGAATCACCAGATAATTGGTATGGACTCTGGACCACTTAGCCATTACAAACTTGAGCTCCTTCAACGTTGCAGTTAAAATAAAAGGAAACACTAAATATCGTTAGACCAACTTTGGAGGCCCATCCTAGGAATCCTAGGTCTTGTATTTCTAAAAGTGGTTAATTTAAATAAACATAGGTGAAAGTCCAAATTTTACAATAATCTCTCCTTTAATGGCAAATGATATAAGGGGAGATGGTAAATGAATACGTGATCATCACATTTGTGAACCAAGTCCTCGAGAAGTCAAAGATCCCAATCCACATCTCTAACTTATATCCTTCACCCTCACCTCTTTAACAATCTTTTGTTGTAACCCTTTTACCTTGAGTACATAGGAATTCAATTCCATGCAAACAAACATACCTAACTATGTTAAGAGCACCTAAACATCTAATGTGGAAGTAAATGCTTTGGAGAAAAGTACAAGTATAAATGTTTTTTTTTTTTTTTTACAATGTTTACATTCTAGTAGGTTTGCTATATTGACCATAGTTTAGGGCTATTAACTTGCTGAATGAGATAGATCCAGGTGGGTTTGGATCTAGGCAAATAAGGATTGCATGGCTTATACCATGACTCAGTCTGATAGAAGATAAAAGTCAAAGAATGTCATAAAAAAAAAAAAAGGTTTGGGCATGTACTTAGATTAGAAATAGCACCACTTGAGTGATGCAACCAAAGTCGACAGTTAGAAGGAAATGGGAATAGGGAATGAGGAGGCAAATAATGGTTCACAATGAAGTAGTTGGAAGATTATGGAGTGATGAAGTACATAACACTCATGGAGATGAGTAACAAGGTAAAACTAATTAAGTTGACCCTAAATAGATGTGATGAGTCTTGAGGGCGAGGAATGAATTATAATGATACACATTCAACAAATAAAAAACCAAGGTCAACGATTAGGTGGTAAGTTCTTACAATATGATGCTTTTATTGGAGATGGAGAGACCTATGAAATCACCATAGGACTTGTGATCCTCCAGTGGATGTTTGCAACCTTGTACCTGAGATTGCATGCAAGGCTAATTGATTTGTAATTGAGAATTTGAGAATAGCACTCATGCAATTTATTCATATTTGTACCTCAAGAATCTCATATAATTAATAAAAATTGATGATAAGGCTAATTAGTAACCATTCATCTTAGTTATAGTTTGGCACTGACCATTTTTAAACTTTTATTAATAGTAAGTATTATGTACGTGCATGAATTTAGATCTTCCATGAAGGAAGAATTATCTATGCTATTTTCTTTTCTTTTGCTTTTTTGTGAGAAGTCCATAAAAGTTCAAAGTCCAAATACAAGATTTTCTTTATTAATTTTTTCTCAAATATTTTTCTAAAAATCAAAATCTCCAAACATGCCTTGTTATGGGTTCTCTATACTTTGCGATTCTAAATTAACACAACCAGAATATTGTACTTTTTTCATATTTGGTACAATGTTAACACTTTTTTAGTTGATGCTGTATACAAACTCTTTTCCTTTCCAGAAAAAGTAAACATAATAATTGTTTCCTGCATCCCACATGGACTGTGTTTTCTTCTTGTCTGTCTTATGTGCTTAATATGTTTTGATTGTGATTTGTTAACCTGTTGAACAGGAAGTGTATGATCATGACTTGTTCTCTGCTGATGACATCATGGGAGAAGCTGATATAGATCTCCAGCCAATACTCACTGCAGCCACTTCATATGGGGATGCGGCCAAATTCTCAAACATGCAGGTTGGCAAGTGGTTAAAGACAAATGACAATGCACTAATCAAGGACAGCACTATCAACATTTTTGATGGGAAGGTAATTCAGGCGGTACAACTTAAGCTTCAGAATGTGGAAAGTGGAGAAATGGAGCTAGAACTAGAATGGGTATCTTTGGATGACTAGATTGTTGAAAATTATTTTGTATCCATCAATTATTTAACAAATTTTATGCCTTTTTGAGTGATTGAATTATATTTTAATTAGATGGAGTAATGTTTTTTGTTTTTTTATTTTAAATGTAATAGTATTGTTCACTTTTTTGAATAGGTTGGAATCATCTCATTTTAAATTCATCATGTTATAGATTTATAAGTTGGAGTGATAGTGAATAAGAACTCAGTCAAATGTTTGGCCTTTTTTAGCTTTTTGATCAGTAATGTTTGGCCTATTTATTAATAGCTGAAACTTTTCACCAATTCAATTTAACATGAAATATAATGGCATACGCAGGTGATCTCTTAGTGACGTGAAGTTAACCCTACACATGTTCACACAGATCATATGCATTGAACAAGCTGTCATTTAAATGAAAAGAAAAATACCCCGGCTCAAATCATGTTTTCCATTAAAAAAAGGAAGTAAGACAAGGAATGAATAGAGTACTTCATTACGCAAAATAGATTTATAAATAAATTCACTGGTAAAAAAACAATGGTAAATTGAAATTTTTCATATTGTAGAAAGAGAAATTTGAATTGGAGTTGTTAAGAAGTTTATCTTTTCCCTGACAAATTCATGGTTTTGCCATTATTTGACCATAATTTAATTTATTACACTTTCCATGAATACCATTGTTCTAAAATTTCTCTTCCTCCAAGAGAACTATAGTTTAAGGTGCTTTTTTTAGTTGGGATGTATGCTTTTTTTAGTTGGGATGTAAAAGGACGTCACTATTTTAGTTCGGGTGTTGATTTGTGTCGCAAAATTAGATATTTATAAGCATTCACTTAATATCAAGCATCAAAGTTTAGCTAATATTAAAATGGATACTTATCCTATCCTTTCACCTGTAGAATAAGCCCCCGAAATTATAATGGATAGATCATCAAAAGTTCTAACAAAACAACAGAGGAACCTATATCAGCAAAAACACATTAAAGTAAAGTAGTAACTCCCAAAGTTATATTAAGTATCCAAAAAAAAAAAAAAAAAAGACATATTATAGAGACTTTATATATTAAAAGAGTGCTTAAATTAAGAATCAGTGAAGACTCATTTTCGATGATTTTTAAGTTTGACCTCCTATGGGATTTGAAAATCTTAAGCAATACCAATTTTTTCATTTATATGCATCAATATATGCCAATATCGAGTTGAAATCGTTAGTTATATGGAACACATTTGGTTGCAGGAGAGGAATTTCAATGCCTTTTTTTATCTTTATATTGTAAAATAAATAAATCATTGAAAGTGTGATTTTATTTAGACATTAAAATTTATATTATATTAGATATATTTACTAAGAAATTTTTAAAAAATAGAAATCTAATTTAGTTGAGTACAATAAAACCATTTGAATTGGAGTAAATAAATTATACTAATGTGTTAAAATTGTTTAAGATGAACTCTAACATTAAGAAAATGAGAAAAATTCTTTACAAAGTATTAATAATTACCTTCTTTCAGTTTCCTTCCAATATCTCTTTTTATATTATTATTATTATTATTATTATTATCTTCATGTCTTTGGCACTATAAGTAGCTATGATTATAATAGTCTAATAGTCTATAGACATCTTCGAAAGAAATATAAAGAAAAAGTTAACACAACAAATCTGTGAAAGCCTCTAATATCATGAGCTTGGGTCATGAGAATCTTATTTTGGATGGAAATTTTAGTTATTTTTAACATAATCATGAAAAAAAATCCAATGAAGTTAATAAAGAAAAAAATATGCCACTAATGTTTTCCAAATAAATCAGCAAGATCCAGAAAAGAAGTTTTCCACTAATGCTTGCCAAATAAATCAGTAAATTCCCACTGCATTTACAACTAACAAGGGAATTTAGAAAAGAAAGGGTTAAGAGAGTTTGTTAATGGTGGAGGTTAGAAAGGGATAATATCCAAACTGTAAAAGTCTAATTTCATATGGTAAAAATAAGTGGGAATTATTTCCAGTTAAAGATGGATATCTCTGTCTACCATTTCAGTGATGGTTCTACAGTTTTTTTGTTCATCTATGAAGGGGCAATGATTGTGCATGGAAGGAAATAGACTGATGATAACCCTTAGATCCTTTGACTCTTTCACTCATAGGCAAGCACTCATTTTGAAATTCTTTAGTAGGGTTAAGTGGTTTATGAGTCCAAAAGCAATTTTTCAGGACAACAATGACTCTTATAGTGGTTTAGAATTTAGATCCACCTTATAATACCTCAAAGGTAAACCTTCGGTGAGGCAATGGTAAGATAAAATTTAAAAAAAATACAAACAAATAAAGCAATGTTCAGGGGTGCTCATGGGCTGGGCCAGCCCAAGCCCGATCAGGGCTTAGCCCACTATGGGCTGGAATTGGATATGTAATTAAAGTCTATTTAATAATTGGGACAAACTTTGATTAAATAATAGAAAGCCCAAAGCCCAGCCCGCCCAACCCATGTAGGGAATGTGTGCAAATTAATTTAATTGGTCGAAACGATTCCCCCATAAAATTAATATAAAGCCCAATTCGGCCTGGCCCGATTGATTAAATGAGTGGGCTCAGGCCTATGGGCCTTGTCAGAGACTTGGGCTAGGCCTGGACCAGTATTTATAAAAGTCGGGCTCGGCCTGGATATGCCTTAGCCCAGCCTAACCAACCCCATGAACACCCCTAGTAATGTTAAAAAATATTACATTTAAAAAATATTACATTTATCAAAGCCTCCTCGCAATTATGGTATGCTAGGTTAGCTACATGAATTCTTCTCGGTTCCATTCTTTCTCAAGCCAAATACTTGGATAGATTACATATCCTATCCAAACTCAGTGTAACCCCCTTTTTTTTTTTTTTTCTTCCTAACGGATAATTTTCAACCTTTTGGACTGGACTATTCTCACTGAGCTCAAAGAGAAGCCGAATAAAATCCGGTGGCCCCTAGGTGATAGCACAAGTGGACGTCCTGGCCACTCGGCCAACCCCCTTGGGGTTATAACCATATTCTACATTACATCCACAAATTAAAAATATACAAGTTTAAAGAGCTTACAAAGCTTGAGTGATATTTATATTTAATCAATATCATCAGATCTAATATTATTGCAGTCAGTATCCTCTTCACATACCCCTTTCCTGTGGTGGTGAAAACAACCTATATATATATATATATATATATATATATATATATGAACTTTTTTCCTCTACAGCAAGATTGATTGAAATCCAAGTCAAAATAGACAATAATATCATTTGGCTTGGGTAAATCAAATTGATAAAATTCATACTCTCTCCCATATATTCTCTCATGTAATCTTGTTAAAATATATATACCCATACTCTGATTTGGATCTGCAACCGAGTTCATTTCTTGAGGTTCCATGTCAAATCCAAATCTATAAAGCAGGATCCAGGTGTAAATCCACCATGATTTAGCCCTGGTTACCTTAGGTGAGCCAAAACACAGTATGTGGGGTCTTTTATGTAGGATGAATTAATGCTTTTTACTGAAAACTTAAAACTAAACCCTGTTTCATATTGTGTCCCAAAACAAGCATTTTTTTTTTCATCTAAATATAAAGCTATTTGGTTGCATAGAATAGTTGCCAATTCCATTTTGGTCACAGTGAAATGGGTGAAAACTTTGGAAGTAATTGTTCAGGAATAGTTAAAAATAATAAAAAAATATATCTATCTAAAAAATAAAAAATACAATTGATACATACATACTTTATGTCTGCTTCCTACAATACTATAGAGAAATTACAATACTTAAAACCAAAATGGAAAAATACATTGATGAAAATTATGTCTACTAGGAGAAAATACAGTACTTACAAACTAAAACATACAACCCAAATAGACATGACCATAAACCAGAATTCACAACTCTGTTGTAATGCCAAATTCAGGCCACTTTCATGTCTGAAATGCCTATCAAGATAGAGCAATTTTGGATGATAAACAAGCAATGCCAATATTTGAACATCATATTGCAGACTCCTCAATAACAATTGTACATCTAACTGTACATACATATGAAAACTTGGTAAAAATCATTGTATCAATACACATATAAAGAGAATAGAGGCTAGCCCTGAATCCTTGTATACATAGAAGTGTGATTAAATCTATATTCAATCTTAAATGATGGAATAAAAACAGAGATATGACATTCATCCCAAAAGCACCAAATTTAAGACAACCCAATGGGGTAGGCGTTTGGGTTTGGCCCCCAAAACAAACGTAAAAAACAGACCCAAAAACCAAATATGGATTACAATATAATATCTAGAGGAGTCTCAGACATCCAAGGAAGGATTGGAGCAGCACAAGCTCTCAAGCCCGGCGAGGCGAAAGCTCTCAGGCGGCCACTGCGAATGTTTTTTGAGAAACAAGCCTTTGGATTTATCATCATAGACCACTCAAACATCAAACACTGCAACAACCAAAAGAAGAAGAAGAAAAAGAAAATAGCACCTCTGACACTTCAAACAACTTTCTATGATGATTTTGCTAGCTAAATATGGACCCCATATGAGATTTTTTCCCATAGAAGATCTCCTTACATTTGATATGTCTTCAACTTAACCCAACCTCTGTTAGTCCAGTTAGACACAAATCAATCAGGACTTAAAGCTAAGTTTTTTTTCTGTCAATGATTTTGAGAGAATAGGATTTGGATTTGTATGCTCAGTGGAAGGAGAAGTCGTTTAAAGGTGAAAAAAGGCTCACGGACTAGCCACTGCCCAAACACCATTTTTAATAACTCATCATCGCAAACAAAATCCACCATCAATTCCCTCAATTCAATAAAAATCAAAGGCTCAGATGAAATCCTTTTCAACCACCACAAATCACAAAAAGAAAAACAAGAGAGATCCATAGAAAGAAAAGATGATAGCAAACACACCCACCCATCAAGCATGATTACAAAAAAACCATAAAGTGATGATAAGCATCGGCTAAAACGGAGAAGGATAGCATAGAAATCAGAAGAAGAAGAAGAAGAAAAGGGGGGCTTCAGTGTGTGTAACATAATGAGATCATTGAAACTTGTCTCACTGAAATCCGCTAAGATAATTTAAATCTATCATCATCAGCCCCTTCCTCACTCATTCAAAACTAGTTTGCATACAAAAACATGATACAAGTATCATTAGAACAGATGCAAATAGAAAATCTAAAGGAAAACAAGAAATGAGAACATGGAACGCTAGGTCGGCAGAGAATGGAAATCTAGAGACCTACGGAGATGAAGCATATAGTGTATAGAATAAAAAGCTTACAAGGGATCCTTTTAAATAGAGGCAGAGATGGGCAGTGACTACAACAAAATTAGGGTTAGGGTTTTGGGCATGGAGAGAGGAGCCATTTTAAAGTGACTTCCACTTGCGTTTTCTATTTGGGAACGGATTGTTTTGGTTAGGCGATAAGCGCAGGCATGAGCGACCCACATGGCTAGGGCCCTTCTCCATTTAACAAAATTTGATATTATTTTAATAAATAATTCTACATAAGTATTGTATACTGTAGTGATTCAACGGCGACTACACGAATCAAGAAGGTTAAGCCCGGCCCTTGACTTTTGTCCAACGTTTCCCGAGCAATTCAAATAGAAGGTCAACGGGGCCCACACATGATCGAATTATAAAAGAAGTAGGACCTGAAAGGGGGACTGTCTGCCATGTACCCGGTCCACATAAGGGATAACCTGGTCGATCGGGAGCACTGGAGACCAGTGCAGAAGAACCTAGCAGACAAGTGTATTTTTTAGATTCATCCCAGTCAACCGGATACACATGAGGGCCTAGGGGCTTGCCTTCAATGATCTTTAGATACACAGTGTACCCGGTCAACATCATGGGTTGTCCGGTCCGGTCGACCGAATACACTCACCCTGTGCAAAATAGTGCTCCCAATTGTGTGAAGATCGCGGTGTCCCCGATCGACGTCCTAAGGACCAAGTCGATTGGGTACACACGGATTCCACAAATTCCAGATTTCTACCTCTTCCGATTTCCATTCAAGCTCCATCCTTCTTCAACCAATTCCGACCAGATCTACTCCCATTCATCTCCATACATCAAATGTACCTTCCACATCACAACTCCACCACAAAAATGGACAATTGAACTTCCAAATGGGGGATTCTCATCCATCAATGATCTAAAACACAGAAAATGTCTTAGAACAACAATCACATACATCATATCATCAAATCAATTATCCAATTACGGAAATCAAGTCAAATAACCATAAAAGATAGTAATTAACAATCTAAGCATATTAATCAATCAAATTAACGAACCTAAAACATGTCTACTTGCCTAATTATGAAGAGACTCCTCAAATGGCTTGTACTTCACTCCAATCTTCTAGAATTCTCTCCAATAGCTAGATCTGTAGTCCCTACACCCATTCCCAAAGAGAGAGGTGCATTACAAATAGGAATTCTAGGAGAAGAAGCTATCTCTACAAGGAATTGAAAAGAATAGATCAGAATTATCTTTAATTGAAGAGGAGAGGAAGATCTAGGAGATGAGGTGGATTCCCTAGCTTGGAGGTAGTTTGATCTTGAATAGAGTCTAGCTTTCTTGCGACAAGAGGCCTTGGATCTAAGTGGAAGGAACCCTAATTCTCTAGTTAGAGAGAGAGAGAGAGAGAGATGGGAAATGAGAGGGAGAGTAGTATGAAATGTTGGAGAGATGGGGAGTGAGTTTCTTATATAGGGACTGGTTGGGTGGGAATTGTCCAAAGTGTTACCTCTTGCTAATTGAAGTAATAGATAATTTCGGTCAAGGGCGATTTTAAGTTTTCGGGTGAATTTCGACAAAGGAGCCCTTGGCCGAAATGTCGAATTGGAATTTTACATTATTAAGCGTAGTTTACTTTCTATATCCATTGACTTTTTATATGCCACTCTAATTCCAGGGTTACTATATGGATTAAATCTATAGGGTATCACTTTTTCTATGCTAGTACTTATATATGACTATATGGTTATATGTCTCCCCGGTTGGTAATTCCGAAAGAGACGCTGAAATCATGAATTGGTATTTGGGTTTTCTATTTTAGAGGCCAGAGTAGTTTGAGGTGGAATGACGATAGACACAACCTATTGTCCAAAGTGTTATCTCTTGCTAATTGAAGTAATAGATAAGGATGGGGCATTTTAGGTAGTCTAGGTGAAATGACTAAGGAGCCCTTGGTTGGTTAATGGAAATAAGAGATAAGGATGAGGGTAGTTTAGTAATCTAAGCCCATTGACTAGAGTGCCCTTAATTGAGGGTTGGTAATGAATGGGCCTAAGGGTATTAAAGGTATGCTAGTTGTAGAGGCTAGAGTCCCCATTTTTGGTTGGTTGGTTGGTTGGTAATCGAAAGAGACCAAGATCATTTAAGGGAATTTGGGTTTCTAATTTGGAGAGAAGTAGTATTACATAACTATCCATGCTAATTACCTATCAATTAGGGTGACCTAGGGTTGAATTGGTCAAACTGGGTCACACTAGGTATTTCTAGGGACGGATCCTTACCGTAAATGCTTAAAACCACCACAATCAGTGGCTGCCCCCAGGCAGGTTATTGAATTTCATGTGTGTTTTAAAAGCGGGCCTAGATCCAAGATCTTTATGTGTGTTTTGAAAGTAGGCCTAGGTCTAGTCTAGTGGGTGCAATTGCCCCCTACATTTTATATATGTAGGTCCACCCCTGCCTTACAAGTTACAACCCAATCAAAACCACTGCAGAAACTTGGGGGTGACAGGCCCAATCCGACTGATTGCCACTCAAGAGTATGGTGATCCAAACCACTAACTTTAGTGTGTCCCACCATAGATTCCCCTTGTGTAGAAATTCCTGCTGATTGGAACTTTAACCATAAAATACACATAACAAAGATGACTAATGTTTCACGTTTCAAATCCACAATGTCCACTGAATGAAGTAGTTCTTAGAGCCCATACAAAACAAGGTGAATATTACAGCACTTTACATGAATAATAGTATCTCAAATTGGTGGGGCTTTTATTTTCATGTCGACCATCTTAATGATTTCACACTCACATGATTAACGGCCAGGATCACCACAAAGAGGAACAAGAGGAAGAGTTTTATGATCTATGATTTGGATCTTTTGACATGAAGCAAATAAGCTACAAGAGCTGCAACGAGCAAACACACCCCAACAGCTCCACAAGCCAAGCTTGCAACGAGCAGAACCAGCCTCACGTGACCTCCGCCCCCCTTCCTCACTTGACCAAAAGTCGTCGCCGGCGTCACTCCGGCGATCCCCCAGAACGGATCGCTCAAATTCCTCGCCTCCGGCAGTGACATGTCGGACGGGGCGCCTTTGAAGAATGCGACCATCGCCGGAGACTTAACATCGGGGTTCTTCTGGTTTGCCAGGCCATGATCCGACGGTCGGATCTCTCTAGACTCTGATCCAACGGTCAAGATCGAAACTAAAGCGAGAAAGGCAGAGATGGCCCACATGGCGCTCAACGGACGGATGAGATTTTTCCGGAGAGAGCGCATTTTCTATGGGGGTGATATAGAATTTGTTTTCCTGCAAAAGAAAATAAAATGTTTTGAGTGATATAACTTTATTGAAGAGATTCATCTAACAATTAATCTCCTCTAATCTAACTTGTTAATAATAAAACATTCATTTCAAGAAAAAAGAATTAGTTTCGTTTGTTTTTTAGGGCTCATCTGTTCATCCTAGCCCCTTCAGCAATAGCTAATAAGTTTTATCTTTTAAAACTGAAACGTTAATCCAATGGTATAGTCCATTTTGATGGATATCAAAAGGGGGATTGATGTATTTCAAAGGGATCCCGTGTGTACAATTCATTCAGATGCGTCATCAGATGGGCCCCACGATGAGGTGTACACGAGTACGAAGAAAAGGGGCATACATAAGATAATTCTGTAACATTTTCATCTTAAAGAAATACGAAAAAGAATAAGAGAAAGCGCAAGTCTTTGGGGGTGCGTTTGTACAGAGGCATGGAAGAGAAATACCGCATAACCACTTCCAAATCATCACTCACGTGTTGCGGTGTTCATGGGCCAGGCTGAGCAATATTCAGGCCTGGCCTGAATGTTAAACAACAGGCCCAAGCCCGGAGTACCTTGCCCGAGCTCAGCCCACTTAAGATATATTAAGCCCGAGCCCCGGGTCTGTTAAATTTTATAAATAGAAGGGAAGATGTTTTATGACCTAACTTGTTGCTCAGATAGTTAGGATGTTTATTTGTGTGCAAGAGAATGTGGGTTCAACTCCTGTTCCTACCAAAGAAGATATTTTTTTACTTAAAAAGTGCTTCTCATTCAGGTTGAGCTTGGGCTTTCTTAGGCTCAAGTCCGGCCCAAGCTAGGCTGGGCCTTAGTCAGTCTCCAGCTGGTCCGATCCATGAGCACCCCTACTCACATGGAAAAATAGTACTTTTCTTTTTGAGTATTCTGCACTCCCCTACACCAAACACTTATAAACAGCTTCCTCAAGGAAGAATGGTAGGATTCCCAATGCTTTTCCGCAACATTCATCCAATACAAGCGCAACTTTATGTAGTGTTTGTGTAGCGACGCGGCAGAGAAAACCTGCACTTGCTTCCTGATGAAGGATGGGAAATGCGGATGCACGCTAGAGGGGGAAACCTAGACAAAATAAGGCACCGGAAATCTCGGAAGAGAAGAAAGCTCACTACACCCAAACAAATCGAAGGAAGGTGCCGGATTGTCTCATCTCTTTTCCAGGGCAACGCAGCTGCACAAACACACCTAGGGTGTGTTTGTGCGTTTGTGCAACATCCGCGAAAGAGGCAAGGGCATTTCCTCTTCTGCAGCAAGAAGCTTCCGACCTAAGAGCTTGGATGAAAAAATCTTCCCGTTGCTTGGAAAATAAGAGTGACGGAATCATCTTCAATCAACAACTACACCAAACGCGTTAGCACAGAAGGCGTTGATTTTCCGGCACTTTTTCCATTCCCTTTCTGCGGCAACTTGTCTGCACTTGTTTCGGCTTGTCAAAAAATAAAAGTACTTTTTCGAAATAATTGTTAAAAAGCTACTTCTTAATAGCAACTTTATCTCAAAATGCGTTCTTTGGTTAGCTCAACATCCACGTTTGCTTTTTAAGAACGAAAGCATATTGGGTTGTTTGGTTAGACATAGAAAAACAACTTTAGCATATAGTGACCGATAAATTGTACAAAATTTTATAAAATAATTACACAATATGCAAGAACTATTTAGGTAAATAAAGTGACCCCACTCATCTAAAACACAATTGTTTTAATAGAAGTATTATTCTGACTTCATTTTTAAAAAATCTACATATTTTCTTAAAAAAATGTAACTAAGAATAAGATAAAAGAGAAATTGAATAGAGATGTCGTCAAAGACTTTTAATTATCATGGCGAAAAAAAAAAGTCTATGATGGAACATAAGATCCAGATTTAGTTAATGCATTAAGGCGCATCAACATATTTTAAACTTAAATGAATGCATTTCCCAATTTTATCTTATTTAATGTTTTAAATAAATATTTTTTTTGCGAAAAGCCTTCTTTATTTTTACATCAATTGGGTGGTCCTAACATCAACAAGACTATATATCGCGCAATAACGTAAAATATAAGCATTATGATAAATTTAACAATATTCATCAAATGGTTTTCAGAAAAAAGAAAATATTCATTTCATCCTCATCCGAACAGGCCTTAAAGATTTTTTCACAAATTCTTTTATTATGATGACTTTTCACATAAATTCCCTCCCTTTTTTCTTATTTGTAAATACATCCTAAGTAATAATCAATAAATAGAAACTCTGATATGTTGATAAAAATGTTCAAAAACCCACTTGAGCTTAGATATAATGTTTTCTCATCATGAACTGTTTTAAAAGATTAAAATGCCTTTTCTTATTTTAAAAAAGTAAGGCTCTTAAAAATGTATAAAGAAAAACTATTTTAGAAAACATGTGCACCAGTTTGGGAAAATCTCATCTAGATTATCAGCATTGCAGTCAGGCCCATTGACTTCGGGTGATGGGAATAAAGGGGACCACAATGAAATCCACCCAGAGCTCATCATAACGGCAGATCAAATATCACATGGTTCAACAACAACAGCAACCACCTTATGTGAAAGGAATGGAGTGTGGGACCTAATCAGTTTTCTGCTCAAGATGATTATCCAGAAAAATCTCCACTTCAGGAAGAAAGAATAGCTAGCCATTACGTAGGTCCAATCGACATCGACGTCTCCTCCTTATTGCGCACCTCATTATTTCTTCAAGTCCAGTACATTTTATCATGAATCTTTAGGGCCCTAAAAAGTCATATTTCCCCCTAAAAGATGAACATTTATGGCTTTCTTTTACTTTACAAAAGGAAACTTAGGATCTTAAGGGGTAGCTCGGTTGGCCTAGGACCACGATTTGCACCTGGAGATTGTAGATTCGAAACTGCACTACCACACTAGGGTTACAGGGGAGTTTACCCAGTTTCCCTCTAGGCCCGGAGGGATTAGTCCAGCCCAAAAAGTTGAGAACCCTCCGATAGTAATAAAAAAAAAAAAAAAGGTTTCATTTTTAAAGTAAACAAAAGCCATAAATGTTCATCTTTTGTGGGTGGGGGATATGACTTTTAGGGCCCTAAAGATTCATGATAAAATGGATTTCAATGAAGGAATAACAGAGGCAAGCAATAAGGAGGAGACATCGGTGTCGATGGAACCTAGGTAATAGCTAGCTATTCATTCTTTCTAAAATTGAGATTTTTCAGCTTTACCTACTAATTACATTTATTACAACTTCTAGGAATTCAATTTCATGCAAACCCTAAAACCTATGTCCAATCTTTCTTAAGCCTCTATAGTTGCATGACTAGCAACACATGCCAGAGGTTAAGGATTCAAGAATTGGCACCACCCTCTTCTTATAAAAATAAATAAATAAAAACCTAGAACTATGGGGAAGAAAGCTTGACCAATGGGGAATGGTGCTTTTTGAGAATTTTAAGAAAAGTAAGTAGGTTTCTTACAAAAGCTTCAAAAAAAGAGCAAAAGCAAAAAACAAAATCCATCCCAAAGAGTCCTGGCCTCAATTTTGGGTCCACTGGGATTGGAATGCCCCCTGCCCATTAGTATTACACCCATTAACATAAGGGCTTATTTTCAAAAAAAGAAAAAAACTGGCAGGGCCATATGCTAAAGACCCTCTTAAATGTAAATGTAAATGCAAATGCAAATGCAATAGAGAAGGAATCTAATAAGAAGATTAAACTGTATATAACAGTAGATATTATACTACTATACTAGTACTAATCATTGAACTTAATTTTACCCATTCAACCAATAGATTTCCCTTTTTCCCCACTTATCAAGGGATGAAATGAGTTCGCGTTTGGCTGGAATTCATCATCGTTTTTGAGAAAACCAAACCCTCCAGATTCCAAACACGCTTCCATTTTTTCCCATTTCTCATAAACAGTGAAAACACACAAATCTCAATTCATCTCTTACCTCTTACCTCTTTCTCTTTCTTCCCTTTCCGACAGCGAACAGATCCAAAACAGCTCGTGTGAATGCTGAAAGAAGAAGGTCGATTTCCACCAAATCTCAGCTATCTTTTTCTCTTCTTCTGCTTCTTTTGATCTCTTCAAATTATTAGCCGTTTCTCATCAATCATCAGCTGAAATCCTTCAGAAGATGAAGAAATCATAAGCTGCAGAACTCAGATCTGGAGCTTGCTTTCCCTGCTCAACTCCTAATTCTGCTCAGAATTCGACAGTGCCTACTTTTCTCAATCTTGGAATCACGGGAAAAGCTCTTGATTTCTCCCTTTTTACACGTAAAAGGGGGTAAAAAGAGAAAAGTCAGAAAAGTTGAGTGCTTTTTCTTC
Source organism: Camphora micrantha (assembly GCA_003546025.1). NCBI lineage: Eukaryota > Viridiplantae > Streptophyta > Magnoliopsida > Laurales > Lauraceae > Camphora > Camphora micrantha. The sequence continues at coordinate 28,664,029 of QPKB01000007.1, read as the reverse complement.
TTACATTTGTTTTCTCTTCTCTCCTCTTCCTTCAACACTCTCTCTTTTGAGTCTTGACTGGTAGCAGAAGTGGTGTTGTGGAATGGATGATGGATGGAGGTATTTGATGTTGGTGGATGATCATCGAATCACTTGCTTTGTATTTAGTTTGTTGATGAAATGACGGAAATACCCCCACCGATTATATGGATTGTTATGGGACCCACTTTTGAAATTCATACCAATATAACCAACTTTATATGATGATGACTTAGCAGTGCATTTTTCCAAATCTGAACGCAAAGATGTATGTATAATGATGTGTAATCCTTAAGAATCTCTCTCTTGATTGATCGAATTGAGTACGGGTTTAAGCAATGCTGGAATATCGAACCCAATATAGGAATAATATTTAGAGTGGTGTCCGCTAAATCCACACAAATATACACCAAGTGAATTTGGGGCAGTTTCTACGAGAAGACGTGGGGGAGCGAATCCACTCCTTGGGATAATTATTTTACCGTATAGTTAAGGAAAATAGTTTTTTTTTTTTTTTTTCTGTGGAGAAAAGATCATTGAATGTTGAAAAATGGAGTGTAAAAAAAAAAAAAGGCTGGAAGGTTTCTTCGTTGTCCAAGATATCTTGGCTTTTGCACAAATGCGTTCTAATATGATTCTGACTTTTAAAAATGTGAATTATTAGTCACTATGAGTAATTATTAAGAATTATTCAAAATATGAATTATTCAAAATAAATGCTTTCCTCCTATACAATGGCCTGTAAATTTCACTATTATAGCGGCAAAACCTACTATCAATTTGATATAAAGTATAAAACACATGAATTCTTGTTTATCTTTTATTCAAATATATTACACAAGATCAATCTTACAGTAGGTTGTTGGTTTGAAATGGAAGTGATCTTTCATCTTTAGATTTTGTTGAATACATTTTCTTTCTTTTAAAAATCTAGTGAAATTCTCTTCTTGTTATTAAAGAGGGTATTACCAGGAAAATTCTCTCAGACTTGGTGAAGACGAAAAATGAAAAAATATTGAAATTTCAATATCAACTAAAAAGACCCTAAATAGGATAATTCCGTTCGTTTCTTCTACTTTTTATTATTTTGTTGAGTAGCGATATTGCAGATTACCCATACGAGTGGTGATATCGCCGCTCATTTTTTTAACTTTACATGTACATACGAGCAGAAATATCTCTGTTTAGGGCCTTTTTGGTCGATATTGAAGTTCGAGGACCTTTTTTTTTATCTTTACAGAGTCTTAGGAGATTTTTTCCATAAAATCCCCGTTATTAAAACTACTCAAGTCATAAGGGGGAGAAAATAAAAAATTATTTGTCCTTGTACTATTGAGGGGCAAACAGGAAGCGTGAGTCTGGGACCCACCTGCAAGTGACACATCTACTAAAATATTCGAATAATTTGACCCGGGCTTGTCTTCAGGCCCTTATTTTTCGAAATGGTACTAGTTAGACTGTCAGAGGCCATTTAAACAATCACCCCAAAGATTCGATTACAAAGTACCAGAAAATTTGAGACCTGCCAAACTGGTTCAAACCAAGTACATAACCCCTCTTGGTATCAGCAATAGCAGTATCTCAAAGGTTATACATTGTGCAAATATCACCTGGGCACCATAATAGGTTAGAAAATCAAGAAAAAGAAAGGATTTGGGGGACCAGTCCTTAAAATTTCTGAGAGGGACTCATATATGAAATCTAAACCAATCCAAAGTTATCACACCTCTCTCCCACCCTGTACTAGTAAGAGTTGGTTCCACCTTAAGATTGATTACTTAAAAAGAATTATATTTTGATGAAATCCTAACTTACCGAAAGTTCTAATGAAAAAAATAAGAAATACAACTTTATAAATTACAAGTATTCAAAATATTCTGAAAGAAAAGTTACAACATGATCAACTATGATGAAGTTTTTAACTTACTTTAAATTCCACTAAGATTACAAGTATGACAATTTTTTTACATACTATGATATTCCTAATGCGGAAAGCTCTTCTTCTATTTCATAATTCTTCTATCACGTGATGTGTGCTACTTTCTACTTGGAACCAATCTCGCATGTACATATAAGATCTCCACCATTTCTTCAAATAGCATCATCTGCATGTTGTCAATAAGTTGTCCACTTTCACTAAAAGCTTACTCTAATACAACTGTAGACACTGAAAATGTTAATAAATCACGTGCCATGGCGGAAAGCACAGAAAATTTACTTTCACATGCTTTCCTCAAGGCCAAAAGATTAAAATTGACATCATCATCCGGGACAATCAATCAGACCCATCAGTAGATACATCGTTAATTCATTAATGGCGTGACAAGATCCAGAGGAAGATGAGTCACTTCCTAGAGTACTCTTAATAAGACTCCAAACGGCTTTCTTTTCCCTTTCGGTGGTTAGGGAGGGCCCATAGGGGTAGAGGGTGTTTTGAATCTACCCATTTAGGTAGAATATTTCAAATAGAGTTGTTCTAAATAAGTTCGAATCATAAAAATATCATTTACATTAGTTTGATTCATATTGTTATTTATTACATCAAGTAAAGTTTCTCCGCCTATTAATTTCAACCTAGGGTCTAATGCAGTAGGTAAACAAAACATTAATGTAGCGTTTTTCCAAAATTGTGAAAACTTCACCTCACTGCTTCACACATACTCTCGAAAATCGATATATCTCTATATTTTTCAAAAGCAATATTAATTTCATAAAAATGGTTCAAGCCTTGAGTTGATGTGGGATAATATACCCTAGAAGAAAATAAGGTTGCATGATGAAAAACTTTTAAAAAATCTTTTATAATTTCAAGAATTTGTCAGTCTTCATCAGGTTTAGAAATCTGCTCATGTGACAAATATAAAGCATAATATTGATTAACTGTAGCTTTAGATCTGAAGTTCAAACATCAGCAGTTGAAAACAAACCAAGAACAATAAAGTGACTAGAATTGATCCCACCTACCATCACATGTGCCAGCTTCAAAATATCATATTGAAACAGAGGTGGGCCTCACCCATGAGTCTCTTTCACCAACTGCCAGCCTCGATCATCACAATGCATTAACACCTTTGTGAGTATTGTCTATTTGTGTGCACCTTGAAAATGACTCTTTTTGTTTTGGTAAGATTGAAAATGCCTCTTAAATGCTAAATGCCTTTTTTTTTTTTTTTTTTTTAAGCTCAAAATGGTTAGAGTCTGGCTGAATATGATGAGCCTGGGTCCACCCGTGGTTTGGCAACAAGGGTTTGCTCGATTGGCAACCGCGCATGTCATCCAGGATCTTTGGGCATGCCACTCTTTCTATTTGTATGGGCTTTCGTTCTTTCTTTTTTTTACAAGATAAATAGCAGTATATTAAAGAAGGGGGATATTCATGTGCATTCTTCTCTCGCCATATGGTGAGGGACAAACTTAATGGGGCCCATATGGGACTCCACTCATCATGAGACATGAGGGGGATGGAAAGAGACGTCTTGAATGGGCCATATATCAAGTTTGGGGTCAATTACATGCCTCTAACTCCTTCATTCATGGCCTATAAATTTAACGACTTTATATTGAAGAAAAAAAAATTGACCTTCGATCCAATGGTCCAATCAACATAAAGTCGGCTTCACTATATTGTCCCATTATGGTGAGGAAACCGAGCAACGTCGCCAGAGCATGGTTGCATCAAGAGAAAACAGGAAAGAAAATAGAAATGTGAAAAGAAAATTGAAAATAAGACCCACAACCTAGGCCAAGCTCACAAAAACGACAAGCAACTAGCAGATCACTTAACTAGATTAAAATTCCTCAGGCCATTGGACAAGCGTGACCGATGATGAGCTCTAGCATCTAAATGATTACTGATCGCCAAATCAGTTCAGTTGTTAGTCACGACTTGTATGGGCTTTCTCTTCCCACTTGTGCGGCATCTCCTTCCGTAGGTGTGGGGTTTCATCTTTTCACTTGTGTGGGCTATCTAGGTCACAGGCCTCGGGTAGGGTAAAAAAAACTCAATTCAATCCAACTCCTTTTACCTTTCCCGCAGCCTGACCAGAACCCAACCTAAATAATTCTGGTTTAGGGTTGACATTACATGAGTCCAAACAACGAGTGGTGTTCACCTATAATTTCCAACAACAGAAGGGTCCCAATATAGTTTCTAACTTTTTTTGATGGGTTCAACTATGATTTATCAGATCAGATGGGTCCCATCAAATCCCAACTTTGGGTGGATCCATCATTTCAAACATTATGGATATGATGATTTCAACAGAAGATAGGTCCCCGAATGGATATATTCATATTTAGATGGATTTTGGCATAATCCGGTCGAACCACAATTTCCAAGTTTAGAATGTTTGTGATACCTAATTTTCAACATGAGTCTCATCATGATCTCCAACAAAAGATTGGCCCACCAAGAGCTCTTAGAATTATAATCTTCATGCTCTTGCTTGCACTTTTTTTTTTTGGCTTTCCAACCGTTTGGACTAGACTAATCTTTTCGGGCCCAGAAGGAAGCCGGATAAACTCCCTTATAGCCCCAGTGTGGTAGTGCAATTTCGAACCTACAACCTCCGAGTGCAAACCTTGATCCTAGGCTAACTGAGCTGCTCCTTGGGGTTCTTGCACTAATTCATTCAACACCACTATGCTAATGTTATACCTCTTTTAAGGGCCCCAAAATAAGACCCTATTGATGTCTAGTGCATGGTTCATTGGTAGTGATCTCCCATCTTCCAATCATTTAAGATTTCTAATCTTCCAATAAAAGTGGGCCCACAGGGAAATCAACGGTGATCCTGAGGATTGGAGGTGGATGAAGTCTTGTCCCTACCGTTGGATTTTCATGTTGATCTACTTGGATTCTCCACCATCTAATGTTCATTACAAAAATAAACACTTCAGTTTGCCTCTTTTTTTCTTGACAATGAGCATTAAGTGGTAGATTCACCTGTGATTGAGCCGCGTTACAAACTTTAGTAGTTCCATCTATTGTGGTACTGACCATATGATAGTAAAAATTAGACATTCACTTAGGATCACATTTCAGGAATTCAAGGCCCAATCAACAGTCAGGATCGAATATGATGTTTTTAAGGCATGAATTACAAAAGGGTTGTTGGCCTTTCACCCAGAAAATCAATATAACTATCCAATCTCTTCTGGACATTTTTCTTTGATGGATGAGATCTCCAGTTACTCAACTTCAGTCATTGTTTCTGTTCTTGAATACAGATAGGGCTCCCACTCACAAAATAAAATAAAATTTCATGAGGCTTCTCATCAGGCCGCCCTTATTATTAATCTGGACTTCATCTTATATGGGACCTGGACAAAATTTACTCAAATAGGAGTTGGGCCCACCACACATGAATTTTCTAGAATACTTCATTCACTTCCTTTGTACATGATCAATCTAACAGTGAGTATAGCTCCGGTTAAGAGTAAAATTTCGATGGGTCCCAAAAAATAGGATTTTTTTCCTGTTTAGATTATTGATAAGTGGGCTGCACTGAGGAGCCTCATGTACTCATATGAGGAACAATCCTTTTGGTTCCAGTTTCTGCATATGGGGAGATACATGTACACACAAGAAGAAAACAGTTCCCTCATTTGAAAAACAAACGGGCCAACACAGCCAAGGTTGGGTAGATTATGCAAGTTGATGAATAATCTTCAGGACACAGTTCTCCCCCACTATGAAAACAAATGCATGCACATGATAGAAAGTTTGATCAATATTTTTGAGCTTTCACTTTCACAGTAGGAAATCATTTCCTTCTTCCAAAGGAAATCCAATAATGCTTATTTTAAGACATTTGCTTTCAAGCGCAATATGAACATAGGTAACTGCATTCTAGGTCAACGAAGTGGCAATTAAATACTTGAATTGACCATATATATATCCGTAGGCTCAAGAAAATTATATACAATTTATTTATTTATGAGAGATGCATCAGCACAAAATCGAACCATCCCAATGCGATATAATCAATGTCATGGTTTCGCAACCACGATAAAATAAAATAAAAAGTAAATTGTCAAGGCCAGTGAATGTCCTAAACAAAGGAGAAAAACAGATTGAGAAGGAAGGGAATAAAAATACCTCCTCTCAGCCCATGTGTTGGTCGCTTTCCATTTGGGAAAAAAACCACGAAGGACCTTGAAAACTTTTAGCTCCTTGCAGTACAACGGGAAAGAGGAAACAAAGAGCTTGAACTAGTAATCGTCACCATAATCCTCATCATAACCATACTCGTAAGCTTCATTTCCATACAAATAGTCTTCATGGCCTACAGCTGCATCATCCTCTTCTCCATATCCATCTTCTGTCCCAAAGTCAGCATTTTCAGCATCATCCGGTTCCATTTGTTGCTCACCTTTGCTGTTGTGATGGTCTTCATCATCATTGTGAACATCTGATTCAACTCGTTTTTTCTTGTTTTCTGTGACCGGCTGTTAGAACAAAAATAAACAGCACCCTTATTTTAATGAAAGTAGACAAGTAGATTTGTAACAAGAAAATGTTTATAACACTTAAAGTGGCATTTTATGAATCAAACACCACTACTTTTACTGAAATCATGAAATGACCAACCCACCCTTTGGAAAAATAAATTGTGCAATTTTTCTTAAAGAAGTGTTAAATGTTCCAGCAAAAAATATAATAATAATAATATATATATAATGAGTGTTAAATGTAGTGAAAGGATGCTGAGAACAGAAAGTAAATAAAAGAAAAGAAAGAAAGAGAAAAATAACAAACCAGATCTTCAAAGAGCTTTTCTAACACATCATAGTTGATTTTTGAACTGAGTCTCTGCAATTAAACCGCTTGATTATCAGTAAATGATGAGAAAAAAAAAGTATATAAAAATTAAATCAGAAAAAAAAAAGTATATAAACATTAAATCAGCAGCCTGAGGGCCTTGAACAAATACCAGCAGGAAACATCTTGCTGTTTTATTGTGATACAAAAAGAACATGTATTTGTTTCACACCAGTGCAAACAAAAGCCACATACAGAAATGTAGGTTTCACGCCCACAAAGCTTTGCTAGTCACGATTTTCCTTGACATTCGATATTCTGAAAGCATGTGTCCTCATATCCTCCACACATTTTAGAACTCGATCCTATTATGTAAAGATAACTGTAAGCCTATCTCCTATAGTGGGGAATTTTCTCCTATGGGACATCCGCGCCTATTGATTCAGGGGGTTCCTGGTCTTTTGATGGGCACCCCCATCATGAGGATGTTCCTGCTGGGGAAAATTTTCCCCCTTATAATGTAGGACATTTTCCCAAAGATCTTCCTGTTAAGAGCAAGCAAGGTTAGGATGCAACCCTACTTCAACTAAGACTCCTATAAGATATCTGAGTGGAGTTCAACAATTATATAGAAGCTTATCCATAAATCCATCATAACTAAGACTTGGTGCTACTTGGAATATCGCAGTCATGGCTCATTGGACTATTAAAACAATAGGGTATCCTATGTCTTCAATTTTGTAGCCTTCTCATGCTGCCCAAAAGTGGACTTCACATATTAAAAAACGAGATTAGACCTGCTGCTTCCTACACCGACTTTCTCATTATGTCTTTGCTGTGGGAACATGCCTCGATCACTAGTATCAAATGAACTTATAACTTGAATCACTTTAGAGCATTTATATCACCAAGGTATACAAAAAGATTACCTTCTTAACTAGCATGTTGCGTGTTGCTTCAGCAGCATTTTTAGGAGGAGCAGAGTTCTTTGCTTCTTCAGCTCGCTTCTGTTTCCTTTCCTGCAAGATTTAAGACATAGTTGGGACAAGGCTTTGAGATGATGATGATGCAACTTAATGGTTGTCCATGGAAAATGGATCACGGATATGGAAAATTATGTAAGAAAAGATGGAGACACAATACATCCCATTTACTTTCTTTTTATAGAAAATACCTAGAAGGATGAAATGGATACAGAAAACAAGCAGCAGGTAGTGTAGGTATTGTTAAGAGTTAGTGAGTTACAGTGGACTGTTTTGTAATTATTGGGAATTGGGATACTGTGGACTGGTTTCTAAATAATGATTTTTTTTTTTTTTATTTAGAAATATAGTAAACTATATCTTGTGCTGTACACTAGTATACCCTTCGTTTGAATAAAATCCTCCTTTTTCTAAGTTTTTTCTTCTTTGTTATGTTAGTAGGGTCTCTTGACCTTCAAGGGAAAAACCGCTAGGAATCTTTTGATTGATTATTTCACATGGTATTTGAGTTTACAATCCAGTAGGAGACTGCTGAACAAAGAGCGTTGGTAGCCCTGATTTGAAGAACAGCAGGTTTTTTGAGGGTTTTCAACCACAGCTGAACCAGTGCCTAGGTTCGGCTAGGTTGTAGAACTGATAACCGTACACAAAAACAGCCGTGTTTACATTCAGCAGCCTACAAGTTTGGCAGCCCCTATTAGACTGTTCTGTAGTAGTTTCAAGTTTCAACTTCAAATAATGCTGTGGAGGATCTCTTCAAGTTACAGTCGGCAGGTTCTTTCTTAATTCAGAAAGTTGCAGTTTCTATTCGGCAGCAATGTACTACTTGTTACTTTAACATAGGGTAATTCCTGTAATCTGCAGGAAGTATTTTTTTCTAAACCCTAGCCCTAGCCGAATGTGACGGCAGAAATTGGAGGTGGTCATGAGTGTAATGGTCTCTATTATGTTAATTCAGAGTTACAATCTAAATAGTCAATCCAGAAGAGGATATAAAATGGCATAGGCGTCTGGGGCACCCGGGCACGTGCCAACTCAAAGCATGAAGAGTCTCTATCCAGCTCTTATTTATCAACTGTCAAAAAAAATATAGGAGCTCTTATCTGGAAAGTGATACAGAAAAAGGTGAAGCTCCTTTTTCATTAATACACACCAATGTTTTGTATGCTCCCCCTAATTTCAGTCACTGACCATTAATACGAGTTTTTATATCAAACTTCGTCCCAACCATTTTTGAGTAGGTCCTGTATGGGTTGAAGTAGTCTCCCAGAGCTTGGTTTAGTAGATTCAGTCAAGTCATGTTAAAGATAGGGTACAAAAACGTCATGCAAATCACATATTATTCATGAAAAGAAATGACTTAAGGGTTCCATTTTGATTGTTTATGCAGATAAGTTATAGGAAATGATATGGTAGAAGACGAAAGGCTAAAAAAACATTTACACTTGGAGTTTGAAATAAAGGATCTTGCTGAATTAAGATACTTTCTTGGAATTGAAACTGCAAGATCGAAGAAAGGAACAGTAATATGCCAGCAAAAATATACGCTTGATCTTCTAAAAGAAACACAGATGTTAAGAGCAAAACCCACAGATACTCCCATTGAGAAGAATCCTAGTATTACTACAGCAAGTAAAGAATCACTCCATGATGTCAGATCATAGCAAAGACTGGTTGGATGATTATTGTACTTAATCATAACTCGTCCTAGCTTATGTTGTTAGTATTGTCAGTCAGTTCATGCAAACTCAAAGGACAGGACATTTGAATGCTATATACAAGAGTATCTCAAGAAATCACTAGGACAAAGAATTTTGTATTCAACCAATGGTCTCATTTACTGATAGAAGACAATACTGATGCAGACTAGGTAGGATAACAAATAGATAGAAGATCAACAACTAGGTATTATACTTTGGTAGGTGAAAATCCAGTATCATGGACAAGCAAAAAAACCCCACGTGGTATCTAAATCCAGTTCTAAAGGCAATCATCAAGCAATGGCACTCGGGACTTGTGAATTCTCACTAAATGAATTGGGTTTCATATATAAAGATCCTATGGTATAGCATTCTGATAGCATTTCAGCACAATAGATTGCAAAAAATTCCATTTTCCATGAATGTACAAAACATTTTGAAGTTGATGTCCATTTTATTAGAGAAAAGGTTGAAAGCAAGTATATCAAAGTGAAGCATGTCCACAAAAGTGATCAATTGACAGATTTCCTCATGAAGTCTATTTCAAGAGGAAAATTATCATATGCACTATCCAAGGTAGGCACAACAGATACCTGTGCTCCAACTTGATGAGGATGTTAAGGTTCAGTTTGGCATGTCTAATTTGTGGGTCTTATTATCTTAAAACTTATTCAATCCACCTTTAGAGTGTTTGGTAACTACTTTTCCTGTGTCCATTTGAAATGCTCTTTAGATATAAAGTGTCCTTTTCAAAAAGTCAACAAAAGGGTGAGAATTGAATCAGAGCATTATGTCTTAAGCGGAAAGACAACACTTGCACAGTGTTGTAGAACGTACTCCATATCAGTCTGTTAATTTAATTTTTTTGTGAACATCTGAGACCCTACATTATGATCCAAACTATTAGATGTATTCAAAATATAAAAAACAGCTACACGTCCAACTTTCATCCGTTTGTCTATCTTGGGTCTTGAGATATTTGTAAAACATCATAAGCCGTACGATCTAAATATTTTGGACATTATGGGCCCCATAATGAAGATCCGATCTGTTGGTTATCTTTGGAGGGCCAAAAACAGCTACATGTCCATAAATGAGCCTCTAATTCCAAGTGGATCTTGAGAGATCTACAAAAAAAATTGTGACCGTTGATGTACCTTGCATTATTGATTGAGTTTTAATAGTGTACACAGGCAGTCTGGTTTTTTATGTTTTTTTATACTTTAGGACATCATAAATCATGATCTAAACCATTGGATATATTCATAAGATCATGCACGACAATAGGTCCAAATTTTAGCAGTTGGATCATTATAAATGTTGAGATATTTACAAAAAAGGACAGACATTTATATATACCTTTTTTAAATCCATGGCTCCCAAATGTAAGATCCAAATCGGTGATTCTTTTTGTAAGCCTAAACACAATTCTGATATCAAGTTTCAATACTTGAATCCTCATGGATCTTAAGATATTTATGAAAAACTTTCAACCATTACTTTAAAAATGTCAATTTCAATCAATTTTTCTATGTTACCAAACAAACTATTTCTACACCATCTATTTCAAACAGGGCCATTTGAAACAGATCTGTTTTATACAGATCTATTCTATATAGATAAGAGTCGCCAAACAAGCCCAAAGAGTTATAGTGGACTATCTGTAATTATTTGGCTAGTATGGACTGATATTTGTAAATATGATAAAAGTTGGCCTTTTTTTTTTTTTTTTTTTTTTGTGAATTCAGAATAAAATAAAATAAAAAAATAAAAAAAAAAAAAACTATATATTAGGCTTGTCACCCAACCCTATCGTACAATAATACCCTTCATTTGAATAAAATTCTCCTCTTTTCTAAGTTTTTCTTCTTTCTTATGTTATTAGGGTTTATTGACCTTTAAGGGAAAAACTATCGCAGTCAGGAAAGCACAAGTCCTAATAATGGTGAACTCAAGATACCCCAATCTTCAATCAGATAAAAAATCACTTAAACAAGGAGAAAAGTAGAGATTCGCATACCATTGATCGAGAAAATCCACCATAGATCTTCTACCCATGGGAGACACTCTCAAACCAATGGGAAAGAGGATAGAATATTGTAGCAAGGCAATTTTATTGAAATTATATTAGAACTAACAAAGCTATTACACAGCCTCATATATAGTTTAAAACTCATAAACCCTGAAAATAAATCTAAGCCACTGATTTACATCATTAGAAATAAGGGAATCCACCAATAAAAAATCTTAAACTTGCCAGATAAGAAAGAATCCAAAAAATATGGAATTCGGCCTTAGCAAATCCACAATTAGGTCGTGCATTCCTTCTTTGAAAATTTTGGGCCCACACACAATTGGAGGTTGGAGTCTGCCACTTATTACTTCTTTTTTGGTAACTTTCCAATATAAGAGTCCTCATCCCAACCTAACAAATAGGAGTCCAAATAGGGAAAGAATTAAAAAATCCGAAAACTTAAGAAAGCTTTCGGTTAGAGAGTTGGCATGATGGACTTGAAGTTGCCCAAATTTGAATTTTGATTGTAGATCGAATTTATTGAGCGCCCCTGTATAGGCTGGACTATGGGTCACACATGTTAAGTAGTTGTTAGTGTAGTTTCCTATCACCAATTGGTTTTGGGATTATTGGCTAGCAATTTTGAGATGGTATCAGAGCCAACACGTCCTGGGTTCGAAACCACGCTGGGGAAAAATGCCCCATGCCGCGTTGTGTGTTTGTGCGGGCGCAAGTGCGCAGGGCAAGAAAGCCCCATGCCGCGTTGAAGTCTTGTGCAAGCGTGTGCTTCAGATTTGGGCAGTGTCCCGCCCGAGGTGGGGTGTTAAGTAGTTGTTTGTGTAGTTTCCTATCACCAATTGGTTTTGGGGTTATTGGCTAGCAACTTTGAGATCACACACTACATCAATGGGACCAATTACATGGCTATTTTAGATGAATTCGCTTGGGTGACCAATATTGCTGGACAACAAATGGGTTGGGCCCGGTTTGGTTCACTTTTAGTTGGATCCATTCCATCATATTGTTGTCCAACAAACTCAGCACCATTGGGCCCTTTTGAGTGAAACTGGGATGGGTGGATGAAATCAACTGATCCATTAATTTGCTGATTTAGATCCTCAAATATTTCAGAATATTTTGACTTTAAATTGGAATCAATCTTGCATTCATCTTGGCCATCCAAAACTTGATTTGATCCCTTCTTGATTAAGCCCCATTTAGGGTGGACCAAAAATCCTTGTGATCGATCAAATCGATCCATGTAATTGAGGGCTTGAGCAATCACACGATCTGTGAGATCTATGCCATAGGCTCTTGTGTCGAAAATCCTTAGGGCGTGTTTGTTTACATGTGTGGAGAAGGTGAGGTGGTGGATATCAATCCAGCTTCTTGGTATCTGACTCGAACACCAATCTGAGTTGTAATGGTTTTTACCTTGGTCAAAACATTCATGGGCAATTTAAATAGCCTTCTGAATCTAATGATCTTCAACACACTCTCCCAGTGCCCATGGAATAATCAACAATAAAATCTCCTTCAATTGTCAGCCAGAATCGCATAGATACCCCTGATAAGGTTATGATCTAAGATCTTTTAGTATGGAAAGCCCTTTTGGGACTGAAATAATGAATGAAACACCTTCCTTAAACAATGTAACCCTTCCATGAAATTCTTCAAAAGCCATAATATTATCATTTATTGTGCTCTAGAACTCTTCTAAAAACACAATGGTTATCTCCAAAAATTGATATAGCCTCTAAAAAATCTCCACGTAACTTCCCTTCAATTTGAAACAGGGGCAAAGTCAATCTCAGCAAACCATCAACATTTCTCTTTTTTTCTTTTTTTTTTGAATGGCGACTTTCAATAAAGCAAGCAGTACAACATAGCTATACTGACAAGCAAATACAAAAAGACAACAACAGAAAAACCACCCAGGCAAATACAAAAAGACAACCAAAGAGAGGCACAAAAACAGCAAACTACAAAACCCCCATCAAAGGCCAGCCACTTCCAATTCCTCATAATCTGATCCAAAGAGTATCCTTTAAAAAAGCTGTTAACCAGCACCCAAGAGGACACAGTAAATTTAATTCTTCTCATTAAAATGCCCCCATCTACAGCCACCCTTTCATAACATCTCTTGTTTCTTTCCTTTCATATAATCCAAACTAGCAACACCCCGTGCTATGCACGGTCCACCGTGATTTTCTTGCGTTGATACCGGGACCCAGGTGGGCCACCCGATGACCCATCTGATCCGTGGATCCGAATGAGGACCCATGGGCAACCTAGTAGGTGGTGGACCCATGCGAGGTGGGCCCTATTTGGCCCACCATCCAGCGTCTGATAAGAGAGAGGGAGACCACGTGTTTTAGGAAGCAGTTAAGAAGCGTGATTTTTTTTTTTTTTTTTTTTTAAGTTTCAGTCATTGTTTGGTCTATCCAGTTTCTTGCGTTGATACCGGGACCTAGGTGGGCCACCCGATGACCCATCTGATCCGTGGATCCAAAGGAGGACCCACCGAAGACCCGTTATGTGGTGGACCCGTGTGAGTTGGGCGCCTTATTTGGCCCACCATCCAGCGTCTAATCAGAAAGAGGGAGAAGACTTATTTTAGGAAGCAATTGAGAAGTGGAAATTTGTTTTTTTTTTATTTAAGTTGCAGTCATTGTTTGGGCCATACAGTTGTTCCGCTTGATTTTCTTGCATTGATACCGAGACCCAGGTGGGCCACCGGATGACCCATCCGATCCGTGGATCCGAAGGAGGACCCACCGGCAACCCATTAGGTGGTAGACCCGTGCGAGGTGGGCCCTATTTGGTCCACCACCCCGCATCTGATCAGAGAGAGGGAGAGAACGTGTTTTAGGAAGCAATTAAGCAGCGGGAATTTTATTTTTTTTAAAAGTTTCAGTCATTGTTTGGGCCATTCGGTTTCTTGCGTTGATACTGGGACCCAGGTCAGCCAACGGATAACCCATCCGATCCGTAGATTCGAAAGAGGACGCACCGGTGACCCATTAGGTGATGGACCCGTGCGAGGTGGGCCTTGTTTGGCCCACCATCCAGCGTCTGATCAGAGAGAGAGAGATGACGTATTTTAGGAAGTAGTTAAGAAGTGAGAATATGTTTTTTTTCCTTTTTTTTTTAAAGTTTCAGTCATTGTTTGGGCCATTCAGTTTCTTGTGTTGATACCGGGACTCAGGTGGGCCACCCGATGACCCATCCGATCTGTGGATCCAAAGGAGGACCCATCGGAGAACCATTAAGTGGTGGACCCATGCGAGGTGGGCTTTGTTTGGCCCACCATCCAGCGTCTAATCAGAGAGAAGGAGAGGACGTGTTTTAGGAAATAGTTAAGAATTGGGAATTTATTTTTGTTTGTTTTTTTTTTTTTTTAAGTTTCAGTCATTGTTTGGGCCATTTAGTTTCTTGCGTTGATACCGGGACCCAGGTGGGCCACCCGATGACCCATCCGATTCGTGGATCCGAAGGAGAACCCATCAAAGACCCATTATGTGATGGACCCGTAATTATGTGGTGGACCCATTAGAATCACATGCTAACCAGACCTTATTTTTTTTAGGAAGATTTTCTTGGGGAAGTTATGCGGAAGTTATTGGAGGGAGACAGGTGGTGGCTTCATGAAGGAGGACAGGTGTCCGCATGGTAGGCAGACAGGTGTCTTCAATTGAGGGATACTACATTCCCTTAGTAAATGGATAGATAACTGTAAGGAATAAGAGGCTCCCCATTTCGTTTCCTCTAGAGGATCCTCATGGGCACTTCCAAGCTTGAAAATGAGCAAGGATACACTTCGGAAAGACCGAACTGCAGCCAAACCAATCCATCAAAGACCTCCATACCATCTGAGCCATCTTACAGGTCAACAGCAGGTGATCAACTGATTCCTCTTCACAAAGGCACATGGGGCATCCATTAACCACATTTCTCGCTCTCCACCTTAAGTTATCCATTATCAGAATTCTCTTTCGAAGCACCAACCATCCAAAAAGAAGAACTTTTAGAGGCGCCTTGAGCTTCCAAAAATCTGCAACTTGGCTTCTCCTCTCCTCCCTTCTATTTATGGCTGAAAAGAAGAGGATACAGAGAAAGAGCCATCCTTAGAGGCACTCCATATCCTTTCATTGATGCAGATAGACCTCAGTCCACATGTGTAAGGCCCAAGTAGATTTAGGGTTTTTAATTCACTAATTATGTTATTAGTTTCTAATTTTTATTGTAATTAGGATTAGGTTTCCAATATTATTTAGTTTCCTAGTTTAATTAGGTTTCTTAGGCCCTAAGTTATGCTTTTTTATTTATATGGCATTTTTTTTTTTACTGGTAACATTAACATTTTGTTAAAAAGGAGAAAAGTACAATACAATTTATATGGCGTTGTAGAGAAAGGAATTTCTCAGAGTTGATTAATAGAAATTGAGTATTCCCATTGAGGTGCGTCCTCGTTATCGTCTCTGCGGAGACTTATTGAAGTGTCTTCGGACATGTGCTTTGGCACCCTATTGTGCTTAGGCACTCCACACAAGCCCTAACCCTAGGGCCTGCATCATTCATCCCCTCCTTCTAGAATATAAACCTCAGTGAGGGCATTAAGGAGTGATATAAATTGATCCACTTGTTTCTAAACCGTTGACACCACTTAAAGTTTAGTTTTTGAATTATTCTCCTAGAGAATAATGGAAGTATTTTTTTTCATCTTCCAATAGCCTACCTCCCAAAATCATGTTGCTAGACATTAAGAAGAAAATTAGATTTTTACCTATTCCACTCACCTGAATTCCGACTTTCAAATATTTAAGTTTCCATGACAACCAAAAAACCATCCAACATTGCCAACATAATTGGCCCACCACCTTACCGCAAAAAAGATCATGAAATCAGCTTTCAATATCCACACATCTAGATGTGGTGATTGGTTATGAAGATCAGTCCACAAATACTATACCAGACGCTCTAGCTAATTAGGGGTAGATAGCTTCCATTATGTAGGTGTTTTGGTTAGGGCATATCATTCTTATACCCCTGCTGCCTTTGCTTTCTTTCATTGTGCTATAGGCTTTATTGTGACTCCTCTTCTCATTAATAAAAAAAATTTAGCCATTACCCCCCCAACCGCCTTTGCTTTCTTTCATTGTGCTATAGGCTTTATTGTGACTCCTCTTCTCATTAATAAAAAAATTTAGCCATTACTGATCCCCAACCGAAAAAAAAAGTCACATAAATTGAAACCTAACAGAATGGATCCCGTGATTCTAGAATTGAATAAAGAATCGCCAGTCAGTCTACCTTGGGCAAAGTTAAAAAACAAACTCTTTCACCAAAAGGGAACTGGTCAAGCCTGGAAATTGTTGGGCCTTCTGATTATTTATCCACATCTACTTGGCACCACACTGCCAATGCAAATCCAACATATCATTGACATTCAACCCATTAGAGAAAGATTGCATATGCAAAGTAACTATGCGTCCACCATTTTACTTCATCCACAAACAAGTTAACATTGGAACCCCCACAAATACACCACAAAAGTTAGCAAATATGTTTAGCATGATTCAATTCCAACCATAAATTTCCTCTCAGATTAGCATCATTTTGACTATAGAATGCATGCTTAAATATTACCTTAATCACAATTATCATCATTAAAGCCTTGTCCCAATTATGTTGGGGTCGGCTACATGAATTTTGTTTCTCCATTCCAATCTATCATGAGCCAAAATCTCAAATATAACCTTAATGCAAAATAATAGCAATAATGAACATAATAATACTAGTGAGTAAAGAAATAAAATCTACCATATCTAATATATTAGGTTTTTGAGTTTTTAGCTTGCATATTGCTTTGCTAGAGATTAGAATAGCTATCGATACGTATTCTGACTTTTCCTAATGGCGAAAACAGCTAACAGTACCAATATCTTGAATTATGTTAAGCTTCTTCAGGAAACAAAGCTACAAAACTTTGATAGAGATTTTGACTCCTTGCTAGAGTTCTAAAAATTAGGACTGGGGGAAGTTGGTGATGCGGCTGTAGGTTCTATCCCTGTGCAAGTTGTCTTTTCAAAGATAAAATAATCTTCTCCAAATAAAAATTACTACAATTTGTCGTCAGCATCGGCCTCATCATCACTGAAGCCTTAATGTTATTACTGTTGTTGAAATGAAACAAATCTTACAGAGTTTACAATTTCCACTTCGGTCATCCGCGGTTTCCTCCTACAACACAAGAACTTCTAACAAGAACATCTATAAGAATACTTGCTGGTAAAATTTAAGTCACTTCCCAAAGATTCTTGTATCACATTAAAATGAGAATCAACCCACCCATCCCACCCCACCCCCAAAACCAAACCACCACAACAGAAAAAAAAAGAGTGTACAAGAGCCAAGAGTTTTCCCCCTATTTTGCCAAAGAGTCATGAGCAATGAGTGCCTTACAAAGTATAGCCAAAACTGTATTTATAAGACTACTTCAGAACAGTTTGTAAATGCTAGCATTTTTTCATGCCCCATCATTTCATGGAAAAGTAAACTGCAAGATAAAAAGTCATATATCAGAAGATGATAAGTACCTTTCTAGACTTCGCAACTGCTGCTGCAGTTGCTGCAGCAAGTTCATGCGCAGCAAGCATATCCTCAGTACAATTTTTGAAGTTGGCCTCATAAGCTTCCTTCGCTGCTGCTGCAGCAGCTTCCTTTGCTGCTTGTTCCTGGAAGATTGATATTTCTTAGTGCGCCAGCAGGAGCCAATATAAAATAAAAATGCTAGCAGAGTTTTTTTTTTTTTTAATAAAATAAAATAGAACAAAAGACTGGTTACCTCAAGATATTCCTTGTTCATTTCTTCCCATATAATCTTCTTGTAACGCTTCTCCTCCTCATTGTGAAGGTATCCGTCAACCTATACAAAAGGCACACACTTCGATGGTTCAACATAACCAAATGTTCTATAGTGTCTCATCTATGTCATCAAGATCCTTTAATTCCTCAATTTCATGCCAGATAGGGATGATAATCATGATATCAGTACAAGCATGGATTAGGGCTGAGACATGTCTCTCCATATTGCAGAGAGTATCAAAAATTAATTAAAAAAATTCAAAAGCTGCTTTTTTTTTTTTTTTTTTTTTTTTTTTTTTTTGTAATTTTAGAAGTTAAAGTTAAAGTAACTATAAGCCATATCCCCATATCTTTAAGATCTCGAGAATGAAAAAGTCCAAGTCGGACTAGGACACATCCCACAACTTACATCCATAACTATAACCAAATGTTAGATGTTTATTGATGTTATGAGAAGCAGCGTGGAAGCTAATTTGTGGCTAGAGCTGAAACTAGGTTCATTTCATGTTTTACCTGAGGCAAACACAAAATTACTTTGATCTGCAAACAGCAGAAGGGGAAAAGAGACAAAGCACCAAAACAATAAAGTGGTGACTTCACCGACCCCCCACATCCTCAGATTGTGGTTGGAGGTGCCTCCAAACGCATCATTAAGCAACCAAATATGAGTGTGTTTAAGCATGCATCAAGTATGTGGGCATGGATGAGTATAATCTCCAGATAATGTTTTATTTATACGGATGTGGCCAAGAGGTGAAGGCCCAAGCCTAGGCACTAGGCCCAGTTCACCAGGCACATATAAAGATCCATCCAAGATTTAATTTTTCAAGCTTCTAATCTATGGCCAAATTTAGTGGACAAAACAACATCCAAATAGCATACAATTGGATTCATTGGATGGTTATCGATTTAGCTTTCCAACGAGCCCAAGTACAAGTGTTTCCAAATCTGTTGAGGGAGTTGTGGCCAATCTTTTGGTTGGATGTAGAACATGATGAATTTAAGGTATTCTAGTTCTAGATCTTTAAAAAAAAAAAAAATGTTATCACTAAAGGAAGGGATGCAAACAGGTCCAATCCAGGGCAGAACCATGGAGGTTCTGAAACCGAATCTATCTTTATAGATCTGGTCCGGATCTGGATCCGGATCCAACACAAAATCTGTGTTGTACCTGGATCCAGAGTTAAGGTAAAAAATAGATCCGGTTTTGGGTTCAGATACAATATAAGATGTACTCCCCATTTGTATAAGTGGATAAAAGATCTTAATGATAAAGTTTTTCTATAAATGCAAGTGGGGCTCTTAAATTGTATATGATTGAAGTTAAGTGGACTCTCCAATTTGAACATAAACTATATGCCCTTAAAACCCATGTCTTTTTTATATGTGAATATAACCGTCATGTATCCAGATCGTCAGATTGGAATATAAAATGATCTAGTTCTGCATCCAAATGTTCCAGACCTTATATGCATGGATCCGGATCTGGATCCGGATCCAGATCCAAATCTCCCCTGAATCCAAAATTAGGTTCTATAGTATATCCATAGTTATCAAAATCGTAGGATTCGTATCGTATCGGCAGAAAAATGATATGTATCGAGGTGTACAATCGTCAATTGCATTTGGCTTATAATCGGTCGATTCTGAACTGAATCGTGCGATTCCATACGACTCGAATCGTACCCCATGATTCAGTCGATTTGGCTTGGGCGGGTAAATGAGAAGCGTATGTCTATTTTTGGGTGTTTTTTTTTTTTTTTTTTTTTTTTTTTTTTTTTTTTGGTTGAGGGGGTGGGGGGTGCGGCTTTTATAAATGAGTATTGCAAGAGAGAATTTCTGTAAAAGCTTAAAGAAATAAGGCATTTCGAGACCCTGAGTCCAGTGGGAAAAAAAAAATAATCTGCTCCCTGCCTGTGCAACTGCCATCCAACTATTAAGGTTAGCATAAGAAGAGCTCCGTGAAGAAGTCGATGGATCCAGTGAGAAGGCGAAGAAGACCTTGCTGGGGGCAGACCTTGCAGCAAGAAGACGAAGGCCTTTTTTATCCTGCGCCCGTCAATTCCGGGTACACCTTTTTGTTTTGTGTTTTTCTTCCTCCCTTCTTTCATCTCGTCGTTCCTCTTTTTTTTTAATCCATCACGGGGCACACCTATTCAATCCAAACCTATTGTGGCCCCACGGATGGATTTAAGCACTTAAGAGCTCTCTCTCTCTCTCTCTCTCTCTCTCTGCTCCCATCAATTTCAGATTTTCTATCTTTTTTTTTTCCCACGGATCCACCTGTGAACAATTTATATTATATTTTTTTTAGCAGCTGAATTTTACAAGTGGGCTCCACTGATGGATGAAATGAAAACAAAAGGTACTTTGATTTCTAACTTCACAAGCGAGCCGCATCATGTATTTTATATATTTATTGTCATTTCATCTCTTCCTTTTCAGCATTTTTTTTCCCAGACATCTGTCATGGATTGAGGCCACTTGTCCTTTACCATTTTCATCACTTAGCAGCAGGCCCACAGTTGGATACACTTAATCTACTCTCCCTCTCTCTCAATTCCAGTTGTCTCTATTCTTCTCCTTTTTTTTTCATGGATCCCACCTGTGACCAGATTGAATTTTTTATCCCCCTGTTTGGACTGAGGACCTGAGGCCACCTTTTCATTTTCATCAATTGGCAGTGAGCCCCACACTTCTACCAGTCCTCTTGATTCTCTGCCTCCCTTCTTCTTCTTTTTCTTGATATAATTTCGTCCATCAACAGGGTCCACCTGTGCGGTTTTAATTTTACAGGTGGGCCCGCTGTAAGGATCTACATGTTATATATCTATATAAGCAGCGTATAAGCCTGTTATAATGGAAGGCCTGCACTATTGCACTTTGATGCTGCAGCATATATATCCATATATCCAGCAGCAGCGTTGACTGTACAGCCTACATGTTACAGCCTTTGAGCTTAGGAGAGCCTTACTCATATATGGGCACTTCAGCATGGATAAGGTAAGCTCAGTGGTAAAGACACCTGTGGCTGAGGAGGCATGTCTTGAGACTTCACTCTGCATTGCATCTTCCATATGGGCCCATGCTAGTCCAGCATCGATATAGTCGATATATATATGACCGAAAGTATGTGCAATAGAGAGGTCATATATATGGATGGAGTGGGCCCCACAAGCATGCTAAGGTGAGCTTAGAGAGCACTCTCACCTTACTATAAGAGATAAGGTGGGGGCCCTCACATCCATATCCAATGTCAACAACTTAAATGTGATGGCACCCACCTTTATCTCTCATAGTAAGGTGAGAGTCTCTCACAAGAGCACCTCCCATATGTGTATATATATATAGGAGATGCTCCTATGAGAGATATCTCTCACCTTCAATGAGAGATTCCGTGGGGGCCCTCACATCCATATCCAATGCCAACAACTTAAATGTGAGGGCCCCACCCCTATCTCTCATAAAAGGTGAGAGATATCTCTCATAGGAGCATCTCCCATATATATCGTACTCGTTGATTGTGGTCCACAAGTTTAACAGCTTTATAACAAACATAAAACATTGACCCCAAATCCAACAGTCCAGTTCATTTGAAACCATGCAAATTCATAGTATTGTGTGCCTATAAGAGGGTTGTGTATGTGTGGTCCATTTGGATGGGTCATAAGGTGGGCCCTAGTAGACATTCTACACTATGCAGCCTGTAAGGACCATCCTTACAGGACCAGTTCTATATATATATATATATATATATATATAGTTCTCACCATTCTTCCGTGAGAACTATTGGTGGGGCCCACCTAGCAAGCAATCCAAAATATGCACAAACAGGGACCCCCATGGTAGTCATTTTTAATATATATATATATATATATATGTGATAGATGTGTCTGATATCTTCATCATATCCAACATTCCAGCATTATTATATTACGATGCAGGTTATGTATTGATGTTTATTTGGATAAAAAATATATGGATTATGGACATCTTCAATTTTTCTTCAATTTTTTAAATATTTTTTTAGAATTTTTTTCATTTATCTTTAAAAGGTAGAAATTATCCTACGATTCGCGATTTCTATTCACGATTCTATTTGATTCAACCCCTTGAGCGATTTACGATATGATTCGTGATTTGACAACCATGAGTATACCCATTTTGTTCGGAATTGGAGACCATTGATACTGGGATAATAGGATATATACCCATTTGCAACCCTAACTAAATGATCTCTATCTCTATCTTTACCCTTTGACTCCTTTCCAAGTTTACTTTCTTTTTAAATCCTCTTCACCTTCCTATTTTGTAAAGCACTTGTAAATAGTTTTTGGGTCTTGAGTAAGGTTGATTTACAAGTAATTTTAAGTTAAATCTACCTGAATTGGTGTGGAATTTAAAAGCAATTTTAAGTTTAATTTACCTTGATTTCTGTGGAATTTCCCTTCATTTTGCATTGTTTAACAAAAATACAAAATGTGGAAAGGCACTCAGTAGAGTGTGGGTCATCAGAGCCTTGTCCCAAACATCAATTCCATTTCTCCATTCTGATCTATCTTGAGCCAAATCCTCAGATAAGTTGCACTTCTTCAGATTTATTTTTTTTTTACCTCCATCTATGTCCTCTTCAGCCTAACCCTTCCCCTTGGCAGGCCATCAACTTGCATAGCCAAACTTTTCCTTACCGGTGTCATTACTGGTCTGTGTTGGACATGCCCAAACCATCTCAAATGGGTTTCTCTAATTTTATCCCCTATCGTCCCACATCTCATATCGCCTAAGTCCTGAGTTGGACATGAGCTTAAGCTTTTAGGTTGGTATATGGTTCCTTACATGGCATCAGAGCAGGTTTCGATCCCGTCATTCTTGTGTAACCCACATGCCTCATGTCGTTCTTGTGTCGCCCACGTGGCAGGCTCGTCCGTGAAATCTATTGGACCTGCACGTGAGGGAGAGTGTTCGAAGTCCCACATCGCCTAAGTTTTGAGTTGGACATGAGCTTAAACTTTTAGGTTGGTGCATGGTTCCTTACACCCAAAATGCTCACGAAAGTATTGAGTGTGGATCCTAACCATTAATGGGTTGGATCTACATCAATTTGATATCAAAGCAAACTGATCTACATTAGACAGACTACATAAACTGAAATATTGAGAAAATTAAAATCTAGTTATAAGTGAAAAGTGTAAGTTGAAGTCCTCGATGGAAAGACAGAAGAAGGATGTAATTGGATGCATACCTCAACATCATCAATATCAGACAAGCTTTCGGATTCAGCATTTTCAACAGTGTCCATATCTGGTTGTCTATGTGATTGTTTGGAAGCAGCCCCATTACTTGTCCCATGACCTCCAGCAACCCCTGAAGTTGGACAAATATGTTCTCAATAGTCAATACCACTTTCCTACTTTAAAATAATGCAGTCATTGAGTTTTTGTTCATGACGCACACAAAAAAACAAAAGAAAAAAAAACCAAAAAACAAAACAAAATAGAAAAAGAAGAAGAGGGGAGGAAAAAATAAATAAATTCACGACTTGCTGGGCAAATATACTAATATCTTTAGACATGCAAATACCTTCAGACTCTCCGGAGGTGTCTTCTTCATTTTCAACCACATCTGGCCCAATCTTACAAGGTCCTGCTTCCCCACTCTAAAAAAAGAAAGTATCATTCAAGAAAAGAACATAATTAGATGAGTTTTTTTTACGAATTCTCTCCCCTTAAATACCAGTAACATGCATGAAAAACTATAGATTACGTGCAAATTCAAGCCACAACCAAAATAATGAATATACAGATGAAACACTTCCTATCGTGACAAGAGACCCCTTCTAGTAAGTTGTCAGTGAAAGTTCTAAAATCCATTTTTTATACTACATTACTTAAGATGCTAAAACATAATCATAACTAATAGAAGAAAAATGTCATGGTGCAATGGAAACATGGGACCTTACCTTAATGGGAATTCAAGACGGTTGGGATGTGTAGGGAGTTTCAATTCAGGGGCTACGTTTTGACACAATTCTTTGATCTGTTTTTATTGTCAATAGACAATGGCTATTTATAGAGTACAATAAGAGACATCAACCCAGACTAGAGAACCTAATCATATCATAATAGGAAATCCTAACCACATTATATAACTCTACCTAAAATAGCTCAAATTTAATCTAATCCTAATTTGGGTAACTTACTCATGATAAATCCTCTCAACACTCCCCTTCAAGGTGATACATAGACACCATGTCCAGCTTGAAATTAACATCATATATTCACTTCTTTTTGCAATGTCTTTGACAAGGACCTCTGTTAAATTCATCTTCAACAACCAACTTTTTGACGAATCTTGGATATGTTCCTACAACTTGACTAATGAAGTGGGTAAAAACTTCATACGCACACTATAAAACTACACACTCAACATCACTGCTAATTCTTATGACACCTTGGTCTGCTACACAGCTCATCCAAAGTGGTGAATGCCACAGATAATTTTCCTACGGAACTCATGACTTACCGATCACTTGGATTCACACTACCAAGTAACTCTGGAGTATTAATAAAGTTTTCTCCCCTTGACTTGAATAATCTCGTAACTTAACTTTTGTGATGAAAACATTGCAAACACAAAGTCCTGAATAATCTCCACTACACCACTCTGATTTGTTCACGAAAAATCTAACCACTTTGATCTCGGTTGATGTCTTGCCAAAATGCCCACTGTGCTTTGTCGGTGGTCATCATCTATCTAAGGTCCATCAATATCTGACACAGAAGTGCATTACCTAGATCCAATTGATCATCTGATTGATCAAGCCGTCAATTATATGAATCAATCTGATTGATCAAAAGGTTTTTTGGCTCATCCTAATCCGTGCTCAATCTAGAAAAAGGGCTAACATCTAGTTTTGGATGGTCAATATGGATAGATAATGGTTCTCTGAAAATAAATTTCTGAATAAATGGGGATCCAAGGAAGTTCCTTAATAGGTCCAATTGTCCATATAATCAAGCCCAAAGAGGTCAAAAAGAGACAAATAGCCCCCTTAAAGTGGACTGCACATTCTCAGAGTTGGGCCAATTGAACTTGGAGTCGACACACTTCATCTGCAACGACAAAGACCAAACATCAAGGTTGTATATTACTCTGGAGTTTACGTCACTTGAAGTTAGACATTTGCCTATTTTAACTTACTCTGTACGTATTTAGTTTGAGCACTAACAGAGAAAATCTATACATCAAAGAGAGAATTCTAACATTCATAACAGCTGAAAGTGAAGGAGCTTCATCGAATTAATAATAGTTCAACTCAGAAATGCATGACAGATGTTCCCTACAGCTTACAAATGATTTTTTTTTTTTTCTATTTTTTAGACAAAATAATCTTTGCATGAAAAGAGAATTATAAGATTACGCAAAAAGCCAGCATTTACTTGTGTATGACCAATTTCGTCATCACCAGCGACCTCTTCCTGTTGTTCTTCAGATGATACAATCGCCATTCTCTGCTTTTCAGCTCGCTGGAAAGCTGGAGGTTCTGATCCCCCTTGAAGTCCTCCAGAAAGTTCCATAAACTATACAAAAAAATACAATCATGAGATCTGTGCAAAAATAAGAAAGATGAAGATAAGAAAGAAAGGAGTTACATCATTATAGCATTCTCTACAGAGTCCATGAGCAAAATGAGGTACTCCACTATCTTTGTGCTCGCAAAGCACGTCTCTGACCCCAGATGTTTTAGACTCATAAGTTCTCTCTTGCCTCAATTGTTCCCCATCAGGCTCATTTGCCTTCGAAACAAACTCCTCAATCTGGGAAAGGGACACCAGGAAAGCAAACCATGATATAGAGCATGTTTTAGGAATAGAATAGCATGACGTAAGATCCAGCCACCAAATCTACGCAATGTAAGAAAGACTACTCTAGATGCAAACTGTTGACACTGTAATCCCACATGATTATTATACAATCACAATGTCATTACGTAGCGATAGCTATTTGAATAGTTTAGCGTTTTCTTTTAATAGTGAAATTACAAAGGAATTGTACTAAATCAAGAAACAAAAGATACAAGATAAATACGGCCACCCTCTGCTGAGCACTGATGCTCACCATGACCACACCATGCGCAACGCCTAGTGGGGCTTCCCTTATGATCCGAGTGAACCATAAAACAAGGACAACCCCAACCAGCCCCCCGCCCCAGTAGTCACCGATTCCAGGCGTGGCACCCATCTGAATGGATTGGACTGTTGGATCAACTTACACTCATTTTTGGACAGTGAAAACTTGTCGGTCATTAATCAAGTGGTTAGGATGATAATTCAAGCCTCTATCATCATATACAGGTAGGTAGGGGTAGAGGGTTTTTTGGCTGCAAGTCCCCACAAGAAAGTGTGCTTACCCAGGTCCCATCACCAAATGAGGCCCCAACTGGTCCCCACAAGAAAGTGTGCTCACCCAGGTCCCATCACCAAATGAGGCCCCAGCTGGTCCCCACAAGAAAGTGTGCTCACCCAATGCTCAGAAAGAGGTCTATAGAGTCCTGATCCTATGAGCGCGATGTGTGCATGGAGGCTCCATGTGCACCTCGCTGTGGAACCCACATGGGGATTTTTTTATTAATTTGGGGGTGGGGGGAATTGGAAGATCTGGGTGGGACACACTTGTTTATGGTGATGCGTGCTCATGTGATCATCCTAACCCCTTGATCAAAGCCCCACAAGTTTCCAACCGTCCAAAACGAGCGCACAATCAATCCAACGGTCCAGTCCATTTAGATGGGTGCAAACTCAAGGGTCCAGTAATTATCTCCGAGGAGGGGTTGTGGGTTTCTGTGTGGTCCATTCACATGGACCATCAAGCGGGCCCCACTATGAGGTGTGCCTGGGTGTGCATGGAAAAAAGGTGTGCATTGAAAATCTTCCATACATATATATATATATATATATATATATATATAAGTATGTATGTGTGTGCGCACACATATGAAAAGGCACCCGTTCATTAGGCAAATGGGCAGCCCACCCTTCTACACTATCATTAATGAATCCCAACAGCTCACTCAAAAACCCTACGTAGGCAAAAGCGTCCACTTCCACGTTCTCAATACTGTGAGCACGGTGAAATAATTTGGTTCTAATGGTTTTTCTGTAAGGACTAGAACCCAATAACACTCACTTATATTTATTTTACTGATTACCTCTCTGTCTTTACTTCATTGTTACAATCATATTTTATACTTGATAAAGATAATTCTTTTATGAACTGAATTACGATTCATGTAACCCTTGAGTACTTCTAGCAACATTTAGAGTAATCCTTGATGTTAGATGAATATAGCATCAAGCGTATACAATCTTTGTTGGCCAAATTCATTTGGTTTCATCTCTAATTGACTAAATACTTGTGCGTTCAATTACCTGATCAAATTACGGTCATTTGATTTCAATTAAAGAATTACTCTTATGTCAAATTGGTTTTATCTACATCCAATTTGGAAAGGTAAAATGATATGAAATTCATTTGACTATATGTTTATGATCGAGAGTCAGGATCTATCTTGATATATGTGTTGACTGAATATAGGAACAAAATTTGGTGTTAAGGCACTATCAAAAAGAGAATTCAGCCAATTGGGAAATGGATACTACCGATTGCACCAGATTTAGAATGGTATTGAAAAGTAGTACTATTATCAAGCCATCTAGAATGGTATTGAGAAGTGGATACTATTATCAAGCCATTCGGAATGGTATTGAGAAGTGGATACTATCAAGCCATTCAAGCATGCAGGGTGGGATCTTCCATTGCACCAGCATTTTAACAGACAGCTAGTTGTATAGCCAGTTCCCATGCACTTGTGTTTCCTGCGAGGTAGCCCAGTGCACTCACAAAGGGTCTCCAGTAAGTGAAATTCGTGCTTTGGTTGAGATGATACTTAGCCAAGGGCCGTGAATAGGAAAAAAAAAGGAACCCAAGATGTGCCTAATGCTTAAGATATATAAATTTCAATTCCAGTTTATTGGCTTGAGATTTCTGCAAACCTTGAATAAGTATTCTACTATTCTCTAAATTCTATTGATCACTAGACATGAACCTGGAGCCTAACCGCAAGTCTACATAGTAAATTGTACTCATGTTATAATTAATGTCACCTGGTTTCCATTATTCTATTATTCTACAATGTTGTGGCTGTGTAGATTGGTTAACTAGAGTTATTAGGTTTTTTCCAGATCTCGAGGTTGATGCCAACATTGATAATGTGGAAACCAGACACCATGCGATGGGTTACGTAAACTAGAGCAACTCAGTGGAGTACTTTAGTTGGAATTTACAGTTTTACATTAGAACCCAGACTTGATTCTTTTAATAAATTGGAGAATTGAAATGAGACCTTTATGGTCCAATTATTTATTTCACCAATTGTTAGTTGGATTATTCGATTTAACTTTAATTAAATTTTGAATGTCTATGCTATGTTATCAGTTATCTGTCATGAATGAAAATTCCACAGCTATGGATTTGACCTATATTGAATGTGAATGTTAACACCACAAAATTCGGTGCATCCGGGTTATGATGTTACATTTTCTGCTTCCCACAACTGATAAGATCTACTTGATAGGTCATTTGTCAACTCTAAACAAAAGAAATCAGTTATTTTCCACAACATCCAAATTCCAAATTATACAATCAGTCATGAAAGGAATAAGTGCAATGGATTTCACATGATTCTCATTTCAAGGAAATGATACCTCTCCCACCCAAGAATAAAAATAGCAGTTGCGGCGCGTGTAGCGGCTAGTAGCCGAAACGCTACATAGCGGGCGTAGCGGCGTGAATTTTTTAAGTGCTCACAAAATTTGAATCTTCTATAGCAACGGATCTTCAATTTTTTTTAGTGATTTGGAACCATATAACGGTATAGACAACCATAGAAAAGGCTATTGAGGAGAAGAAATAGGGAAACGGTATTATAAATAGCTTCGCTCTATTAGGTTTTTGACCGTTACGCTGCTATTTTCAAAATAGCATAGCAGCCTCAACTAGTACGGCCGATAACGCTATTTTGAAGCATGCTCCTACCTCATATCATTCTTTAGCTAAAACAACTGAAAAGATGATGCATGACATTCAAGATTTTAATGGTAATTTCCAGCCCTAATATAACATTTGCAACCAAACAACAATCCTAGTTTATCAATTCACTCCACGATTTGGAAAAATCTGAAAAAGTTCATAGAAAATCTAGAATATTGGAAAATGAGAGAAAATGTATTTATTTATTTTTGCAAAAGTAACTAAGATAAGGAGGGCATAGTGGTCATCTCATTGTATGAAGTCCTGTATCGCTGTATAAATAGAAAATAATAGTAATAATCATTTTTTTCAAATATATTTATGTTGCTTAGTTATGCTGCTAACTTAGAAACTAATGAAAAGCTCGTAAAAAAAAATTATGTCATTAAGTTAAGACTTAGGACTTAAGAGTACCTAGAGAAAAGAATACATCTACCAAAGGGGGTGTCTAATAGGATGTACTCAGATAAGAACTCTTTGTATCAACTGTAATTTGGCGAGATCATGTGCTTTTTAGTGTTCTTTTAAACATAAAAGGGTAGAAGAATTGTGTAGAAATGTTATTTGGAGAGAAGAAGAAAATAAGTCTTATTATGCATTTAAAAAAAAAATGGAAAGTAGGAATCTGTCTCACTCCGTAGCAGCCCCATAGCTGGTGTAGCCGCCGCTACGGATGTGAACGGCGATAAATGCCACTGCCACACCCGATATAGTGGCCGTTACGTCACTATTTTGATCCATGGTCCCTACTGGCCTGCCCTCCATTAAGCATTATCACGCTCTTACAAGTCATGGCTCACCGGGGAGGTAATGAGACATGCTACAGCAGTAATGGCATAGATGTAGGCTTCCAAAAGTTGCACGGGCATGATGACCGTCAAAGTTGTGAAACATGCACACAACCAGATGGGACGGAACTTGAAGGTCCAGAATAATTGAGAAAAATCTAGGGCAGCCTTGAATTATGTAGAAATATGAAGGCGTCCTTGTAAATAGTGCAACTCTGTAGAGTATTCTAACATGGCATGGATGAGTCTAAGAAAAGGTAAGAATTATGTAGAAATTTCTATAGTAGGATCTATAAAGTTCTCGTCCATTGGATAAATGGAATGTGGACAAATCGTAGCCACTGGTTGTATTGAGTAGGACTATGAATAGTGTGTGGTCTCATTCATTTGTAACAATAAAGTTTGAAGAAACACTCAGCTTCTCATTTCTTAAGTGCACTCTCTTCTTGGTGGGTAGGGGTGGGTGGGGGCCTGTGTGTGTCTGCGTGCATGCAAAGCCTCTAGGTGTAATTCTTGGTCAAGGCTTAGACTACATTGGGGAAGGCTGATTCACTAGAACACGGGGTGTAGTTGTGTGTTGCAATGTATAGAATCGAGGCGATCCGCTCAGTCTGTGACATGGGGCACTATTGTTAGCTACCACATCCATTTCCCTACACTCTATTGGCACCGACCTGACTTTGATTCCAATTTATGGAACGGTCACTATTGGATTTGAAAATCAAAGTAAATATATTTATTTTATTTATTTATTTGTCGCGGATTTTTTGTGAAAACAAAATCTGAAAAAACTTGGAAAGTACAAGAAAATAGGAAAAGTGATGTAAATTGAGAGAGAGAGAGAGAGAGAGAGAGAGAGAGAGAGAGAGAGAGATATTGGTGGTCTTCCAACGTAGGGCTGGGTGACTAGCATCATTATGTAATTAAATGTTTTTTTATTGGTAAGAATGACTCAAATCCATAACCTCAGGGTTGCATAGTGAGCACCTTCCACTTTACCATGGGCTTTAGTCAACCTTTTGCATTATACAAAAACAATTAATGTTTTCAGTACTTAAAAAATTATATTTTTTTCTAGTATTTACAAATTAGTCCCTGGTATATACAAATTACATAAAACCACTTGAAATTGATTTCTAACTCTCCGCCTTGAGTTAGTGGTATTTATTTACTATTATCAGCTTGGGAAAAAAACACGTGAAAATTGCTTCATGGTGATAGCTTTTGCAATTGAATATGCCAATTGATCTTAAGTACAGGAGAATGTGAAAGTTGCAACTCTTTTGCAACGAACTTTTAGCAAACAAAATGACAATCAACTTCAATGGATTTGGCTCTCTCATGATAAACAAGATCCACAGCAATATGATTTGTTGTTCTGTTATCATACTGTAGAACTATAGGTTTCCTTTAGAAAAATTCTCAACCACATCAATTGACAAGTAATATTATGCTTTGGAGCAAGTAATATTCTGCTTTGGAGCTTGACCTTGCAACCATTATTCGTTTTTTAACTTTTCTGTGACACAATGCATATGATTCTTCAATGAAGAAAACAAAGAAGAGAAAAACACATCTGGGATATTTTAAAAGATAGTTGGGAAGTTCTCTGTCTGTTGTATCTTACAAAAGACAGATAATGTAGCAGGTGGTTTAGCTGAGGAAGATAATTAACAATTTTTTGTCTGTAATACATGAGATCTTCTGTTCTTGATTGCATTCATCATTTCCAACTAATAATATTTCAGAATATATCACAGCTATGAACCTATTGAGATAAAACTGTGAATGTCATTTTGACAACAATGCATAGAGCACAAAAAAACTGCATGAGAGAACAGAAGGATGTTTGTAGTATACAATGAATGGAGGCACTACAATTATAAAATTACACAAAAATACACAATTCTAAGTAACGGACTCAAAGAAGTAGCAAAAAGCCTTATGGAGTAAAGTGATAACAGCTAACTCACAGCTAGGGATAAATAATGGGTCAATGGAGAAATGGGTAAAGGTAGAGGCTTGAAAGAATAGCACGTCCATGATCTAAGACCGTTCTGGATCTGAAAGGGAAAAGTAATCATTTTATAAGTTTGATGAGGGAATTTAGGGTGTAGTGGCTGACAAGTTTAGGTTCTAGGAGAATTTGAAGGGAAAGTTACCACTTCATCTTCATGTCATATATGCAAGCCAAGGAACTCGCTAAGGGTTTAAGGTTCAAAAAGCTAAAGGCAAGATTTTCAGAATCCGACAAGCCAGTAGCAGAGTTGGAAGGTGTTCAGTGTCGCAGCCATAAGGGTGCAGGGTTTGAATCATGTTACCATTAAAAAAAGAAGTTAAGGCAGAATCTAGTGTTAGCAAGAACTGAAACGACAAGAGGGTTGGGACTTGGGAGGACCATCAAGGAGTCTTTTTTCAGTCTAAACCTTTCTTTACAGGTAGAAATTTGTCACTAGAACCATCTCTGAAAGTGGAAGTGCATGTCTCACTTGAGATCCAAATTGGCGATATGGTAGCTTCCAGAATACAAGTTAACTTGTACTAATATTCGTGTATATATAATATCATTAAGTGCGCAAAATATGGTAAAACAAAATCTGCAAAAATACATAGTAAATGTACTAAGCTCATACATATGCATCAAAGTAGGCTCAAAACCAATACTAAGGTTATCTATCGAATTCACACCATGCATTTCTACATACAGAATAGTATATACATTACCTTTCAAAAAAAAAAGAATATATGCATCATTTATCATATGGCCCAGAAATGAGAAAACCTTAATTTTCTTTCTACCTATGCAGAGTTCGAGATTCCGATCCCTAAAATGAGTCGTCATAATAGTGAGAGCAACATGCATTAAAATTAGAAGGATAAATATCCCAACCATGGCAAAACTCGTCAGAAAAAATAATGTCAGAGGCATATTTTGACAAAGATGTCAAATATAGAATTACAAAAAGTAAACGATCCTGAAATAAGAAATAAGAATTTCCATAATTAAGTTATCAAGCTTTTCTGACAGTTATGTCTTAGCAAAAAGAAACTTACAGTTAGACTGCCTGATTCTGTATTCTCGAACTCAATCAGCCGTTTCCTCAATGTTGCTTCGCATATGTGTACAACATTTACCTATTAAAAATCAAAGAGTTTTGGCAACTTTCAAGCAATTTATCAAATGTATGACACTTCAAGAAATAGCACATCACACTTGTAAAAAGAATAAAATAATGGAGTTTAACAAACAAATATAACATTCAATGTAGGCAACCCTAACATAGTTGGGACAAGGCTCTTGTGATGATGATTCACTCAAATCAAGTGCTCAGAGATGGCAAAGGGAACATGACAATTATTTTTCATTTCTTCAGAAAACTAACTCCAACCAATGCATATAACATGCCTCGTTATAAGTGAGTACTAAGAACAGGGTTTAAAATAACGGTCGTTACCGTTACATAACGGCCGTTACCGTTACATAACGGCCATTATGTAACGGTAACGGCCGATACCGTGCCGTTATATTGATTTTTTTTTTTTTATAACATGAGCACTATATTGATTATAAACTACATTAGTAAGATCAAAAGCAAAAGCAAAAGAAGGCTGTACTTTCATTTGACAAGCAAGGCATCTTGGTGGGGCCTGCCAACCCTACCAGATGTAAAGGCGGGTTGTGGATTAGGAGTGTACCAAACAACAGCCCACCCCATTAGACATTCCCATCCATCCTATATAAGGTGATTAAAACAATACTTTTTGGCAACCCATATGATTGCCTAAACTTCAAAAGGATAGAAATGTCAAATCAGGCTGATATTTTATACAACCACTAATCCACAAAGCCCACTCATCATCTGGTAGAGCTAGTGAATCCTACCAAAATGCCAGGTATCTCAACTAATTATATAGTCTAGATTTTCAAAGTGCACTACTGACTTCAAACTGTTGGACAGTGTCTGTGTGTCATGACAAGAGATGATATGGGGTTACAACAAATAAACTACCTGTAAGGAACAGAAACACCCATTCAAATAACATAAAATCCAAACTATTCTACTCCATTACAGTCAAATCACATGTTTATAAAAGTATGCAGTTTCTGGATGACACAGAACATTCCTACTTAAAACAAAACAACCACCTCTTTCTATTTCTAGAGGAAACAAAAGAAAAAAAAAAAGCACACTAATTAGTAAACTTAATCAACTACATTTGTAGTAATAAGACACTACATATATAAAATATGCGGTTTCTGGATGACAGACAACATTCCTACTTAAAACACAACCAGCCACCCCTTTCTATTTCTAGATGGAAAAAAAAAACACTACTTCGTAAACTTAGTCAACCACATTTGTTGTAAAAAGACACAACATATTTAGAAGACTTCAAGACTCTCTTGGTAAATCCTTAAGTAAAACTTTTACTAATCAAAACTTTCCAAACATAACTAGACTTCCACATATGCAAACGCACATGCACACCGGGTGCACACATGCGTGCACACACAACATGACCGACTATGATTTGTGCAAAAATTATACAAAAGCCAAATACCTTACTCAAAATTCACAAGGGACCTGTGGAGAAATGACCAAATGTCATGCACATTCAATAGATCAGACCTGTCTGTCTGATCACAAATCTAAATCCTGAAATGAAACAAGGGGAAGGTGGACCCCACCACGAAGACACAATCAATATCCAAATCATCTTGAGCAAAAAAAGATAAAGAGAACTTTCTCTAAGACCATGAAACAATTCTTGAGATAATTGAAATCAGCCTGCCAGTTGTGACGCTCAGGTGTTTCTCATAAAGATTATGGATGTATGAAACATGGAATGTTCAAATATAGTAGGATGCCTATCTAATCTTTAAGGATGAAAATGAACATCTTAATCCAATCTCCTGGGATAATTACAATGCTAACGTAGAGATTATTCTAGATAGCACCTAGAATGTTACACTGTAGGCATACAACACCACCTATTCCTTCAGCTCTTGGAAGTTGTAACAGCAAAGAGACAATGTCTTATGAACCCAAATCTCTCTCCAAACCATTCAAAACCACAAGAAGTGATTAACCCATAAAATAAGACAAACCACCCTAAAAGCCCTAGGATAGGTCTTATTCTCAAGTCTCAAATCCCTAAGATTGATCCAGACCTAGAACTTGTCGTAACATATCTGTTCTCATCAAAGCTGAAGGGCAACAGTTCCATTTGTTTCTTTTTTATTCAACTCAATAATATGAAAAAATAATACATATGTATAACAAAATCATAACTAAAGGCAAAGAGACAATGTCTAACGAACCCAAATCTCTCTCCAAACCATTCAAAACCACAAGTGATTAACCCAGAAAATAAGACAAACCACCCTAAAAGCCCTAGGATAGGTCTTATTCTCAAGTCTCAAATCCCTAAGATTGATCCAGAACTAGAACTTGTCCTAAGATATCCGTTCTTATCAAAGCTGAAGGACAACAGTTCCATTTGTTTCTTTTTTATTCAACTCAATAATATGAAAAATTAATAAATATGCATAACAAAATCATAACTAAAGGATAGATGTTCTAATCTCAACCACACATGCTCATTTAAGGCGAATATTCTAGAAACCAGGCTCATCAGGCCCATCAAGAAAGGACCCAAATCAAGAAATAACTCACGTGGATTCATGTCAAGATTTAGTCAAATCCACCTGAGTTATTTCTTGATTTGGGCCCTTTCTTGATGGGCCTGATGGGCCAGGTTTCTACAAACATTACTAAGATAAACCTATCAACATAATATCTAAAAGTGACCCTAAAACATAACAAGAAAATAATCAACTAAACCAATTCAGCTCCTTAATTCAAGCCATGAATGTTGGACCTCTCC
This sequence comes from Camphora micrantha, assembly GCA_003546025.1. NCBI lineage: Eukaryota > Viridiplantae > Streptophyta > Magnoliopsida > Laurales > Lauraceae > Camphora > Camphora micrantha. The sequence goes on along the minus strand of QPKB01000007.1, from coordinate 28,627,919 downwards.
AGCTGGTCCAGATTCATGTGGCCCATTGACACAACATGATCCTCCCCAATGTCTTCATGACATTCCACCCTGCCCATTTTGACTGGCATGCATCCAGGGGGGCAGCACAAAATGACATCAAATTTGAAATTTAAGATGGGTTCTCATTTGGATACATGTGTGCAGATAAGCATCTCTGCAATCTGCATAAAGGCAATCAGAATACTTCACATATGATGCATAATGTGTGTGTGTATGAAAAAAAAAAAAAAAACATGTTTAAACTAAAATTAAAAAGGTGATTTCATGCTTTGTGATTCATCATATGCTTTAAGAAACAAACAAAATGGATGCGCGTAAAAAAAATTACAAAATGGATGTCAATGAAAACCAGTCCGACTCACAATATCTGATTTGGAACAATTGAGACCATGAGAAAGAGCAGATATGTACAGCGCTGCCCCACATAAACCAGTAGGCTTTCTCCCTGTCTGCACACTCATGGTAAATCATTTCATGATATTGTCTTGTGAAGAAATAAGCATCTACCCTGATAAACCTAGTCACAAACTTTTAAAACTTACGCACAATAATAAAAAAAAAACCCTACCTGCATCCAGTCTCGTTTCATACTAGCTATAATGAGCATTGCAGTCCTAGAAACATCAGTGTCTTTTCTTCCCAGTAAACCTGCATGGAAGTGACAAATCACGTTTGCTTCCAAGTATTTATACTGTCAGATACACCCACATAATCAGGCTGCATAAGTTTAGGATGTGGATCTTCTAATGAATGAATCAATCAAGTATCAACATCAATAGTTTCCATAATGTTGAAATGTCAAGAAATTCTATCTGATAAGATGCATAGCCACTTGCTTCAATTTCAGTTTTCCATTTAAATATGACAGATATTGTTTATTGTTTCCTTGATTAGCATTATAGATTGGATTTCATATTTAAGGTGAAGATTAGATGCTTGAGTTCATGCACCATGAAAATTAAAACATCAAAATGATATCAAGCCATCTTTTAGTTGAACTTTGCACAGTAAGATGCATTTACTCTTTTCACATATGCAGTGTAATGAACCAACAGCATACTGATAAGTAATTAATCAGTGTCAAAACAGAGTGGAAATAAGTTCTAAGCAAAAAAGGAAAAAAATAATAATATGATGTTCTTCCTTCAGAAGCCAAACTAGACCCGAACATTTGGTAAAAAAATGATGCTATCCTATTTGGAGGTCGAGATGTGAGATAATTTTACCCGACTTATGTTTTAGTAATGTTTTGAGAAAATAATATTATGAGCTTCTAATACTTGGGATAAACCTCGGCATTTAAAAGTTGAAATTTTGGCCAGCCACTAAAAATTGAGTTTTGAAAAAGAACTGGAAAACTGAACTTCTACTCTTTTGGAATCAAAATGTTTGAGTATTTTTATTGGATTCAAATGAGGGGTATAACCTTATTTAAATTATATATGTTAAGTAAATGGAAATAAGGTAGTTTCTAGGGGCAGAAAGGTAAAATGGGAATATAAACCTTAACTGACCTGTCCCAAACCCTAACTGCCTTAAGAGAATTATAAATAAGAAAGGACGAAGAGGAACGAAAGAAGGTAAGAGAGAATAAAAAAGAGGAATGAAAGAGAGGATAACAAAGAAGAAAAAAAATTCCAAAAGAGAGCCTGATATGCTTTGTTGCTAGAAATTTACGAACCAGTAAATAGTTAGTGAGATCATTAGGGCTCTGTTACCTTATACATTTAGAAGACCAAGATTCTTTATGGGATGATGTTTTGATGGGTCATGAAACACAATATTGATGTGCGTGTAAGTAGTCAGCCAGATTGTTATGGTTCTGTTTTATTTTACATATATAAGCTAAGATTCTTTTTGGGATGATGTTTTGATGAGTTGTGAAATACAATTTTGATGTGCATGTACGTAGTTAGTCAGATATCTGTTTGTCCAGTTATTTTCTTATTTTCATCATTAGCTATATACGTTATCCCTATGTGTGTGTGTTCACTATTCAGTTAATTTAATCAGTTTGGACATTTTCACTAATCCTAATCTGGGATGGAAATTCACTAGGCTCTTCTTTTTGAAACATATGCCCTGGATTTCTGATTTCTCTATTTTGTAGCGAGCTTGTTTTAAACCATATCATGAACTCCCTTTTTTTTTTAATGACAAATCATGAATTCCTATTTTTAGAATTAGTTCAGGAAAGGTGCATTCCTTTTTTATGTAATTCTTTAATGTGACATCATACAATATCCAATCGGTTTGCTTGAGATGATGCATGTTTTAAGTTTTAACCGATTATGAATCCTAATGATTATGACTAGGTATTTGTAGGATTATCACGCTCATTCTTCTTATATGTTTCATATTGCAGAGTGAATAATAGTAGTTGGAGTGGCATTTTGATCATAGTAGTTCAGGAGACCAAGTCTTTATATATATATATATATGTATAGATATAAGGCTTTGTTCTAGTGAGAACTGTTCTCATGGAGTCACCGTGAGAACTTTTTGTGGGGCCTATTTGTGGGCCCCATCTAGGGTTGAGACCAGATGAGATGGAAAGATGTGTCGGACCACCCCAAGTATCAAGTTTTACCCCAATCACATGCCCCTAACCTCTTCATCCGTGGCCCATGAATTTAATGGCTTCATATTTAAAAAAAAAAAAAAAAAAAATCAACCCTCCATCCAACTGTCCAATCCATTTAGATGGGTGTCAAACCTCAAGATTAGTAACCATCTGGGGGACGGTTTGGATTGGTTGCTAGGTGGGCCCCACCAATAGTTCTCATAGAAGCACAGTGTGTGTGGTCCAGTCGGATGGACCATCAGGTGAGTACCACCCCCGGTGTGCAATGATGATGATGATCATAAGATGATCAACCTTTAACTCACCTATTGATATGTTCCGAGAGCAGCCCATGTACAAACTGAATTCCAGTGAGCATTCTACCAAACTTTCTTAACACTTGATACAGCTATGAAGCTCACGCCCATCATCCACCATATAAAACGAAACCCTTAAATCTGTAGACCTCCTAAACCCCAACCACTCGAGACAAAAACCTCAACAATCATACCAAGACGGGCGCACTGGCCTCGATCTCTATTGTAAAAGCTACCAAACCATACAGTGAACACAACAAAAGCTCATCGTTATAATAATTGATGCTCTCACCCGCGCACAACATTCTGAAACCCACATCTCAACTAGGATATATCCACTCAAAATTAAGAATTAACATTTAGAAGTATAGATAACATTTTCAGTAGTTCATGTTCTTCCTAGCTAAATTGCAAAAACCATACAAAACATTTGGCTTTGTTTTTTCTAACACTTTTTCTAACAACCATTTTAAACAGGGAATTCAACATCCATTTAACAAATCACTAAGGGCCCGTTTGGTAATTTACTTTTAAAATTGAATAGTGAGTTATGATGGTATTTTGTTTTTAGTGTTTGGGATGGAATATTTTTTACTTTTTGTATGGGAAAATGAGTTATGAGTAAATGTAGTTGCTTTTTTGAGTGCATGCATTCATCCATATATCCACGTATGCATCATATGCATCACAACTATCATCATCATCATCAAAGCCCTGTGCCAACTATGTTTGGGTAAGGCTCAGCTACATGAATTTTATTTCACCATTCCAACCTATCATGAGCAAATCCTCCAATAGATTGTACTTCTTCATATCTATCCTTACTACTTCCATCTTCAACCTAACCTTTTCCCTTGAGGGCCACCAACCAGCATTGAAAAACTTTTCCTCATTGGCCCCATTGTTGTTGTCCTGTTGATGCTGGACAGACCCATTGCCCCTATGAGTTGACCAGCATCAATGGGCCCAGCCCATCTGTTTCGACCAGCCTTGGGCCCAACCCACCTATCCGAATCCTATTTAGAGTTTGTTTTCATTTATTTATGGCCTTTATTTATTTAAGTGAGATCTTTTAATCACAACCGTAGGATATTCTTAGATGGTTGAGATTAGATCTAGGTTTGTGTTTTCTCTTATTTAAGCATTGCAAAGCCTCCTAGGCTATTCAGACTTGGATTAATAAAAAAAATGTTGAGTACACTTTGCTCTCCTCTTCTTCTCTCCTGCGATGGAAGATCTTCTTCTCACCTGTGAAGGGGAGTTTGGTGCGAAGCCAATTTTCAAGCGAAAGCCTAACCTATCCCTTCTACCCTCCATCTCTATTCCCTCTGTCTCTACCCGCCCCGCACGTAATACCCCGCTCTGCATCATTTGGTATCAGAGCTGAAGATCAATCTACCCGGATTCGGTACTTGACATTCCTCATCTTTGCTGACTCATCACCATCACCATTCGACAGTCCCGATCATTCCCACACCATCCGATCTTCCCTGCGCCATCAACCCCATCTCATGACATCTGAAACCCTGCTACCTAATCCCCGTCTAAACCTCATCCCCTTATCAAAAACTCATCGGTGATCACCAACACCAACCAATCACATCATTCAAACCAAAACTCCCCACTAAAAACCAGATCTCCCACCCTAAGCACTATTAAAACCCAAAACCCCCAATTATACTTAAATCCACACCACCAGACAATCCACAGAACCCAAATCCCCTACAAGCCAACTCTAATTTCAAACCCGACGCCACTATTCATTCAAACCCATCACCAAGCTCCACTAGGACAAATCCATCTCTTCACCATCACACCCAACCGAAGATCCTGAGCCCATCTTCAATCACCCAAATCCCCCAAATCAGAGACCCATCCCTAAATCCCTGCTACCCGAGATCCCACCCCTACAAAATCATAGCCAAACCAACCCCATTCAGGAACCCACCCTCCAAAAAACCTCTTTCCCCAAAACACGCAGCCCTCTTCCAATTTCAGAGAGAGAGAGAGAGAGAGAGAGAAGAAACAACCAAAAAAAAATAGGCGTACTTGCATCGAAGACACCATGGCAAGCAAGCAGCAGCTCTCCACCTTCTCCCTTCCCGGTCGACGCTCCAGCCATCGTCAGTGACCGGAACCACCAGAGCCCACCACCTCTCACCTTTCCTCCTCCTCTGTTGGGTGCAACAGTCGATCACCCTCAATATTTCATCGCCACCGTCTCCAGTGGACCAAAACCACCAATAGCAGCGAGCATAAGGCGTTCTCTCCGCCTCACTGCAAGCACCAACAGCAGAGCCCCATCCCTCTCCTTCGTTGAAGCACCATGATGAAAAGGGTTTTTTGCGCATTTTGTCCTTCCTCTCTGTGTAAAGCCCGCTACAGGGTCGACGACCCTGTAGCACGTGGCCCCATTCAGCGACACGTGCTGGGCCAACTTCCAAGTGGGCCTGAGTTCAAGCTCAGTCCGAATTTGAAACAGCAGTACTTACAATTTAAAAAAAGGACCGAAGCAGAGCCCAGCGAAGCCAATCCCTGCCTGAGCTTTGACTGCTGCAGGATCTTGATTGTGGGCCTCGTTTCAGGTCTTATGCGAAGGTTGGCGTCAATATCAGGCCTGATTCATATCTATTTAAGTTGTAGTCAGGTCATATCAGTTGGGTCACACCTGTTCAACCCAACCATTCTTCTACAATTGCAATAGTGTGCGGCTGACACAGCTGGTCAAAGCAATTTTCAACCATTCAAGTTCAATCAGCAATATGAAAGCCATCCAGACTCCGAACAACGATTCGTCTTCACCTGCTAACTCCAATCAGTGGGGTCTACACATCTAATCAGTCTGATTTTAATTTTGAAGAGCATTAGATTTTCAAACTCTTGCATCCTAAGTCAATATGGAATTGCCAACCAATATGGAATCGCAACTTCTTGAAACCAACAAAAAGCTTAAAAGAATGATATATGCAATCAAATATGGAGAATGATATTATGCAAATAAAGACTGCTTTGAGCAGTATCTTAATTTGAAACAAGGAAAATTGTCCGTCGAAGAATATGCCGATGAATTTGAAAGGCCACATTATTTATGTGAATTGAGCAGAACACTTGATTTCAATCACTTTCTCAACGGTTTGTGATCGAGCATATTGAAGAACATGAAGAAGGAATGCAAAGATATGTATGAAGCGTTTTGGGAAGCAATCTATATTGAGCGCTTGATAAAATGTTATTGCCTCCGGAAAGCTAAGTTACAAGAAGGAAAGTCCCAGGAAATGACAAAAGCACTTGTTGTGGAACCCATAGCAGAGGACATTCAAGTTGACATTGAAATGCAAGTAGTAGAAAACACAGGGACTAACAACACTGATAAGCCAGTGCATGTAGCAAAAGAAGAAAATATTAGCATTGGAGAATTGGACATGGTCAGCAAGCCAACTGAACATCCAATGGATTTGATCTTCATGCCACGTTTAGATATGACAATTGGAGCATCGGAGAACAAATCAGTTATTGTTGAGAGTTCACAAGATGATCCATCACTTAAAATCCCTTACATTGATTTTGTCTTCAGGTATCAACGATGGAAAACTGAAGATTGTGATCGGATGCTAAAGACTCAAAAATTGAAGTGTCTAGTGATCATCTCACACATTCAAGCTAAATTCAGATATAAGAAGTCACGCCTCCATTCTCCTTCTACATGGATAAAAAAAATTGAGTCAAGCCAACAAGTCATGCAAAGAAAATGGAGATCAAGTGGCAAGTCGGAAGTTCATACATTGGATTTTCTGGAGGATGTCTATAGAACTCGTGGTCGAGTTCTCTCCAAGTAAGCGAGAATTGATGCAGTAGAGACCTGTGGCCCCCATGGGTCAATCAGCATCAATGGGCCCAGCCCAACTGTTTGGACCATCCTTGGGCCCAACCCACCTATCCTTATCCTATTTAGAGTTTGTTTTCATTTATTTATGGCCTTTATTTATTTAAGTGAGATGTTTTAATCTCAACAGTAGGATTATTAGATGCTTGAGAACAGATCTAGGTTTGTGTTTTCTCTTATTTAAGCATTGTAAAGGCTCTAGGCTATTCAGACTTGGATTAATTTAAAAAAAAAAAAATAAATAAATAATTGTTGAGTGAACTTTGCTCTCATCTTCTTCTATCCTGCGATAGATCTTCTTCTCGCCTGTGAAGGGAAGTTTGGTGCGAAGCCAATTTTCAAGCTGGGAAATCCTCCGATAGGTTGTGCTTCATATCTATCCTTACTATTTACATCCATGTCTTCTTCGCCCTAACCCTTTCCCTTAAGGGACATCAACCAACGTCGAAAAAATTTTCCTCACTGGCCCCATTGTTGGCAGTGGCTGACCTAGGATTTCCGTTTGGGTGGTGCGAATAATGGTCAATCAAAAAAGTTAAACATTCTTTTGTTGTTCCTTCTTCACATTCACAATAGCAAAAGAGAAAACTGAAATTTATTTCAATAAATTTTCATATAAGCAAAGTAACAAACTATTTTAGATCATTGCACAACCTTCTTTCCAAGGCAATTTCAATAAATTTCCCTATAAGCAAAGTAACAAACAGTTGCAGGTCATCATAGAAACTCTAAAACTAAATTTACAAAAGAACAGAACAACAAAAATAGTAAGCACAAATTTGAAACACAGAGATCGATCAAGATCCAAATCTAGTAGATTCAGATAACCTATCAATTTTTAGGCAGAACTCTCTGTTATGAGCTAAATATCATTGAGAGTACACTCCAACTTGCATCTCATCACAAGAAATGAAATGGCTACAAAACAAGAAATTCATGGCACCCAACTAGGTAACTCAAAAGAAGAAAACCAATACAAAAAAAAAAAAGGCAAAGAATTTTGTGGATTCTTACGCTCTGTGAATCGATGGATAAAAAGGCTAGGATCAACAGGTTTCTGCACAATGGGATGTTCTTCAAGTCTTAGCAGTTGACAAAGTTGCAAAAATACAGCACCCAGCACATAACTGAAACAAGATTTTCAGATGAGTGTCACAAATAATGAAGGCAAAATAATGCAGATAGAATACAAACAAGATGGATTACAAATAGTTTTCCACAGTATACAGACGATTTACTTTTCTAGAATGCTTTAAAAAAAAACCTTACACATTTATCTGCAAGTACTCTGAAAAATCAATGAGGAGATATGCCTTGGAATTTTGCCTACAGAAAAGAATGGACAAATTATATCAGTTAGTTTTGTTTCATATGGTCTACTGTGATATAGCACAGACTCCAATTCAGTATAAATTATGTTTACAAATTATGCAAGGCTTCTTAGTACTTGTACAAGATTCTCAAATTTTATTATTTACTTTGTGAACGAAATCGATGCTTTATTTGAAAACTAATTCGTGGCTAAATAAATTAAAAAATAAAATAAAAATGCATGGCATCCTAAATCTCATGGAAATATAGTTGATACACATGGAGTATGTCCTTCACCTTCAGTATAAGAGAGAGATTGGCTCTAAGAGCTGCATGGAGAAGTTCTGCATTAGACAAGTCACCTTTTACAAAGAGATTCCTGGGGAGAAAAAAGGGGAAGGCCTCAAAGCTTCCGATATCACAAAGTTCCACCTAGTTGGAATCCTTAATGACAACCGAGGCCCATAGAACCACTTTAATCATGCACTTTCCATAAGAGGTAACCTGCAACCTCATGGGTGCAACAATGAGCACCTTCCAATGAGTCAAGGGCTCTTGTAAAAAATGGTCTCAAGTCTCGTGAAAACAGTCACTTTTATGGCTTTTAGACTGTTTTTTTTATGGCTTTTAGACTGTTTAAAGATGTTTACAAAGAGACATCACCTTAGAATATGGTTAAAAAAAAAAAAGGCACATAAGGAGAATTGTAATGATGTTTCCTGCTGAAACAGTTTCACACCATGTATTCAGATCATTCTCAGACAAACTGTCGCATAATGGTTGTTATGAAATAATAGTGATGGTTAAAAACCATACATTTAACCTATTAGATAAGGAAAAAAGGAACTAGTAAATGAAAAAAGAAAACAAGAAAGCCTTTTAAGGGCAGTCCTTCACCGACAGGCAATGTAAAGGCAAGACGCTGCAACCAGTGCTGTCCTTCTTCCCCTTGTGAAATTCCGCTCAACAGCTATCTTTAAAACCAAAGCAGAATCAGAGATGTGGTGTTGACACACAACTGGAAATAAAGTTTGTTTGAAGCTCAAGAAACAAACCGTATAAAAAGCATGAGCCTGATCAATTATGGAATCTCCTCCGCTCACATTAAGACTACCAACTAGATCACAAATTTCATCTCTTCCTGCATTAAGAGAAGAATAACTTGCAATAAAGAGAACATAAAAAGTTCACATACAAAAATCATCACCACTTAGGTCTATCCATGCATTAAAAATAACTGCCCCTATTTTGCAAATCCGAATTGGTAATGGACATATAAGAAGGCACATATAGTGATGCAGCCTAGACCTAAGGTCGATCGGATCTAACCCAAGGAGAGCCACAGATATCCAGCATAAGGAACAATTCATGTCACTTAAGTTTTCAACCATTGGATATGTCTTATAAGGAATTGGAGGATGTGACAAGTTATTCTAGAAAATCCCAACAGAAAATAAATACCGAACCTTCTTTCTACCGAATTGATCATAACAATTAACAATATTTCACGAAATTGTGCCGCACAAAAAGGGACTGATGAACAGACCTGTGATCCCATAAATAGATTTTGTGATTCCTTAAGTACATGCTTAATTCATCACTTAAATTGCAAGTCTAGTCAGTCACTGGAGTAGATCATAAATTTTGTTTTCAATTATGTCATGTAAGAGTCGAAATCTCATACTTTCCGGAGATAAGGCAAATTCCATGAGTCAACAATGCCCAAATAACATCAAATTAGGTGTTTGATGAATTATTCAATTACCTATCGAACAAGCACCAAGATTGTCTGATTCTAACAGAACTTGAAGTTGAAGAAGTTACATGCACTTACTGAAAAACTACAGTCTAGTTCCAATTTTGAGTCTATGATAAAGTCTGAGTTGATAGATCTGAACAAGTTAATCTAGTCCTCAGCATTGCTAATAACCAGGTCCAACGTAACCTCCAAGCAACTTCAGTTTATGCAATACAGCAATCATGCAGTAATAACCATTTAAGAAAAAAAAAACACCTTATCTATCTACTTTGATTTCATTTCTATTTTGGATAACACGTTCATATCAGAGTTCAGTATAGCACTATAAACAAGCACTCTGCTCTATAAAAGAGATATGAACAAACCATGCAACTAACAACATTAAACTTACCTTTCATCAAAGTCCTTTCATGGGAAGCAGAATATTCACTCAAAACACTCCTTACAAAGTTCCCAGCCAATTGGGACTGTAAAAAAAAATCAAAACATCATTGCCACAACCATCTGATCTGCCCCACTGCATGGCAGTCCAAAACAGCAATACAGAGGCACAGAACCATGCAACTGACAACAAGTAAAACACATGTAAAGAACACACACAATAAATTCAGTAACAAGACCTACCCCTCCAGCAGTCTTGATGAAGGTAACATCATTAGTGTAAACATCCTGATCAATAACCCTTCCACAACCATTGCAACAGCTGCGCGATTTAAAAAAAAAATTCAGTTCTCAGGAAAACAAAATCATAAATCTGGTGCTATTTCAGTTATTAACCATGACAAAGCCGCTTACATGTAACCATTGTCATCGCGCACTGTGGGGTGGCTCTCCGCACAATGCTTACACCATCTCATTTTGTAAATCTATCATCAATTGAACTGGAACAAACAAACAAACAATAGAAACTTCACATATAACCAAAAAAAAAAAAAAAAACATTCTGGAAAATCTAATACAATTAACAGAAATTGCTAGTTGCGCGTGGAAATAGAGATTCTGTGTTGATCAATTGGCTGAAAATAAGATTAGTGAATTAGAAGAATTGAGAATCAATCACTTTAAGAAAAAGCTATATGATATGTTTGTGTCGGTTTCGGATTTGGGTGGAGAGATTGGGAACGTTAAGAAGGATATCGGAGCGAGCTGGGAAAGAAAAGGCTATATGATATGTTTGTGTCGGTTTCGGATTTGGGTGGAGAGATTGGGAACGTTAAGAAGGGATATCGGAGCTCGTAGCGTACCTGAGCAGGGATTACGTTCGCGATTCGAGCAGATATGGAGACGTCGTAGCACGCAGAGCCGGGCAGACCAACAAGCCTTATCTGAGCCTCTTCTTCGGAACACTAGTTGCTTCTTCGACTTTATTCAGTCAGAGTGCAGAGAGTTGTTACTGATACAAAGAGAGGGAAACGTTTAGAGAGGAAGAGGTTAGGGTTTTATAAGGTTTTTAAGGTTACAGCCGTGCTACTTGTCCCGGGATTGAGGTGGGGAGCCGGGACATGTCACTACTTAGAATCTTTCTCTATTAGAATTATAGAAGTTGGGGTTTTTGAGACATTGACGTGAAATCATGTTTTTTTGGCTTTTTCATATCCCTTATTTCTTGTTAAGAATTTATGAATTTTTGTATATGATAAGTCCCAATTGGACTTTAGAAATTCAGGAATTCCACCTTCTTTGTATTTTTGTGGAATTCCAAAATAATAAGTAGATTGGCATTGAAAAAGTGACATTTTCTAAAAATTCCCCCAAAATTTAAAGATAGCCCGGCATGTGGTTTTTTTTTTTTTTTTTTTTTTTTTTTTGCATGATTTTTTAGAATTTTTTTCTCTTATTTTCGTACCTTTTCAAATCAGCAGATTTGGCTCGTGGGGCCCACTTAGATGAATGAATATAAATGGTTGGGCCCCACTTAGATGGATGAAAACCAATGGAGGTGGGAGGAGGGAAGATGGAAAGGTTCCCCTAATCAGCCCCACAAATCATCCTAAGTTTATTTTTAATGGTTAGACGACATGCTAGGACAAGGGGATAACGAGAATATGTGCTTCGCTGATAAAAGGTGGGCCCATGGAAACATGCAATTCAATAGGAGAACATTTTACAATTATGAGTCGTTAGAATTGAAAAAAATCAACATGTTTATTATGCTAAGTTAGGGGAATTTTTGTCAAATAGATAATGGGACGTTCTATTAGCACACAGAATATTTCTCTTCCCACACACATTTAAAAAAAAAAATTCCTATGAGATTACCTTTTTGCCCACCCAACTCCTTTCTCTCCCCCCACCTTCGGCTCCGGCTTAGACCGGTGGAGGCCACCGGCTCCAACCCTGGCCGGCAGCAGCCAAGATCCCTCTCCTCCCCTTCCCTCCCCTACTGCTTTTTCTCTCTCCCTTCTTCCTGTCTCTCCCTCCCCATCTCCGGCTCCAGCCTAGACCGATGATGGCCACCTGCTCCGACTGGACCAGCGACGGCCACGATCCCTCTCCTCCCCTTCTCTCTCTCCCTCCCTCCCGCTCCCTCTCCCTCTCTCTTCCTTTCCCTGATGCCCGATCTATCGCCGGCCAGGGAAAGGAAGGGCCGGGAGAGAAGGAGAGGGAGAGAGAAAATAGTGGGCGAGGGAGAAGGAGGAAGAGAGGGAGGGAGAGAGAACGGGAGGAGAGGGATCGTGGCCGGAGCCGGAGGTGAAGGGGAAGGTGTCGGGTAGAAAGGAGCTGGGTGGGCAAAAAGGTAATTTTATAGGATTTGTATTTTAAAATGTGTGCGTGGGAAGAGAAATTTTCAGTGTGCCAATAGAACGTCCTATAGATAATTTAGGAGAGATTTTATATAATGACATCCTTTTTTTTTTTCCTTCTTTTAGCTCAAATTAGATTTTAATTTTGGTGCTGGCAAAAGTTTAATGAAAGGGGTGGCAAATGGGTTGGGTCGGGTCAATAGTGGGAGTCCACCACAATTTGTTTTCTAACTGTGGCAGGTCAACCCAACCCGAAAATGCTACCGTTTGTCGTTGCTGCTCTTACATCTTGCTGCATGAGAGAAATTGGAAAAATTGAGAAAGAGATTGCAGAGATAAGGAGGGAGAGAATATGACATAAATGAATCTTCAACCAAAAGAGAATTACAACATTTTCATGATTGTTAAAACCAAGGTTGGAAAACTCGTGACTCGAATTCGACTTGTCCAATGCATAGAAATTGACTGGGATAGAGTCAATGCGGAGACTCAGGAGAGTCATGTTTTTTTTTAAATAATTTTAGAAATATTTAAAAATAAATCCATTACTTATAAAATATAAAAAAAATACATTTATTTACTTGTATTCATAATAATCTATTCAAATTAATGAAGTTGTATATAAGAAAAGTACTACAATAAGGAAAATAAAAGAAGAAAGTTGCATATTACACAATCTGTTAGTTCAAATACCGAATGTAAAAGGTCAAATATACATTTTAAATTACATTTTGGCCATCATTTTTAAATTACTAACTCCAAACCTCATGCATAACTACTTATTAAAAAATTTTAATTATCTAAAATTAAACATGTCTGTTAAATGGTTTAGAATGCCAATAACTTATTAAAATGAGATGACTTGGCCGAGTCTCCCCTATTTTTGACTCAACCCTTCATCAAAATAAGATGACTTAGGAGAGTCGAGAGTCAACTCGGAGAGTTTTCCAATCATGTTCAAAACCGACGAACGAGAACTCTCAAAGTAAGCGCTTTTGAAGAATCTTTTAAAGAACTCTCAACAAAACCAATGTTGTCTATGTAGACGGTCACAACTACTTCTTGAAGCATTGGCATAGACCATTGAGGGTAAACATGAAAAAAGAATCATTTGGAAGAGGATGGTGGCATACATATGAAAGAAGGAGATCGGTTAGAGGCATTTCTGACAATAAATTGAACTCGTTTGAGGATTTATGACATGATGTGACATCTTGTACCATAGACATTCCAAATGCTATGTTTGTTGCAAAAAGTTCAAAATTCCAAACCTAATGAAAAGGCACTTTTAGCCTTTAAATTCCGTGAATTCCAGCATTCCAAATGCTAGAGGGGGTTGAACATTTGAAAAAAAAAATTTGGGGCAATATTTGAAATTCTCAGAATTTTCAGAATTCTACTAAAAAAAAGGCCCTAAGGTTATGTTTGGTAAACCCCGCAGAAGAGGAAATCGTCCATTTCCACTTCCACGTAATTGATTTCCTACCATCCTAAATAGGTACTAGGCAAAAAATCAATAGAAACACTTGAAATCAAATAATCGGTGAAGCCATTAGCCGAAATCCCAAAATTTGCAACTTCTCAAATTTAAACATTATACTAACTTCCTAATTCAAATACATCACTACTTTATACAACATCCTTTCTTCGTTACATAAGCACTTATTTAGCAATCCGGAAATACAATTAAAAATAATCTAAAGAATATCACATTGATTTCATTCTTTCTCCCTATATTCTTCTGTTAAAAAACTAAGCTTTAACAGAGCAAAGCTTGAATGGTCCTTCAGATAGCAACATTGATCCATCGAACTCCATCTATACGTTGTCTTGTATAACATGTCTCCAGATTAACATCCTTGAATCTTGGAAGGAGATGTCATGTTTCATTTTTCATATGGACCTTCATTTCTTAATCCATAACAAGATACCACTTCTTGGTATGTCTTACTTCATTGGCATAAAATGAATCACTGTTATTGGTGGGACCTAACTGGAAGTTCTATTCATCAAATTTTTTGTCACTACAGAGAACTGGTTGACAAACTATCTCACAGACCGTTTAGGAGGTAGTACACTACACTCTCCTCTTCAATAACATGACTGTCATCTTTCTGCACTTAGTGTCCATCATAAACAACATCACTCCCCATTTTCACATTACTTCCCCATAGGCAAAAGGAGCCTACCAACACCTGATGCATAGGTGCAACCAGAAAGTTCACCACGCCACCACTTTGGCTAACATTTTATTTTTTGGGTAAAGACCAATTTGTCTAACATAGCTATGGCCATTACCAATAAACCCATAGTGGAAGGAATGTTCTCAGGCGGACGACAAGCAAGTGGAGCCTTCTGTCCAGGAGGGCTTTGCTGCTCCCGTAGTATGGCTGGTGCAGCAACACTAACGACTAATACACTTCTAGCGCTATCGATCCATATCCATGAATGGTTGTTCGACAACTATTGCATGCATCCTTTCCTGTTTGGCGGGTGTTTCAGATTCACTAATCATTACAAATCTATTACGATATATCAATGCCCATCTAACTTGTCTTTCTATCTCAATGTTATTTGCCTCCCAATGGAGTGCTACTTCAACTGCCTCCCAATGGACTACTTCCTGAACAACCTCCCAATTTGTATGATGCGTTTTGGGAGTTTTGAAAAGAACCCACTGAACATAATTATAAGATGTTCAAATATAAGAAGTTGGAGATAAGTAGCTGTCAAGATTTATATAAACGTTTGGAGAAATTGAAAATGAATTGAAGAAACCACTCATAGTTGCAACCTCTTGCCCCAAACAATAGGTTCAAAATAAGAGGTTTACTCAACTACCCCAAACAAGATCCCCTCTCCAGAACAGCAAAGTTGTAGCATTTATAGAAACTGAAAACAACATGCAAAGAACTGCAAACCACCATAACACCCCAACCCAACCAACCACCAACAATTGCTCTTCCAAATTATTATTAAACAAAAAAAAGAGGAAAAACCACAAGAATTGCAAAAGAAGCAATATATGTCTACATTGTTTAATATTCTTTTCTATGCCACCGCCAATAACTAATATTGTGTGGCAAATATTCAAATGTCATTAAAATCAATTTTACATCTAACTCTAATGCTTTTTTCATCTATACTCAAGAATCTTGCATCTACCAGAACCCAAATTCTTCGTGACTCTGTCTTATCCCTAGTAGTTTAAATGAGTAAACTTCACTGACATGGTCGTTGGGCAGGATTGAGTAATGCTGATGGATTATGTGTAATGGGCAGTGGAAATATTTATTGACAATTACTTGGGTTTTAGCCATTACATCAAGCGACAAGAAAAACCCCAAATTTGTAGGCACCACACAGTTTCCATATATTACAATCTTCCATTGAATACTCGTGACAATGAAACCAAACCCATAATAATGCCACAAGAAAAACTCTAGAAATCCAGTAATGCCTAGTAAAATCTAATGAAAACTAGAGGCATTGCACATCTAAAGACAAGGGGGAAAACAAAAGAAAAAATTACCAAACTGAAGGAGGCTTTCTACTTCTCCAGTACTTGATCCAGGCTTGTCAGGATCCACTTTAGAAATATCAACCTTTGCATCCACAACATAAAAATAAAAGAAAAAAAATTCAACCTCGATGTGGAACACAGAGAAAGAGGGGGAAGGAGATTCTAGACAGTTGAACAGGTTCTTTACGACCACATACCGACGTTGGAGCAGTCGTCGGGAGTTTCACCAGAATATCTGGCTGGAGTCACTTAGAGAACAGGGTGTGGAGAGAATGAGCAGGAGCCGGGCCGTCAGGGAAAGCGAACAAGAGAGCAGCGAGCAGAGAGGGAAAGGGAACGAGAGAGGAACGAGAGAGCTAGAGCAGGGGGAGGGAAGGCGATAACAGGTAGCGGAGGAAGAGAGAAAATGGTGGGAGAGAACTTTTTGGGGAGGAGATGAGAATGATTTTGTTCGATTGCTATATTTAGGGCATGTGATTGAAAACGATGTCGTTCGAAACAAGTAGGGGGTAAAACCGTCAAAAATTGTTGTACGAACACCAAAATAGGTATTTTGGTGTATTTGTGATTAAATCAGTATAATACACACTTAAGGACACTTTTTTGGTAAAATTCTCTTTAAACAATAACTTCATGTAGATACGATCCCGACTCACCGGGTAAAACTACAATATTAATAGCCTTGCACTTAGGGACCGGCGATTAGATCAAATTTTCTTACTAATATGTGTTTGGTACTTTTCAATTATTATGTTGAACTTATAAATTATTTTATTTCTTAAAATAAAACATAGTAATGATCGAAAAAATTTAGAGAATATATGATAATCAGAAAGTAGGTCCATCCATTCCTTTTGAGATTTTTTTTTTTCAAACATGCAAGGAAAGCACATAATATATTATATAATAAAAGACAGCAGGTGAATTCGTGGGGGGAGCGACACTTGGTGGCAGAGGACTTCCTGGGAAGATGACACATGGCGTATTCTCAGACGTTTTGCAATGCTACATTCCGGAATTACCCTTCTAATCTAATCTCATCACGTAAAATATCTCAATGTAAATTTAAGATATTCTTGAAATAAGATACTTATCCATTCCCTAAAACATAATATATAATAATAACTTCTCTGTAATTACCTTCAAAGGGCCCCACGTATTATTAAGCTAACAAAAAATAAAAATAAAAATAAAAATAAAGGCTCTTTGGCTATGATTTTAGCGATTAGTGAACATGTATGTATTAAATGTTATTGCATATCAATTTGTGGGACCCTCATGTCAAATCTAAGTTGTAGAAATTTGAGGCACTTTCGTAGACAGTATTTTGCTACTTTTTCTCTTAGTATTTGGTATGATTAATCTGTGGGGACCACTGTGGAAGCTAGTGAATTTCAAAATCCACACTTAATATGTAATCATTTATAATTACTAATTTAACCTAATAAATTTTTAAGTCTTCTTTATTTCCAAACTCACAATTTACGGGGGCCACTTTTTTTTATATCAACACACGAAGAACTTTTTTGAGATCAGAGTGGGTACCACTTTCATAGGCTGTATTCTGCCACTTTTTTCTCCTTATTTTCCTTTCAATATTCAGTAAGATTAATCTGAGGAGCCCATTATGGACATTTTTCTCCTTATTTTTCTTTAGATATTTGATAGGATTAATTAATCTGTGGGGCCCATTGTGTAAGCCAATTAATTCCAAAATCCACATTTAATTATGAGATGACACTCAATTTATGGCTAAGCACGAATTTAATCAAATCAAGGTCCTAAAATCTTTACTATTTACTTGATATTTCCCTAAATATTTCCAGCTATCTAAAATTTCTTTAATGGTTTTCATCTTTATTATGAATTATATATTAATATTTATTTAAATATTTAGAAATATTTCCAATTAGAAATTTTAATGATCTTTTAATTATGGCGCATGCCTATTACAGTAGTATATAAAAAAAAAAGAGAGAACAATTTGCCAAAAGTTTTTAATCATTCAATTAGATCAGTGATAAATCCTTAAAAATACATAATTTCATCATCATTTTAGAATTAATTAAGGACTTAATCATCAAATCATGGACCATTTTAGTAAAAAAATCATGATTCTATGTTAGCGAGCATCAAAATCTGAATTCGAGTAAAAATTCATCCAAAAATTACATTTTCACATAAAATCATGAATTTATCTATTTTTGGCATTGGAAGTCATAAATTTCTCATAACTTTTTATTCACAAATAAAATGATGTACTTTCTTTGCACCATTGATTTAATTGAAGATTTGATAAAACGGTGACATTTTATGCATCTATTTAGTGTGAATTGGGTTCGCATCTTGCATAATTCCTTCCCTATATGAATAGATTATTCTTTGACATTTGTTTTTATTTTTTGTAGGGAATTTCAGAATTTAGGGCCCACAGAACAGAATTGATGAATCAAATGCATCATGGGACCCATCTACGTTTGGCATAAATTCCAAGGTAGGGGCGGCCATGGCAGGGTCCGCTCTCATATGCAAAAAAAAAAAAAAAAAAATCAGATTTAATCTCTTGAAGACAAGTTCTAGATTTGTGGGCCATGTGATGAGGTGTCCAAGACCTATCCATTCAAGAATCACACACTCAAGTGGGGCCTACTTCCTTGGTTGCAATGAAATTAATTTCAGATTTGAGTGGATCTTTTCAAGAGAGAAAGTGGGCCCATCCAAGGATATTTTTCCAGCCATGAAGAGTTCAAAAGAATTTGGAAGATCTTGATTAGGAATCCAAGTTGGAAACAAATTCAAAGAATCAAGATTTTAGCACTTAAACTCCAAATGGATAGGCCTCAAATTTTGAAAGATTGCAACGAAGATTCTTCCAAAGAAGACATCACACGTCCAACAACTCCATCCCATATGCTATCACACGTCCAAGAAAGGGGCCGCCCAGATGGTTTCAAAATTTGAATTAAATCTAAAGTGGGCCCAAGAGAGGAAGTTGCATGAGATATAAAGAATCCTACCTTTAGTAGGATGGTGTGCCAATAAATCCAAGAAGATAACAAGCTAGAAAATCCCTTGAAACTCTCTCAAAACTCTCATAATCCCAATCCAACTTGGACCCCACACTACTAATCCTTACCCAAACCAAAAACCTTGCAACTCAAGATATTAAAAAAATATAAAAAGACCACAAATAGGGCTGCACGTGAATTCCATCTCCCCCCATCACTTTTGGACGACCAGCAACAAAACCCTCCTTTTTTCCATTAATTCTTCTCCATCCCCCTTCTTCCATTACTATTTCATCCAAGGCCTTCCCTAAGGCACACACCACCACTTAGAATTCTACATCGTCACGCCGCCGTCGTTGCTATCGTCATTCCACCATCGAACCAGCCTTGAAATCATCTTCCCTTGCTTGGATTTGAGATCGCAAAACGAGAGCCGGTTAGTTCGCCGTTCGAGACCGCGAGTTCTTCTCCTCTGTTTAGTGTTTCATATGTCTAGGGTAAGGTTAGATGCACTTTATTTTGATTCAAATAATTTTGTAATGGTTATTTTCTTGTAATGGGTATTTCATTAATAGATTTTTCTTGATGGCATCAAGCAAAGTAACCATTGCAAAGTTTTAGAATTAAAATTTATTTTTTATTCTTTGATTTTATTTTATTTTTTTTATTTTTATGCATTCTATCAATTATTGCAATTGGTTGGACTGACAAATCTTATGGTGAATCCAGTAGTTAGATTAGGTTTCTAGATTAGGATTTTTTTTTCTTTGGTTGTAATTAATTTTTCAGACTTTTAATTAATTTTTTAAGTAGGATTTGTGATTTTTATAGATTTTTGATAGACTAAAATTAATGTTTCAATAGGACAGGTTTTTGCGCCATTAATTACTCCATGTGGATCGATCTCAGACTTTATCGAGTTATTACTACAATCGTGGCCTTGCACTTGGGGCTGACGAACAATCAGTCCACAAGAATCTCACTACTTTTGAAATAGAAAAAAAAAAAAAGAAACAAAGTTCTCAATCCTATAAAACAAATCAAACAATCACCTCAATGTGTATCAACTGAAGTGGAGTTTTGAAGATCAACAAGAGCAATAAGGTCCAAAATGTACTTATGTTGATAAACAAATAGACCATTGGGAGTCTGTTGTATTTCCAAGCCCAAGAATTAATGTATTGGACCCAAATCTTTCATATGAAAGGCGGTAATTAATGAGAGAAGCTTGAAACAATTTAATTAGATCAACATCAGTGCTTGTGATAATAATATTATCAACATACACCAGAAAAACAGTTACACCTTTAGACAAG
This sequence comes from Camphora micrantha, assembly GCA_003546025.1. NCBI lineage: Eukaryota > Viridiplantae > Streptophyta > Magnoliopsida > Laurales > Lauraceae > Camphora > Camphora micrantha. The sequence continues at coordinate 28,607,474 of QPKB01000007.1, read as the reverse complement.
AGGGATCATAAGGACTCTGAGCAAATTCAAGCTGATGCAATGTTGTCTTAAACTTGTCAAACCATGCCCGAGGAGCTTGCTTTAAGCTATAGAGAGATCTACGTAACTGACAAACAAATGTCTTGGATGGAGAAGAGATACATTGTGGTACTCGCATATGGACTTCTTCTTTTAGATCACCATGAAGAAAGTCATTCTTCACATCCATCTAGTATAACGACCAAGACCGGGATGCATCAATGGCAAGAAGCAATCTAACACTAGTTATTTTGGCAATATGAGCAAATGTTTCCTCATATAATCAATGTCATATTCTTATTTGTTGCCTAACACGATAAGGCAAGCCTTGTGCCTATCCAAAGAACCATTAGGCTTACGTTTGATCGAGTAGATCCACTTGCATCCTATTGGTTTGACACCAGATGTACAGTCCACAATATCCTAAGTGTGATTCTTCCCTAGAGCACTTAGTTCTTCTTGCATATTCTGTTTCCAACATTCGTGTTGCATTGTCTGTGAATAGGATTTGGGTATGGATGTAGACGAGAGGGTGGTCATTAAGGATGCATGCGTAAAACAAAATCAATCAGGAGGACGAGTGATTCGAGAAGAACGACGCAAGGTACTTGTCGTAGGCGGACCATTTGTTAGAGGAGGGTCTTGAGTGTGCTGGCCTGTAGTGTTAACTTTTTCTCGTCTATGATACATACCATCGGGTTTAAACCTAGAAATCGTTGTTTTGACAGAAAAATCTGGCAACAGGACTCTAGCAGTAGATTCCAATGGTTTAAGATGATTTTGGAAAAAATACTGATTTTCAAAAGAAAAAAAAGACATTACGTAAGATCTTGGTGCTTCCAATAAAAAAACGTACTTTGCAGATTGAGCTGTTAATTTTGTTTGTTCATTTGGAGGAAGAATAACAAAGCATACACAATCAAAAGGATGGAGATGATCAAAGGTAGGATTTATCTTGTGTAGTCGGAAATAGGGGTTTTCATTATTAATTGTAAGTGATGGTAGCCGATTGATGAGATGGGTTGCAATTGTGAGAGCTTCAGCCTAAAAACAGGTAGGAACTGAAGATTCAAGCAGGAGTGTTCGAGTAAAATAAGGAAGATGTATGTTTTTCCTCTCAGCAACCCCATTTTATTGCGGAGTGTATGGACATGGCCGTTGTGATACAATGCTTTTATCTTGTAGAAAATGTTGAAATTTTATAGACACATACTCCCCCCCGGAATCCGATTGCAATATTTGAACGCATTTTGAAAATTGGTTCTAGACAACAAAAATTTCAAAAGCAGTAAGGACAACAAATTTAGAATGCAGAAAGTAAATCCAGGTTAACCTACTGTAGTAACCAATAAAAGTGACAAAGTATTTGTAACTACCATGAGAGACGTGAGGTGCTATTTCGCAAACATCACTGTGGATCAAGCCAAAACATTCTTTACTATGCGATGTAGAGTGTTCAAAACATTCTCTCCTTTTATTTTTTTGAATTATCTCAATTTATTCTTTCCTTTTCTTGCCCATTATTGAGCCTAGGTTCCTAATCCTCTCAAAGTTCGAAATTCATAATCACCATAAGTCGTTTAATTTATTATCAAATCTTGAGTTTTTAACATTTCACTTCAAAGTCTGAATTAAATTAAATCTAATTTAATTCCTACATAAGAAATTTCAGGTTGCTATGAATAGAGGTTCTTAAAAGTTTAATCTATACTAATTATATGTCAAAGGTTCTATCAAGGTTATTGATTTTATTAAAGTTTTAGAAAGGACTTGGGCTCGAAACAATGGGCCAAAGATCAAGAATTTTTTTATAAACATCAACCCCATGTTATGATCTAGACAATCATTTAATTCAATCTTTAATTAAAATCACGTGCTAATGAGTAAAAATGCTAAAATTATCGTAGCCATTTTTATCATTGTTGGATATAAAGAGAAACCTAAATTCATCTTTTTTAAACATTTTTGGGTATAATGTAATAACTAGTTCATAACTTTTTGTACCCATTATAATGTAATAATAATTTTGAGATATAGTGTAATAAAATTTTCAGTTCTTTATCAAATTCCTCATTGAGAGAAACTTTTGCCCCCTTTAAGAGAAAATCCTAGCTCCATCATTGCCAATATGTGAACTCGACTGTCATGCTCATATAACAATACATATTGTATTAATTTTATTACTTATAAAACTAAATTATAGCATGACGGTACCACCACGTGATCTGATCCAGGTAGAAAACTAAATCATACTTCAATTCTCTTTGGTTCACAATATATGATGGTGTCGCCTAAAATCTTTTTTAATTCTTCATGATTTAACATATCTTGGGTCCATAAACATGCTCTCCTTGATTTGTGACTGCGAATTTTTTTCATATGAGGAACGTCATTCCCATCTTACCATCCTCAGTTTTGCTTGGCCCAGCTGTGGGTTGGAAAATTCCCTTGCTGGATCTTTCTTTATTTTGCTTCCTTCACTTCTTCTATTTCTATTATTCCTTAGCTTGTGTTCGTTCACATGGTAAAACTAGGCTCCTGCAAACTTGGTGGGATGCTCTGTAGTATTTCAGTTTTTATCTGGCTGCGAATCCAAGGTACATCAGCTCTTCTTGTTTGTGCGGACTTTCTTCTCACTTAAATTAGTTGGTTGCTTTTTCTATGTATGCGGGTTCACTCTTGGATCCGAGCCCTTCGGAAAAAATAGAAAAAAACAATACGATACATTTGTCTTTGATAGGGCTTTTTTTAATCAGAATTTTAAATTCAAATTAATTGCGAATCGGTCTTCCAACTAATCAAAGCCAATTCAATGTATTGCTACTGCACAAAGGCGTTGACATCTGAACCGACATACGTTGGCAGTAGCCGTGCCTCTCGTGTTTTCTTCCCTCTTCCTCTTTCTTGCAAGACCTGATCAGTGGTGATTAATTAATTAGGGACTGCATGTTTCACTCAACACCAGCGACTGACAAGGGGTATTTTCGTCTCAACACAAAAAAATGCTGCTCTCTCTATAGATAACATAACGCATGCTGCTCTCCTCCACTGCCACCGATCTTTTACCCCAAAAGGTAACTGTCACTTCTCTACAGAAGAAAAACAGAGCCACAGAGAGAAAGAGAGAGAAACAGAAAGTGAAAGTGAGAGAGACAGGGAGAGAGAAAGAAGGAGAGAGAATCTCGGCCGTCCACGTTCCAGTACAGAAAATCAGCGGCAATGAACGAAGGCCACATCTGCCAGTGTTTGAGCCGGATTTCCAGTCTCCGGCGGGATGCTCCGGTCACAATATCAGGAAACCAGCGAAAGACCGGCGGGCAGTTGGTGGACGGCGTCTTGAGGCTCGCTCGAGGGCTGTCGGAGCTCGGCGTCAGGAGAGGAGACGTCGTCGCCATTGCAGCTCTGAACAGGTATGTACTAACATGCGCCTTTTAATGTATGCACGTAGGCACACTTCGGATGCTGTTGGACTTGGAACGATGGAGAGGGAATGGAATGTACTTGGGTTCCTAGGGGCAGAAGAGTCTTTTCACAAAATAACAGGTGGCTGACAATGAATACGGATTTTACAAGGGATGGGACTCAGAGATTCTCTCAAATCCTTCCTTATAAACGTTGGATCCAGGGTGCAAATACCTTTCACCTTTCAAGTTTGGAAGGCCATTTATGTCCTTTTTGGAGTGATAAACTGGCGTAGAAAAAGTAAGAACAGGTCAAATAATGATAAAGAAAAGAGAGTTTAAAGGAAAAGTAAATAGAAGAAGTTTAAAAGGGGCGGATCCAGAAATTTTTTCTTTAGGGCATACCTATAAAAAAAAAAAATTTCTGGAGGGACATATAAAAAAATACATGTAGTTTTGATAAATTCTAAGAGACAATATGTAAAAAATTATAAGATTTTCTAAAAATTTAAACTGGTTTTCTAAAAATCTTGAGAGGTTTTTTTTTTCCATTGTAAGAGATAAAATCACTTTGCCCCAAGTTATTAGTTACGCTTGGGGGAGTGTGAAAAAAAAAAAAAAAACCAAAAATGAGAGGTTATTTTATGTAACATCAAAATTTACTTTCTTTCATTTTTTCCATCAAGCAAAAATGTTACATTGCCTTTTTATTATTTTTTTACTTTCCTTTTTTACTTCCTACATCAAGAAGGAAATAAATTTTGTGTTGATCATGGACTCTTTTTTTGCTTTCCTTTTTCGTTCCTACTTGCTAATGATAAGCAAATAGGGGAGAAATAGTTGAATTTTTATTAGGTGGCAAAACAAGGTGGATGGTAATTTTGAACGGTTTGGATGTTGAAAGTGGGCCCTACCTATGGAAATGCAGCTGTGGGCTCGAATAATCTCTGTGGCTTGCCCCTCAGAGAAGTCGAACTCTCTGGCCAAGTGGATAAGATGGCAATTCCGCACAGGATCCGCCGAGAGGATAGGAAACGTTTGAGGGCAGAAGCGTCTCTCCAGATGAAAATTATGCTACCGTGCGCCATCATTTGAGCTTTGTATTTCTCCTTCGACGGATGAAGGGAAAAATACCTGTTTTTTGGTAGAAGGGAAATATACTTGGGCCCATGGGTAAAAATGTCTTTTTTGCCCGTGACATCTGATTGATAAAAAAATTTAGACAGCTGCTATTGCCACATCCCTTCTTTCTTTAAACACATCCAATAAAATATTACCATATATATCCTGATAGGAAATCCCCAAACTACCTTCTCTCACTCCCACCCTCTTTCTTTAAACACATCCAAACTACCTCCTCCCGCCCGCCGCCCGGCCCACCTGCTCTCCCTCTCTCCTTTTCCGTCTCTCTTCCTCTCCTTCTCCATCTCCCCACCCACCCACCCACCCACCCTCCCTCTCTCTTGCCCTTTCCCTCTCCCTTCCCGCCCACGGCTAGCTGCCCGCTCTCCCTGCCTCCCTCTCCTCTCTCGGCTTGCCTCCGCCCACCTCCGCTCGTGGCCCAACCACACCTGCTCTCCCTCTCATTCTCCCCGCTCCCCTCCACCGACCTCCGATCGTCGCTCTCTCTCCTTCTCCCTGCTCGCCTCCACCGACCTCTAGTCGTTGCTCGCTCTCCTTCTCCCTGTCTTTCTTCTCTTCTCCCTCTCTTCCCGTCCCCGTCTCTCTCCTTCTCTCTCTTCCTTTCCCTCTCTCTGCTTGTTGCCCGCCTCTCTCCCTTCCCCCAACTGGGGTAGGGAGGGGGTGGGGGTAGTTTTGGTATTAAGGGGTGTGTGAAAAAAAAAAAGATGGAATCCTCATCCTTGAATGGTGTGTGTAGAGAAAGGGGACGTGGAAAAAGAAACCAGTGATGTGGCATTAGCAGCTCTTAAAATTTAAGAGAGCTTCTAAATTCACACTGATTTTTTCTTTCCACGCACTACACTTTTTATGACTAATATACCCATATGGTAAATTACCTAAAAGGACGCCTATAAAATTCTTTACCTCCCCTAACTTCTTTCTACATTCTATTAGGAAATTTGTGTGGCCCAACTGCCATGGGGCCCATACCGGATGAGGACCAAAATTTTGGTGGTAGAGTTTAGATCAGGTTTAGACTCCTGGTTTGGTAGAAATCTCACGCTGGTCATTAGAAGTGGGATTCTAGGAAGGGTAGTGTCCATAGTAGTCTTGACTCCTAGGGATTGCTCTATATGAGGGAGATAAGAACCCTTACTTGATCATCCTATAGATCTGAGAGAGCATTCGCAGTAAGTTTAGATGATCTATCTCACACAGAAACGTACAAGGTTCTCGGCAAGTCTGGTTTCGACACCCATCTAGGACTAGCACTTCTGTCACACTCACCCACGAGCAGACCTAAGTAATGCTACGCTGGTGCACACACACCTGCAAGATTCGAGAGACTCCTTAATAATATCTTTAAAAAAATTATTTTCTTATTTGGCTTCTTAATTTGAGCATTGCCCGCACCACCCAAAAGAAAATCCTAGGTCTGCCACTACCTCGCCCACCCTCACTCACCCCGCCCTAGCCACCACGCCCCCCTTCGGCAGCATCGTCGGAGGGGGAGAGAGGGAGGGGGAGAGGGAGAGTCGATGGGTGGCGGGTGGGCAGGGAGAGGGAGAGAGACATGGATAGAGAAAGTGAAAGAGGGAGAGTAGAGAGAAGCTAGGAGCGCATAGGTTAGGGTGGTTTAGTTAAAATGGGGTGTGTAGAGAGTGATTTTGTTAACCTTTTAACTTAAGTGGTGGATGTAGAGAGAAACAGTGTGTGGAACGAAAAAATCAGTGTGCATTTAGCAGCTCTCAAAATTAAAATAGAGATCGAAATTACAGTGATTTAATTTGATTAATCTGATGATAATGTGATCAATGTGATAATGGCCCCAACTCAAAATAGAGTGAAATTTAGCTCGCCCCAAAACATATGAGGAGGTCATGATTTTAAATGGTTTGGATTTTTATATGGAGACCCCGCTGATGGATTTATAGGGTTGGCCCATATTGTTAAGTAGCATGCCAGCAGCTGGGACCGTTCTCTTCTGTGGGGCCCATTTGAGACAAACCGACGGTGGGGGGTGGGAATCACTCTTGTTGGATGATCGATTGATGATAGCCATCAATTTAACTGCTTCATAAATTCAGTGGTGTGAACTAGGAGTGATTGAATACCACTCTCATCAAAGATCAAATTTGAGTTATGTGATAGGCTTGTTGACCACATGTATGGGATCTTTCTTCCTGGCGCTTGAACTTCACTGATCACTTGTTGACAGGTGATGGCCAAGTGTTGGCTGATCAAAACAGGCTTCACAATACACACCTCATCTTGTATTGGCATTGGCCAAAATTTCACTCTTAGAGGGATTTATAACATTGGATTTATCTTGTTTCAAATATATATTTTATGTTTATAGAACATGATTAATCCAACCAATGTAAATCTTGAGTTGAAAGTAAGATTTTGAGACAGTTCCTGTAGAAACTGGGGCTCAAATATATATTTTATGTTTCTAGAACATGATTAATCCAACCAATGTAAATCTTGAGTTGAAAGTAAGATTTTGAGCCAGTTCCAGTAGAAACTGGGGCATGTGATGTGAACTGGTTCCATCAACCAAAGGTTAGAGATTAAACAGGCCAGGTCCAAATTAGTTCCATAGAGTACCTGGACCAGGACCCAAATTTGTAACAGGACATTTCTGGGACCTGAATTTAAATTAAAGGTCTGAACATGAACCTACACCCGCATAAATGCCCTGTACTGGGCCCAAACCATAGCCCTTATAATAATGTTTATAAATACACATATAGTAGTGGCAGTCATAACAGTAATTGGGTCCTCCAGTATGACAACCATGGACCACAACCTGAAACTGAATCTATTCTGGATACATGCAGTGGACCCGAACCCGGCCCAAATTAAAAAATGGGTCCAGACTGGACTTCTTCAGTTCTACCTGTTCTTTTTTACCCCCTTCAGTTTGGGTCCTCTGGGTATTGGGATCTTTTTATTTTTTTTTATTGGGATCTGTTTTCATCCCTACCAAGGCTGCAGTCTAGCAGCCCTGATGTCATTACTTAATTTCTCTCAGTTAATTATTTTCTGTTCATCAGAAGTAATACAATCTTCTTCTTTTTTTGAAGAGTAAGTTAGTTCTTTAATTGCTTAAAGGAAATATACAGAATGGAATCCTATAATCAAATGATTAGAGAAGCTTCCACTAAGGGGCATACCCCTTTACTTACAAATCAAGGTAAACTAAATGAATTGTACCAAACAATATAACATCATCTCATGGTCGCACTAATAGAGTAATACAGGATATCAATGTTATCCACAGTCAGTTGTGGAGGTCTAGGATGTCGGCCAATAACTTTGCTGAAACCCATAGTATGAGGGTGCAAAGGAGAAAACTGTACTTGGTCAAAGCGAGTAAGGACTCTATGAAGTCGCCGTGCTTGGAAACGCAGATTCCATTCAGATTGGTTTGGATAGAGGAGAATAGTTTGCAAAGAAGCATCAGTCTCAATGGTGATGGATGAAATATCATCGGTAATAAGATGCATAAGATTAAAGATAGCATCATAATAACTCAGCAACTGCACTCTTCGACCCTTCCAAGGGGGGTGAATGTCTCTCCACATAATGCCAACCACAACCTGATTCAAAGTAGCTAGTGATAGCAGCCAGCCATGAGGTTGTTCTCTAGTTGGAGGATTAGGCTTAACTTGCAGATTGGGAGGAACATTCCAATGACATTGAAGTAATACAATCTTGATATAAGTAATTCTTTCCTTCTTTATTTCTATGTTGAAAGGCACATTTCATTTGGAGAAACTGCACCAAATCTAATGAAGATAGCTTGATTGATCATATTAAAATTAAATTTTCTGAGAAACTAGAGCACATTGGACCTAATCTGAACAAAGTGGAAGAAACAATCAATGTCCCTAATGTTGGTGTATTTGGGTTACCTCTAATCCAAATTGAGTTGAAGCTTTGAACTACTTAGGAGGATGGAAGTGATTGAGAAGAATTCAATTTTTTCTCTCATTACATTATATATTGCATAATTGCTAATGATAACCCGGATGATGATTATTAGCTACTGCATCAATACATTGGCTATGCGGATATTGGAGATTACTTACATTCAATGGGTGCCAAATACCCAAGATATAAACCATTATCATTGCTTATACTAATGAAATGCCCCATGCTTAGGACGGGCAATGGAAGAAGAAGAGGCGGGGAGTGACTAGAATTGGGTATTGGAATTGATGATGGTCCTTAAGTCAAAATTGTGGGGGATGGTCGAAATTAATTAGAACTGATTTCAATTTGAAATCAATCTCTTTCATATATAATAAAAATATAATAATAGGCAACTGAATTTTTTCAACACTAAAAGCAGTAGTTAAAGGGTTAATCCTATTTCAGTTCAATCAAGAGTGCAAGGTGATAGAACTAATTGATGGATACAAATGGTGCCATATGCTTATCACTGTCTAATGAAGAAAACCATATTATTATGTATTGAAATTGTCTAAACATTTACATAACCTTTCTCTATCATTTCTTTTTGTTTCAAATTTCAGTGATTCTTATTTGGAATGGCTCTTGGCTATTGCATATGTTGGAGGAATCTCAGCACCTCTCAATTATCGCTGGGTAATGTAAAACTTTATTACTCTATAATATTACTTTCGGGAAGCAGTTTGTATATTGTGGTGTAGTCTATCATATTCCTATAGAAATAATGGCCAAATTGTATGGGCATCGCATGACTTAGAAGTGAATATTTCTTTTTTTTTTATAGGCAACAATGAAATTATATTAAGGAAAGATGAGTATTACAGAGAAGCCCTGGCCAACATAGCAAAAGGGAACTATGGTATAAAAGCATTATACCACAGAACAAGTTACATAGTGAAAGCTACGAAATTAGATGACCTATCAACCCCCTTGCTTAGCTAAAGAGTCAGCAAAACCATTTGCCGTCCGCCCAACATGAATAAAGCTCACCTGAATTGAAGACAATATAGCTCTAATCATGTTCAAATAGTACTGAAATTTCCAAGGAAACATGTTTCAATTTTTACCCCATGTACAAGAACCATTTGATTTTGATTCATGCGGACATTATTGTTTCTTGCTATGCAAGTGGTGCCTATGGCAGGTTATCAACAATGTTGATCTAATAAGGTTCACTGTGGAGTTGGGTATCACAATAATCTTTCATATTAAAGTAGCCATCCATCTCCCAATAACTATAAACTTTATTTCCATTTGAATGCTTCCAACAACTATGGACTATGTGAAAGAACAGTAAAAAAACCACAGTTGTAGAAGGGTATAAGAATGAGTGACTATGATCTTCCAATCTAAACAATGTTTAGCCCATTCCTTGTCAATGAGATTTTTTGGCGGTTTGGATACTAAATCAAGGCTCCATACTCTTAGCTGTACATGATGGGTGTATCAGGGCACTCTTCAATGTCGACCGCTTCAGGTCCATATTAATCTGATCATATGGTATAACATCATTTTGATTGGTCTTACTTCTGGGCCATGTCCTATCTGTTATCCACCCCATGATATGCAAATTTGTGTTGACTAGACGTTCACTACTGTGTTTGTGTAGTACGTTAACCCTTTTTAATCTGCCAAATTAAACTATAACTTCCATGTTATATCACATTGATGTCCTTTTCTCATCCAGAGTTTTGAAGAGGCAACATCAGCATTGGAGAGTGTGAGACCTGTAATGTTGGTGGTGGATGAAAGTTGTCATTTGTGGTCCTTACAACTGCAAAAGTCTGAGAACAAGAAGCTGCTTTGTCTGAGGTCACATGTTTTCCTTGGAGACCCTCCTTCAAGCCTTAGCAACACTGAAAATGGTAAATAACCTATGTATGTAGTTTAGAATCTGTGTGTATGTGTACTAGAGGACCTTCCTTCCTGCTTGGTAAATATGCAACAATTTGTGTTTTGCCACCATGTGAGCCATCCACTAAAGTTCTCTGCATACGACATATGGACATACCTAACTTTCCAGTAGTCTGCATAGTTTTACACTTGCAGTTTCATTAATTTTTCCTCTGGCTATTATATTTCGATTTTTTGAGCTCATGTTCTTGTTAACAGTGCTGAGTACAAATGCTATTAAAAAGCCTCTGGAAGGAGCTCCAGCACCAGATTACCTTTGGGCCTCAGAGGGCATTGCACTAATATGCTTCACATCAGGTAAAATTCACTTGTAGTAAGCATTTATATTCTCTTAACAACTTCATGCATTTATATTTGTTCCAAGATTAGCAAAAGTTCTGCTCTGGTAGTGGCCAGTTTGTGACCTCTCAGGCCAATAAACTAGACTTCATCCAATAAAAAAGTTGTGACCACTGTCTAGTTTTGACAGATTTTAATGGGAGAAGCCTGCTAATGCCCATTTATGATTGGTCATCACTTGTGACTGAACCTGGAACCAATGTATTTATTATAGGCCCATTTTCACCATGCCCAGGTTTCAGCCTGGCTATTAAAAGGAAGGTTGGGGCTGAAGTTTATCTTTCCCATTGTCAAACTTACTATATCTGAATCATGGTTACCTGAAGGAAGTTTAAGGTTCGCCATCATGCTTACTGCAATTCATTAATGTACATATAAATGTACAATTGAGGAATTTTGTCTTCTCTGAATGGCCCATGATACAGAAAGCATATCAATTGAGTAGCCAATAGCCATGCAATTTAATTAGAGCCATGTGTGGATTTTTGGCCTTTCTGACATCTGTGGTTACTTCTGAAAGGCCACATATATGATTTCTCACCTTTTCCCCTTTGAGATGGGTAGTTTGATTCACTAACAGCACAGCCACCAGTACTGTGGTGAGTTGAAATCAACAGTAGGCCAGGTCATCAGTGGTAGAGAAACCTTGCTGGTACAATCTTAACTATCTGAATGGCAATTGGAAACACAAAAATGGATCAGAGAAAAAAAAAATGCTCTGTCAGCATTGAACAAGAAGTGTTCCTGGCCCAATTGGATGGTTATAATTACCCAGTCATTATGATTAGCAGCCAATGGTTCAGCTTCTGCAGGGTCCATGCTATAATAGTCTAGACTATGGACTGTTGGAAGGGTGTACTATTACATATAAAGGGTTTTTATTTTGGAGTTGCTGCTTATGCACTTCTTCTAGGTTCCCATATTTCTTCTAAGTTAGATAAAATTTCTGAATATTTTACCATGATAATTAGTTTGAAAATTTTTTTTACTAGGAACCACTGGAAGACCAAAGGGAGTAGCCATAAGCCATACAGCTCTGATTGTTCAATCCCTGGCAAAAATTGCAATTGTTGGTTATAGAGAGAATGACGTAAGTTTTCTAACCAAAATGTTAATATCCGCCCCCCCCCCACCCTCTCTCTCTCTCTCTCATTTGTTGTTAGGAGTTCCACTTGCCTAATTTGCCAGCGTTTACATTTTTTGAAATAAATACCAGGGTTTGAACCCTGGTCTTCCACATGAAAGGGGGTTTGCTTTCCACCGGACCAACAGTTGCTTGGCATTGAATATCCTTTTTCATCAGGAAAAGAAATAATGAAAGCCAGCCTTTTGTTTTTTCAATTTACTTCACATCTAGATGGCCTTTTTAGTCAGTGTTAGAAGATTGGGGCCATTTGAATTTTATTGTCACCAAGTGTAAACATCATGTCAAGTAGTCTATAGTAGATCAAATGGCATTGATCCTTGGCCGAGTGATTAAATTCTACAACCCTCTTTTATGAATTCTATGTTTATAGGACAATCCAAATAGGCAACACACTGTATCATGTGTGATTCTTCAGTATTAAGTGCAAAGAAATCGCGCCCACAAAATTTTATTTTGAAAGTCGAGATAGATTGTGAATTCTGTCATCTTTAAACGGGTTTCCCTCCTTAGGCTTCCCCTTGTATCTTGGTCAGATGACCCAAGTCATTCATCAATAACCTAGTAAATGGACAGTTCTACCGAATTCGCTTCAACCATAGCCAATTTTACAGGTTCCTGACGGAAAGCTGAGATGATATATTTAAAAAAACTTTGAAGATAGGGCACGTAAGATACTGAAAAATCCTCATACAGAATCTCCAAATCACAATTTCTATAACTTTATGATATTTTCCTTATCTGCAGTCTAATTATACCACTGATCTCAAGCTGCACAAGTGAAGGGTTTCCTGGCTTGAGCCGCTCCACAGCTTGAATGCACAACTGGTGGTGCAACCCAAGAAAGGAGCCTTCATATCTTGGGGCGGATGTTTAGATCAATGGCATTTCTGTGGGGGCGAATCTTGCCTAGACAATGTCCACATGGTGCTTTGGTTACCTATACAATTATGGGCTCTATTTTTCTTTTCAAAGTTACAATCATTTGCGACCACAGGCAAAAGAAAGAGAATAATAGACCAGTGTGGGACAACAGCTGCTACAGAGTGCCTTGAGTCCCATGCTCTTTATTGCACCTCAGATTTTCAAATGTGGTTTCATATACTTCTTTCAGTTTACAAACACCTTCAAATTGCTTCTTTAAGTCATCACAAGGATTGGCGTCTCCACCTTTCTTTTGAACAGGACAATAACATTCAGTAGAACCATGCAAATAAAACATGTAGGTCTCATAGAGATGCCGCAGCAGTGGCTCACCTCCAAGGGCACATTCTTAGAATTTTTTCTTTCTTGCTGTTGAGATTGAAGGAACCTAAGAAATTCTTAATAAATATTTCATATGCAAAAAGTAATTTGCCAAGTGTATCTAGCTAGTTCTCTGAATAAGAAAGGTTTTCCTTGGATATCTAACTTAAAATACTAATAATGAAGGTTTATTGTTGTCTTGAACTTTAGGTTTATCTTCACACAGCTCCTTTGTGCCACATCGGAGGAATTTCTTCATGCATGGCATTACTAATGGTTGGAGGTTGCCATGTCTTTATACCAAGGTTTGAAGCAAAATCAGCCGTCCAAGCCATTGAACAGCACCATGTTACTACTCTAATCACAGTTCCTGCAATGATGGCAGATCTGGTTTCCTACCACAGGTACCCATGTGCATTTGTGTTGGAATAGTGAACGAAAATTGTAAGGAAATTACATTGTTTTCGGGTTGACCCGACCTTGTAACTGTCAGTGTGATTGGCTCGCCGGGTTCTGAAACTACACGTCAAGCTATTCAACTTAAGCATGACCTTCTACCAGAAAAAAACTTAAGCATGACCAATAATTTTCACATTCTTCTATGATTATAGTAAGATGTGGTCAGACAACTATAGTTCATGAATTACGATATAGAAAAGCACATCTAGGCAAAATGAAACTATAGGAACAGTGAATAGTAGCAAAATGCAAAAAATATATACATGAATTTTTTCACTAGAAGCCCATGATAATATGCATCCACCTCATATGATGCATGATATTTTTACCTCAAAAAATGTAGTGTCCTCCTTTCATTTATTTTCTTTAAATAAGAGATTATATTACTAAAGACAGATCCTTATGTATATGTATATATATAGATATATGTATATTTTCAATTGAGGTTGGTTTAGTTTACGAACTCGAAATTCAGATACTTTCCTTTCTTTTGAAATGCTTGTGTTGCCACTTTTTATCGTTTATTGTAGTTGTTATGTCTTATTGACGTTTGAAGCTTTGATCAGGGAGAAGAAAACATGGATGGGAGGAGAGATGGTGAAGAAGATACTAAATGGGGGTGGAGGTCTTTCTGTTGAGCTTATTAAGGGTGCTACCAGGATATTTCCTAATGCTAAGATTCTATCTGCTTATGGTATGTTTTCCATTCAACCTTGTTGTTTCTTTTCTTTCCTTTCGCGGTCGATAATGGCAGTTGTTTTGTTCGCACATATATTGAGCAGTTCTTTCTTTTATATTAAAAGAAGAAAAAAAAAAAGACCCATGAGCTCTTGTAAAAGATTTTAGACCAGAATAAATTTTCTCAAGTTTCTCTATGTTGAAGTTTAATTGAGTAAATATCACTAGGACAATTGCTCAACTTCTTTTAAACCATTCTCCGAGCTAAAAATGAAAATAACATTTATGAAACTTAAAGGAAATAAATGTGTTGTTAGTCATTTTATATCATTGTCATCATGGCCTTAGCCAAACTAAGGGGCTAGCTGAGTGATACGTTTCTAACAGTAAAACTCATTCTATGTTCAAGCATGTTTTAAAAGCTAACCGCCAGTCTAACGCCACTCCTTGTTTCCATGGCTTGGGACATACACATGCTGAAGGAAAGCACATGGAGAAGGAAAACTGAAACGAGACCTAGAAGGGAACATTACAATGCGTCTTGGAATAGGGACCCATCGGATATAGATCTTGTTATAGACATAAAGATGAGCAGTCAAAAATATACAAATGGCCTGCATGGTCTTTCCAAAATAGAGTTACTTCTCAAATGAGGTTTAGGCAATTTGGAATGCTTAAGATTGAACTATTTGGACATTAGCCTTCCTCAGTTATGCGACAGGGCCATTATTTATACTCCATGGACCCCAAATCACCACCTCCAAATTGGTTTTTTTATAAAGAAATTTTATTAAAAGTCCATTAGTATTGGACATATGTGACCCACCTGATAATCATGTCATCACTTTTTAGAGGGCAGAATCTATTGGATAAAACCATCAGTTGGATGCCAAATGACCATTTTGAATCACTTATTTTTCTTTTTCTAAAGAATCTCAGTTCACATACACTTAATTAACATTATATATATATATCACTTATGAACCTTCAATCTGTATTCTCATTTGCCATTTGCTTTCAAATTCTTATGGGCAATTCTTACATCTTGTGTTTTCTTTTTCTTTGTTATGATACAAAAGGGATGACAGAGACATGCTCCTCGCTGACTTTCATGACCCTTCATGATCCAACACTTCAAAACTCAGGCAAGTTCATCCCAAAGAATTTTGAGGGTAGTAAAGATTCAATTCTCCACTCAAGCGGTATTTATGTTGGAAAACCGGCGCCACACGTCGAATTATGCATAAGTAGTGGTGGCAGCCTGGATTATGGTCCTGCCAGTGGGAGGATTTTGACAAGGGGTGCACATGTGATGGATGGGTATTGGGATGGATTTGCTGCAGTGGTGCCAGAATCCAGCAAGCATGGGTGGTTTGACACAGGTGACATAGGATGGATTGATGATCAAGGGGATTTATGGTTAATGGGACGGATGAAGGATCGGATTAAGAGCGGTGGAGAAAATGTTTACCCTCAAGAGGTAATAATTTGAAGTGTCAAAACAAAACAGGTCCAGTGTCCTGGGCTTCCCAATTAAGAAAGCAATGGGACCTCCTGCTTAGAATCAATATGAGGTCCACTAGTTAGAAACATATGACATACCTCTCTGAATTAAGGACGTGAAAATATTCATGTGCTAATGATTAGGGGCTGGTTTGAAAAATACCTGCTGAATTCCCAGGAATCCCAAGAAAGGACTTCATACAAAAAGGGTGAAGTTTAAGGGCACGTTTGTGTACGTCCCCAGAAGAAACCAATTCCACGCGGACTTTTTCCTCTTTAGTGGGGGGATTTTTTTTTTTCCAACCCCCCATAGGAAAAGCTTTTTTGCTGAACCGTGGAAAATTTAGTTCATTTTGGCATATTTACTTGGGAAAAGTGGTCGCACCAAACGTAAATTTTACTATAACATGACATTTATGCAATCTTCACTTTTTCGCCAAAAACCGGCTGCACAAACGTGCCCTAAAAGTCTCAGGGTGGGGATATAAAGCAGAACATCAAATACCTAGGATTTATTTTTATGGTGTGAAGGAGGAAACAATGATGGTCCCTCGTGGATCTTTTTCCTTGATCCTTCACTTTTGAACCCTATGTAAAAGCTCATGTCTGATGAATTTCTAGGAATTCTGCAGGAATTTACCATATGAGCCCTAGGGATGTCATAGATCTTGGACCAGGGACCCTAGGGTGGGGGAGGGTCAGGCAGATGGCGGCCTATCCATGCTTAGCCGAGCCTGATGAAATTCAAGCACTGCCCCAGTTTGGCGACCTGAAAATTAGTCCTGAACCCGACAGTTTACATTGCTTGTCATTCTTATGCTTGGGTTTAGAATGATTAGAAAAAGTGGCCAGTGGTTCATATTCAGTGTACATGTGTGATGCAACTGATGGCTACCGCAAACCAGGAAAACTAGGGGTGTAAAAGAAAACTGGAAGACCGTCTAACCGAACTGCGGTTAATAACAGTCTTGTACGGTTCGGTTATGGTTATTAAAATCGGAAAAACGCACTTCATAGTTCGGTTACGATTTTCAGTAATTACTTACGGTTATTGACCGAATCGAACCGTGAAGTGCGGTTCGGTCAACCGGCACATGGTTAACCATACCGTTATACTAATTAAAAAAAACATAAAGGGCCTAAATGAAATATGTAGATAATTCTTAACTTAAATATGATTTTTTCACGGTTTTTCACAGTTTTTAACTTGACAAAATGATTTTTAATGGTTTTTATGGATACGGTTCGATTATGGTTTTTAACGATTAATCGCGGTTCGGTTTTTAACGGTTTTTCAGGATATGGTTATGGTTACGGTTTTTAAAACCGAAAACCATAATTCACAGTTTGGTTAACTGTTCTCCCAAAATGAACGGTTAACCAAACCGTTACACTCCTAAGGGAAACATAGAATGGCGGTCGGGTTTAGGCCTTGTGACGTGTCGTGTGTGATCATGCTTTTATGAGAAAAAGGTGCACATGATAATTTCCAAACTTATAATGCTTACAATGATATATAATTTAATAAAGGATTTTGATATATTAGTCCTCTGTAAATCCCCTTTTTCCAATTTCACGACCGAAATTCAAATAGTATCACTAGAGTCATTTGCCTCTGACCAACATTTATTTTAAAAACTTCTTTGCACCACATCGCATGATATCATGGGATAGTCCCATAATATAATGGGACTCAGCAGTTTCAGTATAAAAAACATTCTACAATCGATAAAGCGAATTCGTTTTTTAGATAACACAAAAAATGACATTTTTGTAAATACACAGCCTGGGATAGTCCCATAATTCATTTTTTTAGTAAATATACATCTTACCACCATTTCTCATATTTTATTATTCAGATAATCTCTCCCCTAAGATGATACATAAAAGCCACGATATATTGGGATAGTCCCATGATATCATGGGATTTATCAGTTTTTGTGGCATATATTGTTCTCATGATATAATGAGATATTGGGCAAAAAAGTGTAAAAAAAATGTTGCCCCTGAGTCAAGCGACTTTGGCAACATTATCCAAATTTTTGTTATGAAATCGGAAAAACCAAATTTAATGAGGACTAATATGTCAAAAAACCCTTTAATAATTCAGAAATTTATGGGTTTCAAACTTCATAGCTTGTGGTATCCTGCTGCATTATGCATCAGCAAGTTGCATTTAACACTTCAAAGTTGTCTATGATCGACAGTTACCTGGAAAGAACACCTCTATTCATTTCAGTCGATAATATAGTTACATGGTTGGTGTCTGGATAGGTAGAGGCTGTACTTTCACAACACCCCGGAGTTTCCGCTGTTGTTGTCTTTGGGGTTCCAGATGCTCGACTGACAGAGATGGTGGCAGCTTGTGTTCAATTAAAAGAGAGCTGGCAATGGATTGGTCATTACTCAAATGTTCCACGCAAAGGAGAGCAGATTTTATCTGTGAGGACTCTTCAGGACTACTGCAAGATGAGAAACTTAACTGGGTAATTGACTCGATGCTTTTAAATGCTATCAAGAAACACGAAATGGCCCCTTACCCAAGTGGTAAGGACTATGTTTTTTTAGTGGAATTTATGCTAGAATTCACCATGTTCAGGAATTTTTGGACATGATGTGATATGCTGTCCTTTAGAATCTCTAAATTCCATGTTTATTCACGGAAATTTCTGGATTCCAGCCACATGAAATATCTTTTTTGACCTTTGGGAATCCAGGTATTCCAGAGTGGAATTCCTGGATGCTCAAACCCAAGGAGCATCCTGGAATTCCAGCAAAGAAACAGCCCCTGAGGAGAGTTGGTTCTTACTTGGCTGCCCAGGGTCAAATCTCGGGTACATCACCTCTTCCTGCTTGTGTGGGCTTCTTTTCCACTTGAGTGGGCTGCCTTTCCGTGTATTTGCAGAACTACAAAAATGATTCCAAAAGTAGTCTACAAAACTAAAACATTAAGTAGGTCCATAGGATCTGTACGAACTTTGTCAAAAAATTGGCCAGCCTGGCCAAGGGCTTGCAAAAAGTCTTTATTTGAATAGGCTTGCCCACCAAAACCAGTTCTTTCAGTACAAATTTATGCCCCCCTGGACAGCTTAGATAGACCTACTAATGGAATGACCAAGAAAAAGGAAAAAAAAAGGTGGAAGGCTAATAATTTGCCAAACCCATGCTTGAAGCGATGGTGAAGCATCCCTTTTTTTGGTATCCTAATCAAGGGGGCTGGGACTGAAGAGAAACCCGCATACACACGAGAAGGCAGCACAATCAAGTGGGAAAAGAGCCCGCATACACATGAATAGAGCCTAGAAAAGCGGGGAAGGAGCCCGCAAAGTGGGAAGAGGTGACATACCCATGGTTCGAACCCCAGACAACCATGTAAGAACTCACGCGCATCCCTTAGGTGGGAATGCAGGGTTCAACCCTCATGGTGGGAATGCAGGGTTCAAGACCATTGCAGGCTCCCCTGATGTGCTGAAAACACTCCCACTGACTACTGAGGCAGTATATCACCCACAACGTGAAAGAAAGAACATCAGACTGGTGTATATCTTGTAAATCTCCATTCAAACACAAGAGAGGACCTTAGATACCAAACAAGCCCCTGCATCCTGCAGTCCACTCTGATTGCAGGTGTGCTTAAACCGGACATTATTCTTACTTATTATCTTTGTTTTCATTTGTCATAATCTGTTCGACTTATATTTTTGTTTGCAGGTTCAAAATTCCAAAGAACTTTATTTGTTGGAAAAAGCCATTTCCTGTGACTTCTACTGGGAAACTAAGAAGAGATGAAGTGAAGAGAGAGGCCCTGTCTCATTTTCAGTTCATAACTAGCAATCTGTGAACAGGGGGCGAAACCAGGAAATTTTTCCTGGGCCCTCCATAAAAAAAAAAAAATCTTGGTGTGGCTCATCCCCCCTAGTTTTGCCCATGTCTGTAAATGTTTAATATGCTCAGGAATTGGGGTGAGTAATCCAAGTTTGGGTTTAAATAAATATTGCTATCCACCTTGTGTTCCTCATTTTCAATGGAAAGGTTATTTCCATGCTGAGTGTCCTTTCTTATTGGATAAATTTAGAATGGACAGAATTTAAACATGAGTGTTTAATATGTGAACATAATTGATCCTCGGGTTGGAACTTGCAAGAATCCAGTTCTGGATTCGAATGTTTCAGTCCTATATGCATGGATCTGGATCCAAATCCAAAATTTTCCCATATCCAAAAATACGGTTCGATAGTCACTTAGAATTGGAGACTTCAAATACTCGAATAATCGGATACCCATTTGCAACCCTAAATACATGTCTTGTATCATGAGTGTTTCATGCTTAATGTGACACCTCAATTTTAGATTCCAAGTTTACTGCCAAGGTACCCGAATTTGGGGCGTTGCTTCCCAAATTAATTAGGAACTTTCGGGATTTTAAGTCTGCAGTGAGGTCTAATTTAAAACTTTCACATCAATATCAACATTAACGGTTAAGCGTGGAAGCAAATATTGAGCTCAATCCTCACATGAATGACTAAAAGCCAAGATAAAAGTCACTCAACCCTTTGTAGGCTCTCCATCAATAGGCACCGCCACAAGATCACCCGGACCCCAACCGTACTTGTCAGCTAGTGGCACCTCGTGAAACGATTCACCTTGGGGGTGATGGGGTCTGTGTCAAAACCTAAGCACCAAAAAATGAACTAGATCCAAAAGGACCTGGTAGCAGAGTATACTAATAACATAGGATGGATGCATCAAAATGAAATAAAGACAATAATAAGATCAATAAAATAACAAGATAACAATGCTAGGCAAATCGTGCAATCATAACAACATGGATCAATAAATGAATAAGTTAATCCATCCATCTAATGAACATAGCATATCCACATAGGCTAGTACCACAGAAAATTATGATGCTGCCCTCCCGTACTACCTTCGAATTACGGCGGGGAAATGCATAGGATCATGGCCCAGTTGTTTCGTATTACCGGAGTCTGTTGGCCGTATAATTGTACAGTGTGTTGTGTGATAGCTCAGTGGTGTATGTCCACCTTGTCCAGCTCATCATGATGGCCTTACATATGAATAACTCTTACCAAGGGTGATCAGTGCCAAGGCTAAGCTTGTATTCATTGAGTGGATGCTTAAGCTAACTTTAAGGAATCACATAATTAGGTCAAGTGTCTGGCTAGGCTTCCCTTACACGAGCAAGGTTTCACATGTCCATATAAGGTCCGGTATTCAACTCCAATCCATATTCTCAACGTATCTCTTATATGGTCCATCATAGTTTCCACGTCCATATCCATATCCATATCCTTTATCTTTATCCTTACTCATTTTCATAAACGGTTACCATAATTGCATACATATCACGTGCCTAATCATATATATAATCTATTAACTCCAAGATCATCACATCCATCCATTCTTTAGGCCATATGATAGCCTGCCTAGCCACAGACATGGGTCAAGTGTCCTCCGCTCATAGACAAGGCCACCTTTAGGTCAACCCTATTAGGTTTAACAATGGTGTACTGGTGGCAGGAGATAGAGAAAAGAGCATATAATCATGTGTCGGTAAAATCAATCAATAAAAGATAGAACCAAGTAGTCAAACCTAGGTCAATGCCCCATTTTAGGTCCAAGGTTCCACTTCACCCAATTCCATCATAAAAGACAATCTCAAATGCTAAAAGTGCGCATTTGGTGCTTTAAAGTTACGAAACATTTAAGACTGTTTTTGAGGACTGAACCAGATTCCATTTCCAGCCTTAGACCCTACTTTAGGTGGCCTCATGGGTCAATAAGCCCAACCCTTGACTCATGTTTGGCACATCAATAGGGGTCCACATGGAATGTCCATTAGGCCCAAGAATAGCTACATACAAAGAGAGACAGTTTCAGAAAGCTCTACTCACAACATAAACTCAAGTGGGCAAAACATCAAACATCCAGGAAGTAGGGATGCTCGCTCGAGCGAACCTAAAGGTCCGCTCGAGCGGGTGTCCCAAAAGTGACCTTGCTCGAGCGGACCAAAGGCTTGCTCGAGTGAGAGTACTCGCTGGAGTCCCCACTCATTCCAAAACGTCCGTTCGCTCCAAGGAACATCAAAGTTGGGTTTTCCAGAGGCTTCCCCACTCGAGCGGACATTCATGAATTATGCTCTCTGAATTCCAGCTGCTGTTCCCCCTTTTCAAATTACACCAATCTCTTTCCTTACTTGATCTTCAAGATCCAAGCTCTAATCCTCCAATCCAAGCCTCTAAGCTTTCTAATTCCCCACAACAGTCCCAAAACTCAGATCTAAGAGGATCAATAGCTCCTACACCCAAATCCCAAAGAGGAATTGCATAAGAGGAGGGAATTCTAAGAAAAAAAAAAAAAGAAGATCTACAAGGAATTAGAGTTGGGAAAAGAAACTCACCTTGTTTGGAAGAATAGAAGGAGATCTAGAGGAGAGGATGAGTCTTCTTGCTTGAAAGGGGCTGTAGCTTCAAGGATCCTAGCTTCTTTTGATGGTAGAAGTCCTAGAGCTAGGAAGAGAGAAATAAGACGAGAAGAGAAGAGAAGAGAGGGAAGAAGAGAGAAATAAGAGGGAAAATGAGAGAGAGAGAGAGAGAGAGCGAGATATAATCGTTTGAGATGAGGAGGTGGGTTTAGTTATATAAGCTTGGGTTTGGGGTGATTTGACTATAATGCTCTCCTTGCTTAGTCATGGTTTGAGATAAGGACATGGGTATTTAGGGTATTTTAGGTTTAGTTGCATAAATCTCCATGAGAAATCCCTCCTATTTACCTAAATTACTCCTAAGGGCCTCTAACTAATTAACAAACTCTAAAAAAGTCCAACTAGATCCCCATCGAGCTATAAAATCTCAAAAGACTCCTAATCCTATAAAATAGGCTTAATCCTTAGGAGAAGACTAACTATCCTTACTAACCCGTCTTAACTAGCATAGAGAGGTATAATTAACATATAATTAGGCTATTTAAGGGGCGGGAGCTCACACTTAACAAGCAAAATATGAAGGTCTTCACTACACATATTTGGATACAGAGAGCCCAACAACAAGAGCCAGAGCACCCTCTAAAAGTGAAGGCACAAGTTATCATAATTGCAATTTGTCTTGCTA
The DNA here is from genome assembly GCA_003546025.1 of Camphora micrantha. Classification (NCBI taxonomy): domain Eukaryota; kingdom Viridiplantae; phylum Streptophyta; class Magnoliopsida; order Laurales; family Lauraceae; genus Camphora; species Camphora micrantha. The sequence goes on along the minus strand of QPKB01000007.1, from coordinate 28,584,540 downwards.
TTTGCCACTGCACGTATTCTGGATTAACTTGGCCATTGATATCAACTGATCATCCTTAAACTCCTATTAGAGGTAGAAATATCCATCAACATATCCTAAAGGATGATACCCTTGCAATAAGGCAAAAACTAGGGTGGTCATGGAAATCACAAGATCCATGTAGGATAGCATGAGAGTGGATGATCCATTCTCACCATGAGTTTAATTTATAATCTTAAACTCTACAGTACAGTTTGGAAGCTATGTACAAACTCAATAAAAAAGTCAACTCCAAATAATCATACTTGAGCTTCTATCAAGATTCCAATGATGATAAAAATAAAAAAAATTGAAAATGGAAAGCTGGTTCAGACCGTTGTAGGATGCCCATTTCAAAGGTGCTACAGAGAAGGTCAAGACCATCAAAATTAAACTGAAATTTAGCACATAAATAATAAATGGTCCATCATAAAATATAAGCGACTCATCTTGGTCCACATCTTGATCATTTTAATTACCTTGATCCGGATTAGCCATTAATTAGAGGATTCAGAAATGGAAGGTTAAGAGGAGAAGCACATGCGTCCAAGGTAGGCATGAAAATCTGGGCCGGGAAGTGCCAACACGGCCCACTCAAGGCGGGCCTTGTTGTGCCCGGGCCGGGCAGGCACGGCCCATCAAACTTTGATGGGCCGTGTCGATTGCCATGAGGGTCAGCCCAGCATGGCCCTGGTCGTGACGTGCTGGGCTGTGCTGCCCGTGTGTAGCCCACTTCTTTTTCTTTTTAGTTGGACTTCACTTGGACTAGGACTTGGGCTCTTCTTTCTCTCTCTCATTTTTTTTTTCTCTTTTCACCCATATGAAGTGATCAGTAGAATTCACATGATCATTACTATGGATGGGCCATAATTAGTGGATCACATTGAATTGTTTTTTCTCCTACTGTGAATTTGTCAAATGAGATGATATTTGAAGAGCAGCAGCTCATCATCTAGGCCCATCACATGATAGTGGAGCTAGATTTGTGCACAAACGGGTCGGGCCGGACCTCGGGCATGGCAGCTCTGGCCCAGCACGGCCAAGTGTGGACTGCCGGGCCAGGTCGGGCCGCCCGTTGACCAAGTCAACGGGCCCAGGTATGGCCCAGGCACAGTTTTTCCGTGCTGGGCTTGGGCAGCCCGCCCATATTGACACCCCTAGTCCAAGGTGGGCACTAATCAACTAATTGCCCTTGAACTTTAAAAGTGGGCCCCACAATCTCTTCTCATTAGGGAGGCAATGAATCGGGTTTATATGGTGTTGGAGAAAACAAAATGTTGTTAGGATTTAGTAGTTTATCCTTATCATTGGGATAATGTTATCTTTAGGATAATGTTAGTTTAATATTTGATTATAAATGTAACCAATTCATTTAATGGAACGTACAATGAAATTTATGAGAAATAAGTGATTCTCGAAACTCTTTATGGTATTAGAGCTAGGCCCAGTGATGATCTTACGATCAAGATGAGGCACGGTCTTATCTTCCGCAATAGTCACCGTCAATTTTTCTAGGCATCCACAATAGTCACCGTTATTTTTTCTATTTCAATAAAGAAATGATTATCTTCTCATACCCACCCATTCATCTAAGTCCTACGATCTCACAATCTTCAACAAAATTGCACATCGAATATTCTGGAAGAAATCGCAACAGATATAATCCAGTGGGTCACCGGCACCGACAGACTAAAAAAGGAGCAGGTTGCGATAGTGATGGATTCATGGACATACGACGATCACAAAGAAGACATGATGATCGATTTTGTAAGATATTTAATATTTTTTATTTTATTTTAGGGGTCAGTTTATTTTCATGTTAGCAATTATAGAACTTTTCTCTAAAAAGATCATGTGATTGAGAGGGATGTTGGAGAAAACAGAATATCGTTACCAAGGGGCTTTTGCTAATTATCTCTACTAAATGGGGCTAGCTCTCCTAAGCTCAAGCTTAAGGTAAGGTAAACTCAAGTGTATGGTGGGGCCTACTTAGGGACCCACATTGGGATGGGGGGATTTCAAGGACTTTCTTGGATCTTCCTCTCTGTAAAAAATCAGCCATAACCGTGATTGCTATTATCTAATTCTATTATCTCCATATGGCCCAAAGTTTAATAGTCAATAGTAAATTCAAATTGATGCATAGTCGATCCAACGGTCCAGTAAATTCGAATTTCACCAAGGTTGGTGCACATGTGCTACTTAAAGGGCCACGTGGTTGGTCAATTTGGATGGTATAAAGGTGAGAGCCCCACAAGCATTAACTTATAAGATTTTTTCATAAATTTGAGCTCAGGAGAGCTTGCTCCGGCTAAATACCCCAAGCGCAAAAAACCTTTCGACCCTCTGTCTCCCTCAAATCGCCCTCTGCGTCTCCCTCCCTCTCGGTCCCTCTCACATCCTCTGCATCTCCCTCCCTCTTAACGCACACAGCGCCAGCCACCCGTCGCCATCTCCGTCTCGTCCAGCCCCGAGCGTGCGCCCATCTCGCCTCCATCCCTCATCCCTCTCTCGCCCGCCATCCTCTCCATCACCACCCAGCGCAGAGAATCCACGATCGCCATCTCTCTCGATCCCTCCGTCTCCCTGCGCCGAGCACCACCCTCGCAGAACGCTGCAAAGCCTTCACCTCTGCGCCACTCTCGTCTCCCTCGGCTTCATCTCTCTCTCACGCTCACGGTCTCCCTCGCTGGCGCACCCTCTCCGTCCCTCTCTCGCAGCCGGACTCACACTCACAGGTAGTACAAGTTTTTTATAAATCAAATTTGATGGAGTTGTAAGACTTTGGTTTTTTTTTTTTTTTTCTTTTGGAGGGAGTTTAGCATTTAGGGCTGTTTGATTGTAGGGAAAGTGAAAATAAAGAAACCCCAATTTCTCTTTATCTGTGCTTGGCTTATGCATAAAAAGTACTCCGTAGTTAGAACTGGGGGAAATGTTCTTTTTCATTTTCCCTTTTTTAGTGATGTTTTGAACTTAAAGACCTAGGGACTGCTCCCTGTTTGGTGCTTTTCCTGGTATGGGCCATCTCTCTCTCTCTCTCTCTCTCTCTCTCTCTCTCTCTCTCTCTCTCTAATAGGAAGAAGCAGCAGCAGCACTCCTTCCTTGTTGATTTTGAATTTGTTGAGTTTTGTTTTCTTTTTCCAGGAATCTGAACAAGACACAAATCTAAGAGAAGAATCCACCCCTTTCTGCTGTCTGAATTAATCTTCACTTGTGCAACTCAACCACTAGGGAACAAGTGATGGTGAAAGGATCTGCTGACCCTATCATCATACATGACACATCGCATGTTTTCACTCGTCGTCGTCGACCACGCTCCTCCTTGGATGCCTCCACTCGTAGTCAACCACATTCCCATTCTTCATCTGAATGGCATAATTTCTCGGTATGCCTATGTATCTATTTAGATATAGAATGTGCATGTTTAATATACTTTTTGAAGTATATATAGATAAGAATTGAGATAACTTGGAAGAGTTTGCATTGTTATTGTTGAATTTGGATTGTGATAATTAATCTTCTTCTATAGTGTGATATGATATGCCCAATCATAACTACCCTGTTTTCATATTGGGGTTTTAACAAAGGCAATTGCGATTTTGTTGAGTGCTAACTAGGATTTCTTGTTGTAAAGTTCTTTTACGATTGTTCACTTCGATTCTTGTGACTCGATAACTCATTGAAACTATGAGACCCAGATACATATACAGATACAAATATGGATATGGGGACCGGGGATATGACTAAGCACTTTAGGAAATCCAAGACATCAATAAGTTTAGGGATAATCCACAACATGACATTTCATATTTTATATTTAGTTCTTTATACTAAGTTTTACTTTTCTTGTTGGAAACATTTTTAAATTAATTTTATTGATGATGTTTTCATTCCTAATGTGTTTTATTTTGAAAAAGTAAGAAAACTACCAGGAATATATGAAATAATAGGACTCAGTACAACAATAAATGCTAAATTTGTATGAAGGAAGTATTGGTGCGGTATCAGCCTATCAGGTAACATACAAGTATCGTATCAGCCCAACATAAGTATGCTAGGCATGTTTTAGTATCCTTATATATCATAGAATTGAAATGCTAGTTTGAAACATTTTAGTGATTATTCAGTTTCATTGTTTTGTGGCTTGATCAGAGTGCATTGTACATTCAAAACCTCAAGATGCATTGGTGATATGGCAGAGCATTGCACTTTTATGATGATAGAAAACATTTATTTGGCTAAATTCAATGTGGCTCATATGACCAAATCATATTGGACATGATGCAGAACGGGCTACCACTCCACCACTGGTCCCACCCAACATAGTTTTGAGGATATTTATCTTTTTGTAGCTTCCTAATTTTATTGTAATTAGGATTAACATTATGATTTATTTGGTTTCCTAGTTTGACTAGGATAGTTTCTATTATTAGATTTGATTTTCTTAGGCCCTAAGTTTACTTGGCCTATTTATATTGCATTGTAGAGATGATAATCTCAGATTTGGAATTGAGTAAAAATTGGGATTTTCCCTTGGAGAGGTTTTCTTCGTGTTAAAAATCTCTGTGGATATAATTTGAGGTGTCTTTTGACACGTGCTTCGGCATCTACGCAAGCCCTAACCCTAGGGCCTGAATAAGCTGGTATCAGAGCGAAGATCCACAATGCTCCGGTCACCCTCCGGTCACAGATTGGAGACTATCCATCCATAGCACCCATATCCCGTTTTCCTTTACCTCCCTGCCATCCATCGCTCCAGTGTTCTGCAAATTCCCATCTCCCAGAGACCCGTTCTCAACCCTTCCCTGCCGAGCCCCAACCTTCAGTCGAGACCTTCCAAAACCATCTCCAGACAACCCCTTTCCATCGCAGCCCTTGCGCCACAAACCCAGCCCAAACCAACCCCACTGCCCAGACTTCCAACCCAAACCCTAGCCACACCAAATCCGCCCAACCCAGCCCATCGCCGCACTCTTCTAGTTACGAACCCCAACCCAGAAAAGAAAGAAAGAAAAAAAAGCAGAAAAAGAAGAAGCATAGTTTAGTAGAACAAGAAAGAGCAGAGAGGAGAAGAAGAAGAAGGAGAAGAAGAAGAAGAAGAGGAAAGAGACGTGCACCGTGCACCACAGGACTGCTGCCTGTCGCTGTCGTTCGCCGCGCACCGAGTCATCACCACGGAGTACTGTGCCCCATGGTTGTCCAGCAGTAAGCACCTCCTTGCTGCTGGTCATCACCCTCCTTTTCCATCGCCCACCTCTCCCCACCTCCCTTCGTCTCGTAAGACAAGCAGAAAGGAAGCTTCAGCTCCTTTTTCCCCTTTCTAGACACAAAGGGAGCAGCTTCAGCACGTGTCCTCGTTGAGACAAGTGCATCTCTTAATTGGGCCTGAATTTCAGTTCGGGTCAGGTGAGATCAGGTCTGACCTGTATAATTAAGCTAACAACTGCAGCATAATCTGGTCAAAAGTTAGATTTGACCAATCAAGGGCTCATACTGTTTTGGCTATATTGAAGTCATCCACCGTCAGATTTCAGATCCGTTTTCGCCAGCGTGCTCGTGGAGGGTAGATATATACATCAGGTCAGTCAAAAATTTTAAATTTGCATTAAAAAAATGCCTCCCAAGAAGCATGTAGAAGTGGAGCCTTCCTCCAATAATGATGATGATTTGAGGGGAACCGTTGTGGAATTATCGGTAACTGTTAATCAACTATGCGGAACGATGGTTCAAATGCAAGTGACTCTTGCAAGGATTGAAACCTGTTTAACCAATTTGGAAACTAATCTGCATGAGGGTAATCATCGAGATGATGGAGGACATAATCGGAATCAACGAGATCCACATGCCGTCAATGTTGATCGTGATTTGGGTATTAAACTTGTGATTCCTGAATATGAGGGAAAATTGAAATCGGATGAATTCATAGATTGATTAGTGTGAGTTGAAAATATTTTTGCACACAAGCCAATGACGGATGGTCATAAGATCACACTGATGGCAACTCGATTTCGCAATTGTGCTGCGATATGGTGGGCCGAGTTGCAAAAGGAGAGAAGAAACCAACAAATTGACCCCGTTGACACATAGACCGAGATGAAAAATCTGTTGAAGCAAAAATTTCTTCTTACTCTAGAGATCTGCTTTCAAGTTTTAAAAATTTGAAACAAGGATGTAAGGATAGTTGTTGAGTATTCTGAGGAGTTAATAACCATGCAAGCGCGTTGTGGTTTGATGTATTAGTTGACAGATACTTTAATGGGCTTACACTTGACATACAATATATTCTCACATTCAAGCATTTTGACAATATTGATGAGATTGTTCAGCATGTTATCAAAGCTGAGGGGATTGCAAATTATCAAGCTAGAAAACTTAATGCGTCTAAATGGTCTGCGCAAAAGACTCTAGCAAAGTCAGATTTTAATCCAAATGCTAGTTCCTCAGAAAAGTTTTTCTCCAAGTGTGAAGATCAGAACATATTCACATGTTTTCATTGTAAGCAAAAGGGTCACCGTTCGTTTGAATGTCCAAAAAGAATAAATTTAATGGAATGTGCACAAGAAGAACTGGAAATAAAAGATGATCTTAAAAGTGAAGAATCCAATGAAATGGAGGAAATAGCAGCTAAAACAGATGGTACAATTCTCTTGGTGCAACAAGAGGTTATACCCAATGTTGAGAACCGATGGTTGCGGAAAAATATTTTTCATTCCACAGGTACAATACATGGGCAAAATTATACAGTTGTGATTGATGGTGGCAGTTGTATTCCAAACTCTTGTTGATTGCTTGAAGTTGAAGGTTTACAAGCACAATCGTCCCTACTTTGTCAAATGGCTAATGACAGGTGATGAATCGCCAGTGCGACATACATGCCAAGCTACTTTTGTAGTTGGTGATGATTATCAAGATACAATCTGGTGTGACGTGCTACCAATGGATAGTGGAGATATTTTATTGGGTCGCCCGTTGATGTGTGACAAGAATGGAACTTATGGGATGCGAGACAACATGTACATATTTAGGCATGGCAAGAAGGAAGTTAACACTCTATCCAAAGAAACTAGAATCACCGAAGAAGAAATCAAGAGCCCATGCTACCAAGGAAGTGCTTCACGTACATCATATATACAGAGGCAACTTGAAGAAGACTCGAGTTCGAGGTCGAACTCTTCTTTCAACCTGGGGGGAATGATGCAGAACGGGCTACCACTCCACCATTGGTCCCACCCAACATAGTTTTGAGGATATTTATTTTCTTGTAGCTTCCTAATTTTATTGTAATTAGGATTAGCATTTTGATTTATTTGGTTTCCTAGTTTGATTAGGATAGTTTCTATTATTAGATTGGATTTTCTTAGGCCCTAAGTTTACTTTGCCTATTTATATTGTATTGTAGAGATGATAATCTCATATTTGGAATTTAGTAAAAATTGGGATTTTCTCTTGGAGAGGTTTTCCTCGTGTTAGAAATCTCTGCGGAGATAATTTGAGGTGTCTTTTGACACATGCTTCGGCATTTACCCAAGCCCTAACTCTAGGGCCTGCATCAGCACAACATGGGATTGGAGGCGTTTTTATTTTTTATTTTTTTATGAGAGCAATATAGATTTAGTCTTTTCTAAACTTTTTCATAGATTTGATGGTAACTTAGTTGTTAATTGTGCCATATTAGTTGTGTTCTTAGTGGTTGTAGTAGTTTGAAATGAAAACCAGGAATTTTAATTTTCCAACAACATTACCAAGAAAGTTGAGAAGGTAGAAAGAAAAAAAAAAATCAAGTACTGGAATTATATGACCCAAGGTTTGCATTGGGACTCTCAAGCCTTGAGTTTACACTGAGATTGACGTATTTTCTCATTTTCTGTATCCATGTGAAATTATTTGGTGTAGTGGTACTGGTATGCTGATATTTGTTTTAGCTGAGATAATCCTTGATTTATATAGTTCTTGTATGATTAAGGATGTACTAGTTATAGGTAGCATAGTAAATTTATGAGAAAAAATCATGCACATTGGCACCAATGTTTGATTTATTGGGATACTGTTACAAAAATAAATAGCTGAAACAGTGACTAGTGTTTTTAGATATATATACTTCCCATCGTCACTCTATGGTCAAAACCTAGGATGGATTGTTGGTTAATCCTGCAGCTACCATCCTGCTTGGCCTTACATTGATGCACATGGTAGGAAATCGATAGACTGATCCTCCTAGAAAAATGAATATACAAAAGGCCAGCTTTTATATTCAAGCGAGGAAATTTTCATTCATCAGAAGGCTAGAAGTTTAGAGCCATTCAGTTCAATCATTATCAACCATTGGACTGAAGAAAAATGTGGCTAAAACCAAATGGTAACCAGTGAATCATGTGCTTACATGGATGGGTAAGCATGGGTTGACAGATTTTCTGAATGGCTCTCTCTCTCTCTCTATATATATATATATATATATATATATATTTTGTTGAGATTTTACCAAAAAAAAAACACTTTATGTGGCCACTACGTCAAACAAGAAACTCTAGTCAGAGTTGCACCAAACAGGGAATCCGTATAGAAAAACTAACTTTTATTTACCCTTTTTTTTTTGTTGGTTGCTATCGACCTTCATTTTCTGTGTTAAGGGTCAACGGCGACCTTCATTATAACAAGTGAGGTCGCCGTCGACCCTGAACAGGCATAAATTCCTCATCTTCTTCCTTCTTTCTCTTTTCTCCAACCCCAATCCAATGATGGATATTCTATTGAATCCATTTTTTTCTCATGGCATATATTGCATGAATTGAGATGATCCTCAGGAAACAAAACCAGTAAAAATAAACAGAGGGGAGAGGAAACTGATGCCGACTATTGAAGAAGAGATGGAGAGGCGATCACTCCTGCGAGTGGGAGCTGTTTTCACCTATGATTTCATTCGCGCAATCCGCTTCCTTGAAAAGAACTGGAGTTGCCTTTGTGATGACATCCAAACCCGCATCTTAGACGCCCAAATCACTGATCTTTCAGTGAGGGAGATAGTCATGAAAATCCTAAAACTAGACCCTAAACTTGCACAATTCATTGAGGGCGAGTGCGGTAAGGGGTCCTGGCAAGGGATCATAACTCGACTGTGGCCTAATACTAAGTACATCGATGTTATTGTAACTCGGACCATGTCCCAGTATATTCCAACCCTCAATTACTACAGCAGTGTGCTTCCCTTAACATGCACCATGTATGCATCTTCTGAGTGCTATTTCGGCCTAAACTTGACTCCTCTTTGTGACCCATGTGATATTTCTTATACCCTCATTCCGACCATGGTCTAATGTGTACATTCCTATTGATGCAACTTTCGGTTTGGATTCCTGAGTATCGTTTGGGATATTTGATTCAATTAAAAAAAAAAACCAAAAATTATCGTGTGCTAAAAGTTACGAGTACAGTTGTTATACAGTAAAAGCACCAAACAATGTACTGCTGTTTATTTTTACTGGTTTTGTTTTCTAAGGATCATCTCAATTCATACAATATATGCCATGAGAAAAGAATGGATTCAATTAGAAATATCCATCATTGAATTGGGGTTGGAGAAGAGAGAAAGAAGGAAGAAGATGGGGAATTCATGCCTGCTTAGGGTCGACGGCAACCCTCACTTGTTATAGCGACGGTCACCGTCGACCATCAACACAAAAAATGAAGGTCAATAGCGACCAACAAAAAAAAGGGTAAAAAAAAAAGTTGATTTTTCTGTATGGATTCCCTGTTTGGTGCAGCTTTAGCTAAAGTTCTCTGTTTGGTGCAGTGGCCACATAAAGTGATTTTTTTGGTAACATCCCCATATATATACATATATATATATATATATATACACACACACACACACACACACACACACACACACACACACACACACACATATATATATATATATGCTCCTATGAGATAGGGTGGGAGCTCTTACATTTAAGTTGTTGGCATTGGATATGGATGTGAGGGCCCCCACTTTGGCTCTTATAGTAAGGTAAGAGATGCTCTCATAGGAGCATCTCCCATACACACACACACACGTGCGAGCGTACATATAAATGAATGAACTGTTTGGCATCAATAAGTATTCCTTGGATATGTTCCTGCAACCTTCGATTACATCCATTTTTTTTTTTTATGAGGTGAGCATTGTGCTCATGAACTTGTATTCTGAATTTGGGTCAAGGCAAATAGACCTGGTTAGCCTGTGTTTGGGGCAGACTGACCTAATTTGCATCAATTTGTATCAGAACATCTGTATTCACCTCTATGTAGTCTAAATGATAATTCACCATGGTTTGCACTTACAGTGTCCATTTACTGTTGGCAACTAGTGAACTGGTTTTGGGTATCATCTCTGCATCACTTTATACTTTACAGTCACCAGATTAGGGAAGTGTGTGAGAATCATTAATTTTCTCTCTCTTTTTCTCTTTCATTTTCATTGGTTAAGCTGTAATCTGGGTGCCATTTCAAATAAAGTTATCCAAATGAGGGAAAGAAAAAAGAAGGAAAAACCTTGAATTACAGCCCATGATTTTGTGGTGTATGGCTGTTCACAGTTGCAATGTTCTTTATGAAACTGTTTTATTATTATACTCAGTTGCTTGTATAAGTGAAGTGTCTCTGCTTTTTTGGTCTAAATGATCCTTCTTCATGGCTTCTGGTGATTATTTATGTGTGTCGCTACTAATGGGCTATTGGCTGTTTTATGTCTATGAATTTGCAGTCCGCAAAGATCAAGGATATGTATGAGAAACCTTCTAAAGAATCAACAAATCTTCTGGATACTGAGGACAAGAAAACTGACATAAAGAAGTTATTGAAGGAAATTGAGTACTTGGGTAAACATCTTTAATATTTATTTTTTTTCGTTCCAACTCCTAAATCACAAAATTGAACTCATAGTTAGAGACATGTAACATGGATTTCTTTTAGGGCTTTCCTTTGATTTCTCAGTATTGAGTTCCTAGGAATTTATGATAAATTGAGGTCTAATAATGGGATGATGAAGAGGTGAGAAGTGAAGGATGTAAGGTGGAGACGTGGGTGCAACCCTCACTATCCTAGGATTTGGTTTTAGTTGAGGGCTGGGCAATCATTTCCTACCAAGAGTGAGACTATTTGATGGCCATTTGTAGATCTTCGTCTTCAATATTAGTTTGTCAAATAGGAAAGCATTGCTTAGAATTTCTATGAATTCATTAATGAGGAACAAATGGGCCCTTAATGTTTATATTCATGTTACAGTTACAAGTAGAAGTGGAACCCTTCTTGGTCTGTAATTGTCTAAGTTGTTTTTTTCTTCAGAAGTTCTATTTGGATTAAATTCATATATTTTGAGTAGTTTTGTTTTAAGCTGGATCCTATTTTGTTGATGTTTGTTTCTTTGCCATTGTAGGAGTAAAAGAAATTTGAACTCAACCAATAAATTGGTTCGGCCATACAATGCATAAATTTGCTAAATGCAGTTATCTTTATTGTACTAATAATTAGAAAAGAGCTGACCAAATATTTTTTCTAGCATCAGTTAGATTGTGGATGAAGTTCATGTGGGTTTCCATGGATGAAGTTGGACATTGTTTTAACATGGGATGAGCTGTTGGGTTGTTGCTGGAAAATGTAATGTGGTTCCTAAACTTGATTGCCTCAATTAAACTCAAAAAGTTTTTTTTGGTTGAGGCTATTTACAAGTTTGATTATTTTTTTATCCTTTTGAATTATTTATGAAGTTTATTAGCTAAGAACAATCATGCAGGTTATAGTTTAGATAAAGAAGTCAGCAATAGAAAAATATCAGTTGGTTAAAAGGATTTAAGTCCCAATTGCTATATCTCTAACGACGAAAATCTCAATCAAGAAAATTATGGAGGCATTTGTTTTCACTATTCATACTGCATATATGAATAGATGCTAAAGGAAATGCTTTACATTTTAACATGTGTAACTGTCATACGTGCAATGTTAATAATAAACCTCTTATCAGTTGTTTTTTTTTTTTTTTGGGTTGACCATCCACAATGTGACCTACAAAATGGTCAACGAGCACAAAAGAAGATATAACAGGAGGCATTTGTCATTATGAATCTAAAAAGGAGGAAATGTCGGTCTTGTGATTTGGTTTGATTTGATTGAGGTTTGACTGAAAACGGGGAAAACAGATTGTCAATTCTTGAGGATGATGAGGTTTAGATAAGACTCTGTTGCTGGGTTAATTTGAAATATTAGTTTATGAATTTGATAGCATGCAATCTATGCCTAGAAGGTCTTCTTGTAGAGCCCGTGGAATAGTTGGAAGGTGCTCAATATTGCGACCTTGAGGCTGTGGGTTTATGTCTTGTTAACAATCTCCAAAAAACTAAAAATAAACCAACATTAAAGGTCTTATAGTGGCCTTTTTTTTTTTTTGTTTAAAAATGGTCTAGTTATCTCTCCCTTCTTAAGGGTTTCTTACTGGCTTTGGTTCACATCCTGGATACCCACTCCCTGCTTGAACTGCAAGTGCTTCATCAAAAGGAGCACATCTTTGATCCCTTTTGAATTAGCTGTTGATGACCTTTCCTTGTGGGTTTATATCTTGTTACCAATCTCCAAAAAATTAAAAATAAACCAACATTAAAGGTCTTATAGTGGCCTTTTTTTGTTTACGAATGGTCTAGTTATCTCAACCCTCTTGAGTGTTTCTTACTGGCTTTGGTTCGCCTCCTGGATACCCACACCTTGCTTGAACTGCAAGTGCTTCATCAAAAGGAGCACATATTTTTTCCCTTTCCAATAGCTGTTGCTGACCTTCCCTTGTTACAGTTTCCCAGAAATTGAGGAAAAGGCCAGAAGACGAGTCCCGTATGTAGCCACTGTCATCAAATATGTGGTAGACTGGCCCGGCCTTTGACATCTTTAGTAAATCACGCCTTTTTGTTTTCATGAACATTATTAGTTTATTACCAAAGTCTAAAATAAGTGTGTAGTTCTATCTAATTTTGTAGCAGAAATTAGTGATTACTTGTTTCATATTCATTCATCTATTTGTATGTCACTGTAATGTCTCTGATTTTAGGCTCTTCACATATGAGCTGGAAAGAGAGGAAACAGATGGAGAACCGCAATGTTGTTAATTTGGGTGGAAAGGTAAAGACTATATACTTTTCTGCAGCTCTAAGACCATAACCAACTTCTTCTAGTCATCAGATCCAGCCAGGGCCTCTTTAACGTTTTATCTTCTTATTCTCAACAGCCTCCTAAGAGCCATCTTCTTCCGCTAAGTGTAGCAAAATTTAGGATGAAAAAGCAGAAGGAAAGAGAAGAGAAAATGTTACAGGAGGTGATCTTCTTCTGGCCATGTCATGTTCTATCAAAGTGCGCATATATGTTAATTTTATGGCCACTGATCTTGATTATGTTCATCATAGGATGTGTTTGTATGCAAACCCAATTCAAAGTCAGTTTGAATTTCCAATATTTTAGCCACTATGCATGGTAGTGTGAAAAACTCCCAGCCGCACATTGTTAGATGGCTGTCCCCGCAAATCATTTGCTGTGCTATGATTACTGGTGGTTAATTTGGGGCAGAAAAACCATGTAGGAACAATAGCCAAGTAAATGTAGATTCTGATTTTTTACACCATCCGAAATGTATAGATGAGAAATTACCATCAATTTCTGCCATTATCCAAAAGGATCATGATTTGGAGTACATTCAACCATTTGCTGCCTCATTGCAATTGCATCCAATTTTCACGTCTGACCAAACTGTTACCAATCCCAGGGGCTGATCCTTGGAAAGTATGGAACACATGGAAACACTAAAAAAAGAGTGGAGAAACGCAAGGCCGATGACCAAATTCTGAAAGCAAGCGAGGGTCATTTCAAGAACGGCATACTGAATGTGAAACATCTCCTGGGAGGTGCTTCATCTTCCCGAAAGGAAGATAATGCACACAAGGTCAGCAAAGGGAAGAAGAAAGGGAAAGGTAAAAAGAAGCACCAGTAGTCAAATTTTAATCCTGCTAGTGTTACATTACTGCATACGATTTTGAGCTTTGATAATATAGTAATGTAATACTTATCTTAATTTAGATATGGTTTCTGCCACATTAGAGTAAGTTCATTTCTGAGTTCCAGTTTATGTAGAATGCAGACAATGAGGGGTGCTAAGTTGGTTGGCAACCCGACTCTGGGTTCGAACCCTGGGTTTGCTACTCCTCACTTTGCGGGCTTCTTGTCCTATTTGTGTGGGCTCTCTTGTGTCCCAGGCCACTAGGCTGGGGTATATATATATATATATGTATATATTTTTATGTAGAATGCAAAGAATATTATTGGTGACCTATAGCGGTTTGACAATCCCAAGTACATTGGTTTTCTTAAAGATCTCCGAAGGTGCAAGATCTCAAGTCCCTTCAATTGGCTGTACGAAAATGTTAAATTTGGTGGGCCGGCTTGAACCGACCCACATAGCTAGCAGGAGAATTAAAGAGGGAGAAGGAAGAAAGAGAAGGGGCCAAGGATAGGGAGATTCGGATCCCCATGTAGGCCTACCAAGGGGTGGCAAACGGATCAAGCCGGGTTAACCTGACTTATCTACAGGCATTTGATACATTTTTTTTTTTTTTTTAAATGGGTGGGGTGAATTTCAAATAGGGCTTATATTTTGCCTAGATTTCAAATAAGGAGGATTTAAGTTTCTAGTTTCATTTCAAATCAGGACATGGGCCTACATTTGGGGTTTTCCAACCACTTTTCTCTTTTTATCCCAAAATGCCCCAACACTACTTTTCAGCCGAACTCACCAGTGCTCCATGGGAAGTTCTATATGCACCCCTTAATATGCTGAGCACACCCATTTTTAAAATCATTGTTCATGGAGGAATGTGGTGTGCTCAGCGGAATGGGAGGGTGCATATAGAATTTCCCGTGCTCCATTTGCTTTAAGTCATTCCAATCCGGGCAGGTGCTCCGTGCGGCTACAAGAGCTTCCACTATGATGGCAGGAGCAGCATGGCAACACCAGAAGTGTGATGTCGCCTGTGGTGCCGGTTGCTGGGGTTTTGACCTGAACCCGTCGCCAATGCTGGAGCTGTGGAGCAGTGTCCGGAAGTTACAGAACTTCCCAGGGAAGAAGTGGTGAGCTCTTTTCGCATTCAATTTTATTATTTTCAGCACGTCCATGCCAAATGTATCAAAACATGAATGCATATCCCTTTTTCTAAAAGATTTTTTGGCCTAATGATTACTCATTTTACCCTCTCTCCTTTTGAATCTTGGATATCAAGAGAACATTGTAGGTTTTTTTTAACTCTTATGCAAAGAAAAAAACCAGAACAAACTGAACAATAAAAGACTACCAAAATTGCTTTCATCATAATTTGACCCTTGGAGCCTGCCTTTTTCATCCAAAGGCAGCACAGGGATTATTGATTGGTCTTCAGGATGCAGGTCCAAGCCCATTTTATAAGGGCCAGATTTACATGTAGATATATAGATTGCAAGCAGTTGATCCAAAAATACACGCAAGAAATTCATCTCTCTCTTTAGCAGAGGACATCTTGTTTCCCTCCAACATATTCGGGAAAAATTAGTGGGGTTGAACGAATACATCTTTCAGAGATGGGGGGAGATAGGTTTTGGGGCGCTCGATTTTATTTTGTGCACAGAAATCAAATTCATATTTCAATGAACTCTTTTCCTCCGTTCTCTAAATTGTACTTCTCTCTCTCTCTCTGCGAGAGAATAAATGGAAGAGGGCATTTTAGGCATTTTAGGAAAAAAAGAAGAGAAGAAAGTCATCGGAAACCATAAATCTCGCCGGATGTCCTGATTTAAAATGAAACTGAAAAACTTAAGCCCTATTTTGAAACCTTCATATTATATTGTCTAGATTTGAAATGGGCGAAACATGAGCCCTATTTTGAGATTTTTCCAAAAAAAAAAAAAAACTCTTTTAAATGTAAGTTTTTCTTATGGATATATTGGTCTCATGCTCTTTGCCACTCAACTTTCTTTCTTTCTTTCTTGTTTTTCCCTTATTAACGTGCTTTTTTCCTCTTGTTTAAGAATAAATTCTCAAAACATATTGGGGTATTTTGTATTTTGGAGGGCAATTTTGTATTTTGTATTTTTCCGAAGGCAACTCACCAAATGACCTTTGTTACTTTTTACCAATGACAAGTTCGTCCCCAGTGTGTTTGCTTCTCCTTTTTTCCTTTTACTTCACCCTTTATTGAGTTTATAATGAAGATCTTCTCAAGTGTAGTACTCATAATCAGTAAATTTAGAACACTTGCTCATTAAAGTTGTGGGATGAATAGCAAGAATGGACTCAACCATAGCAAGAACCCAACCCATTTATTGATCGGATGAGAACCGTTGGTTTTGCGATTCGGGTCAGGAATTGCTCCCATATTTTGACAAGCCATATGCAACTTCCCCGAGCCAGATATTACTGAGATGAGTTTGTAGGACGATTCAAGAAGTGCGCAGTGAAGGTGTAGATTGAAAGTCCAAGACACAAGTCCAAGAGGGGTTTCACTATAATGACTAATGAGGCAAAACACACAGGTGAACCTCCAGTCACATGCGTACGCATTTTTTTTGATACGGTGGTTTGATCATAAAGATCTAATCCACCAATCCTATATATATATATATATATATCTATTTTATAGTAGTTTGACCACGAATGGGTGGGGTGAATACATCTTTCAGAGATGGGAAAATAGTTTTTGAGGTGCTCGATTTTATTTTGGGCACAGAAATCAAATTCATATTTCAATGAACTCTTTTCCTCCGTTCTCTAAATTCTGCTTCTCTCTCTCAGCGAGAGAATAAATGGAAGAGGGCATTTTAGAAAAAAAGAAGAGAAGAAAGTCATCGGAACTATAAATCTCGCCGGATGTCCTGATTTGAAATGAAACCGAAATACTTAAGCCCTATTTTGAAACCTTCATTTTATATTGTCTAGATTTGAAATGGGCGAAACATGAGCCCTATTTTGAGATTTTTCCAAAAATAAAAACTCTTTTAAATGTAAGTTTTTCTTATGGGTATATTGGTCTCATGCTCTTTGCCACTCAACTTTCTTTCTTTCTTTCTTGTTTTTCCCTTACTAACGTGCTTTTTTCCTCTTGTTTAAGAATAAATTCTCAAAACATATTGGGGTATTTTGTATTTTGGAGGGCAATTTTGTATTTTGTATTTTTCCAAAGGCAACTCACCAAATGACCTTTGTTACTTCTTACCAATGACAAGTCCGTCCCCAATGTGTTTGCATCTCCTTTTTTCCTTTTACTTCACCCTTTATTGAGTTTATAATAAAGATCTTCTCAAGTATAGTACTCATAATCAGTAAATTTAGAACACTTGCTCATTAAAGTTGTGGGATGAATAGCAAGAATGAACTCAACCATAGCAAGAACCCAACCCATTTATTGATCGGATGAGAACTGTTGGTTTTGCGACTCGAGTCAAGAATTGCTCCCATTTTTTGACAAGCCATATGCAACTTCCCCGAGCCAGATATTACTGAGATGAGTTTGTAGGACGGATCAAGAAGTGCGCAGTGAAGGTGTAGATTGAAAGTCCAAGATACAAGTCCTAGAGGGATTTCACTACAATGAGGCAAAACACAAAGGTGAACCTCCGGTCACATGCATATGTATTTTTTTGATACGGTGGTTTGATCATAAAGATCTAATCCACCAATCCTATTTATTATTTTTTTTTATTGTAGTTTGACCACTAAGACTTTATCTATTTTACAATCTTGATTTGCAAATTTAAATAAGAACACTTGCCTCTTGACTTGGTCTTGAGAGTGCTTTTCGATGCGTGAATGCGAAGCTCCAAGCTTTGGCTCCTTACAATGCTCCCTGGTGAAGATTGATGCTCAAATGATGTGCACGACCAAGGGGTTTTAGGAGCCAAGGACTAGGGAAGAGATGGTTTGACTTGAAGGGTTCAAGGTTCCCTAGATGAGATTCCACTAATCACACTCCAATAGAGCTTTGGATGTTCTTAAGTATGCCAAATTAGAGCTTAAGTGTGTATGGAATTGGATTGAGTGTGTATGAAATTGGATTGTGGGAGCTCTTAGATGGTTTTACTATGAGGGTACAAGTGTGGGTAAAGAGATCTCAAAAATCCAAAAAAATTGTGGCCATTGGAATGAGCTCAAATATATAAAGACAGCTCTCCAACGGCTCGTTGGCAGTTAACTTCCTTCAATTTTTGGTTAATCACAACCCCCAACGACTGGTTTGACTTCATGTCAAAACTGCCAATATGCTCTACAGTTGGCTTATTGGCTAGCCGTATGGCATTTATGGCTAGTTGCAAGGTAACCACAAGGTCACCGAACTCAGTCGCCTGATAAAAACAAAGGTACTGAAAGGACGACCGTGAGGTGACCGAAATTCTAGCAGTTAGTCGACCCTTAACATTAAAAATGAGCTAAAACCACTAAACCTAAGGGTTCTATAGGCCATTTCTTAGTTGGTTTTGATCCACATTACCTGAATAGATTGGCACAAACATGGAGCTCTTCCTTGATGAATCCGGGCCTTCCCAGACTTAAAAAATTGCCTTCAAACAGGATCTTCCTTGGACGACACTAAGAGGCAAGGTCTTGGACTCTTTGACACGGAATAGACAACAAAAGTGCGTCACATATATGATTATGGCCTAACATAGATTGGGTTACAACTTGGATTATACCCCCTAAGCTTGAGCCCAAATGCCTTGGTCCACTTGAAAAATGAACTTGGGGAAAGCTTGTTTGAGCTTGGGCTTGTATCTTGAAGTCCGTGAAGAATTTAGGTGAAGCTCGAAGTACCCGAATTGAGCTTGAGTATCTATATTACAGAATTACTAAATATTATAGATCTAATATAAATATGCACAATGTATAATTTATATAAGGGGAATGTGCATCCATCCCTCACCACAGGGTGAGGGACGTTTATATGGCTTTTCCTCTTTGCACATAAATATTCTTTTTCTGCATATGACCATATATGACTTTTTCTCTTTTGCACATGAATATTTCTAATTATGTAAGTGTCTGTCACCCTATGGTGAGGGATGGATGCACATGAATATTCTCCTTTATACAATATGCATTATATAAACCCAACTCTTATCTCAGATTCAAGCTTGGGCGTAGATTGTTGACCCCGTATTGACATACTAGTCAAGTTTGGGGTCACATGTGACCAACTTGGCACCAACGTTCTACCCACACTAGGATCTGTGTTTGCCTGAGAGAGGCAAAGGGGCCAAATCACCTCACTTGTTTTACTCTCCTTTTAACCTTTTTATCCTTATAACACAATGTAAAACTTCTTGTCATATTAGTCATTTTTAACTCTCCTTCCTCTCTTCTTCCTGCTGAACAAACCAGCCTCCAGTAAGGGCTGATTGGTTCCATCACATAAAAAACAAATTATGTGGATGGACTTTCCATTATAGGGAAAAACACTAGCTTATTATATATATCCTATTTTGTTTCTTATTTTGCAATCCTTTTGTATTGTTGGACAAACTTGCTAAGCTTCATGCCATATGACATAATATTTCGAAGAGTCCAAGCGGAGATAACCATCACATAGGATTAATTTAGAGAGAAATGGTCCCATCTGCTGTCAATATGGCGCGCTAATGGTGGCTAAACCTGATTTAACCTTTTTCGGGCATATCTTTGTTTGATCCAACACACACATGTTATATATATGGTCCTCTATGTATAGGCAATGGCCTAAATTTCAACTCAATCAAAGTGACTACACAATCTATGAGAGGTACCTATTTGTAGAATGTGACCCAAGTATCATGGAAAGCAACAAAACCTTACAATGGATAGGGGTGTTCATTGGGTGGGTCAGGTTGGGCTGAGGCATATACAAGTTTGGCCTGAGTTTAGAAACAGAAGACCATATTCTGTCCAAGCCCGACACGGGACATAAGTGCCTGGGCTGAGCCTGACCTGCCTGAAACATGTCGTGCCTGTCCCACCCATTTAATCAACGAGCCGGTCCAGTTTTCTATCACTTGTTCAGTCTTTCTCTTACTTGTTTGGCAAATTGTCACCTGAACTACAAACACTGCTTATTCATGTCGGGCCCGGCTTTGGGCTTTCTATCACTTATTCCTACCAGCCCAAATAGTAAATAAGCCCAAAATTTAGATCCAAATTCCAACTGAGTACTAGAACCTAATGTCCAAACCCAGTCCAAAGCAGGCTGGGCCAAGGTCGAGTCCAGGTTGATCCGGCCAGGGCACCCCTAACCATGGATTGAGAAGCAATATATATCGTGTATAATAGTCAACCCACCAGAAAGGATAGTTTACATACACAGATTCAAAAAAGGGCAAAAAAACAAAAAAAATCAACCCACAACAAAGGACGAAAAACATACACCAAATGGCAACATGTGAGGCACTGACCCTTTACACCATACCTCCTTAATCATCAGTGCCTATACGTATATATAACCTTTTTTTCAACCCAAATATCAAATCTCATCAATCATCATGTCTACCGTTCAAGTTCACCATCAAATCAGCACCAGTACATGTTAATATAAATCTAACATTAAGAGAGAAGAGAAAACCTAAAAGAAAAAGTGCACGGGTTCGGGATTTTTGTCCCTTGCTCTGGCACGGCTCCTGTGAGAGCCATTGGATTCCCGCTGCATATGAGATCCAATGGCTCCTCATGGGAGCTGTGACAGAGCTTAGGACAAAATCCGGGCTCTGTATCACGGCTGAACCTAACCTAAAATAAGTCTGAGACGTCAAATTCAACTCCAAAGACCAAACAACCATAAAATAAGACAGAGTATCCAAAGCGTACTATTGGTGCCTTTTTCTGGTGGCACATGTTAACCATGGACCCATTTGTGGGTTCCCCTCCATTTGCAATACAGCTAGCAGAATCCCCCAAATAGATCACATATAAGACATAAAAGATTCAACCAGTGAGACAATCTTCTTAAC
Organism: Camphora micrantha; assembly: GCA_003546025.1. Taxonomy (NCBI): domain Eukaryota; kingdom Viridiplantae; phylum Streptophyta; class Magnoliopsida; order Laurales; family Lauraceae; genus Camphora; species Camphora micrantha. The sequence goes on along the minus strand of QPKB01000007.1, from coordinate 28,563,519 downwards.
TTGGTTTATGCGCCATACATGAAGGTACTTGCATTTGGATAACCTCCACTTACCTGCACAGTAAAGTTGTTTTTCTTCTTGTTATAGCCAGTTATGAATGAAGAGTTACAAGTAGTTGGTTGGGTTTTTTTTTAAAGGTGGAGTGTGGAATGGAGTGTTTGCTTTAGAAGAATGGAATTGAATGCACCTAACAAGATTACAAAAACCATCATTTCAGGGACCACTAGTCCTTATCCAGTGCTTTAGATGTACACAGAAATGAAAGTAGAAAACATGTTTAGTGCAAAAACTAAGAACACTCCACTTCTCTACCTTAATCTTTGAATAATTAAATTGAAGTAAAAATTGGGATCATGATTATGATTTCCAAGTATAAAATCCATCATCGGGGCCCACCTACGTTCGAAATAGATCTCCCCTGATCACTGTCATCACAATGATCATGTATTATACATATGATTTAAGCCCCATTAATTTTATAATCATGTCTCAAATGAATCAAAAAAATAATGAAAATGATGATGATGATCATGAATTAAATGTGACCAAGATAGAAGTAGTCCCAATTATGATTGAAGTGAGATTTGGCCCAATCCCATTACAATAATTTAGGCATTATAAGTGTGGACCCACTTATGGATTTACAAGGGATTTATAACATGAGAAACAAAATCACTCAAAATATTTATTAAAACTTGTTACTATTTATGACATTACAAATCTATTAGCCTGTCAAGCTTTTAATATTTCCTAGTGATGTCTTTACAAACTTAAAAACTATACAAATAAAGAAAAACAGAAATCCCATAATAGAGAAAAAAGTCAAAAAAAAAAAAAAAAAAATTGAAAAAGGTGAAACACACTTGCGTTAGTTAAGAAGTAAGTAATTACAAAGATGGCAAACGAAACCGTTACGATGACAGAGTCCATCTCAGACCGAAACCGTTACGGCACCCATCACCACCGTTATCTGCTCCTGCCAATCCCAAAGGAGAAAACCCCAAGCAGACGAGTGAAGGCGGATTTGATGGCGTGGAAGAAGGGATGCCTTAAGAAACCCAGGAAGCCGGCGCCGGAGAAGGAGACCCAGATACGGCGGAGGAATTGGTGGATGTCGGAGGAGGAGGAGGAGCCGGGGGAGGAGGCCATGGGTTGGAGGTAGGCCCAGGCGGCCTGCTTGACAAGGCGGTTGCGGATGGAGATTTCTTGGCAGATTTGGCTGGCCGTCGGCGACTGGATTCCGGGGGAGGTGGGGAGGATGTCCTTGAGGCTGGTGTAGGAGGAGGGAGGTGGGGGGTGGAAAGAGGCAAGCTCGAAATCTGCTGTTGGGAAGCTGAGGCTTTGGGAACGGGGGGCGGAGGGGAGATGGAGAGTGGTGGGGATGATGGAGGAGATGGAGTTTCTGCGCTTGATCCCTGATGGGCTGCTCATTTCCATTGACCCCATCTGGAGAGAGAGAGAGAGAGAGAGAGAGAGAGAGATGGGTGTGGGCAAGAAAGAGAGAGAGAGGTGAGGGGTGTGCTGTGCTGTGCTGTAGGGAGAGAGTGTCTTATGGTTGTTGTAAGGAGTTGGTTATTTTTCTTTTTTCTATACCTTCCAGTCTTCTGCAATTATTGGGAAGGGGATGGAGGAGACTCTTCCCATTTTAGTCTCCAATTTTATTAGTGGATTTAATAAAAAAAAAAAAACTTTAAGTGACAAGTGGGCCTAAAAGATCATTTGAACCAACCTTGTACCATATCAGTCATTTAAGGTATTTTTTTAGCACTTTCAACCAGCGTTTCTAGCGACCTTAGTTTCATGACGTCAAGGGTCTTTAGAGATCCTGCAGTGTACATAAATGAGAATAAAATAGGCGTATTTTCTCGTATTTCGTTGTTAACGAATTTATTTTCCTTCACCACGTTCGTCTTTTGAACTTACCGGTTTCGTGGCTTGTAATCTAACCTTCTTTTCCTTTTCCTCCTCATCTCAGTTCAACGAAAAACAAAAAAGGGTAATAAAAAAAAGATCTCAAACAAACCACTACAAATCATCTCAGAATTCTTATTCCGCTTCTGCTTTCTCTCTCTTTTTCTGTCTTGTTTCATGTACACGACAAAGATCAATCGAAAACCTATGATGTTCATGAATGATTTATTATCTACCTGTTTTGGTGTTGATTTGAGATTTTAAAGCTGTTTTCTTCGTTGAAACATAATAAGATCGTTCGGTTTTGGTTCTCTGTTTCATTTGAATGGTAATGGGAACCATTTCATCCTTCAGTCGTCTGATTCTTGATCTTCTAATATTTTCTTGTTCATTCTCCTGGTTTTGTAAAAAAAAAGTATTTGAGGCTTTTGAATTCTCAAATTTGTTTTGATTTGAAGCTATTTCTCTTGAATTCTTTTCCTGCAATCCTCAAAATCTAAAGAAGATAAGTGATCGTGCCCCAAGTGTAGGGTCGTTACGATTGTAGTAGTAACCGGTGAAACAGGATCGATCCACAGAGAGTGAGCCAATAATCGCGATGTACTTGTCCTATTGGAAAACTAGTGCTAGTCTATCAAAAATCTATAAAAATCACAAATCCTACTTTAATTAAAAATTAATTACAGATCTGAATAAAATTAATTACAACCCGATTTAAAGAAAAATCTTAAACTAGAAACCTAGTTTAACTGTACTAAAAACTGCATCCACCATAGCAACAATCAGAAAATCAATTGGAGATGTTAAAAATTTAGAAATAATTAAATTAAAATTCAAGATTGAATATGAGCGATTTCATTAAAGACCTAAAATCTGAAAAATCAGATTTATTAATATTTGAGAAATTTCAGAAAGACTCTAGTCTCCTTCGAAAATTTTCAGTATTTAGCGTCCTTTAAGCATGCAATATATCATTAAAAAATAAGTCATAAAAAAGACATAAATAAAGAAAATAGATTAATAAATTGAAAATTATATTTTGAATTAAAATTGCTCACGCATAAAATCAATTAAAATAAATCATCTTACACCCTTTCTCCTTAGAGTACAAGTAGCAAATTTACCCCTCCATCTTTCTTCTTCTTCTTTTTTCACACGTCATTTTTTTTTTTCTTTGGCCTCGTATAATAGGTGAGTGAGAGATGTAGAAGATGAGAGAAATAATGAGAGATGGTAAGTATTAATGGGGGAGAGAAAGAGATTGGACGTAAGGGAGTGTGTAGATGAGAGATAGGTTGAAAGAGAGTCAATGGGAGAGGATAAAGAGAGAAAAGTCAGGAGGGGAGAGAGATTCACGTGAGGGGAAAAGAAGTAATGGACGTCAGGGAGAGGAGAGAGAGAAAAAAAAAAAAAAAAAAAGAGAGAGGAAAAAATATCTCACGTGAGGGAGAGATGGGATTCCTGCCCATCAGATTCTGGGAGTGACGCATTTTTTTTGTGATTTGCGTGAGATGGAGATAGGGATGATAGTTAGAGATTGAGAGGGAGAGAGGGATATCAGGGGGAGGGGAGAGTTCTCTTGATTTAGGGCTTGTTTGGTATCTCTACTCTTTTTTTTATAGATCCATCTAAAATAGATCCATTAAAAAAAGAGCCATAAAAAAAAAGAGGCTAGAATAAAAAAAAACGCGTTTAACGCACGAATTTATTTTAAATACATCGATATTTTAAGACCCAAAAGCTCTATTTCTCAGACTTTTGGAGCATTGTGGATTTTAGAGGATTTGACTCTAAATGTCTAAAGCGAAAAGAGTCTAAAATCTTGTGCCAAACGCTCTAATTGTTCAAACCTCTGAACGATTTAGACATATAGAGAAATAGAGGCATGAAATAGAGATGCCAAACATGGGCTTAGGACTTTGCTTCCCAGATCTTGTGGACTCTCCCTCCTTTATGCAGGTGATGGGTTGAGGAGTTTGGGCCAGGTCTTGGGTCAGGTTGAGTTTGGGTCAGAGCTTAGGTGGGTTAGGTTCAGGTGAGTTTTGGAACTTAGGCTGGGTTTAATTGGAGCTATGGGTCAGGTTAGGTTCGGTGGGATTTTGGACTTGGTTTAACGGGTTCAAGTTCATTGGGCCATAGTCAGGGTCTGGATCAGAGATTTGGGACCCAAAAGGTGGGCTGCAGTGGGGTTTGGTCCAAACCATCATTGCCGGGACTCGGGTTTTGCATTTTTCGATCCGCTTGTCGGATTTCAGAGTTCTGCACATCAGCGGAAAGCTCTCGGCGAGTAGGTCACGATGAGCTGACTTTCGAGACAATCAGAGGTCCAGAAATGGTAAATTGATAAAGATTTCATATTTCACTGAAAAATGAAGTAAATTTTTTATATCTAACTTGATTTAAGTTGAAGCGATATAAATTGAGTCGAACTTAACTAGGGCAAATATAATGAGTTTTACCCAAGCAATTGAAATGCTATATTAAAATCAAGCCTACTCATCACGGCGACTGGAAAAGCGTATATTACATACTCCCAATAATGCGAGTATTGAATTCTCTTTGCGAATGGGCTAGTTCCTAATGACGAAATCGATATTAATCTACTGTTGTGCACAAACATGCTCTTACTTGCAACATCGGATTAATCACATGTAAAACAAGTGATCAACTAATATATACCTGACTATACCATTTTTCACCTTCACGACAAGAAACCAACATCGAAACCAGGTGTTGATGATGATTTGTGGTGAACACACGGGAGAAATTGGATTAGTTTCATCCAAATGCACCTTCAACTCCCAGTCAACTAGCCCTGGTTACAGCCATAGCCTCCAATATATACGTGGACATTATTAAACATGCTAATGAGGAACTTCTCAACGGATGTATGTCATTTCCCCAAAAGAGTTTTTGACAATAAAAACTCACAAAATCAAAATTTGAGCCTAATCTTGAATAAAACTAAGCCTTCTTCATTACTATGAACAATTGTTACCAAGAGTGTTCAAAATACAATGAAAGAATAAACAAAATTCTTCAGATGAATCCTATGAAATGACCAGCTACCACCCTCAGATGAATATGTTTCCTAGAGGCCAAATCAACTGAAACAAATACTGCTGCTGCTTCTGGAATATTCAATAGAAGATATTGAACTCACATTTTGTTTGTTCATTTAACTATTCTCTCCCACTATGTGGCCAATATTTGTGACACTGCTCAGTCACTGTTTGAGAGTAATTGAATCAGTTTAGAGATAGTAGCAGCTGGGAATATGTCAGTCAAATTTGAAAAAAAAAAGAGTGGCAGGCCATTTTGAGATTGCATTTAGTACAAGAAAAAGTCTACACAGCCTGGGATTTTTGTCCCGGGCTGTGAGCCGTGCCACCGCCCAGGACAAAATCCGGGACGAGTAGCACGGCTCTTAGTACAAACACTTTATTTTCCATTTTGTGCATCTTTCCTCCTCAACGGAGTGATCAACTAGCACAGTAAAAAATCAGAAAAATCATGGAATCCTACCTCAATTTGATCAAATCAGGGACCCAACGCATGACCTGGTACACGTGTATTGGGCCATGCGTTGCACCCCAGGGATTAGTCTGTGCATGCCAAAAGCAGGTCAAAGATCTGGACCATAAGGCTGGGTGGCATGGGATATCAACAAAGAAAAAGAAATCGTAATCACATGAACAATAAGCCAACTTGCAGAAATGAAAATTAAAAGCATGTGGTGTATATCCTACTTGTATATCCTACTTTAATCAAGATACATTGATTAATCTAATCATGTGGGCAATAACCCAACTTGAATAATTGAATATGGAGGTGTGTGATGTAAGATTAGCAAGCCAGACTGCACGGATTTGTGGCAATTCCTCAATTTCATCTTTGATTAATAAATGGGTGCAGTCTCACCTTGGTTCCATGTATGCAATAAAACCTAATCTATAATCCAAACCCATTGAACTTTGGGTTGGGTTGTTTTTCAATTGCATCAACTCAGGTACATTTCTTGCATGTTCTCTGTTGGGCCTACTTTGATGCGTACCTATTAGTGGGGTTAAGGAAGATGAAAAGGTCTCATCATAGATTAGAATTAGGGAAAAAATCAGCCTTCTCACATTGTTCTAAACCCAGCATTGTTTCTTTGAAGCATGTTTCATAAGAGATGAAGAATCCACATATGTGAGGATTCCTCACTACCTTTGGAACCGATATTCCTTGCCTAGGATTTGAGATATCCATATATATGAGGATTCCTAATCTGTCCTTGGAATATGGATTCCTCATTGAAGATTTGTATAGATGAAGATTTACCATCGATTTCAATGTGAATATCTAAGAAAAATTGATATCGATGTGCAAATCCACAAGAGTGAGGATTTTCAAATTCTATGGGGGAGGTCCGTCTTAAAAATCCTCAAAGATGTAACTATGTGTATTTTAAGCATCAATTCTACAATTAACATAGGTCAGATGGATAAACTCGACCCAGCCCGACCTTACCCACTCTGACCCTATGATAATGCTATCCCCCTTTGATCTCTTTGATCTGAACCGTTCATTCAACAGCTCTTACCCTGGGTGCGGTATAACCTAGTGCTGATGGCAATAGAATTGACTGGAGAGACTCCAGAGGATGAACATGTGTGGTTCAGAGCAGAATCAACTCGAAGTTCCACTGACCTTGAAGCTGACTCTAGAAGACAAGGGCTAATGTCTAATCAAAGGTGATGTTTGGGATATTGGCCATCCAAGGTCAGATTCAGACCACCACCCCATGTGATGGATTGTGCTAATGACATTGCAACTGGCTTTAGGAATAAACAATATTTTTTACCTTTTTAACAGATGAGGTCTACTCTGAGCTCCCAATCAGCTATAAAACCAGTTCAAGTGACGAGATCACTTGCCAGAGCTCTCAACATCTGGAATACTATGGGAGTTGAAGGCTTCATGGACTGGAAGGGCAACCCCATCAACCCAAATAGGCATGGGGGAGCCAGAGCTGCAAGCTTTATCCACTGTAAGTAAAAGCATGAGAGAGAGAGAGAGAGAGAGCGCTGATGAAAGTTTGGTTTTTGGGCATGCTGCAGTTTTGGCAGTGATGTTGTTTGTGGGGTTTACTTCAACAATCTAAACCTAGTGGTGTATCCAAGGAAGACCATGCATATGGGGGTGGCTAGCTCTTCCACAAATGTCACCAATTTCATAGGCATGTCCTGTGCATTTGCTTTGCCTGGTGTGCAGTGGCGGATCCAGGATTTTCATTTAGGTGGGGCTAAAATTTTGATAGACTTAACAATTAAAAAAAAAGAAACTTTTGCTACACTTTACCAGATTTTTTTTTCATTACCAAATAACACCTATATGTTTTTCTTTAAAAAATGTCCAATTCATGAAACTCAACTAGATGCATGAAGTTATTGAAGATTGGGCAATGAAGAGGTTATGATGTTAATTAGAAGTACCCAAAAGCTTTAGATTAGTGGTGGGTTCCTCTCTTGTTCATACGTGACTCGTTTCAAAACCATACTCATCTTTATTCCCATACTGTTCCTGGTAAGTGCTCTCTCTCTCTCTCTCTCTCTCTCTCTCTCTCTCTCTCCCCCAAATATATGAACTTTCAAGTGAGTGACGTCCACTCCACCTTGTGGGGCTTACTTGAGCCTACTTTTCTCACTTTTCACTAATTCCCTCACTGTTGGCATGAGTTGGTAAATATCAATCCAATCAGACGGATGAAAGGGGAGGATGACACATATGTTGTCTATAAAAGGCCTGTCTACTGAAAATTAAAGTTGGCTACATCCTACATGGGTGAAAGCGTTGATTATGATGTTGGCTGAGCTTTCCACAAGGCTCGTGATGAGATTATAATTTCTCTTTAATGACAACAGTCTCATGATTAAGATTGGTATAGACATAGAATTTTCTGCAATTTAATAATTTAAGTCCATGATTTTGTTGGGCTCTCAACCTTTTCCTCGATCAAAGGTGATGACATGAACAGTTTAAATAAGATCCTTTAAGTATACAGGAAGCAACATCAAATGTATCTCACTCTTTAAGAGGGGGGCCAATAGATTTATATATCCTTGCTGGGGCCGCTATGTAAAATATAAAAATCTTGGAGGGGGCATTTCTAAACGTTACATAGCAATTTCTAAATCCACAAGGGGTTTTATAAAGTGCTCTTTCATAAGAGAACAAGAGGCTGTCCATTTAGTGGTGGTAAACCCCACCTCTCACCCAGGTGACCAGTCATTAATTGTTGATCTCCCCCCACTTCTTGCACTTGTAAGTTCTGACTCACCACATGTGCGGGTTCTCTCCTTGCATGTACGAGTCTCTCTCCACATGTGTGGGTACTCTTGTGGATCCCTGGGCTAAAAAAAAAAAAAAAAAAACATTCTTTCATCTCTGGAATAGGCGGCCTCACATACTCTACCATGTCTTTTTGAAAAGCAATATAGGGCTTCTTTTTGTGGAAGTTGGGCTCTGGAAATTGATGCTTTTGTTGACCCAGTCAACAAGTCTTTTAGGCTCATTCTGTTCACTCTGTGCGGCACACCTACATGCCGACAGTAAGATGAACAGTCCCATGCCACTTGCGCTGAGGTTATGGACAGTTTCCTTCAGCTTTTATATGTGTCTATGGGGGTTCTAAAGTTCAGTGATCTAAACCGTTTACTTGTTGTGATCTACCAGTATCCTAAAAGAAATCCATGCTGGATGTCCTAGCCAACTAATATTTGTTCTTTTTACAATGTGTGGATCACTACTATGCTTCCATTTCAGTTATCAATATTTAGGGTGTAGATCAAAGCTTCCTAAAATATGTTCATCTATGATGCGTTTTCTAGGTCAATAGTCAAGATCACCAAAGCATGGGACCAAAACTCAAGCTCAAGAATCAATATAGTACTTTGGTATGAAGATATATAATGGCACGCTTGAAACGTGGTTGCCCTGCACACAGTGCACAGGCAACTCCAATTACCTGTAATTGGTTGGAGCCTAAAAAAAAAAAACTGTAGACTTGCATGCAATTCAGGTTGTCTCCATCTAAGATCTGTAATTTTGTACCTTTGGAATCATTTCAGCTTGAAGTCAGAATTTACTGGAAAATTTATGATACTTGCACCCCAGTTCCCATTTGTTTTCAGCATAGTTTAGAAACAGGTTTCACAGGCGTCTCTCTTTTTTATTCACTAATCAATGTGTTGGTGCTGTGTCCTTGTTTGGAGTGAAATTTGGAAGAGTATGTATTCATAGAGGACATGTGATATGAATAGCTTCAAAATGGGCACGAAGCCACCCCATGTTATAAGACTTCAATGATGATGATGTTTGCATTTGATGTGAAAGGCTTCGATAAAAACTAAGAAAAAAAGGTAAGCCCTAAGCGGATAACAGACGATGGTAGCAGGGGAAAGTCCCATTTCCCTCACCCAAGGGCGATTTTTGTTTGGGTGGTGCCGTATATGGTTAAATGAAGAAGTTAAAATAATAAAATCAAATCTTTTTAAGAGCTTATCTAAGGGTTTTCTCAAATCACGTGGGTGCGGTTACACCCACATGCTAGCATTTACGTCTGCCCCTGCCCTCACCGTAGGGCTCTCTCACCTCACCCGAGGGCAGGGCCCCAGCCCCACCTCTACAACTGGGTACCAAAAAAATTTTTTTCGTAAGAGAATGGAAACTGTGTTGGGATTTTATGGGAATGTGGTCTACATGACCACACACTGAAGAGTGGGCCCCACTAGCCAAGTAATCTAGGGTTGCCCATATTGATTTTGGCATGAAGGAAAGTTCGAATCATGCATGACTCTTGTTAGTTATTGATCGTGCCCCAAGTGTAGGGTCGTCACAATTATAGTTATAACCGGTGAAACTGGTCGATCCACAGGGAGCTAATAACCGCGATGTACCGCGATGTACCTGTTCTATTGGAAAATTAGTGATAACCTATCAATAATCTATAAAAATCACAAATCCTAATTTAATTAAAAATTAATTACAGATCTGAATAAAATTAATTACAACCCGAATTAATTAGAAAATATCTTAAACTAGAAAAGTCTAATAAAACTGTATTAAAAACTACATCCACCATTAAAATAATCAGAAAATCAATTGGAGATGTTAAAAGTTCAGAAATAATTAAATTGAAATTCAAGATTGAATGGGAGCCTTGCAATCCAAGGGTCAGGGTTCAATTGTTTTCTAAATACTGAAAATATGGGTGATTTCATTAAAGACCCAAAATCTGAAAAAAAAAATCAGATTTATTAATATTTAAGAAATTTTAGAAAGACTCTAGTCTCCTTCGATTATTTTCAGTATTTAGCGGCCTTTAAGCATGCAATATATCATTAAAAAATAAGGCATCAAAAAGACATAAATAAAGAAAATAGATAAATAAATTAAAAATCATATTTTGAATTAAAATTGCTCACCTATAAAATCAATTAAAATAAATCAACTTACACCCTTTCTCTTTAGATTACAAGTAGCAAATCTACCCCTCCATACTTCTTCTTCTTCCTTCACACATCAATTTTTTTCTTTGGCCTTGTATAATAGGTGAGTGAGGGATGTAGGAGATGGAGAGAAAGAATGAGAGATGTAAAGTAGTTAATGGGAGAGAGAAAGAGATTGGATGTGAGAGAGAGTGGAGATGGGAGAGAAAGAAATAGAGAAAGAGAGGAAGAGAAAAAATTAATGACATGAGGGATTTTTGGGGATTTTCGTGAGATGGAGACAGGGATAAGGAGAGAGAGATATCAGGGGGGGGGAGAGAAAGATATTAGGGGGAGGGGAGAGTTGTCTGGATCTGGGACTTTGCTTCCTAGATCTCGTGGACTCTCCCACCCTTATACAGGTGATGGGCTGAGGAGTTTGAGCCAGAGCTTAGGTGGGTTAGGTTCAGGTTTTGGATTGGGTTTTGCTCGGGTTTGGACTAAAGGAATTGGTTCGGGCCCAGAAGGTGGGACCCGATGGAGATTGGTTGGGTTGTCATCACCGGGACCTAGGTTTCGCAGATTTTGATCCGCTCGTCTGATTTTGGGTTTCTACACATCGACGGAAAGCTCTCGGCGAGTAGGTCATGATGAGCTGACTTTCGAGCAATCAGATCGAGAGGTCCATAAATGGTAGGTGATTTTTCAAGTGGGCACCCCTAGGGCGTGGGACCCGCTGCTATAAGTTTTGACCTCTTCTTAATTCTTCTTTCTTATGGGTCCTGGTTTCTGGATTACTACAAAACAATTAAAACTAATTAAGAAACAATAATTTTTATTAAAAGGAATGATGTTATGCATGGGGCCCAAAAATGCAGAATTTGATAATTTCACCAAGACATGCATTTTTATGAGATTTTTTTACTTATATTCAACCAAAAGAGTCTAATTGCATGACTTTGTGAAAATCTATGAATTCAATGCATTTTATTTTAATTAAGTCCACAAATTTATGTCAAATAATGAATTAAATATGTGATATTGTGGACTTATCACACCCCCCAACCAGCGTCTTGCTAGTCCCTTGCAAAAGACGCGAAAGGTGAAGTTGACTAATCTAACTAATTCTAACCTAAAAAAAATAAAAGTCACTTTCGCTGGCACTCTCGACTGCATTTAGCATATGCAGTAAGCCTTAAACCCTTAGGTTACCCTTAGTAGACGAGTTGTGCCTCGTGGGGCTTTGCAGTGAATATGTCCACAAAATTTATTTACCTAAAAATAAAAGAAAGTCCACGAAGGAGTTTTCAAAAGACAGTTGGGTCAAATCGGATGCCTTGAATCCTCGAATTATCAAGATTTCATACTTTTCAAAATCTGGTTCACGTTTTTGTTTTAAAATCTTTTCAAAAATTGTACCAAAACTTTGGGTGCCTTGTGCAAGTGTATATATCAAATCAAAAAAAAATAAAAATAAATTAAATGTTCTATGATAATGCCATGAAAACAGAATTCCCCCTTGTAATTTCCAACTTTCCTAGATTTGGCGAAAATACAAGTCTCCTCTTAAGGCTACTATGACGGCGTTCGCACTACTGTTTTTTCAAAGGCCGCAGGATGCATTTTTCTTTTTCTTTTTTTTTTTTAACACACACGTGTGACTGTGCAATGCCTAAATCCCTTAAGCTTTCTAATTAACCCATATAACAAGCTTTAGGCCAATGACTCCTAATCTAGATGTCTTTAGGGCACTAAGTCTATAAATACCCCTACGGGCTTACTGGCTCGGTTAAGAAAGCTACGAACCCAAACCAGTCACACAACTTTTTATTCTTTTCAAAACTTATAACTAAACACTTTTTTTTAAACACCTGTTTGTGCATCCGTTATCATTTTTTATTATTTTTATTTTTTAAACGGTCCCCAACAATTGGCAGCCTTTTTCAATTCGCCCGAAATTAATTCACTGGTTTTGGTTGGCCTAACTTTACTGATGAACCAGAAGAACTCATATGGCCAAATTTTAGAAAGTCGTTTCTTTTTCTCTCTTGAAAGAACTTTGAAAATGACACTTAAATCTTTTTATCCAAGACTTTTGAAATGATGTACACGTGTTACAGTGAAAAAAAAGTTCGGTATTCCTTTTATCTTTTAGAAAATAGTGAACCTTGATTTTACTTCCTTCCAAATTTTTTTTTTTTTGAAATTCCAGATTTCTAGACATCTTTGAATCCTCAAGTTCTTTGGACAACCCCCTCTTTTTTTTTTTTTTTTTTTTTTTTTGAAATAAAACTACGCAAAAATGAAAAAAAAATTTGTTTAAAACTAGACAAGTGTGCTTGTTCCACCCTCCAACCTAAGATAAACATCGTCCTCAATGTTATGCATGAAATGTAATATATATGAAATGTAATATGAGGAATATATTATAACGGTGGGAAAGTGGAAGCGGGCACCTAGGAATGTGATCTAGTCTTCCTCCTGTCCAAGGTTAGACAAAATACACAAAAAGAAAGATAGCAAGAAAATCATATATATGGTACAAAGGTGTGGGCCACTGTCAGATCCAGCGCCCGTCAATCCTGATAGATAGGATTTACCAGAGGTATGACTTCATCATGAGGCACTCTGGCCTTGAAGAATGGTTTTGCTCTTTGTCTATTAACTTTGTAAAGCTCACCATTCTTTGGGTTTTCCAACTCTACTGCCCCATATGGAAAAACTTGTTTCACAATATTGTAGGAACCTCTCCATCTTGATCTTAATTTGCTCGGGAAGAGATGAAGTCTAGAATTATAAAGAATGACCTTTTGTTGATAAAATGTTTTCCTTAAGATATGTTTATCATGAAAGAATTTTGTCCGTTCCTTATAAATTCTAGCATTCTCATATGCATCGTTACGAATCTCTTCCAATTCATTTAATTGAAATTTCCTCTCAGTCCCAGCTTTCTCCATATCAAAGTGAAACTGTTTAATTGCCTAGTATGCTTTATGCTCTAATTCCACCAGAAGGTGGCATGCTTTTCCATAGACCAGTCTGAAAGGAGACATTCCTATTGAAGTTTTAAATGCTGTTCTATATGCCCATAATGCATCGGTAAGTCTAAGAGACCAATCTTTGCGATTTAGGTTTACAATTGTCTCTAATATTCTTTTGATTTTTCGATTCAATACCTCCACTTGGCCACTTGTCTGTGAGTGATAAGGGGTGGCCACTTTATGTGTGATTTCATATCTTCGAAATAAGGCTTCAATTGTGCAGTTACAGAAATGAGTTCCCCCATCACTTATTATTGCACGTGGATTTCCAAATCGAGATAAAATATTTTCCTTTAGAAACTTTTTTACTGTGTTAGTATCATTCTTCCTACATGGAATGACCTCTATCCATTTAGAGACATAATCGACAAGCACTAGGATATAGTGAAAACCAAAACTAGAAGGAAATGGTCCCACAAAATCTATCCCCCAAACATCAAATAATTCCACTACCAAAATTGGGTTTAATGGCATCATATTTCTTCGTGAAATACTGCCCAATTTTTGGCAACGCTCACATGCTTTGAAAAATTCAAAGACATCTTTAAAAAGTGACGGCCAGTAAAATCCACATTACAAAATTTTAAAACCAGTCTTTTCAGGTGAAAAATGACATCCACATGCATGTGAGTGACAAAATAAGATAACACTGTTTTGTTCTTGGTCAGGCACACGTCGCCTAATAATTTGGTCTGGGCAATACTTAAAGAGATAGGGGTCATCTCAGAAGAAATTTCGGACTTCAGTGATGAATTTATTTCTATCTTGTTGTGACCAATGTTGTGGAACCGAGCCGTAACAAGATAGTTTGTTATGTCCACATACCATGAGGATTGGGAAATAGAAAATAATTGTTCATCAGGAAATTGGTCCCGTATTGGTATAGGTTCTAAAAAATCATAAATGACAAGTCTAGATAGATGGTCTACCACTACGTTTTCTACTCCCTTTTTGTGTCATATTTCTAAATCAAACTCTTGAAGTAGTAGGATCCATTTAATCAATCTGAGCTTAGCATCTTTTTTGGAAAGAAAGTATTTAAGCGCAGAATGATCAATGAAAATAATGATTTTGGATCCTATTAGATACGAGCAGAATTTATCCAATGCAAAGACAACTGCCAGTAATTCTTTTTCAGTAGTGGAATAATTAATCTGTGCATTGTTCAATGTTCTACTCGCTTAATATATTATGTAAGGCTTTTTATCCTTACGTTGCCCAATGACTGCTCCAATTGCATAGTCGCTGGCATCACACATCAATTCGAAGGACATGCTCCAATCTGGAGGTTGCATAATAGGAGTAGTTGTCAGCAGGCCTTTTAGCTTAGTAAAAGCCTCTTGACCTGCTTCAGTCCTTTCAAATTCTATATCTTTCAATAGAAGGTTGCATAGGCGTCTAGATATAGAACTGAAGTCCTTAATGAACCTTCTATAGAAACCAGCATGTCCTAAAAATGATCTTACATCCCTTACGGTCTTGGGTATGGGCAGATTGGCAATCAAATCTATCTTAGATTTATCGACCTCCATTCTTTTGGAGGAAACTATTTGACCTAAGACTATTCCTTGGCGAACCATGAAGTGACATTTTTCTCAATTAAGCACTAGGTTATTTTCTTCACATCTGATAAGGACTTTCTCAAGGTTACTTAAGCAATCATCAAATGAAACTCCAAAGACGAAGAAGTCATCCATAAAGACTAAAAGAATCTGCTCCACCATATCGCTAAATATGCTCAACATGCATCGTTGAAAAGTGGCTGAAGCATTACATAGTCCGAATGGCATTCTTCGATAAGCAAATGTTCCAAATGAATATGTAAAGGTGGTTTTCTCTTGGTCTTCCGGTGCTATCTCAATCTGGTTTTAACCGGAATACCCATCCAAGAAACAATAGTATGTGTGGCCTGCTACCCTTTCTAAGATTTGGTCGAGGAAGGGTAGGGGAAATGATCCTTACGCGTGACCGCATTTAATTTTTTGTAGTCAATGCACACTCGCCAACCAGTGGGTACCCGGGTTGGGACAGGTTCATCATTTGAATTCCGGACTATAGTGACACCAACTTTCTTTAGAACAAGTTGGGTAGGGCTAACCCATTGACTATCCAAAATTGGATAGATTATACCCACATCGAGAAGTTTAAGCACTTCAGCCCTAACCACTTCTTCCATAGTTTGGTTGAGTCGCCGTTGCATCTGTCTAGAGGGTTTTGCATTTTCCTCCAAATAAATGTGATGCGTGCACACGTAAGGCTCAATGCCCTTTATACCAGCCACGGTCCATGCTATAGCATCTTTGTGCTGCTTAGGTATATTTAGAAGTTGGATCTCTTGATCCTTATCGAGGTGTGATGAAATAACCACAGGGTACGCGTCATCCTCCCCTAAATATGCATATCGGAGATCCGAAGGAAAGGGTTTCAACTCAGGTTTGGGCGGCCTCACCTGAGAAGGAAGAGATTGAGTACTAGTTGGTACGAGCTCCTCAAATTGAGATTTTCATGTTGTATTGACTATGTTAACAGTGTCATCCAGGGTGTCTATAAAATTGGCCAAAGCCTTGCTTGATTCCATTATTATAAAAAAATTTGAGTCAAAGGACTCCTCAAGGGTTTTCTTGGACAATGGATTCAATGAGATCTACTTGTTACATCAGTACCATCATCCCACATTTGTTTGCAAATATTAAAGATATTTAATTTAATTGTCATGTTCCCAAAAGAAAGTTTCATGACTCCATTCCAGCAGTTTATCAATGCATTTGATGTGCCCAAGAAAGGTCTTCCCAATATCACCAGAATTTGGGCGCTAGGGTTAGCCACTGGTTGTGTGTCCAAGACGATAAAATCTACTGGGAAGTAGAATTTTTCAATTTGGACTAGAACATCCTCTATTACCCCTTTCGGTTTCTTTATTGATCTATCAGCTAGTTGAAGAGTGACCTGAGTAGGTTTTAGCTCTCCGAGCCCCATCTGTTCGTATACCGAGTAGGGCAATAGATTAACACTAGCCCCTCAGTCAAGCAATGTTTGCTCGATTGAAAATTTTTTCAATGATGCATGATATGGTGGGGCATCCGGGATCGTTGTATTTAGGGGGAGTGTTTTGTTTTAAAATAGAGCTAATTTGCTCTGTCAAGAATGCTTTTTTTGGACATACATCCTACGCTTGATTGTACATAAATCTTTCAAGAATTTTACGTAAGATGGGATCTGTTTGATCGCATCTAAAAGCGGAATGTTGATTTTGACCTCTTTGAAAATATCTAAAATTTCCTGGTTACGAGTCATTTGCTTTGACAGATTTAAGCGTTGTGGAAACGGAGCCATAGGCTTGTACATAGGTAGTTCAACCTCCTTTTCCTTAGCATCAATAGTTTTTTCCATGACTTCCTTAGAGTTAGATGTAATTTGGTTTAATTTTGGATCAGAGGAAGCAAGTTGTTTATCTTTTTTCGGATCTTCAACTGGAATTGCTTTGCCACTCCTAAGGGTGGTCACAACTTAAACCTGCTGCCGTGAAGTAGAGGGACCTGAGTTGGCCACTTCGTATTGTCCCTTTGGATTAGGTTGAGGCTGGCTGGGAAAGCTCATTTCTCCCTAATCTGAAGGGTATTATTGATTTGGTCAATTGAGGCTCTTACCTCATTTTGGAAGTCTTGGAATGTTTGCTGATTGCTTTGGTTGATGGAGTTCTGAATTTGAATAAAATTTGTCAACAAATCCTCCAAAAACCTATTTTGAGATTACAGAGGAGGTGGGGGGACTCCCTGATTAGGGGGTACGAAGTTACCACTTAGATTTGTAGGTTTTGGGGATAGGTGCCTGGTTAGCATTTTGCTCATTTCTCCAACTGAAATTGGGGTGGTTCCGCCAATTGGGATTGTAGGTGTTACCTATTTGATTTGTGAACGGCCTATGGTAAGTATTTGTCGCATTGGCCTGTTCATACAACACCTCTTTGAATGTGGGGATTGTTGGACAATCCTCAAAAGAATGGGTGTCGCATTCACAAATTCTGCACACCGGGGCGGATTGTTTTCCTTTCCCTAATTCTATGGCCTATATATTTCTTATTAAGGAAGCGATTCTAGCATTAACATCATCTTCTTCATTTTTCAATAGGTACATTCCCCCTCCCTTAGAATTATTCGATTGTTTTAAGTGCTCGGTCCCATCAGATGTACCCCAATTTTGAGCACTTTTCGCGAGAGAATCAAGATATTCACATGCCTCATCGGGATCTTTGTTCAAGAAGTCCCCATTATCATCTCAACGAATTGGCGCATTTCTGATTCCATTGTAAAAGAGCCCAATTATGCGTCAAATTTCGAATCCATGATGTGGGCAAGCTAGTAGAAGCTTATTGAACCGTTCCCAATACTTGAACAAAGACTCATTTTCTTTTTACTTGAAATTCATGAGGTGCTTTCTTAAAGTGTTGGTCTTGTGAGGTGAGAAGAATTTTTTCAAAAAATCGCGGACCATATCATTCCAAGTAGTAATCGAGTTAGTCCTAAGGGAATGTAGCCATGCCTTAGCCTTTTCTTTCAAAAGAGAAGGGGAATAACCTAAATGTGATAACATCTTCCCTAACATTGTTCAAATGGAGGGTAGCGCACACTTCTTCAAATTTTTTTAAGTGAAGGTACGCACTTACCGAATCAAGGCCATGGAATTTAAGCAATAGTTGGATCACACCTGGCTTGATTTCAAAGTTTCCCGCGTGGCTGGGATAACCATACATGAGGGTGCGGTGGTCCTAGTAGGTTGTAGGTATTCACGTAAAGACCTTCCCCTTTGATTAACCACTCCATTTTTATTTTCATTTCTATCATTGTTATTGTTATTATTATTATTATTATTCTCACTTTCTGCAATTAGACTAGATGGTCTAGATGAACCAAGAGAACCTAGATTTTCATAGATCTCAATGAACCTCTTGATCGGAGAGTCCTTTCACTTTAATCGCTTTAATGAGTCACGATACCAAATTGGTGGTGACTTTGTGCTCAAGCACTATGGGATTAAGAAAGGTGGGTGTCCAATTTTTCAGATTACTTTTTTGTGCTTTTTTTTTTTGGACCTAAAAAAAGGTAAATAAACTAAGAACAACTTAGAATACTAAGTTC
Source organism: Camphora micrantha (assembly GCA_003546025.1). Classification (NCBI taxonomy): domain Eukaryota; kingdom Viridiplantae; phylum Streptophyta; class Magnoliopsida; order Laurales; family Lauraceae; genus Camphora; species Camphora micrantha. The sequence continues at coordinate 28,544,961 of QPKB01000007.1, read as the reverse complement.
TCAAAAAGAATTCTGGACTTTCCAAATTTTTAGGCAATTTCCTTGCCAAAAAGCCGAAATTGGAGGGTTTCACTGCCCAACCTTTTTCTAAAAATTCCAGAATACTTTCCAGCAACTTAGGTAACTTAAAAGTGATAAAAACAGTAAATAAACTAGTTCTAAAAGCCCCAAAAAATAACAGTAATGATCTACCTAAACTAGCTATCAAAAGGACAAGAAATCAAGGCAATTTTTCAGAAAAAAAAAATGAGATTTTCAAAAAAAAATCAGCAAGAATTTTATTTCAGATCTGAAATTAGCCAATTTTAGTTAAAAATCAGAATTTCAATTCCTCTTTTTAATGTCCAAGGGCTGGTGCAAGCATTCCATGCGTGCTTACCCTAATCTAGAATGATGATCGAAATTAAACCACACCCATAAATCGATTAAAAAGGACGGTTAGCAAATTACCTTCGTGTGCTTGTAAGCTCTTCGGCAACGGCGCCAAAAACTTGATCGTACCCCAAGTATAGGGTAGTCATGATTGTAGTAATAACCGGTGAAACTGGGTCGATCCACAGGGAGCCAATAATCGTGAGCTACCTGTCCTATTGGAAAACTGGTGCTAACCTATCAATAATCTATAAAAATCACAAATCCTAATTTAATTAAAAATTAATTACAGATCTGAATAAAATTTAATCACGACCAGAATTAATTAGAAACAATCATAAACTAGAAAAGTCTTATTAAACTGTATTAAAAACTGCACCCACCATAAAAATAATCAAAAAAGCAATTGGAGATGTTAAAAATTCAGAAATAATTAAATTGAAATTCAAGATTGAAAGGGAGCATTGCAATCTAAGGGTCAGGGTTCAGTTGTTTTCTAAATACTGAAAATATGGGCGATTTCATTAAAGACCCAAAATTTGAAAAAAATTCAAATTTATTAATATTTGAGAAATTTTAGAAAGACTCTAGTCTCCTTCGATTATTTTCAGTATTTAACGGCCTTTAAGCATGCAATATATCATTCAAAAATAAGGCATCAAAAAGACATAAATAAAGAAAATAGATTAATAAATTAAAAATCATATTTTGAATTAAAATTGCTCACCCATAAAATCAATTAAAATAAATCAACTTACACCATTTCTCCTTAGATTATAAGTAGCAAATCTACCCCTCCATCCTTCTTCTTCTTCCTTCACACATCAATTTTTTTCATTGGCCTCGTATAATAGGTGAGTGAGGGATGTAGGAGATGGAGAGAAAGAATGAGAGATGGAAAGTAGTTAATGGTAGAGAGAAAGAGATTGGACGTGAGAGAGTGGAGATGGGAGAGAAAGAAAGAGGGAGAGAAAGGAAGAGAAAAAATTAATGACGTGAGGGATTTTTGGGGATTTCCGTGAGATGGAGATAGGAATAGGGAGAGAGAGATATTAGGGGGGGAGAGAGATATAGGGGGACGGGAGAGTTGTCTGGATCTGGGACTTTGCTTTCCAGATCTCGTGGACTCTCCCTCCCTTATGCAGGGGATGGGCTGAGGAGTTTGGGCCAAAGCTTAGGTGGGTTATGTTCAGGTTTGGGTTTGGCTCTATTTTGGATTGGGTTTTGCTCGGGTTTGGACTAAAGGAATTGGTTCGGGCTCAGAAGGTGGGGTCCGATGGAGATTGATCGGGCTGTCATCACCAGGACATAGGTTTCGCAGATTTTGATACGCTCGTCGATTTCAGAGTTCTACACATCGGCGGAAAGCTCTCAGCGAGTAGGTCACAATGAGTTGACTTTCGAGGCAATCAGAGATCTAGAAATGATTGGTGATTTTTCAAGTGGCAACCCTGGGGTGTGGGACCTGCTACTATGAGTTTTGACCTCTTCTTAATTCTTCTTTCTTGTGGGTCCTCGTTTCTGAATTTCTACAAAATAATTAAAACTAATTAAAAAAAAATATTTTTTATTAAAAGAAATGATGTTATGCATGGAGCCCAAAAATACAGAATTTGATAATTTCACCAAGACATGCATTTTTATGAGATTTTTACTTAGATTCATCAAAAGAGTCTAATTGCATGATTTTGTGAAAATCTATGAATTCAATGCATTTTGTTTTAATTAAGTCCACAAATTTATGTCAAATAATGAATTAATTATGTGATATTGTGGACTTATCAGCTATACGCCTGAGGGTTTCATAAACTTATAAGAAGTAGTATTTTATGATGGGAAGGGAATAGTTAGAGAAATCCATCATATAGGGTTCAAGTGTTACAACACCTCTCTATATCAATACTCTGATTACCCAATCGATAACACGTAAAAGGTAGAGGTTAAGGAGTGTAGTAAATCCCAATCAAAAGAAGCTGAATGGCCTAGGGATTTGTGCAAGTCTATCTTCCTCTTTGAGATGGGCATGCATTTACATTTTGATTTAAGTTTGTATTATATAAATCTGCCCTTATTATTGTAGGTCCGATTCATAGATGTTAACCCTTTTAGATTAACAAACCAATGCTAGTTTTACCATGATCTTAATCTTATTGATATCCTTGTTAGATCTGGCTAGATCTTGGAGTCAAAGATCACAGTAAGTTATTGGTAAACTGCAAAAACATAGTAATCTTACGAGCTTGTACTAATCCAAATAGAGTGGAGTACAATGTCTCTACCCTCAAGGACTTGAATGCATTAGCAGTATGGAGCCATAGTGATGAAGTATAGCAAATGTACTATGAAATTGAAATTGAATCATGTAGGGATATGGTCTACTAGCACGGCAAGCACATCTTCCATCGCTTCGGCCACCTGAATGCAACGTCTCAAAACCACAGAGCAGCTGCAGGCATGTAAAAGGCTATAATGCGGTTTTATTGTATGTTGCAATCTATCTCCATAGCATTAGGTGAAGGCAGCATGCGCGCCAACATCCCATCTTTTGGGGGAGACCAATTCAACGAGTATGATCCGACTAAGTCGAAGAAGAGATCTAGCGTTTTGAACTGGCTCACTGTAGGCCTTTCTATCGGATCCATCATAGGCTTAATTTTCATTGTGTGGATTGAAGACAATCAAGGGTGGGACCTTGGGTTGCTAGTCTGCGGATTGGCCGTTTTGGTGGGAATGTTGGTGATGGTCATGGGTTTGCTTTTCTACCGCATCCAGTGTCCCAAAGGCAGCCCTGTAACTCGAATGCTGCAGGTATAGAGCTACATCTCCCCATCCCCCTTTTATCTTCCTTGACAGAGTTCTTTATGTTTCTTTTCATATATTTGTTTTAACACTTTGATCTAGTTAATATCTATTGGTAACAGGTGATGGAGAAAATGTCATTACGAACTTCTTTTATTTATCAGGTTTTCGTGGCTGCATTTAAGAAAAGAAGGCTTATTTTGCTTGAAAATGAAGAAGAACTTCATCAAGTAACGAAAGAGGAGATAATAGATGGGGAAGTTCTCCCCACATACAAAGGATTTAAAGTAAGAATATCCTTCTAGTATGATTACGGACAAATATTTGGAGACTAGGCCAAGATCTCAAATCAATTCTTTTGACTCAAAGTTGTCACCATTTAGACTGTTTACAGTCTTGCTGATTTATTCATTTAAATGGAATTAGAGAGCAAGAAAAGATTACGCTTTGAAAGGTTTTAAGTGTCAAAAGCTATCTCATCTTAAAGGAATAAAGCTACCTCGTAGTCACATATTATGGTGAAATTAATAGTAGACTGAAAGTGTTTTCTGCCTTTACTTTTCCAATCTTTTATGTGTGATTTGAGTCAGAACTGGTGTGAGGCCTCATTGATTCCACATTTTGGTGTTCATGGGTTGAATTCCTTGATTTTGTTATATATATATATATATATATAAAGTTTAGCAAAGCTGAGACCAACTTAAATCATACATGCCAACAAAGGCAGCCTATCAAACCCAGAAAAAGGAGGATAAAGTAAAATAACTTTTTCTACAAATAATCACATTCAGACAAGATCTATAGGCTACAATTTCTAAAGAATAGACAGTAGTCTTCAAGAACATTGAAATCATATACCATTTTATACAACCAATTAATGCACCATTAGAATTATTGTGTAGAACTAAAATTCTGCTCAAGTTTTTCTCTAATAGAATGTTTGTTAGCAGATTCCTGGATAAAGCTTCAATCCCATATGGAAACACCAATAAGTGGTCTGTCTGCACTGTAACTCAAGTGGAGGAGATGAAGATTGCACTTCGAATGGCTCTTATCTTCATCAGTGCAGTGTTCTGTCATATGCCCATTGCCTAACTAACAACATTTGCTGTATAACAAGGCATGACCATGAACACCAAGCTAGGGAGTATTCACATCTCCCCAGTTACTCTCATAGTAATCCCCCATAATCCTTCAAACAATGATCTTGGTCATCTATGATCGCTTCTTTGTGCCATTTGCTCGAAAGGTAATAGGGTATAGAAGTGGAATCACCCACCAGCAACGCACTGGTGTTAGCTTCATAGTGACTCCTGTAGCAGCCTGCCTAGCTGCCTTTATAGAGAAGAATAGGAAAAGAGTTGCAGCAGACTATGGACTAATTGACTCTGCCTCTAGAGTTCCCATGTCTGTGATGTGGCTTCTGCTCCAGTTCATTGTTGTGGCCATCAACGACGTATTTGCATTTGTTGGGTTGCTAGAGTTCTTTAACAGTGAAACTTCAAGAGGAATGACATCAATTGGGACAGCCATCTTCTGGTGTGTTTCTGGGTTGTCTTCCTTGCTGGCTTCTTATTTCTTATGAAAATGGTGAATAGAGCTACTAAGCATAGAGGAGGGATGGGGTGGCTAGAGGGAAACAACTTGAACAAGAGCTACCTTGATCGTTACTATTTGTTGATTTCTGTCACTGGATGTGTGGGGTTCTTGAATTATCTCTATTGGGCAAGGAGATATGTCTACAGGCAACCTATTCATGCTCTCAGTAGCTAAAATTCCCCTCCTAAGCAACATAAACATAAATTATACTCATCCAGGTATCTTTTCTTGAAAAAGCACCATATGATGACTAGAGTACTTACATAAATCTATTTAGAGTTTCCGTGTACCTCATGCATGTAATATAAGGTGTGCTTGTTATCTATGTATTGGTCTCGATTATATTTTTCATGAAGTCTATTTTCCCATCTCATGTATGCATAGATAGATGCATGGATAGTTGGAAAAGATTGTGTACATATATGTGTTAAAAAACTTTGGGTTTTAAACCCTCTCTGGAATCAATCCAATAATACTATAAACATCAAATCTAAACCAGTAGAGTTGATAAATGGTACCCGATTGTGCCATCTTGATACTCTGATCCAACATAAGGTTTGTCTTCAATGGGGAATCATAACTCTCTTATGCTATTACCTTTCTCCTCTGGTAAGTGATGGTTGCAGAGATACTATCGTAGCCAAGAAAGTAATCCGGGTTGCCTTTTATAGGCCCTAAATCTCTCCTTCCATCAAGAAGAGAATAAATACCTTTTAACCCTCAAATTAACATAGATGACAGTTACAAAAGGAAAACTTAAATCAATTAAAAAAATCCAAAGGAGGGATAATCGATCCTTTATGTATGGTCATTTGGGCCATAACATTTGGTCCAACTGTATGCACACACTTGCACTTGGTCCAATACAAAGAGCTTTGAGGAAGTTTGATATAACAAACAGCTGAGATAAGATGAACAATAAATAATTTGACAATAAAAAGATAGAAAATGAATATAGATAGCCAAAGAACATCTCACAAATAATTGAACCCAGGAACTTCATTATGGCCATAAAAACTTTTCTTCATTGGTTGCTTGCACAATCCACTCATAACAAAGTTTCTCTTAGACATACTAACAAACACACAGATTTTGTGAATTTATCGATCACTGCAGATTCAAGAATGATCCCAGGATCCAAAGCCTCTTCTTTTATCACAAAATACAAATCATTGGCTTTAACGAATATCTTGGACACAACAAATTATCGCTCCCAGTACTGTATATGACTTTGAGATCTTTTGGACATGCATTTTATCCGACACCCATTTCAATTCGCTTTCTTCTGATGTGATTTTGCAATCGTTGCTTCACAAATCGAGTTCTAAACCTATGGATTTTGTGTTCTATGAAGTGGGTTTTTGTTTGGGAAGAGATGGAGAGATGGGTCCTCAAGGTAAGAGGATTTGTGGGTGTTTTCTATTGGAAAGAGGATTTGGGATGAGAGAGATTTGGAAGGTGAAGAAGAAACGAGGGTTTTGGGATGAGAGTAGAGGGAATACAAGGACAACAACTCTGCATTGAGAAGTTAATCCATCCATCTAATTAACATAGCACATCTACATAGGCTAGTACCACGGAAATATTATGACGCCGCCCTCCCGTACTACATTCGAATTGCAGCGGGGAAATGCACTGTATCATGGCCCAGTTGTATCGTGTTACCGAAGTCTGTTGGCCATATAATTGTATAGTGTAGTGTCGTGTGATACCCTAGTGGCGTATGTCCACCTTGTCCAGCTCATCATGATGGCCTTACATATGGATAACTCTTACCAAGGGTGATTAGTGCTAAGGCTAAGCTCGTATTCACCAAGTGGATGCTTAAGCTAACTCTAAGGAATCACATAATCAGGTCAAGTGTCTATCTAGGCTTCCCTTAAGTGAGCAAGGTTCCACATGTCCATATAAGGTTTGGTATTCAACTCCAATCCATATTCTCATCGTTTCTCTTATACAATCCATCATAGTTTCCAAGTCCATATCCATATCCTTTATCTTTATCCTTACTTATTTTCATAAACAGTTACCATAATTGCATACATATCACGTGCCTAATCATACATACAATCTGTTAACTCCAAGGTCATCACATCCATCCATTTTTTAGGCCATATGATAGCATGCCTAGCCACAGACACGGGTCAAGTGTCTTCCGTTCATAGACAAGGCCACCTTTAGGTCAACCCTATTAGGTTTAACAATGGTGTATTGGTGGCAGGAGATATAGAAAAGAGCATATAATCATGTGACAATAAAATCAATCAATAAAAGATAGAATTAAGTAGTCCAACCTAGGTCAATGCCCCATTTTAGGTCCAAGGTTTCACTTCACCCAATTCCATCTTAAAAGACAATCTCATATGCTAAAAGTGCGCATTTGGTGATTTAAAGTTACAAAACATTTAAGACCGTTTCGAAGGACCGAACCAGATTCCATTTCCAGCCTTAGACCCTACTTTAGGTGGCCCATGGGAATGTTTGCCCCATCAATGGGGGTCCACATGGAATGTCAATTAGGCCCAAGAATAGCTACATACAAAGAGAGGCAGTTTCGGAAAGCTCTACTCACAACATAAAGTCAAATGCGTGAAACATCAAACATTCAGGCAGTAGGGATGCTTGCTTGAGCGAGCCTAAAGGTCCGCTCGAGCGGGTGTCCCAAAAGTGCCCTCGCTCGAGTGGACCAAAGGCTTGCTCGAGCGAGAGCACTCGCTGGAGTCCCCACTCATTCCAAAATGTCCGTTCGCTCCAAGGAACATCAAAGCTGGGTTTTCCAGTGGCTTCCCCGCTCGAGCAGATATTCATGAATTATGCTCCCTGAATTCCAGCTGCTGTTCCCCCTTTTCAAATTACACAAATCGTCCAAACATCATAAAATCAACTCTAAACCATACAAACTCCATCATCTATCACAAGTCCAACATACATGAGCCATTAATCTTCCAAATGGGAGATCTCATCCACCAATGACCATCAAACCATAAGCAAGAGCTTAAAAAAGGTAGATCTATACATCAAACATCCATAGAAATTTGAAATTGACTGAATTTAAAAGGAAAGTATAAGCATTCTATGCTAGAAGGTATATTGCACTTGTCTCTTGGTCCAAATTAAGGTTTCCTTAGTTGATCTTCAAGATCCAAGCTCTAATCCTCCAATCCAAGCTTCTAAGCTTTCCAATTCCCCACAACAGTCCCAAAACACAGAGCTAAGAGGATCTACAACTCCTACACCCAAATCCTAAAGAGGAATTGCATAAGAGAAGGGAATTCTAAGAAAAAAAAAAGAAGATCTACAAGGAATTAGAGTTGGGAAGAGAAACTCACCTTGTTTGGAAGAAGAGAAGTAGAGGAGAGGATGAGTCTTCTTGCTTGAAAGGGGCTGTAGCTTCAAGGATCTTAGCTTCGTTTGATTGTAGAAGCCCTAGAGCTAGGATTTCTTGTAAAGAATTTTGAAGGGAAATAAGACGAGAAGAGAAGAGAGGGAAGAAGAGAGAAATAAGAGGGAAAATGAGAGAGAGAGAGAGAGAGAGAGAGAGAGAGAGAGAGAATCGTTTGAGATGAAGGCTTGGGTTTGGGGTGATTTGACTATAATGCCCTCCTTGCTTAGCTATGGTTTGAGATAAGGACATGGGTATTTACGGTATTTTAGATTTAGTTGCACAAATCTCCATGAGAAATCCTTCCTATTTACCTAAATTACTCCTAAAGGCCTCTAACTAACTAACAAACTCTAAAAAGGTCCAACTAGATCCCTATCAAGCTATAAAATCTCAAAAGACTCCTAATCCTAGAAAATAGGCCTAATCCTTAGGAGAAGACTAAACTACCCTTATCCCATGTTAACTAGCATAGAGAGGTATAATTAACATATAATTAGGCTATTTAAGGGGTGGGACCTCACACTTAAGAAGCAAAATATGAAGGTCTTCACTATACAGATTTGGATACAGAGAGCCCAATAACATGAGCCAGAGCACCTTCTAAAAGTGAAGGCACAAGTCATCATAATTGCAATTTGTCTCACTATTTTCCACTGCACGCATTCTGGATTAACTTGGCCATTGATATCAACTGATCATCCTGCAGAAACTCCTATTAGAGGTAGAAATATCCATCAACATATCCTAAAAGATGATACCCTTGCAATAAGGCAAAAACTAGGGTGGCCATGGAAATCACAAGATCCATGTAGGATAGCATGAGAGTAGATGATCCAATCCCACCATGAGTTTAATTTATAATCTTAAACTCTTCAATACAGTTTGGAAGCAATGTACAAACTCAATAAAAAAAGTCACCTCCAAATAATCATACTTGAGCTTCTATCAAGATTCCAATGAGGGATAAAAAAAATAATGAAAATGGAAAGCTGGTTTAGACTATTGTAGCATGCCCATTTCAAAGGTGCTACAGAGAAGGTCAAGACCATCAAAATTAAACTGAAATTTAGCACATAAATCATAAATGGTCCATCATAAAATATAAGTGACTCATCTTGGTCCACATCTTGATCATTTTAATTACCTTGATCTGGATTATCCATTAATTAGAGGATTTAAAAATGGAAGGTTAAGAGGAGAAGTACATGCATCTAAGGTGGGCACTAATCAACTAATTGCCCTTGAACATTAAAAGTGGGCCCCACAATCTCTTCTCATTAGGGAGGCAGTGAGTCGTCGGGTTTATATGGTGTTGGAGAAAACAGAATGTTGTTGTTAGGATTTAATAGATTATCCTTATCCTTGGGATAAGGTTATCTTTAGGATAAGGTTAGTTTAATATTTGATTATAAATGTAGCGATTTCATTTAATGGAACCTACGGTGAAATTTATGTGAGAAAGAAGTGATTCTCGAAACTCTTTATGGTATCAGAGTTGGGCCCAGTGATGATCTTACGATCAAATTGAGGCACGGTCCTATCTTCCGCAATAATCACCGTCAATTTTTCTAGGCATCCGCAATAGTCACCGTCAATTTTCTCTTTCAATAAAGAAATGATCATCTTCTCCTACCCACCAATTCATCTAAGTCCTACGATCTCACCATCTTCAACAAAATTGCATGATCGAAGCTTCTGGAAGAAATTGCGACAGATCTAATACAGTGGGTCACCGGCACCGACAAACTAAAAAAGGAGCGGGTTGCGACAGTGATGGATTCACGGACAGATGATGATCACCAAGAAGACATGATGATCGGTTTTGCTAGATATTTACTTTTTTTTATTTTTAGGGATCAGTTTATTTTCATGTTACCAATCACAGATCTTTTCTCTAAAAAGATCATGTGATTGAGAGGGATGTTGGAGAAAACAGAATATTGTTATAATTTAGTAGATTATCCTTATCCTTGGGATAAGGTTATCTTTAGGATAATGTTAGTTTAATATTTGATTATAAATGTAGGCATTTCATTTAATGGAACCTACGGTGAAATTTATGAGAAAGAAGTGATTATCAAAACTCTTTATATGGGACTGGCTTTGTCTTGCTCTTATTAGGCCCCTTTTTATATATCACTCACTAAGTTTAATACATAAAGTTTTGCAAGCACAAGTGGCAATGAGCGATGATATGCTACTTCATGGGACAGATTTGGTATCACAAGTAGGAATGCAAAGGGTATCGGATTCTCTAATTATCTAGATGTTATGACTCGTAAAAAACTAGGATTAAAACCTATTTTAGGTTCTAATTCATGAATGGGTTCGAAGTTCCGAAACCTAATTCAGGTTCTGATTGCTGGACGGGTTCTGATCTAAATCGATACATGTTCCAACCTGTGGACCTAGAACGCAAATTGTGAATATGAACTTTTTAAAATATGGTTATTGACTTTATATAGGTTAATGTAAAAATAATAATGTAATAATCTAAAAACTGGCACAATAACTCATGCTAAGCACGGGCATGCCTTCATGCAGTATTCATATAAACAAATATAAAAACTTGACTCGAGATAGAGTAACCTAGAAATGAGATACTACGCTTTTGACTCACATTGGGGTATATAAAATGGAGTAGTCTAACAGAAAAGTAGTCTTTCCAATGTACTTTGTAGAAATTGATATGTACATTTTGGTGTAGAGTTGATGGGGTTTCAATTTGAAGAGAGAATACCCTGGTTGTGTAATCCCACAACTTTGAAACTTATTTGCCCCCACATATGACCAAGGCAACCAAATTTCTCTTAAGGTGTCCCATCATTTGATGTTCAATAGTCAATCCACACAAGTTATTGTAGAAACGAGTAAGGAAAACTTGAACAATGGAAAAAGCGAGATGGGAGATGTTACATGAGATAAAGATGAGAAGGGAGATGCATAGGTGGTTATATAAGATAAAGCTAAGAAGGGGGTTGCATATTTGGGGAGAGAGTGTGCAAAGTTTGAACGATATAGGGATAATGGTAATTTCAAAATCATATATGACCGTCAAAATCCGATCTAACAACCCTTCAACTTAATATATTATAATTAGTTTTGAAAAAGTTCAGAGTTATAAGTTATAGAAGATAGATTTGATGCACCGGTTCAGGTTAATATTTATGTACAATCCAAACTGTTTAAGTTATGTACCACACTATCAATTGAGAATGACTTGAAAAAGGAGGGGAGTGGATGGGCCGGTGGGGGCCAGAAATATATCTAAGGCTAAGCCCGAGTTAAGGGCCTAATATTCATCTTAGGACAGTTCACATGCCTGAAACTGATGGCCCTGGTCCAGCCCATTACAAACTAGATATCCTCTTTTGTATTAAGATGTTTGGTGATGCCAAGCAGCCCCCACGCCACCCACACCAACACACACGCTAAGCTACACTAATTAATACAAAATCCAATAAATGTTTGCCACTACATATTCGAATAAATTTTGAATTTATAAGTAGAAATTAAGGGTCAAAGAATTATAATCAAATCATCGCAACTAATTATTATGTAAGAATCAAAATTCAATCCAAGTTGGGTACAATACAACAACTAATATTGTACGTAAGATCTCAAATACTGTTTGTGGGCTTTGTTATTTTTTTTTCTAAGACGTGAAAATCATATTATTATCTATATGGGCATTTTCATTCCTTTGAATTTTTTGGATTTTTTTTTTCAAAGAGATTATAATCACATTTTGTGAATTTCATTGGGGTTTTTTTATACATTATTTTTTTTCCAAGGAGAACAAGATCTTATTTTTATTAATTTGTTAGGTTTTTTTTTTCCCAAATCCACTAGCATATGGTTTTTCTTTTTTTTTTTCCATGGTTTTTCTTTTTTTTAAAAAATAAAGATATTATTTTTAGTGGATTTTACAATCCATCATCATATAATTACTTTCATCTATTCTTTATAATATATTATTTTAGATTTACTTTTCATTAATTCTATTTAAAAACTCTTAAATTTTTGTATATCTTCTAAGCCCGGGGCTTTGCTGCTAGTATTATAATTAGTTATGAAGATGTTCAGAGTTATAAGTCGTAGAAGTGCACTATTATTGGATTGAATGACATTCCTCTTTGAATTTTTGGATCGATTGAGATCCCCACTTCGAAAAAGAAAATGAAGAAAAAAAAGTCGAAATTGGACCGTTCCTTTTAACGGCACTGGGTTCAGAATTAAAAACGACAAGTTTCGGGTTAGAATCAGATCCAGAACTAGAACCACCTTTATAAAACAAAATAAGTCTGGTTCCTGATGAAGCATGATTCACAGCCTCTAGGCCGTATCCAGAACCACCTTTACCTCACTTCACTTTACTAGTAGGGTTGCAAATGGGTATCCGATTATCCGAAAGTTTCGACCCGCAAAAAACTAGGTCAGGAACCTATTTTAGGTTCCGATTTATAAACGGATCCGGAACCTAATTTAGGTTTCGATTGATAAACGGGACTGGTTCCGTGCCCATATAGGTTTCGATCCGTGGACTAGGGACCCGGCTCACCCGGCATATGAGTCTTTAATATTGCAATTTATACTTTAAAACAAACTCTTTTTGGGCATTCTTATATATAATACTCGATGTTGTAGACTTGATATATTGCTATAAGTTTAATGATATGTTTATTTTAAGAAAAAATGAAGAATAAATAGAAAATAGAATCGATTTTGAAACTAGATTTTAGCCCTTTAGGTGGACTCGATTTCGGAACCGGATTTAGGTTTTATTATCGAAATCGAGTCCGGAACCAACAAAAACTGGAACCATTATTTTAAAATGAGTTAGGGTCCGGATTCACTATATTCGGATCCAAACCATCCCATTTACAACCCTATCTAGTTAGTAAAGTAGAGATACCAAACAGGTCGACTACAAATTGGCCTAATCCCTAAACCGAACCCACCCGTTGCCATCCCTACCCACGAAAGCCCCGCATCTTGTTTTTCCCTCGTTTTGTGCATGTAGATATATAAATCCCACAGCGACAGACCCCTCAAAGAACCCTCGCCTCCATATTCTTCATATACGCCTTCTTCTTCTCTCTCTCACTCCTCTCCTCCCCTCTCCTCTCCTCCCTCCAATTTTCAAAAACTCAACCCGCCAAAATCGACCCTTTTTTCCCGCCAAAACCCGACCCGAGCAGCAAATCGGCCATGGCCAAAGACGAAGAGGAGTTCCGGGGGGAGATCGAAGAACGACTCATCAACGAAGAATACAAGATCTGGAAGAAGAACACGCCTTTCCTCTACGATCTCGTCATCACCCACGCGCTCGAATGGCCTTCCCTCACCGTGCAGTGGCTACCAGACCGGGATGAGCCCGCTGGCAAGGACTACTCGGTGCAGAAGATGATTCTCGGAACCCACACGTCCGAGAACGAGCCCAACTACCTGATGCTCGCGCAGGTGCAGCTGCCTTTGGAGGACGCAGAGAACGATGCTCGCCAGTATGATGACGAGCGAGGAGAGATCGGCGGATTTGGGTGCGCCAATGGGAAGGTAAATTGGGGATTCTGCTGTTTGGGGTCTTTTGGGGAACTGGGGTTTTGTTGGATTTGAGTGATGGGGTGGTTGATTTGGGGGTTTTTCTTTTTTTGGGTTTGTTTGGGTAGGTACTAATGGCATTTGGTTTGGCCTGTATTATTTTGGGGAATGTGCAGTTGTTGCCCAAATTGATATGAGTGACTGGTGTTGGTATGATTTGGGGCAGAATTGCAGGGTCTTGCTTCCTTAATTAGTTTACTATAAGTTGTAGTTGAATGGATAGCAGTCTAATTTACTGAAATGTGTGATATGCATGTGATGGGGGTTTATCTAGTTGTTCGTTGGAAACTGGGATTGGAATTGGTAGGTGGGTATGTGAGATTTTATGCTGACTTTACTTATAATGACTTGATTTGACCTCAGTTTATGCTGATTTTGTTTTTTATGTGACATGAAATGGGGTGGAAAATATGAGGCTATTTATGCTGTTTTTATGTTAATGACTACAAAACTAAAATGTTTTGTCGTAGGAGTAAAAGTATGATCCTCAGTTTGAAGAAGTTCCATGTATTCTGGGACTTTTGTATTGTATATGTGGGGCCTATCGTTACTGATTGAAGCCACTGATTTGATGGCCCATACAGTGGATAGGTTTTTTTTGCAAGAAGAAATGAAACAAAAACACATGTTCAACATAAAGGCCAAATGTTGCAGTTTGCCGGTTCTGCAATTTTCTCTTAGTTTTAGGGAAGAAATGCAACAACAACACATGTTCTCCATAAAGGCTAAATGTTACAGTTTGCCAGTCCTGTAATCTTCTGTTACATGCATCTTATGAACAGTGCAATTATCTGATTTTCCACTCAAATAGGATTTAGTTAGTATCATTTGGTCTTGCATTGTGAGTATTGGCCCATAATAAAGCAAGCCTGACTGCTGGTCTGTTTTGATTCAGCTTTATTAGGCCATACCTTTAGAAACAACCCAGAATGAAAGATCCCATGACCGTTGCCGTTTTTTGGTCGACCTTTTATCTTCAGGCATTTATTCAATAAGGATAAGAATATCATATGCATCCTTGAGTTAATGACAATGACTGCTTGTTCATTGTTATGAATGTATGCTATAATTGCATAATGCAGTTATTTTCATTTTTCTCTTGTAGGTGCAAATAATTCAGCAGATAAATCATGATGGAGAGGTCAATAGGGCTCGCTATATGCCTCAAAACCCTTTTATTATTGCAACAAAGACAGTTAGTGCAGAGGTGTATGTATTTGATTACAGCAAGCATCCATCGAAGCCTCCTCTAGATGGTGCATGCAGTCCTGATTTGAGGTTGAGGGGCCACAATACTGAAGGTTATGGTTTGTCTTGGAGTGTTTTTAAACAGGGCCATTTATTGAGTGGCTCTGATGATGCACAGATATGCTTGTGGGACATCAATGCAACTCCTAAAAACAAAGCTCTCGAGGCTCAACAGATTTTCAAGGTAAAGTTACAAAAAGCATAAAGTATCTAGTTTTGTGCCAATTTGTGCTTAAACATATGATACCTTGTGCTATTCATTTGGTTCCAAACTTCCTGTTTGTCATTTTTATTCACTAGGACTATTATGTGTGTGTCCTTTGAGAAGACTTTTATGATCTGCTCTTAGGAGTGTGATGTTTCCTGCAAAGGTGATCAGATCCAATTAGAACTGCTGGCCTGGTACATTCAGGGAAAGAATTTTGGAAACTGCTATCCTTTGGAATTATATTTTTATAAAATGCATTATTGCTTGAGGATTTGGGCATCCTAAATCTTCATCAAATGGTAGAAGAGAACTGTAGGCTCAAGGGTTGGACTGGGCCCGACTCATGTGGTCCATGTTGAGCCCGTTTATTTTTGTAGGACCCCAGGTCTAGGTTAGAGTTTGGGCTCTATCTCGTGTTTGGCATGCATCTAGGTGTGGGCCTCTTAAATTAATTTGTCTCTTTGAAATTTGAGGCTAGTCCACTTGAGAAGTATAGTCAAAGCTCAAGGTGCAAACTATAACTAGGCGTCAATAATTATTGGAGGTTGAGGGGTAGGGGTGGCAAACAGGTTTGGTCGGGTATAACCTGCTCAGTTTGACATGGAGGATCTGTGGGTTGAGATCAGAGCTGCATCTGACCCATTTATTGAATATGTGACACTTGACACACCAGCGTAAGTGCTCAGGTTTGTGAGTCGATTAAAGTTTTGCCACTTCCAGTGGCAAATGAGTTGGGTTGAGAGGGGCAGTCTGTATGTCAAGTCCTAGCTCTTAGCTGATGCGTTATTTGATGGGTCAAACCGACCCACTTAAATGCCGTTTGGGATTTGTTGACCCTCATCTAACACATACTAGCTTGGGATTTGGTTACATGGTAGGATCCTAGTCGGTTTGCAGATCGGGCCAGGTTTTGCCGCCCTTGCCGAGGGCTTCACGCATGCCAAGGTGTGGGCGGTATTTTCTAGTTGCACTTTGGATAGACTATGCAAAGCAGATGCGTCATTGCAAGGAGGCCCATGGCCCACGCGTGGGACCCGAGGGAGTTTAGAATTTATTTTTTGTTTTATTTCCCATCATTAAGTAATTGTAATTTCTAATTTGGATTGTTTTTTTATTTTATTTATTTTTTTTTTTTTTTTCACTTTCCTAGTTGGTTATGGTTCCTTTCTTATTTATATGGGATTGTAGATGTTAGATCTCATAATTCAGAAGATTAATAATATTGTGGTGGATTTTGGCTCCCTTTGAGGCGCATCCTCATGTAGGCTCCACGGAGACCTTTGTCATGTTTTCATGCATACCCTAACCTAGGGTTCTGCATAAAAAAAAAAAAAATAGATTAAGCATAGTTTTTTTTTTTTTTTTTTTTTTTTTTTTTTTTTTTTTTTTTCAGCTTGTGTCTTTTATGCTACATCATAATTAACTAAACAAAAGCTACTTGGTCCAAGTTTTTATTCTAAATCATCCGTGTATAAGCTTATAAAAAATAGAAATATTGAGTATAAGTGTCGTATAACTATATGAGAAGAGGAAAGAAACCATATTACATAGCTGAAAGAAACCTTAGCTATCATATGCACAATTCATAAATTAGAACGAGGTATCAATCAGACAGCTGTTTGAGCTAAATGCTGCAGTCATACTCTATGTTGTCTGAGTGCGGGTTTGGGTTTTGACTTTTGAGTACGGCAAGGATTTGGTGTGGTGACCAATCAAAAATAAAAAAAAGAAAAGATGGATTTGGTGTGGTGGATCCTCTAATTCCTAATTCGCTAGATACTGGTATAGCTATTATTGGTAGCTTGTTAAAACTCACAATTATGATAGAATATGTGCCAATTGTATCGCAACTCAGGTTTGTGACCTTTATGGGTCTAAAACACTTAGGCCACAAAATTCTTATTAAAGACTAGGTATGGAGTTTAAAACCCATGTGAGTCTACTCTAGGCTTCAAGTCTTGGTGGGGGATCTGTTGGGCATTCCATTGTTTTTTGAACTATCCTAGTATCATAGGCGATATTAGCCACACTTCAATTGGGGTCATTGGCTAATTTCTTACTCTTGTATAAACTAGGATATGCAATTACTTGCATTTGCTTAGTGTTGACATGATTCAAGCAATGTCACTAGTTCTAATATCGAATACCCGAAGGATACTTGCAGGATGCATTTTAGCCTCTGTATGGTATTATGTGCTCCTTTTAAAGAATCTCTTAATACATTCTCAGGTTTGATCTGTCTTGTGCACTCTTCCTTGTATCATTTCTTTTCTCCTTTGACAATCATCAATCAGTCACCATCCAAAAAGAAGGGCTCTTTACAAATAAAGTCATAGCGGGCTTGGATAGTACCATTGATGAATTACTGGGTCCTGTTGTATTAGGACATGTAGGACCTTGATGCATTCATATATGGACTGTTGATCTGATGGCCCCGTGGAGAAAGGAAGCGGACCCAGAAAAACTTCTGGATTAGAAGATCTCAGACATCCACTTGTTGTATAAACAAATTTTTAAGATATAATGTGGCAATACTATGGGAAAATGGCCAAAGTAAGGCTGTAATATTTTAAACTTAGGGTTATCTTTTGGGTCCCCATCCATGGTGGGGGTCATCAGATCAGCATACTGGCTCACCTGACCACGGGGATTCTTCATGCATAGAGTTTGTGGCGCAGCCCCAGACCTCCGAGCGAGTAGGCCAACCTCTTAGATGAGGTTGATCGAATCCAATGAAGGGATTCCACACAAAAGAACATTCAAAACCATGTACTCCATAATAACTTACGATAGTTTATTGATTGAAGAAGCATAATAAAACAATAGGTCTCTTCTCTATATATAGAGGATCAAGATACTGGAAATAGTAACATACCTACTCTTAATCAAATTAGTTTTAGAAAACAATTCCTATTAAGCAACTAATTGATATTACTAATTTAGATAGATAGGGATCTCTGATTGAATCAGGGATCATGTGGACCCCATTAGATGGTCCATCAAGGGGGCCTGCGGGACCTAGTCTTCTGTCGGGCTACATCAACTCTCCCTGACTTGAAAGAACTCGACTCTGGCGAGTTAATTGCCTGATAGCGCTCATAAAGATCTGGATTCAAGCGTAGAAAATCTGTTGCAGTGATCCATGTAGCATCGGAGAGGACGATTCTTCCAGCGGACATAGAACTTTTGAAAACTTCCTTAACGAGTGGAAACAATCTGATCATCAAGCACATCAACAATCTTGTCAACAGGTGGAAGATTCGAAGGGAGAGCAATAGTCTGCTCTTCAGTTTCACCATCATTGTCATGACCACGGTAGAGTTTAAGATCCTCTACGTTGAAGGTAGAATTGACACCTAAATCAGATGGGAGATCAAGCACATAAGCATTGGAGCCAATCTTTTTGAGAATCTTATATGGACCAGCATTCCGTGGATGCAACTTTTTATAAGCTCCTGGAGGCATACGTTTTGGTCGGATACGGACCATGACCATATCTCCTTCAGCAAATTCAATAAATCGACGATGCTTGTTTGCTTGCTGTTTATAACTGGCAGTACTAGCAGATATATGGCGGCGGACCTTATCATGCACTTGTTGAATGTGGTGAAAGAAGTTTTCAGCATCAGCACTTACTCGGGCATCTACCGGCAAAGGAACAAGATCAACAGGTAGTCGTGGTCGAACCCCTGTAACAGCTTTAAATGGAGAAGTACCAGTAGATCGATTGATCGAATTATTGTATGCAAACTTAGCCATAGGTAATGCTTGATCCCAAGTTATGATGTGATCACGAACAAGGCATCACAACAACTGTCCAAGACTTCTGTTTACCACTTCCGTTTGGCCATCAGTTTGAGGATGGTAAGCTGTAGAGAATTTGAGCTTAGTATTGGATAGCATCCATAAAGTCTTCCAAAAATAACTCACGAATTTAGTGTCTCGATCCGAAATAATAGTTTTTGGAAGGCCATGTAGATGCACAACTTCCTTGAAAAAGAGCTTGGCAACCTTGTAGGCATCACTAGTGGAAGTACATGGAATAAAATGTGCCATTTTTGAAAAGCGATCAACGACAACAAAAATAGAATCAACTTTTCTTTGAGTTGTTGGCAAACCTAGCACAAAATCAATGCTAATGTCTTCCCAAGAAGTATGAGGAATAGGTAAAGGCTGATAAAGTCCAGTGTTCTTCTTGTTACCTTTGGCTAGCTGGCATGTCTGACGTCGTTCGCAAATGCGAATAATAGTAGTCTTCATTCGGGGCCAATAATATCTATTGCTGACAAGAGCAAGAGTTTTGTCGCGTCCCAAATGGCTACTACATCCTCCCGAATGCAATTCTCGGACAACATATTCACGAATGGATGTGGTAGGGAGGCAGAGTTGTGTACCTTTAAACAAGAAATCATCTTGAATGCTATAATGGGGATGCTTACCACGATCACCATTGCTGAGGTCTGCATAGATAGAACCAAAGTCTTGGTCACCCGCATAGTCTAGCTTGAGTTGGTCAAAACCTGGTACACTAATAGCCATGGTTGTCAATAAATGCTTTCATCTACTGAGTGCATCAGCTATCAAATTATCTTTTCCTGCTGTGTGGCGAATGCTGAAATTGAACTCCTATATATATGCGCTCCACTTGGCACGGTTGGCATTGATCTTCTGCTGTGAATGTAGATGTCGCAAAGCATCATTTTCTAAATAAAGAATAAACTGGTTGCCAATCAAGTAATGTCTCCAATGACGAAGTGATTGTACAACAGCATAGAGTTCCAAATCATAAGAAGAGTACTTTTTCTTGGCATCAGAAAGTTTCTCGCTGAAAAATGCAATCGGGTGTCTCTCTTGACTTAGAACACCTCTAATGCCGACATTTGAAGCATCACAAGCAATTTTGAAGACCTTGTCAAAATTTGGAATTTGTAAAACTGGTGCCTCTGTGATTTTATGCTTTATTTCTTGAAACGCTCTAGTAGCAGAACTAGTCCACTTAAATTCACCTCTTTTCATGCACTCTGTGATAGGAGCCATAATACTACTGAAGTTTCGAATGAACCTCTTATAAAAGTTTGCAAGACCATGAAAGCTTCGAACTTCAATAAGTGAAGTGGGAATTGGCCAATCCAGAATTACTTTGACCTTCTCAGGGTCCATTTTAATTCCTTATGCTGTCACAACATATCCCAAGAAGGTAACAGAATCACTCAAAAAGTGCACTTCTTGAGATTAATATAGAAACGCTCCCGGCGAAGGAGTTGGCAAATTGTGTCAAGATGTTGAAGATGTTCTGCTTTTGTCCTGCTGTAAATTAGTATATCGTCGAAGTAAACGACGACAAACTTTCCAATATAAGGCTGCAATAACTGTGTCATGACCCGCATAAAAGTACTAGGTGCATTGGTTAACCCGAAGGGCATAACCATCCATTCATAAAGACCATCTTTGATCTTAAATGCAGTTTTCCACTCATCACCTGGCCTTATACGGATTTGATGATAACCATTGCGCATATTAATTTTAGAGAAAATACATGCACCAATCATCAAATCTAGCATATCATCTAATTTGGGGATTGGGAAGCGGTACTTTACCGTAATTTTATTGATTGCACGAATGTCCACACACATACGCCAACTTCCGTCTTTCTTTGGAGCGAGAAGTGCAGGTACTCCACAGGGACTGAGGCTTTCCCTGATATATCCCTTTTGTAAAAGATCTTTAACTTGCCTTCTTAATTCTGTATGCTCCATAGGACTCATCCGATGCAGGCAAATTTGGCAAGGAAGTGCCAGGGACAAGGTCAATGGCATGTTGGATGTCACGTAATGGAGGTAGCTCATCTGGAACTAGATCAACAAATTTCTTCAGAAGTGGCTCTATTTCTTGTGGGACAGATGTAGCCGGAGATTCTTCTAGAACTTGCCTAGCAATCAATGCATGCATGACGCCTTGTTCTTTGCTTTCATCTTCAAACTTCCGCCTGGTCAATATAGGAAGTGCTGGAGCTGTATCGGATGTGGAGGAGGAAGATTTAGCGAGCAATGGAAGCAACCTAATCTTGCCTCCTTTCCAGTTGAAAGAGTTAAGTATTGTGCTCGTGATCTGTGATGACCTTAAGTTTTTTTAACCATGGTCGTCAAAAGAGAATTTGTGTAATGTTCATTGGAATGATGTCACAACGAATTGTATCTTTATAATTGCCGACTCTGAAAGGGACGACACATTGCTTACGGACAGGAATGGAGTAATTATTGACCCATGCAACTTTATAAGGTCTTGGATGCTTCCCGGTTGGTAGCTTGAGTTTCTCGACTGCCTCTTGAGAAATAACATTTATCGCGCTGCCACCATCAATGACCATGTTACGAGACTTGCCTTTGCAATTGACTCGTGATCAGAAAATGGATGCGTGATTCCAGTCTTCATTTTCTTCCATTGAATTAGCTACTAGGAGACGACGATCAAGGAAAAGCAGTGGGGTGCCGTCATCAGCTTCTGTATCTTGGAATTTATCTACTGTGGTTTCATTTTGAGGCTCTGCATTGAACAGCTCTGCTTCTATTTCCTCATCATATTGTGTATCATCTTTTGGTTCATTAGTAGCATATAAATTTCTATGGGGACACTCGGTTGCATAATGTCCTTTTTGTTTGCAAGCATGACAAACGATTTCTCTCTTATCTATCCTTCCGCGGGCACGGTTATCATTCTGATTCTGCTGCACCCGCTGATTTGGTTGTGGCAAAGCTTGCTTTTGCTGGATGGCTTGCTGTGGCTTTGGTGGTGCCTGCTGATATGGTTTAGGAGGAGGAGGTGGACGAAAACCTTGCGTCTGAGTACGGTTAAAAGTAGGTTCAGGTCCTCTTCTAGTGGAAGACTCCCCGACTTGAAAAGTGTTGCGTCTCCGCAACTAGAGTTCATGCTGAGCTTTCTGGGCTTTACAAAATACCGCATCAACTCTGGTGTAATCAAACATAGCAACTTCCCGTCTGATTTCATTGTGCAATCCATCTCTATATCGAGTGATAGTGAGGCGATCATTTGTTTTCAAATTACAACGAAAAATATATTCGCGAAATTTGTTTGTATATTCTTCCACAGATAGATTGCCTTGCTGGAGAGTAAGATACTCTTTGTGCAATGTGTCAATGTAATCAGAAGGAAGGAAATTGCTCTTGAGCCTTTCTTTCATGTTGACCCATTTGGTAATGGGCTGTCCCAAAGCAAGTTCATTATTTTCAACACCATACCACTAGATTCTAGCAGGACCCTTAAGTTTAACCTTCATAAAGGCTATCCGTTGTTCATCATTCATGTTATACCAAGCAAAATAGTCTTCTAGGGAATTAAGACAATCAACAAAAACTTTCGGACTGACATCTCCAGAGATATCAGCCATATCAATTTTAACTTTCTTCGTGATATCATCAGTGCGTTGTGCAATCATGGGACCCTAGGTGTCTCGTTCAGCGATGAGACGCTGTACAAAGTCACGCATGGATTCACGCTGCTCAGGCCTTTCTGTTTGGATGGGTGTGACTATTTGTGCGGTAGTGGACGACCCTTCCTTTGTAACCAACTGTGTATTTTGCAATTCAATAAGTGCAGTCTCTACTGTGCATAGACGATCCATTACTTCGTCCATATCTTGGCCCAGTTTGAATAATTGTTCATCACGTTTCTTGTTCGTGAGCCAATGACTGAGATTGTCACCTCTTCTAGGCATGACTGGATTTTTTTTTTATGAAGTGGACTGGTTGCGTCTGGACTCAAATCAGGTCCAGACTGCAGGTCAGGCCCAAAACTCAGGGAAGGCCCAACTGCAGACTTAGCACGTGAGGGTCTATTGGCCCTGCCTTGGGTTTCGTGCTCAGAGAGAAAATAAGAGGGGTTGGGCTTTACCTGTTTCGAAACACAGGAATGAAGAATGAAGAGTTGTCTTCGCTGGGAGGAAGCAGAGGACGAAGACAGCAGGCGATTAGGAGGAAGAAGAAGACGACGGCGGCAGGCGAGACAAAGGGACTGGCTGCTGGGCGCTGCTCGTCGTTGGTGCAAGGTAGTCTTCTCAACGCAGATCTACTTCTTCTTTTCCTTTTGTATCGTTTTATTATTCTGTTTTGCTTCTCTCTCTCTCTCGCTTGATTTCTGCTTTTTTTTTTGCTTCGTTGGGATGGGGTTTTCGACGAGGCTGGAGGGATGAAGGGGCGGCTGTGGATTTCTGGGTTTGGGGATGACACACGATGTGCGAAAGGGTGCGGGAGTGGTTTGGGAAGCGGGGTGGGGTTTCGGGAGGTTGTATCAGCGATGGGGTTTTGGGTTTAGGGAATTAGGGTTTCGGGATTTTTTTATATTAGGGAATTGGGTTCGGTAATCGATGGAGATGGTGCAGGTAGGGCTGCTGGAGTTTCGGATGATTGCAGGGATGGGTGGATTATGACGGTGGGAAAAGATGGAGAGGATCTGGGATGGTGGATGTCGGTGGGGAAGAGATGAGGAATCGGGGAAGACAGTCGTTCCCCGGCGACCGAATCTGGACTCTGATACCAATTTGGTGTAGCCCCAGACATTCGATCGAGTAGGCCAACCTCTCAGATGAGGTTGATCGAATCCAATGAAGGGATTCCACACAAAAGAACATTCAAAACCATATACTCCAGAATAACTCACGATAGTTTATTGATTGAAGAAGCATAATAAAACAATAGGTCTCTTCTCTATATATAGAGGATCAAGATACTGGAAATAGTAGCATACCTACTCTTAATCAAATTAGAATTTTAGAAAACAATTCCTATTAAGCAACTAATTGATATTACTAATTTAGATAGATAGGGATCTCTGATTGAATCAGGGATCATGTGGACCCCATTAGATGGTCCATCAGGGGGCCCTGCGGGCCCTAGTCTTCTGTCGGGCTGCATCAGTTTGTGCATCAGTTGTCTTGGGTGGCATTGCCTGTACCCATCTCCATGTCCTGGATTTTGGAAAAGATGGAGTCTTATCCTTGTTCCTAGCATTTATGTTCTCGCCTTACCAAAGCTGTGCATTATACTCTCTCTCTCTCTCTCTCTCTCTCTCTCTCTCTCTCATTGGTTGCATCATAGTTTCTTGAGACAGTTTTGTGCAAAAAATGATAACTTGTATTGTTTTCTTAGTAACATGTCCACATTGTAGATTGTATGATGAAAAAGGGATTGCTTTCTATATGTACTTTGACTAAGAGGGTTAGAGATGTAGGGTGCACCATGATTCCACTCTGTCAACTGAAAGAAACCCCTTGAGCTATTCAAATCTATTAATATGCTGTAATCGGCAGATCTTTAAGGGATTATTGACCTTTAGTTCTTAGGTAGTCTGAGGAAGTTCATAAAGTAATATATATATATATATGGGAGATGCTCCTATGAGAGCACCTCTCACCTAATTATGAGAGATAAATGTGGGGGCCCTCACATTTAAGTTGTTGGCATTGGATATGAATGTGAGGGCCCCCACCTTATCTCTCATAGTAAGGTAAGAGGTGCTCTCATAGGAGCATCTCCCTATATATATATATATATATATATGGGGTGTGTCCCCATGCGGATAGCCTGCATGGACCATCCACACGGACATCCTTGTGGGGCCCACCTGGGGCCACATCAATCATGTGCGAGTTGGGGCTTTGAAAGATCCAAATGGGGCCTAATTGTGTGCAAAATTTCAAGATTGTTGGATCATCTGAACCCCTTAATCCATGGTTTAAAAGCATAAATTTTTAGGATTTCAATCCAATGTTGCGTAAGATTTGGATGAGTGTCAAACCCGGGGCTTGTGACAATTGTTCGAGAGTAGGAAAGAGGAGGAGAACAGAGAGAAGAAGAAGAGTGGGGAGGTGGGGTGGGGGGGATGGATTTGGATTGATCATAGGGGGTTCCACATGTCTATAAAGATGGTGACACTCATCCAACTGTTATTCTTGGATTGAAATGCTCATTTTTTCCATACTTTCCACTATTGATGCACATGTTGCCCCACCCATAGTGGGGCCCACCTACTTGCCCACCCGCCCCCCGTCCTCCTATATTCAAGGGTCACCGGGTTTGCACCCATGTGAATGAACTAGATGATTGGATCAACTGCACACCCCATGCGAATGGACGGATTTGGATTGATCAGAGGGGGTTCCACATCCCTATAAAGATGGTGACACTCATCCAACTGTTATTGTTGGATTGAAATACTCATTTTTTTCCATACTTTCCACTATTGACGCACATGTTGCCCCACCCCTAGTGGGGCCCACCTACTGGCCCATCCAAGTGGACCACCCACCCCCTCTCCTCCTATATTCACGGGTCACCGGGTTTGCACCCATGTGAATGAATTGGACGATTGGATCAACTGCACACCCCATGCGAATGGACGGACTGAACTTGTGGGCCTTGAAGGATAGGGTTAGGATGATCGGATGGGGCTGATTTTTTTAGAGAGGAGGGGCCCAAGCAGATCTTCAAATCCCCAGGTTCCATTTCAAAGAGCATCGGCAGGTGGGTCCCACAGCATGGGCCTCTATATATATATGTATATATACAGACACGCACCCACTCACGCACGTACGCAGGCATTACTGGAAGGCAATTTGTTCATAACGACATTATGTGAAATTCCTGTAAACAGGTTCATGAGGGTGTTGTGGAAGATGTTGCCTGGCATTTGAGGCATGAATATCTATTTGGGTCTGTTGGAGATGATCACCAACTGCTTATATGGGATCTACGCACACCAGCAGCTAATAAGCCTATACATTCTGTAGTTGCTCATCAAGGTGAGGTAAGTGTCAAGAACTCCTGATCACCAGCCTTTGTATATCCCCATGATGGGAAAATTTTCTGATAAACTAGATACCATGTACTAACCTTCTCTTATCTTTTCTTATATAGGCTATGTGACCTGTATCAGTAAGATCAGTTCCATTTTATTGAAGGATGTCTACTGGTTTTATAGTGGTGTTTGTATTCAAAATTAATTTGCAATAAACTCTTTTTGAATTGTAATTTGCAATAGCTTTCTTAATTATATGATACATAGCATTGAATTTCCCCATTTTATCACTACTCTATCATCTATTTATCATATCATGCTTATAAATTTCATGTTTTATAGTGTAAAAAGTATTCCATCTTACATATTATTTGAAGGGTTAAACATTTTTATTATTATTATTTTAGAATCTTCTTGTTTTTTCACAAAAAGGTCAACTTCAACACTGAGACAAAATTTAAAATTATTAAATCATTGCAATATAAATTGTGAAGAGTAGTGGTTGATGCAATACGTATTTTCTAAGTTCTAATCACTGGTATCTAGTCATGACTCCTTTTAATTATAATTTTTTATACTTTACAATGATTTGAAAGAAATTGAGAAATAACTAGTTCTACAAAGGGATGTAACCAGATCTACACAGGGATAAGAAGCATCAGTATTCAAAGAAAGCCTGTTTGTGGAACAGACATGATGATTTTGTCAGCATTGTCACAGATATTGTTATCATGATGATATTGGCAGGTGGTAATATCAGGAAAATATCGCAGAAAATTACAAATAACCTCAAATTTGATTTTTATAATTAGGAATTTCATGAAAATCCCTATTTAATTCTCTTGGGTTTTCAGTGCTATATGTCATGGTAAACTTAATTTATTAAAACACTATATATGTAATTATTGCAGCAGTATTGCAAACAATTCAATTTCTGGGCATAATTACATTGATTGTAAGGGTCAGTGTTTGATATGTCTTGCTTGTAGAGCATATGGTGATGTAATGGTAAAGAAGCCATCATTAACTGAAGTAGAAAACTCAATGGTCCTTTAACACAAACAAGATGAGGAATTTGACAAAATGTCTAGATAACAATTTTTGTGACCATGATTAACTGTTACTGAAGCACCATTATGTAATGGTGCTTGAACATAGAAGATAGGGGAAACTCACAAAATGCCCCTGGATACAACTTTCTGTGAAGACAGCAAATGTGTTAAGAAATGATCGAGTTTAGAAACATTCTTCAAGTTGATGAGGGGACCATCCCTATATGCATAATATCCAAAAAAAAAAACCACAAGAGAAGAACAACAGACATGTGAAACTGGATGTTATTGTCATCTTTTCCCTAGTTCACCTTAAGCAACTGAATCCTCAGACTGCAATTAGCAACCTGAAAATCTCCCATCACCATGGATGTTGATGCTAGCAAACCAGCAGCTATTTCCTACAAAGGGTCATTGCAAGGCAATTCAAGTGAGGAACCAGCTTTCCTCCCTCGCTCAGGTATCCAGTATCACAGACAAGCTGTGACCCTGGCTACTCATATATGTACCCTTGGTAAAATTAGATAAACAGAAAGTGGATAGGGAATGCTAGAATTGTTGCCTATAGCTAATTGGTAAATTCTAGGGTGTGTACGACTCCTACATTTCTTAGCAAATTATTCTTTGCGGAGAGTGCAGGGTCCTCTAGAATTTTCCAGCTTTTTAACGAGTTCCACCATTTCATTTTCGATCGGAGGAAGATTGCCAATGGCTGTGAATTCGGTTCCCTTGGACCGTTGTAGGGCAATGATTGGCTGTAACATCCTGGGTACCAAACGTTGACCTCACCAGATTTACATTGCCTTTTCCTCTATCTCAATCCATCTCCTGGATCTTCCAAAACAGATACGGAAAGCCAAGTTTCTGCAAGGTATAGTTGAACCAGTGTGGCACTACCACGGATATAAATATCGGCCGTGGCGGTAACATGGATATTGGCGGCTGCTACGGGGGTATCGCACCCCATAGAGGTCGTAGCGGCCGCTACGTTTCATGTGGGGGGTATTTAACCCCCCAGTCGGCCCTAGCTATTCCTCCTTCACTTTTTATTTTATTCTTGCCTCCTTCGCTACTGTAAAAGCCTCCCAACTTCAAAAGTTTCAACTCATTTTCATGATTTTACTACAAGACTGTACAAGTAAGTGAAGTAACATCAAATTTGAAGGAATCAAACACAAACAACTACAAGATCCAAGCTTCCATTCCATCTAGGTATGTTTTTCTTTTGGATTTTTTCTAGTCTTTTGAGATCATCTATAATCTATTCATCTCTTTCTAAGAGTCTAAGTACTATAAAATCCTTCCTTGTCTTGTAATATGATGAGATCCATGTTTCCCTTTCATCATGCATACATATATATATTTTTTTTTTTTTGCTATTTTTTATTTTCGGATTTATTTATTTTTTGAAAAAAAAATTTGTGAATACTCATAGACAATCCATGAAACCACTTGGAAATTGCTTGTAAATGATTAGATCTATGTTTTCCATAGATCAATCCATCACATTTTGAATGTTTATTGATTTTTCTCTATTTTTTATTTTCGGATTTATTTGTTTTTTGAAAAAAAATGTGAATACTCATGGACAACCCATGAAACCACTTGGAAATTGCTTGTAATGATAGATCTATGTATCCCATATATCAATCCATCACATTTTGAATGTTTATTGATTTTTTCTCTATTTTTTATTTTCGGATTTATTTATTTTTTGAAAAAAAAATGTAAATACTCATGGACAACCCATGAAACCACTTGAAAATTGCTTGTAAATGATAGATCTATGTTTCTCATAGATCAATCCATCACATGTTGAATGTTTATTGATTTTTCTCTATTTTTTATTTTCGGATTTATTTATTTTTTGAAAAAATAATAATTTTTAGTATTTGAATACTAATCAAATGTCTTGAAAATGGTTCCTAGATTTGATATTTATGTTTACACAGATCATTCCAACATATATTGCTTTTCTTTTTTACTTGTTTAATTATTTAATTTCGGATTTTTGTTATTTTTTGGAAAAAAAAATATTTTTAATAATGGAATGCCAATCAAATGTATTGAAAAATGCTCCTAAATGTTATATCTATGTTTGGCGTAGATCAATCCAACATATCCTTGTCTTTTCCTAATTCTATTTTATTTTCTTATTTTCGGATTTTTTAAATTTTTGAAAAAAAAATTATACTTTAAGTAATAAAATACCAATTAAATGTCAAGAGAATGATTCCTACGCGTTAGATATATGTTTCCTCTAACATGTTTCTTTGTTTTTTTAATTTTTAACATACTACTTGTTTATATTTAGAGCCAGCTAAGTATTCGGTCTATCTGCCTTTGCTAATTAATAAGTTAAAATGCCTCGTGTTATTGATCCCGCATGGAGCTTTAGTGAGGCAGTTGAGAATAATAGGTTTAAAATCAAATGTAAGTTCTATGGGAAAGTGACCAATGGGGGCATTACAAGATTTAAGCACCACTTGGGCCACATTTCTGGCAATGTTGCTGGCTGTACCGAAGTATCAAGGGAAGTCAGGGAACAAATGAAAGCTTTGGTTGGCCAAAACAAAGCTAGAAAAGTAGAGATAAAAAAAAGAGGCGGCAAGATGTTGATGCTGTCCGTTATGATGTATTTGGGGATGAATACTTTGATGAGGAGGAAAATGCATAGATGGAGGCTGCACGCCGAGAGTCTTTGATGAGCCAACAAGAAGAACATGAACGTCGTGCATTTGCTGGAAGCAAATATTATGATGCAGGGGGCTCATCTACTACTGTGCCAAGTAGGGATAAGGGCATTACAAGGTCCATGCGTAGGGCATTTAGCACCCGAGAATGGGATGTTGATGTAGAAATTATCTCTACGAGAAGAGCAATTCTTCCCCCCGTTGATCCTCTAGCACATAGAAAAGAGGGAGATAATCAACCAAAAATATCTAGTGTTGTGAAAGGGGTAATAAAGGCTGCAAGAGATAGAGTAGCTAAAGCTACAGCAAAATGGCTAATTCACAAGAATATACCACCTACAGCAGTAGATTTCCCATATTTCCAGACTATTCTTGATGTTGCCGCCGAAGCTGTGCGGGATATGCAGGCGCTCTCCGTATATGATGTGGGCACTAAATATCTTGAGGAAGAATATACAGAAATAAAGGCTTGGGTGGAAAAAGTTTAGGCTCATGTGGCAACAGAATGGTGTTACCATTATGTGTGACGGGTGGACCAGCGGCACCCACACACAATTAATCAACTTTTTGGTGTATTCAGTCGCTGGGACCGTCTTTGTGAAGTCCGTTGATGGAACTGAACATAGACGGACAGCCACATATATATACACTCTTATGGATAAAGTTGTAGAGAGTGTGGGAGAGGAGCATATTGTACAGATTTTTATAGATAATGTCGTCAATTTTAAGGCAGCAGGTAATAAGTTAATGGAGAAGCGAACCCATTTATTCTGGACCCCATGTGCAACACACTGCATAGATCTCATGTTGGAAGAGATTGGAAGGAAGACAAAAGTAGCTTCATTAATCAAGGCATATAGAGGAATTACAAGATTTATATATGATCATTCATGGGTGTTAAGCTTGATAAAAAGATACACAAATAACCATGCCCTGCTGCGTCCAGGATTAACTAGGTTTGCAACCCATTTTCTGGCTATGGAAAGCCTTGTAAGGTTTAGAACAGAGCTCATTCAAATGTGTGCATCAGAAGAATGACTTCGTTCGAAATGAGGCAATGCAACTAGTGGTCCGGAGTTTAAGTCCCTAAACTGATGAGGGACAATAAATTTTAGAAGAAAGTGAGGAAGGTATTAAAGGTTTTTGAGCCTTTAGTTAAAGTGTTGCGGCTTGTCCCTTATCACTTTAAAAATGTGATGGATTAATCTATGGGAAACATTGATCTATTATTTACAAGAAATTTCCAAGTGGTTTCATGGACAAATTTCCGAGTGGTTTCATGGGTTGTCCATGAGTATTCACATTTTTTTTTTAAAAAAAATAAATAAATTTGAAAATAAAAAATAGAGAAAAATCAATAAACATTCAAAATGTGATGGATTGATCTATGAGAAACATAGATCTATCATTCAAAATGCATTTCCAAGTAGTTTCATGGATTGTCCATGAGTATTCACTTTTTTTTTTTTTTAAATAAATAAATCCGAAAATAAAAAATAGACAAAAATCAATAAACATTCAAAATGTGATGGATTGATCTATGGGAAACATAGATCTATCATTTAGAATGCATTTCCAAGTGGTTTCATGGATTGTCCATGAGTATTCACTTTTTTTTCAAAAAATAAATAAACTCGAAAATAAAAAATAGAGAAAAATCAATAAACATTCAAAATGTGATGGATTGATCTATGGGAAACATAGATCTATCATTTAAAATGCATTTCCAAGTGGTTTCATGGGTTGTCCATGAGTATTCACATTTTCTTTTACAAAAAATAAATAAATCCGAAATATAAAAAATAGAGAAAAATCAATAAACATTCAAAATGTAATGGATTGATCTATGGGAAACATAGATCTTTCATTTACAAGCAATTTTCAAGTTGCTTCATTGGTTGTCCATGAGTATTCACATTTTTTTCTCAAAAAATAAATAAATCCGAAAATAAAAAATAGCAAAAAATAAAATAAATAGAAAAATATGTGTGCATGATGAAAGGGAAACATGGATCTCATCATATTACAAGACAAGGAAGCATTTTATAGTGCTTAGACTCTTTAGAAAGAGATGAATAGAATAATAGATGATCTCAAAAGTCAAAAGTTAAAAGACTAGAAAAAAATCCAAAAGAAAAACATACTGGGCCTTGGATCTTGTAGTGGTTTGTATTTGATTATTTGGAATTTGATGTTACTTCACTTGTATAGTCTTGTAATAAAATCTTGAAAATGAGTTGAAACTTTGGAGTTGGAAGGCTTTCACAGCAGTAAAGGAGCCAAGAAGGAGCGGCCGTAGCGGCCACTACACGTGCGATACCCGCTATTGGGTTTTGTGCTTGGATGATGGGTTTGGGTGAAGGTCGGCTAGAGGGGATGGGGTTTGGGCAGGTGCGACTATGGGTGGTTTGGGTTTTCAGATAGGGTTTGATAGTAGATGTCGAATGACTATGGTATTATAGTGATTTAGGTTGGGGTTGATAAATGACTTAGGGTTTGGGTTGGTTGGATGATGGAGATGGAGATGGAGAAAAGAAAATTAATAATGCCTCATGTAATGGAAATGGAGAAGACGCAGAAGATTGCTAGGATTCATGCAGAGAGAGGAGAGGGAGGGAGGGGCATTAACTTCATGGAAAATAATGCCATCTAATCTTACTTAACGGAAAATAAAATAAAATAAATGGCTGGCTGTACGGTTCCCATGGGCTGTACGACTGTACAGTCAGTGGATGCCCCACTCTTGGTCTTCTCTGCCTTTGTCTTGATGATTCCTCCCATTTGGCACATCCCAACTGTGGGGTCTTTTTTATTTTGCCATATGGGGTCTTCAACTGGATCACATGATATAGTGGATTAAATCCAACCATTGATCTTTGTCAGAATCATGATCCAATGCTGGATCTTCAGGATCAGCACACCAGGCAATGGTCATCCAACCATAATGAAGCCTGTGCACGAGTCTTCTTCTTCCTCCTCTATTTGACTTTGTAGGGAGGAGCTCTGATGCCCTCATCCATTCATCTTGCAAGAGGCAGGCTTTTGATCTACCTTGCATCTGGTTGGATATTTTGTAGGCCATCTATATATGCTAACCAAAGTCATCAGATCAGAACTTATGGTCACTAGTCGCTGCAGAACTCCCCTTTATCTTACTGTATTTACTAACAGCAACCATGCTGGTCCAGACAATATGTTGGAATATCTTTCTTTTAATATGACATCTGAACAGTTTCAGAAATAGAAGAAAAAGATTTGGCTGGAACAGATCTATTCACAAAATAACTCTCTCTACAGTCTACAGTCTATACCCAATTAGCATGAATGCACCACTTCATTTTTTCTCTCTGTTTTTTTTTTTTGGAATGATTTTTTCTCTCTTTTTTTGCCTGGGAGGATTTGAACTCACTCATACTCGCTCCTACAGGGTCATTTTGGCGTGCCTGACCCAGGTGAACTACAGCCCAAAATGACCTCCACTTCATTTACTTCCTGCAAGATGATGAAATTTCACCTTGATTCTGATAATCTCCCTCATTTGATTCGTAATTGAAAACTACAATAACTGTTTGTAAAAAAACACTTCTGGGTGTAAGCAAACAAAAACACGAAACTATATAAAGACCACCATTAATGATGATAAAGGAATGCCTTAAGGGCTATTTGATAGTAGAGAAAGTGAAGGGTGGACTATGTCTCCTTGTAGGGCTTGTATGTGGCACTTGGGAACCCTTGTTAGGTCTCAATCTGGTAGACCCGGTTCTTGGGCTTCAACACTGACATATTGTACTAAACTCAACTTGCTTTACTGAACTATCTGTTATGTGCTTACCTATCCAACTTACAGACTTGGCATCTTTATCATTCTTTTGTGATAGGTTAATTGCTTAGCATTCAATCCCTTCAATGAGTGGGTGGTAGCAACGGGTTCAACTGATAAAACTGTCAAGCTGTTTGACCTCCGCAAGATCAATACTGCTCTCTATACCTTTGAATGTCACAAGTATGTCTTAACATCGGCATTTAATTTTTTCCTCCTTGGAAAAACTAATATGTTTATTGCTTTATCCATTTAGTTATCCTTAACTATACCTGTGAACATGACTCAGTAAGTGGGCGTCACAGTGGTTGGCCATAGCTAATTTGAAGTATCATGTTGGTTGGACAATGCACAATCCTCTCCCTGGAGAAATTAAGGGGGAAAGATTGGCTTCTTAATGAAGCTTAGGTTGGACTTTTAGTTGACGATCCATTTTAGTCGCTCAAAAGTCATCTAATGAACCGTATGGACAAGGTGGGCTCTGCAGGATGGTTGTCTCATACGTCATGCATGTGTCACATGTATGGAACCTGTCATTGATAGCAACGTTTAAGGGAGAAATAGAGGAATGTAAATCAATCAGGTCCCTGGTGGATCTGTACCTGTACCTGATTATGTTTATATAGCTTGACCCTGACAGGACTCTAATGGACCCGACTGGACCCAGACCTTACTCCAGGCGCAACTCAAATCTCAATATACATATTTCAAAATTTTATATAATCTTGAAACTGGTAACAGGACTACCCAAAGATCATATTTGGTAAGTTGACCACTTGCCAACTGTGCTGTATTGTATACTCTCATTTACCCTATTTTCGTAAATAAATATATTAATATGATATTTATCATTATGCTTTTTATATAATATATAATATTTCAATTTATATATCAGTATATATTTCAAATAATATATAATACTTATATTCATATCATGCAAGTACATTGTTATCCAGGTAACAACCCAATTGGATCCAGAATCAGACCTGATTAATGGTAGTGTCCTTTGGTTAATTGGGTAATCAGAGGTCCATTGACATCTGTAGAAACATGACTCGATGTTGTTCTATTCCTTTTGTTTTCTGTGGTGCATTTCTATGAATATTTTCCTGATTTTTTAAATATGTGACTTCATTTTTATTGTTTTGAATGGTGATAGAGAGGAGGTTTTCCAAGTAGGGTGGAGTCCAACGAATGAGACAATATTAGCATCTTGCTGTCTTGGTCGGAGGTTGATGGTGTGGGATCTCAGCAGGTTATTTTTTCTTGAACAGCTGCTTTTTAATTTTTTGCAAATATTAGTTGTCGAATCTATCACATTCTTTTCTTCTTCTTTTTTTTTTTAAGAAAATAATACAGTAGGACATTTATTGTGTGCTAGTCACCGTACAATGGTCACAACCATTGGTCCTGTTACTGTGTCTGGCTGCTGGCTCAGCTGGACCTGATGAAGGGTTGGACTTCATCATAAGGTTACTGTAATGAAGAAATTTAAAATGTTTGAAGAAATCTTTTGCTTGGCCTTACAAACTATACAGGCGAGGCCTTCCTTTTCGTGATTTAAACTGCTTCCAATGGGCCCTATCTGGGGTGGAAGATATCCCAGATGACTTCCCATCAGATTATCGTGACCATCTAAAGTTCCTGTGTCGACTGTGGTTCATCTGTTGTAATTATCCATTGACAGATCACATATTGGAATGTTTTGACCACCTGAAAGGGTTGATATAGAGGCATGGACTATCATGATTCGTGACAGGATCCACCGGATCATGACTTGGATTTGCTAAAGGAAAAATATAAAAGGTTAACAATAACTGTATTAAAAGAAGAACACAATACAACCGTAAACTCTTAGCCAAGACATCTGCCTCCTCATCCACTGATTGGAGAGAAAATGCCTATAGTAACCCTCATTATCCCAATGTTGATCTATTTGGCCACCTATCCGTTCCGTCTCTTGCCCAGGCAGAGACCTTTTCACATAGGGGGTCTTTGGATAAGATATTGGTATAGGAGTCAAAGGCATTCGTCTTAGCCCTCGCCTAGATTGCAGCGAGGGGAGATGTCTATGGAAGAGTACCATGCGGCTCTGAAAAAGAAGTGGGAGGAATTAGATCACTATCAGCCCTTAGCATTCACAGTGGAAGGCATTAGGAAATGCCCGGAAGCAGTGTCGGGCCGTCCTTCATGACCAAGGTAAAAGTCAAGGTAAAGGCCGAAGAACAGGAAGCACCATCTCCACGTTCTCGTTCGGACGAGCCATTCAGAAAAGCTGACTGGCTACTACTATCTACGGCCTCCACATCCAACTCTGAACATAAGAACTTGATTTCATTGAGATAAAAATAGATCATCCATGGTCCTTTAGCTTCATTAGACAGCCAAGGTATTGCATTAAGAGACACTTTCCACGATTAGAGGTTGCCGAAACGAAACACTAAATAACCTTAAAGCTTCTAGGATGGCTAGAATTCAGCTTCATTTGATTTTTCAACACCAATGAAAGAGGAGAAAATAAGACCATCATGGTTGCGAAGAACACCACCGATACTTTTTGGGCCTGGCTTCCCTCATCCACATTAAACAACTTCAACATGCCCTCGGGTGGGGGACACGGACACCACTCCTCTCATTTTATCATCTTGAGGGATCCACCAACCATACAAGCTATGATGCACGGATACGGCGTGGATACAGCAAGGACATGCCATAGACACGGCAGGGACACGGATTTCACACTTAAAAAGTGAAGTATTGGATCCGATACATTGCCCATTCTGAAGTATCCGTGCATCATAGCATACAATCCTTCCAATTACTAAGGGTATATCCAGAGTTAAGGTTCTGAAGTCTTTCTTGATCATTTCCCATATACCAATCCTCACCTTAACCTGATTTAAAGTCTCACAAGAAGAAGATGCTACACTATGGAAAATCTGACTATTTGTTTCTTTCCAAATGGACCAAATAATAGCAGAAGGAACGAGTTTCCAAAGAATCCTTCCACGACCCCAAAAAAAGCCCATCCACCAAGAATGAAACAATTCTACTAAAGACTGAGGCATGCACCAAGAAACCCCACACTCTTTCAAAAAGAAACTCCAAATACCATATGAAAATTTGCATTGAAAAACAAATGAGAAATTGACTTGTTTTCTTTCCCACATAAAGCACAAGTATCTGACATAACATTTGAAGAGAAGCCCCTCCTTAGAATGTCCACTGTTGAAACCTTTCCAGCCATCTCAAGCCAACAAAAAACCCCACACGAGGTGGAACCAAATCTAGCCACACAACAAATAAGGGGCGTGCATCACCATGAGAAGACTCTAATGTTAAGTAGAAAGACTTAACAGAGAAAAGCCCTGATGAGTTTGGTCTCCAAATACAAACGTCTCCATCATCCCCACACAAAAAGGTGTGTAATAGAGAAAACTCAACAAAGACTTACACTTAGACTCTTTAGACTGGCGTAATCTTCTCCGAAAAGACACAAGTCCGAACAACTCTGTTCCCTTCCACAACATAACACTCTTTCACAAATGATTTTTTGTTTGACTTCACCCTAAAAACTCTAGGAAACAACATTGACATAGGATCCAAACCCATCCAGTTGTCAACCCTATAACCGAACTCTACTTTCCTCCCCAACTCTAAAACGCACCCCTTTAGAAAATACCTCCCCACAACACCTGGAAGCATCAACATTCAGAAGAAAAAAAAAGAGCTGGATGCATCCCCAAGACAAGAAATAACACCATAACACCCAGATCTCCTCTACCTAGGGACTCTAGACGGAAACCATTGGTCCTCAGCTTCACCAAGCTTTGATACAACAATCCTCCTCCATAAAGCCGCCTCCACCACCATTTAGCAAGCAGGGCATGGTTCTTAAGGGCGAAACTTCCCAAACCCATGCCTCCTCGATCTTTAGTCTTCAGAAATCAAAACCTCATTCCACTTCAAATGTAATTTCCCTCTTCTTCAACTGTAATTTTCTCTTGTTGCTATTTCCATTCCATTAGAAATTCCTCCGGATGTTGTCCAATCTCTCCATCTCTCTTGATTGGTCATCATATCCTCAAATCTAGTTTGGCGCTACCTAAATGACCATCTTATAGTTCCTCAATCCCAGTTGGCACTATGGAACTTTTGTTTATCTGTAGCTCATTTTCATTTTAGTTGTATCTATTTTTTCTGAATCCATGAATATGTATTTCCATTGAATGAAATCAATTGTAGAGGTATTAACTTAAAGCTTCTTTTTATAGAATTGACGAGGAACAGACTCCGGAGGATGCAGAAGATGGCCCGCCAGAGCTGCTTTTCATTCACGGGGGGCACACAAGCAAAATCTCTGATTTCTCGTGGAATCCTTGTGAAGATTGGGTGATTGCCAGTGTAGCCGAGGACAACATCCTTCAGATCTGGCAGATGGCTGAGAACATCTACCATGACGAAGATGATATACCTGCCGACGACCCCCCCAAGTCTACATGATGTATTTAGATTTGAATAGAACCCAGCGTGCCAAAAAGGAAACTGGAGGAAGAGAATATGAAGGGAAATAGGTTTGCTTCATTGTTATTTGAAAGTTTTGGTTTTTACATTTGCTATTAAGGAACTGATTCACAGTGACTTCTACTAATGCTTGCATGGCCTTTGCAGCTGACCTTAGCTCTGTTTATTTAGTGCTATATTTTGTTATCTTGAATGCTTCATGTGTACATTAATAGCACCTTTAGCTACTGATTGATTAGATTTGTTACATTGATGAGTCTCTGATGCACCATACAAGCGCTGATGGTCCATTAATCCTGACTTTTGATCTGATGAGCCTGCCGTGGATCGCTCGTGAAAAAGGTTCTCTGATTGGAAGATGATAATATCTGGATTACAAATGGATAGTTTCAAGAGGGACCTATAGCAATCATCAAGTAAATATGCAGAGATACTAGAAACTTTCCTATATATTAGGAGTGTTGTCAATTGTATCTATGCCCTATGGCCCATGAGATTACCTGCCTGGATCCTTGCACCATTGGCAGGCTTGTATGGACCAGTTGCATTAGTTATGCATGCACATGCCCTCACACACTCACAGCTTCTTTAATTATTGCAGCATTCAGTCTGAATATCTAGATGGCATGTCCTGTCTCATCCCATAACAAAGGAATGATACTCATAAAGTAGTTATAGAACCCATTTTCTATTCTTATGGTACCCATTGTATGATGGAATATTAACAATTTGTTTTATAACACCCATTTAATAAAACAAGGATTGAATGAGTTCTGACACCCATTTTTTGTCTTTCATTTATAATTTGGTTCAATCAAGGCTGGAATCAGTACAACCAAAATATTTGAGGTTGAACCCCCAAGACCTTCAACACAGTTTGGTAGTTCCCAATCCTCAAGAAGCCGGTTTAGTTGTGGTCATTACATTACATTGTTGGTTTAGCATCATTAAAAAAGAATATAAGAAAAACTGTAAAAAGGCAATCCCCTTGGTTATCTAATCATTAGGATTTTGAAAGAACTTGTATCGAAATTTGAGTCATCCATTGCGCGCCTCGCGCATGGATGAATGTGCACACCTCAATGTGGGGCCCACCTGGGACTGGTACTTGGGGCTAAGCCCCTCTCTACTAAAAAAATCAACCCCCATTCCTGAACCCTATCATCTCCATTAGGGCTCCAAATTGAGTACAAACCATTCGGAGTGTGCAATCAATCTAACGGTTCAATCCATTTAGACGAGTGCAAACCAAGGGACAGAGGTCGGGAGGGGGGGCGGAGGGATGGATTGTTGGATTGATATTAGTTAACACTTTTAGGACATGTTCGTTTGTACTAAGATTACGTAGGTACTTACGGTCAAATGAGTTGCAACGAAGGATTATTAAAAAGGTGAAGTGTGAATAATACGAGGTGTTGGGTGAAGCATATAAAAGGGGAGGTTGACTTTGACTTTCCTTGGATTTAAATTGCTAGAGTGATGGCCCGTTTTCCATTGATTCATGTTCCATTGAAGGGGATGTTATTTTAATGGAGGCTATGGTGGTCATTTTTATATATTCACTTTGGATCTTCATTTTCAATTGCTTATGACATGAATTCTCATGTATTCTGCGTCTTTGTATTCTATGCAAACATACATGCCTAATATTTCTGTCATGTTTTCGTGGAGCTGATTCGTCTAGGAATTCAAAAAATGCATTCCTAACTATGACTAAAATTGAAGAAATAAAGCCGAAGATCCATAGTGCATATCAATCAATTAATCAATCAGCCCTTAAGTTATTTACCAAAACAAAAATCAGCCCTTTAAGTTAAAATGAATTAAGTGGAGATGAAATATGAAACAGGCGCCATCATCTAGTAATTTAAATCCTAACTCAAGGTCCCATCTAGTCTCCAATTTATATCATTCACCCTTCACCTTATATCCATACAAACAAACGGCCCCTTACAAGTGCACCACTCTTGTTTGATCAATATTTAATGTTGGGTTGAAGTTACAATTGGGATCCCTTGTAGGAAAATTATTTTAACACATTTTCTAATATCTCTTAGCTTCATTGATGTTCAGGCTTGCAGTAAATAATATTTGATTAGATCAGTTCTCCATAAATCGACTGCCTCGAAACGAATAAGACCAAGTCTACCAAAAAAAAAAACACTGGGTTGAATCACCATTAATATTATATGACCCGATCCATTTTTAGACACTTGGGAGTAGGGCTGGTCAAGTTTTTGAACAATGAACCATCTAGGAAAATGGGCCTTACAACAGAGATTTATGTTCTATGAGATCAGAATTTTGCATATTTAATCACTATTATAAAATGCCTCACGGAAGAAATCATTCTGAATCCACTACTAGTCTCTAGGGGTGTTCATGGGTCGTGCCAGCCCAAGCCCAATCCCGCCCAGATTGCTTTACTCTGAGCTTGGATATGTAATTTGGACCGTTTAAATAATCGGGGTCGGGCTTGGATTAAGTGAAAGTAAGCCGAAAGCCTGGCCCGGACTGCATAAGGAGTGCATATAATTTGATTTAATTAAGCCAAAGATTTGCTAGAAAGCCCTGGAATTTGATCAAAAGTCCAGTTCATCTCGGCCCGGTTGACTAAATTAGCGTGCTCGGGCCTCACTTTTATGTCACGTTCTGGGCTAGGGCTGGGTCTGGGTTTCTAAATCCCGTCTGGGCCTGGATATGCCTCAGCCAGGCCGACCCATGAACACCCCAATAGTCTCACCATATTGCTTGATAATGGGTCCCATCTTTTGCCAACCCTACCTGTTCAGTCAATCAATCACTACCACTTGAGTTGATACATAGGTATCAGACTATGAAACAAACCCAATTTTTTCCCATTCGATTTCGGAGTTCATCACTTTTTTACATGTAATCGATCCAATACTTCCTGATTTCAAGAGTATATGACTCCAACATAAATTAAGTGGGACCTACTATGATTTGGCCTGGCCAAAGGTTGTCTCAGCCCAGCTTCATCAGGTAGCAAGGTTTATATTCAATCCCGTATCCAGTCGACCCTTCTAAAAGGTTTATGTTCAGAGTACCCAGATGATGCGGCGGAAGTGGTGGTGATGATGATGGCGACGGTGGCAGTGATGATGAGGATGGTGGTAATGATGATAATGATTTTAATGATGGTGGTGGTGATAATGGTATCGTATTATATCATTGAGGGATGTTTGGTTAAGAGGCGTTTCTGGCACGAATTGGGCTTGTTGAGAAATTTTTGGCAAGATGTGACATCTTATTTTCTAGGCATTCCAAATCTGTTTGATGCAAGAATTCAGAATTCCAAACCATATGAAAATGCACTTGTGAATTTTCAGAATTCCAGCATTTCAAATGCTAGAGTGGCGTTTAGCGTTTGGAATTCTACTTTGGGGGCAGAGGCAGACCTATGTATCATGTCTTGGGGCTTCAGCGCGCCCACCTCCTCCCTCCCCCCAAAAAAAAAAAAAAAAAAAAAAAAAACCTTGAGAAAAGCCCATAGGGCTATATGGGCTGGCCGGCCCAGCCCCATCCATTAGCCCCCGTAAAATCTCTCTCTCTCTCTCTCTCTCTCTCTCTAATCAGTGATAGATAATCACCTTTGGCCCTGTCACTCATCGCGGTCTTTCTTTCCTCCTCTGCGTATTGGTTTTAAACAAATTTTAAGTGTTGCAGGGTGGTTGTTTTGTTAGGTGCTTTGTCTCAAAAATATTTTTAGAAATGATGGCATTAGAAATGGGGAATTTCTAAAAATCTCCCATCTTATGAAAATCCCCAATTTTGAAATGGATTCTCTTGATTTATAAAAGATTTTGACAAGTGGAGAAAAATCCCCATTATTGAAATGGGTTCTCTTGATAAAGTTGGATTTGATTTCAGGAACAAATTAAGCAAATATTCAGATTAGAGATGGGGATGCAAGATGCATCTAATCTGTCATTAATGTTTTTTAGATGATGATGCATGTTATTGATTGTTGGCTAATTTTATTTAATTTTGATGTAATATTTGTTTGTTTGTGCTTGTGATTTGTGTTGGTTTTATGAAGGAGTTTTATATTAGGTTTTAGAAACTAGTTTTAGTTTTGATTTGAACAAACAAATGAATGAAGATCGAAGGGTGTTTTTGAAATGATGTTTCCAATCGAAGTGCCAAAAAGGCAATAGGCCAAATCCATGAAATCCTTTGTTAGTTATTCTTTTTAACAGACCACATGGATTTGTTAAAAAGGACTTTCCGAAGTGCACAATCTCCAATTTTTCTACATGACAAATTAGACACTTGATTTTAAAAAAATGAAGAGAATAGAGGTAAACTGTACTTTGGCATATCTTATAATAGAATTGCTACACATATAATTTAACTCTGAAAGAAAAAAGTATTGAATATTGTTTTATTCTGTGGCAGATGCACAATATGAGTTAATTAACAAATGAGGTTTCATCATCTAGGAATTTTTAACCTCTAAGCTTGTCTTGCTTTTAATTAGAAGGGATTTTCCACTTCTCTCTCTCTCTCTCTCTCTCTCCTGCAAAACGAGCTTTAGATTCCCTCAAAATAACTATTGTATCATTGGAATGAACACAAATACAATTGACTAGCTTTCTTTTTTTGTCATTGATAATGTGAAGAAGGTATAATAAAATAATGATTGATATTTTTAGTTGACTATCATTAGCCCTCCTTAAACAAAAATCCTGGGAACGCCACTGTTTGGGGGTCGCATTTGGAATTTTTAGAACTTTGTCATATAAGAATTCTCATAATTCTTCCAAACAAACAAATAACAAGGAAAGCTTTACTTTTGAAGTTATTTATCATATTGATGATGTGTAAAACATATGATTTATTCTTCTTCTTTTTTTCATATTTTAATCACATGCTGTAAATGTGATCAATCTTTTGCGGGACTTAAGACTAATATAGAGAAATTTCTCCAAATGGTTTGACGACTATAATTTGTGATGATGATGACGACATCAACAACCACGACAACCGTGATGATGATGGTAGCGACGGCGACAATGACGACGACAATGGTGGTCATGATGATAGTGACAAAGATGGTGGTAGTGATGACTATGGTCTCCCACCTTATTACATCATTTAAGAAAACTTTGCTCTAATCAAAGTTATTTCTATCACCATATTGAATATGTGTAAAGCATATGATTTGAATTCTTTCGAGAATTTCATGTCTTTATGGCTTTAAAAAAAAGGACATAAGTTTGGGTTTTTTTAGTCCCTAAGTTTTTCAAGAAGTTTTCAATTAAGGACATTAAGGACATCCATCTATTTAAAGTCATTTTTTTGCAACTTTTTTTTCTATTTTTTTAAAATACTCAAATTACCCTTCATTGTAATAAAACTCTCCTTCACTTCCTCTATATTCTCCTCATTTCGCTCCCACATGTCCTTACTGTGATCAAGGACACCCAGTATTTTCACAGCGATTGGCTGCATGTAGTGGCTGTCGAAACCATGGCATGGCTTTAAATGAAGGGTAATTTGAGTTCTTTTCAAAATATTGAGGGAAAAAGTCACCAAAAAATACCTTTAAATGCTGAATGTCCTTAATTGAAAATTTACTGGAAAGTTTAAGGGCTAATTTGAAAAGTTTCAAAACTAATGTCCTTTTTTGAAAGAAGGCAAAAAATTAAGGCCATATTTGAAAATTTCCCTTATTTTAATCACATTTTGTAGGACTATTAATCAGAGCGAAATATTTCTTAATTATAGGACAATGTTGAAAAGTGAATAGTGAGCAGTTAAAGACTTTAAAGGTGGGGCTCATTGATGAATTTGATAAGATCAATTACTCAAAAATAAAGTAATTAATAAGTAATTAGCTGATAAAGAATCTTATTCTAATCAAAAATCTTAAAATGCTTGTCATCTTGAAACTAGTTTTCAACGTATTATAATATATTGTAATACACAACATCTGCCAACTAACTCAATTTAAAATTTATTATATTTTTCAAAAACTATTAAATAATAAATTATAATATTATATTAGCTTATTCTTATAATACATCTAGATCTATAAATATTTTATTCCGCAGATTTCAAATGGGTCCTTATTATTTGGGCCAAGCTTGAATCTAAAATTTGGGCTCGTATAATGATTGAGCTGCTGGCTTGGATTATGTAATAGAAAGCCTAAAATGTGCGTGACTCGAACAAGTAGTGGTTCTTAAAAAAGCTACGAAACAGAAAAAATATTACATTGTTTTAATATTATATATTTTATCAATTATATAATATGAAGCTAATGGGTTTCAATTTCAGTCTGATTTTGACCCCCTGATACTCATCTTTTACGTCTTTCTTCCCCACGTTCATTCATGATGGTCCAGCTTTCCTTTTATCTCACGTCTGCCTTCTCCACCTTTTAAACATGTGAATTGGTAGTTCACAGTGCTGCTTTGGAAACTCGTAAGGTTAGTGTATAGCTGTTAACATGATAATACAGTTGGTAAATACAGGGTATTTAGATATGTAGTCATAAAATAAAAATGGGACTAGGTTACATACCTTACCTGATTATCCCACATGCATCGGATATGCAGATTTCTAGGTCATTTTAATTCTTAAGACAGGGAGACTGAATAAGACTCTAATGAAGTGGTT
This sequence comes from Camphora micrantha, assembly GCA_003546025.1. Taxonomy (NCBI): domain Eukaryota; kingdom Viridiplantae; phylum Streptophyta; class Magnoliopsida; order Laurales; family Lauraceae; genus Camphora; species Camphora micrantha. The sequence continues at coordinate 28,500,206 of QPKB01000007.1, read as the reverse complement.
AGGAGAGAAATGTAGAACTGTGGAATTATAGTGAATATAACCTCAAATTGAAGATATGCTATAGTACAGTGTACACAACAGTTTTTATATTAATTTCTTTATGTAAAACTCTTTCAATATAGAATATCATTGATTTTACTTATCAATTGGATCATATCAACATACATCTCCAATATTTTATAATTTGAATGCAATTGTTGTTTGATTTTTAGCTGTGTTCAGCACGGGCATCTCTCACTATTAATAATTTATTCTTATAGTATCTAAATCTACTAATGTTTTATTCTGAAGATTTCAAACTGGCCCTTAGTATTTGGGCCAAGCCTAAATCTAAAATTTGGGCCCATATAATGATTGAGTGGACTTGGATTATGTGATAGAAAGCCGAAAACCCGACCTCGCTCGATCAAACAACGATTATTGTTTATTGATTGATTTGTTTGAATAAATGATAGAATGCCCGAAAAAGTGATGGAAAGCCCAAACTAGCCTGACTAGATTGACTAAATGGGTGAGCTCAGACTTGACATTATCCGGGGAGCTGTTCTCAGGCCAGGCACTTACGGGCCATGTCGCTTGGACCTAATATGGGCCTATGTGTTTTTTTTTTTTTTTTTTTCAACCAGGCCAGACCTGGATATGCATGAGCCTGGATCGGCCATGAACACACCTATTTGTGAGGAAGGTAACATGATCATAGATGGACAAAGGGGCCTAAAAACATAGGGTTAACTGCACAAAATGCCCATGCAAACAATTCTGATTGAATATTCTATATGTATGTATATATGTATGCATGTGGGAACTCTTTAACTTGATTATAGGTGGACCATGAAGCTCAGGAAATAGAGTAGACCACTACACAATAACCATGCAGCAGTTCTCATTGAACACTGATCTGAATGCATGTATGTATATATGAATGTAAGTGTGTATGTACCTAGGAATGTATGCCTAGGTATATACACTATAGAAAAGGTCAGCCCTTGACAAGTTGACCCAAGATGGGTGAGCTGAACAAGCCAGCACAAGAGCCAAGTTGGAGTCCTAATGAGCTGACCCAAACCGTCTCTAGCACAAGCTTAAAACGATCAACACACTTTCTTGCCAACCCATCAGCAAGTTCATGTACAACACAACGTCTTATATTTTATCCATACTTCACTTTTTATATGTAAAATTCGAATCTTGCAATAACCCTGGAATGTCTCCCTTATTCATGCCCGTGCGGGCATCACATTAATCGGTTCGTTTGGATGTCTCCACATGGATGCCTATGACAGGCCTCTCAACACAGAACTCATAATTCAAGATCAATGTATTAGATCGTTCCTTTACTGCTCATGTGGATAACAATCAAGACTTTCCTTTTGTTTTATTAGACTCTGACAGATCATAGCCAATTGAAACCTCATGGATGAGTTAGCCCTCATAATCAAGGTATTGGCCCCATATTCATCAATGACACACGAAGCACTAACCTTGGATTCTTCTTTTACCTAAACTAATCTACTCTTGCCTGTTTTTGTCATTCAAATTCTTTCTTTATTGAGAGTAGTAATTACTGTTCGATTGAACCATCCCAAGCTCTCATTGGGTCCTCAAACCAATGGTCATAGTCGGGGGCAGACCCAAGTGTTAGGGCGTGGGTGGGGACGTCTCACCCGTGAGATTTGAGAAACCCATTATATGAGACTTTAGAAGGTCAATTTTATTATTTAACTTCTTCATTATATCATTGCCCGCACCATCCAAATGAAAATTGTGGGTCTGTCGTTAGTCATATAATTATTCCAAACAAGAATGGTATTGGGTAGAAAATCATTCAAGATGAGACCTCTCTACTCACCCACAAGCAAAGGGCCCTGCACTTCCCAGTGGGTCCTCATTCGGACAAAAGAGTGCCATGTTAAATGAAGTTCTGTTATAAAAAAAAAATAAAAAAAATGAAGTTTTGTTCCATTGGCCTGGCTATTTACACAAGAACGGGTTAGAGATGGTGTATGTATAAGAGTTGCATGGAGATTGTAAAATAAGTTTCAACAAAGAATTATTAGAGGCACTAGCAGACTCAGGGAGCACACTGAAACAGGTAGTTATGGGAGCAAATTCAAAATTTTCATGTTGATTTTGGGTGCGGATTTTTATGTGCATTTTGGAAGCAAACATAAAGGGCATGTTTGGTAACAAAATCTGCAGTGAAAAGATTTTCTCTTTCCACTATTATATGTTACATTCAAGTTTGGTAGCCGCAAATCATCGCTGATTTTTTGCTCCTAACATCTACGATTGATACGATTTTGTGATCTAATCTCTCTCAATCGGATATGCAAATCCTGTGTGCAAAAAGGGTGGATATAAAAGCCAAAATTCCACCCCCACTTCCTACCATCTCGATCTCTTCTGCAAACTCAGATATTGCTATGGTAGATTGGATGTTTAGAGAGATAAAGGGATCAAAGTAAAAATGAAAAAATAAGATGAAAATTCTCAAGATTTATTAAAATTTAATATCAGGATTCTGGATTGAAATGATTTTAAGCTACGTTAGTGATAAACAACACATTTTATAGCACTTAAAAATTCACAAGTTGAAAAAAATCCAGAAAGTAGAAGACCTATGAGTATGGACACCTTGGACATGCTGCCGTTACTATTAAAATAACTTTAGAAAAGATTGACTATAAGGTTGAAATGAATAGGTGGGTTGCTTATTATCCATGGATTTTTGGTGTTCAACACCAAACATGGATTGATAAAATCATCAGTGTCTCCACACTTACAACAAAACGTGGAATGCAATGAATCATTAGCTATGCAAATTCATAGCGCAAGAATTTTACTTCTCTCTTGGAAGAGAGAATCCTAAATCTTGCATATTCCTCTCCGGTTACTAAACGTGTCCTAAATCTTTATATGGGTCTTGAAAGCGGAATCAGATGGGAGCGAACTGCCCCCCATAGCACATATGTAGCTTCACCCTTGATTAGAGGTGAGAGGCTAATAATATAAGGTGGGGATATAACAAGACTCTAATTTTCCTAAGATTTGAGTTATAAGGTGATGTCAGGTATTTATTTTTCATCATTCCTTAATTCATTTTAAATTAAAGGTGAATTATCTGATTGCCTCAACTCATCTATTATTTTTAACCAATGTATCAAAGACAATAAATTTAACAGTCCAAATTGATTTTTCTCTCGATGTGATTCGAGTTAAAATAAATAATAAGACTAGTTTTTTTTTTTTCTAGTATATATAAATAAATCATCTATACCTTTATTTCATCTGGCACGTCTATGCTAAAATAGTGCACTCCTCTAAAGAAAGAGTCTGAATCCTATGTCACATCTATTATAAGGTGTCGCTTACATAGAGATAATCCAAACTGTTCAATATGAGTTTGATCCTCTCTAATTATATATCTTCATTTTTACAAAAAAAAAAAAAAAAATCATATATTTCCAATTTTCAGCTCAAAAAGTGGGGCCCATGATAAGATTGACCACTATAACGGAAACGTTCGGTCAGGATGCACATTGGGCAGTGGGGGCCATTTATTTTGATTTGAAACATAGAGATTATATCATGTGTGGGGATGAGTTCGATTTATTTTTAAGGTGGGCTCCACTATGGAGTTAAGAAAAAAAAAAAAAAAGTATTATTACGGTTTCGTCTAATAATAGGTGTGGCCAGAGGATCTGGACTCCTGCAGAAATTACGTACACAGTCACACGTGTAGGTGAACAATCGATTTCTTTATAAATAGAAGCATCCAGGGTTCTTGACCTGCTCACGTGGGATGGTTTTTTTGGCCCTGAAAAGAAAAGATCCGCTTTCCCTCATGAGCTTCACCTTTCTTCCTTTCCATATCTCTTAACTTTCCCTTTTAGTTTCTCCTTTCTTCCTTCAAAAACTAGGGTTTTGGGCGGGTTGGAATGTTAGAAGTTGTTATCCATGACGGATTTGAATAATCCCTTAGTTTAGGTATTGATGTTTTGATTTTTTTTTTTTTATTTTGATTTTTGCTTTTTCTTGGATTTTAATTAAGTAATGTTTCTCGTTTGAAGTATTTGTTTTGTATCTGTTGAAAAGCTACTTTTTTATTTTTTATTTTTTTTATATGCTTTGTAAAGTTTTGGATTTGTTTTTGTGTGTTCAATTACAGCAGTGTTTCAAAGTTCCATTTTTATTTTTTTTCTCAGTTAATGATAGAATTCTCATGTCATATTATGTTAGATTGAAGCAACCAGGATTTTTTTTTTCTTTTTGTGATGATGATTGAGGGGCATTAGGTATTTTATTATTATATATATTTTATTTTATTTATAGTTGTTCACATGCATTAAATAAATGTGAATAATCTAGTGGATTTAATTGAGATTCTTTAAATTAAATAATTTTATTTGAGTGCAATGGGATATTGGTTTATTGGTCACATTCAGAAATTGATACATATAGATATATCTATGTTCATGTGCAATGAAGATTCAACTGCCCCAGATAGCCCACTTTGGTGGGTGAATGTGTATGGACCATGTGAAAAATCAGGAATGGTCTTACATATATAATTTTATGTTTTTGAGTTAGAATGGCTGAATGAAATAATGAATAGACTAGTCTAAATCATTGATCCGCCTGCTTTTGTTAGATGGATGCATCTACAAGAAGTTCTTCTGTAGTAATTGTGTGTGTTAGCTACCATGACTGAAAAAATGCAGGTTCCCACATTCGTAGAATCGTAGTGTATGAGTTGGCATTTGAGTGTATGTATGCCTATGTGTATGTACACTTGTGCCCATGTGCCCCATCTACATGGATATTATTTGATCTGCCTGCGCCATGGTCCCAGATTGGCTCTACAAGAAGTCCTTCTGTAGTAATTGTGTGTGTGTTTTAACTTGTATCTGTACTAGTGCTTGACTGTTAGCTTCAAAATGAGTTAATGATTGGCTCTTCCATCTTTTCACATCATTCTAAGACAGACAATTATGTTGAAGGGGCCTAAGCATCGTGTATTTGAATTACTAAGCTTGATGCATTTTGAAGCCTCTTGGTAATTCCCTTGGAGCTATTGCCTTAACATTGCACCTAAGTAATTAATACACCTTCCCTGCTTGGTGACTAAATATGCCCCCATGAGATTTGGCAGAATACCTTGGTGAACCTGAAAAGTTGTTAAGTTCTTTTTTTATTTCAAGCACATTTGAATCATTTATGAATATCCATCACATCAATTGGTGATATTGCTTCAGCGCCCTTGTGAACCATCTTATGTCTGTATTGTGAGTTGCAGGCAACATTGTTTCACCAGAATATGTGGTACTATAGAGAGCTTGTCATTTGTAAGTGATCTCCATTTCAATGTCTATCTAATGATTCATGAAGTCTCTTTCTAACTCTTTTTCGTGTCATTTTCATCATTCATTCGTAATATATATATATATATATAAATATAAGCCACAATGAGAAGTGGCAAGAATAAAGTGTTCCTGATGTTTACTTGGTACAATATTCAATCTTAATTCTTAATCTCATCTGAATTATGCTGCATTTTAAGTTGTGGTTATTGTTTGACTTTAACACAGATTGCTTCCATGTTCCATGTTTTGTCATTGATTACCTGCTTTGCATTGGCTTCTTTGGAGTTCTGCAAGTTTTATTGTTTATTCGACTTTTACTCGCATGTGACCAGAAAAATGACAAGACTGTATATCAATCTTTGGTTGCCTAGTTACCTTGTCTTTTCCTTGTGTCAGCGGTATGTTTGCCTTGTCTCATCTATTTTCCTTTGTGTGTTTTGGTAGGTGATATATTTTTCTTTGTCTATCTTTTATTTTCAGAGTGGAATAAGCTGCTTCTCAGTATTCTTTGATTGTGAGATCGATATCCTGTTTTGCTAGAGATTAGTATTAACTTTCAAGAAAATTCTAAGATTTAACAAACAGAAATTGAGGAACATGTTATACTTGATCTCGACCCTCATTTATAAGTCTTCATGTGCATGTTTCACTAATGGTAATGCTTGTCTCTTTGACATTGAACGGAAAGTATTTGTTTATTTTGTTAACAGTTGTGATACTAACAAGTTTTAATGGTGAGAATTTAGAAAAATGTTTTAAGGGCGTGATTCTTCTTGTTGATAACAAAAAATTTATTAATAGAAATACAAGTATAAAAAGTAACCAAACCCAGAACATTTTGATTGGTAAAAAAAAATCTCAATAAATAAAAAGAGAAGTACGTAAGGTAATGAAATGCAAAAAGTGCTATATACTTTATAGATCCCATCCCACAACGTTACCCCCTAATAACTTTTTTAAGGGTGGGATGATCTTGTTACCTATGTACTATATTTCTTCCAACTCATGCAAGAGATAATTGTTGCAAAATTGCCTTAATGTCTGTTTGCAGTCTTGGCATTGCAGATTTGTTGGAGCAACTCTTCTATGTTAACATTTTAACCGAGTAGAAAGAAAGATAGAAACTTTTCCATGATCTTCCACTTTCTGTAGAGAGTTAAAGCCGCCATTCATTGCAATGTTTTTTGTAGCCTTAAATTATCAATGTGGACGATCTCCCACAGATCTTGTCCTTGCTTATGAATCTATCCATGTTTTCCATACTTATATAGTTCTTGCATTTTAATTGTAAACAACAAAGCACGATTCTCTTGTAATTTTTTCTTCAATTTTCATAAAGCAAATGTCTAAACTACTCTTTGACCAAACAAATGAAAGTCTTTTTTTTATCGGTAAAAACAAACAAACAAATGTCATCATGATCTAATTGACCCGGATAAATTGATCACCCTTGTTGGAAATAGGTGAATAAAAATGACAGAAAACTCTGAAAAATCTGGAAAGGAGTTATTTATTTATTTATTTATTTATTTTCAGAAAAGTGTTTGTTGAAGCTTATGTCAGTTTTTTATGTCACATGATCACATGTTTGTCTCAACATCGTTTAGACCTTGGGTTTTTGTAATTGGTAAGAATATAATGATGATCATTTGTGTAATTGGTAAGAGTCCTAGTAGCAATGGAAAAGGGCTTTTTCCATGGTCTTCCACTTTCTGTAGAAAGTACAAAGCCGCCATTCATTTGTGGTATGCTTTTTGTGCCTTTTACACCATCAACACACACGTCCTCCCACAGATCTTGTCCTTGCTTTATGAATCTATCCATGTTTTCCTTCTTTTTTTTGTTTGAATGGTATCTATCCATGTTTTCCTATAGTTATATAATTGTTATATTTCAATTATAAAACAACCAATCACAATTCACTTGTCATTTTTTCTCCAGTTCTCATAAAGTCAATGTCTAAATTGCTCTTTGAGTAAACAAACGAGTGTCATCATGATCTAATTGAAAACCCGCATAAAATGATCACACTTGTTGGAAATGGGTGAATAGAAATGACGGACCACTCTGAAAGGGGTGGCAAAGGGTGTTTTTATTTATTCATCTTTAGAAAAAGCGTTTGTTGAAGCTTATGAGGGTTTTTTCTTTTATGAGTCACATGATTACATGTTTGTCTCAACCTAGTCTAGACCTTGGCTTTTGTAATTGGTAAGAATATAATGATGATCATTTGTGTAATTGGTAAAAGAATCCTAGTAGCAATGGAAAAGGGTTGTGTAATTGGTAAGAATCCTAGTAGCAATGGAAAAGGGCTTTTTCCATGGTCTACCACTTTCTGTAGAAAGTGCAAAGCTGCCATTCATTTGTGGTATGCTTTTTGTGCCTTTCATCATCAACACACACGGTTTCCCATAGATTTTGCCCTTGCTTTATGAATCTATCCATGTTTTCCAATAGTTATGTAATTGTTATATTTCAATTATAAAACAACAAAACACAGTTCACTATCATTTTTTCTCCAATCTTCATAAAGTCAATGTCTAAACCGATCTTTGAGTAAACAAACGAGTGTCATCATGGTCTAATTGAAAAACCCGCATAAATTGATCACAGTTGTTGGAAATGGGTGAATAGAAATGACGGACCACTCTGAAAAGGGTGGCAAAGGGTGTTTTTATTTATTCATTTTTAGAAAAACTGTTTGTTGAAGCTTATGAGGGTTTTTTCTTTTATGAGTCACATGATTACATGTTTGTCTCAACCTAGTCTAGACCTTGGTTTTTGTAATTGGTAAGAATATAATGATGATCATTTGTGTATGTTGGAAATCTTTCATAGAATCCTGCTAGCAAGGGCAACATCTGTTGGAGATGGTGAATGTTGGTGGTGTTGATGTACAAGAGGATATATATATATTAGAAATCTTGCATAGGAATGTGTTAGCAAGGGCGACATTTGTTGGAGATTGTGAACGTTGATGGTGTTGAAAAGTAGACTAAGGTTGAGTGGGGAGAGCTTTGAAGAGTATGGTATTCTCGATACCATGCTCATGAGTTATAACACAACTCTTGTTCTTGAGATACCAATGGTTGTGGTTGTGATTACCATTGGGAGAGGTATGTAAGGTTGAAGATCCTACAAAACTAAAATAATTGAACTGCAGGAAAACAATTAGTAATCATTTGAAAATAATAAAAAATATGTAGCTTAAAATACAGGGACATTTACATCTTAGTATGTCTTAAAAGACATTATTTACGTCATAATGCTTCACTTTTAAGAATTTACAGCAGAGTATTTAATACAACCCACCAACAGGCAGGATGAAATTACCAAAATCGATATCTCAATCACAACTTGTTTCTACATTCATCAGTTGTAGAAACCCAATTTCATCCTCTTACCTTCCCCCTGTTCTCACCAGCACCCTTGCGTTTTCGCATCTCTTCCCCGCTTCTCAAGAACCTTATTTTGGTATTCGCAACTTTCATTCATCTTCTTCCTCGTCAATTACCACATTTCCTCGATCATTAGCTTCCCCATCAAGGAACCCTGTTTCTGGTCTTCTTCCTCCTTTAAGGGTTACAAGTAAGAGCCCTGCGTGATTCTTTAATATATTTTCTATTTCATGCATCATGGCTTCTATTTAGATGCTCATGGATGGATGGTCTCTGGGAACTCTGTTTCATGTACCCTACCTGTTTGGTGGAGATCCTCCCCTTGGGGGTGGGGTGGGGGGTCACGGGAGAGGGAGATTTAGGGGTGAGAAAACAAGTGGAGGAAACTGCCTACATTACAAATCTCAACTATGAGCTATTTTGTCCACCTTTTCCCCTCGATCAAATAGACCCTTTTTCAATGTTTTCTTATTGCAGCCTGGAAGTGAGAATTTACTTTTCTGCAGTCTAATCTATTTTGATGCGGAGAAAACATATTGAGACCGCACACAGATGAATGAGAATTCTTTATGTCCTCAAGGAGCAAGGGGTCCACATACATTCTTGTATGGAATGAATAAAAAGAACCCTGTTGTGGAGAAGAGAAGAAAAATTATTTTAAAGATAGAGACAACTATTGGTAAAAAAGGAGCAGAGGATATAGAGAGGGAGTTGCATAATAATATTGGAATTCGTAGAGGGATATACTTTTTATGTGTATATCCAAAGGAATTGTACCAATATTACAGTAAATTGTAAAAGGAGGGTACAAGGAAGTTAATTCAATTTTTTGATTGGCAGATGTGGTGAAATTGGTTTGTTTACTTTAGGGAATCTTGGGTGTTGGTACTGATACGGAAGAACATTAATGGCGAGTGGTTGTTTGTAAAATTGAAAAGGTCAATGCCCAAAGGAATAACCGATGCAGATGGAATCTTACAAGCTTGTGAGTAAGAGAGTTATTTTATGGTATACAGTTACTGATGAACAAGAGTTTGTGAAATGTGATAAGGTAAGATTTATGCATACAATTATTGATAAACGAGAGTTTATGAAACTTGAGATGCCTTGTTTTATCTAGAGGGCCGTTCTAGATGTGAAGACTTTGCAGAGGTAGGCTTCAGAGATTTTTGTATTACTAATGAAGACTTTGCAGAGGTACGCTTCAGAGATTTTAGTATTACTAATTACTTGGTTAAAACAAATTCTGTTGTATAAGATCATCTTACTCCGTTACCATTCAAAAGAAAGAAAAAAAAAAAAAAAAAAAGATCTTCTTACTCTAAGCTACTATACCAATCTCGTCCATCACAGGGGTTGTAAAGTAGGGAGGTTAATGGGTTGGGTTCGGGTTTAGGCTGACTTGACTAAGATATGTGTTGCCTCATACCTGACTGTGAAGGGTTTTATAGTCTATGATAACAAACCATCTTTGCCTTATGTGCGGGTCAGGTTGGGTTTAATACTAGTTTTTTTAGTATAAAATTATAACATATAAACATATTGAAGGTAAGGTTTGGACTTGCACCCTCACAGAAGCTTTGCACGTACAGTTAAAAAAAAAATAAAATAAAATAAAAAAAATCAATACACTATAAATGGATTAGGGTGTGGGTCATGCCTAACCAAAACCTCAAAGCGCCTAAAACCCGACTCGGGTCAAAATATAAATTCTCATATTTGGCATGAACCCGACAAACCCACTACCAAACCCGCCCCAAATCAAGTGAGTTTAGTAGTGGGTTTGTCGGGTTTGGGGCATGTATGAGATTTTATATTGACCAGAGTTGAGTTCGAGGTGGGCTCGGGTTTTAGCTATGCTTGATCACTGCATGCAACTTAGGAAATTGAATTGTGTACGATGAGTACCAAAATCAAGTTGCTTCAATTTCAAATGAGTTTTGATTCCATATGATTTGGCTACTATCGAACCAAACACGTGGCATTCTTTTCTTGATGAGAGATCGTTAGAAATGGTCAAACAGGTTGCCTTTGACGTACCTTTTTTTTGTTTTGTTGCATTTTACGGCGATCCTACCTTTTCTAGTTCAAATAATAATTATTATTATTTTGAGACAATGAAGTTCCTCTCTCTGTTCTCTCAGTCACTTTTAAATATGTCTTTTCTATCTGTCACTTGGATGCCCATGTGTACAATTAAGCCATGGAAATGCATGAGTGCTAGTCAATTCCGTTACATATCAACCAAAGTGGGGATAATGATCTGAAATGAAAATGTTTTATGAAGAAGAATGGTTGTCTGTTGTTTTGTGCTAACAGTTTCCGCAGTTACATTGTCTGAGGTGAAAGGATCTTACATAAATTTTTTTTTGCTAACAAGCAAACTCATACCTAGAGTTGAAGAACCAGTTTCCACTGTCTTACATAAGGTATAAACAAGTTACACTTGGAAAATGTTCTGCTGCACCAAACAGTAGAAGCTGAAACTGTGGAAAATGAAGTCTTCAGTGTTTCTGCAGAAAATGGAACCACTGTGGAAATAAAGCGCGGGACATAGTGGAAAGTACTTACTATTGCATCCTTGAGGTTCTGGGTTAAGGTTTTTTTTATGATATTTATGAATTTTCATTAAAAAGAAAAGCATTACAAGAGAGGTCTACTGACAAGCTTTATCAAATGGCAAAAACAGAAAAATGAATGAAACCAGTGAACAGATTGAACATGAGCTAATGGAAAGGCCCATTCTCTCCAATTTTGCACAACCATATCAGCTGGAATGCCATAAATTATGGATTGGTGGAAACCCAGGAAGTATGTGCAAATTGTTGCAATCTAATTTGAGTCTCTGTATTAGTGGACCTTCCATCAAAACAGCTAGAATTCCTTTCCTTTCATATTACCCATAAGATGGCAAGGTATGAGGTAGGGGTGTACAAAAAATTCGTCGATCCGTCAATCCGATCCGATCCGTGGATTTTGATCCGATCCGAAGGCCTATGGATTGGTAACGGATTGTAAATTGTGTAATCCGTTAGCAACGGATTGGTGGCGGATTTCACCCTTAATCCGCGGATTCGATCAGATCCGATCCGTTGTTATTAAATATAAATATATATATATATATGTGTATATATATAAAGTAAGAAAAAAAAAATGTAAGGGGTCAATATGTAACCTTATGAATAGAAGAGGATAGGATAGGCATACAACTGTCAACTCATGCCCCTGTAATTCAGTGACTTCAGAATTCATGATTTTTTTTTCTTTTTTTTTTTTTCCTCCATGTAATGTATAGGGACGGATTGAACAGATTAATCCGATCCGATCCGCTCCTCCATGGATCGGATCGGATCGGATTTTAACAGTCATGGATTGGTGACGGATTCAAAATCCGTCAATCCGTAGGCAACGGATTGGTGACGGACGGATCGGATTTTAACAGTCACGGATTGGTGACGGATTCGAAATCCGTCAATCCGTAGGCAACGGATTGGTGACGGATTTGGCCCAATCCGCACCAATCCGATCCGTGTACACCCCTAGTATGAGGTCCGCCATAAATGCTTGCCTTTAGTTGCTTCAAACATCATATTCCAAGCGTGGAAGTGGTCTAAAAGGGTTTTGGGGAAAACCCAACTGAGACCAAACCAGCCAAGTACTGAAACCCAAAGGCTATAAGCAGTTTTTCACCCTAGAAAGAGACAGTCAACCGATTCCTCATCAGCTAAGCACATGGGAGTTGGGACAAGCATTGATTATAATTATTCTCCAGCGTCAGAGATTGTCCATGGTTAGAATTCTGCCGTGGAGAGCCAACTACTCAAAAGCAATCACTCTAGGTGGAGCTTTTATCTTACAGCGAAAGTATAAAGGGCTTGGATGTTCCTGATTGCCTGGAAGAGCCGAGAAGAAGGAAGAGACTGAGAAAGTACCATCTTGAGCTGCTGCCCATATTCTGCTGTTATGCCCCTCTTCAAGAACATAGACTAGTCTTAAGATGTTTAAAAGGTCACAAAGCTGCCTTTCCTAGGATTCAGTTCAATTGTTTCTGAAGGTGGGGGCACAAACCCCTTCATTATGATTTCTCTCCTATTAACTTTTCACCTTGGCTTGCCGATCCATAACGCAATTAAAAAGCTCAGGGAACTGGGAGGCCAGGGGCTTCTCTCCCACCCAAGTGTCAAGCTAGAAGAAGATCCTTGCTCGAGCTAGTGTTCTTTACATTTTCTAAGAATGGTTCTTTTATAGCAGATATACCCCTCCTCACCCCAGGACAACAGTAGCTTAGGACTTTGATGTCCCATCCAAATCTCAATGAACCATACTTTGCTAGAATAATATGTTTCCACAAACTTTCCAAATCATCTGCAATTCCCCAGAGCCATTTTCTCATCAAAGCTTGGTTGATAGTTTTTAAAGGTCTAATATCCAAACCTTCATATTTTCTGGGTTTGCAAAAAGATGGCCAATGAACAAAATGAAATTTCCTATCTGAATTCCTTGTCAGAGATAGTCTCTGAAGTATTTCAATTCTCTTCATAATTGAGGATGGGGATTTAAACTTCAAAGATGGACATGAAATAGACCAGGAGGTTGGATAAGGTCAATTGGATAAGGGTGATTCTGTTGGAAAAATGGATAAGAGCACCTTATTTTTTGTCTAAGTTTGGGCCAAAATAAAAGTGGGCCCCACTTATCTTTTTAGGTGGGATTACATGGGAAAGTGATCTACTCCATGAGTAGATTAAGAACATGTATTGGGTTGCTCTAATCCATTGAGGAGTGAATGATAAATTGACTCCTGACTTCATTTCTTATGTATGGTAGTGCTTGGTAACACAAGCATGTGGAAGACTTGCATCCCACATTGCTTGGGAATAGTATGGGCTTACAGTAGTGTTTGAGTTTACTGTAAACAGTACTTGTTTTTAAATTCTGTTTTACATTTGAAACTGCTGTATACTTTAAAGTTTTTTTTTAAGTGAGTTCTGTTCTATTAAACAAAAATGGGTATTGAGAAGAATACTCCTGGGATGACATTAGTTAGTACCCGTGCCCCTGTTATGGTGAACCACATTGGGAGAAATCTAAGAAGTTCAATGGTACTGAGTTCAAGAGATGGCAACAGAAAATGTTGTTCTATCTCACTACCTTGAACTTGGCTCGGTTCCTCCATGAAGATGCTCCTGGTTTAAAAGAGGATGAAATAGACAAGCAAGTCGATGCTGCTGTGGATGCTTGGAAGCATGCTGATTTCCTCTGTCGGAATTACATCCTTAATGGATTGGAACAACACATTGTATAATGTGTACTCTTCAATGAAGACAGCGAAGGAACTGTGGGACTCACTTGACAAGAAGTACAAGACTGAAGATGTTGGAATGAAGAAATTCGTTGTTGGCAGATTCCTTGACTACAAGATGGTGGATTCCAAGACAGTCATCAATCAAGTTTAGGACCTTCGGGTAATCCTCCATGAAATTCATGCAGAAGGGATGTCTTTAGGTGAATCCTTTCAAGTGGCTACAATCATTGAAATATTGCCACCATTATGGAAGGATTTCAAGAATGTTTGGTTCAGATTTTCTAAACCTTTTGTTAGAAGATGAGCCTCGAAGCTTTAAAGAAGTTGGCCATGTCCAGTCCCGAGGCACCATATTGGAAAGAGGCGATAAACAATGAAATTGAATCCATTATGCAAAACCATACATGGGAACTAGTAGATCTTCCACAAGGTTGCAAACCTTTTGGGTTTAAGTGGATATTCAGTAGGAAAATGAAAATAGATGGATCAATCAAAAATTATAAGGCCAGGCTTGTTGTTAAAGGATACAAATAAAAGGCTTGGACTATTTCGACACATATTCACCAGTCATGAGGATAACATCCATTCGGATGTTAATTGCAATTGCTGCCATAAATAATTTCGAAATGCATCAAATGGATGTAAAGACAACTTTCTTAAATGGTGAATTAGATGAGGAAATATATGTGGAACAACATAATGGTTTAATGTTCCAGGTCAAGATAAGAAAGTATGTCGGCTTGTTAAATCTCTGTATGGATTAAAACAAGCACCAAAGCAGTGGCATGAGAAATTTAACAGTATTGTTAGTCTGAGTACGTACAGATTTAGTTCAGCATCTAGAATACTGGTTGGCAGAAAAGAAATCAAAAGACAAAACAACATGAAATACTGAATATTAATCATGAAAGTAAATTTATTTACAGTTTGTAGGCAGAAAATAGAGAACTGTTGATGACTGTGTAATCATTCAATTTGAAAGCAGAGCAGAGGTTGATCAAGGTTCGCGTTTGGCGCTATGTCCTTAAGACAAATTTCGCCCCCGCAGTGGTACTTACGAGCTTCTGTAGTGTTTGTCTCCCGGGATACAATGATTACTCACACAGTAGCGGCACTACAGACTATGACCAGCGAACCAGACTTGTGATAGACTCTCTCTTGACTTCGACGGACGACCCAGACGACCTAGAAGAATGCAGAGACTCAATGCATATGCAGGAAAAACAAATGAAAAAAAAAAAAAAAATAATGGCTTTAAATAGGCTGTGTTAGGACTCTTCATGCAGGGGTTTCTTCGGTTCTACAGGGTGATTGTTCGTGAACAGACACAAAACTTCTTTGGTGTTTGGACACATCTCTTGGACACTCACGTTCTCAGTTTCGGACACCCGTTTGAAAAAGAATTTTTATCAAATAAAATTTCTCCAAAATAATAATGTGAAGTGGGCCGAGCCAGGCCCGAATCGGACACATCTCTTGGACACACACCTTCTTAGTATCAGACACACCCCTCTGCATAGACCCCTTTAAAAAAGAAATTTTATCAAATAAAATTTCTCCAAAAATAATAATGTGAAGTGGGCTGAGCCAGGCCTGAGTTATGCGTGTGGCCCGAGCCCAGCCCGGTTCGATTCGGTGCGAGGTGTCGAGCCCACCTTTCTCTAGGTCCTCCCCCCTCCACAAAAGTGGGGTGCCCCTTGGGGCCCAACCTTTACTACAAGGTATTCATATTTATATCCAAAGCAAGTTTTGTTCCCAAGCAATGTGGGATGCAAGTTTTCCACATACTTGTATTACCAAGCACTACCATGTACAAGTAGTGAAAGTTAGGAGTCAATTTCTCTTTCACTCAATGGATTAGAGCAACCCAATACATGTTCCTAATCTACTCATGGAGTAGATCACTTTTCCATGTAGTCCCACCTAAAAAGATAAGTGGGTCCCACTTTTATTTTGGCTCAAACTTAGACAAAAAAAATAAGGTGCTTTTATCCATTTTTCCAACAGATTCTTCCTTCCAATGAGAGATAGTTAACCTTCCAGAAAGAAAGTCTCTTTTCAATCCTTCCTAAAACTTTCGACCACATTTCTTTTGGAGCATTCCTAAGATAGAGGGAGCCCAAGGTAGGATATTGGGAGGGAGCCGGCTTTGCATCCCAACATATTCATGTAATGATGAAGAGATTGGGCATCAGCCCTTGCCCCCAATTAGCTCACTCTTGAAGAAGTTCATCTTCAGCCCCGAAACATCCTCAAAAAACAGTTAGTTGGCCTTCACGTTCTTGAGATGGCCCCCATTTACCTCACAGAAGATAAAGGTATCATCTGCAAATTTTAAGTGGGAGATAATGGGAGCATCATGAGCCACCTTAATGCCTCTAATCAAACTTTCACTCCCGATTGCCTCCACCACCCAGTTAAGAGCCTCACGGACAATAGTGAAGAGAGAGAGAAAAAGAGGGTCTCCCTGCCTTGGTCCTCTTTGAGCTGGGAAGAAGCCTTTTGGAGATCCATTAATGAGGATGGAGAAATAAGCTGAAGAGACACATTCATGAATCTGCTTTCTACACTTAACACTGAACTCCATTCTTCATTGGAAGCCCCAATTAACCCTGTCGAATGCTTTTTTCAAGGTCTAACTTGCATAACAATCCCAGCTTTGTTCCTGTGTCTTGAGCAAACACACATCAAGAATTTGCCTACCATGAACAAAAGTTCTTTTGAGAGAGGGAGATGATTAGAGGTAAGATTTTTTGAAGTCTCCCAGCTAGAACTTTGGCTAGAATTTGTAGGTGCTTCCAATGAGACAATCGGCCTGAGATCTTTAGTACAATCAGCACTGGGCTTCTTTGGAATGAGGGCAATAAAAGAGGCTCACGAGTTTTTTGATAGCTTACCTCTTGAATGAAATTCGTTCGTGAAAGCTATAATGTTGTCTTTTAAGTCTACCCAAAAGCGTTGGAAGAAAGCCATAGGGTATCCTGCTTTGTTCCCACCAAGGTCAAAGTCTGCTTGCTTGATTTCCTCCTCAAACTCCCTTTTCAGCCATTATGCTTTATCCTCTCCTATGCTTGCAAACTCCAGGTTGTCTGGAAGAGGTTTCTGCCTCACCTTTTTGGAGTTAGACTTGAAGAAATCTTCAATGTACTTGATTAAATCATCACGGTGTTCAATTCTTGAATCACCATTTATCAGAGAACATATTCTGTTACATCTGTTTCTAGCAGATGCCATCCCGTGAAAAAACTGTGTATTTATCTTCCTTCGTTCAGCCATCTACATTGGGTGTTCAAGTCATGTTAGTAGTATGTTACTAATTGAAAACACACACACACACACACAATGTCGTGCACAAACATTTTGTTTAATCACCGAATTGAATGGGACACTTAAAAGCAACACTTTTTTCGCGTTTCCAAGTGACCTCGAGGTCTCAAGAGTATTAGGGACATTGAGATTGATACTCAGGGGTGGAGACTGAAATGCATGACATTGAGTCATTCCTCATGTAGAAATTACCAATTGTACTTTAGATTCTGAAGAATGATATAATGTTTGATGTTTTATAGGCTTGATTTAGGTTACGTTCCATGGTAACTTGTGTTTTTATTACTGCTCATTACTTTTGATTTCTTGCAATTGAGTTTCAGTTGGTGCTCAAATGATTACTTTCTGTATGAAATTCATCTCCTTGTCATTGTTGCTGCTTAATCTTTTCTGCATGGCCGTTTGTGGGGCACTTATTCTCAAGACAAGGGTTAATTTCAACCAAACTACTGAGGGGGGTTGTGAAACATTCACATGTACATCTCAGACATTCAGGTCAGTGGCTGCCCACTCCAGTGACTGATAGGACAAGACTAAGATGATGATTTCAACATTGAGTTTTCAGTGTGTTGGATAACAAAAGCATGGTCTGCTCATTTACCCAAAATTTATTATGCTTCACATTTCTATCTGTTTTGTTTACTGTTTTGGATTCACATTTCTATCTGTTTTGTTTACTGTTTTGGCTTTGTACTAAGGTCACTTCTTGATTAGTTTGATGCCTTTTTTCATCAGCAAAAAAAAAAAAAAAGTGTTTGATCCTATGCTATACATTTCTGTTTGGTTTTTGAACCCAACATGGTGATGAGTTCTTTTATTTTTCTTGTGCAGGTGCCTTCTCTATAGGTCAATTTTCTGATTATTTGATTGTGATTAGGTACAGAATCGTGTCGACTCATTTACAACGTCTCCATTTCACAGTGAGATCAAATGGTTTTCTTTCCATGACTGATGGGTTCTAGAGGACTCTATTGTTTGCATTACTATTGCTTGTGTCCTTTCTGATTCCAATCTAGTTAATCCCTGGAAGCCATAACCTTTTTTGGGTCGAGTAAAGAGGCACAGCTTGCTCATTTTAGTTTCTACAATAAGGACCCACAATTCAGGGATTCAGACCTAGTGTGATGGGCTGCATCCCAAACATTTTAGATTATAAGAATCTAGCCATGAGCCATCTAATCGTACCACAGAATGTTGAAGTTTGTACTTTCAGGCCTATTTTTCTTGGCTTGATTCTGCCTATTTTTGTGCATGGGCCTTGTCATATTTTCTTTCTTTACCTCATTGGCATTTCAAATATATCAGGACCACACAAAATGATCGTGAATGGTGTATTTTTGCATAAATTTGCTTAGGATGTGGATTTGATTGAGTGCCCTGTCTTTTCCAAACAAAATTAGTCCTAGAATCAACAATGCTGGGAGAGAATCAAAGCATCCTACCGTTCAAAAAATAAAAAAAAAATGAGGCATCCTCCCATATGTATGAAGACACACTTTGAAATGTTCATCTCCATTGCTGGCCAGGTAAGAACCTTTTCACTTTCACCTCCACAAATTGCAGAATTATCTTAATCCAATTTTAAATACACAATAACAGATACAAGCACCAGGGGCCTGATTGTTAAAACTAACCTTCACTTATGTGTCATCTTAGGGATGTCAAAGATTCAGCAGGCAACTCTCTAATTCAATTTAGTGGTGATTATCACCCCCCAAGCGCGTCTGCCCGCCAAAATGTTTCTATCTCCCCCTTACCTACTTGTGTCCAGAAGTTTTTACTATCCAAAATAAGTGCAAGTGGATCCAACAATTCAATCCATTCATATGGGTGTCAAACTCAGGATCAGTGATTATGGGTTGGGTGGGTGGGGGTTTTCATGTTTTATGGACCAGTTGGATGGGTCATAACGTGGGCCTCACTAAGTGTTTCCGCACATGATGCTAACGAGGTGAGCAAGAGGGTATCTATGGGTGTGTGTTTGCATTATGTCATTTGGATATTTCCCGTGAGATAAGGCTGTGGAAATCATGTTTGGTGTCTGGAAATCACCATTTCGAATTTTGATCCCACGTGATGGAATCTCAAAATATTAACCTATTGTCATAAGAAAGTTTGAACGGAAAAACTTTGTTTTAAGAAATAAGTTGTTGGCATTTTTTACTTATCTCTTATCTTATAAAGAATGTCATTAGGCCTCATGTTCACAATCTTAAAGAAGGTGACCCCACTTTATAACTTTTAAAGGTGGGTCACATGGTCACAATCACAAAAGGTGGGCCTATATTATAAAATAATAAATATGGGACTACATTATAAATCGTATGAATGTGTGTCCTATCTTTTAATTTATAAATGTGGGTATCACGTTGTAATAATTTCTAAAGGTGGGTATCGTGTCCACAATCACAGAAAAGGTGGAGGCACATTGTAACTCCTATGAATGTGGACCCGCATTGTGAATCTTATAAATGTGGCCCCATGTTTGAATTTCTAAAGGTGGGTACCTCATTGTAATTTTTTAAAGGGAATCTCATGTACACAATTAACAAAAAAAGATGACCTCACATTATAATTCCTATAAAGTGGGTATCATGTTTACTTTGTAAATTCTGTGAATGTCTTGCCTCTATGTTCTAATTTCTAAAAGTGGGCACCATATTATAATTTCTAAAGGTGAGTTCTATGTCTACAATTATAAAAAATGTAGCTACATTTTATAATTCATAAATGTGGGTCATATAGTCACCATCACAAGTGGTGGACCCACATTGTAAATCTTATGAATCCTCATATTCTAATTTCTAAAGGTGGTGTCATGTTTTTAATTTCTAAAAGTGGGTCCTATATATACATTCACAAAAAGGTGGCCTCACATTATATCTTTTATAGAGGTGGGCCCACACTGTAAATCCTATCAATATGGGTTCTATGTTCTAATTGATCTTGTAAATCTACACTGTATTAATTGAATTTGGTTGTAAATAATGGCTGGTAATTTCTAATGTATTGTTCAATAAATATACAATGTGGTCATAATTTCTTTATAAAAATTACAACGCGGTACTCACTTGTAGATTTACAATGCATGGTTCATGGCCCACATGAAACAGGTTCCAGGAATGGTTACTATTTTGTTGTATTAACAATATTTTTAAGCCTAAAGAGAAGATTGTTTTGTTTCTCCTAATGCACTCTAATAAATGTACTGATAATTCTCCAAAACTACAGACATATGTAAGAACTATTGAAGGTAAACAGATAAAGCTAAAACAAGTGATGAACTACTCTGAGCCATAAAGAAAAAGCATGTATTGTTCAATCACTCCACAAATCCAAAAACAAAACAATCAAACTGCAGACAGAAAGCATTCACCACAGCCAATCATTTGCAGCAAACTGCTTTGGATAAATCGGGTAGTTGTAAAGCAGATTAAATGCTAATCAAATTCGAACAGCTGGAGGTTTATTGATTTTCTATGCCTAGAGAGAATATTGGACATCACATTTATGCAACAATAAGATGGACACCTCATAACCCTCACAAGATCTGGCTGCTCCACACATCCAGTGCAACTCTAGAGCCCCAAAAATAAGACACTATCAAAAGATGGAAAGGTGTTCAGTGAGATAAATTTAATTGTATTTTATTAGTGAAGATTAAGGAAAGATTAAAGAGGCTGACATGGATAAAGGATCTAATGTGACTTGAGGGATTATGGAAGAGATTTGGCCACTTTTTTCAGCTTTCAGCTGTAAGAATATATATAATTAAATTTAAGTCTTAATTCATTAATGCATTTACAATTTTTTTTTTTTTGAACAGTAACAAGGACTTCCATTAAAAGAGCAAAAATAGAAAGAGAGAATGAAAGAAAATGGGGGTACAAAAGCATTGTACTCCTAGGCAAATGCGTAACAATAACCACCCAAGGAAGCATCCTTTCAATCCCTTGCTTGGCTAAAACATCTGTCATAGAGTTGGCTGATCTAATTTTATGATGAAAAAAACATTAATATGAAAAGAGAACTCTCTAATCTCATTAGAAAAGAAACTAAGACCTCCAAGGGAAAACCTTCCAATTGCACACCCCGGCTATCGTGTTGGATGAGCTGCTTTCCACAATAAGCGCCTCAGTAAACATGCTTGAAATTAACTGAAGCAGTTCCAAGATAGCTAGCACCTCAACTTCATTTGAATCACAAACTCCTACATGCTTAGAGAATATAATTAAAACATTCCCTTACAATCAAGCAGCACTCCTCCAATACCCGCCGGCCTTGGCTTTCCTCTTGAAGCTCCATCCATGTTGAACTTCAACAACCCCTAATAGAGGAGGAGACCAAGGAATCGATATCCTCACCTTTAGAAGTGTCCTACACCCAAGCATGCTTCCCAATTGTAAAGAATAACATTATGGATGAAATTGGAGAACTCCTTCCTAACCATGTTACCATTCCACGATCCTCCAAGTGATGTTAGATTTCAAATCTGCAGACGGTAAAAAGAAGCCCCTAAAAATCCTCATCATGCAATAGAGAGATTCCAGCAAAGTGAGCAGAGTTTAGTTTTGGGTTTCTGCAAAAATTAGGTTAAAGCTTGGCTCGAGTTCGTGCTCTGGCTTAGGCTCGGACTTGGGCTTAAGAATTATATTCAAGATCAGGCTAAGACTCATGGTAAAGTATTAATTTGGGCTCAGGCTCAGGTCTAGCAATTCGTGCTTCATCTGGGCTCAGTCTCAAGTTCAAGCTCAATACTTGGCTTCCACTAGGTAAAAACTTGGCCCCAGCCTGCCCAAGTAGCACTCCTATCTCAAAGTACCTGTAGGCTCACAGAATATCAACTGCAGAAAATGCAATGTGCAGATCATCATATAATTATTAATGCAAGCATGTCACAGGTAATCATTATTCAGAAGCAAAAATTCATCCTGTGATTATGTAACTTGAAAATGCAATTGGATTTTACATAGAATGAATTACTTCCAGCATAGTCTATTGCTTTCCTCCTATTGAAAGGCTGGCTGCATGCTTCACAAGAATTAAAGCCATTTCCCCATATTTCATCTGCACCCAAGAAATGGAAAATGAATGAGCATACAAGAGGCTTATAATTTAAGTATCAACGCACCATTTTACCTTTGTCGCACTTGAAAAACCATTGTGGAGATGGCAATCATGAGACTCTTCTCATAGCAGAGCCCTCACAGCGAAAACAGTTCCAAAAGAGACCCTCCATAAAAAATTTAAGGGACTTAAATATCATTACAAGAACTCAAACTCGCACTGATGATTGAAGCAATTTGCATCTCACTATGATACACAATCAATGAATCTTTTTATGAATATTATAGCAGTTTGGCAGTCACCACTCATCACAAACATGAAGGTTCTCCACATTCTGAATGGGTGCCTTTTGCCTAAGTGCTTTCTACCAGTAATCCTTGCAAGAACACAAACCCTCATTGAAGTGATGGAAGCAATTTGCATCTCGCAGTATAATATGCCGTCCAACGACTTTTGAGATGAGTTTTATAGCAGAGTGGCAGTCACCACAAACACGGAGGTTCTTAAAAATCCGAATGGGTGCACCTGGTGGCACACTAAGTAACCCAAATGCAACAGCCAGCTTTTCACTGTGATAAGCAAGACCAAGCTCCTTACCCTCTTCATCAACATCATGAAGTGCAAAATTCATGTCTGGCACATACCCTGCTTCCTTGATCAAAATCATCATCTCATCAACCTTAGAGTATATCTCCACCATCATTGGGTGGCTTCTATCTTCGACCAGAAAGGTGTGGACTACACTGTTGACCTCCATCCAACTGCAACCAGGCTCTTTACTAACACATCTTGATTTCATTAACCTCCGAATTTTTGCTGCTTTATCCCATTTACCTGCTGCTGAGTAGATGTTAGACAGAAGAACATATGGCATAGAATTTTTCGGTTCTAGTTCAAAAAGACTTTGTGCTGCCCTTTCTCCTAGTTCTATGTTATGATGAACTCTGCATGCTGCAAGTAGTGCTTTCCAAACAGTAGCATCTGGTTTAGTAGTCATTTGGTTGAGCAATTCCTCAGCTTCGTTTATCTTCCCTGCTCGTCCAAGGAGATCAATCATACAAGCATAATGTTCCGGTCCTGGACTTATACCATAGGCTTTATGCATTGACTCAAAGTAGCGACAACCATCATCAACAAGACCTGCATGACTACACGCAAATAACAGGCCAATAAAAGTAACATAATCTGGTCTCGTGCCACTCTTGATCATCTCTTCATATAGTTGTAGAGAACTCTTACCCCTTCCATTTTGAGCATGACCCACGATCAAAGCTGTCCAAGAAACAACATCCCGAATTGGCATTGAATCAAATATGCAATGAGCATCTTCAATGCACCCACATTTTGCATACATCGACACAAGAGAATTATCAGTAGACAGAGACGACCCAAAGCCACTTCTAATGAAAATCACGTGAACCTGCCGCCCTAAATCCAAAACTGTCAATCCCGCACAAGCACTCAAAGCACTGGCAATTACAAAGTCATCTGTTTTAACTCCTGCAATCCTCATTTGACAGAACAATTTTAGTGCTTCTTCATGAAACCCAAGGTGAACACAACCTGTGATCAGTGAAGTCCATGACACAACGTCCTTCTCGAGCATCTTGTCAAATGCACGGAATGCATGGTCTAGCCTCCCGCATTTTGCATACATGTCAACGAGAGCGTTGCTCACATGCGTAGATGCCTCAAAACCAGTTTTTATGATTGAGCAATGAACAGATTTTCCATTTTCCACATCCATGGAAGAAGCTAATGAGTTGAAAACAGACGGATATGTAAAATCATCAAACTTCATATCCCTCGAGTGCATCTTCTTGAACAAGGACAAAGCTTCTTCTTCAAAGCCCTGTCTCACAGAGCCAACAATCAAACAATTCCAGGAAACCACATCTTCGCCTTTCATTCCCTCCAAAACCTCCTTGCCACTATTCAAATCTCCACATTTAGCATACATATCGATCAACGCACTTTCAACAAACACATTGCCACTAAAACCGCTCCGAATTATGCAACCATGCAGCTGCATCCCAAATTTCCATCCTGATATCATCGCGCAGGCTGTAAGAACACTAGGAAAGGTGAATTGATTCGACCCAACACCTTCCCTTCTCATATCTCGAAAACATTCGATCGCTTTAAGCCCATCACCATTCTGAGAGTAACCCGTAACCATTGCTGTCCACAATACATGACTCTTTTTATCCGGCGTCCTCTCGAAGAGATACCTCGCTTCCGAGATTCGCTTGCATTTTGCATACATATCGACGAGACCCGTGACAACAAAGACATTAGAGTCAAATTGAGTTTTCAGGACATGAGCGTGCACCTGTTCGCCTCTTCGAAGAGCAGCAGATGTCGAGCAGGCTCGCAAGATGCTGCCCAGCGTGTACTGGTTTGGTTTCAGCCCTTCCAACTGCATTCTCCAGAACAATTCAAGTGCTTCAGACCCACGCCCATGACGAGAATACCCAGAAATGAGGGAAGACCAGGTTATGGAAATGCGGTTCGGGGCCTCATCGAAAAGTCGGTGAGCTTCGGTCAAGCGACCAGAGTTGGCATATGCGGCAATCATAGTGTTCCAGCTGAATTCGTCTCTGTGAGGCATTTTGTCGAACACATGGCGCGCTTCATCGACGCGGCCTGATTTCCATAGCTGGTCTAGAAGACAATTGGAGTGGTAAACGGAGGGAATGATGGCTATAGGTTTCGAATGCCTAAAGGCGGGAAGATAACGTCGGATAGGAATCTGTGGAGGCGTTTGAAGTTTCTTGTTCATAGTCCATAGTCCATACACAGAATACATACAACTGAAGCTCTGTTTTAAGCCTTAATACTGTAACTTGGACTGATTATTATGGTTCATGAGGAGGGACTTGGCTTGATGTTTTGGCTGAGAACTAATTGGGATGGGTCCAGGTCCAGCCCTCTTATCTGACTCAAGGCTATGGCAAGTTAGGTTTGTGGGGTCTAGTAGGGTTTTGGGATAAAATGCATAGGGGTGCTCATGGGCCAGGCTTAGCAAAATCTGGGCCCTGCCCCAGTTTAAATCCTTGAGCCGAAGCCCTGCCCGGGCCATAAGTGGCTGGCACGAGCCCGGCCCATATGATTGATCCAAATACGGTCCAAACACACATACTGATGGTGTTGTTTGGACCAAGTGGGAGAATGTTGGTACGAAAGACTGATGAAAGATTTCCATTACGATGTGTTAGAGGAATAGGGTTGAAGCTCTCATGGGTCATCTATAGGGATGTAAATGGGTCCCCGATTATCAGATTACCCGAAGGCTCCGTCCCGTTAAAAACCAAGTCTGGGTCCTTATTTAGGCCCCGGTAAATAAATGGGTCTAATCCGATTCCACCTTGGTTCGGACCCAAGACCCGATATATTACCTCAATTTTTGAAATTCTCTCATAAAAATCATGTTGTTTCAATATCATTCTTTACTTAGACCAGGACCTGGATCCAGACCTGTCCCATATGTGGTTATGGTTCCGGAGCCAAGAAATCAGTTTCGTAACGATTCCGAGTCCGGATCCAGTTCCACCTTCCCCTTAACAGTTCTGGTGGTGGACCCGGACCGGAACCGACCCGTTTATAACCCTAGTCTACTGACGATCCAAGTGCCTGATAAAAGATCAAGACTATACATCCTACGTACATGTAGATCTGCATTGTCGATTCTGCAACTCTATTAGATTCGTCATCTATTGATCTTAATAATATTTTTTTTATCACTTGTGGCATAGTGGAAGGTTCTTATTATTGCAATCTTGAGATTGTGGCTTGAAGTCATGTTTCCAATCAGAATAAAAAATAATAATAAAACATACTGTTGATAGGTTCCTATTACTTTGCAGTGGGAAATTGGCTGTGAAGATTAGCTTTGATATAGCCTAGCCTGAGGAATCGAGTTTTGGGAACGACCAACTTATTGACTAAGTAAACCAAGTCTGCTTTGCATGCTTTCTATAGCCAAGAAAAAGATTGTGACATGTGAATTGGGAAGTTGAACTAAACTGTGGCATTCAAATTTCTTTCAGCTTATTTTTATGCTGGATAGCTACAGTCATTCATTGCATTCGTTCCTAGCTCACTAAGCTCAGAGATCATTGGGAATGGTCAAATAGGTTGCCTTTGATAGAAATTTTAACTATTATTTTCTTTTTCTTTTTTTTGAGCTATCGGATGGTTCTCAACCTTTTTGGCTGGATTAATCCCTCTGAGCCTATATGGTAGCCGAGTAAACACTCATGTGGCCCCAAGGTAGGTCACCCAGAGGGATTAGTCCAGCCAAACACCCATGTGGCCCCAAGGTGGTACCACTAGTGGACTCAACTTTCGATTGAGGAATGGAGGTCGAACGGGACTCGAGGTCCTAACCACTCGGCCAACCCCTTGGAGTTTTATTTTTGCATCTACGGATCAGCTTTTATGCAAAAAAAAGGAATTATTGTAGAAATAAATCTCCATGGGTAATTGTCATGCAAAAACATGTTGGCTGACTTCTACATTAAATTGGAGAGCTTAAATATCTTTGTGGTTTTTAAAGTGACTATTGAGTTTTCACGGCAGGGACTTTAGTTGAGGTTGGATGCATGACATTGACTCATTCCACAAGTAGGAATTCCAAATTTTACTCAAGATTCTGATGCTAAATGTTATTTAGGCTTGGTTTAGGTAATATGAAATGGTAACTAATGTTTGTGATGCCACTACTAGTCACTTTCAATCTATGGGTCATGAGTGTTCTCCTACTTATAGCAATTAAGCTTCAACTGGTGCCCAAATGATTAATGTGTGTATGAAATGCAGTCTCCTTGTCCTCATTACTGCTTAAACTTTCTGCTAGGCAGTGTGGGGCACTTGTTTTCAAGTCGAGGGTTGATAATCGGTATTGACCGAGCTAGTGGGGTGGCTTTGAACATACTCTAATCCATTTCAGACGTTCAGGGCAGTGACCCCCCGCCCTGGACTTAATACTAAGATGATGATTTAGGTTACTGCCCAATGAATTTTCAGCATGTTGAATCACAAAAGCCTGGTCCATACATATACAGAAGCAAGTTTACCATTACAATGAATTACAATTCACATTTCTATCTTTATCGGTTTTTGTTCAATTCAAATTTGTTTCCACTGCTTGTCAGTTAGAAACTTTTTCACCTCCATAAATTCAAGAACTATCTTAGTCCCAATTTTAAATATGCAATGACAAATACAGATGCATGGGCCTGATCTTAAAAACTAACCTTCTGCTCGATGTATCATGGGCCCGTTTGGTAATTTTACATGTAAAATAAAGTGTAGTAAAGCATCAAATCAAGAGATAATAAAATATAATGAGGTTATGATGGTATTTTATTTTTAGTTGTTTGTTATGTAATTATTTTTCTTTTTTAATAAAAAAAAAGGAGTTTTTTTTTTTTTTTCTTTTCATGGGAAAGGAGGTCGCTTTTTTACTTTCTTTTAAAAAAAGTTGAGGGAAATTTTGAATTAAAGTGCTATTGATGTGATCCTTTATCTGAAAAATGATGACTCCACTTGACTTTTCTAATCTAATAAGGTGTCAAACGGCCAAAGGATGATGTGGAGGTATATGTCAAGTCACAGCCACCAATGCACACAGCACGCCCACCCAAACTTCTTTGCACCCAGCAAATCTGATCACCTGGTAATGGACTTTTATGATCAAGAGTTACTGGTAATCAGAGAGGTTTTATGTATTTCAGTAAATCTGATAAGTTAAGAGAGTTCCTTTTTAGTATACAGATTGCTAGTTTTTTAGAGTATTGGATATTTTGAGTTTATAGTTTTTGCTGGAAGATGACTTGGTTTCGATGCAATCGAAGTTATCCAAATTGTTATAAATTAAGGGTTATGATTAGGATAAACTGATGGGGCTGAATTTTTTTGCCTGGCCCTTACACATGAAGCTTCCCTTTGGTTAAGAGCTGAGAGTAGCATGGAAGCCGCTAGACGGCATAGGTTTAGTAGGAAAGTAGGAATTTGGACATAAATATTGATGGAGAATACAGAGAGAGGAAAATTAAGGCTAGGTTTTGGCTGGAACTTGTTGGAACTGAGTCCAGACCTGATAACTGTTCAAGGGTCCAGTCCACAAACATAACATAATGTTCGAGCCCACCTGATAAGAAATATAAGGGCCCAAGCCTGGCTATCATTGACCTATTATACCCTAAACAAACACTAAAAAAAGTATATTATATACATTTTTGTATAACAAGTGATCTCCATTAATCCTACTATAAAATCTGAACATATCAGATGAACACACCAATAAAACAGGATGATGGGCATTTAAACCAGAAATTAGAAACAGGTGTCATTTGTCAATAAAGCATCAGGGTAACATCATGTCCTACAACCTGTTACAGTTTGATCTATTGGCTCATTTTCTAGACCTATGGTTAATATAAGAACAATATGTAGAATTCAATACTTTTATACTTTAGAAACTATTTTCAGAATCTAAACATTCCTTCATGTCAAAATAGTACATACACATTTAACTGATATTGATGTTCATACCAGAATAATAGAGAATTAAAGCAAAGATGTTTGTATTTAGGGAGAACAGAAGAGAGTACACAACAATACAGACCATAAGCATTACTCTACTGGGACAAAGCACTAGTGTTGTAGACAAGAAGGGCACCCCCCAGTAGAATACCTCCAAGAGTCACAGCCCATATCAGCAACCCTGTGGTTCCTGCATTTCCCATTTCAATATATAACTTCAGATCAAGTGATGAACACTTTCAGTTTTGAAGAAAATACTAACTTTTTTTTATGTGTGTGTGTGTGTGTGAAGGAATTTTCTTTTCATGAGTTAACCCATCAAATTTTCATTTTAGAATTATAGATTTAAATGCACAAGGATGTCCTACCTCCGACGTAGACATCACCACTAGGGGACCATTCCTCCGGAGAGTAAATGGGACTGCAATTTAAAACTGACATCTATTAGAAATTTCTCAAAATAAACATAATCTTTAGTACCTCCATTACTAAATACTTTCATTTAAATTGCTGTGATTGTCTTTTATTGGCCCAAAATAAGTAGCAAGCAACTATTTGGAATCAAACTCCTACCTGTATCCGTCGACATTAGCACCATATTTGTCAACGAATTGATATACACCCTTACCCTGCATCCATTTGCAAGTAAAATGCCAGAGAAGGTGAAGAAAACACCATACAAAGTTAACATTTACATTGCAATATACGCCATAAAAAATGTACATGTGCATGTACATTTTGTACATATGAACGTATTTACTGTTCATATACATGTTAGATGTACTTTAATGAGAAAAAGAGTTCAACCTTTGCCTTCCTTCCAGATGCATCCAGACCTTCCTTCAAGTTCATGCCTCCACCAGTCCCTGCAAATATTTTATTTTTTAAAAAAATAAACCACTAAATTAAGAATATATGAATATATGTGTAAGTGTGTGCACCAGGTCATGGTTTTCTCCCATCTGGACTTTTCTTAGAAGATAATAATTTCCTGTTAACAACTTATTTGTCAAAATAAGTAGTTGAAATGTTTTTATCCTCAAAGAGGTAGAGAAAATATCATTTTCTTCAGTGAAAATGGAATTTTCATGGTTGAAAGGGTGAGATTTATCATTAGTAATGAGTTTTCTGTTATAACTGTTTTATAGTAATCTTCTTCTACATGGCATTCTTCTTGCAAATCCAAACAAGTTGGACAATCATTACTAGAAAAAGTGGGAAGAAATCTCAGGGGATTTCTCTACCTTTATACTTTCTAGTGGGAGTTCCTTAAATTGTCATGACTCTTCTCCAAACCATGAGGAAACTTTGTTGTTTTCCAATGGTTTGTGTTAGAAATTATAGCAATCTAATGGGTGGAGAGGAAATGAACGGTGATAAATATACAGAAGAGACCATCACTTCCCCCAGCTTTGATGCTTTAGCTTCACAACCTTTTCTTTGAAATTGAATTCCACTACGTGTGATAAAATTTGATGGGGCTTGTCTTTTGCTCTATATCATCAACCTTCCACTCCTTCCCAACCCTCTGCTATTCTACATAAATTAAAGGGAAAATAGCAAAGAGATTTTGTGAATTAGTATCTCTTCAACTCGATTTCCACGGGCTAATAACACAAGCCATAAAACTATCAATAGAGTGCCTCGATGGTTTATGTTATGGTCTTTCTCCTAACCCACAATATCGTTGGTCTTACGGTGGGTAAGTACTTAAGTGCCTTTATTCGCCCATGGAAATCAAGTTTAAGAGATAATAATGCATAAACAATCCCAACAGCAAGTTCCCTAGCTTCCTATTTTTTGCCACCATGAATCTTACTTGGCATTCATGCAAACCTTAAACCCCCTCAATTCTTATGTTTTTACTAACTGAATATTTTTAAGAGTTTTCTTTATATAATTAGTGGGTCCTTAGGTGAGGGTTTGTCCCTCACCATGCATAGGAAAATCTAGGGCTGTCAAAATGTCACACGACCCGTTAACACGACACGAACCCGCACGATATTAACGGGTTTTGGTTGGCAATTAATGGGTTCGGGTCGTTAATGGGTCAAACCCGTAAACACGTTAAGTTAACGGATCGGGTATGAATTAAACAAGTAACCCGTTAACAACCCGCTTGACCCGTTAAAATTTTTTTTACTCCCTAAATGTGAATAAATTAATTTATATTCATAAAAAAAAAATTAAAATTTATTATTTTATAGTGGGTTTTTAGGTGGGATCAACTTGAGATCCTCACTTATAGTTTCACGTGGCTTATATATTTTTCTTTTTCTATTTTTGTATAACTTTTTTTTTAAATTTCGAAATGAATTAATTACTTAACGGGTTAACAGGTTGGGTCAGGTAACCCGTTAAATTTACAGGTCCTGTTCGGGTTAGATTTGGTGATTTTAACCCGAATTCGATAACCGTAACCCGAATTCGTTAATACGACACGACAGTCCTAGGAAAATCCCCATATATATATATATATATATATAATTTTAAAGTAGGATTTTTTTTTAGTGTCATATAAGCAAAGAGAATGCCTTAAGTTCTACCGGCAATCCGGCATAAGACATGTGGGTGTATGCAAACATATGCATGCAAGTATATGTATGCATCATGTATGTACAGATAGATGGATACATGTATGCACAATACATAGATGGGTGAAGTCACAGAAGTGGGTAGATTGATGAAAGGATTGGTGTTCACAAAAGAAGAAGAAGAAGAAGAAGAAGAAGAAGAAGAAGAGTTAAGGATGGAGATACTGACCATAAGGTGTTGCAGTCTTGATTTTCTTACCACTGGCTTCAACTTTGAAGGAGGAGGAAGGTCTTGCCAGGGATGGGATTCCTCTGATGGCTGATTTCTCCAGGAACGGAGAAGGTTTCAAGGACAGTGATGACATCACTGAGGCTGCCATTTCTCTCTCTCACAGTTGCAATCTCTACCTAGTTAGGACTCCTATAAAGCTAGCAAGCAACAAGCCAACAACAAATAACAAGTGAGGTGTGGGTGTTCAGGTGACACGTGGCAAAAGGCCTGTGGCTGGATCTTGATATGGTTTATTACCCATTATCCTTTCTCCTACAGGCTCACACGGTCCATGAAAAAGAATTATTTGGATTCTCCTCTTTTTTTCTCCTCTTTTTTCTTTTCTTGGTTTTTTTTTTTTTTTTTTTTTTTTTTTTTTTGGAGTGGATAAACAATAGTCACAAGTCTTGGGTGCTGATAATTCCGGCGGAGTCGAATTCCTATCTTAGTCTTCCACCACCAAGTGTAAGTACGGGGCAATTCTTCAATTTGGCAATTTACTAGGTTAGTAAAAATAATGTAAAGTCTCTATATTTTAGATGAGGGGTCACATCAAAAGTAAATATCTTCAAAATTTCCTCTCTTTCTTTCAAAATAAAAGTGAAAAGGCAACCTCATTTCTCCATTAAATGACAAAAAAATACACACTTTTTACAAAAAAAAAAAAAAGTTTAAAAATATCTCCTACAAATTCACTAAAGATAAAATATCATCATCACTCCACTTATATTTTATTCTCTCTTGATTTAATGCTTTATATCACTTTTACTTTAATAGTAAATTGTCAAAGTGGCCCTTACTAATGGAATTGAATGAAGTAAAGATTATTTTGAATAAAGAACAAAATATAAGTGAGTTATAGTGGTATTTTATTTTTAGTTGTTTGTGATATAATCCTTCTTTTACTTTTTGTATTTCGAAGTGGATATTTTTTTGTCTTTTAGTAAAGAAATGGGGTTACTTTTTTACTTTTTTTGAAAAATATGGTGAAAAATTTGAATTAAAGTGCTTTTGATGTGACTTTTTTTTTTTATAGAAATGAGGGCTTTATTTTATTTGACTCTATTTGTAAAGTTGCCAAACAAGCTCAACTGGCAATTAACTAGGCTAATAAAAATAATGTAAATGCTCTATTTTTCAGACAATAGATCACATCAAAAGTACACATCTTCAAAATTTCATCATTCAAAAAAAAAAAAAAAAAAAAGGTATTTCTCTACTAAATGACAAAAAAACACCAACTTTTTGCAAAAAATTCAAAAAAAGTTCCAACCAATCCACTTAAAAAGAAATATCATCATAACCTTCATATATTTTTATTCTCTCTTGATTTGATAACTTACATCACTTTTACTTTAATATTAAATTGCCAAACTGGCCTAGAGAGTCCGCATCTCCTATTTCAACAAAATAGAGAAATACTGTTTCCGCTCATCCCTAAACGCCATCTATATAAAATGTTGTGATGCGAGCTAATTGCACACTCTCAATTCCTTCTTTGTAATAATTAAAAAAAAAAAAAACAAATATGACATTTTATATGGGGGGGCGTGGGGTGGGGGCGGCATGTCAAAATGGCATAAATTACACAGGCAACAATCCAACAGTCCAAATAACGGGTCCCAATGTGGATGAAATGTAACCCAATAGACATCTACTGTCCTATATTTACTGTCGGATTCTTCATTCAGCTCGGGTCGCCGACCTTCTCTTTGCAACCCTGCATCAATGACAGTCAGATGGATGATCAAGACCATCTATTCAGTGACATCTTTAAGGCCCACTGTTATCAAACAAAAATGAAATCTTTAGGCCCACCTTAACTACTATCTGGATTTGACATGTATGCCAATCTGTTACAACAGATAAGTTGCTACAAAAGTCCAGCTACATGCCCATATTGGGAGAGTCCATGATGTGAAAATCATAGTCAATGCACAGACAAATCCAAGGGACGACATGCCAGATTTTGGGTGCTTGATGATTTTAACCTACAACATTCAATTAGGGGACCCCACGATGTGCAAAGGTCCACAGATAAAGCTCATTTGATGACCCTAATCATCAAATCATCCACCGGAATCTGCATCCTAATTCGAAGTGTGTGACTGTGAACATTTTTACAGGCTTAAAAGAAGGCCCAAGCCCAATATCCAGGACTTCTATTTAGGTGCAGTCCTGTTCCAAGCCTTTTTTTTTTTTTTGTCATCGGAGGATTCCCAACCCTTTATGCTGGACTAATCCCTCCAGGCCCAGAGGGAAGCCGGCTAAACTCCTCTGTAGCTAGGGATGTAAATGGGTTCCCGATTCTCCGAAGGTTCCAACCCATTAAAAATTGGGTCTGGGTCTTTATTGAGGCCTTGATAAGTAAATGGGTCGGCCCGGTTCCACCTTGATTCGGACCCATGAACCTGAGACCAGACATACTACCTAAAGTTTCAAAATTTTCTCCTAAAAACCGTGTTTTTTTTTTAATATCATTCTCTACCTAAACCTGGACCTGGATCTGGACCTGTCCCATATATTGTTCTGGTTCCGATTCCGGAGCCAAGATACTGGTTCCAAAACAGTTCCGGATCCGGTTCCGGTTCCGGTTCCGGGTCCATGAACCGACCCGTTTACAACCCTACCTATAGCCCCAGTGTGGTAGTGCAGTTTCGAACTTACAACCTCCAGGTGCAAACTGTGATCCTTGGCCAACTGAACTGCCCCTTGGGGCTGTCCTGTTCCAAGCCTAAGGCCACAATAGCTCAACATGCTAGCAAACCCGCGGATAGCCCAAAACAGGAATGTAGCGTTGGTCATGTCTGCTTACTCTCAATTGTTGAAGATAAGGAGATCATATTTGTATTCCTCTCTTTGATAAGTCTTGCTATTATATTTGTGTCTAGTGGGTGGCAAATGGATGGGTCAGCTTGGGACAGGTTAAGGTGAGAGATTAAAGAGAAAAAAAAGAGACGAAGTCCATGGATTGGGTTAGCATTGGCCCAGTGGGTTTTGGGTTGGGTCAGGCCATACTCTCAGTTTCGAGTATCACGAAGGGCCTCAACTTAAGCCGGCCCATTTACAAACTGGGTTGGAAATGTTATACTCAGACCTGGAATTAGTTAACCGATCAGCAATTGCTGGTGATTAATGAACCATCAGCAATTGTCACCCCTAGCTTGAGCAGCCCAGATTCTCTTCTAGGAAAATTGGAATTGCATATCCTGAGGGCCGCAAAAGATGCGCGTCACCATTGTAACCATATTGAAAAAGGGGTTTGGAGGCATTGTAACCACATTGAAAAAGGGGTTTGGAGGCATGACAATCAAGATTAGGCCATTATATGATCGTTCTGGAAGACGAAATGAACCTACATACACTTGCATTCGAAAGCTGTTTGGTGACAGATATATTATAGCATTAAATCCTGGATCATGGGTCTTCACATATGGTTCTCCCTATGATTTGCTCAAATGAGAGTAGAATTACTACTCAAACAAAGGATGTCTTGGAAAAAAGAAAAAAAGGTCCTGGACTTAAACTGGTGAAAATGAAAAGCACGCACTTGATTCACAAGTAGTAATAGTTAGTCAAATGACTGCCTGAACTTGTCAAATCTCATCCTTGCCGGAGTAATAGTGGCGAAAAACACAGGAGAAGTCCCTGAATTCATGACCCGCCTTGCATAGCTCTGTGTATCTGCATTCAAGACATTTATTCTGTTGGAGCATGTCACACAAGAATTTGAAACAACAGATTTCTGAAGATCAATTCATCTTATAAAAAAAAGGGAAGAAGGATTACATCTCTTGTGCTTGAGAAGTGAATGGGCATTTGAGACCAACTTCTTGTGCTGATGCTGCTGCGAGCTGCAAATCCTTAGCCTTCACTACATGAAATAACCATGATGAGAAGCAGCAAAGGTTTTTGTTTTTGTTTTTTTTTTTTTTTTTTTTTTTTTTTTTTGTTGTTGGGGTGGGGGGTGTAAAAGCAGCAAAAGTTTTGATGGCTGACAATTCTTATGAAATATCACACTTCCCCATTGGTGCAGCACGTGTCAGGGACTTGGACCTTTCATCAAAAGGGCCCATGATGGGTGGGTCCAGATCTCACACACCTCAATGTTTAAGGCTCTACGTAGGTTTTGCTTACACATGCAGATGTCAAACACGTCCAGTTCATAGCTATTTGTAGGATTTGCTATTGCAGCCATTAACTTGCACTTCATTTGTTAGCAAATCTAGGTATCAAATCAGAGGAAAATTCTGTAGAAACCAGGAGATGATTTTTCGGAGAACCCTAATTGTGGGTTTAATCTATGATTATCAACACCCTTACTACAACATATAATATGAGAATAATAAAAGGACCACGGGGTTAGGGACATCCACTCCCATAGGGAGTACTAGTGTTTAAATGCTGCTCAACCATCGGTAGTTTATTCATGCCAGCCAGAACCAAATCAAAGATAAAAAAAAAGAAAAAGACTATGTATGCATGTGTGTGTGTGTGTGTCTTGACTGTGTCCATTTAAATAAATAAATATAAAAAAAGACTGTTTTATAACTGGTATTGGTGATGAAGAACGGAGGGGAGATGCGGAGTGGGCTGGATCGAAGTGGAAGATAGGGGGAAAATTGGCTTCACTCCAAACTCCAATCCAGGAGGTAAAGAGATCTCGGAGAGAACTCGAAGAGAACTTGGGGAATAGTAGTGGACCTAGGATTTTCTTTCGAGGGGGGCAAAATGCTAACATCACAACTCACAAGGACATGAACAAAGAAAACAGGGGAAGAAAGCAATGGTTTTTTTCTTTTCCAGTAGCCAAGGTGTATGAACAAAAAACAAAAGAAAAGACAAATTTAAAAGAAGCAAACCACAGAACAAACAAGCCAAAAATTCTACAAGCAGCTTTCAAGCCTAAAACCCCAAAATAAAGATTCATGTTTCCCGATGGCTCTTTCTTGAGTAAAAACTAAGAAATTGTAAGATGACTAAGAAAACAAAAAATTTCAAGAGAACATTAAAGAAAAAAAAAACCCTTAAACCCTACACCCCAAACAAGAAATAGGGCAAAGGACACAAATCATAATGATTTTAGCACAAAAAAGGAACTTTTCCCATTAAATACAACACCAATATATGACTAAAGAAACCCTCATTCAAGCATTTGAAAAGAAAAAATAGAACACCAGTACATGACAAGTGCGTAATTGTTTATAATTTGAGCCCTAGTAATTGGTTTATCTTGTGCTAGTTCATTGTTATTTTATTTGTTTTTACATTGTCTGTTTATTTTTTTATGAAAAGGTCGAAAAAAAGCCAAAAGAGAAGAAATTTCAGCAATTGATTAATTGAGGGATTCAGGTGGGCCCTCCCTATTCTTTTTGGGGATTTGAAATTCATAATGAAAGTGGAGCCCTAGAAGGAAAGTGTTGGAGACTCATAGCATAAACCAAAAAGGAAAAAGAAGGAAAGTTTAAAGCAAGAATCTAAGCCAAGTTAAAACTCTAAGAAGGGGGTCCCACAATTAATGTTGCACGCACCATATGGGCCCACTTTTAAGTTAAAATCTTCAGATTTAATCTCTTGCAATTAAATCTCAGATTCATACAATGGATGGACGACCATCCATCATACCAGCACCCATCACTACAACCCTAGCATATAGCCCTGTTTGGAGAGCATTTTGGAGCGAAGAAAATTGAAGCAAGCTGCTGGCCAACTTCTTCTTCTTCAATTCTTTAGAGTTTTTCCTATGACTTTATTTTCCATTTTATTTTTCATTAGAAACATGAGTAGCTAACTTTTTAGGGCTAGGGTGTAGTTGAAACCCTAGCCTAGTTCTATGTAGTCTCTTTTGACGTTCTATGTAGTCTCTTTTGACATCTTTTAATTAAGAATTCAGTTTTATTAGTTGAGACTCTAAACCATGTTTTTAATTGATGAGTTGTGTATATGCCATGCCAACCATACTATGTTCAATTAAATTTAAGAGTAGCTAACTTAATTTTGATTGATCTTGATGTTAAGCATCTAGCGTTTAGGACCATGAATAATCGAAGTATATGCCATGCTTAGACTCATGCATTTATCATTCCCATTGTTTTATGCATTATGTATGTTTTGACTAGGACATATGTCATGCTTAGTTTTAGCATCATAATGAACAATTCATGTAGTATGCCACTCATGAATTAGGTTTAGGGGAATAGTAATCTAGATACATATGTCATGGTCTAGGTTGATAGATGTCACTAATAATTCTGATTTTTTATTAAAGGATAATAAGGGACATGCATAGGATCGATTAGGGGAGTAAATGAAGCCCTAGTTCATTCATTATTACTGTTTTTCAATTCTAGTACTAATTGTGTGCTTTAGGTTGCTTTACATTTAGCTTTTGATAGTTTAATTTACTGTTTTTAGTGGTTTAATTCAACCTTTCATCATTCAATTGTTTCTTTTAATATTCTGATTTTTAGTTTCTTTTGACATTATTTTATCACGAGTCTTCGTGAGATCGATCTCGTACTTACAATTCGTCATACTACACAGTGATCTTGTGCACTTCCGAGTTTAAATTGTGTGCATATTAAGTAGCTTATTTCTAGGTTGCTTGGTGCATACCGGTACATGACTAAAAAACCAAGTAAATCTCTAGAAGGAATAGAGAAATAGAGTACCCCACCTCTCTCTTCCTTCATATTCCAAAACATCATCCCCCAGGAATGAGTTCATTCCCCCTATCTTTGCCCTAACCCAGCCCTTCTTTTTTGCAGCACCATGCCAAGACCTCTTTTCTCCTTTGTAGCAGCAGTAGACCAAGAGATTGAGGGAGAGGCACGGTTTGATGATTTTGGAGGGTTTGAGGAAGGGTTTGCCGGTTTGGGAATAAAAAGGGTATAAGGGGCACGCATTTCATAGAATCAGGGGCATGGGCCATCAACCTATTGTGTGGAATTTTCAAATTCCAACGGGGTCCACTGCCTCCAATGAACATAATGTGGGTCCGCCCCTGTTGGGGAAGATCCCAAAAGCACTCAAAACTCAATTTCATTGTCAACCATCATTCCTTTGCCAAAGAGGCTTACAATGGTTTAAATAAACAAAAACATAACCCTATACTTGATCTCAACCGTTAAAACACCTCAAGAGTAGAGATTATAACAATAATATAAAACTAATGGGTCCCACATAATTTAATTGATAAAATAAACAAACAAAACATAAATGGATTGGACTACACTAGACTAGACAGTGCCCAACAGGCTGGCCTAGTTAACCAAATCCCCCCAACTTCTCCTAAGCATTTTCAAGCCTTTATCGGAATGTCATTTGGACCTTTAGCCTTTCTTGTCTTCATTAATTTTAATGCTTTTTTCACTTCCACTACCCCAGTATTATAGAAAAAGGTATGCCATGCTAACTAAGTATCCTCTCTTGTTCTTATATCTCTTGTATAGTCTTCATTTAAAAGCTTGCTAAAATATTCCATCTACCTTTCTTTGAAATCGTTGTCCTTCACCAGAACCTTTTGGTCATTGCTCTTAATACATTTGACATGATCAAAGTTCCAACTTTTCCTTTTCCTTATTTTTGTAAGCTTAAAAATATCTCTCGTTCTCAACTTACTATATCGGTCATCATATGCTTTGAACTTTGCATTATTTACTACTTTCTTAGCTTCTTTTTTTGCCTTCTTATACATTTCATAGTTTTCCATATTTCTAGTCCCCTACCAAGCTTTTTAACATCTCTTCTCTCGAACAGCTTCATGAACCTTTACACTCCACCACCAGGTTTATTTATTATAGTGTCCTTTCCATTTCAACTCTCCAAGCACCTCTTTTGCAACCTTAATAATACAATTAGCTATTTGATTCCACATTGCTATAGTTTGTTCCTCAAAATCTCATTCTCCCTACTCCATCACTTTATTCCTAAATATCGTTGCTCTTTCTCCTTTCAAATCTCTCTACCTTGTTTTAGAGTACATTTTATTTACTACCCCTCTTTGTACTTCTACTGCAAAACTCTAAAACTACCAGCCTATGTTGAGTAGTCAAACTCTCTCTTGGAATAACCTTACAGTCTTTACAAGCATGGATAAAAATACCGGACTTGGGACCCGACTCGGCCATGGCCGAGTCCAAGTCGACTCGGCCGACTTGGCTGAGTCTGTTGGGACTCAGCCAAGTCAGGTCCAGTCCACTGGAATGCCCAGAAAAAAAAAAAAATAGAGATAGTTGTGTGGGTGCAAAAAAAGAGAAAGAAAGGTGGGTTGGATGGGCTAAGACTGAGTGTAGTGAAAAGAAGAAAAGAAGAAGTATACCAAGCACTTGCAAGCACCATCAGCAAGCAGCTAGCAGCAGCAACAACACTGCAACAGCAGCCCTCACAGCACTACAACACTGCAAGTCTGCAACACTGCAACAGCAGCCAGCAGCAGCAACAAGGCAGTAACAGTAATGTTTTCTTTTCTTTTCTTTGGGAGAAGACAGCAACAGTGACCTTACAGCAGCAATAGAAGTACAAAGTACAGAACAGACCCACCCAGGTATGCATTTTTTATTTTCAAATTCAAGGCTTCTCTCTCTCCAGTGCTGGCCAGCTGTATAGAAAAAAAAAATTATGTCCAGTCCTGTCCTTTCCTCTTGTCCCCTTCTTTTTCTTTTCTTTTTTCTTTTTTCTTACCGAGTTGACTCGTGGAACTCGGAACTAGTCCTATGGGACTCGAGTGAGTCCCACTCATTCGAGTCCGAGTCCAAAGGACTCGCCTCAGTATGTCTCAAGTCTGAGTCGACTCAGACTTGGTCGATTTTTTAAACCATGTTTACAAGTCAATCGGTCATGTTTTCTAATTAGAAAAAAGTCTATCCAGCTCCTGCTAGTTTCACTTTATAGGTAATTAAATGCTCCTCTCTCTCTTTTATAGGCATGTGTTTGCTATTACAAGGTCAAATGCTAATGCAAAATCCAAGATAGTGCCTCCTGACTCATTCTTTTCCCCAAATCATTGTCCTTCATGAACTCTCCCATATCCTCTATTATCAAGTGCCCATTTAAGTCCCCTCCTAGAAAAATCTTTTCACTAGTTGCAATTTCTCGTAATAAACCATCCATCTCCTCCCAAAATTGTTTCTTGACACTTTCATTTAATCCTCCTTGGGGAGCATATGCACTAATGGTATTAACTATGTCTTCCTCTAATACTAGTTCAATTGCTATAATTCTATCACCCAACCTCTTTACCCCCACAATTCTCTTTCAATTTTTTATCTACAATTATACCCACTCCATTTCTTGTATTGTCCTTTCCTGCATAAAAAAAGTTTATAACACATTTTTTTTATCGGTAACAATAAAATTTCTTCATGAAAAGAAATCTGAACAAGAAACAAAAAGCAGAAAATGAAATCACGAGGGTATAAGAGTGAAATACCCAATGCGAAAAAAAAGAAAGTACAATAAAAAAATCCCTCTATGGGGAAACCCTGTGCACCCATCACTAAATATAATAGTAAATTGTAGCAACCATAACGCAAAGACACCATGAATTTGGAATATATCGAAAGAAAATAAGGATAATAATTGCCTACTTTTACATCATGTAACTGATGATTAATTATCCATAAAAATGGTTCAGAGCTGCAAATGGGTTCTCACAGCGAACAACAAAAGAAGAGCAGCAGAAGTCCCCTACGCAATGCATTGCATATAACAATAGAAGACATTCCTTGGCGCTGTTGGAGAAATACTGATATAGTTTACGACATGAATGTATATTTCTGAATCCAATATTCACCATGATAACCTATGGTCTTAGTATTTCATCAATTTCCCTGGAATGTCTCCTGTAAGTTCTAAAGCCTATTACCATGTACATTTCTTTCAAGAATCTAACATATTCTGTTCCACTGACCCTTCTGTTGGTATTTCATAAATTTCACTGGAATGTTTCCCGCATCTTCTACGGCCTAATGTACATTTCTTTCAAGAATATAACATATTCTGTTCTGCTGACCCTTCTGTCTGTAAATCAGAAGTATAAGAATGTAGGAAATTAATTTAAAATAGAACAGAAGACATACCATAAGCTTAGATGAAAACCCGCCGCCATAATTCCTTGAAGATGGCACTCCTTCCATCACTCCAGGAACTGGATTATAGCTGTCACTGCCATGTTATAACAGATCAGTGCAAATGGCAATTTTAAATTTTAAATCTATTATGCTAATTCATGAAATTAAATAAAGATGGCGCCAAGTGCCAAATCAAAAAGATTAATAGAAACAGAAAACATACAAGTGGGCCCCACAGTTCAGTGATCACTGGACTTGGATTGGTGGAAAGTGGAGGGGGCTCCCATTGAGATGAACAGATCCCCTACTGCACATCAAAAGGCAGTCCAAGTCTGAACTAATTCACCGACTACTAAATGGTACCTCTTGATTTTACCATGGTGTTATTCAACTGACTAGGACTGAGAACCCTTATTATGAAATTAACATCCAAGAGTATGAAATGAAGGGCATCATTGTATGTTGTTGGTAAAACAAATTTGGAAAACAGTTCAGAACCATATTCATACAACTTTTAAGGTAAAGGAAAAGAATGTGATACCTACTCCAACAGCGGGCACTTGAACAGTTGAAGATTTTTGTTAGTGTACTTGCTGTAATTCCCAGAGATTGACCAAGAGCAAAAGCTTCTGAAACCCCAAGCATGCTAACTGCCATTGCTAAATTATTGCAAATCTTTGCCGCCTGAATAACAAAAGCATTCCAAAGTCCTATCACTGTCAATATCAACTACTGCATTCAATAGCTTGGTACATGGTATAAAAGATACCAAATATTTAGAAACACTAGAATGCAGATCCCAGCTCACAGACACGTAGATCCAAGCCCACCTACACCACATGTGCCAACATCATACATGTGAGAGATCGAAACCATCCATCAGGTGGCTTCATTATTTCTGGCCCAAAACTCAGGCCACCGGTCATGGTCCAGGAAGAACAGATGGGGAAAATTCAGCAAGCAAATGAGACTAGGCAATGAGTTGTCCAGGGTTCACACAAATGGGACCTGTACAATGAGTAAACTATCCTGATCTTTTGGGTCAGGGTACATAATGAAGGCAAGCTGACAGGCTTATGACCTAAATATGAGGGATTAGCAGAACTCCTACATGGCCATAGAATGAGTAGACCGGAAACTAAAGTTTGTGGGCTTAGCAGAACTTTTACTAGATATTATCACCTCCCGATCCAGTGACAAGGTCAAAAGCTTGCTAGTTTTCAAAAGAAGACAGTTACACATGGAAGAAATAGGATAAAATCAACACGTCATCCACTTAAAGAGAAGAATGATAGATTCAACATGAGTCAACTATTAGATAACCTAGTCAAGAAACTTTTTATTGCCAACAAAATAAAAGAATAAAGAGAAATAATTGAAGGGTCATTGAAGGGGAAGAAGTTGCAAAACAATAACAGAATATGCAAAGACTTCCTTTTAAATTTGTACACTTTCTCTTTTTTTATAACTTAAATTTGTGCAAAATTGATGTCAGTTTTAGGCTTATAGCAATATAATTGTCATTAATAAGAAACCAAAATATTACCCAGTATATTTATGTCCAGATATGGGAAGACTAACAACATTAAGGCTCTTCAGCAAAAATAATTCTTATGGATGCAGTATCAGATGCA
This sequence comes from Camphora micrantha, assembly GCA_003546025.1. Lineage (NCBI taxonomy): Eukaryota > Viridiplantae > Streptophyta > Magnoliopsida > Laurales > Lauraceae > Camphora > Camphora micrantha. The sequence continues at coordinate 28,456,688 of QPKB01000007.1, read as the reverse complement.
AAGATGCATTAAAGGAATTATATTTCAAAAAGGAATCAAGGTGTTGGCAGTTAGAGAAGTATAACAGGTGAATATATCCAAACACTCCTATCACTAAGATGGGAAAAACAGAGATAAAAAGATTGCAAATAGAAAATTAAGGGCTTTGGAATGAAACTAACTTACAGAACCATTGCCAGTTCCACCACAGTAGATAGTGCTTTTGCCCATTGAAAGAAATAAGGGCTTTGCAGCAATATAAGCCTCCTCTAACCCACCAACCTGAATGACAGGTCATCCCAGTTAAAACACTGGTAAACAGTATAGGACAACAAACAATAGCAGAGAAATAAATAAAGACTAGAAATTTACATTCTCATTCCCATGTTTTAGGCTTGTAGCTTTTAATGATGAAACAAAATAGGAAATGATCATATGAAAGCATTCACAAAAGGGTTTCCAGTAATAAGATGCATGATTTTTCCAGTCCAGAGTGCCACAATTACACTGGAAACATATAACTACACAGTTTGGATAAGAAAGATTGTACCATGAATGTAAGAGTCCCAGCTTCTGCACCAAGTACACCTCCAGACACAGGAGCATCCAGCATGACAGGAGTATCCACATAGCCTATAGAAAATATCCTTAATTAATGGTTGAAAGCTATGGGCATTTTGGACAATATTAGACTAACCAAAGATAAGAATGATGAAAAAAGATATCAGTTGTATCAGCAGGATTAATCAGCCAATAACAACTCATATACTCATTTCAGCCATCTTTCTTCTAAGATGACCCACATATAAAGCACTCAGCCATAATCATAATCATCATCATCATTAAAGCATTGTCCCAACTATGTTGCAGTCGGCTACATGAATTCTGTTTCTCCATTCTTATCTATCTTGAGCCAAATCTTCAGAAAAGTTACACTTCTTCAAATATATTTTTACTACCTCCATCCACGTTCTCTGCAGCCTACCCCTTCCCCTTGGTAGGCCATCAATCTGCATAGCTAAACTTTTCCTCACCGGCACCTTTGCCGGCCTGCGTTGGACATGTCCAAACCCAGAATAATAAAGCAATTACATAGATAAGACTAAAATAAAGCAATAGTGTTACACATTGCAGTCAAGCAAAAATTACTGCAACTCATTAATGCACAGATATCTTACATCATAAGTTAGTCATGATAAAAGTAGAACTCATTTAAAGGATATAATTTAGTCTCTGTTTGGATGGGGGATTTGTTGGATGTTGATTTTGATCCCCTAAAAGAGGCTGAAGGGACAGCCTTTATATGTCAAATAAAAAAAAAAACACCAAAATAAAGGGTACTAGTTAGCATATTTTAACTGTGCTGAGCTGCGTCCATTATTTCATTATTCATAGAGTTCTATTAGTTTTCTCACTTCTTACATTAAAGAATCTGTTGGAAAGGATGATAAATAATGATAATTTCACTAAAATTAGAAATGTTCTAAAGAAGAAAAATTAGACTTCGTATAAAAATTTCCATACAAAATATGAAATTTCATGTTATGGATAGGATAGCCATATAATGTGTTCTGTGTCCTTGATTTCCAAAAGTGCGGTCATATCACCACACCTACCTCTATGTATATCCGGGCATCATAGTCTAATACCCAATTTCCTTCCCTTGAAATATGGACAAAAGAATCCCGAAGATATTCACTAAAACCCCTTTTTGTGGCTCCTTACTTTATACCCCACACTGAGTCAGTCCCCTTCCATTATGATCCTAACATTTGAAAAATCCAATTAGCACCTGAATGCTTCCCTTGTTTTAACTGACTCCATCATGCTCGACTCCTTCGCACCAAATGAACCCTAGAAGATCATCTTAACCGAATTGACTCATCATGAAAAGTATCCCGAACACCTGCATCACGGGTTAGCTTCCACTGAATTGTCAACTACAAACTTCAATGCACCTTAAGGAAGTGGTTGCAGACCTTCCCAGTTCCCACCATTTTCTCCAATGTACCATGCAGCAAAATGATATTCCAACTGATGGAAAAAAAAAATGTGATATTCCAAACCATCAAGAGATCTTCAATCCTAACATAATGAAATTTCTTGCATACTATCGCCCATTTTACTACAACGTTGATCCCGTGATTCATGTCTTCAGTAGATTCCTCATTGTTGAAGAACCATTCATTCCTTTTGTTCTAAACAGACTATAAGATTGCCACCAAAAGCACTTTCCACAAATTGATCCTTGCTTGCAAGTACGTATCCTCAAGGTACAACATTATCAGTTCATCAATTATGAACAACTAAGACATTCCACAGATATAATGAGTCTAGGGAGTGAGCCTTGATTAAGAAAACCAAAAGTATATCAATCTTCTCTCAATTGCAAGGGCTTTGAAAGTAAGTGTTATTTTCCCTTTGTTGATTATTGTTTTCCCCTATTTGATGATGGTGGTGATACTGATAATGGAACAGTACAAACTTCTATCAAGTTGCCATTGGTTATTTTGACTTCAAACAGGATATCACCAGCAGCCCCTGAAAGGACAGTCTATTATAGGACTGAAATTTAGACTTGGACCATGCCAACATTGCTAACATTATATCTAAGGGCCGAATATAAAAAAATACCTTCATCTAAATTTTTGGAGCGATACTCCAAACTCTGAGATTATATTGTGATTTTCATTTGCTGGTTCTTGCATCCAGGTAACGACATTCCTCTATTGTGGAAGTGCCATTCATGTGCCCTTACGTATAAAGGTCGTATTAAACAACCTCCAAAGCAACCACTGCAGGTTATGAAATCAGGTTGAACATAAGAAGACTCCTAGAATATCTTGCAACTAGAAAACTTTACTCAGATTTCATCAAAAACATGGCAGTTGCAAGCTTCATTAATATTTAATAAACAGTCCCAACATCAAGAGCACACATCTTTATATAATAATTTTGCTTTAGTACATAAAAACCTTTCTTTTCTTTCAGGACACATTCAGAAATTCTTGCAGAAAGCCTTCTTGAAGTCTGGGGATCAACTGTAGAAGAATCTACAAATAACCATGGCCTCAGATGATTCCCACCCTGAAGCAAACCATTTGATCCAGTATATACATGCAACACCTGCAGGACAGTTTCAACTTTCAAATACATTTCAGGCATGAACATTAAAAAAAAACGAAAAAAAAGAAAAAGCAATATAAGGCATACAACCTATTTCTGAAGGCAATAAAAAACAACAGAAACAAAACATATATCTAATGGATAAAGAAGACAAAATGAATAAGTTATGTTTGTACATATGCATGAATCATAATAGGCATATAGTGTCAAACAATACTGATCACTTATGTAACAGTGAATCATTATCTGTATACAATTTAACTTAATGAACAACCATTTTCAGTAATTATATTAGTAAACAAGACATAAAAAGGATGTCATCCATTTTCTTACTTCAATGCATCTAGCTCATGACAATTTATATCAAAGTTTGTTAAGATAGTGAACAGAAATCAAAGTGGATATTAATGATAAGGCTTATTCATGGGCAGATAAATGTTTTAGAGTAAAATATTACAGAAGTGAGAGTGTGAGACATGTTATGATATAAACAATAAATGTAACAACTAAAAGTAACTTATTGGACAAGAATCAACATAGATTCCTACCAGAGCATCTGGTATGAAATAGAATGGGACTCCACCTGAGGTTGAGATATCTACAGGAAGCTAGAATTGATTACTTTCAAATCTACTTATATTTGTATTCATTGAAAGAAGGAACAATAAACTGCCGAGTAGATCTAAAAATCATATAGAATCGGGAACACTCACATGAGAGGATGAAGGCAGCATTGTAATTATCACATCACTTGACTCTGCAACTTCAGAAGGGGTCTGTTTGGTGAGAACACCCCTATCCGAAAACTTCTTCATCGCATTCAAATTTCTAGGTACCATCCAAAGTTTAAAATTCAGTTTCTTTTATTAGTAAGCCCTAAAGTAATACAAGTAAAATGTAATTGAGTGAAATAAAACAATTATTTATGTAAGTAAAGGAGTTATGGTTTGAGTTACTGGCACAAGGATAATTTTGTCTTATAGTCATAATTTTAAGACTTATACATGAATAAAAATGAGAGAGAAGGATTGACCAAATATTGAACCTTATCTCTTTTTAGGCATCAGATTTCCCATTTTTCTCTACTTTCTAGTTGGTATCAGAGTTTTCAACTCCTTAAGATCCTTTTCACCTAAGATTTCTTCAAAACAGAGAAGTATCTTCAGTGCATTGAGACCTCAAGGTGCCCCAAACCAAATCCATAAGTGTACAGTCGAACAAGGTAACAAATGTGAGAACTACTCATGGAGAGACAGTTGAGTTCCCAATGACAATTGGTTTGCATCAGGGGTCAGCCCTAAGCCTTTACCTCTTTGCATTAATTATGGATGAGTTAACTGCTCATATTCAAGAGGAGGTACCTTGGTGTATGTTGTTTTCAAATAATATAGTGTTGGTGGATGAATCAAGAGATGGTGTGAATGCAAAACTTGACAGATTGCAAGAGGCTTTAGAATCCAGAGGCTTTAAAATAAGCCGTACAAAGACAAAATATATGGAGTGCAACTCCAGCGGACATATACAAAGAGCTGAAACTACTGTGAGAATTGAAGCCCAGGAGATACCATATAGATATTCTTTCCGTTACCTTGGCTCGATAATTAGTTAGGATGGGGAGATTGATGAGGATGTCGAACATAGGATAAAAGTGGGTCGGTTGAAGTGGAGACTCACTTCTAGAGTGTTTTGTGACTAATGAATGCTAACAAGATTGAAGGAATAATTTTACAGGACAACGATTAGAACGGCTATGACCTATGGAGCAGAATATTGATCAATCAAGAACATATGTACAAAATAGACTTAGCAGAAATGAGAATGTGGAGGTGGATGTGTCGTAAAACTAGGAAGGATAAAATTAGAAATGAGCGATTTTGATAGCATTTAAGGGTAGCATCAATGGGAGATAAAATTAGGAAAAACTCGTTTGAGATGGTTTGGGCATGTCCAACGCATGCCAGCAACGGTGCCGGTAAGGAAAAGTTTGCCCACACAGGTTGATAGCCCACCAAGGGGAAGGGGTAGGCCGAAGAGGATGTGGACGTAGGTAGTAAAAATAGATTTGAAGAAGTGCAACTTCCCTGAGGATTTGGCTTTGGATAGATCGGAATGGAGATATAGAATTCATGTAGTCGACCCCAACATAGTTGGGACAAGGCTTTGATGATGATGATGACGACGATGATGAAATATACACGTGGTATTACTGTAAAGAGGATAAGATAAACATAATGGAGGTGTATTATGACAAAAAAAAAAAAAAAAGAGGTGCCAACAGTATCACTAAAAATCTAGGTGACCATTCAAAAAGTTGACATTTACTGTTGTTGAAGGTTGTGCCCTAGAAAGCAACATGGAATATTGTAAAAACATAGTTTTGTAAATTAATTAATCTCTTCTTCCTAATTAAATATGTTGGTAGGTGTGACAATCCCAAGACCCATAGGTAGTTCCTCACAATGGGGAATGCATTTACCATCACGCCAATAGGTAGTAGGATTTTCCCTATATATGTATTATTGTTGGTAAAGTAAAGCCCGAAATCCCGCATCGCCTAAGTAATGCCCTTGGCAAGGCTTCATATATACCCGTTTAGGCCTTTCACCTTAGAGTTTAAGCTTTTGGGTTGGTATATGGTTTCTTATATGGTATCAGAGCAGGTTTCGATCCCGTAGTTCTTGTGTAGCCCACGTGATAGGCCCGTCCATGAAATCTGTTAGGCCTGCACGTGAGAGGGAGTGTTGGTAAAGTAAAGCCCCACATCCCACATCGCCTAAGTAATGCCCTTGGCAAGGCTTCATATATACCTGTTTGGGCCTTTCAACTATGAGCTTAAGCTTTTGGGTTGGTATATGGTTTCTTACAATTATAGAATGGAATATTGTGAGAACTTATAGGCTTGTGATCACGTCTCTCTTTAAGATTTAATGTGGTGCTTTTGTCTTGCTTTCTTCCTTAAGTTTTACTGCACCTAGTTGATCATCCATGGATTTTGTCTTTAACGACACAACAATTCCTGCTGTACACACTTATAATCTTGTGGTATTTGCAAGATTTTGGGTTGTTGGTAATTATTCGTCAGATCATTTGCTTTACGGCCATGGCAACTTGCCTGCCTCCGAGAGCATGTTAAGTAATAGCCTAAATATTGGAGACATCAAAGCCATACTCCTTGTACATCTTCTAACACAAATCGGCAGTCTTGGTACACCAGTTTTCTCCCTCTCTTTTTCCTTTTTTTTCTGTGAACGTGGGATATCTACCGTGTATGCTTCCTTTCCTTTGCCCCAAAAGGATGAAACTTTGATGGCTCTCCCTTCTCAAGGCCAATGCCCTTGGACCTTTGCTCTTGGATTGCCTTGCTAACCCTTTTGTCTTGTGTTACAACCTCTTTTGACCTGGAGAAAGTACTGAAGCAGCTGACGATCAGCTGGGACCTCAACATGATGCATGATATTTAATGCACACACATCAAGCCGTGTCTTGTAGGGACATGATCTAGGCATTTGTGTGATAACTCCTTCCATCTGGAAATTAAATTTCTTACTAATTCTTTAGATTTTGGTTTGACATTCATCAGCTGCCAAGCCATGAATATATTCTCTTCTCAAAATAACGAGTACAGAATTACAATCTTACCTAAGAGATTACATATATTACAATGTTTTGAGGTTACATGCCAAAGAGTGCTTCCTTAGGTTCGATAAGAACAAAATTTCCTTCTATTCTTTGCATTCTTGACCTTCTCCAACATCAGTAGTCAGTACAACTCTGGATTGACTTTCAGCAATCTTCTGAACCAATCGAACACCACCAATAAATCCATATAGCTAATGATTCCGTTTTCATGTGGACCAACCATGTAGAAGTTGATAATGTCATTTCATTCAAAATGAAGTAGATCATTAAAGAGATTTCTACCCGCTATATAAACTTAGGAGCAATCACAGACACTTCTACAAAATCTCTTTCCAAGAATAAGTTCAGTTGGATAATTAGTAAGATGGGGCATGATTGACATCCAGTGGCGAAGGGAGGGAGGGCTGCCTCAATTTTTTCTCCTCTTTGCTTAACAAGAGAAATTTTAGGAATTGTAGATATTTTTTTATAATTTTGCCCCTCCTCAAAACTCTTTGCTTTTGCAAGGAAGCATGGATTTGAAAAAATCGGAAGGGTATTTTTGTCTTATGCTTGTATGTTAAGGATACACATCTAACAAACTAATCATATCCTCTGGGCAAATCTTGCTATTATTCTTCTCAAAGTGGAGGATTCATGTCTCAAGGTTCTTTCAAGCAGTTTTTTCCTTTTTATTAAGCCTTTCAAATAGAGTTCCATGAAGCTCTTTTGTGGGGACATTAAAATAAATGAAAATAGGTGCAGAATGTGGATCCTTTAGAGTCGATCTCCTGAGTAGTGCCCACTGCCCACTTGAAGTAACTTAAACCTTGCAAATGATCTGGGCTCAACTTTAAATTGGTTTATATGAAATATTTAAATTGTTTATAATATTTTATGTGAGTGTCTTATAAGTTATCAATGTAAAGATGGGTCATTTGAATGAAATTTGATAAAACTATATACTACATGGAAAGGCCATTCTGTCCAATCATTTAGATTCTCAAGGGTCGGCCCACTTGTAGAACTCTTCCATGATTCATTGTTCCCTTCTTTTATCCTATGTCTACCACGTAGATAACATTAGGGCCTTTGAAATATTTCGTAGGCCATAAAACAAGTGTCCTGTTTTCTATTAGATATTTCACTCAAATAAAATGTACTGTCAGATACAAAATATTTATACTTTTTTAATGTTTATCTTAGTGTTATAAAAGTTACTATAGACCATTTAAGTGAGATTTTATAAAGACTAAAAGGAAATGACCCATAGTTTGAATTGTTTAGACTTTTCACTAGAAAATCAGCTAATCTTATTTGTTGATCATCCTTGCCTGCCCCCCGCCCCCTTTGCAAGAAATTCCTGGCTCTGCCACTGTTGACATCTATGCACCAATATGAGGGGAATTGTTATAGAATATACATTTTCTTCTAAATTTCCCACGGTTGTCATACGGCATTAACTAATGTATTTTAGTCATTTGAACACATGTTTCTCCTGAATTTCTCTTTTCTTTCTTCTTTCGTCTCCTTACTAATTTCCCTTTTCCTTTTTTCTTTCCTCTCCTTGTCTTTTCTTTCTTCTTTTATTTCTCCTGTTAAAACAGCAATATAGCGTACCTGTAAGGGTAATAAAGATTTTTTTTAATGGCATAATTGTAAGTTTAAGACATAACTAATAAGAGGGTGAGAGAAACATGACAGAATGGTTCATCAAATTCCATGAGAGAGAGAGAGAGAGGGAAGGGATTAATCAAACTCTTCACCATAATCTCTTCCTCCACATTTTATATTCTCCACTATCAACTATATTATCAATGGTCATCCCTAAACGAATCCTTCTTCATTTGTATGAGTACGTTATGAAATGCATTTCTTATAAATAACCATCTAAGGAATTGGAGATTTTTTTTCTTCTTAAATGCAAATAGCAATACTGAATTACATAAACAGAATCCTGTTAATAGAAAACAAATGTTGGTACAGTGATCTGTATTCAGAGTTTGCCTAGAAACAAGGGCAAATCAACAATACCAGTAACAAGCAGCTAGTCCACAGTCTAACAATTTTAAGAGCACAAAAGAATAGTCATGAGAAAAAACCAAATTACTTAACTAAAACAAATGACTAAATCAAATTACATGTCATGAGCGACAACTTTGTATCCTGCATCAATCAGATTATTTGCCATATGAAAACCCATGTTCCCAAGCCCAATGAATCCAACATGCTGCAATCAATCAAGAGAAATAATAGGTTATGATAACATCATGTCATCAAAAGAACTTACGCAGACAAAAAAAATACCAACCAAAACAAAGAAAATATAATATTTTCTTCGGAAAAAATATCCAAGCATTAACAGCAAATATTCATATTCAAATTTCACAGGGACCATTTAGTAGCAAGCATTCTGGGGTGGATTCCAAAATGACAAGTGATTCTCTCTCTCCTCGAGGAAATATTTTGTTTAGTGACTTATCAGTTATCATTCTAAAAAGCTCCTGAAGCCCCACTTCTTGACACTTCAGAATGATGGTTTTTTGTCTTCATCCCAGAATGCTCCATGACTTTCTTTCATCATTTTGGTTAAAGTTACAAAAGGGCTAGTCCACATTGGACCTGAACCTTAATCTAACTAGTGTTCCTTGCACTTGGACCCAAATCTGAACCTGGGTCCAACTCAATGTAAGTAGTTGGACTTTTGTACATGGATCTGACAATGGAGGCACAAACCAAACTCGAGACAGAGTATAATATTTCATGAGAGATTTTATATATTATATATAATAATATTATTGTATCATTAATATATTTATGTATATTGCATAAAATACATACTAATAATATATATCATACATTTTATAATATATACACCATATATTATAAAATCAGGTAGACAGATATTAGATATGGACCTTACTAGACATGGGCTCGGACCCAATTATCAATCGGGTCCAAAAAAAAGGGTTCATGCTCGAATTTTCTGAGTCAGTTCGTTCAGGTAACTGGGCAATCCAGAGTCTATTGACATCCTAATTAAGGCCCAACATTTAAAAGGGTTGGACCTAGGCCATTGTATCAACACATAGACATATAGGTACTTTAAAAATGGGTTGAACCTGTACGTAGCTTTTAGAGCTATGGAGCTGGATCTGGGCTAAATATTGAACCGAGCCCAAATTAGTAAACAGATTGGGTTGGACGTGGACAAGCTTTGGCCTGGCTCAACCTGATCCTACTAATTAATGAAGATTTCAAATACTTTATAAATTAGATCACATTTTTTCAAAGAATAGAATTTAATTTTTTATACTAAAGTCAGTTTTTGAGCACAAATAGGGCCCATGTGTTATTGTCTAATTCATTTGGGCTCCTACAAATTTATTAGAAATTTTATCTATTTGCCTCTTTTATTTTATTGATTCAATATACCATCATGACAAATGCCATTCTTGTGAATTATAGTATGAGGGAAAATGTCAAGAAAAGTTCTCAAACTTGGGAGATATTCTAGGGAGAATGACATTAAAAATAAATAGAACTTAAAACAATTAAAAATAAAAAAACCAAAATAATATAATTATTACCATTTTATTCCAATCTTATCACCATTATAGCATGTTTTTTTTTCTAGCAACATTTTTCTTTTTTCGATTTTACAACAATATCATGATATTATAGGAAATTGATGCTTCGTTGTCACATCGCAATATATTCGAAAAAAGCTACCAATATACCTGAAATTTATTATTTCTTGGTTTCGTCCAGTCATTAATTACGTGATTATTTTTAGATAATAGTAGATAAAAACAACTCTAATAAGGAATCCTACTGAAACCAACAGCCTGCCCTCCTCACCAGAATAGATGGGGTTTTGGAGGAAGACCTCATACTCATAGTAGGGCTGAAAAGAGAGCAAAAAAAAAAAAGGATCTTTCGTGTATGATCCTGCATAATCTCGAATGTTATCAGTTCCAGTACATAAACCAAATGATACAATGCAAGCAAAAGTTAGCAGATTCATGGAGATATAGAACAACTTATAAAGATTGAAACAATCAAAGTTGAAGAAAAGAAATAGAATTTCTTTCCTTTGTTTCCAAAGTTCAAACCCCTAATTCTCAATCCTAACAAACAATGACACCCTAACTCAAATAATGTTTTCAAAAGGTCATCCAAATTCTAAACAGTACATACTTATAAGCTCTTCTCTTGAACTAAAATGGATTCGATTCGTCTACATCCCAAGATTCTCTCTCTTTCCACATCTTTGTTTTCCCCAATCATCAGTCAGTAATTCTAATTCCACGACTGGTATTCTTTCGAAGGTAAGGAAGTGGAGAGAAAAAGATGGGTGAAGAAGGAAGGGAGAAACTCACCTCGAGCTGCGATTGAATCGGGGCAGAAGAAGAGAATCCACGGATTGAAAGCGGTTGGAATCGTGGAAATGAGAGATTGGATTTCAGTTTCAATAGAAACTTTGGTGCTCTCGCCATCGAATTTGCTTTGTGCAGAGAAAAGACGAGAGAAGGAAATACAGGAAAACTGGAAGATGCTCTGCTGACTGCTCTCTATGCAACTTACCTTTTAAAATTCAATCTCCAAGTATTTTAATGCAAAGAAACAACAGGCCTGTCTTGTTTCTGATCCAAAAAAAAAAACAGGCCTGTCTTGTTTTGGTTAGAATTTGATACTAACAATTCATTTGTCCTGGATTTTGATCACTGTCATTATTCTATTATTATGTTGATGCATGTCTAAGAAAAGCACACACTCTCATTAAGGCCGTCAAAATGTCACACGAACTGTTAACATGACACAAACCCACACGATATTAACGGGTTCAGAGGGACTCTTAATAGGCTCGGGTCGTTAATTGGTCAAACCCGTTAACACATTAAGTTAACGAGTCCTGTACGAATTAAATTAGTAATTAGTTAACAACCTGCTTAACTCGGGATCCACTCGAAATCCTCACTTACAGTTTTGTGTGGCTTATTTATTTTTCTCCTTATATATCTTGTATGGATTTTCTCTTAATTTTCAAAATAACTTAATTACTTAACGGGTTAGCGGGTTGGGTCGTATAACCCGTTAAACTAACGGGTCGTGTTTGGATTAGATTTTTTGACCCGTTAAGTTAACGGGTCATGTATGCTTTGAGGTGATTTTAACGCTTTGTTAACACGACATGATTGACAGCCCTAACTATCATGCTACTTTTTAAAAATGAATGAATGTAAATGTTTCAAGTGAAAATACAAATGGTATATTTATTTGTGGCCAGTCATTTATAAACAGGCCGGCTCTACCCTTAGGCCAATAAGGCAATTGCCTAAGGCCCCTAAAAATCTCAGGCCCCCAAAAAATCAGCCTCAAAACTAGTCTCCTACAAATTCAATTTTCTTGTAAAAATATCAATAAAAATACCTTTTTTCTCTCTCACAAAAGACATACCCATCACAAGTTGAGTCATTGGTTACAAGCTAGGCATGCTCATCCCAAGTTGCCACATTTTCATATACCATTAAAGGTGAGAGAGTTGTTGATCGTTGGTTACGATATTGAGTTAATTTGAGAGGGATTTGAGGTCTTTACATCTTGCTTTTAAGTAGTTTTTATTCTAGCATGGGCATTAACCATCCAATTTGCCGTTGCTCATTTTCTATCTTTCGGATAAGAAGCCATCTCAACTTGGGCCTTACATTTAGGCCAAAGTTTTATAATAATAGATTTTAAATAAAATATTTATAATATTATTAAAAAATAAAAAAAGCCCCATTTAGGATTTTTGCCTAAGGCCTTACATTGGCTCAGGCCGCCCCTGTTTATAAAGATATCTATTTATTGGTGATAGCCGTCCCATTTAAGGTAAATACATATTGTCAAGATTTAGAACCTCTCAAGATGGCTATGATGTAGACTATGCTCAATATCATGATGAGACCAACTCCTGTTATAGTAAGTTTTGGTCATATTCCATGAAACATGAACCCATTCATTTGTGGAAGCCTACTGCCAAATCCTGCTTGGGATTCACGCAATAGGGGTGCTCGTGGGCTTGTAGGTCAATTAACTCCTCAGTGAGGTATCAGTTCTCACATATTTCACCTCCCCTCACCAGAAGGCTCACCCACTGGCTTGGGTTCAATTGGTCCCCAGACCCTTAGCAAGGGTAGGAAAAAAAAAAAAAAGCATGCAGTGTAAAGATTTTTGGGCACTTACGTAAGTATGGAGGGTTGTAGAATGTAGCAGTGCGAACGTCAGCTCCGCAGAAATGGAAGAGAACCATGAAGAAGGATAGCCATGAATGGCAATGTTGAGGTAACATATTGATGCAATGCATCTCCAAATGCCTGAACCCTTTATCATTTGAAATCTTCTAAGATTGCAAGTCAACAATTTGGTTGAAGGATTCGATGAGAACCCTTTTTTTTTTTTTTGTTTCTGATCTTTTTTTAATTTACACCTTGTGCTTTTGTCTACTTGTAGATACCCCTACAAAGCAACTAACTGTATAAGCCACCTGCCCTTTGTTGAAATGTTCCAAAACCTTCTGGGGGAACCAGTCAATTATTTCGATTGGTTTTTAAGAAGATTCCTGTGTGTATTTTAATATGTTATATTGAAAAACAAAATAACCTTATTTATTTAAAAATATATGCCTTCCACACAAATTAGTTTCAATCAAGCATATACGCAAATTAATGATTGAAATCGTAGTTGGGACTTTTGGAAAGAAAAAAAAGAGGGCCGCGCTCCTATTGATGAAAGCCACCCAAATGATACAAACACTATCGGAAAAGGTCAAACAGTATTAAAACATCTAAAAGAAGAATATAGGGAAAAAAAAAAAAAAACTTTTCAAAGATGCAAAGTGAGGGAACTTTTGAAATTTATAGTGAAGTGCTTCTTTGGAAAGGTGAAGACAAAGCCACAAAGGTGCCGGAAAATGCCTGCCAAACTTTTTCAATATCACAAATGCTAGAGTTAACTTAGATGGCAAACCCATGATTTCAACATTAAAAAAAGGGACGATTCAATCACCATCCAGGTTTAGAGACTAATGCCTTTTACCAAATCTGCTTCTTTGTCCCTTTCTCTTGATGTGTGTTCCAATAGAAGCATTACTTGACAGTAGAAAAGATCCTAGAGCCATTTCAGCGCATGGACTGCATTGGCTTTAATTAATAAGCAAGGCTACTATGAAGTAACTTGTAAACGCTCAAACGCTCTAAAATATCCCCGTGATTTCATCTCTATCTGTCAGAATCACCAATTCCACAAAAAAGCTATAACATATATAGGCCCCGTGATGGGGCAACTTGGGACCTCACTAATAACAGGACTAGGGGGATGAAAAGATCCATTTGAGTAGGCCCATGGATAAAAAATGGGGTCAATCCCTGCCTTTCAATGCTTGATCCGTGGCCCACAAGTTTAAAGGATTTATATTAAAATAAAAAATATGACCCTCAATCCAACGGTCAAGTCAATTCGATGGGTGCAAACCCATGGGATCCAATATAATGAAGGGGGTTCTATGTGTGTGGACGATTCAGATTAGTGATACATGAGTCTAGCATACTACACTACCATGTGCTGTAATATGGTACACAATGTATGTATTGGAGCAAAACTCAACAAGTCACACCACCACCACTACTAATAATAATAAATCTGCACACCTTTTGTCTTTTTTTTATAGGGCCATAATCTGATGGTCATGGAGAATGATTCGGTTTGCTTTTTTGCCCAACCGTTATCCACAATGGATATTGTTTCATTCCCTGATTGTCATGCGTCCAGGTGAGATTTGGTATCTCGTGCACACTAAGCATAGGGTGTACCTCTTCCTCTCTCATACATATACATCAACACCAGCAGGACTACAAAAGGAATTGAATAAACCTAGAAATAAAACTCTCCGAAGCCAAACCTGCCTGAATTCATCAAACACCAAATGTCTGATCCATGTGATTTCACCTATTGGTATAAAAACTAAAACTTAGACGGACAAAATTTGTAATCTCAAAGTCAAAATGATGATGTATACGAAACATTTAATAATTTGTGCAGTTTCTTCCACAGTTCCTTCTCTCTTTGTTGTTAATTGCTGCTCATCAACATCAATAGCGTACAAACATGTCATCTCTTCATAAACAAAGAAATAAAACTCTGTCATGCCAAAACTCTCCCAAGCCAAAGTCCAAACTCACCTGAACTCATCAAAATGCCAAATGTGTGGTCCAAGTGATTTCACCAATTGGTATAAAACTAAAGTTTCCGCTCATACTCAAAATGATGTATATGAAACATTTAATCATTTGTGTAGTTTCTTCAACAATTCCTTCTCTCTTCGCTGCCATTTTCTGCTCATGTACAACAATAACCTACAAACATGTCATCTCAATCTATCCACATCATCACATCTTGCCGGATCCAACACAAGAAATAATGTTAGTCATGTAACACATTGAGGAAGCTGTTACAAACTTGAGATAATTCTCAACCATTTCCTGTATTTGAATGAAACTTTGCAAATTTGGCCTTTAAATCTGCAACCAAATGTCCCTTGCCCAATTTGAAGAGATCCTTCATCACTCTCATAAAAACTGGAAAGTTGGGTTTCATCCCCTTCTCAATCATCTCAATAAGAACATCTCGCGCTTCAACTACCCTCCCTGATTTATGAAAAAGGCTAGCAAGCAAACTGTAATTCATATTGGCCGAATACTTATCCTCGCTGCTCATATCAACCACATACTTATGAGCATCGCCCACCTGCCCGGACCAAAAGTAGCCCTTAATGAAGGCAGCATGCGTTGTTATTCGCGGTTCGAGTCCTACCGACATCATGTGGTAGAGAAACTCAATTGCAAAATCCATGCTCCCAAGCCTACAAGCATGAACTATGACTATCTCAAAGGTCACAGAATCAGGAAGATAACCCAACTTTTCCATTGCTTCAATAAGCTCACAAACTTCAGTAATCCTTCCTTTCTTACAGAGACTACCCAACAAGTAGTTATAGGACTTGGTATTTGGGTCACATCTAAATCTCCTCATTTCATCAAACAGATCCAGTGCATCTTGAAAATCTCCATTTCGACACTTTGCCGCAACGAGTACATTGTAGTAGGATGTCTTTCTAGCAGTCTCCTCCATCACAAAAATCGCCCCATCGAAGGAATTCATAACACAAAGCGTCTTAATCAATGCATATATTCCAGAACTATGACAGGACCCTCGTACTCTGTTCAGTGTTTCTACAACTCTTTCAACAGAATCCATGATCCCATCTCCAGCAGCACTACAAACAGTCAGAAACCCAAATGCCTTTTCTGTTAGGCAATGTCCCTTCATCGAAAGCTTGCTTAATACAATGAACATTGATTCATAGTCTTTCATTCGACCAGTATTATCTATAATCAGATTGTAAATCCCAGAATCTGGGATCAAATCTGTCTGGGTTTTCTGAACCCAGTCAAGAAATCGCAGAGCCGAAACACAACGATCATTCAAAATACCAATTATCTTACAAACCAAAGCAATAGAAAGGTTCGGGTGCACCTGATTCAGCGTCAATTCCATATCAGTGTCCCCTCTTTTGATCAACTCGATAACTTCTTCAATTTGATCTGAACCCACAACAGGAATTTGAGAATCGAACTTGGGTCGTTGCCTTCTGTTTCAGAAATGAGAACCCCGATTTCGGGAACTAGTTTTTGAGCATTGGGGAGAAGATAGCTGATGGGCGACTGAATGCAGGAATCTAGGGTAAGAATTTGCATCAAATACACTGCAAGAGATTGAAAAGGGTCGAAATAGATGAAGAAGCAAAATAGGGAAACTACTGTTGATACAAAAATTAGGGTTGGGTTTAGAAGAGGGAGATAGGGTTTTAGGGTTAGAACTTGAGAAAGAAGGGTTTAGGGTTTTAGGAATTGAGAAGAGAGAGATTGGGTTTGAAGAGTAGTAGTAGAAGTACCTAATAAATCTGATGTGGAAAGAGAGATTTGAAGCTTGTTGTATTGATCGAAACTTCCATTCCATGCCTCTCCTTCTCCATGAATTCATCAAGGATCTCTGAGAGGGGTTTCTTTGGTGTGTAACTTGAGAGGTATCCTCTCTTCAGAGGATTCCCTGGTGCTGCCAGAATTAGGCTTTCCTGGGTAAGGATTCAATGGCAGAAGATTTTATGCAATTCCATGTTTGGTAAGCATAATGAAATCCAAAAAAAACACTCATTTGGAGTGGGTTATGCTTGTGGCATTTTGGAGTTTTGGGTCTCTTCTAGCATTTTAGGTAGGGAGGGAGTGGAACATCTAATTTGATGAGATGGATGTAGTCAGTATTTTTTGGGATTTTAGGGTTTTGCGAATGGGACTTTGGGGTTTTTTAAAATCACCATGTTCGAACATCATGGAGAGCTACCAATAGAATCTATGAGCAATAGATCCGAAGCAAAAAGGGTTTGCAAAGAGAACTTGTGAGAAACATACCACAAATAGAGCGAGAGAGAGAGAGAGAGATGGAGAGGCGACCGGCGTCGAGGAAGATGATGACGGGATGCTAAGGAAGACGATGGAGCGTCGAGGAAGACGATGGTGAGGAAAACAGTAGCAGATTCCACTGCGAGGATCCTTACCAGACAATTCATTTGTCTTAGATTTTGATCACTGTCAATAATCTATTATTATGTTGACGCATGTCTAAGTGAAGTACGCACTATCATTAGAGGATGTCAAAATGCCATACGACCCACCACCAGTTAACATGACGTGAACCGACGCAATATTATCAGGTTTGGATGGGCTTTCTAATGGTTCGAGTTATTTATGGATCAAATTCGTTAACACGCTAAGTTAACGAGACGTTTACGAATTCAATCAGTAATCGATTAACAACCCGCTTAATTTATTAAAAACAATTTAGTACCTAAATATAGATAGAATTAATTTATCTTTATATAGAAGAAATTAAAATTTATTATTTTATATTAGAGTTTTAGGTGGGATCCACTCCAGATCCTCACTTATAGTTTCGTGTGGCTTATATATTTTTCTCCTTATATATTTTTATATAGATTTTCTTTTAATTTATGAAATGACTTAATTACTTAACGAGTTAACGAGTTGAGTCATGTAACCCGTTAAATTAACGAATCGTGTTCGAGTTGGAGTTTTTGACCCATTAAGTTAACTGGTCGTGTACTAATTGAGGTGATTTTAATATGAATTCGTTAATCCGCATCCCGAATTCGTTAACATGACACGATTGACAACCCTAATTATCATGCTACTTTTTAAAAATGAATGAATGTAAATATTTCAAGTAGAAATACAAATAGTATATATATATATATATATATATATATATGGAAATATTCATGTGCATCTATCTCATCATAGAGTGATGGGCACTTTTCCTTTTTCTACATGGAGACAAGGAAGTGTAACTCACCCTATGTACTTGAAAATTCACTTTTGTACTTGAAAATCTCTATTTATGGAAGTGTCCTCACCCTATGGTGAGGGATAGATGCACATTAATGTTTCTCATATATATATATATATATATATATTTGTGGTAGTGATTTATCAAGATATCTATCGATCGGTGATAGCCATATAAGGGAAATAAATATTGTCAAGATTTAAAACCCCCCTCAAGATGACTATGATGTAAACTATACTCAACATCATGATGGGACCAACTCCTATTATAGTAAGATTTGGTCATATTCCATGAAACAGGAACCCATTCATTTGTGGAAACCTGCTGCCAAGTACTGCTTGGGATTCACGCAATAGGGGTGCTCGTGGGCTGGGCCAACCAAGTTTAGGCCTTAAGTTTTAGTACTTGGGTCAAGCCTGTACCAAAAAAAAAAAATAGGTATTTGCGTATTTGAATTTAAAATCTTTATGTCATTTTAATCGGGCGTTTGGGCTCAATTTATTAAGGGGGTGGGCAAGGACTATGCTTGGATTGAGCTATGCATTTACGACCCATGTCAGACTTGGGCTGGATGTGGGTCCATTTTCTGGAGTCTGGTTGGGGCTAGATATGCCTTGGTATGGCCCTTTTCTTCTGTATGTCAACAATGGAGCGAACTAGGGGGTGTACACGGATCGGATTGGTGCGGATTGCGCCAAATCCGTCACCAATCCGTTACATACGGATTGATGGATTTAGAATCAGTCACTAATCAGTGGCTGTTAAAAACCGATCCGATCCAATCAGTGGAGGACCTGATCGGATCAGATCAATCTGTTTAATCCGTTCAATCTAATGTTAAAAGAAATATATCAAACATGTTGTAAAAAATTTCATATTTGACCCTCAAATTTTTTTTCTTATTTTATATTTAGACATCATCAATTTTTTATATTTATATTTAATATCAACAGATCGGATCGAATTGAATCCGCGAATTGAGGGTGAAATTCGTTACCGATCCGTTGTTAATGGATTACAAGATTTTCAATCTGTTACCGATCTGTTTACTTTCATATCAATTAAAAATCTGTGGATTGGATGGAATCGATTTTTCAGAATGACGGCATTTTTTAGTGCACCCTTAGAGCGGACCTATGCATGAAATAGTTGGACTAGGCTGTTGGAGTCATCAAGTGTTCTCTAGCTGTAAGTACAAATGTACAGTCATTCATTTTTCTTGTGTACTGCACATGGTCAATGACTCATTGCCAGTAGAAATCTTATAAAATAGGACCAAGGCCGTCGCACATCCTAGTCCAACAAAGCACATTAAATGCATAGAATCTATCTAAGAGTGGTCGGCGGATCCAGAATTTTCATTTAGGCAAAGGCTAAAGCTTGTTAACATTTGAAAAAAATATATATATATATATATTAGACTTTGATAAACTTTTTTACATTACCAAATAGCACTTGTATGTTTTTCTCGTGGAACTCAGCTTGATGCATGAAGTTATTAAAGATTGAACACTTACGAGGTTAAGATATTAATAATAAGTACTAAAAACCATTAGATGGAAAAAAAAATGATTCTAACCTTGGTTTTAATCACTCAACTCATGTTATCATGTTTCACTAAATTTATATGTCAAAATCAATGCCCAATGGATGTCACTACAAATTCAAGATGAGTGGATGTGTGAAAAAACCTAAATACAATAACATTTTGAGGACACCCATCATTTCCCGTTTCACTTTCTCAAAGCCTCCAACCTTTGGATAATGAGAGTGGAAATTCCATATTGGAATCACAGTGGGGTAGGAAGACATGATAACGGGAATATATTTGGTCATCTTTGAATTTTTGTAGATACACTCAAATTTGGTGGTTTAGGACTTAGAGTTTGGATTAGAATTTGTGGATTCGTGGTTTGGAATTAGGATTTGAAGATTAATTTAGATATAGAGTGATTAGGAAGGATTATATTAAATATATTTGGTAAATGGAGATATAGTAGTCTACACAGAGTATAGGGACCGATGATGAGGAGCTCGATCGACAATTGGGGCGAAAAAGGTTTTGAAAGAAGAGGCAGCCTTGTGTTGCCACACCATTTTTTTTTCTTTTCTTTTTTTCACCAATGAAGTTATATATATGTGAGGCTATCTTTAAACATATGTGGAACCACAAGCTTAGACATGTGGGGCATGTTCTAATGCCTCATTCAACTCTATGAGGATTTCAATTTTGACCTGGGGTGACTACCTCAGATCGCGCCCCAAATCGCTCCAATGTAGGTCCGCCCTGCTTCAAGAAGCCATTCAACTCTCAAGGAATCTCAATTATAGGTTCACCCCTTGCTATCTCATATAACCATTGAATTGAGTAGTTTTTGTATTCTTCTTCTTCAAATTCATCTAGATATCCATCTAGTGGGCTCCATGATTGAAAGGATTTCATCAAATTCATCTAGATATCCCTAGCGTTTTTCTTTTGTATATACTCACTAAAAGGTTCCGAGATTTAGAAATAAGGCTCTACTTGATATTTAGTGATACATCCCTTACTTATCTTTATAATACCTTTCATATCTTATACTCGATAAGTTTGATGGTAATGCGTGGCTGTTGTGATGTTCATGCCGAATATTTATGAAAATGATAGGTATGCCCTTAAATTCATTAAGCAAAGATTGACATGTCATTATTTATGAAAATTATCATTGTTTTCTCCCAAGGCTACGGGTTCTTTCTCAATAACTCTCTCAAGCACATAAAGCCTAATAATATATTTTGAAACTTTCATAAATTCGACGGTGGGTCATAGATGGATTGGGGTCAACCATAACTAATTTTAAGTATATCATCTGTCTAGATTGAATAAATGAGCCTTATATTGATAAAAATGGATTTATATAAGCTTACTCTCTCCCACCAAATATACTATATATAGTTACCATCAATGTTACAAGCTTTGAAAAAAAAAAAGGTCCCATCAAGAACCAGTAATCCATACAAATCGCAAATTCAGTCTATTAAAAAAAAAATCCAGTAACCCTTATAATTTAGAGTTATGGCCTGTAGAAGAATGTCACTCCCCACCACCGCTAATACAAATGGGTTCTCTACGTATAAATTATTATTATTATTATTATATTTTATTTTATTTTGCTATCGGAAGGTTCCCATCTCTTAAGGCTGGACTAATCCCACCAGGCTTAGAGGGAAGCTGGATAAACTCCCTTGTAGCCCAAGTATGGTAGTGCAGTTTCAAACCTACAACCTCCGAACACAAACCGTGGCCCTAAGTCAACTGAGCTACCCCTTGAAATTACATATAAATTATTAAATAATATAAAGCAAAACGGGGTGATGTGAACCCACCACAAACTCAACTTAAGTCAAGATCAAGAATCCATATCCACGCGAATCCTACCAGCCCAAAGCCCATACGCGTCATCAATTAACTCCCACTTTACATTGTTTGTAGGTTAAATGATTTAGTTTTATACAATGAGACTAATATCTTTACAATGTTTACATAAGAGACTTTTTAGTCATTGATTCATGTCATATATAAGCAAGCCAAAAAAAAAAAACATCCTTTCTACATCTCTTTTTTGGTAAGATCAAGGTTGTTCTCTAGTAAGTGGTGGAACCACTTACAAGAAGACTATTTATAATTGGTCTCGGAGCCCTTTAAAGCTTTCAAATAGTATATATTTTAATAAAATATAGGGACATCTACAAGAAAAATCCCTTTAAATAGGGAAATCATAGTCGAGGACCCTCAACTTTTATAATGATGGCCAAGGACCTCCACACCAAATCATCTGTTTTATTTCCCTTTTGCCCTTTCTTTGTTGATGTCAACATAACCATATTCCCTATTCATGTTATAATAATAAATAATAATAATAATAAAAACCATAATCCCTATTCCCAATAATCGGTCTCTTCACCCAAATCGAAAGAAACTAAAGTCTCATATTTTGTCATGAGTAATACTTGTTGACATAAACAAAACCTTTGTCGACATCAACATAAGCTTTTGGCGATGTCAATAAAAACATTCAATTTGCACAATCAAGTAACCATTGTACAGGTTAAGCATTTATACAAAGAATTTGTTGACATCGACAGAAGATTTTAAAAAAAAAAGCTCAGTTAGCACAATCAAGTGATCATATGCACAATACATATTAAACATTTCTTCATAGAATTTGTTGTCGTCGACAGAAAATTTGTCAACATCAACTTAAAATAACTTTAACATGTGATTAGGGTTATGTTGACATCAACAAGGAAAGGGCAAAATGGAAAAAAAAAAAAAATAGATGATTTGGGCTGGAGGTCATTGGCTGTCATTATAAAAGTTTAAAGTCATCAACTGTGGTTACCCTATTTAAGGGGATTTTTCCGGTAAATGCCCCTTAAATATAAAAAGAAAAGGTCTCTATGTTAAGAAAAAAAAAAATACGAAAGCTGCCTCCATGAAAGAGAAGGGTTTTTGTAATAAAAATTTCGAAATCAAGCATAAATGAATAAAGAAATAGATAAAGTGTCATTATACTCTAAAAACAAACAGTAGTTGCATTAATAATTTTAGGATATGAAAGGTATTAAAATTACAAAGCAAGGATGTATCACTTAATACTAAAATCATGGGGGCCTATTTCTAAATCATAGAAACCTTTATATATATATATATATATATATATATATATATATATATATATATAACTCACCCTTTTTCTCCCTTTATTTTTAGAGCATGGAGCCCATCTTGAGTCAGTCCAATCATTTCACACATACTATCCCCCATGAATTGGTATAAAGCCCAAGAAAGTGACGCTTTAAAACTATTTGACACTCATCTAACTTTTACTCACCGTTGGATTAAAATCACAAGAAAGTGACGCTTTAAAACTATTAGACTTCGAAGCCATGGAACAAGGGGTTAAAGTAGTCAAATGAAGTGGAAAATCTTCACATGCAGGTCTCATATAAATTATTCCATCCAGCAGCATTCCATAATTGTTATACACCATATTCTATTAGGCCTAACTGGGAGGGGCTTTTTTTTTTTCTTTTTCCAAAAAAAAAAAAAAAACCTTCCCGGAAGTTTTCTAGCGCTCCTAATATATATACATTTAATTCAGTACTCGATAGAGCATTCTCCTACAAGTTGACTGCATGTGCATAGCGGCTCTACGGGGCCCACTTGGACCAACCTAAGAGCTTAATTGTCCAGGACACATAACTGGGTGGGCCCCATGAACTGGAATGGATTTTAGCAACATGCAGCCTGCTCTACACTGACCCTCAATAAATGCAGCATGTGGGGCCCACTTAGGCACAGATCCAAATGGACCATCACCCCCTAGTCTCATCATCAGTGGGTCCTGGGTGGGCCCCATCCAGCCACCTAGTGCGGAAGCTCCCTAAGAGAAACAAAGCCCCACCATGAGTTGCATTGATCACAGGGAAGTGCTAAATAAGAACCAAAAGGGGCCAAAAGTTTGTAGCTTTTATTTGTTGATACAATCACCCCTTAATCAGGTGAGGTCCACATTCAGACATGGGACGCAACTATTAACAGGCCCACAAAATGGGCTACATCCAGATTTCTCTAAGTCTCCAGTCCATCAGAAAAAAACTCAAGGGCTTCATTTATAGCACAAATCACTTCATAGTTCATAGGGAGACCAATGATCAGTACCCAGATTGGTCACAAGCAAAAAGAACACTGTAGATCAGATTGAGGTCGTCCACTAGTTACGAGATGGAATGGATCCAAACTGACATATGGGACATGTAAACAAAAAAAAAAAAAAACCTGATAAGCTTATAAAGCTAGCCCCCATTCTCAGATGCTAGCTCAGGCCACTGTCTACAGGCTCCTTACATAAACAGCAGCCAAACAACTAATGGCCCAAAAGCCTTTCATATTATCCAATGTTGAAACTGCAGTCATCCCAGTAAACAGAAAATACAAGTCGGTGTAATAAGCTTTGTGTGACAAAACTGCCCCAGATATGGAATTAACATAAAAGATGCTGTATGTCCAAAAAACACAAAAATCCTGAGGTTACCTCAATTGCTTGAATGCTCTCTCTATAAGCTGCAAATTATCACCCATTTGACTCTCCAAACATCAAGCAGACAAAAGGAAACAATGCAAAAGGACAAGTATCAGCGATCTGACCCACTCCTCCTGGATGAAGACCATGAGGGTCTTGATCCACCGCCAGTGCCAGAAAAAGATGGCTTACGGTCATCACTGCGCCACCTGTCACTGGATTGAGGCGGACGGTTGTCTGATCTACCCCAGCGGTCCGGTTCTGGTTGAGGAGCCACACCAGGGCCTTCTGCCCTTTGACGAAGGAACTTGGGCACATATTTTCCAGAAGTGGGAGCAGCAGCAGAAGCAGCCTCGGCCACAGGCTCTGACGGGCGGGCCCCATTGGCATGCTCAACCTGCCGCAAGGGCATATCCAAGGACCTTCCCAGTAGAGATTCTTTCCGTAACCTCTCTTTCTCTTCTAGTTCCTTCTCCCTCTGCCTCTGCCTCTCAGCTATTTCATCTAGCTTTGCCTTTCGCTCTGCTTCTTCTTTCTTTCTCCTTTCAGCCTCTGGAGTGGAGTGCACCATTGGAATACCCAACAAAGTGTATAAAATAAAATAAAATCAGATTGTGAAGAAATGATAGGTATATAAGAAAGATCACTCCAAAGTACCCACAGTCATTGCAAGGTTTCACTCATGGCTTATAAATTTTTAGTTGCAAGAGGTATGATCCTGATGTCCATCAGATGTCATGGGTAACCTGATTTTCTAAGGGCCACAGAGAGATTCAGACAAGTCATCTGACGAACAACACCAACAATGGGGATATTCCATAGAAACTACATAACAATCACCTCTTGAAACGGGACCGTCACACTAAACTAAACTGAAATAAGGATCTCACAGGGTACCCAATCAGGACAACCTGACAATGCTCACTTGCAATTCTTTGACAATCCTCTCACCAGTCACCAGACCACTATTCACTATTTGATTGAACATTAAAAATACAATAGGTCCTAAAATCAAAAGTCGAGATAATCTGATGGCCCTGATATCTCGCCCAATTCTATACCGTGATGAAACCCATTCCCACACCACCTCTATTTGGCATGTATGATGTATCCAGGTGGACCCAACATTCACTATAGAACAAACTTTATCAATGCAGTTAATTGTCAGTCGTCCAAATGCAAATGAATATCCTATCACAATAAAATTCTCAAATATTTTCTTACTAAATCATAAAATTGATAAGCTGTCACGACAATCATATACAATGGAGACAGAAAGTTTTGAAATTAAAGAAATACCTTCATGCTTTCGAGCTTCCTCCTCCTCCCGCAACTTGGTCAGTCTCTCCTCCTCTGTTTGCAAGTAAAAGATCATCTTCCTTAGCCTCTCTCTCTCTTCCCTTCTTGCATTTATAAGATTTTTAATCTTTTCTTCCGTTTCCTTTTTCAATTTGTTGTACTCATCTTCACGTCGTTTGACAATTTTATTCTGGAACATTATCTGAAACATTAAGAACATTATTGTTATCAACAACCATTCAAAAAAAAAAAACATTATTGTTATCTCATCAACAATAATGAGATACTGGAAAAGAAATGAATATGTGTCGCATATATTGAGGCGATAAAGGATATGTATGATAGAGTCGTGACATCTATACGAACGACTAGCGGAGAGACTAAAGAGTTTCCTATCACGATTGGGCTACACCAAGGCTCAGCGTTAAGCCCATATTTGTTTGCCCTATTTATAGATGAGATTACAAGACATATCCAGGATGAGGTGCCGTGGTGTATGCTATTTGCAGATGACATTGTTTTAGCAGATGAGACGAGAGAAGGAGTGAATGCTAAGCTAGAATTGTGGCGGAAAACGTGACTAAAGGGTTTAGGCTAAGTCGATGCAAGACGGAATATATAAAATGCAAGTTTAGTCAAAATAAGACACCTGGTAACATAGAAGTAAGTTTGGGCACACAAAAGATTGTAGAGAAAGAAAACTTTAAATACCTTGGATCTATGGTACAACAGGATGGAGGGATTGATATTGATGTAAGTCACAAGATTCAGGCTAGGTGGACCAAATGGAGGAGTGCTTCGGGCGTCTTGTGTCATCGGAAAGTCCCCCTCAAAGTTAAAGGAAAGTATTATAAGGTGGCGGTACGCCCAGCATTGTTATATGGATCAGAGTGTTGGACAGTAAAGCATAATCATGTTAAGAAGATGGAAGTTGCGGAGATGAGAATGCTAAAATGGATGTGCGGGATCCAAAGGAGAGATAGGATTAGGAACGAGGAGATTAGAGGCAAAGTAGAAATAGCACCGATTGAAGATAAAATGAGAGAAACTCGACTAAGATGGTTCGGCCATGTTAGAAGGCGTCCAACAGAGGCACATGTTAAAAGGTGTGAAAACATGGATATTGCCAGGAGTAGGAGAGGGAGAGGGAGAGGGAGACCCAAAAAAAGTTGGAAAAAAAACTATTAAACAGGACCTTGCCTACATGGATCTAACGAAGGACACGGCCCTAAACAGATTTGATTGGCGTCGTCAAATCCATATAGCCGACCCCACCTAGTAGGAAAATGCTTGGTTTGGTTTGGTTTGGTTTGTTATCTCATCAACCCAAAGAAAGCTGCAGTTAACCATATCATAAACTTAAAATACATGAACACATTCATATTGTGAAATTAAGAAACATTTCATGTTATACAATTTTATCACTCAGACCCAGAGAGTTGAGAGAGTTGTAGTCTTGTAACACCTCTCAGGCATATGCCTAGAACTATGAGCTCCCTCTCTCTCTCTCTCTCTCATTAAGTTCTTTTTACTTTATTTTATTTATTTACATTTTATTTTTATTTTTTTTTGGGTTCAGCATTTCTTAAAAGGTTTTACTTACATATATGACACTACTGAAAAAGCCATTGCGAATGTGATAAGAGTTGGTTTTGACAAATAATTGCCACAGTGAGGACACCCTCCAGCATCTGCTGGAAAGAATCCAGATGCAGAAGATGATTAGAACTCCAAAGTCCAAACATAACTCATGTTTCTCAGAGCAACATTAGGGAGCAACATAACCTACATTTAAACTCCATCACCAGCCCTCAAGCATTTCCAGGATGTCGTACTTTCTTTTAGTCTACTAGTTGGAGCAAGAAAGGCAGACATTTTGACACTTAGAATCATCCAATCTTTGTTTAGAGCAGCCTATGAATATCATGGCAGACAGAGTACATGCTACTGAATTGATTATTGGACTGTGCATATATATATATGAAACAAGTTACAACACACCTGCTGAGACAATACCTTTAAACAATCACTTCCAACCGAAATGTATGGGAAACTAGAGTAGGAAAATCGTCAAGTTTATCTTGGCAAATGTTAGTTAAATTCAGGACTCCTTGTGTAACTAAGAATGGACAACAGCCCAAGGCTCATGCTTTCATTGAAGGGGGAAAAAGTGAGGTAGATAGACCATTGTTATCAAAATCCTACAACTCACATCCCGAATCTTATGATTCATATCGAATCCTGAGGAAAATAAATCCCATTTACAGATGAATCTTAGGTATCAAGTTTGAATCATATGATTAGATACCCATTTCATCAAATCTTACAATTCAAACAATTTGAATGAGTAAGAATAGCTACAACCAAGATATTAATGTCAATAATCTTTTAGTTTTTCTTTGTTTCTTCCTTTTTAGAGTGTTTTTACCTTTAAAAGGTTAGTTGTTAACAAAACTTCTTAAGAATATTGCAGTTTAAGGAGGTTTTAGAGATGAATATAGTTCATGTATTTGACTAAAGTGTTGGGATTGTATGTATAGGACTCGTCTATATCTTCTTTTTTTTTTTTTCTTTGTGATTCTGAACTTCAAAAGATATCTCATTGTGTAAGATTGATGATTTTGGGTTTTATTTTTACTTTTATATTTTGATTTAAAGATAAGAAAAAAAAAAGCATCGCAGCATGAGCGTTGATATCTTAAACATATTTAACTATTTACACTTCATTTATTATATATTAATATTTTATTTATTTTTTTTGAATGGTGAGTTGTATTAATCAAAGCAAAGCAATACAAAAGATATATACTGAAAAAAAAAAAAAAAAAAAAAAAGGAGACAGAAACCATCCAAAACAGCAAAAGAGGAGAAGCAGAGCCTCCCAAGCAGGCCCAAGGCCCCAAAAAAGAGAAACCAAAAATTAAAAGGATACTACTTTTCTCCAATTAAACAACATAAATATGTCATGATGTTTATTATATGATTGTATCATCGACTTATTTGTCATTGTATTTATACTGCTATGGATAGGGAAATGGATAGATTATGAATAACTGCATTTCTTTTTTCTTTCAAAATTTTTTAAATTATTTTTCATTTTTCTTAGAAATTTTTTTAAAAATCCTACAATTCACAATACAATTCGATTCATGGGTTTGAATGATTTGCAATGTGATTCTAATCTTCAAAACAAAGAGGTGGACAATCCAAGAAATTTTGGTTGATATTTTATTCTTAATCACACATTTCCGTTTTTCTCAGCCCTTTCCAAACAAATAGTTAGGATTGCAAAAAGAGTGCCTTAGTGCCTACTGTGAGTTAGACTTCAGAATTTATACCTGCTCTTCAAATGCAAGAGAGATGAAGAACAATTGAATACAATTTGCTATAACCTAAGTCTTAAATTTAATGCAGTCTAGAAGTTCTGAATGCAGTGTGGAAACCTGGATCAGAAAAGTTGTGGGCCACACAAATGCAGATGCTCAACTTTATCACATGCTGTGATATGTTGAGCTGTATTCAATTTTTCCTCATGTTTGAAGATGTCATTAGTTGAAAGTAGAATAAAATAAACCTTGTTGTCCAACATCCTGGCTAGCCTATTCTTCTCTTTAAGGTCTCCTTCATGGTGTTCTCTGCTGAGCTCAATTGCTTGCTGCAAATTAGCATACAAGACAAAGGTTAGAGTCTAAACGGCCTAGAAAATATTAGGACGCGCATAAAGCATTTATTCAGCCAAGAAGAATTTGTAGCAAACCAGCTGCTCGCGTTCATGGAGAATCTTCTCTTCCACCAACCGCTGCTGATATGCAGCCTCAATTAAAGGCGTTTCCTCTTCCCTTCTCGCTCTTTCCATGTAATCCATAGTTTTAGCTGACTTTTGCAATTTCTTTTCCATTTCCTGACGTTCTCTAACTTGTTCACTCAAAGCCAACTCAATCAGGGTCTCTTTTGTGACCTTTTCCTGCAAAGATGAAAGTGTTAATTGAGGATGAAATGTACTGGAACAGAAACTCTAATCTGATCGAGTTGGCCCTCATAAGAAACTTCATACATCATTCAAGAAATTAAATCACCGTTTCGAAGTGTAACTTAATCCAATCAAAATTGAATCATGAAAGATAAAAATAATGAAGAAATGTCTAATAATACTAACTGACAACAACCAAATATAATTGTGACAGCTGAGTAGAGTTGTAACACCCACAATCATAACTTAATCAAAACCTATGATGCCCAGATACGGCATGGACACCGCAAGGACACACCATGGACACGGCAAGGACACGGATTTTACACGTAAAAAGTGACGTATCTAATACGATACGACACGATACGTTGTCTATTTTGAAGTATCCGTGCATCATAGGTCAAAACTAGTCCAAATTGACCCTTTCACATGCTTTGATTACATTTCACCTCCAAAGACAGACCTCGGAAGAATGTTTTCATTTATTACAGGTGCCTGAGTTTTAACGAGAAAGAAGCAAATAGAAAACATCAGCCAAGAAAATAAGAATTAAAAAAAAAAAAAATTTACAGCTAGCCTGGGCAGCAGAATCGGAGGAAAAGGAAAATTGCGGCTCAACAAAGATATCAGAGAGCCAAAGAACCCTGAAAATCTTCCGTCAGCCTGATCCTAAACACCCTAGTCTCCTTCTAAGGGAGACTCAATATTACACCTTTCACACAGAATCTGATGGAACAAAATAGATTTTACTTTTCTCAATGAGTACATAGAATAATAAAGAACCAACAATAAAGTTTCGATTATTTCTCACCGAACACTCCTCATAATTAACATAATGGCACACACTAGATAGTATTTCCCACCAATGAAGATACAAAGATTACATTGATGACAATGGAATAATAAGTATGAAAATGAAAACCTAATGGAGGAAAACGCAACAGAATCTTTTTAGTTACCAGTTCAGCTGCTGATATATTATGAGAAAAATATAGGGCAAGTTTTAGTGTGAGAGAAAGAACTCACCCCCTCTACATTCGGTATCCTTCGACCATTCCTTTTATTACGTGTTTCCTGCAGTAAAGCATGGGCTTCTTCAAGTTCTCTCTCCTCTATTTCTCTACGAATCCTCTGTTCCTCCCTTCGGGTATACTCAGATGCAAGTCTTCTCTGTTCTGCCTCTTCATTAATTTTTTGAAGTTTCAGCCTTTTTGACTCTTCTTCACGCTCCTATAAAAGTGATAATATATAAACATACAGGAAAGCATGTCTTTAAGATAAGCAACAGCAGTAGAACAACAACAACACTGATACTGATATTAACAAAGAACAAATAAGAAAAAACTATCCCAGGATAATGCTTAAACAATGTCAATAAATAGTACTAAATAAAGAAAAGAATTCTTATTGATAAACATTCCCTAACAAGCTGATTAAATGTTGTTCATATCTGTTTGAATGTAAAAACATAAACATCAGGCACTTACCATTTCTAGCATCCTTCGTTCTTGTTCTTCCTTCCGTTTCTCAATGATTGATTTTCGGGCAAGAAGCCTCTTGTGCTCCTTATCCACAGTCTCTGCCAATCCAGCAAGAGCATCTCCTAGTTTAGATACTTTACCCACTGGAGGATAAATTAAGCTCCTGGCTTTATTAAGACCTTCTGTGAAAACAGTCAGATGATCCTGGAGCCTATCAGATTCGAGATCCTGGCAATAAAAATTGCATAAGCCAAATCAGAGAAGGTACAAGTATACAATCCCAATAAGCCATTGCTCTGATGGATACAAAATCATAAGTAATTATATAGATTCAACTTAAAAATACCATCGGAATCCAAAGCAGAGCAAACCCAGAAAAGCAAGGACCAGAAATAATCAGAATAGAACAGCAAAATACGGAGTAACATGAAAGAAGGAAAAAAAAAATTACTCTAGCCGAATGCAATATGAGAGACGAAGAGACGAAGAGAGTTCAAACATTACAGCCAACCAGTACCACAAATTTCAACTTCACAGAGGTACTGTGATTACAAAAGGATAGTAAATTATTCTCACAGAAAACCTTACTATAGCCACACACTACAGGACTACCATTGTAATTTCTTTCATGAATCGTAACTACTGTTGTAAATTGTGAACATTTTCATAGAAAATTGTAGTGAGAATGTAGCCCTTTTATAAGTGAAAGTGAATGCAACCCTAACTAGGATGAACGTAATAATAGAACTCCAGAGGTAACCCCAACGAGACTGGATAAAGATTTTCTCATACAACAAATTACAAACAAGCTCATTACTTCCCAGGTTGATCCTAAGAATATCCCAACAGTATAAGAATGATGTGTATTTGCATGCTTCCTTGCATGTTGGTCTATTTACATGACTGGGCTTGTTTCTCAAAACTATACACCTATCGTGATTCGTGAACTAAACGACGCCCTAAGTTTCACAATCAGTCTAATCTTATACATGCGTGTTCCACATAAACCTCATAGTTTTCATCAGAGGATACATCTCATGTGTTCTTATCTGCACTTGCAACAACAGATACATGGATATGGCACTTACCAGACTACCAAAGCGAACAGCACCTATCCGATGAATTACTTCCATAGCAACAAATTTATATTTGACAGCGTCGACTGCAATCTTCTCCACAACCGAGAAATCAAAGAAAGGTATCATCTTTGATAGCACCTCAATCTTCATTGACTGATATATCTGTGAAACCTAGAAAAGTACAAAACACCTTACCAACAAGTACAAGATGTTACAACAAAAGTAACAAAAGAACCAATTTTTCTTCTTTTTTTTCTTTTAAATACACAAACCTGCTGCAGCAGTCTCAAGGTAGTGAGCTTCTCCAGAGCAGGTACATACTGTGATAGTTGAACCTCTGGAACAGAAGAGGCTGAAGAAAGCTTGCCCCCATGCTTTGAGATCTTGGACAACACCGGCTGAACTTTTGATGCAAGATCTAATGGGAGAAATTCGTGTTCTAGAAGATTATATAGGTCTTTTACTTCTTGTGAAACACATGTCATTACACCTTTGGTTGCCTGCAAATGATTGATTATGCACAGATAAAAGATGTTGAGAAGATGTGGGACATGCCAAACAAGGAAGCACTTGGCCACGAAAGTAGACTGACTACCACGAAAGTAGACTGACTACCCTCCAAAGACCATATTTTAAATCAAGAGGGCATTCACATAACATGCAAAGTTAATGATAATCACATTTAATAAAAAAACGTCTGGTATTTGGCAACGGTGGGTTAATAGAAACAAGATAAAAAGCACAGTTATGATTAAACAGATAAAAAGCATTTCCTGATTCCTTGGAAACAACTGAAACATGATGTCGAAAAGTTTAAACATATAGTTATGGATTCAAGGTTCAAGCTTCAGAAAAACAAAAATTCGCATTGGCCACATGTCAAAAGATTCTAATAACTAAGCACACTACAGCACTTCTACCGAATTAGCAAATGGTCCACACTGTAAATATGTAATTATAGATCAAGAGGTTCCTTATCTCACCCATTTCCATAATTTTCTAAATTTGTCCCTTTTTCATTAGTTGTTAAATTTATCTCAGTGAGGACTCATTAAGCATTAATCAACACAATAAAAACACAGCTGAGAAAAAAAGTTTGTAGACTTAGGTATCAAGAATAAAAAACAAGAAAATCCAATAACCACGGGAAAAGAAGTTGCCCATCCAAAGGAAAAGCATAGAAACACTTCCATCAGACAAATAAAAATGAGCAAACAAACGAACAAATAAATAAATCATGGAAAGATATTGAACCTTAAGACAAAGAATGACAATAATGACAAATTGAACCTTACCAGTTCTGAAAGAAGTGACGATCGTGAAAGCTGGAAAAGAAGACTAAGTGTTAAAAGGATCGAACTGAGTAAAAACTAACAAGAGGAGAAAAAAAAATGTATCAAAATGATAAATTGAATAAAAAAATAACAAGAGCTTAAAGCTAGAACAAAAGGAAATCACGTTACCACTTCTTTACTGTTCCGTTTGGG
Source organism: Camphora micrantha (assembly GCA_003546025.1). Lineage (NCBI taxonomy): Eukaryota > Viridiplantae > Streptophyta > Magnoliopsida > Laurales > Lauraceae > Camphora > Camphora micrantha. The sequence continues at coordinate 28,423,121 of QPKB01000007.1, read as the reverse complement.
ATCAAGGCTAAATCCTATAAGGCTAGCCATCCTCAAATTGTGTACTTTTTCATTTTCAAGCTCCAGATGGGATGCTCCATGCTTGTGGTCATAGGGGATTATCGACAGTGCAGCTAACAGAACAGATGATGCGATCAACTGTAAATCTTTCTGGGTTAAGTTCTTATTATAAGTCTTCTGAAGTGTGAAAAGTTTTAACCATGCATAGGCATGATATAAGTGGCTATCTGAAACCCAGAATATTTCCGTCAGCTTTGCATAATATGTAACCATCAGGGACGCTTTTGGGGTTTTCTTAACCATGCACATTAATCCATGGATATCTTCGACAGAACGAAAAGCTTCCTGTGTGCAAAAGCAGGCTAAACCCTCAATAAGGAGCAGGAGTGGCTTGCGAAATTGAAAATAGTAATGTGTATATTGGTCGTTCACGAACCTGCCAAAGTTCAAGCTCAGTTGCAATCTTAAGCTGCTCAAATCTTGTATCTAAGTACAGCTGCAGGCTTTCTGGTGCTGACAAATCAGGTCTATCCCTTTGGTCTCTGTATTTGTTAAGATTGGCCAAATGGTTCCTAATGATTTCGCACAGTCTACGAAACTCTGTGGTTCGTCTATATTGCTTACAGAACTGAAAAGCCCGGTGTGCTGTCATCTACACAAAAAAAAAAAACAAAAAACAGAAAGAAATGGTAGCATGACGTAAAGAAAAGATAAAATTATTCTATTAATAATGAGGGCTTAACGTTCTACTTAAGAATCAGTTAGATAATGGAGGCACCAAAGCCTCCCCATCTAGAACATCTCAAAATATGTAAAAGATCTGTGAACTCTGAGAAGCACGCTATGATTTAGTGAAGCACCCAGAACCTAAGGAGAATGGCCCCATTAACCATGACCTTTGAAGTTCAAGGATACATAAACCTCAACCTTTAATTCGTTGAGAAGAATCATTTTCAAAGCTCAAGAACAGATGCTATGAACATACAAAGCCAAGCACTTCCATCTCCGACAAAACCCATCGTATTAAAATAACAATCAGTTCCAAACTTCCAATAAAATGGCCTAAAATGGTGTAACTCAGACTACACCAAATATGAGCAACGTTTATAAATCAATATCTGAATCATCTCATCATAATTACAAGTGGAAGTAGAATCAAATTCAAAAGTGAATCATAACATATTCATCAAAAGACTTTGTCCATTACCATGGCAGCAGGCGGATTGGATAGAAGAGATCCATGCACTTGGTGCAGAGAGGTAGTGCCTTTGTCATATTAAGGGAATGCAAATGATAGCTGAGCTGAAAGTGCTAATGGACATTTCTGAAGAGTTTGATGTTTGATGCTATAATTCTTTATATAACATTATCTATAACATATATCCTATTCATTGATTTATTTATTTCTTTATTTTGAATGGTATAGTTTTCAATAAAAAGGATGTTGCCATTCTTTATATAACATTATCTATGACCTATAACATTATCTTTTCCTTGTGGTGTATATCCAAAACAGTTTCAACTCTCGAAACATCTCTAGAAGTTGAAAATGTACCATTTTGTAAAGAAAAAAGAAACAAAAGACCTTTTTACTATAAAAAAAAAAGGCGCAAAAGATCAAACTTCCAGAGTATAATTTCCAGAAAATCATGATCTCTATTTCATGTTAGAGTTAAAAAAGGAAAACATTGAGAATCATAAAAATGAAGTGATCAGCGAAGTGCTCTGTTTTAGAAGAGGGGGCAACTTTAACAAAGCTTGTCATTTGCAGAAATTCTTTGGCCATCATGGAAGGAGAGGAACAATAGAATTTTCAATAATAAGGGATTATCTCTAAAAGATGTGATTGATTTTGTTTAGTGGAAAGTTCATTAGTGACCTCTACACAAGAAAGAACTTGAACATTTTAGATTGAATGATTCCTTTCTGTTGGGAAGAACATATAGAGTGGAGAGGCTCAAAAAAAAAGATTTTGTTAAGTGAAAGAAGAGGAACGATAGAATTTTCAATCAAAAGGAACCTTCTCTGGAAGCTTCAAATGATTGCATTAAGTGGAAAGTTGATTAGTGAACTTTATCTAAGAAAGAATTTCAAATCTTTTAAGTTGAATGATTTCCTTGTCCATTGAGAAGCATGTGCAAGTGGTGGACGGGCTTCAAAGAAGACTTAAAAATCATGGTTCTAGCCATCATCGGTGTTCTCAAGGTCAATGTTGAATGTGTAACTAGAGAGAAGCCAGGTTAGGCCACCATAGATGGCACTTTTGAGAGAGGGGAACTCCCGTAAACTAATGGAAGTCTCTGGGCTAGGAATGGAGGAATCAAAGGAAGTAAAAGTTCAGGCTATCAGGGAGGCATTGAGGTGCTTTTCCTCATTTTCAAGCCGATTGGTTGTAGAAAATGACACATCGAATGTATTTGCGTGGGTGAAGTAGATTCAGATATTTTATCAAAGACATTTTATAGATGGATAGCAAGAGATAGGGGAGGCCAATTTTTTGTCATTCCAAGGTGGCCAAGAAGAGGTGCATTGGCTAAAGAAAGGTACATAGGGAGTAGTTTTTTCAGGACTCTTCAATGTCTTCCCAACGTTATTTCTTATTTCTAAATTCTTGTGATTGTTAGCCTTTCTTATTTCTAAATTCACGATTGGGCTACACCAAGGCTTAGCGTTAAGCCTGTACTTGTTTGCCCTAGTTATGGATGAGATTACAAGACATATCCAGGATGAGGTACTGTGGTGTATGCTATTTGCAGATGACATTGTTTTAGTGGATGAAACGTGAGAAGGAGTGAATGCTAAGCTAGAATTGTGGCGGAAAACGTTAGAGACTAAAGGGTTTAGGCTAAGTCGATGCAAGATGGAATATATAGAATGCAAGTTTAGTCAAAGTAGGACACCTAGTAACATGGAAGTGAGTTTGGACACACAAAAGATTGTAGAGAAAGAGAACTTTAGATACCTTAGATTTATGGTGTAACAGGAATGGAGGGATTGATATTGATGTAAGTCACAGGATTCAGGCCGGGTGAACCAAATGGAGGAGTGCTTCGGGCGTCTTGTGTGATCGGAAAGTCCCCATCAAGGTTAAAGGAAAGTATTATAAGGTCGTATGCCCAGCGTTGTTATATGGATTAAAGTGTTGAGCAGTAAAGCATAATCATGTTAGGAAGATGGAAGTTGCGGAGATGAGAATGCTAAGATGGATGTGCGGGATCACAAGGAGAGATAGGATTAGGAACGAGGAGATTATGGGTAAAGTAGAAATAGCACCGATTGAAGATAAAATGAGAGAAAATCGACTGAGATGGTTCGGCCATATTAGAAGGCGTCCAACGGAGGAACCTGTTAAAAGGTGTGAAAGCACGGAGATTGCCAGGAGTAGGAGAGAGAGAGAGACCCAAGAGAAGTTGGAAAAAAACTATTAAACATGACCTTGCCTACATGGATCTAACGGAGGATATAGCCCTAAACAGATTTGATTGGCATCATCAAATCCATATAGCCGACCCCACCTAGTGGGAAAAGGCTTGGTTTGGTTTGGTTTGGTTTGTTAGCCTTTCCTTGTTCCTCAAGACCATTTTTGCCTGTCCGTTCTCTCTCTTCTTTTAAGGTCAACATTCGGTAGGCCTCTTATACCATCTTTCGTTTTGCTTTCTTTCATAGTTGTATGGTTTCTCGTTGGTTTTTAATATAATTGTGGAAAAGATAATGAAATGTCTCTATAAAATAGGATAATGAATCTGTCTTGCTCTCAAGTATAAAATCAAGTCAGCCAAAAGAAGATGATGCAACTCCGAAGCTCGACATCATCATCGCACCACCATAGCCATATCCCATATATAAATTCAAAGCTCGACAAATAAAGTTGGAGATAAATATTGTTCAATGAAGAGATGTATTGATGCAACACAATGAACCAATTCAAGCATGCAACTGAGGAGGTCCTGTAGCTTACCGCATACAGTGCTTCTAACTTGGAATTGTTACGTAATATTTCGAGCACTGTTCTATAGGTCTCCCATAAAAACTTAAACCATGGAGTTACAAGCTCCCGGTCAGACCTTTCACGTAATTTCTCCCCACTGACATAACTCAGCATCAAGTCTTCTGGCCTTTTATCTGCCTCTAAGTCCTCAACATCAAGCGCATCTTCCAAAGCCTGAGCCTGGCTTCGAGCTTGTTCTGCTCTCTCGGTGGACAGACGCATAAAATGCTTGATTACCTCCTCCAAAGAGCTCACATTCACTTGCTGACATACGATTCTATATTGTATCAGGCCATCCTTGGCATAACGACCCCGCCTCATGTCTACACAGAGTTCCACATACTTAAACATGATTCTTTCAAGGGTCTTCTGCCATGCCCTGTACCTCTTAGAGGTAATCAGGTCATGAAGTGCTTGTAGTGCTGCTTGCTTCTGCCCAACATTTATTAACTCTGCAAAAAATACACAATTGAAATCAACCGCTGCTCCACAATAGCATAATAACAGAGTAGATCATTTCACAGCAAGCACAATGCTACATAATCTGATGCAAAAACAAAAGACTAACCAGATGACTAACAATAACAAAATAAAGTATATCAAGAGTTGGGTAACATTTATTTTGCAGCAACAAATGCTTCTTTATTCTTTTTTCTTTCTTTCTTCTTCTTCTTCTTCTTCTTCTTCTTTCTTTTTTTTTTTTTTTTTTTTTTTTTTTTTTTTTTTGCATAGAAGGAACAACAAGATAGGCAGACGACACTAACCCTCAGCACGCTTCAAAGCATTCTCCGGCTTAGCAAAAGTCGCCATGATTGCAGAAGGTCAGATTATCTCCCACTCTATGAACAAGCAGGCGTTGTAGCAAGCAACTGAAATATGAAATCATATTAATATATATATGAGATTAGCCATTAATCATAAACAAAAAGTCATATACTGCTGTCAGTACTGTACTGATGTGGCTAGTAATTTAATTTAACATGTCTAGGGTCATCTATGGTGATCCAACCAGCTCATATCACATGTCCCATTGTATCAAAAGCCAAAGTTTATTCCAACAGACTGACATAAATGTTAACATGTAAAACACCGCTACATGCACCTTACACATGTAATCCAGCAGTTTTATATGATGACACTGATTGGTTTGAAGTTTGGGACCTAGACAACCAGTTGCTATTATATGAGTGGATTGGATAAAGTAAGGACCACCCACCACACATGTAAAATAATGTAATTAGTTGCCAGTGTAGGATCATCTCTCGTGAACAGCACCCTCGGTTTTTGCAAAAGAAGCATCCACAAATTTCAATTTTTGAAAAGGAGAGACAAACAAATGTTACATATTATATAAATGGCAATCATAAAAAAAAAAAAAAATATTAAAATATTAAATTAATTATATTTCTTTTCCCCGGGAAGAGTCCATTTTTCCAACTATTACTGATTTAAGAAAGAAAGAAAGAAAAATAATTTACCAAATTGGAAAATGCAGTGAAATTGCCTCCTACTCACTTTATCTAGAAAATAGAATCTAAGTTCAGGTAGTAGATGACATGACTCGACGAAGAATGTACTACTGGTTAAATAATTTGTGAGATGGCTCAAATACGTTATCCAATAATTATGAGATATGTGACAATAGAAAAGAGAGCAACAGATATATATATATATAGAGAGAGAGAGAGAGAGACCAATTTCAACAAAGACCTTGTCTTGCTGTGTGGAATCCTAACTTGAAAGAAAGTGAATGTCGTGATTCTTGGGATTCTAAAATGGAATCTATGGAATCCTTAGGTCCATAGCTTTTGAGGTATCCCCCCAGCCCTCATAAAAGCCATCCTCTTGTCCATGGGCATCAGGTTTTAATTCATCCAAACAAGCACTAAAGTTTTATAGGACAGATTTCAATTTTCAGGTTGCAGGAGATCTCATAAATCTTCACCAATTACCAACAAAGGAGTAATACAGGTACGTATGCATATAGATAAATAAGAATAGGGGAAAAAAGATAGATGGAGTACTCAGAGAAAGAGGGAGGTAAAAAAATAAAAAAATGAAAAAAAAAAAAAAAACAAATGAAAATTGCATGTGAAAATCTTCCCCAAAATCCAAATTCCAAATAACAGATTAGACAGAGAATAGTGCTTCAGAGAGCGGAAAAATCATATGGGAAATGAGAAATTCATGTTTAAAGACAGATGGTGATATGTCTTCACCATTTTAACACCATGCGTTATGTAGTAGTATATGCATAGGTTATGTCTGCTCCCTACTGCAATGTGTATGCATAGGTTATGTCTGCTCCCTATTGCAATGTGGCTTACTTATATGGGGATGAATACTTTCTATATAGCCCCAATTGGATCTCCACGACACATCTAGTAAAGGGACACACTATAACACAAAGGAAGTCTAGAAATGCTAGTTCATTAAAGGTTGTTGAAAATGATAAAATCTCAATCTGCGGTTCCTCTTGAATTTCAAACATTACTTGATCAGCTTGGCTTGGCAATGTATTTCAAGCAGCAACTGCCACATCAGATCTCATGATGACTGCATTAAATTAGAACATAGAAGCAAGACTGTTATGGATGGCCTTATCACAAGGGGAGAAAAAAAGATTGAAGGAATAAACCTTACAGATGCCGGCCCTATGTGTGTGGATTATTGGGTTTTGAATAAAATTACTACAAGGATAAATATCTGATATTCATATTAGTGGTTGATGAATTGTTTAATGAACTTCATGAGAAATGTATTTCACAAATCACGATCTACGCTCTGCCTATCATTATATTTGGGCATAGGAGGCGATTCCAAAAACCACATTTCAAGCAAATGATGGGTGTTATGAATTCATAATGATGCATGCCCATGGACTTGCAGAGTTGCAGGTGCTTCCTCAACCTTTCAAAGCTTAATTAATGGAATTTTTCAAAGACAATTTTCAGGATCTCTCCATAGAAATTATCACGCATAATTAGAAGAAAGTGGCCTTTTTCTTTTCTGACAACCCACAATGGTGTCCTCCCAATGGAAGGCATCTCCAAACTAGTTTTTTATGGCAGTGCAAAATGTAATCCGGGTCCAGAAGAAAAAGGAGCAGTTATCAGGGCCTCCCATGATTCGCTTTTATGTCTTCCTCAGGCCCAGTTGGTTTTCTGTTCCATTAACAGAGCTAAGTCATTGGCTCTGAGGCAAGGGCTTCGAGAAGCTCTTCATGATCCCAAAAACCCAAACCACTAAATGGGGTCTTGAACCCATGCTGGCAGAACCTCCTTGTTCATGATTATCAATTGATTGGTGTAACCTAATTGCATAAGAGTTGGAAACCCATATCAAAAAACCCATATAATGAAACACGATCAGGTATATACCACTAAAATCAATCCTCCAGTGATCCAAAACACATGAAAACAACACCAGAAATATAACCCCATTGAATCTAGAATAAAACGTAGGAAGAACAATAGGATTTAGGATCTCAACTTGGAATGAACGAAAAAAAAAAGAAAAATCATGAAGCATCATCATCATAGAATAAATCCAATTAGGAAGAACTTGAATATATTGAGATGAGAACTTACTATCTGCCTTGTTTGATCTTCTAAAGCAATTCGTAGAGATGAAAATCCAAACTAGAAGCCCTAATCCTGCTTTTCTTCTTCTTCTTCTCTTCTCTGTATCTCAAAAGGCTGTGACGTATGAATGCAGTAGGGCTATAAGAGGTTTGAGTGGAAACCCCTTCCTTTTTCTAGCATGGGTTTGGAGATTTTCCTTTTTTTTTTTTTTTTTTTATTCTCCTATGTAAACACTATAATGGGGCCTACCCTTGGGCGTGCAAACCAAGTGGGACCAGCTCTGTGGGTCCCTTGATGAATTATGACACCTTCTAATTTAATCTAATTTAATTTACACTTTCTAAATTTGTTAGATTGCTAAACCGATGCAATTATAGGGGGTTTTTTTTTTTTTTTATGCGATCGGAGGGTTCCCAACTCTTTGACTGGACTAATCCCTCTGAGCTCAGAGGGAAGCCAAATAAACTCTCATGTAGCCCCATGTCGTAGTGCAGTTTCGAACCCACAATCTCCGGGAAACCATAATCAACGGATGTGAACCGTGGTTATAGACCAACTTAGCTAGGGTTAATTATGTCTAGTGTTGCTCGTCGGCACATTTCCTAATGCCTAGCGTGCTCGTGTCTGATAATGAGGAGCGAGGGAACAAAGCTTGAATCAATTGCATGATACATTTCATTTTGAAGATTTTTGGGAGAAGTGTTTATGGAGGGGTATGAAGCAAATATGAAAAATGTGAAGCGAGAAACGTAAGTAGTTGCGAGGGAACTACAGCTGCAACTACTACAGCCTCTTGCATCATCAAGCAATTCAAATAGATTAGTCTTGATCAGTCTAATTTTAGCGCTGATATCTAATGTATCTTAGTTAGTCTGATTTTATGGAGTTCTTCATCAGTCTAATTTTAGTGCTATAATATCTAATGGATTTTAGTTAGGGTCGATCTTTCTGTTTTCATCTCTTATACCGAAATTTTTGTTTGAAGTGTTTTCTGGTTCTTTTTTTTGTACTTTCCATGGTTGTTATTTCTTAAAAACAATTTAATACTTTGTTACTGATAAAAAAAGATTAGTCTTGATCAGCAAAGCAATTTTAGATTTCATCTCCTTAAAGTAATTTGATTAAAAAATATGGTATATGAAATCTGAAAGGTTAAGCCATTGCATAGACTTGGCATTTCCATTAGCTATTATCAATTAGCGTGTCAATACTTTTTTTTATCTCTTACTTCAGTAATTACCACTTATGATGCATCATGCCAGAATTTCTATTCAATAGAAGACACCATCTTCTGCGGTGTGTTTGATGGTCATAGTCCATTTGGTCATATGGTTGCAAAGAAAGTGAGAGATTCCCTTCCTCTTAAGCTGTGCACACACTGGAAAGCTATTGTCAGCAATCAAAACAACCTACACGAGAACGGCGGTGTGCTGGGAAGCATGAATTCTGAAGAAACTGCTTTTGTTAGCATAGATGATGAATGGGGTGAGTCATTAGATGCTGATGAAAGTGAAAAACTCCCTGTGATATATCTCATTCTGAAGCAATCTTTATTGAAGGCTTTCGTGTTAATGGACAAAGAGCTAAAACTCTATTCAACAATTGATTGTTTCTGCAGTGGGACTACTGTTGTCACCTTGATAGAGCAGGTGACCATCCATATAATGTTTGCAAGTGGTTCTTATTCACCTCTTTCCATTGTTTTACAGGCACGAGCACGCTAGGCACTAGGAGATGCGCTGACGAGCGATGCTAGCATCGCCCTTATCAGACACGAGCGAAAAGGAAATAAGGCCCGACAAACCTCATTGGTACTACACAATCTGCGAGGACCTTTCGGAATATATGGCTATATTTTGGGATTTTTCTAGTAAAATCCTCTATAAAGAAACAATCAAAAGGATTTTATGGGAAAATTCCCGGTAAATGCTGGGTCCGTCAAACCCATTTGGTTATGTTTTTTTGTTAAAAGGAAGCGTCCCTCCATTATAACACGAGCGTCGCTTTTCGCAAACTCAGATTTTAGACGATCCTCTTTCGCTCCTTTCATCTTCTACAATTAGTTGCAGAGGGGAGCAAGGGCAGAGAGAGAGCCTTGTCTCGTAAGGCTTGGCTGGGTCAGGTATAGGACTACATAACAAATAGAAACAATTCAGCAAACTTCATTTCCAGCTTTATTAATAGAATAAGCATTTAAAAGATAAACATGGGAAGAAAATGATCCGTAAAAAACCTTTGATTAATCAAATCATGGCAAAAGCCAATAGGTATAGGACTGCAGTTTATTTGTAGCCTAGCACAGAACATTTGCAAGGAATCAGCACCTCCAAATCTTCTTATCAGAGTTGATTCCATTGTTTCTACGATCAGTTGTAGCTCTTTCCTGTCGACCCTTTTTATTCATCTCCAAGTACATTTATTCGATCATTGGTTTCCAGAAACGAACACGTGCATTTATAACCCAATTGGATACCTACCCAATTGAATGGAAATCGGAAAAATAAGTTAACAAAGACATAGAGCTACTAAACCACTTGAACTATATCCATCAAAGGAATCTATGCACTAGAATGTTTGTCATATATTATTACAGTTGTCTTCTCCGGCAGGGCCATGGACGCGAAGATCTGCATCACTCCGTCGGAGCATTATCCTCCAACATACATTTATAAACAATTTCATATCCTTTTCGTAGGAAACAAGGAGTGACACTTGCGTCGCTCGTAAGTTAGAGGCGAGTGACGCCAGCGTCACTCATCTCAAAGTTAAAAAAACAATTGGGAAGAATGAACCCTTTCGTAAGGCCCCAACTACGGGGAACCTTTTCGTGCTACGTCCATTTACCGGGAATTTTCCCGTAAAATTCTCAACAATCAACTGTCGAATCATAACAGAATAAAAACGAATTAATGAGTTCCAAAAATATCCACAGAAAGGAGAAAAATGATTATACAAAAAAAAGGTGTCATTTTAGTGTTTTTGTTACTCTCGCATCCTTGTAACACTGAAATATCCAAACAAATGATATATGATGATGATGACGATGATAATGACTACTACTACTACAACAACAATAATAATAATAATATGCCAAAATTAACAACTACATAATAAGAAATATAATATAATAATATTACAATTCAAGATAAAATCAAAGAGAAATGAAGAATAAGGAAATAAAATGGTATCGATACACAATTAATCAACCATGAACCATCCATTCCACTCCCCCGTCACTACTCTCAATATTACTTAACCAACAATCCACCTATCAACATTAATATTCATGCATAGCCTGATGGTGCAATCAATCGATGGGCCATTTATGCATGGTGTGTCTTTTAATTTTTTTTCTCCTATCCCAAAATTTTGACCGTTCATTAAGATACGAGTGCTATTAGTGTAGGAAGAGTCCATTAAGATAAAATAGTTGGAGAAAAAATCTAAGAAAGTCTAAAATTGATTGTATTGAGAAAGATATTAATAAAAATTAGAATTTAGTATAAAAAATTGCATTGGTGCTGCCCATGAAAGGCATTGACATTGAAAAAACTCGCAAAACAACATAGCCATCTTCCTAACATTCAAAACAATCCAAACAATCAGAAAAATAGGGAAAATGAACATTAGAGCATTTTCCATACATTCATAATAAAAAAAAATGAAACATCATAGCCAAAATCTATACATTGAAAAAATAAAATAAAATATGCACATTAAAATCATCTTTTATTCATTTAGAAGAAATGAAAAATATGAAAAATATGGTGTGGCAGAGAGAGGCTTGAGTCGATGATTTTTATCATATTGCGATCATCGGGGTCGCAAGAGAGAGATTAACTTTTGGAACAAAAAATTATGTGAAAGAGCATTTACATACCTTTACAACAAAAAGAAAATAAGATTGAAGTGGACATGACAGAGATATGGAGAAAAAAAGAGAGTGCGTGTTATTCCATCTTTTATACATACAATAAATAAAAAAACCAAAAGCATATTGTGGCGAAAATAAAAAAGAAAAGAAAATTTTGAAATGGCCATGGTTGTGTCAGAGAGAGAGGAATCACAATAACATTAGAGAATGGGATACTGAGAAAAATGAGCTTAATAAGGCCCGCCTATTAAATTTGATTTCACTAAAAAGGTTTAAAACTTTGAATCATAGAGATTTTGGGAAGGAATAATCATTCAACGATTTAAGCAACATAAAATTTAGGGAGTTCTTGTGGTAAAGTTTTATTAGAGATCTGACTTAAAGCTTTATTTGGATGATTAGTCTAAATTAGAGAGATTTTAGGATGAGGGATAGATATTGGTTGGTTAAGGAAAGTTAAGAATTTGATGGAGTTAAATTAGGACCCTGACACATAAAAGCCACGTGTATTTTTTCCGTGTTTTATTGAAAGGAAAACTCTATGATTGTTGATGTGGCACCCTTGAGAGCATCCTTTTTACTTTGATTTAAATCTATATCTATGCCATACTAAAAAGGGACAGTTTATCCACCCGTTTCGGATCGGTCCGGATCAGTTTAGCATTTTTTTTTGTGCACCCCTACTTAAAGTGATTCGCGATTTGATTCCGATTTTCAAAACTATGCATGCATGTGTATATTGATCGTCTGCAGATTGGGTGGTGGGTGTACGCCATCGAGCTCATCGTGGTTCGTGTGATGTGATGTACAACTGGTGCTAACCATGTTCGCTTGGATTGCATTATTATGAACGAGTTTGCCTGTGTACATTGTTCTAGGCCTATGTGTTGTACTCCATTGTTATCGTTGTAGCTACGGTGTTGTCTTTATATGATTCATATGGTTTCCAATTATTCTCATGCTTATTGGCTAGCTTCCCTCTTATTGTTACTCACATGATCTTCTATGTCTCTATTCTTTATTGATGCATATTATATTATTACTCACACTTATTTACCTTCCTTATTATATGATATGATCATGATACTACGTTTGATGCCTAGGTACCGTCATACTGATGCTCTAATTGTCATGCCCCAAAACTGGACTTCTCCAGCGGTTCGACTTTGGGGAGCGTGATTTGGAATTAAGTAAAAATTATATTTCTACAGGATCTGCGTCTGTAAGGATATCAAAATTACAATACAACTTGAGTACTTTCGCGGAAGCTTATGTGGTTTTGTGATCCAGAGCCCGTGGCCATCTAACTCCGCGTCGCACTCAACCGCTAACACAAAGCTATCATATTAAGGCCCATAATCAGACTGGAACAAACCATAACAACAAAGTACATAACTGACAATAATAGAATAAATCATTTCCGACATATGCCATGTTACAATTACAAAGATGCATTAATTAGAATCCCGAGACAGGCTAATAAAAGCCATACAGATAAAAAGGCTAAATACAGTCCTACCCCAAAATGTGAGACTAACTTTAGTCCCAAGGACGATGCCTTAATGACATTGTCGGCACGACAACTTACCAAAACAAATGGCTCCATAGTCAACTCCACGCACTTCATCTCGGGGCAAAGGACTTGCTACCTCGAGCACCAAATGTAGAGGGTCAAACACGACGGTCTGGTAGGTAACTAAGATGGATAATAAATATGCTAGTAAGATATTAATTAATAAACTAGTGATAAATTATGTTATTTGATTAAAAGTTACATGTATCTAAAACAAGTATAAATTAGGAATATCTAACAAATCAAGATATTTAATTCAGTACGTCAAAAATGCTAAAAAACCACAACCATTGGCAGTGGTTTTTCCCATTTTGCCACAGATATGACTGTGACAATTGACGTGGCGAGAAATGGTGTAATATTTCAAAATCTATGGCTTGAATCTGTGGAAAATTTAAAACTTACCACAGCCATTACATGTGGATAGCACTAAAATGAAACCACACATTAAACCGTGGTTGTTATGACTTAAATAAATAAATAAATAACACTGCTAATGGTCGAGGTTTTTATTTTTATTTAAAAAAATAAAAATAAACTTGTTTTATACCAATAACAATAAACTAAATTATTATTCCATAACAATAAACTAAATTATTATTCCTTAACAATAAACTAAATTATTCTTCCAAAACATCCAACCCAATCATGTATATAATAATAAAACATCAAACAATATTTCAAACCATCATACAGTTTTTAACCATCTATCAACTAAAATATTAAGATAATTAAAAATGTAACCATCCATTACTAAATTTAGTGTCTTAAAATATTCAATTAAAAATGTTAAATGGGGATGATCCTAAATTCAGGCCAATCTAAGGTATCGCCTGGTGTGAAATCTTCCAGCTTGCTTCGTTCGTTTATCAAGTTAACATTCTCATCAACGATCTCGCCTAAAATGATCCTTTTCCAACTTGATTCTTCAGCAGACTCATTTGATTGTCTTCCATATGCGACACATGTATTTTTTGTCAAAAGCAACAATTTAAGCAAAGGTGAACTTGATTGATCATTGATTGTCTTGTCAGATTATGCCTCTTGACGTGAGGAATATTGCCTTATCTGTATATATTATATATTAGGAAAAGTGAGTAATTCATCAATAATATATTTAATTATGTTAGGGAATATATTATTAATATAAATGAATAAAGTACTTGAGATGAACTCCCATGATTACTCGAAAATCGCATCTGTCCCCCACCATGAGATGTAAGAATTTGCTGCATTTCCCTCATCTGCTCTTTTAGCTCTTCCACCTCAGTATGAATGGGTGAAATTTGACTTCTTCTCTCGCTCTAATGCTCTCTTATAAGGAGCTGAACGTGAAATGACATACTTAGAAGTTCCTGAGCCTATGCCCTTCACTTGTCCACAAGTATCACGACCACATACCGGTACAACTGGGTCCTGATCCCAGATGTCCTTGTGCAAAGGAAGGGTTATTCTCATGTATTCTGCGAACTCTGTCCTGTAAAATTATAAAACATTGGTACATTAACATATAGAAGCGTAGCTAATGTCATTTTAATTATTTATAAAATGTGAACATCACTTTTTAAAATTTATGAATACAAATACCCATTATGCCACTATGGCCCACTAGATAAGAGCCATGATCATACCCTGTCTAAAAGCCACTACAACATGATGGTACATTGTGTAAAAAATCATCTTCTATTTAAAAGTCAATAAAGACCATTGTAACATTCACTATTGTATTCTAAAACGCAAGAAATAGCTTTTAATTCCAAAGAGTCCTGGCCATGTTTGTTTCATGTTTCTATATGTGAGTCCATGGTATCACAAGTCACTATTTTGTAGTGTTGCGGCGTGGGGGCTTGTGGGGTTTTGGGGCGTGGTGTCGAGGTTAGAAGTTATAATTTTAGAAAAATTTAGACAGTGTCTCCCTATATTTCGGACCACAAAAAATATCTCGGGTGCACAAATGTATTATCTATTAATAAAACACTTGATATATATATATATATATTTATAACTTTAATGCCCCTCAAAACTCCAATATCAACAATCCATACCATCACATCACATAGTACTTCCATAATGAATTTAATAATGAGAATTCTTATATATCTTAAAAATAATCAATTTGGTGACTGACATATGTCATAATCCCCTAAGTAAACTTAGTGCCAATGGAGTAAAACCATTTATTTTCGTTTCTTTGCAAGAAGCGAAACCAACCTTCTTTGTATGAGTTTCAAGCTTGACATCCGTACATGTGATCTCCTTGTCTAGATTTTTTTGCCGTTGAAAAATGTTAGAAGCAAATATCCCGATTACATAAAAAAATCGTTGAAATATGGAAAAATAGGGAAATTCATAAATTGTGATTACCAGTTCATCAGCAACCCTCCCTTGCCCCTTTCTACTGGAGATGTGTGGGTACCTCATAGCTTGCCTAATGGCCTTGCCCAGCTTACTCTTTTCTTGTGCCTCATATGTCGAGCACATATCAATAAAACTCTCATAATCCTCCTTCTTGACAAATTTAGTTACATTCTTTTTCTATCCTCGTCTGTGTGATATTTAGAATATATGCAACGCTTCAGTTTTGACTTTCCGGTTCCTCCAAAACTCATTTCTTTTCATAAGTACCCACTACTTATTATCAATTGGGATTTCATATTTATTCTGCAAAGTAAATTATTTAGTGAGATAAATTAATCAAAAAATGTAATTAAATATAAAAACTGCTTAAACCAAATGCACAATTACTCATAGTTACTACGTCCCACACTTTCTCCATCATTACATTGGGCACATTTGACCATTTATTGAATGCGTGTGGTATATTATTCTTCACAGCCTGTGTAATGCCCCAATTCCAAATACTGAGAAAACTGTCAAGGTACCCGAAGTTGGCGGACTACTTCCCGAAAAATCCGAGAACTTCCAAGATCGTAGGTCCGCAATGAGGTCCAATTTAAAACTTTTTGAACAATAAAATAACAATAGTTAAATTGTGGAAGTATGTAAAAGATAGCGGAAGCAAAATGAGAGGTATCATAAGGAATATAGCAAATGTAACAGGGCTAGAGTCCAACCTAAAATGTCAAAGTATGAATATAAAGTGCTTATACATATCTGACTACCTCCCTACTCACTACAAAAATACTCAAATCCCAATATAAAGGTGTACTCTTAAACCCCCTGTGCCGGCACTCCATCCTCCAACTCGACCTCCTGATCGACTGGTCCCCAATTGTAATCACTAGATACGAGCGCCTCGACGATCGCATCGTCCTAGTAGTAGGGGTCGAAACCTAAGCACCAATAATGGGTCAGATCCAAAGATCTAGCAAGTCACAATATCCAAGTAGCATATGATGTATGCATCAAAAGAGTAGAGATAAGCATATAATCAATGAGAATAGCAATAATATATAATCTAGGCAGTTGAACATTATAACAGTTTGAATCAGAATAAATAGAAATTTAGTCTAAATACACAATATAGGCACATTCACACAAGCTGCAATATCGCGGGATATTATACCGCGGCCCTCCCATACTGAACACAGTTGCGGTGGGGAAAAAGGGGTAAATAGTGCTGGAGAATGACAAACCCTGCACAATAACACTCATGCCTCTCATCACTCATCACTCAACAATCGTAAGACCGAACCCAGTAATCACACCGTCCATGTACAACATAGCCCATCATGATATTCACTCATCACTCAGCACTCAACACTTATGACTCACCAACAGCTCCTACCAGTGGTGATTAGTCAACAGGTTGAGCTTAGAACAACTGAGTGAAATGTTCATGCCAACTTAAAGAAACAATATAGGTCAATGTCTGTCTAGGCTTTGCCTTGCGTGAGCAAGGTCCTACAAAGTCCCTAAGAGATCCAAGTACCGGTTCAATCCATGGAACACAGTCTAGGTCCAAATCCAATCATTGGATTCATACCGAGGCCCACCAAATACATGGCCTGGACTAAAATAGTCCAAATAAGGTAACAAGTCTATATCCAATAATAAACAGTCCATTCTCATCCATAATGAGTTATAAGTCCAACATAATCAATCTCTCCATGCTAGGATATCAAACATCCCCATCTTAGGCCATATAAGGGCCTGCCTAGCCACAGACACGGGTCAGTGTTCACCCAATCACATCACTAGGTCACCTCTAAGTAATTTTAAGTTCAGGTCCTCAATTTTCCATTTAATTAACAATTATAAACAACAGTGAGGATATAAGAGTGATAGTGATGCAATAAGTGTTATAAATCTACAACTAATAGAATCAACGAGAAATATCGAAAGTCCATCCTAAGTAATGGTCCACATTCGGGTCCAGGTCCTGCGTTGATTTGGTTAATCAATGTGTTTTAATTGATGTTGGATTTTTAATCTTTGTGTGGATTTCTTATCTTTTGTAGCTTATACTACGAAGGCTCAATCCACCCCTTCATGAGTTATTGCATTGTAAAACAAATTGAGTGAAACCAAGCTTCGATAATAAAATAGTGTTGCTTATAAGCTATAGCGATGGTTAACACTTGGCTTATCTTGGCAATGTATGTTCATCCGAAATATGCCAAGAAAGTGCGCCACTCAAGTGTGGTGTGGTAGAATGTTGGACTTGGTGAATTTTTTCAAAAAAAAAAAAATTGTACCTTGAAAGTGGGCCACTTAAGTGATCAACTGCTTTTTTGATCGCATGGTGACTCTTTGAAAGAATGGATAATAGACAATGTGCAAGCAACAACTCCCTTGCGAAGATAGACGCCCATATGCAACTCTTAGAAAATGTCACACACACAAACTCTCTTTACTAGTCTTTACCCTTTAGGAAAAAAAAAAAAAGAAAGAGGGTGTAGAGTTTGCCAAGTATACAGGCACAAAACACTGTTGTGGCAACAATGATCTATAAACATGTATTCAATCTTTATCTACTCACTATTTGGCCAACTCATCCACTAGGTCAATGGCTCCTCTCAAGTCACTCTATAACAAATTAGAATTGATCTCCTTCAAAATAAAATGATACCTCTTAGGTTTATCAACCGTCACCAGTTAATAACATTCAAAGAGTCACTTTTTACAATAAATATACCCAAATATGGCTCCTTAATAAAGACATTCGAAGCTTCTCTTTTGATAGATTTCGACCTCATTGGTAGCCCTTCTATTAATTGGAAAAGAGAAGACCATTTATCTTTTCCTTTGTCATTTAATTCTTGTTCTTGTCCTAAAGATTTTTCTGATGTTAAAGAAACCTGCATTCCACAATCCGTCGACGTCTTGTTCAATTATGCAACACACAAGTGTGCACATGACCACTGCAACCTTGTTGTGGCACATGGGAACCAATTTTAGGTTACTAATTACCAAATGTGTTCAGGTTACCAAACTGAATTACTGCATTCAGGTTGCAAAAAGACTTAATCCTAAAAGAACAGTTGCCCTGTATTCAAGTTACCTTTAATTCAATTCACTATGAATTTCTTGAAACCAACCACAACTTCAATAGGCCCAATAAAATGACATGAAAATGTTTACAACCATGTAACGAAAAAAAAAAAAAAGATGAAATATTGTTCTTTCCATATGTGTGTATCACAACAGAAACTCTTACAACCAAGTAAGGAAATAGAAAAAAAATTAAAATACGGTTCTTCCCATTCCATATATCTATTTCACAACATAAACTTTGTAGGATTTTGTGCACCCACTGAGCTATCATTCATTTCAAAACCAATTTGTGATGGAAGAGGCACAACTTAATGTTTTATACGGCATTCAACATCGAGCTCGCGGGCCTATTTTTAAAGCGATCATAGGGAGCGGCATTGTGGCAAGTCTCTGCCCAACAATCCCCACCTCCCCCCCCCCCCCCCCCCCTCACGTCGAATTTTTTAGAGCAGTAGGATCTTATGCACCCATTGGCTACCATAGCAATGAAAGATGTGTTTTATACGGGAGGCCTTTGCCGCAGGGAATGGCATTGTGGGAGGCCTCTGTCCAACAAACCCGACAACATATCAATAAATTTTAGCAAACTAATCACTCCTAATATAACAGAAAATGCATCTAAATACATAAACGGGCACAAAAGAACAACCGCTTGGATTGATGTAGTGGCTAAGAGGTTGGTTGGATCTGATATATGATATGTTCTTCCAAAGAATTATAGCCAACGAGTTGCACAATCCTATCTCTTCCCTCACTCAATAGTCTCACCTGCATTATAACTCATTCCACGAGTAATCAAATGAGTCGGTGTTGCATATGGTCCTAGCAGCAAGGAACCTATGAACAACTCTTGAGTTGATCGAGAAGTGTATAATGAAATGTTTGGACTGATGGCTCTACGCAATGTTAATATGATGGAGGTTTATCTTCTTCTTCGTAGGAGTTTCCAAAGCATAAAAAACAAATATAGTTCCATTGTATGATATAAATCAACAATGTTGGCATTTGTCTAACTGATGAACCTCAACAGAGTTTTATAAGGTGGATATGAAGAACACATGCAGCTGAAATAAATTGGCTAGCTTTGCTATAACTATTGCTTTTGCATTTCACTTGGAGGATTTGTTGAAACAGAAGATATTAATGTGATTCTGGAAAAAAAAAATATGCAGTTTGTTGGGGTCAAATTAATAATAAATATGAATGTTGCCTTCTCCTTCCCATTCCATCCATTCCTTTCCAAAAAGCTTGTCAAAAGAAAGAACTCAAACTAAAACATGAATTGGCATGCATAAATAGAATACAGTCAGATTAAAGAAGCCATTATGAACTCAACCATCTCAAGAACACTGTTGAACTTTCATAGAGCTTCTATATGAGTCGATGATGTGCATAGAGTTCTTTTAGTGCCACAGTCTCATTTCCATCCATTGAGAACACATACACTCAAGTCAACAAAGGAATCAAAGCTCTACTGAAGAATGGTATGTATGCCTAAGCACAAATATAACCAAAAGTAAACATGCACCCAGGGAAGAAAATACCGCCACGGCCGCCACGTGTTTTTCAAAAAAGCGCATATCGCACCATGCATAGTGGCCGATACATTCCGCCATGTAGCGTGGGTGTTTTTAAACACCCCTAGCCGATCCTTTTTGCACTTTCCCCTTTCTTTTCACCTCTTTCACTCATTCTTCTTTTTGTGAAAACCTCCCAAGTGCTGTAAATCAAGATTTGATCACAAGATCCACCACAACAAACATCAAAACAAGGAAATAATAAAACACAAGTTAGTGAGTTACACAACTACAAGATCCAAGCTTCCATTAAATCCATGAATGTTGAAGTATTGATATTTGATTGTTCAATATTCACTAATGAGTAATGACTTCACTCTTAAGTCTTCTTAATTCTTATGCCTTTATTTCATGTTCTAGGTTTTTTTTTTATAATGCGCTTTCCTTTATTTTTTAAGTTAGCTTGACTAAGAAATATGTATACATTTAAAAAAAAAATCATTACTATTATTTTCTACTTATACAGCGATACAGGACCTCATATATTTAGGGCCCCGTTACGCCCCATTTTCTTACTTACTTTTGCAAAAGAACTACATTTTCTTTCATTTTACAATTTTCTGAAAAACTTTTAGATTTTTTTGGCGATTTTTTCAAATCGCACCGCTACGCCGCTACATATCCTTACTACACTACGTATCACCCGCTTCGTAGCGGTTTTGCGGCGGGCCGCGCTATTTTCATCCTTGCATGCACCACAAGACATACCTAATTACATATTTTCTACTAGGATATTCAATCATCAATGCCTGAATAGAAAACTAATCAAGCAAAAGAAGATAAAGGCTTCTATCAGCATCATCGACAAACTGACACGTTTCTTGGAATTTTGTTTAGATTGTCAAGAACCCACTTCTGATATCAAATGAGAATTTTTTAATTGTCAAGAACATCTTCAATGTGTATGAAATTCCTACAATATGCAAAACTCCCCCAAAACAATATAGAGGAAAAAGAAACCCACATCATTTCGATATAATCAAAGAAAATAAAAACGTAAATATAAAAATACAAAGAGAGGGAGCAGGAGAGATGATATAAATCCCCTTTAAAGTTTGGAAAGTAGGTGTTAAACATGTAGGGCATAGTTGTCAATTCCGTTTCGATCATCATTTCAGTCTAGCATCGAAGACTGAATATTTCGGTATTTTGGAAATACGGCAAAACTTTTCGGAGTAATTTTTTGGAATAATAAAAAATTAAAAAAATGTATTTACATAAAAAATAGAAAAATAAAAAATAAAATATAAATTATGCATGTTTCTTGATATGAAATTTAAGAAAAAATGTGAAAATTGTGGTATAAACCAAAATGGACTGGAATGGATAACCGAAATGGTTCGGAATTTAAACTGTCTTTTTTTTCCTCATTTCGTTTCGGCCGGAGGACCAGAACGAAAAACTCCAACCATTGTGGCCAAAACGAAACAAAATTGGCAACTATGATGTAGGGTTGATGTAAAACCAATGTCTGATCTAAGTCAACTCAACTAGCACACATAAATCATATTCGATATGAATCATTTGACATGACTTGACCTAACCCAAACCCAACTTGCACGACTTAGCCCATGCTAAATTAAATGATCGGGGACAATGTCAATAATAGGGTTGTTAAGGGGCCTGACCCGGCTTGACTCACCAAAGCTAGTAAAAGCGAGAACTTTTCTTTTGTGCTAAAGCTCAAGGGTAGGGTATGACTTAATTTTGAAAAGCTTGGAACCTTAAGGGCCGAGGTAGGGCTTAAAGCAAGCTAAGTCGAGACCGGCCCATTGTCTGCTAATATATATGACATATAATACATATATCATATAAAGAGCAAGGCCCTTTCATTCGTGTTGCATTGGTGAGTGAATTTGTTGGACAATTCCAACTAGTATTTGCCCTTAAACACTTTGGTAATTTAACATTACACAAATGAAGGACCATTGCTTTATATCGTTAATAGAAGGGATGAAAGATTAGATTTCTATATCTAAAAATGACTTTTTGGCAGACAACTTTAAATTTATATGTGATTAAATCTGAAGAATTTGACCACAAAGTTTGTTATATGATTCCAATGAAATGGTCTTGGATGATTTTTTTTTTTTTTTTAATTTGGTGATCACTCAATTCATGCATCCACACACCAAAAGAAAAAATGAGACATGAATCTTCCATTTGCAATACACTATGTAATTTTTTTTTACTATGATGTGTATATACTTTCTATCATATTGGAAGAAAAAAAAAAAAAAAAAAAGATGCGAGCAAGTAGCATAGAAATTCATGAGAAAGAGGCAAATGGTCCATCTTTTGAGGAACCAATTGTCATACTATAAACTTTTAAATTCTAGTCTAATATTTGAATTGATCCATTAACTCTTGAGAATCTACCAATGTCAAATAAGTGATCAACAACATGTCCTTTTTAAAGTACTAGTGATAAATCTTTCTATGTTGGAGAGTTTGAGGTACCATGTTCCATGTTTGCAGCAAAACTAACAAAAAATAAAGATAAAAAATGTGTGTGCCTTTCATTTATTACATATGGCTCATAAAATCATGATTGAAATGTTCCAAATGCCTCTTTTGGAGTCCATTTGTTCAAGCAAAACACCCAACTAAAATATGCTTCAAAGTGGGGTTGTCAATTTATTTTTGTATGGTACTATTCAAGCCTGGTCCTGGCCCAAACCCAACCTTTTAGTGGGCAGTCTAAGGGCGAAGAGCTTTTAGGCCAGCCCAAATCCAGGGCCTAGGCCTAGGCCTGACCCACATGTGAGAGGGTGGGGTTAAGTACTTAACCCAACCTGACCCAACCTGGGCCCGGCCCTTCAGCCCTAGTCATGAATCCTAGGGTTTTAATCTCGTCTTCTCTTTACCCCACACACACTCGAGCGGCAACTCCAGAGGCTTCTTTGCTGCGACGAAACAGCCATCGAAACAGAAGTAGAGAAGATCTCGCTACTCTGTGTATGCACTCTCTCAAATCTCTATCCCTTCTCTTATTAGATCTTGCTCTAGAAGAGTATGTCTCTCTCTCTCTCTCTCTCTCTCTCTCTCTCTCTCTCTCGATTCATTCATGTGAAAATCAATTTGATTCTTCATCTTCAGATTACCCTCTCCAAACCCCAAAAGGTCAAAACTTTCCTCAAATCACTAAATATTTAAGTCTTGTTTGGATGGATAGATGGATAGATCTTGGTATCCAAGGACAAGATGATTGCTGACCTGGTTTTTAGGCCTGGTGTAGGATTCCTCATAATATATGGACATGATGATTCCAGGGATTCCTTTATAGAATCCAAGGAATCATCAGTTTTCAGGATTCCACTAGCAAAAAAGGGCCTTTTGCTGTATTGGTTTTTTTTTTTTTTTTTTTAATGATTGCACTGATGTAATAGTGGCATATATTCAATTTAGTGGGTAATCTATTTGACCCATCACTGATATCCCACTCACAGCATAAACTACATGAGTTGGGGTTTCTGGATAGAGTAAGTGGAGCCAAATTCACCTGGTTTTTCGAACGGGCGGTTTTTGATTTTTCGCACAATTGACTCTTTTTGGGAAAAACACCATGATTGATTGTTTGCACTATCTTTCCAAGAAATGAGTTTTTTGAATGCTTCTTTTGCAAAGGTTTTTTTTTTTTTTTTTTTTTTTTGCGCGGGGTGTGGGGGGTGGGGTGTTGGCCTTTGGGTGGTCTGTTGATTGGAGATGATGATCTTACTCTCCCTGTTAACCACCTTATTTAACATGTGGTGGGTGATCCAACCCACGCATATTATCGCATCTCGGTGTTTAGGTAATTCCCTGAATTACGACACAGCGAAGCGATACAACTGTTGATTTACATGTGTAAAATGTTTAGTTGTTTTTTCTACATGTGATACAAGTGGTTGGCGTGAAATTTGGGCAATTTCTGATACAAAAGGAGCCTATTTTATGAGCTGTTTGTATAACGAATACGTGATTCTGCAAAGGTTAAATTAACTTGCTTGCCATCACCAGTATGGAAGTAATGGCAGTGTAATATTCTTTTTCACTATTGATTATAGATGCTAACCTTTTTTGTTTTTCTTTTTTTTTAGTTGTGACGGCGCCTGCTCATTCATAGAGCGGGCCATAATCTGACCTGCTGGAATCATGGCGACTTTTGCAAAGCCAGAGAACGCTTTGAAGCGTGCCGAGGGTCAGTATCTTACCCTCTTGATTCTTACATTGGTTTGTTATTGTTGGTCATCTATCTGGTTGGTATTTTGGTTTTTGCATCAGGTTGCATTTACCTGCTGTGAAATGTTATATTTATCATGCTATTGTGGAGCAGCTATTGATTTTAATTGTGTATTGGTTGCAGAGTTGATAAATGTGGGTCAGAAGCAAGCAGCACTACAAGCGCTACATGACCTGATTACCTCGAAGAGGTACAGGGCATGGCAGAAGACCCTTGAAAGAATCATGTTCAAGTATGTGGAACTCTGTGTAGACATGAGGCGGGGTCGTTATGCCAAGGATGGCCTGATACAATATCGAATTGTTTGTCAGCAAGTGAATGTGAGCTCTTTGGAGGAGGTCATCAAGCATTTTATGCATCTGTCCACTGAGAGAGCAGAACAAGCTCGAAGCCAGGCTCAGGCCTTGGAAGATGCTCTTGATGTTGAAGACTTAGAAGCTGACAAAAGGCCAGAAGACCTGATGCTGAGTTATGTCAGTGGGGAGAAAGGGCGTGATAGGTCTGACCGGGAGCTTGTAACTCCATGGTTCAAGTTTTTGTGGGAGACCTATAGAACAGTGCTCGAAATATTACGTAACAATTCCAAGTTAGAAGCCCTGTATGCGGTGAGCTGTGGGACCATAATCTCAGTTGCATAATTGAATTGGTTTATCGCATTGCATCACTAATGCATTCTTTACTAAACGATATTAATCTCTGTTTTTGGGTTGAGGTTTGGATTTATATATGGAATAAGGCTATGTTGTCGCATTGATGATGTTTTGGACTCTTGTCAACTTCTTTTTGCTCACTTAGTTAGACACTTAAGCAAGACTGTTTTGTGATCTTAGTTTCATAGATAGAGTTATGGCATTACTGTAGCAGGTACCAACCTTTTGCCATTGTGTGACCTTAAGTGTTGTGCTGATGATCTAGTAATGCTCTGTAGTTATTGCTGTTAAAATCATACAACTCATTATATGAATTGCTGTATCTTAAACTATTCATATCAGTAATATCATTTGATTTCTGGTTGTATCATATGATCCATGATTCAATTTTTGGAATTCATTTAATTTTTTAATGACAACCACTATTATATTAAACGCCAATGAGGAAAAAAACAACTAGGAAGAAATCAAACATGAAAGTCTGGGCACAAGAATGGTTAAATTTGATTCTAATCCCACTTGTAGCTTATGATCAGATCTTGGTTTCTTAACATTGCTTTTACTTGGTGTATACTTTGGTTTTGGGCCATTTTGCTCGGAGCTGATTGTTATTCCAATGCAATGGGATCTGTCAGAGATGGATGTGCTTGGCCTTATATATATATATATATTCATATTAACTGAACTTTAGCTTTGGAAAATGATTCTTCTTAACCAATTAGAAAGATAAGATTTCTGTATCCTTGACCTTTGAAGGTCAAGAGTGATGAGTTAATTCTTCTTAGGTTCTGGGTGCTGCATTAAACTGTAGTGCGGCCTTCCAAGTTTACTGCTTTTGCATATTTTTAAATGTTTCAGATAGGACAACTTTGTTGCCCACATATTTTATTGATTTATGTCTAGATATTAATCCTGGCTTATTAATTGAATAATTATATGTTACCTCATACTCCCATTTTTTTCCGATGTTTTCTTGTGTAGATGACAGCACATCGAGCTTTTCAGTTCTGTAAGCAATACAGACGAACAACAGAGTTTCGTAGACTCTGTGAAATCATTAGGAACCACCTGGCCAATCTTAACAAATATAGAGACCAAAGAGATAGACCCGATTTGTCAGCACCAGAAAGTCTGCAGCTTTACTTAGATACAAGATTTGAGCAGCTTAAGATTGCAACTGAGCTTGAACTTTGGCAGGTTCGTGAACTACCAATATACACATTACTGTTTTCAATTTCTCAAGCCACTCTTGCTCCTTATTGAGGGTTTAGCCTGCTTTTGCACACAGGAAGCTTTTCGTTCTGTCGAAGATATCCATGGATTAATGTGCATGGTTAAGAAAACCCCGAAGGCATCCCTGATGGTTATATATTATGCAAAGCTGACAGAAATATTCTGGGTTTCAGATAGCCTCTTATATCATGCCTATGCATGGTTAAAACTTTTCACACTTCAGAAGACTTATAATAAGAACTTAACCCAGAAAGATTTACAGTTGATCGCTTCATCTGTTCTATTAGCTGCACTCTCAGTAAACCCCTATGACCACAAGCATGGAGCATCGCATCTGGAGCTCATGAATGAAAAGGAACACAACTTGAGGATGGCTAGCCTCATAGGATTTAGCCTCGACCCAAAACGAGACAATAGAGAAGTGGTATTGTGATTTCCTCTTTTTTTTGTGGTCAAGCTCCTGTATTTTCTATTCAATTGAATCCTTCTAATATTTGGTCTTCTTTTCCAGCTTTCGCGAACATCACTTCTCTCAGAATTGGTAAGGTTTGAATTGTTATTCTGGTTCTTTATGTTTTAATGTTCAATTTATTTTTCATCATTCAGTTTTTTTTTTTAGCTAAATGAAGTGTTGATAGTCTTTGCCTTTAGATTGGTGTTTCCTTTCCCATGGTTAATGCATCTCCTTCTTTTTCTTTTTTTTTTTTAATCTTTAGACATTCTCTTAGTATTTTTTTGAAATGGAGTTAGAATCACCAATAAAAAGAGGTTGCATCCTATTCTTATTCTCAGCTATGATGCCCAGGTACAGATACAGACACGGGCATAGATATTGGTATTTGGAATTCGACACTGAACTTTTGGAATTCTAGGATATAGATACATACAGCTATTTCTTCCAGAGCATGAAATTTTATATATTATTTTAAGATTCTCATAGGAAGCATTACTTTTTTTCCCTTTTTTTTTTTTTTTACACATCTTATGTTACTGAAATGATCATTTTTTGCATAACATCTTTTGGATTGAAAAGTAGCAGGATACATTAAGCTTGTATTCTGGAGGTATTGGTGCAGTATCTAGACGTGTACATATCCTATGGATTTGACACCAGTAAGTTGGACATGTATGAGTATCCGGTTGTTGTATCTAATGAGTTCTTCCTGAGTTAGATTTAACAATTTAACCAAACAAAGGCTCAGATATAGCAAAGTGTGGAAGTGGGTGAGATATGATGAACCTCTTGATACATAATTACATATTTACAGTGTGGTTTATTTGCCAATTTAGTGAAAGGCTGGAAGTGGATTTGGATATTAGAATTGCTTGATGTTGCCAATGCGAGTTTCTGTTTATCTGAAATGTGAACCTTGAATCAGAGCTACATGTTCAAACTTTAAATTTTCAGCTGTTTTCAAGGAATCTTTAAACGCTTTTCTTTCTTTTTTTTTTTTTTTTTATATTTTTTATTTGAAGTTTGTTTTCTATCACCCCTTCCTTCCAAATGCTTGAAATGGTGAAAATTCCTTAAATGTGAGTATTGTGAGCTTCTTTACATGTTAACTAAATGCTAGAGCCTAGATGGATTTAAATTATTTTTATTTGGATGTGGTTTTTTTTTTTTGGTTTTGTAAAAGGATAGTGGTTGCTTTAGTTTAGTGGCTGTGTGCTTTCCAGTACAGTGTCACACATCTTCTCAACATTTACCTATGGATAACCAATCATTCGCAGGCCTCAAAAGGTGTAATGACGTGTGTTTCACAAGAAGTGAAAGACCTGTATCATATTCTAGAACATGAATTTCTCCCATTAGATCTTGCATCTAAAGTCCAGCCATTATTGTCGAAGATCTCGAAGCTTGGGGGCAAGCTTTCTTCAGCTTCCTCTGTTCCGGAGGTGCAACTATCTCAGTATGCACCTGCTTTGGAGAAGCTCACCACCTTGAGAGTGCTTCAGCAGGTTTGTGTAATTAAAGAAAGAAAGAAAAAATTCTTACCATTGTTAACTTACTCTTTTGCTACATTTTTGTTATCCACCTTTTGCTAGTTTGTAAGATATTGGATGCTTCTCCAGGTTTCACAGGTTTACCAAACAATGAAGATTGAGGTGCTATCAAAGATGATACCTTTCTTTGATTTCTCAGTTGTGGAGAAGCTTGCAGTTGATGCTGTCAAATATAATTTTGTTGCTATGAAAATTATTCACCGTAATGGTGCCGTTCACTTTGGTAATATGGTGAGTGTTGTATCTATGCATTTGTTGTTGCAACACATGAGATGCATATTCTGATGATTTATTATGTTCTTGCGGAACAGGCATGTATCATGTATTAGTTGTTGCAACACATGATATGCATATTCTGATGATTTGTTATGTTCTTGCGGAACAGGCATGTATCGTCTATAAGTTTTATGGAACTAAGGGCTCTGCCTCTGTATGAACCTGCTTTTGTAGTAAGATGCAAATTTTTTAAGAAATTAGCCTGACATGTAGTGCACATCTTCTAAAGAAAAAAGGAGAAAAATAAAAGGAAAAGCAGTAGAGCTGCAGCAGAAAAAAGAAGAAGATGACAACTTGTGAGGCTCATGTGGAACATACATATATAATGTTTTACTGATTGAAACTATATGGGCATTGTGTAATGCATCTTGAAGATGACAACTTGTGTGGTTCATGTGGAACGTACATATATAAGCTTTTACTGACTGAAACTATGGGCATTATGTAATGCTTCTCATGATGACAATTTGTGAGGTTCATGTGGAACATGCATTTATGAGCTCTTACTGATTGAAACTAGCAGCATTGTATGATCTCACCTTCTGATAAGATGTAAAGTTCTAAGAAACAAGCCTTCACATGTGATAAATATCTGCTAAAAAAAAAGGAATGCATCTCGGCAGGCTTTCATGATGCAGCATGCAAAGGGGGCCAAATGCTTAGGACCAACTTTGAAATTTATGAACTTGTGTTATAATTTGTTATATATAAAAAAAAATTATCCCATCTTTTGGGTTGGCTTTGGAGTTACTATTCCGTTCATCCTAGTCAGGGCTATGTGGCTATGTGAACCATTCAGAAATGGGCTATCTTGTCATTTTAATTCAAGAAAATGTTATTTTTTTTCTTATTTTTCTTTTTTATATAAATCCTAATCTACCCTTCAAAGCTACCCTACCTAACCTACCTTTAGAAGGTGCTACTGGGCAATACCTCTCTGCTCCATCTGGGGCTGGAACCTGGCTATGTTGCCTGCCTTTGCCTCTTACCAGTTGAGCTAGCGGCACGGCCTTTGAAAGAGAAGGTGATAATCTTGTAATGTGAATAGGGCGTGAGAAAGGTTTTCTGTTAGCATTGATTATCCTTTTATAACCAAACTACCTCTATGAAGTTCAAATTTGTGGCATTAGTTGATTGTAATATTTGTACTCTCTTCTACTTAGCAGTTTATGCATGAACTCATCACACCCACGCCCCACCCACGCCCCCCCAACACACACACACCCGCACCCACCCACACGCGCACGCCCAAACAAAAAAAAAAGGAATTTGTGAGGTTTTTTTTTTTTTTTGGATCTATGGTTCTTTAGATTTGTTGTTTTTCAGTTGGAGTTATAGACTCAAATTTTATTTTAATGTGCCTCAGAGCAATGACAGATTGACTTTATATGCTCACATTTCCTCATTTATTTGATGCATTTATTACTTTCAGGATCTTGAATCTGATGGGCTCCGGGATCATCTGACTGTGTTTGCGGAAGGTCTGAATAGGGCTAGGAGCTTAATTCATCCTCCGGTGGGGAAAGCATCAAAACTAGGAGATGCTCTTGGTGGTTTGGCAGAGATTGTGGATAGGGAGCACAAGAGGCTTCTTGCCCGGAAATCTATCATCGAGAAGAGGAAGGAAGAACAAGAACGCCAGATGCTAGAAATGGTAAGCCAGGTTTAGGAAATCATGACAATCGGTTTGTTAAAAGGATGTAAAATTTCTTTCTTTCTTTCTTTTCATTTTTTTGTTCTTTGGTACTATTCATTTTCATTGGCGGGGCATTTTCTTGATATCACTTTTTCTTATTTGTTCTTTGAAATTATTTGTATCATTATTGTTGTTGCCTCTGCTGCTGCTGCTTATCCAAAAAAAAAAAAAACATGTGCGTTTATCTTTCTATTACTTTGTAGGAGCGTGAAGAAGAGTCAAAGAGGCTAAAACTACAAAAAATTTCTGAGGAGGCAGAACAGAAAAGACTTGCATCTGAGTATACCAGAAGGGAGGAACAAAGGATTCGTAGAGAAATAGAGGAGAGAGAACTTGAAGAAGCCCAAGCTCTACTGCTGGAAACTGAGAAGCGTGGTAAAAAGAAGGGAAAGAAGCCAGTTATAGAGGGGGTGAGTTCTCTTTCTCACTAAAACTTGCTTTCTATCTCCTCTCAAAATATATCAGTTGAACTGGTGAATGGAAAGATTCTGTTGAGTTTCCCCCCTTTTGATTTCATTTTCATGCTTGTTATTTCACTGTCCTAGAATAATCTTTTGCATCTGTGTTGGTGGGAAAAACCATCCAGTGTGTGCCACCTAAGGTTATGTTGGGAGTTTTGAGTGAAGAATTATAGAAACGTTATGGGTGGTTGCTTTTTGAGTGAGAAATGGGACAAACTGGATAGTTGTGCACTGTTCTGTAAACTGGTTAGAAAAATCAAAGCATATTATTTTCATTGGACTCTTTGTACTGAGGTGTTATCGTGAGTCACTCAATGAGTTATCTCTACCCAGAAGGAGCTATTGAATGTAGTTGGAGGGTGTTTAGCAGGCTGATGGAAGATTTTTGGGGGTCTTCAGCTCTCCGATTTCTTTGTTGAGCCATGATTTTCTCCTGATTGCTGCCGGGGCTACCATGCTTTCTTTTTTCTCTGGGGTTTGTTTGTTGGTTTGTTGGGTAATCTCTGCCCTTCTGTAGTTCTTTGCTTCTTTCTTGATGTAAACTCAGTTATCTATGTAGCATGTCAACTCTTCTGATATTAAAAACCACGGTTGACTCTGAGTTCTGTTATTTGTGGTGAATGTAACCAAAACCTGCCGAACTTGATCAATCTGGATTCTGGACTAGCTTTGACTCAGTTTTGGTTGTGGGTGTTACAACTCCTTTCTGTTGTTACAGGTAGATTTGGTTAAATAGTTGGTATTAAACATTTCTTCAGTATTTTCTGCGATTATGGTTCAATTTTGATGACTGAGTTATACATTGAAAGTGTGATATAATTTCTTGATTGGTGTATGAATTTTTTGTGAGGGTCAATTCGATCAGAGTTTCTGTCCAAGCATCTTAAAATTCACTGAGACTGACATCCTTAATTAACTCTTCCATCTTTGCAGGACAAAATGACAAAAGAGACCCTGATTGAGTTGGCTTTGAGCGGACAACTCAGAGAGCGTCAGGAAATGGAAAAGAAATTGCAAAAGTTAGCTAAGACAATGGATTACATGGAAAGAGCAAGAAGGGAAGAGGAATCACCTTTAATTGATGCTGCATATCAGCAGTGGTTGGTGGAAGAGAAGATCCTCCATGAACGCGAGCAGCTGGTTTGCTACAAATTCTTCTA
This sequence comes from Camphora micrantha, assembly GCA_003546025.1. Classification (NCBI taxonomy): domain Eukaryota; kingdom Viridiplantae; phylum Streptophyta; class Magnoliopsida; order Laurales; family Lauraceae; genus Camphora; species Camphora micrantha. The sequence goes on along the minus strand of QPKB01000007.1, from coordinate 28,391,366 downwards.
GGCTGAATAAATGCTTTATGCATGTCCTAATATTTTCTAGGCCATTTAGACTCTAACCTTTGTCTTGTATGCTAATTTGCAGGAGGCAATTGAGCTCAGCAGAGAACACCATGCAGGAGATCTTAAAGAGAAGAATAGGCTAGTCCGGATGTTGGATGACAAGGTTTTCTGGTTTTGTTTTTTTCTACTTTAACTAATGGGATCTTAAAGACTTCAGTCATAGATATTGAGATGTGTGCACATGAGGAACAATTGAATACAGCTCACTGTATTACAGCAAGTGATAAAGCTGAGCATCCACATTTGTGTGGCTCACAGCTCATCCATGTTTATACGCTTCGTGCAGAAATTCTCGACAGCACGACAAACTGTATTATAGCAAGTTGTATTCAATTATTCCATGTCTGCCGTTCATATGAAGAGTTGGTATAAATTTTAAAGTCAAACTCACTGGAGGCCATACATCACCTGCTTTACAATCATAACCATTTTTATGGAGGACCTCAGAAAAAGAAAATGCATGATAAAAAAAGAAGAAATATTCAACCAAAACTTCTTGGATTGCCGATCCTCTCCCTTTTTTACCTTTCATTAGTATAGCACGAGCCTCAGGTTGTGGTCCATCCATAGTCCCACAGGATGAAGAGTCCGGACATTAAATATACATTTTCCAAGATAGACTTCACGATCGATCAGGTATTAGGAGAACAAATGTCCAACACTATGTTTTCTCCATGCATGTCTATAGGAAGTGATTATTTAGATGTTTTGTCCCAGTAGGTGCATTGGAACTTGTTTAATATGGACGTGTATAATCCAATAATCAATCTAGAACCATGTACCCTGCCTGGTTTGATATTCATAGGCTACTCTAAACAAAGATGGATGATCCTAATTGTCAAATGTCTGCCTTTCTTGCTCCAACCAGTAGACCAAAAGTACAGTACATCAGGAATGCTTGAGGGTCAATGACACAGTTTTAATTGTTCCCTAAATTTGCTCATTGAGAGACTTGAGTTATGTTGTTTCCCTTCTTTTGGATTATTGGTCGAAACCAATGCCAATCACGTATGCGATGGAAAGAGTTCCACAACATTGGTTTGTATGTTTTTTTTTTTTTTGAATGGTAACTTTCTTTGAAAAAGAACAACAGTACAAGAGATAAGCACTGACAGCAAAAGATAGGAAAGCAGGAAAGGTTTGTATGTTTCTTAATTTCACAACATTGGTTTGTATGTTAGGTTTATGATATGCGTTTACTGCAGCTTTTTTAGTATGATAATAATAATGATCTTTATTTTCCAGATAATGTTCCAGAATAAAATCGTCCAACGACGTGAAGAAGAGTACAATAAATTGAAAAAGGAGAGGGAAGAAAAGATGAAAAATCTTATAAATGCTAGAAGGGCAGAAAGAGATAGGCTGAGGAAGATGATCTTTTATCTGAGAACAGAGGAGGAGAGGCTAACCAAGTTGCAGGAGGAGGAAGAAGCTCGAAAGCGTGAAGGTATGTTTAATTTCAGAACGTTCTTCCTCTGTGGTATTTGTTGTGAGAGCTCTATCAATTCTTATGCAATAAACAAATTTGAGAATTTAATAGGATATTCGTCTACAGTTGGACTAGCACCAACATGTCAGACTGGCTAGCATCAACTGGAGCTGATAATGTTTTGTTCTCCATTCAATTTGGGCCCACCTGGATTCATGCCAAATGTTACAAGATGGAATTGGTTGCGATGTCAGGGCCATGTGATTAGCTTGACCGTCGACTTTAGGACCTCAATATTTTTAACTATGTGTTTTTCAAGATTCAATCCAACTGTAAATATAGCATTTGTGAGTGTGACGCCAAGTGCCAATTCTCATAGTGGAGCTAAGAGGGGGTTAGGTTTGGTAGGAATGATATGAAGACATTTTGATCACTGGCTAGCCTTTTTGTACATAATAAGAAATGGAGAGCATGAAAATATAAAAACAAGGTTTAATCTTAGTTTTAGCCTTTTAAATATTGAAGTTTTTTCCCTAGCTTCCCCAAAGTCCAAATCGGAGGACCTGTATGGCAATATTGCAGTTTTCAGTTTCAGTATGATGGGTCCCCTTTTGGTGAGGTGATTATCAAAACATCATGGGTATCCCTTCTTTTTTTTTTTTTTTCTTGACCTAGCTGGATTTCTCTTTTAATCATTTATTTGTAGATGAAAGCTTGGAAATATATTTTTCCTGGAATATTCCCCATCCATGGTGATGCTCAACAAATGACTCGTCTGAATCTCTCAGTGGCCTTTAGAAAATCACGGCATGTAATCCATCAGGATCATATATCCTACAACTGGAAATTTCTAAACCATGAGTGGAACCTTGCAATGGCTGTTGGTACTTGGGAGTGATACTTCTTGTATTCCTATCGCTTCTTCTGATTTTGTTTTATCATGTATTCTTTTGGGTATTTCAATGGTGAACTGCAGAGGCTGAAAGGAAAAAGAAGGAAGAAGCAGAGCGAAAAGCGAAGCTAGATGAAATAGCTGAAAAACAGAGGCAAAGGGAGAGGGAACTAGAAGAGAAAGAAAGGATAAGGAAAGAATCTCTTCTGGGAAGGTCTATGGATGTGCCCTTGCGTCAGGTTGAGCATGCCAATGGGGCCCGCATGCCGGAGCCTGTGGTGGCGGCTGCTGCTGCTGCTCCTGCTGCTGGAACAACTGCTGGAAAATATGTACCCAGGTTCCGTCGTGATAAGTCCGAAGGCTCTGGTGCAGCTCCTCCACCAGAACCAGACCGCTGGGGCAGATCAGATGATCGACCATCTCAACCCGGGGACAGGTGGCGAGGTGAGGACCGCAGGCAGCCATCGCTTTCTGGTGCTGCCACTGGCTCAAGGCCCTCATGGTCTTCATCCAGGAGGAGTGGGTTTTGACCGCTAGACTTATCATCCTATTACACTGTATCCGATTATCTACTTAATGTTTGGAGGATCGATCAGTTCATGATTTGCAGCTTGCATAGCATTGGGGGAATTGAGGCAACCTTTTTAGAATCTGTGTAGGAATGTCGAATCTTCTTTTATGTTATTTGCATATCTGTGCGGCAGTTTTGTCCGACAAGCTTATTAAACCAACTTGTATTTTCTGTTTCCCATGAAGGCTTGAGTTTAAAGGTGTTTTGGGCTATTAGTTGTTTGCATTATGCTGTTTGTGGGTGAATTTATCGGAGCTATTAGACGCTGCTTGGCCCGACCTATCATCTGAATGTTAGGTCCTGGTGTTCATCTCACACATTGTGGTTTCTAGCAATCTGATTTAACTTTGAGAGATGGTTGTGTATCTTGATTGCTGTAACAAAGGTCTAATGATCAATTTCCACATCCATATTGTGTGACCCAAGTTTGATTACCCATGATGCGAAGGGCAACCTTTGATTGAATGATTCTAGCCAGCCAATTAGCGTACAGCAGAATTTCATTTTGATGGAAACTACCAAGATCAAATCATTAGTTCTGACATTCATTGAAGTTGGGCCTTGGGCCCTGCTTTTATGTATTGGACCGTTAAGTTAGTTAATTTCAGTTCATGTCTCCATCTGATGAGTGGTTGTCTCTAGCGTGTAAACCAGTAGGATCTGGGACAGGGTTATGCTGTATGGGCCTGCAGGGGTTTATTTTGTGGAATGGATCTTTCTTTGGGCTCCATGTTGGATCCTATTTGTAGACCATGATCCAGATCAATCAGGAAAAAGAAAAATCATTGTATCCAGATCCTAGACATGCTAGGGTCTCATATGATATACTCGGATTAAAGGGCTCCAAAATTGATGGGTGCTCTTTAAGCGATAGTGCCACTCAATCTGTTTAGACTCAAAAGCAAATGTGATTTCTGACTTTTAAGCTCTATGGATATACATGAACACAACAAGAAACTAACACAAATGAACACAACTAAAACGAAAGCCCTGGAGACATGAGATAGGGCCCTTGAGCACTCACCAACTTCAAAGTTGAAGGCTGATTCGCTGCATTATGAAGAAAAGATGTTCCACATATTTACCACACTTTCAGTCCATAAGCTCTTTCCTGGACAGGGCTTGAATGAAAATGATCTGGGAGATCATGTCTAAAAATCATCATACAAGGTGGTTGTAGTTGGCTCTGGCCAATTCTAGCTCATCGTTTGATGACCGAGTCCAGTGCCTTGTTTTGGGTTCTACGGTGCATTGTTTTTGAGTTCTTTTGGCTGTTGGATTGTAGCTTCTCTTTTCCTCTTTCTTGTTTTTGCATATGTATGTTCCTTGTTGGAAGGTTGTAGCTCATAAAGGTTATCATCAAATCTAATTCCAGCCAATCCAAAATTTCTTTTAGGAGGTTTAAAACATGTTTCCACAACTTCAAAAACATGATTCAACAAGAATGTTTCCACAACTTCATTTGGTCTCATGGAGGATTTTTAGAATCCTGCATTGATTCAACTGGAATGAGGAAGTGAAGGATAGTAAGATGATGGATCTGAACCTCTTTGCATAACTTTAGCCCTTTTAACAAAGATATAGGCTCTGCTTATAGAGCATGCTGTGCTAGTGCTACTAAACTGCGATGAAGATGCTTAGACTAAATTGCCCAGATGATGCCTTAATATTCCCCCATGCCTGCATTCTCCTCATTGCTACAGTTAGAGGAGCCATCAAACTTGAGCTTGTGCAACCCAAATGGAGCAAGGGTCCATTGGGCTGGGGGAACACCCATATCTGAGTGGGTTATTTTGAGGTCCATGACTGTTTTCCATTGATGGATCATAAGAGATGAAGGGTTCAAGGGCTGTAGCTGAAATATATAGGAATTTCTAACATGTGTGCCAGCTAAACAATCCCTTTTTGGAGCACCCCAAAACCATTGGCCAAAGGTCATATTAACTGAGGGCAGGGAATACAACAGATTGGCTGGTCGAGCCCTTGACTAAATAATTTTTTCAAATGTAGAGCTTGTAAAAAGATGATCTTCGGTTTGCTTTCCCGGTAACAAACACATTCCTTTGATATGTCTGGGGATATAGAAGGCGGGTAGGCCAGGTGACTTCTTGTTGCGAGATGACCTTCGAGGACTCTCCAAATCATCATCATCAAAGCCTTGTTCTGATAATATTGGGGTCAGCTGAGGACTCTCGATTAAAGAACTTAATTTTAGAGGGCAATTCGGAGGACAATAACTGTCTTCAGGGGCGACTCGGGCCTAATGCTGGATCAATTAGCGAGTGATAGGGCCTTGATTGATCATGACCCAGCAGCATTACCCGAAAAAGGGAATATGCTGACCCCCACAAGGGAATGGATTCTATGAGCTGAGTCATATGTTCGCTCCACAGTTGATTTGGGCATGTTTGGTAACGGGAGAGGAATCCTCTATTTGGAGGAATCTTTGCATCCGAGGAAATAGACTTTCTTATTTGAGGATTTATGAGGGAGAGGATTCATCGCATTCCATATTTGGTGAGTACAGAAGAATCATCGCTGATTCCTTCATATCCAAGTTTCTCATGATCCCAAACTAAAAGGTTCTGATTAGAAGAGTGATGGGTTAGGTCTTTGACCAACTTTGGCACTTGATCCTAACTGATCCCTGTTTAAGAGGATAGTCAACAAGCCTAGAACCCATTTATCTTCCATGCCAACTACCCATGACAGATTTATTTAGGATTAAGAATCTTTGTGTTTAATCAAATTCTTCCATGGGAATCTGAGAGTTTTGCTGTGCAGGGGATCAATGCTTGGTTTTTTAACGTATTTTTAAGCAATTATTCTAGCCCACAAGGGCTTTAGTCTAAATATCCAAGTTTCTCAGACCTAAACCCCCTAATGATGTGCCAGGCTCATCTGATGTGGTCTCTAGGTGGGTTTTAGTGTCTAATGTTCCTAGGATGCCTAAAATGTTTCAGTTGAGACTTGAGAGAGTAGAGGCCAGACAGAAATTGGCTTTTGTTATAATTGATTTTCTTGCTTCCATGCGGGACATCATTATTTGTGATGCTTGTCATGTGTGCGTGTTGATGGGTTGCCTATTCGTCTTATGCTTATTTGAGTTGTATCATATATTCTAAATTTTAAAAGTCACTATCATAAATTACATTGTTGCCATTTATTTATAATCAATTTCTTCAAGCCAAATGTAAAAGAAAATAGCGTAAAGAATGACGATAAGGGAAACTAGGATTTTTCATGTTTTAAAGAATCCATTAGGGTCGATATTGATGCATGTCTCAACGAAAAGAAGAAGAAGAAAAGAGACAGGTGGCTACTTTCATGTTATAGAAACTAAGCCCCTATTTGACATCACTAATTTTTGCCTCTATTCCTCAAAATCTCTAAATCGGATTAAGATTTTGAGAATAAAGACATTTGACATTTTAGAGAAGAAGAGGCAATGCCTCTATTTCTCACAACCCACCATTGATAACATGTAGAAAGTAGAGGGAAAAAAAAAAAAAAGAGGCGGGTGAGCAATGTTATTTCCCATTCACACCCTATTCTACTTTTTTTATTTGTTTCTCAAAAATCTAAGAGTGTGAATCAAGATCCAAACCGTTGAAAATGTTCACAAGATTAAAACTGGCAATGATACCAAGTTTCAGCCATTCGATCATCACCAATATCAAGATATGTGAAAAAAAAAAAAAAAAAGAGCCATTGAATGCAATTTCCCGAAATCTGTGGACCTCAAATGCAAAATTCACACCGCTAGATCTCTTTAGAATGCTAAAAAAGGCTCTGTGGTCAATTTGCAAGTCTTGAAACCTTGTGGACCTCGAGATATTTGCAAAACAATATCAGTTATTGATGTATTATACTCAATATTGGATTTTTCCATGAATAGTAACGTTTTTCAATTTTTTATTTTATTTTTGAGAGTGTAAATCAAGATCTAAACAATTGGAAATGTTAAAAAGGTCAAACACGGTCATGATACCAAATTTCAGCCGTTGGATCATCACCAATTTCGAGATATGTGCAACAACTAAGTCATTTGATGTAATTTTTTAAATTATGTGGACCCCAAACACAAGATCTAAACCGTAAGATTTTTTTGGAAGGATGAACATGACCATAGAGTTAATTTTCAATGCTTGATACATTATAGATCTCGAGAAATTTATGAAAAACTTTGAACCATTGATATAAAAATGTCTATTTAACATAAATATTTGAATTAGCAAATACTTCTTTTGATTCTAACCCTTTTTTTATAGCTCTTTTATTAATGCTCTATTTTTGATAGATCTATCCAAAAAAAAAAAAAAAAAAAGGAGTAGAGAAACAAAACAAGGCCTAAGAGGGCCTTTTTGGTGTAGTCCGTATTGAAAGTGATTTTTTTGGTAAAATTCTCTTAAGTTATTTTTATATTTTTATGTAAGAACCCCTATTTTATTTCGGTAATATTGATCTATAGATATCATTTGAATTTTGTTTAAAGGCATCTATAGAAATTAAATAAATTATAAAACCAACTAGAATGAAACTAAATTAAATAGGACTCTAATGGAAATTAAATCAATTATAGAACTTATTGAAATTAAACTAAATTAAATTGGACTCTATTTCCCGATTTGGTGATGTATTTTCAAAAGGAAATTACATCAGATTGTACTCTACTATCAAAATCAATTAAAATATTTTAAAATTAAAATTGAGGTTGTAAAAATCTTAGGATTTCTTCTATAATAATAAAGACTAGTACAACAACAATCCCTGCCCACCAATAATTGAAAAGTATATTTAATAATTTATTCAAATGAATTTTAAATTAAGCAACACATGACAATATTTTGGTGATTATGATATGTATACAAATGAAGTTCGTTTAGAAGAATGAAAAGTGAGAAGAAATCATGGTTAAATGTTGGAAGTGGAGGAGAAGAGTGGTTATATATTAAAAGTGGGGAGATATAACTCATACTTAAAATCATAAGTTATGGTCAAAATTATCTTCAATATAGTATTATAATTACGTTTCTCATATTATTAATCAATTCTTTTCTAAGAGCTAGAATTCATTTCTTGTCAGGAATTATTGTAAAGGTCCCTATTAGTTTTAGTAAATATTTACAAGACAATCAAAGACAAATCACCTGTCACATAGGTCTTTAACAGTCACAAAGGAAACGATTTACTGGAATTTGAAAGGAAAAAAAAAAATATTCTTTCCATGAAAAAAATTAAGATTTACTAAAATTGTTTTTAAAAAATTGAGAGGATAGGATTTTTAAAAGGTGAGAAACGCTCACGGACTAGCCACTGCCTAAACACCATTTTAATAACTCATCATTGCAACAAAATTCACTATCCTTTCTCTTAATTAAGAGATTAACTGCCATCCTAATTAGCAAAAGCCCCTCCAAAATAAAAATAATAATAATAATAATAATAATAATAATAATAATAATAATAAAGAGAGGATTCATCAAAATTGAAATCATGATATGAAAGAAAATATGATACCAAAAAGACCCATCTAACCAAAAAAAAAAAAAAAAAAAAGAAACTTCACCAATGAAGTATGGTTATGAAGAAGGAAACAGAGTTAAACAAAAAAGGGGGCTTCAGTGTGTGTAACATAATGAGATAATTGAAACTTGTCTCACTGAAATCCTCTAAGATAATTTAATTCTATCATCATCAGCCCTTCCTCATTCAAAACTAGTTTATATACAAAACATATAAGCATCTTGAAAATCTAAATAAGAAGAGAGAGGGAGGAGAGAGCATGAAACGCTTATGTTAAAAGAAATTTTAGATCTCGGAGACAGAGGTGGGGAATATTTAAATTAGGGTTTCGGGGAGCTTCATAGAGTTCGGATCTTTTAAAGCATGGTGGATCCGGGTGCGATCCGAATTTGGATTCGACAAGAATCTATTCGGATGCAAGCTTTAAAATGTGGATCTGATTTGCAATCCACATTTGAAGCATGGCGTGGGGTGCATTAACATGATTAGATTAGATAAATGGGCTTCAATTAGAAATCCTTAAGAGCGAATACCATGTTAATAACCGAAAAAATCAAAAGCTCGAGTTATTAGTGAATGGCATAACAATTTATATCAATAATGAAAAGGAATTTGTGAGTTGGATCTAAAATCGGTTTCCGCGATAATGTTGCATTCTGATTAAACTAATTAAATATCTCAAAACATGTGAAAAAATCATTTTTTTGAATTTGCCAAGATGTTTTTTTTCATTCCCACAATCAAATAAGAAATCATGAGAGGGAAAACTGACATCAACACTTTCATAATTAACCATTATTTAGTGGAGTGCATAAATTCATGAATTCCTCAATCATAAAGACTGTCCCATACCTCTGATGATTCGGATTGTAAGACCGAGTTGGTCAAGCAAATGTTCTCAATCACAATTCACACATTCAACATGATCTCTATCTGTTTTTTTTTTTTCCTCTCTGTCCTTTTTTCATCCTCACGAGTTGAACCCAAGGTATTTGCTGCCGCCACGCATAACAGTGCAATGGGCATAGGGATTTAAGAAGCGGGCTTTGAGTTTGCAGGCTCAAACCCTCTGTACCAAGCGTGGGTTGGGTCTCATCTCATGTGTCATAAACACGTCCAGGGGTTGTCTTCTTGTCTTTGAACGGTATGGAAAGATTTCATTCAAAGATTAAAAAAAAAGTACAGAGTACAAAAAATTAAAGAAAAAGAGGTAGGGGATATGCAGAGAAGTGCACCACTTTTAACCCTACAAACATAATCACACCTACCCAAAGAAGCAACCTATCAACCACGTACATATCACACCCCCCAAGGAAGCAACCTATCAAGTACCACTATATCTACTAGAAAACAAACGAAGACCTTCAAGAATAGCAATTACCTCCCCTTCATTAGAATCACACACACTTACATATTTGAAAAACATAATTCACACCTCCCCATTACAATTGCGAAGCACCACTCTAATCCGGGCCGAACCTGGCTTATCCCTCAAAGCACCATCCACATTAAACTTTAAGACTCCTAAAGGAGGATGATACCAAGGGATTGTTCTCCTCTCCTTAAAATAGCTACACCCCATGCAAGCTCCCCAACTAGAAATAATATCGTTAAAGGTAAAATTAGAGAATTCATTTCTAATTAAAGCCCATTTTGCAATCCTAAAGGTGATTTTAGGTATCAAATCTGTTGTTGATGATGAAGAACCCCTAAAGATCTTATCATTCCTTTCCTTCCAAATTAACCATAAGATAACAAATGGTATCATGCCCCATAAGATTCGGCCACACCCCACAAAGCACCCACCCAACTAAGACTCTGCCACATCCACAATACTCTTCGGGCAGCACCATGAAAAACCGCACCTGCCAATAAAGTTGCTTCAAACTCTGAAGGCCACCTCACATTGAAGATAAATATGATCTACGGACTCCTTACTGCACATCACATATGTATTTAAAATATTGTTAGACGTCAATCCTCTCATTCTTAGATTATTAACTGTGGAGACTTTACGTATAACTACCAGAATAAAAAGCCTCGACCCGGCCTTATGTGAATGAGTTCCCTCCAAGGCTAAGGAAAAAGCTTTAGTGGAGAACTCCCTAGAAGCGGAAGACTTTCAAATCCGAGAGTCCTTAGAATCCCTGCAAAAAAAAGGTGTTAGCAATAATACTCAACAACTCCTCACTCTAAACCCTTTCAATGGCCAGAGAGTCCTTCTAAAAGACACCCTCGACACTATACACTCATTCCTCACCTCAAAGCAATCACTTACAAAAGATTCTTTATAGACCGCTAATCTAAAAAGCCTAGGAAACAAGCCACACAAGGATTCTATCCCCACCCAGTCATCCAACCAGAACCTAACTGCTTGACCATGCCCCACCAAAAAACCTACCTCCCTATACAAAGTTCCCCCCCTTACATTAGAATCATCCTTAATTGAAGCAATAGCCCTCTAAATACCTGATCTAAGATAACTAGGCCTAGGCTTAGGCCACCACCCCCATTTCTCCTCACCATATTTAGCAGTAATCAACCTTTGCCAAAGAGCCTCCTTTTCCTCCCCGAACCTCCACCACCATTTAGCCAACAAAGCTTAATTTTTGTTCTCCAAACTACCAAGACCAAGACCTCCATTGGATTTAGGCTTAATCACCTCACTCCACTTCATTAAGTGCAATTTCTTCTTCTCCCCATGGCCCTCCCATAAGAAGTCCCTCCAAAAACAGTCTGACCTCTCAATCACCACCTTTGGCATTTTGAAGAGGGACATGTAGTAAATCGGAAGATTGGACATACATGCTTTAATAAGGGTTATTCTCCCTTCTAAAGACAGATAAAACTTCTTCCAAGATGCCAATTTTCTCTTAAAATTTTCAATCACCGGATCCCATAAAGATTTAAATTTTGGCTTAGCTCCAATAGGCAACCCAAGATAATTGATGGGAAGTTTCCCTGATTTACAGTTATTAATATTTGCTAAAGACTGAGTGGTCTCCTCTGAGCACCCTCTTCCCACTAGCATACTCTTGGAGATATTAATCTTCAAACCTGATACCAATTGGAAACAACAAAGGATTCTCCTAAAAGCCAGAATTTCATCCCTCATCGAAGAACTAAAAGGAATGGTATCGTCTGCGAACTGAAGATGCATGATAACCTTGCCACTCCGGCCCATCTCAAAGCCTCCAATCAACTCCACATCTTTTGCTTTCACCAAAAGTAAACTCAAAGCTTCTACCAAAATTATAAATAGGAACTTAGATAGGGGATCCCCCTGCCGAATACCTCTTGAAGCTTTCACCAAAAGTAAACTCAAAGCTTCTATCAGAATTATAAATAGGAACTTAGATAGGGGATCCCCCTGCCGAATACCTCTTGAAGCTTTGAACAACTTTGATGGAAAGCCATTAACTAAAACAGAAAAAAGAAGTAGTAGAAATGCACTCGCAAATCCATCCACGCTAGATCCCTCCAAAGCCAAACTTGAATAACATATAATCTACAAACTCCCACTCCACATGATCATAAGCTTTTTCTAAGTCAATTTTGAACAACACCCCTTCCTTCTTCCTTAGATTTTTTTTTTCTGGAGTCAATGAGCTCATTAGCAATCAACACCCCATCAAGAATTTGTCTTCCTGCAACAAAGGCCCCTTGAAAGGGACTACTAATTTAAGGAAGGACACTCTTTAGTCAGTTCGCCAAAATCTTAGACAACAGTTTATATGCACAATCAACGAGGCGAATAGGTCTATTATCTTTTAAATCCACTGGGTTAGGAACTTTTGGAATTAGTGATAAAAATGTTGCATTCATCTCCGTATTGATTCTTCTCCTTTAATGAAACTTAGACAATTAAATACCAAAATCATCTTTAAGAAAATCCCATCTATCTTTAATGAAGGAGAAGTTGAATTCATCTGGGCCCAGAGCCTTATTCCCATCACACTCCTCCAATGCTCTACGCAATTCGTCCTCCTCAAACTTCCTTTCCAGCCAACTTTGGGTATCTGAAGAAATCAAAGGAAAGGAAAGGCCGTCAAGCTTTGGCCTTACACTAGCATCACTCTTATAAAGACCTTCATAAAACCGCGTAACCTCTTCCTTGATCTCGTGTGGACTCTCGAAAGCCCTCCCACCGCGACGAATCTTCCCAATATAGTTGACTTTGCTCCTCATGCTAGCCATCCGATGAAAGAATCTTGTGTTTTTGTCACCTTCTTTGAGCCAGTTAACTCTTGACTTCTTCATCCATGAGATTTCTTCCAATCAGTTGAACTCCCAAATACTCCGCTGGGCATCTTGTTTGACAATAATTTCATATGGCCTCAACTCCCGAGTCTCACTAGTTTTATCAAGATCCTCCAAATTTTAACTAAAGATTCTCTAGACACATCCATCTAACCTGTAACTTCTCTATTCCATCTCTTGAGATTCTCCTTGAGAGCACAAAACTTCTTACAACGTCTGAAACCTGCAAACCTGCTCACGTCCTCCCGGCTCCACCAAGACCTAGCCAAATCTAGGAAGCCTTTCTGATGAAGCCAACCATTGTTAAAACGAAAAGGCCTCGGACCCCAATCCAACAAGTTAGAGCATAGCTTGATGAGACAATGATCAGAGATCAACCTGGGGAGAGCCAATTAAATAACTCCTCCACAGTGGTCTTCCCACTCCTGTGACAACAAAAATTATCAATCTTACTCATAGCTGCATGCCCCATGTTGTTAGTCCAGGTAAATCTTCTCCCTTGAAGGGGTAAATGAACCAATTCATTGACATTGATGAAGTCTGAAAACATATCCATAGACCTAGTGATGGAGCTTCCCCCTTTTTTCTCTCCATATTAATATCCCCCTAGGACCCATGGAACATCCCACTGAGATTTGAAGTCGGTTAATAGCTCAAAGAACTCAGGTCTCTCAGCCTCAATATTAGGCCCATACACAATGGCAACAACCCAAATAAAACCATTACTAACCCCTCTAACTTTTATAGCCAGCACCCTTTGAGACTGCATAACAGAATCAACCGATATCAAGCCTCCAGAAGCCCCTACCAACGGAACCCACTCCCAAGCACACCTGTTACTGCCCCAAACATCCCAAATGATGAATATCAGATGCGACTTTTGTCTCCTGTAACAACAGAATATCCACTTTGTGATTCCTAATCATATTTCTAAACTCCAACCTCTCTTCAAGCCTACCAAGCCCTCTCACAGTTAAATTAAAACAATCATCATAAAAGATTAGAAAACCCCCACAACAGAAAAGTCAAGAAGCAGCAAACTTACCCTTGGACTCTTAACACCTGCAATTGGATAAGCCTTTGCCTGATCTCAGATTCATTCTCCCCATAGGTTACGCCCAAAAGTTTACTCGTATTGACCACCTACGAAGCTTCTTCCTCAGCTGCAAAAAAAAAAAAAAAAAAGAAAAATCTTTTGAGCCCCTGAAAGAATCCATCAACCTCATTTGGCGAACTTTGCTCATTTTGCCGCTAATTGGGGAGTTACTACTGCCGATGGCTTGCATAGACCCTTCCATATAAAGACACTTATTACAAACCATACGGTTGTCTTCCTACTCATTAATGCCATAACTTTGCATTTTCTGTGATTCCCTCTTATAGGGGTTGTCTAGGTGGATCAAAAACAAATCTCGATTGCATCTAGTTGCTTTTCATAGTTGTTGGTATGTGAGACCATAAGCCGAGCAACTATGTAAGAGACAGTTTGTCACAGACTAGGACATCAGTATACGGTGCCAAATATGTGAGATACAAAGAGGCATCCGGACAGTAGTATACAGTGCCAAATATATGAGATACAGAGAGGCAATGAGGATTAAATTAGAAGGTGAGAGAGAGAGGAAGAGGAGGCTAGAGGGAGAGAAAGGAGATAGACATGATTGTTGAGTATTTGGGAGGATTGAGAAGCAAATATGAGTCATTTTAAAATTTGTGTGTAGATTTGTGTGTAGTGTAGATGAAGAGGGACAAATAAAAGAATACTCTTAGATGATATTTTTTTTCTTTTTATTTTTTTTTTCAAATTTCAAATTTGGGAGATAGGAGTTGGATTCTATATGCAAGTGTGGCCTTATGCTCAATCAATTTGCACTCAGAATTACTATTTCCTTACTGATCGTTTCTCAACTTCAAAGAGAAAGAATATCTCAAAATGGTGTGGTTTTATTTTCTTGTAAACCATTCATATGATGTTAGTGCCCAAATCCATGAATAAGAGTAACAAGGGGAGTTCATATATGATTTAAAGGGAAATATTCACATATACAAGCACACAAGCTTATATGGTCCACTTAAGCACAAGGTTTATCAATGTTAGGACGGCAATTTGAAAGATTTGCTCGTAAATGGAATGAAAAAAAAATCCAGTCATTCCAGATTATCCTAGCCCTTGATACCTTTATTTAACAGCCTTAAAGTTTAACGACATTTTACCTATATATTTCTTCAAATTCAATCTTTAATTGTGAGTGAATGCTCACTAAATGTATAAAATTGGGCTTGATATGTCATGGGGATGTGTGAGTGAGTGACACTGTTCACTGAAGACAAGGAAGTGTACCTCATGTACTAAAATTTACTTTTATACTTGAAAATCCCTATTTATGGAAGTGTCTCACCCTATGATATGTCATATATTTGAAAAATAAAATATAAATTATTATATATCCCCATGATAAATAATGTAAAAAATGTTATTAATTATTATTTTTCAATTCTTCAATGGGGTAAAATTTTGGGATATCTAGTGTTATCACTAGACCTTCACTTTGAGCTTCAATCCTTCAACTCAGTATTTCTCAAAGTCAAAAGTCACATAGATCTGGACTCGTAAGTTCAAATTTTTTATTGCATCATCTCACCCTAAAACTCCTCTACCACCAGCGCATCTCTTCAGAGCCCTCTCGCTTACTCTATCGTCTCTTCCACTCCCCGCATCGGGAGCGAGTAATCCAAGCACCGGGTAATCTTCTGCTTCTTCTTCTTCTTCATCTTTCTTCCTTTTTTTCTATTTTGGACTTCTTGAACCTTTTTGAATGCGTTTGGGTGATTGACTCGCCCGCAAATGGCCATTGTTTTGTTCTTTGCTGAAACTTTCTCCTCTCTCACTTTTATCTACTTCTTCTCCTTCTCCCCTTTCTATCTTTTTGTGGGTAACTTTTGTTTTTTTTTCACTTTCATGTGCATCAGTGGGGGTTTTGTCAGAAATGGACAAATTCTGTGGGAAAAAGCTCAAACTTTCTTCTTCTTCTTCATTTTTGTTTTGTTTTGAAAAATGGGTTTAGTCTGAAATCGACCCAAAGAATGTTCTTTACATTTTTTTTTTTTTTCCAATTACTTCCTGGCATTGTATTCTTTCAGTTTATGTAAAACCCAGGAAAGATCCATGTTTTAGTATGGAAATGCTGCTTTTGAAGCAGTTGAGGAAATGGGGCACTTTATTTCCTTTAATAGTTATGTATTCATTGGCCGTGGCAGCAAATTTCAAAAGCTCAGGGCTGTTTGCCTGCTATATATATAATGGTGCCTACTTGATATTGAATTCCTAGGAATTCACAATAAAGGGATTGTTATCTGAGGACTATTACAGAGGTGAGGAAGGAAGGTTCTTATGGCAGAGATGTTAGGTAGATGTAGATGGGGTCATCAATTTCCTGTGAATTTAATTTATTGAGGTGATGGGTGAGTTAATCATTTCAGACCAAAGGGGAGATCATTTGATGGCCCCCTTCACTCTTAATGCATTTGAGAAAAAAAAGGGATTTTACTTAGAATTCATAGGAATTCTGGGGTTCTGTATTTTTTTAGTTTCTAAATGCTCATTTTTATTTGAACTTCTTTGTATATTTATTCAGACGATAGTGCAGGATTGATCGTAGTGGATGGATATTCCATTTGTGTCTTTTACCAGGGGCAATCTTGTAACCGATGGACACGTGAGTCGGTACTTTCAAATAGTTAGCACCCGAAAAACTACAAATCATTGGCGATATCATATTCATACAGGTATGTGTTTTGTATTATTATCTTGCATTGCCTTCAACATATTAGGGTAAAAGTTTGATGGATTATATATATAGCAGAACATTCATATGAGGACCCTCCTATTATGAACTATGTAAGAACCAGCTTGTGGGCTCACATGGGCCAACCTATGATCAATCCTTACATCTTCTTTTCTTTCTACCCCCTTGAGTGACATGCATTCATGCAGGACACGCAAAATTGTTCTATGAAAACAATTTGAGAACTGTGTGAAAAAACACACACACACACACACACACAAAGTTTGTCTGTTTTTTTTTAAATTTTAAAAGCAATTCTTATAGGTGTCTTCATTGGATTCCATTTTTATTGTTTATTATCCTATATGGGGTTTATTGGGTTTTTAATCTTATGTTACTGTGCCAAGTATTATATGAATTTTATTGAGAAACTAACTATCTGGAACTAAAAAGAAAAAAAGTGAGGTGGTAGTCTTGTATTCCAAAAATAACTGCATTGTATTTTACAGTGCTTCACTCAGTGTGCATTTCAATGTCTTGACTATAATGTGGCATGGACATTTCTCGGTGCCTGCCAGATATGAGGATGTTTCATTTAGGAAAAAGGAAACCCTGACTTATAGATTGTAGAATGTTGATTTCTATTTTGCCTTTATACATGCGATGAATGTTTGACTGTTTCTAATATGGTCTTTGTTGACCTTTCTATCAACATTATTGATATGCATTTTCTCAAAATCCTATGATTTGTATCCCAAATCTTATGATTCATATTTAATCCCAAGGAAAATGATTTGCATCTATTCAACAAAATCCATTTATAAGTGAATCTTAGGTGATTACAATTCGGTAACTGTTTTATTGAGTCTTATAATTCAAGCAACTCATCTGAGCGTGAACAGCCATAGCTGAGTAGTTAATACTAGTACTTTCTTTTCTTTTTTGTTAACATTTCTATTTTTAAAAGCTTATAAAGTAGTTAACTAAACCTCTTAAGAACTTTCGCGAGTTTGGATAGGATTTAGAAATTAATAAGGAATAGGAAAGTGAATTGTAAAAATGTAGAATGCTCAGCCTTGACTATGCTATTTCAGTTCCTGCTGGTAATCTATAAGAAAGAACCTTATTGAACTCTTAAACAAGAAAACCTATTATGGGCGTTGTTTTGAATTCGTTGTCTGAGGCAACTTGGACTTGACACCTAGTGAGTGGTCACCCTCATTCAAGTTGCAAATCACTAAAAAAATGTGGTAAAATTGTTTTTTTTTTTTTTTGCCTTGAGTGTGCATTCCAGTACCAACTAGTAATATATAAGAAAGAAGCTTCTTGAATCTTACAACAGCAACCTTTTTGCAAACATTGTTTAATAGATTGTCCTCATTTTGAATTCACTTGGACCCTCGTGTCACCCATGGTTGAGTTCTATAGGGAGAAGGGCAGATCTGTTTTCTTCCCATAAAAAAAAGGATTCTTTTCGTAGTTGTCACTTGTCAATTTTGTCTTGGGCCCTGTTTCAGTATAACTTTGAACTGAAATGCCTCAGCGGGTTCAATATTTTAGGTGTTTCATTTTGGGTACTGTTTTGGAAAATAAAAAAAAAAACATATATAGAATTAAATACATGAAAAATAGTTAGAAAAGTTAATTTACATATACCATATATGTTTAACTCATTCTACTAAATGAACAGTGCGACATGTTATTTCTACAGCCAACTAAGTAGTGTATAGGCTATGTATGTGTGACAATATGAACTGCTCTCATTCAATTATCAATGTTTTCATCTAAAATAAAATAACATAAAACAGATACATTCACATTTTATCTATGCTACAGTAGGCAAACTAGTACCTAAATCAATATGAATAGTTTTTTTGTTCAATTTTTTTTTTAAATGCTCTACTGTACCTGTTCCACTTGGCTTTTGTCGAACAGGCCAAGATTTAGATGAAAACGGTGGAGCAAGTCCTAATTTTTTGATAAAGCTTTTACAGGAGTGTTTTGTTTGATCATTTGACGAAACAAAACAGTTTCAATCGAACCAAATCAAATTGAAAATGACTCGTATGATTTCTCTCCCCAATTTCATGTTGTGAGAATTGTGGGAGGTTTGACCACATTTTATGTTAGATTTAAGCATCTAGAGTTTGGAGGTGCTATTGATCGAGCTCATTTTTAGGTGAAAAAAAGTGTGACCACTTATTACTACTGAAATTCATTCTTAAAAATTAAAATACGTGTCTTGAGATTTTAGATAGATAGGACATCATAGATTCTTTTTTTTTTTTTTAATGATTCTTTCTTCTTCTTTTTTTCACATTAATGTGTTTTGGGGCTCTAGGGTACTGCTCTGCCAAGTCAACTAAACTAGACTTGAGGGGGACCAGTTGCCCCTCAAGTCTTAGTTTCAAAACTTTGATTACTAATCAATGATGAATTCAAAGTTTCAAACCATGCAATCTATACCTTTCATGATTTCATTTCCCATTGAATCTTGTTTCAGGATCAAAGGCTAATCTTGTCAAGTGTTCAATGAAATCTTATAGACTGTCAGAGCTAAGTCGGGCTGAATTAGATGGCCTTAAGGCTCGTCCTCGTATTGATTTCTCTTCAATTTTTAGTGATGTGAGTAATTTCTCCTCTTTATGTAATGTTAATACCTCACATTCTCACTTTAAGGGATTGAGTTGGCAAGCTTTAATGTATTATGCACCAATTTGATTCAGGTTAACCCGATTGTTGATGATGTACGCAGCAGAGGAGATGCTGCAGTGATAGAGTTGGTGCTTCTTTAATATTCTCTCATATATATTGTTTCTATTATCATGATTCAATTATTCAACTACTGCAGCTTTATAGCTATGTAATCAGGAGTTGGTCCCTAAGCTGTATGTTGTTTTATGCAGTTATACTGCACGCTTTGACAAAGTTGTACTTGACAGCATCCTAGAGCATGTTACCGATCTTCCGGATCCGACGGTAAGTGGCTTTCCACTGCTAGTTATTCTCAACTGCAAGATATGTCCAACATGAAACCAAGTTTTGAACGTATAAGATGCAATTGCCTTTCAACTTGTTGTATCTTCTCAGTCGTTGATTTTATTTATTTTTCCTCTGGATGAAGTTGTTACTTATAAGAAAGAATGTACGACACATGATTGTCGTCTCCTCACTGTGTTTATGCTATAGACCTGACATTCAATTACGCTATTGCATGCCTGTATAAAGATTTCCAGTGGTTTTTCTCACAGATATTTTATCCTAAGGCCCACACTTTGAATATGTCTGTGCATATCAATTTAAGCTTCCCTTTCTTACTATTTTACCCTTTTTTTTCCTAAATCTTTTCCTTGACAATTTTTTTGGAGTACTTTAAGTCTGATAATTAAGAAATTACTAGATTTAACAGGTTTCTTTGAAAATGATTGTTTCTTTGTAAAAATGCATAACTGTCATTTTTTTTTTTTTCTGTTGTATAATGTATTACTTGCCTTTTGTGCTGAAATGTTGTGCAATAGAATAAGATATATGCAATTTCAGCAAGAACCTGAAACATTTGTTCTGTTGTAAACCTGCAGCTTGATCCGGCTGTGAGAGAAGCATTTGATGTCGCATACAACAATATACATGCTTTTCATGTTGCTCAGAAGACTCCTGAAAAAAATGTTGAGAACATGAGAGTAAGAAATAGTTTGGCATGGTTTATATAGGCTCTCCCCATTTTTTTGGTACAAACGACTATGCATGCTACATATACCTGTAAATGTGCAGGGTGTCAGATGCAAAAGAGTTGCAAGGTGCATTGCTTCCGTTGGTCTTTATGTTCCTGGGGGGACTGCAGTTTTGCCATCAACAGCTTTGATGCTAGCAGTGGTATGGTCCTCTTCCCTAAGCACTTCAGGTTGTGCTGCATGCTGTAATTTTCTTTATGACTCTTGGTGGTCCTTGGTGGGCCGATATGGTTGACATTTGGTTTCTTCTATCCACCAGCCTGCACAGATTGCCGGATGCAAAACTGTCGTTCTTGCCACTCCCCCAAGTCCTGATGGTAGTATCTGCAAGGTACTGCATTCTGTGAGATCCCTTTTATATAGGCAGTGCAGTCATTTATTCCTCTTCTAATTGGAGTCTTTATTTCTGTGAAGGAAGTACTTTATTGTGCCAAGAAAGCGGGTGTAACACATATACTAAAAGCTGGAGGTGCTCAGGTCTTTAAGCTTTTGAATGTTAATTTTTGCAATGTAATAGATTTTCCTGTGGCTTGCGCTTGTATTTACAAATGACTTTTCCTTTGCAGGCCATTTCAGCCATGGCTTGGGGAACTGCAACTTGTCCGAAGGTAACCTTTCCCATCATTATATATGAGAATTGGTTAGAGGGATTTGACTGTGCTGAAGCTTGTCCAAGCCTGGTCCATTTAGTTATTGGGTCTGACATTTAGTAATGGATCCAAACCATGGTCCTGAAAGGAAGGACCAAGCCCAGCCCAGCCTGTACTGAATTACATACTAAATCTTGTTAAATAGTTTGGGCCAGACTGGGCCTTTCAGAATATATATAGGCGCAATCCTGGCCTATCTAATAGTCCTCTAGAAAAACTAGCTCATGGGGTCTAATACCAGTGCCCAAATCCAGCCCAATATGGGCTGGGCTTTGACAGGATGACCCATGAGCATCTCTAAAGTGGTTTATTTTATGCATGTGTATTTGTAATTTGTTTGACTGGGTACAAAATCATAATGCATTTTTTCTTGTTATCTTCAAAGCCCCTTACAAAAGTAGTGATTTCTGTGTAGGAAAATTTGTTAGTCCGTGCTAAATGATTTTTGTTCAGCTAGTTTCCTGATATTTTTCATCCTACGGAGGAATGCTGACAACAACAGCATCACCATCAGCAGCATTATTACATATATCTCCAATCAGCTTTGTGGGTGCTACTTTTCTCATCCATCTTACAGCTAGGTTTCATCTTCACACGGCCTATCGTGTTGCTTTTAACTTCTTCTAGCTCATGACTGTCATCGTATTTCTCACAGTACCTGTACTTGCATCAACAGGGCCACTTCATTCTTCTAAGAACATGAACAAACCACCCAAACATCCGTTTATCTTCTCTTGAATTGGAGTAACCTGAAGATTCTCTTATTCACTCATTCCTGATTTTTTCCTTCTTTCTCACATCCATCTTAGCACGATCTCTATTTTGTTGTCCTGTTATTTATTTGTTGCCCAACTTTCAGCTCCATATCACAATATAGGCTTTTGTTGTATTATAGAACTGTCACTGTAACTTAACTGGCAGGGTGGCATCAATGATCACATAATACTCCTTTTACTTGTCTCCAGTTTGCCACCAAAAACTAAGCCTATTTACAATATCCTCATGCAGCCCTCATCTTTTTTCTAAGTTGCTCCAAATGCACAATAGCTCTAAATGATTTTCAATCTGATCCAGTCTGCTCCCTTATCTTAAAGCTGCAAAACTTTTACTCTGATTTTCAAACTATGAGCCTTTATTAAAGTTCTATCTTCCCGTTGACTTGATTTCTTGTTTGATTAGGTTTCAACTAATTACTTGCAAAAAACATGTCATGAGTATCATGATTTTTTTACATTATCCAGTACATGCAGATGACAACCACATAATGGGTAGCGGCTTTCCATTTTCCTCCTCCCCTAATATCATGTGCCATGTATACATTCTATTGTCACTTTATGCTGCTATGTACACTTGTTAGTAGGCTTCTTGTGTTGGCCAGGCAGGGCAGTTTTTGCCCAATCTAGTCTCTTCAGTGATCAGTCAGAAGTTTCAGGCCCAAATTTATCCATGAATCTGATATCATGATTGGCCTGTCCATTCACAAAATATCAGGTCAGTGTTAATTAAGTCAGGATGTGCTGGGCTATGAATATATGATTCCTAGCAGTGTATCTATCTCGTGTCACATCAGATGTACTTCAGTTTTTTTAATGTGTCTCTGCCTTATGCAAAGCATATCCCTGGCGGATCTAGGCATGTTCAGTGAGGCCTTTATGATAGCCCCTGGCCTAGCCTGTTTAGCTATTGTCCATCAGGCCAAAAACGAGACCTAGGATAACAAATCAAAATCCAGCCCGAAGGGTAGGCTTGGGCAGGACTCATTCTATGAGTAGTCCAACTTGCCACTTTATCTACATCACAGACTGGCATCTTATCTAAAAACAAATTTAAGGAATAGGAACTTATCTTGTAATAATTTGCAGGTAGAAAAAATTCTTGGGCCCGGAAATCAGTACGTTACAGCTGCAAAAATGATTCTCCAGGTATGTTTATTGTTCCTATCTGAAAGGTGTATCTTCCCTTAATATGCCATTTTCCCTTGGTGTGTGTCATTTAAGTTCTTGTCTATTATATTGTTGTTGGAATCTATCCTGTTCGATTGTCTCTTTGAAGGAAGTATTAACTTATTTATTTATTTTATTTTTGAGACATGGGAGTATAATTGTTCTTGTACAGAGATGGGATCTTTATATCTTGTTTGCCTAAGTACTTTTTGCTTGCATTATTTAATTGCCTTTCTAATGGGCTTCACAGATTTCTTTCACCACCTCTGAGGCTTATTGGTGGTTCAAAGGGTTCTTTGAATGCCAGTAAGTGGCCTTGCTCTTTGCCTTACCCTTGGCCAGGGTTATGGGACTGGGTGAAATATTTCCCTCATGTTTCTTGGGTTCCTTATTTCATTCTCCCACTTCGTTTGGGAAATTATTTCTGGGACTTCCTTTAATGTGATTATATCCCATTGTCAGCAGTTCACAACACCACGCACATGAAGAAAAAAGAAAGAAAAACACAGATGAGTAGAATGCGCACACGCGCACACCAAAAAAAAAAAAGAAGAAGTAAGAAAAAAGAAAGTAAAAGAACAAAACACACAGACGAGTAAAGCTCTAATGTTGCATATGTAGATTTACATGGAAACAGAAGTCCTTTGTTTCCAATAAGTACTCTGTTATTTGAAAACTAAAAGGAAAACAGATAGCATACTGAGATATCCACCCGAAGAGGCAAGAGGAATCACAAAAGAAGCTACAAAGATGAAAATAGTGAAATACTACTTGATTGTCCATGCTTTCCATAAGATTACATTGAGACCATGCTTAATAATATCAACTTACTTGAATGGATTACGTCTGTGCAATGAAGTGGTCCACCTGTTCAGTTTTAACTCACATCATTTCTAACAACTTTGTAAAGAAGTTCCATAATCAGTGGGTCCTGAACAATTTACAGCAGATGATCTTCTGACTCGTCATCCTGGTTTGCAAACACCTTGCTACTTTTGAGGTGGTTGTATGCGATAATACAATAAGGAGCATCTTACCAGTGCAAACAATTAATTTCAGGGGTACTTTTAGGGCCTGTTTTTGTATGCCATGGAAATGGGAAAGCAGAATTTTTTTCTACCCTACTTTTTAGAGTGTTGTAGGGAATTGAAAAGGTAAATGAATTTTTTTTTTTGAAATGGTAACTTGTATTAATCAAAAGCTTTTACAGTATAAAAGGACTATACTGAGAAGCGGCTGGGAAGAAACCCGAAAAATTCAACCACCACCCAAAAGGAGGGGAAACTATACAAGGGGCACTGAGGCCTCAAGCAAAAAAGGGAAAAAGAGAGACCCTAATCATTGAGAAATGACCTCTCTCCAATTGAACATTGTTGCATCGAGATAATCCCCAAAACTCTAGAAGAAAGGAGACCCATGAGGCAACACAGAATTTCATCGTAAGGATTAAGTCTTCCTGGGAGGAGAAGATCCCTTCAAAGCAAAAGTGCTTTGCTTTTATGCAATCAAGTGGAATTCTCATTTCCCAGAGGAGTAGGAATGAGGATTCTTCCCTCCATCAGAAAAGCTGACATAGTATGTTTGGAATCCCCATTCCACGAACATGCCCATACAAACCCTTATTTTTCCAAGCATTGGAAATGTGTTTCCTTGATGTATAGTAAAAATGGTTTTTAAGCTCTATCACCAGGAAAGATATGCTGTGGTTATTAAATATTATAGCCAATGCCACAATGGACCTGGATTAAATGGACTGGATATTGGGCTGTTAAGTTACATGACCCATGATTCACAACTAAAGTGGTTGTAACAAATGGTCCCCATCTGCTTTGTACAAAGGACTATATAAACAGAAGATTGTGGGAATACGAAGACAGTTCTTGTACTTCAAAACTCTCCTTCAAAGAAACTGTCGGTGGTTAAGGTCCCAACCCACTATCTTTTGGTGGAGATGTAGGTGCTCCTTCAAGTAGTCCAAGAAGGCCAACACACTACTCCTCCTCATCATCAAAGCCTTGTCCCAACTACGTTGGGGTTGGCTACATGAATTCTGAGCCAAATCCTCAAATAAATTGCACTTCTTAGGATCTATTTTTACTACTTTCATCCATGTCCTCTTCGGCTTACCGTTTCCCCTTGATGAACCATTAACCTGCATAGCCTAACTTTTCCATACTGGCGCCTTTACTGACTTGCGTTGGACATGCCCAAACCATCTCAAACGGGTTTTTCTAATTTTATCCCCTATTGATGCTATCCCTAAATGCTCTCGAAATTGCTCATTTCTAATTTTATCCTTCCTAGTTTTATCACACATCCATCTTAACATTTTCATCTCCACTACATCCATTTTGTGCATTTGTTGTTTCTTGATTGACCAACATTTTGCTCCATAGATATCATAGCTGGTCTAATCAATGTCTTGTAAAATCTTCCCTTCAATCTTGTTGGCATGCATTCATCGGTCACAAAGCACTCCAAAAGCAAGTCTCCACTTCAACTATCCCGCTTTTATCCTATGTTCGACATCTTCATTAATCTCTCCATTTTTACTAATTATCGTGCCAAGTTAACGGGATGAATCTCTTTGTGGTTTCTCCTAAGCTTCAATTCTCATAGTAGTTTCAGCTCTTTGTAAATGCCTACTGAAGTTGCAATCCATATATTCGATCTTTGTACGAAAATTTTTTAAAGTCTTTGGATTCTAAAGCCTCCTGTCATCTTTCGAGTTTTGCATTTACATCACTTTTTTATTCATCTACCAACACTATATCATCGACAAACAACATACACTAAGGTACCTCCTCTTGAATATGAGTAACTCATCCATAATCAATGCAAAGAGATAAGGACTTATGTATGACCCCTGTTGCAAACCTATGTTCACTAAGAACTCACTTATCTCTCCACAAGTAGTTCTCACACTCGGTACTGCTCCTTCGTACATATCTTTAATAATTTCAATATAGCCTCTTGGAATATTCCTTTTATTTATAACCCACCAAATTAAATCTTTCGGTACTCTGTCATAAGTTATTTCTAGATCATTGAAGACCATATGCAAATTTTTCCTCTTGGCTCGATATTTTTCATTAATTGTCTAGGTGAGAAGATAGCTTCCCTAGTTGACATTCCTGACATAAAACCAAATTGATTTTCAAATATCTTGGTCTTCTGTATAAGTCATTGCTCCATTACTCTCTCATAGCTTCTTAGTTTGACTCATAAGTTTAATCTCGCGGTAGTTGGTACAACTTTGCATATCTCCCTTGTTCTTATATATAGGTACTAGAACAATTCTTCTCCATTTATCTGACATCTTCTTTGTTATTAATATCTTATTGAAGAGCCTAGTTAACCAAGGCCCCCCCACCCCCAACCCCCAGCTTCTAAGCATTTCCAAGCCTCTTCTTTGTTATTAATATCTTATTGAAGAGCCTAGTTAAACAAAGCCCCCCCACCCCCAACCCCCGGCTTCTAACCATTTCCAAGCCTCTATTGGAATGTCATTTGGACCTGTAGCCTTTTCTGTCTTCATTTGTTTCAATGCTTTTCTCGCTTCCACTGCCCTAATTTTGTGGAAAAAGTATGTTTTGCTAACAAAGTATCCTTGCTTGTTCTTATGTCTCCTACATAGTCTTCATTCAAAAGTTTGTTAAATCATTCCCTCCCCCTTTCTTTAATATCATTATCCTTCACTAGAATCTTTTGGTCATTGCTTTTAATACATTTGACATGGTCCAAGTCTCTACTTTTCCTTTCCCTTATTTTTGCAAGCATAAAAAATATTCTTCTATTATTTTCTTGTTTCCAACCTATTATATAGGTCACATGTGCTTTGAACTTTGCATCACTTACAACATTCTTAGCTTCTTTCTTTGTATTCTATACATCTCGTAGTTTTTCACTATGATGCTCGCATACAACATAGACACGGCGGACACATGGATTTTACATATAAAAAATAAAGTATCGGATACAATACGACCCGATACGTTGCCCATTTTGAAGCATCCGTGCATCATAGGTTTTCCATATTCCTAGTCCTAGGCCAAACTTTGTAACAATGTCTTTTCTCTCGAACAACAACCTCTACACTCCACCACCAGGTTTATTATAGTGTCATTTCCTTTTCGACTCTCCAAACACCTCTTTAGCAACCTTCCTAATACAGTTAGCCATGTGATTTCACATCGCTTTAGTTTCTCCTTCAAATTTTCATTTTCCTTTTTAATCACTTTATCCATAAATATTGTTGCTCTCTCTCCTTTTAAATCCCTTTACCTTGTTTTAGGGCACATTTTATTTACTACCCCTCTCTTTCTACTTATAATGCAAATATATAAAACTACTAGCCAATGTTGTGCGGTCAAGATCTCTCTTGGAATAACCTTACAGTCTTACGAGACAATCGGTCATATTTTTTAACCAGAAAAAAGTCTATCTGGCTCCTGTTAGTTCCACTTTTATAGGTAATTAAATGCTCATCTCTCTTTTTTAAACAGGTGTTTTGCTATTCCAAACCACTCCTAAATCTAGTTATTTTCTAGATTCTTTATAAAGTCTCACCCCCTTGACTACCTGTTAGTTCGGTAATTAAATGCTCATCTCTCTTTATCTACCCCAAAATCTAGTTATTTCGATTCTTTATCACCCCCTATACCTTTAAATATAACTATTTTTCATATGTAACTCTCCTTCGTAAAGGATTTATCCACAATGGCGATGAACAGTTGCTCCTAGCGTGTAGCCAAATGAGGCTTAGCAGATCTTATTAATAGCAGTCAACATGAACAATTAGAACTTGACTCGATTTTATGTGTGGTCCGCATTTGGATATACGTACATTTTCACAAATAAACTATCCAGCCATAGTTTTTCGAAATACTTGAAATTGCAGGGGACTACCTTCTCAAAAACTTTCATCCAACCTCTGAAAAGGGTTAGCATCACCTTTTTCCTACTTTCAGTTTAAAGAGGCTCAAATTCCTCCAATTTTGCATGCATCTGTGAGGCCTGTAGTTTTATGGTTCAACACCTCCTTGCAGGGAGGTACCGTCTCAAAAAATTCCCTCCAATCCAAATGTCCACCTGAAAAGGGATGGCATCACCTTTTCCTACTTCCAGTTTAGCAGAGATTCGAAGTCCTCCAATTTTGCTTGCATCTGTGATGCCTGTAGTTTTATGGTTTTACAGCTTACAGAACCATCCATTTTCTGCTATGCCAAATTTTACCATCACCATCTTTCTCCAAAGCGCAGCCTTTTCTTCACCCAACTGTCAATGCCACTTTATCAGAATTATGTTGTCTTATCATCTAAGGTTTCCAATGCCCAACCCATCTTTATGCATGCATTTACGCACTTCCTGCCCATTCATAATGTGGTTTTTATGGAACAAAGTTTCAGTTGGCTCTGCTTAGAAATTGTTAAGGATTGCTTGCTCGTGATAGTTATATTTGCTTCATTTTACATTTTGAATGTCATTGTATTTTAAGTTGCATGTGCCATATTAAAGAAAAGTACGAGTGCTGGTATGGTAGTCGTTTGTACAGATGGGGGCTCCTATTAACAGAAAACATGGGTTCCCCGGTGAGGTAGTTGATTGTTCAGGCGAGGACCCATTCATTTTGTATAAAGTTGCCTTGACTGACTTGCATGAATATACGAGAGAGCATAAATTTGATTTTTGAGTTTTTTTAATTTTTATGTAACAATAAAGTTTTATTAAGAAGCAAAAAAGAAAACAAAACAGGACAAAGCCACAACAAGCCAGCTCACGCAAGACTCCAAAAAAGAGAACTACAAAACAAAATGATACTAGACATCAAAATTAAGAGATGAAAGGAAAACTCCCTCGTTTGCAAGAGCATCTGCCATGACATTAGCGCCTCTTAAAATATGATTGAAGCAGGCACCCAAATGAATTTCAGTTTTTTAGAATCTATTTCAAACAGATTCCAGAATAATCTGTCCTTATAATTCCTTTTAGGGGGTTATAGAATTCGACTACAACCAGATTCCATGTCTGCCTCTGGCCATTTGTTATCACGACCTGCAAACTTTCTGCACTTGCTTAGCTAAAATCTTTGTCAAATGTGTTTCTTTGTTGACAGAACAGTGAAGCCATGATTTCCATTGATATGCCAGCTGGGCCTTCAGAAGTTCTAGTCATTGCCGATAAATTTGCCAGCCCGGTTCATATAGCTGCTGATTTACTTTCTCAGGTGCTTCTAATTACCATATAGTAATATTATTCCTTTTTCTGGTCCAAGTCATTTTGAAAACTATGATCGATGATAACTTTGTTAGTAGCATTGCATTTTTAATCTCGATGGAATCCCATTTACTTTGTCTCAAATTTCAGGCAGAGCATGGTCCAGATAGTCAAGTTGTTCTTGTAGTTGTTGGGGATGATGTGGATATTGCTGCAATTGAAGCAGAAATCAGAAAGCAGTGTGACTTACTTCCAAGGGGAGAGTTTGCTTTAAAAGCATTGAGTCACAGCTTCACAGTTATTGCCCGTGATATGGTTGAGGTAGATTATCCTTACAGTTTCTGTTGCTAGTGCAAAAGATACTTGCCTCTATAAATGTTGTTGGAAACCAATGAGCGATATATTAGTTTTACTGCTAAATCACTTTGAGGTCTTCTCTTTTTCCCCCTTTCTGAAAAAAAAGAGAAGAAAAGAAAATGTTGTAATGGCTTTGCAAAATAGTATCTCCGTGCTTTCTATCTACTTCATGAAATGGCCAAGGTAAGCATCTTAATTTAAGGGCCCAAAGACCAACTATCCATAAAGAAGCAAAAGTAGGAAGAGGAAGCCCACTATAATATGCTGAAGTAAAGCTCAATTGGTAAGCAACTAGTATTGAAACTACAATTGTGGGGTTAGCCTTGTAAAAAGACTTTTAAGGTATTAGGGTCTTCAATCTATTGGAGGGAAAGTTCTACTGAAAGGTAGGGAAATGGTTATTCATGGGAGATTTAAAAAACCAAGAGGTTTTTAGCTTCCATGTTGAATGAATCGTCCCGCCATGTCATGATAACTTGACCATTGATGGGCATCAATGGGTAATTGAAGCCCATTCCACTATATGGGAGCTTCAATTGTTATATTGAAAATTTGAGATTGCAGGGTGGTAATGGAAGGGGGAATCTGATGCAGTTCCGATTTGACACAATCAGACAATCTAGGGCCCAATGGAAACCGATATACAAAATTCCAGCAACTAGTATGTATGATGGACCGAAATAACATAAATTAGATAAGCAAACAAGGAACAACTCAAATCAACCCAAGACTAACCTTAAAGCCTACTCAATCACCTATAGCCCACACAACCAAGGGAGAGGGAAAGAAAAACAAGCACAGCTGCTGTTTTTGTTAAATAACTGAAACTGAGCTGTAGCATATCTAGACACTGAACTGGTTCATATCTATGACTGCCGACCCTTACAATGCTTTATATAATGCTTAAACACTCAAAAAAACCCTAGATTTCTTACCCTAGTTGATTTCTAACACTAAAAGAAATCTTATAAGACCAATTTCTAAACCAAGAAACAAACCAAATATCAACAGATTTAAAGATGTCTGTTGAAATTTTCAAATCTTGACATCACTACTGCCTTTTGCAAAACTGGTTGTGGGGCCCATGTCGGCCACTTGATGACTCCACCACCCAGCTCTGGAAGACCACTCTTGGGTGACACTATTGGAGTTAGACTTGAGAGGATTGGGTATGGTATGGCCCACCAATCAATCCCCCTAAGTTGCTGCACTATAGGTTCTTTTAAGAGCTTCATAACTTCTGAAAATTTCAGAAAGGACCTTGTATTTTCTGTTTTCAACAAAACAGCCCTTGTAGTCACATTTGATTTAATATCTAAGTTTTGTTTCAGGCCCAATCGTGCCTTGAGCCCATTTACAAGTGTGGCCATGTCTTGTAGGCTCGATCACAAGTGTCCAATAATGAATCTTCTTAATCCTTATCAATTTGTACAAATTGATTCACATCATAATTTCAAACGAGTCTCTCATAATTGATCTACATATTGATGTAACAATAGATGTTCTCGGATGCACTTTTTTCTGATTCTATTTTCCTAGTTTTACCATAAATCCATCTTAGTATTCTCATCTTTGTTGTACCCATTTTTTTGCATTTGTTGTTTTGGCCAACATTCTACATCATCGGTTTTAGCTATGGAGCAGAATGCTGATGGCCCACCAAGGGGAAGGGGTAGGCCAAAGAGGGCGTGGTGGATGTAGTAAAAATAGATCTAAAGAAGTACAGGTTATCTGAGGATTTGACTCAAGATAGATCGGAATGGAGAAACAAAATTTGTGTAGCCAACCCCAACATAGTTGGGACAAGGCTTTGATGATGATGATGATGATGATGATGATGATGATGAAGATGAAGATGATAAGGTCATAGCTAGTCTAATTTATGTCTTAGAAAATTTTCCCTTTATTCTTTGTTGGTATGCATTGACCACAAAGCACTTAAGAAGCAATTGTCCACTTGCACCATCCATCTCTTATTATATATTTGACGTCCTTACTAATTATAAAGCCAATGTATTCGAAGTTCCTCCCAAGGGCTCTTCTCTAGGTATATCCTGGCAGACACCCCCTTTGGTAACAGTAGAGGTATTCTTTTCTCTAACTCTTGAAAAAAGTAATTGTATGTTTTGATGACAGTTAATTTGTTAGTTGGTTTGAACTTTAGACCTTATTTATGCATTACTTTATAATTTATATGTATATTGTATCATGTACATTTGTGCTAAGTTGCTTAATTGAGTTATAAATTAAGAAATGCATAATAGTTTCTAACTTAATATAGCTAATCAATAGGAGTACATGTGAACAAATGGACCAATACTATTACTTTACAATCATTCAGCAATATAGAATCTCTATGCATTGAAGGGCCCGCTACACCCCTCATCTTCATTACTATAAGAAAAGCATCAAATTCTAACATTTTCCAATATTATGGATTTTTTAGGATTTTTTTTTTTTTGAAATATTTCCACTTTTTTTTATTCGCACTGCTACCGCTGCGTATCGCCTGCTACTTGGTATTTTAGCCGGCAGCCACTACACTTGCCACAACTGCTATTTTGATCCTTGGTGATATCTCATTGCATGTCCTAACTGAAGTTGCATTTCATATATTCTTTCTTTGTGCGACTTATTTTAAAGCCCTAAAGCATCCCACTCTCTCAAGTTTTGCATTTACGCCATCTGTTGAGTCATCTACGTACACTATATCATGTACAAACTATATCATCTACAAACGACATACACTAGGTACCGCCTCTTGAATATAAGCATTAACTCGTCCATAATCAGTGCAAAAAAGATTTAAAGGACTCAAAACTGACCTCTGATGCAAGCTTATGGTCCCTAGAAACTCATCTGTCTCTTCCGAGGTAGTTCTCACATAGTCACTGATTATTGCTCCTTCATATGTCTTTGATGATGTCAATACAACATCTTTGTGACACTCCTTTTCTCTGTAACTTACCAAATTGAATCTACATGTAACTGATATTAGGCTTACTCTACATTGATGAAGGCCATATGAAGATTTTTCCTCTTCTTTTTGTATTTTTTCATTAATTATCTAAGAAAGAAAAAGCTTCCATAGTTGACGTTCCTAGCATGAAAACAAATTGTTTTTGAAATAACTTATCTTGTTTTCTAAGTCTTTGCTCCATTACTCTCTCCCATTTCATAGTTTGAGTGTGACACATAAGTTTTGTCATATGATAATTGGTGCAACTCATGTGCTACTCTATTGCTTTCTCATAGCTTCATTATATGATTTTTCAGTATAATAGTTTCCCTTTCTCCACTCATTGAGCATATTTCTGAATTAAAATTTTATTGAACAATTTGGTCAATCGATTTATCGTAATTTAGCAGATCAAAACCCAGTATTAGTAAGTACACAATTTCATACCCTTATTTAATACCTCAAACCGGTGTTTGCAAGTATACTATCTTCTTATAATGCTCTATTTTTCTTCATCTTAATTAAGGCAATTTCGACTTCTATTTTGGATATTTCGTAACCAATTCCTTGATTTTGGTTGTAGATCTTAATTTACTTCACTCAAATTTCGTGTTTGATAAGTCTCTAGAATCGTATCCGTATACCTTTAATATTGTTGTACTTGGGTCTCCATTTACCTGGGTAAAAACCTTTCAAGAGACAAGAAGGTTTAAGAATCAATGTTTGTTTCTTTGGAAGGATTGATCAAAGGAGGTTCTAAAATGGTACTACAGTGGATTTTTGTGCTCCCAATTCCCAAATCAGCTGAGGGAGGGTAATGGTGTTGACTTGCATATTTGACAAGAGCTCCTTTAGTTATTGGAACTTGGAAGTACTGTTCAAGATTCACAATATCATCCAGCTAGCTGTATTTGTAATTTACTGCATTTATGTCAATCTCTGTACTTTTTCCTTACTAAAAAGAAATTCATTAGAGTTATCTGTTTGTCTGACAACCTATAAAATTATCAGGCCATCTCCTTTTCAAATTTATATGCACCTGAACATTTGATCATCAATATTAAAGACGCTGAGAGGTGGGAGGGGTTAATAGAAAATGCAGGTAATGGAGGATATATATATATATATATATATTTAATTTCTTTTCTCTTAAAGCTTGCAAAATTTAGCATTCGATCTCCTATCCACGGAATTTCTTGTTTTTGTTTTCTTTCACTATTGTCCTTGTCATCAAATTCATCATATTATCTTGCATCTTTTTTGAGCCTTTTATGCATATGAGGAACTACACCAAAGTTTCACATTTGCGAAATAAAGTTCCACAGATCTCAAAATTTGTTGATCTGATGGTATGGAATCTGGATCCTTCTGAGGGGGCGGTAAAAAGAAAATCACTGAGGCCCACTGTAATCCAACCTGCTCAAAATAAATTATCCTAGGCCAAATGTTAGATTGATCATTTGTAAAACATGTCATTAAAATTCAAAAATCCAGAGGCACAGAGTCTCACACGCATTAGCGTGTTTTTACAAGTAAGAAATTATTGTTTTTACGAGTGATTAATCTGACAGTGGCCCTCTGCAGGTAGAATGTCTTTTATTAAATCTAGTTTAGTTCTAAAACAAAACAGGGCCTGGGTGTGTTTTCGTTGCTGCCCCCAATGAACTATTTGAGAGTTTCCCTTGGAGGATCCTGGTTCGGTAGTGTGTATGATGATGCCCTGGCTGCACTTTCAAGATACGGCCTATAACTTTTGTCTGTGGCATGGCCTGATGATATAGTCAAAACCATGGGCTTACTTGTGAGGAATGGGGGGCCTCAAGGACAGCATTGTTTGTGTATCCTGATATCAGAACCTTTAATCTAATGTGGGTCTTTTTTCTCTGCTATTGAGATTTGAAAGCATCCTGTTGCAGGGTCGGTGTTTCTAGGCCAGTGGACCCCAGAAAGTGTGGGAGACTATGCAAGTGGGACAAACCATGTACTTCCGACATATGGATATGCAAGGATGTATGGTGGGGTTTCTCTAGACTCCTTTCTTAAATACATTACAGTGCAGTCTCTCACAGAGGAAGGGCTGAAAAGTCTGGGACCATATGTTGCCAAGATGGCTGAGGTTGAAGGGCTTGAAGCTCACAAGAGAGCAGTTACCTTGAGGTTACAGGATATTGAAGCTCGCGTTCCCATATAGATGTTGTTTGTACTTTGTTAAATTACATGTATTCTTCTGTTTTATGGGAATAGCCACATCAAGCATATTACGGTGGATTAGTGCTGGAGACTCTTTTGGTTTGGAGAATAAGCAACAGTTTCGGGAGTTGGTACAAGTAAAAAGTCCTGAGAGCAAGATATTTATTGTTAAAGTTGTTTTGACATCATTAGTTCATCATTTGTTGAATTCAACTGCTGGAAAGCAAATGAGAAATCTTAGGGCCTGTTCGTTTGCATTGGAATACATATGAATTGGGATAATTCATGCCACAACTGAATAAAAATCGAAGTTAAAAAATGCCCATCAAATAACCTCCCATTTAATAGAAATTGAAACGAGGGATGATGGAAAATAAATACCAGCCATCACCCCAGTAATTTAGTACTTAGGAAAGTCGATCTCATATACATATCCCCCTTCTTTCCTTCCCTCCACTCCTTCAACCTTCACCTCTTTAAAAGTTGTCCTTGGAATTCATTTGACCTTAAATTCATATGTAATATAATGCAAACAAACAAGCTCTAAGCGCTGCTTCTCGTCCTGTCCAGATGAAATCTGCCATCTAAGAACATGCTAGTGTTCTGTTATGCAGACACCCAGACAAGATCTCAAGAGTCATATTTTGTTGATCCCCAACATATGCATGTCTCCCATTTTATTGGAAGTTGGATATGAGTGATTTTTCGTTTAACCAGGCGGTGCACTCTCCAATATTCTCTGTGATTTCATACTATCCGAGGGGCAGAAGTACCAAGCAGCCCATGTTAAAAACACTCTTGTTAGTACCATTGTAGTGATCAAATGTTAGATTATTATTCAAATTAGTAAGATGGGATGCGGCTTCTGCTGTATAAGTGATAGAATTGGAATTGAAAAAGCCGACCCTAAACAGATGAGATAAGGCTAATGTTGTATCAGTGAAACCTCACGAGGATGCATGAGATGTCATCATAGCTCTTCCTGGATAAAGCTTCTTCAACTAGAAGCTCCGCCGCTGCTTGGGCATCGTCCATATCTCTGATTGCATCAACAGCCTCTTGGTTTGACATCACCTAAGAAAGAGTAACATGAAGATGTTAATTGTTGGAATGACATCATTCAAGAGGGACAGTGTTCTTAAAAATAGACAGGCTGAGCCATAGGAATGCAAAAGGCTCAAGTTTGGAACGAATACAGGCAGTCTAAATCTGGTTTTTCGGGTTTCATCCTTTTTGTCTAATTTCATAGTTTGGTCAAGATCCTTACAGGTAATTTAATGAAGTGGTTCAGTCCCTATTGAACCTATTTGATGATCACATGATTGATTAAGTGCCCATGTATGCCTCATTCAAAATATGCCCATATGCCTAACTACTACTGAACGAGGATCACCAAACACAATTGTTAGAGGCTTCTCAAGGCACATGGATATAGGCTTAGCGTTCCCAGTTCTATGAATGAATGAAATCCTACATGCAATTTCAAAAGAATAGTAACAAGTCTTCATCAATGGAACAAAAGTATCCATAATGGATGAAAGGTGTGTTTTTTGTCTACCAAGAAAAAAATGTCAGCAGAAGCACTTGGCATCATGGTAGGCCCAGTGATTCAACAAACAATCTCAGTAAATAGGCTTAAATATAGAGACTTCATAGTAAATGAACTTCTTATCCTTGGGAAAAGATTTTTGTTTTACACAACGTTATGGAAAACCAACGTTTGGCAATTAAATCTGCAAATTCCTTTCAAAAAAATCTACAAATTCCTCACTTACTACAATGTTATGGAAAACCAACGTTTGGCAATTAAATCTGCAATTCCTTTCAAAAATATCCTTCAAAAAAATCTACAAATTCCTCACTTACTACAACGTAATGGAAAACCAACGTTTGACAATTAAATCTGCAAATTCCTTTCAAAAATATCCTTCAAAAAAATCTACAAATTCCTCACTTACTACAACGTTATGGAAAACCAACGTTTGGCAATTAAATCTGCAAATTTCTTTAAAAGAAAAATCTATAAATTCCTCACTTACTACCAAACGTGGCCTTGAGAAGTCTGTTAATACAAGAACTCAAAACTGACAAAAAGCTGCTCTTTTGTCTTAACTCTTAAACAATGAAGTGTCAGAAGAGAGAAACTGGTATATTGGTATGGTCCACCGGCCCTTCCAAGTGGCTAGGTGGACTTTTTATAAATAATAATAATAATAATAAAGTGGACAGATGGACTGAGGAATAGGGATGTACAGAAGCAGGCCAACTAAATGCATTCCTAGTCATCTAATCTAAGATTGTAAATTAATAATTTACAAATCTAAGTATTTAGTAGCTTATCATATCTGAGTAGGTAATCTGTACCTAATATGGATGTTCTCTAGGTTTTTTTTTTTTTTTGGTTATCGGAGGGTTCCCAATTCTTTGAGTTGGACTAATCCTTCCGGGTCCAAAGGGAAGCTGGGTAAACTTCCCTGTAGCCCCAGTGTGGTAGTGCAGTTTCGAATCTACAACCTCCAGATGC
The DNA here is from genome assembly GCA_003546025.1 of Camphora micrantha. Taxonomy (NCBI): domain Eukaryota; kingdom Viridiplantae; phylum Streptophyta; class Magnoliopsida; order Laurales; family Lauraceae; genus Camphora; species Camphora micrantha. The sequence continues at coordinate 28,354,273 of QPKB01000007.1, read as the reverse complement.
AAACCGTGGTCCTAAGTCAACTGAGCTACCCTCTGGAATTCAGTCTGTGTTGAAAGGTGCGAGGGAGAGTAAACACACTAAAGTTGTAGCACTGATTTCTCAAATTACTAAGAATTTCTATTTTCTTACCGTAGAGATACATAAACAGAAAAACGACATAATCTTGTTGTGTTCTTCTCTTTTTGTTTGTTGTATCTTGATAATTACTGCCGCAATGCATGATGGAGCTTACAAGCTATATGAAAATGTTGCACCAAATGAAGTTCAAAAATGAATCCAAGGGTAGAGATACTTCTTTTAGGTGACCATGTAACTTTTAAAGCTTCTAATCATCCCAAAACAGGGTTTGCAAATATAATTTATACCTTGCTACGAGCAAAGATGTTAACCAAGTGTAGTATCTACTACGACAAAAGGGCTAAGTTGTGTTAGTTCTCAAATTCTTAAACTAATCCTAATAGAAAACGAAGTGTTGATTTGATGAGTTTGATTCCTAAATTAGCAAATTAAAGACAAGGGTTGATTCAATCGAAGAAAGATCTTAGGATACGAATCCATCAAGCCACGTGCAATGGCGAATATAGACCTAGGGTTTCACTATCAATGCTTTAAGGACTTGTTTTGGTTACAAACCTCCACAGAGTCACCAAATAAGTTGTGCGGGTTTAAATTTGTGCATAACCTATCTTTATGACATAGATTATCCTAGATTTAACTCACACACATTCAAGCACCATTATATATCTGGTATTCCAAACTACAAGAATAAAATACCAAAATTAGATCTTGCATTAATAAATAAATCCAAAACATAGATAGCATTCATGTCATATAATCAAAGCATCTAAATTAAAATCTTAGAACCTATACATCACAATAAACACAAAACTAGGGTTTCATAACAACCCTAAGATAGAGATTTAGTTACTCATGGAGGGAGATTGACGAAAAATCCTTGACCAAATCCCCATTAATGCTCATTCCAATGCTCCAAAACCAGCCTTCAGTTCTTCTCTCCAAACTTGGATGAATGAAAAATGAATTTTGGACTTTCTTTTATAGGTTTTTCTTCAAAAACTCTTCAAATCCTGCTAGGAGGCAGAGTTCGCCCGGGTCAAGCGTCCGGACACCAAGAGGTAGTAGCCTCGATGCAATTTCTAGGGTCTGGTGGGCATCCGGACGCTCAGAGGCAAAAGCCTCGATGCGTCTTGATTTTTACCATTTTCTTCCATTTTAGTTCTAAATTTTTTATCTGCTCCTAGAACACCTGCAATCATTAAAATAACTTAAATAAGGACCTATACTACCATTCCAAGGTGTAACAAAGCCACCATTGAGAGGCCTTAAATGTATATTTTAGGCTCTCATCTACTTCTCTATATGGAACATGGTTTTATCTTATCTCCTAGTTTTAAAGTGTTGCCTATTTGCAAATGAAGCAAGTCTGGTTTTGGCAAAGGTCAGAGAAAAAAAAACCCCATGTGAAAAGACACAAGAGTAGAAGAATACAAAGTTTCGCATACCTGGGGCCTCTGTTACAAATCCTCCCTTGCTCTCAATGGTCTCACGCTCCTTCTTTGGCTCATGATCAACTGATAGCTGTTTGGCCACACCTTTCCTGCAAATGACCCCTCGCGAATCGCCCACATATGCTACTACTAACTTCTCACCATCTATGACTACTGCAGTTACTGCTGTTGAACCTCCCCTCTTGCGCCGACTACTTCCTCCAAAATCTCACTATCAGTTTCTCTGTTTGAGTTCTTGATAGCGCTTTCTGGATCAGTCCAAAAGTCAGGCTGCTAGTAAAAAAGAACATGATCATAAGATAAAATCTCTTTTAAGTATCTTCTCGTATACTAAACCCCGAGGGGTTGGCCGAGTGGTCAGGACCACGGTTCTTCCCTCTTCCGGAGCTAGAGGTCTTGGTATTGACCCCTGGTTCCCTTCTCTTTAGGAACCGAAGGTTGAGTCTACTTGTGCTACCACTTAGGGGTCACAGGGGTTTTACCCGGCTTCTCTCTAGGCCCGGTGGGAATAGTCCAGCCCAAAGTGTTGGGAACCCTCCATTAGAAATATATATATATATATATATATATATATTTACACTAAAGAATGAAGTCCAGTACTAGTGATCTATGTGAGAACTACCTACTAATAACTATGAGGAGCTGTTTGTTTGCATTGAGGAACAGAATTCACGGTGAGATGAACTCTATCAAAAGATTATTAAAGAGGTGAAAGCTCAAGGTCTTCCGGGGGGCAAGACCTTCTCTTTCCAATGTATTGAATTGCTACAGTTGTGGCTGGCTATTCATTTCCCACTTGATTCTATTTCCATGATGGTTTTCATTATGTTAAATTCACGTTTCATCTTCATTTTAACCACTTGCGGTGTGAGATTCTATATATTCAATTCCTACGTATTCCAATGAAAACGGGTAGATGTGTTCAAGTCTCCTATGTAAAAAAAACAGAAAAAACAAAGGTCCTAAATGTACAATTTACGCAGTGGCGTTTAATCTGTTCACTGATTCTTCCAAAATTCCCTCATGTATTAAATTGTGAATTTGATGTACCATTTGTTCTTGAACTGCTTCCACTATGGAGGATGTAAATTTGCAGAGTTCTCCATATCCTTTCAAATTTGAAATTTAATTAACTATTTAACTATCTTATACATTGCCTGCCACATGGGGTGGTAACACGGTTGCTGGACTATATTTATCCTTAACCTGAGATATGCGTAGTGTATTGATGACTTGGACAAAATAACCCAACTGGCCACCATGGATAGATCATGGCATAAATCTCCCAAAAGAGGACATACTAAACCTTCAATTGGTGAAGTACAGTTATATTGCAGGATTGGGTTTTTGGGTACAACTGAGCTGGGCTAAGCAAGGAAAGGAATTTATGGGGTGGGATGACCATGGACAGAAAGGACTTGACCCAATGCAGAGTATGACCTACAACTGAAGCACTTTGGTGCAATAGATTTCAGCTTACACAGCACAAATCCAGCCTGGTCCATTCAATCATATATTTGAACTTATAGACACTAATTTAAGAACAAAATTACAGATTAAACTTTAACCTCATTTAGAATGTTGTCAAACAGATGTGCTTGCAAATAATCTGCAACATCCTGGCCTGAATGGCCATTGAATATGGCATATAAACTGTCACATCCTGGACCCGAGAATTCCTTGATTAGGGTGGTTCCCAAGGTGTAACACGCGTACTCCCGTGAACTCGCACCTATTTCGGACCAAGTCTGAATTCACGAAGGAGAAATTTTCACATTTCACATGTGAGGATTACTCACTGACACATGTCAATGCACATTTATCTACAGAGACATGTACAATATCAAGATCAAAGCCATGATTGGTCCAATAACCAATCCATTTCACTACATAAACCCACCTCAGAGCCATCAATTTTCTTGCGTTGTGCCACAACATAATCTTCCATGGCATGACCTTGCTTTCCCTTGACCAAGTGATAACCATGTGTAAAATGTCTGCCTGAAGTTCTGTCCATGCCTTCCCTATCTTCCAACTCTGATGAATCAGAGTACGCTTTACCCTACACCAAATACATGAGATCTGACTTCTGAGCAAAATTCTCAAAAGATCTGAGCAGTTGGATAGAAATTGGTCAAGGCTATGTGGAATGTATTATCACATTTTTAACCATGAAAATTGTAGCTATTATTAGAGTTACCATCATTATCACCACCACCAATGTCTCATCACCACCACCATCAAACATCCTTACTCCATGGGTCAACCATCCAGACATACTATTATTCTAAATTAAGTCAAATGGGTGCCAGATTTTGTATGATCAATACAAGGGTGTAAAAAGTGCATATGTCAAACTTGGATAAATGCTAATTTAAAAAGGAGTATTTCTACTACTACCATGTCACGACCCGGGCCCGAGCTGAGCCGTGATCTCCATACTTACTCCCGTAAACCCCGAATTAACCGAAGTTAAAACGAGATCCACAAGGGATATCAATCACAAGTACCTGTCAAATATAAAACTTTTGCGGAAATAACATATATTTGACAATAACAATGTAACATTTACATGTATACAAAAGAAAGTCCTTATACATGTATCATTACAATATACATTTGTTAACACTGCATTTCAAAAACATTATGCAGATTCCATTAATTACATTTCCAAAATATCAATTACATTCCCCAAAATGAATCTATGGACAGTTTATCAAAATATTTCTCCAAATGTTTCAACTCCCAACTCGCACTCGGATACCACATCAGATGGTATCCCGCCGGTTTCATTCTATCAAGCCTCCTGGAGGAACCGGAGCGGTCTCCTCCGCTGGCGCCGGGGGCGCTGCAATGCCGGCAGGGGCAAACGGGCCTGTAATGCCATCAATAACACTAATGAACACGACGGTTCAACAATGTATAAACAATTCTTGCAATAAAGTATTAACACATTCATTTGCATTAATAACAATTCAATACTAGATAAATCTATACAATCCTACAGTAACAATAATGAACAATGACAGTTAGTATCAGTCAGTATACACGTACCAATTGGCAACTACCATAGCATTCTTAAATTGTATTTCATTCAATTCATTACCATCTTCCCTAAAAGGAAGGCTTCAATCAATATCCTAAGATATAATCGGGATTTATTCATTTACCATCTCCCCTCAAAGGGAGGCTTCAATCACTACCCGAAGGTATGATCGGATATATATATATAAGTGGGACTTACCAGTGTCCGGGCTAGGGGCACTAGTATCACCACGGAGCTCCGGAACACCCCCAATTCCATCTGCTGCAGCAGGATTAGTCATTCATTAACATTGAACTCATTTAGAGTTCTAATACAATCGCTAGGTAGTGCCAGACTCAATGATCAGTAACATTCAGTTTGAAATCCTTTTTATGGATCCAATTCAATTCCATAATCCCTTTCATGACAAAAGAAAGGAATGACAATAATATCAATCTCATTAGATTGATCACAATGACACAATGAGTATAACATTAACCACACACGGGTTTGCTCAATCCCATTTCAATCCTATCTCAATCCTAAACAACCATTCGGGTGTAACCGTTGGTTTCCAAATGCACGTGTTATTCTTGATGGACATCACATTTATATAATTAATATGTGCATTTCAAGTCCCCTTAATTAACACCCATGGAGCTTAGGCCATTGTCAATTGTATGGTTCACCCAAGGAACCCCTTTTTATTCTCTTTAAAACACCATTAATTTCTCATAATTTGATTAACCCATGATTAGTCTTAAAAACTAATCGGGAACGCATTTATACTTAAGAGCTACACTCCAAATTCTCGTAAAAATCCAAAACCCAAAATTTTCTCACCGTTAATGCCCTAACAGTATCCTGGCGGTTAGCCGCGGTCCAGTTGGCGGTTAGCCGCGGTATAGTTGGCGGCTAGCCGAACCGAGTTTGGTTAGCTTTCTAGAAGCTATGCAAATCCTGACTCAGTCGCGGTCAGCTTGGCGGTTACCTGGCGGCTAGCCGAAATTTCCATTTCGGCTAACCGCGAAACGGCGGTCAGCTCGCGGTCAGCTTTCCAGAGGCTGACCATTTTACGAATTTATGGCGGTTAGCATGGCGGTTAGCCTCGCGGCTAGCCGCCAGCACCCAGAAACTCCCTTTTCGAGTTTCAACACTTCTGATCCTTCTTCTACTCTCATTTCTCCAATCCATTTCCCAACCTGCATAAGAGATTGGAACCTCCTGTTCCCTCTCATACACCATCCAATCACATTCATTCACAATCATGCTTCTAATCATTCCTTAATTACTTCATTAATCACCCATAACAAATCCAAAACTCAATATAAATGCATAAAAACTCATGAAAATTCCATACATTCCAATCATAGTTAACACTAATTACAAGCAAGGGTTATACTTGCCTTTTTGGAAGCTATTAGTCAAAACCCTCTTTTGCCTAGCTTGGTTTGAGATTAAACCCCCAAACTTCAAACCCTAATCAAGAAAAACACCCAAATGAACTCCCATGAGTCATTGGTGCTAGAAACCACTACATATTCACTAATGGAACTTGGAAATCACAAGGGAGGTCATTTACTTACTTGTAGCTCCAAAGAAATGGGTTCTCAAGCTTCCTCTCAAGCTCTACACTTCAATAATGGTGGAGACTCTTGAGGAAGAAGATGAAGATGAAGCTCTCTACTCCAAACTCCACTTCAAATACTCTTAAATCTCACTCTCAACAAGAGGAATGGAAGAGGAAGGGAGGAAAAATGGAGAGCTCTAGGGTTTCTCCTTTGCAATGGAATGAGAATGAGCTCCTTTCCCCTATTTCACTCTAATATAAACCACTTCACATCAAAACCCCCTTACATTTAGCATATTTTCATTTTGAGTCAAATGACTCCTCACTTGGCCCATTTGAGGTCAAATGAAATCGCGTTTATTATGAAAGTTGACGTACTCTTCGAGATACACACGTTGGTATCAAGAATTTCCGTATTTGACGAAATACGTGAAAACCCGTATTTACGAAAAAGTCCTTAATTCACCTTGTTTGAGTCTAAACTCATTCTAATCCATTCTATCTCTTCCAAATCCATTTCATTAGGCTTAGTGTGTTATTTGAGACTGGTTTTCTCTCTTGGGTCATTAACCTTAGTTAATCCAATTATCCATGCTTAATTAGCATTAATCACAATTAATTAGCCTTAATTATGATTAATTCGGGTAGGGGTGTAACATAGCATCTTGTCTCTATAGGGCCCACTCGGGCAACCTTTGATCAGCATAGCTCGTTTCACACACTTTTTCCCCATGATCTAGCACCATGCTTGGTTTTATGCACCATGCTCAATTTTATGTGCAGTTGGGTTGAATCTCCAAAAGATTTTATGGTTAAAAAGACCACCAAACTTTTAAAGCCATTAAATAAGGTCTTAGGATAATTTGATGGGACTGATTTTTTTGGCATACCCTTAATTCATTTTCCAATAGAACCCTTTCCATCAATCCTACCCCAATGATAGGAACCCATCAAAGTGGGCCCTACAAGCTGGACTACAAAAAGGTGAAGATTTTCTTCAAAGGGAGGGTGTGAGATGAGCCCTTACTGAGAATTTTGGCAATAACACACATGATAAATGTAATTCGGAAAGTCATTTTTGTTCAGATATTCACCACCAAGGTTAGAAAGCTGTAACCCCTAGGGGTAGCTCAGTTAGCCTAGGACCACTGTTTGCATTTTGGAAGTTGTGGGTTTGAAACTACACTACCACACTGGGGCTACATGGGAATTTTACTCGGCTTTCTATTTGGGCCCGTAGGGATTATTCCGGCCCAAAGGGCTGGGAACTCTTTAGTCTATGAATGAAACTTTATTGAATCAGCATGGGGTCTGTTTGTTTTCACCAAAATAAAGTGAAAGAGGAGTGACTTGCTCCCAATGGTTGAAATTTTCACTCTTATCAGGGTGAAGCCAGGCCAGTTAATTAATCTGCCAGGTATGATCCATTGATTAAATTGGGTCGAAGAAATTCAGGTCTATCTAGTTCCAACCCTTGATTGAATCCAACTCAACAATGACGGCCGAGGCTATGGCCTATGGGTCAAAAACTATCAACCTAAACCAAACCAAGCATGCAATAGGCTTCAAATCCTAATACCAGTTACAATGAGGATTATGTGTTCCAATACCTGTTTAGCTTCCACCCTCTTCATTTTCTCTCTTCCCAGCCTTTCTTTTCCCAGTTTCAAGAAGTCATGTGAATTTGCTTTCATGGGATGTGGGTGTTTCGTCGCACAAATACCTGCAGCTGGGGCACATCAAAAAATTAGCATTCAATCTATTATTGGCATTATTATTTGATCAGTAGCTGTAGATCCATAACTTGAAGGCTTCAAAAATGAGCCATTGGCTTCAATTTTGAACTGGGCCAAGCCTATCAAAATTCAGGTTTAAGCAAACTCAGGACCAGCCCATAGACAGCCCAAAAAACAGTTCTTTCTTTCTGTCTCTTTTTCGTAACCCACTGGGGAAAATGTTCTACTAGCAAGAAAAAAGTGCGGGGCATCAATGTAGGGCTCACTTGGGCACACCTTTCATCAATGCAGTCCCTTTGATACTCTTTTTATCTCATTCATCATATTCAATTTTACACTCACTCAACCTTCACTCATTTTTGGGAACTATCCTAAGCTGGGGGCTTTCTTTACATTATTTATTATTATTTTATTTTTATTTTATTTTTTTTTTTGTAATATGGGAACCCGTCGACCCTCCTTTAGTTGATCATTGGTAAACCTACGGATATATAAAACCACCCACTAGTCCTATCTATCTGATAAGGTCTTAAAGAAATTGGAAGGCGGGACCTCCAGTTATTTTTTATTAGTTCTTTCATATTGGATGGCTAAGAATAATTTTAGACTAGTGTTTACTTCATGCAAGCAAGTATTATCAAAGGACTATAAAAATATTGATGACCCATTGGCCTTAAAAGTTAGTCATGGGTCGGCCTTATGCTCAGGGTAAGAACACATGAAAGTAGTATATGGGAAGGAGGGAAAAAAAAAAGAGGCAAACCTCCATATCTTCTTCTTCTCTTGGGAATTAGCTTTCTTTGGATATCCTGATGATTGAAGGATTACTTTCTACCACCGAAATTTAGTAGAAATATATAGAGAGGTGTGTGAAGAAGGTGAGGAAGGAAGAAGACAGTTGTTGAACAATGGTGATGAGTGACGGCATGTGACTATTTTTTATAGGCCCACATGGGTATGGGACTATGGTAGGAGGTGGCAGCTTGTTTTTCACTGGGAAAGAAGAGGCTTAGACAGAGTATCGGTTACACTGAGCCTCTGAGGCAGCTTGTTTTTCACTGGGAAAGAAGAGGCTTAGACAGAGTATGGGTTACACTGAGCCTCTGAAACGCTGGTGAGGGATGAATCTTAGTGCCATAACCTCCTCTCACCCTTCTCGATCTCGTTATGAAAACGCGAATCGATATTTTTCGGAGTGGAATCGTTCTCGGAACGCAATTCGGCAAATATGGAGCAACAAAAACGCGAATCGATTTTTTCGGAGCGGAATCGTTCTCAGAACGCAGTTCGACGAATATGGAGTGAATTGTACAAAATCTTTAGTTTTATGTACATTTTCTTTTTCTGTAAGCTTGATATTTTTATCTTTTGAATGAAAAAACTTCTTCTAACTTATTAATTATTATCTATTTTATGTTATCAAATTGCAAAGTTAAATCTTTTCTCTATTTTTTTTATACTTAAATATATGGATAAGATATATTTGTGCCAATTAGTTAATTGTTTATAAACCTCTTGTATAGGCACTCCAGACATATAATTATTTTGAAACTTAATGCTTCGAGGGCCCTAGGCACTTAAGGATGAATATGTGCCGGGTCAAGCCACGTCCATATCCTATTGAGCAACAGTTGGAACAGCCCCAAATAACTATATAACCAATCCAATATGATTTATTTTCTGGAGCGGCCAAATCATTCCCGACTTAAAGAATAATCCGTCATAAGGGGTCACCTTAAAAGCATGACAATTATGTCTAGAATTTTGAAAAGGTCTTCTCATAAACCACGTATGCTCAAAAAATGAGGACCATCTAATGACCATCCGTTTATGAGTGCTTAAAATTTGTTGTGCTAACAGTTAAATGTACTCATGGTGGAGTGGGTGTTGGCACCTCCGTGTCACACACATGCCTAGGGATCTATCCCTAAGTCTTCAACAGAAGGCCAACATAGGAAATAAAACAAAAGGTGAGATGGGTGCCGCCGGACCTATACAACTCTCATGTGTTTCAAATCTGAGATCATCAGGGGATGGCAGAGATTAATGACTCAGATCGATCATCAGGGGAAGAGACAGTCATCACTGGCCGGACGGTTCTTCGGTTAAGGACAGTCTTCTCATTCCTGAAAATATGCTGCATATATTACATAATAGGGAAATGTATTCCAACCAGCAACTGCAAGTGCAGTCATTTAGGCCCACATTTCATTAATGCAGCCCTTTGATACTCGTTTCAGGCCATGATCTAGCATCATGCCCAGTTTTTACTATTACTGAGGTTGGGGAGAAAACTCTCTCCAGAAAGTGAACTTTCTTAGTATTCTCAAATCTTTGACTTGAGAAGACATCGGTGATGCATGGAAAATGAAGGTAGAAGAATTGTCCCTGATTCAAATCTATACGGCAGATGATTCTCTACGTCTTTCCTGAACATCCAAATGGGCCATCACTGTAAATTTTCCTTTTTGGGATGGGGAATTTTCCTGAATGGGCACTCCTCTAATTTGCACATCAGTTTCTGTTTGGTGTCTGCACATTAACATTTCCCCAGGTTTTGCACAACCAGGATTTCTTCTTTGAGGCTTAAAAAGTGTTCCCAGCCAGACTCTTAATTAGCTCGATAGGGGACAAAATTCATCAACTGAAAGCCTCCCTAAGGGATGAAATGACCAGTTAGGTGAAGTAAATAACAGCCGGAGCATTCATGTATGATGCAAGGTAGAGACTCCCCATCCAAAACCTCATTTGATTCGTGGATGGCGGCCCCTATTACCTCTAAACCTCTCCCAATGGGGAACTGAATCAGTCCATACAAGATAGTAGTCTTCAACCTCGCATCTATTTGATGCATCATCAATAGGCCCATAGATGTACAAAGAACAGGGCAGGCAGACCAGCAGCATGGAAAGAGAAGTCTCTGTGTTTGCAGTAGCTCAATATTATGGCAAAGTCAATCACCTCCCTGTTTGTGTAAGCACAATGCTATTTGGTCAAATACGGCATTCAGCTACCTCAGATTACAGGAAAATGGACGTTCATGGGTTTGAGCCTTGGTAAAAGAAAGTGGTTTTGATTCTTTTTCCATAACCATTTATAGGTAAACAGAGTTGGTAATTAGACTTCCAGACAACCTAAATGCAGGGAATCCAAATTCCAAGTATAAACGAGTATAGGGTCGAAACAAATAATTTTGAACACTTGGTGGCAATAGAAAGGGGAATAAGGGATTTTTTTTTTTTTTTTAGTTATGCAGAGTACCTCCTAACCTCCACCTGCCATCACATTCATATCTAAACATTTAAAACTGTTAATAAAATATATCCCCAATTTTCCTTTCCAATAGGATCCCACAAGCTGTAAAATAGCCTTAAACAAGCCAATAGAGAACGATGCAGTCATAATCTTACTTGTTGCCTACAAAGGCACATAAGAAGATTATATAGTACACTCAAAACTATGAAAAAGCACTAAAAAAAAACCTCACTCGCAGGTGTCACAAGCTCATCAGTCCAAGCCTCAAGAGAGTGCCCATCATGCCGAAAGGTTTACATATCTAGATAAGGAGCTTCTCAATGGCATCCTGTGTTTCACCAAAAGAAGAATTAAGAATAATAATAAAGATGTAATTAAAAATAATAAAATCGCTATTTAAAACAGAGATTGCATCCGACCAAGCCCAAACTGCAATGGATTTGCACACTTGGAAGAAAATAAGCTATGTGGGGCACGGGTTTCATAATTATAAACCATTTTGCAACAGATAATTGATCAGAAATCACTTAGTGGGACTTCTTTTTCCCTCACTGATTTTTTCTATTTTTCAAAATGGTGACTAAATCCATTGCTCAAGAGGAACCGTACAGCATAAGAGAGATATATTTAACTCAAAAGGCGCAACCCAAAAGGAAAGGAGCTGATATCTGAAGTTTCCAATTTTTGAGATGCACGACCCACCACGACACATTCAAAATAATTGACCAACCATAAACTAAACTACTTGAAACATACATGAAGCACAAACACACCATAGGTTTCCTAGAAAAGAGCTTCATTTCATGCATTTTGGATCCAGACCATCCGCAGCTGGATCTTTTTATGTTCCAATATGAGGATTCGGATACAAAACGATTACATTCACTTATTATAAGTATATATATGTTTTAAGGGTCCAAATAGCTTAAGTCATATTCGTATTTGATAGTCTACTTAGCTTTAATCATGTACCATCTAATTGTCCACTTTTGCACATCTATCCCTCAGCATACTACTGTAAGGGACCACATAGTATGGCCGGTTTCATGATTCATCCGAACCATCCACACGCATGGGACCCCAGAATTACACTAGATCCATCAAGCTTTCACTGATCCGAATGGATTGAACCGTTGGATCGAGGGTCAATTTTTTGTATTTAATATAAAGTTGCCACGGATGAAGGGGTTAGTCATGGGATTGACCGCAAACTTGATATATGGGCCCATCCAAGATGTCTCTTTCCGAGTTTGTCCCTCACCATGCACATGAATGTATATCCAAATATACTAAGCACTCTACATCTTATAATCTTATTTTTTATCTGGAACCGGTTCCAAGTTGATGTTGGGGTCCTTCTATTAAGTTGATGGCAGATCCGGAAACAACACGGGTTCCATATCAGCTCTTGATCGGGGACTAGATCTATAAAGACAGATCCACAATGGTCTTGCCTCGGATCAGACCCATTTGCATCCCTAGGGACAGTTATATATCCCCCATCTTGAACTTTTGATCTCTGGTATCTTCAAGGAGATAACCATGAGGACCAAATCAGTGAGTGCAACAGAAAGAGAGTTAGGATTCGCTAGAGCATCTATGAAGGCTCGATATAGATAAGGGTGCTGGTCAGACGCGAGGAGCACAGAAACGACACCATTTTTCAAAACAATTAGGACAGGATACAGTTACAAATCATGGTTACATGAAATTATATTCATACAATATTACAAGCAGGACCCACATTTTATATATCAACACAGCTGGTATGACTTAAGGCTCATGTACCAAAATTTAGGCCACACAAGGGTATGGGGTCTTGGATACATGAAATAATATATAGTATTACAAGTTGGTAGTGAGGATAGATCTGAAGAAGAGCAGCCTGTCCAAGGATTTTGCCCATGTGGACTAGAGAAACAGGATTCGTGTAGGCAGCCCTAACATAGTCAGGACACAGATTTGATGATGATGAAACAATATTACAAGTGAGAGCACATTTTAAATATGAGAGACTTTATACACATGTCATAAGATTCGGTGGCATGACCCTCTTTTAGATTGATAGACTTTAAAGTCAGATCCACTCACTCCCTCACTACCCTCAAATGAGGTATAACTAGAGGCCTACTGCAGTATCTCTACCAGGCCCAGTTGCATCCCAGTCTCACATCCATGTCAAACCATGTCAATACAGATACAAGGGACTTTTACATGTAGCCAGGTATTATGGTAGAACATGCACTATAAAAAAAAATAGATGATAAAAACTCTCCTGGAAAATGTCTCTTCTCCATCCTCCTCTCTAAAAAATGAATCCAGAAACGTAAGAATTTTGGGTACTTGAAATTTGAAAAACAATTATTTGAGTATCACCAAGCAGGGTAACTTGGATTGGTGAACTGTAATTCGTGGTTCGTGGTTCATTAGTTGCAGTTCGCTTCATTCCAATGATCCAATATGCTAAGGGTAAAATGGATAATTCATCCATTTCACAAAAATATCCATTTAAAAAATGAATAATTATATTTGTGGAGCACTCAACAATTGTTTATTTTCAAGGAAGGTCAGATTTTAAATCTAAGATTTCCAACCACGGATATGATAGACCCAAGCTCAAATTCTGATACAATTTCCAATGTGGATATTATCAGATTCTAAGTGGATGAAAATTTCAAGCCATTGCCGGCTTGAGTTCTAAACCAAAATAATGTAGATCTTTTGAAATTGTGACCAAAGAGAACCGACCCACAATCCAGATTGCTATGACCCAGATCACAGTGTGCAAGGTGGCATAGCGAACAAGGAAACCCTAACACCAAGTTAGACAAATGCCCACTTTCTAGGACTAGGAGACTACCCTTTCCTCAAAACTGCTACATTGTTTTGTGATAGGCAAGGAAAATGCCACATGCACTAAATATTAGTTACAGATATGAGTTGGGGAAAAATAGGCACCTTGAGTTGCTGTATCTGAGATTTCAACTGACTCCCCTCATTGCTCGTCACAGAGCAAGCTATTACAGGCCTCGTGACTCCACAGGCTCGACCAAGAGCTTGCTTGGAAGGGACAAAGACATAAGGCACATTCTGCAATAATCAAATAGAACAATACAAGTATACAACTGTGATTGGTATATGATCATAGTAAATACCATTAGCAGTATTTAATATACAACTCAAAAAATTACTCTAGCAAGCCTGGGAAACGAATTGAATGAGAAACTCAAATCAATATCATGTATGACTACATGCAAATGGACAACACAAAACTCATCCAAACAGAAGAAATTACTGAGAAATGACAATATACCATAAAATTTGCATTCTTTATAATTTTTATGAAAAATGTGAAAAAAATTACATGGTCTACTATGTGATGAAACACGAAGATAGAAATTCTACTCTGATAACAACCTATGATCCGTAGCATATATAAAATCCAGATATGGGGGATCAAAAGACCCAAATGGGATTGGTGGTAGATTGATCTATTCGTCGAAGGCGGATCCGGGGCTGCATCAATACAAATCCATACTTCTAGAATTCGATGGCACAAATAGAGATAAAGCTTTCCTAATTTCTTCTTTGAAACACTTCTGAATTAACATTGTTTACATTCCTTCCCAACATTTTTTTTTTTTTTTGTATGATATCCTTGTTATGAAAAGTGAGAAAACTAAATAACTATATGAAATAATGGAGTTGGTATGTAAGGTATACAAATTTGTAGATTAGAAGTATCAATGTAGTATCGAGTACCGACATGTGTCATATTGTACCAACATGGATACACTGGGCATGCATAAGAATATGAGTATCATAAATATAATACTTGGGCATTCCAAGAGGTTGAATGATGCAATAAAACACAATTACTAAGTGCTAAAAGAGATTTGAATGCCTGATGGAAGTTTTAGAGCGTCAAGATAGTCCACATGGGAAAAATGTTCCTCAAACAAAAGTATTCTCTATATATGACAAGATTACCAAGAGAATCCTTATTCAAGCCGCTAGCACAATGTAAAAGGATGGTTAGGATTTATCCTAATTGAGGTGGGAAAGGATGTTATCCAGCTGATTGTCCTAATGAATCAGATTTGTCTTATATGGTGTGGAAACTGACATTACATGGCTGAATGTCCTACTAAATCAGCATGCAAAGATATTCATCTAGTTAAACAAGTTGGTGTAGCTTGATGAAAGTGTGATGGTGGAACAAGTGATATACTTAAGTTAGAAAGATGAGCAGTCAAGATTTCTGAGGATCCTTGATTAGAGATTAACAATCTCTAATTGAGAGTCAAATATCATTGACCACTATATAAAGGTTGTAAAGGATCCTCACGAAGTCAATCAACAAATATTTTCCTTTTTTCCAATATTGAGTGTAAATAACTCTCTCAGCCTTGTGTGAAGACTGCTAGGCAATTCCAATGCATAAAGACTCCACTGGCATGGATCCAAGATATGTGAACACCCCACATCAATCCACCCTCCATTACAAGATAGGGTAAAATTGTAAATACCAATCAAAGAAAAAAAAGGTAAATTCGTACATACCATTCACTAAAAAGAAAATGAAGGGTAAATTTTGTACAAGGAGACCCACTTCACATCATAGCAAGCCACAATTTCCTCGCATTAATAGGTGATGGGCCTCAATGCCACATAGGTATAGGTGATATTCGTTGTTGAAATGAATCACTTCATGGAGCATGACCATTTTACCACTTTCCATTGATATGTATGCACACCATGATGGTTTGGCGACTGATGTAGGACAAAACCATGGGGACCATGGGTCCACCCACCAATGGGCCCAGCCCATCTGTCTCAACCAGCTAATGGGCCCAGCTATCTATTTTATTTTATTAAGAGTTTTATTCATGTTTTAAGTTTAGATATTTTGATTCTGGCCATCAAAATGTTTGGTTGGTCCTAATTAGATCTAGGTTTATTTCTTTTTTAAAGCGTTTTGGCTCATTAGACAAGATTATGATGATGAAAAGTGAAGACTCTGGGATTCTTCCCTAAGTATTTTCGAGTTCCTGAGTCTCCATTGTTGTGCCTGCAAGATCTTTGGTAACACGCAATAAACCAAAAGCCTTTACATCCCAGAATACAGATTCCTCACCTTTTACATCATTATCCTATCTAATGAACCAAAAGTCTTTACATCCCTTATATAGAAAAAGAAATAACATAGATCTAATCTGGACCAATCAAACATATTGCTGGCTAAAATCAAAATATCTAAACTTAAAACAAGAATAAAACTCTTAATAAAATAAAGATAGATAGGTCGAGACAAATGGGATGGGCCCATTGGTGTGGTCAGTCCATGGGGACCATGGATTTGTCCTGCATCAGCAATGGTTATGTAATATTGAAGCAAAACTCATTCACGTGTTACATATTTACACAGGCTAATAGGAGTGTGACAATCACACCCTCATATAAGAGCTTATCCAGATACGGTAAGGATACATCAAGGAC
This sequence comes from Camphora micrantha, assembly GCA_003546025.1. Classification (NCBI taxonomy): domain Eukaryota; kingdom Viridiplantae; phylum Streptophyta; class Magnoliopsida; order Laurales; family Lauraceae; genus Camphora; species Camphora micrantha. Next base: position 28,337,659 of record QPKB01000007.1, on the reverse strand, counting down.
ATGCCATGTATAGAGAGGGAACACAAAAATGAAGTACCAAATAGGACATTATGTAAATATCTCGACTATTTTTCAAGTATTTGGGTAAGATTAGAAGAAATATCAACACAAATATAAACCATCAAACAACTAGTGACAACTCCTAAACTCAATTAAGAAGGGTATGAACAATAAGGGAGATCACATTAACCATAGGATTTATTAAGGTTGTCATTCTCATCCACATCATTGATCCAAATGGCCCTTGTCACCAATAAATCATACCAGATAAAATCAAACTAACGGAACAATTGAAACCCTTTAATTAGTCATCGTGGCTAGGACCATTGAATTAGGGAAGCATTCAAGAAATTGTTGGTCCATATGAAATGCCAGTTTGGGAGCCTGCAAAAATACACACATCTACACATCAAAGAGAGCCTGTGTCATTCAGGCACACTTTTGAAAAAACTATACTTAACTTTTCCACAACTCATATATTGGGCCCGCAATTCATGAATCTAAGCTACTCGTATCAAACAAACATGACTACATACATAGGTAACCACCATGGAATTGATATACATGATTATCTCTAACAAAATAAATCACATTCATGCGATCAATCCAACAGGGCATTATGATTGAAGTGAATTTTAGAGCATGTAAGATTTATCACAGAAGGACCAATTGTACATTCAATTATACATACATACATACATTCACCCTGCTAAAATGCTTTTTTTTTTTTTCTAAAGTCCCATTTGCTATTAAGAAAAAACCCCCACATCAGCAACATAACTGCAATTGCAATGCATATTTAAATGATCACAGAACAAACATCAGATAAAATAAAAACAACTCCATATAGAAATGACCCACATTAGCATCACAACTTCAATGTATATCTAAATGATCACAAAGCAAAAATAAGATTAAAAAAAAAAAGCTAATCTACATAGAAAAGATCATACCTTGTCCTCTGCAAGCAAAGGAAGATGGAGGAGGATTTCAAGCGGCTCAGTGTCCGCCGCCATAACAACAAACTCAGAAATCCCCCTGTTCAGGGTTTTCGTCGCTGCATCGAAAAAAAAAAATGCCATTACCAACTACTTCAAAAAAATAACAACACCAACCATCAAAAAAAAAAAAAAAAAAGATCGAATATACAGTATCCTATGAGCTTCTCCATTTACAATAACTGATTCTGCAGTTGTAATACCTTCATTGGCACCTTTCTTGAGCTGCTTATAATTAGCAGCTTGTTGGATGAGGTCCAAAATCGTTATAGTAAGCTGAGCATCAGCAAGAGGGTATGCTTTTGGATTCACAGCTTCGGTGGTCTGCAATAATATCACAGCATATCATATCATATCATATAGCATCAATATGACAGCAGTAGAAAAGGCAAAGATCAAAGAACATGAAAATGAACCCTAAAGATCAAAACAAAAGGAACCCATATAGAGTAAGATACCATCTTTGGATTGAAAAGCTTATGAACTAAGATAATGAAGTAGAAATGCTAGCTAATCAGGAAGATTTTCTTGGTTTCTGAAGAGAGAAAGAGATATGAGAGACAGAGAAGAAGATGAAATTTTATAGGGTTTTCTCTCCGTTTTCTTTGGGTATGAGAAGAGGAGAAGGAAGTGAGAAAGAGAAGTCTTTCTAAGAAGCTGTTCTTATAGAGAGAAGGGAGAGTAAACGCGCGCCCTAATTTGGCACGAGAGTGGGGATAAAAAGGGGGCCCACCTGCACGTGTGAGATGGATAAGATGTTCGAGCCGTGGAGTTGGGTTCGGTGGGTTGGCCTTTGAGAATGAGATGTTTGGGCTCGACCTGTCTGTGTATGACTATTGTTATTAATTGGGTTGAAGATTATAATGGAAACTGACTGAAGAGTAGGGGTCAAGTTGGTCCCGGTTGAGTGGAATTAGAAAATCAGGCCTCGCGCGAACTACTAGGAAATGGTGAGATCATTAGTGAAAGAAGGACCAACGACGTAGGCTCGAGCCCACTTGTTTAGTCAATCGAGAGCTCATTAAAGCCCACTTAATAGTAACAATAGAAAAAAAAAATGGCTATAAGATCTGAATTTCAAATGTAGAGTAATCTTAAATTTAATTGAAACTATACAGACAAGAAGTAAACACAGAGGAAATATATATATATATTTGGCCGAGCTTCGGCTTCTCTATCACTTAAGCCAAGCCTAGCCCAAATATTGATTGGGCCCCAATTTTCAATCCTAAGTACTAAAACCCAAAGTTCAAATCCTGGCCAAAGCATGCTGTATTTTGATCAAACCTAGTTGGCTCACCCATTAGTACCCCTACCCAATAGTAAAAAGGTATTGTCGGTCCTTTAGCATTTTAGGTTGGATTTGCAAATCTACATCGAGCTTGGGTGGGTTTAAGTAGGGTTTCTACTTTTTTTTTTTTTTTTTTGGCTTTAAGGTAAACTGGTATTAAGAAGAAAGAAGAAACAGAATACAAAGAGCTTAGAAGCCCCCAAGGTGACGAATAAAGGCATCTATCCAAACCGAAAAACAAAGGCTGAAAGGAAAATAGACAGAGGGACAAAAAAACTCCAGAAAGTCCATCAAACATCACTAGATAAGAACTCTAAAGACGACTAGGATTGGATGAGGAAGAAAGGCCGAAAACTGACCTGGGACTGAAGTAACCATGCTCTCTAATTGATCCAAGAAAACTGTTGATAAGTCCACAAAACTAGGTCATTAAGTCATTATTTTATTAGCATTTGTGGACCTAATTAGGTTTAATTACATAAAATTGTACTTAATTTCATGATTACATGTATTTGAGGTAATTTTTGGAAACATGGTCAAAATAGGTTAAAATTTATTGAATTGCATGACTTTTGTGAAATTAAGTTTTTCTCATCACATTTATCAACCCAAAATTAGGCTTTTGGTTTCATCAATGCATATCTTGTAAATTTTTAACACCATGTGATATTTTTGAAAAGTTGGTCATTTTGGTGCATCACTAGGCATGTAGGGTTCCATACATGGTTCATAATTATTTTCTTATATATAATTAATGTTAAATTTATCTCTTTCAATTTGTAGGAGAAAACAAGAAATGAGACCCGCATTGAAAAGCAATTGAGTAGGGACCAGAATACACGCCCAAGGAAGAGCCCCACTTTGTTAGCATGTAAGTTTCCAAGATTTTGAGAAATTCTTCTTTTTATGTGTTGCAAAAAATTGTGATTCAAATTCAAGAAAGATATTTGTTCAAGAATGGAAGGAAGATCTAAAGAAACTTAGAAGAGTCAAACTTGTGGAAAAGAAATATTATCCAAGAAGGAGATAAAGATTAAGAAGGAAGTAAAATTAAGAAGCAAGAAACAAGAGGAGAAACCCGAGTTATGTTGGACGTCCACTAGTGGGGTCCACAAGCCTTGGACATCCCACATATGGGAGCACAAATTTGGCACACAATCTGATTTTTTTTTTTTTGGAATCCTTCTCATGTTCAATCTTAAAGATCTTTTGAGGAATCCAAAGATGGAAATAATTGGACCACAAGACTTTATCATTAGCAAGAAATCAATTAAAGTTGCCAAGATAGGAGGATTGCTTGGAGTTCAAGTCAAGATGGAAAAGGAGTGTTACCAAACAAAGGAACATGAAAAATTATAAAAAAGATTCAGTCAAAGGGGCTGGACGTCCAAGGGCCTTGTAGTTGAAAATCTTTGAAGTTTTCTCTCCCTTTCCACTCCCATCCACCATCTCTCACTAGTCCCCTTGTTCTTCTTCTCCATTCTAATTCTTTAGACATAGATTGAGAGATCATGCTGAGAGAATGTTGTGATCTGAAAAATTGCAGATTTAAAGTACAGTAATAGGACTTTGAAACCCCAGAGTTTCAGTAAAAAATAACCTCGGGAACCGTGTCAACTAAAAGCACAAACAGGGGTACCTAACAAAGCCTGTAACAGATTTCAGCAGCATAACTAGTTCAAGTAGTCATCTTTAGATGATCATATCTTTTTCGTTTTAAGTCTTTTTTTCATTCTTCTTCTTTTGTTATGTTCATAAATCATCAGAGTATTGATTCCATCCATTAGATTTTGGTTCATATCATCTTAGACTAGTCGTACAGTCCAGCGAAATTATGTCTATACAAGAGTTGCCATACTTAGAAATTTTTTACAGCATGCATCAGATTTTTTAGAAACTTGCAGTTAGCATTTAGGGCATTATAGATCATTCATATTTGCATAAAAAAGTTTTCGTAATTAGGATTTAATTTAGGAAGTTTCGTTTTGATTTTCTTATATTAAATTGGTTGTTTAATTTGTGTATTCTTTTGCAGGTTTTAGTTTAATTAGATTATGTTTCTTTATTTAGATTAGTGTTTTTTTTTTTATTTATTTTTTTTGAAAGTTGATGTAATTTTATTAGTTTCCATTTAGGCCAGATTCAATATTTATTGAGAATAGGTCAAAGTTTGAAAGACTTTCAAAAGGCATTGCACCATGTGGATCGACCTAGACTCACCAGATTATTACTACAATTGCACCCTATACTTGGGGTCCGATCAACTGCCTTTGCTCTCTCCAGGGAAGGCATTCTATTGTTGTGCTTTTATCACGACTGAGCCCAAGATCAGAGTAATCAGGGCTAATCCCGGGTCGCGAATTCATTCATACTTACTCTTGTAAACCCCGAATTAACCGAAGTTAAGACAAAGTCCACAAAGGATCTTTGATCGTCAGCCCCAAGTGCAAGGCCGCGATTGTAGAAATAACTCGGTGAAGTCTGAGGTCGACCCACAGGGAGTAATTAATCGCAAAAATCTGTCCTATTGAAAAACTAATCTAGCCTATCAAAAATCCATATAAAGAAATCTCTACGAAATTGAAATTAAAATTAAATTGCAAATCCAAATTAAAAATTATATTCTCAAATAAAAAAAAATCCTAATCTAAAAACTGCAAAAACATAAAAGACATCAAACCTCGAATTGTATAAAATAAATAAATCATGCATTAAAATAAAAGTCCATTAATAATATCATTCAGAAATAAGAATAAAAAAAAAGAATTCTAAATATTCTTATTATGGAAATCACAACGTTATATTGGTTAGATTAATAAAAAGACTGCAAAAACACCGCACCAAGTGCATACTGTCACTACCCCACAAACACATGATGCCGATCCAAGGCGGGACACATTGATCTCACTAATTGCGTCTTTTAAATTAAAGTAAACCAATAAACTAGTAATTTTCCAAAAATAATCAAAACTAAAAAAAAAAATATTTCCTTACCCTAGATCGAACACATGAAGAAAATAGAACTGTGCATAATCTCATCTTCAAGTCTTCAATCCTTTACCAATAAAGAAGTAAATGGCTTGTTGATGATGGAGGCAGCGATGGCGGCGGAGTGGCGGCGTGGAAATCCAAATTGTGGTGTGCCTTAGGGAAAGCCTTGGATGAAATTGTGATGGAAGGATGAGAGATGGAGAAAAATTAATGGAAAATGGGGGAAGAAGTTGCTGGTCGTCCAAGAGAGGGGAGGAGATGGATTGCACGTCCAACACTATTTGTGGTCTTTTTATATTTTTTTGGTATCTTGGTTGCAAGATTTTTGGTTTGGGTAAGGATTAGTAGTGTGGAGTCCAAGTTGGATTAGGATTAGGAGGGTTTTTGGGAGGGTTTCAAGGGATTTTCCAGCTCCTTATCTTCTTGGATTTCCTAGTACACCATCCTACTAAAGGTAGGATTCTTTATTTCTCATGCTACTTTCCTTTCTTGGGCCCACTTTGGATTTAATTCAAAATTTGAAAACAATATGGGCAACACCTTTTTGGACGTGTGAAGCTTTGGGAGAATCTTGGGTTGCAAGATTCAAATCTTTGAAGCCTATCTTTTTGGAGATATCTTAAACAAATTAGTGCTGGAATCTTGGAATCTTGGATTTGGTTTCCAACTTGGATTGCTTAGAAAGATCTTCTCATTTTTTTGAACTCTTCATGGCTGGAAAAGTATCCTTAGATGGGCCCACTTTTTCTCATTGAAATTTATGCCAAACATAGATGGGTCCCATGGTGCATTTGCTTCATCAATTTTCTTCCACGGGCCCTAATTTCTAAAATTCCCTACAAAAATAAAAATAAATGTCAAAGAATAATCTATTCATATAGGGCAGGAATTATGCAAGATGCGGGCCAATAAAATGTCACCATTTTATCAAATCTTCAATTAAATCAATGGTGCAAATAAAATTCATCATTTTATTTGTAAATAAAAAGTAATGAGAAATTTGTGAATTCCAATGCCAAAAATAGAGGAATTCATGATTTTATGTGAAAATGCAATTTTTCAATGAATTTTGACTCGAATTAAAACTTTGATGCCCATAAACATAATATCATGATTTTTTCACTAAAATGGTCCATGATTTGAAGATTAAGTCCTTAATTAATCTAAAATGATGGAAATTATGCATTTTTTAAGACTTATCAATCTTGCATATGTACCTATCAATGTACAATTGCAGAAACACACACACACACACACACACATATATACGTTGACAACCATTTAAAAACTAACAAGTACTTTACATAAGTAAAGTCAATATACATAATCCATGTACAACTAAGTCAACAACTGCATATTTAAATATAATGCAGGTGACATCTAATTACTATTCAAAATGAATATACAAAAGTGTCTATGAAACATCCCAAAAACATTCTTTCCTTTGACAATCCGATTTAAGTCCATTCGATTAAACCTCCTGGGGGTATCGGATGGGTATCCTGTGCTGGCAGTTCAGTCTCTACCTGATCGGCATGGGTAACTGGGCCTGTAATATCATCAGTAGCACTATGAACACGACGGTTCAACAATGCATATACAATTCTACGATAGCACATGTTATCTTTATCAATTAACTGATTCAACAATTCTAGACAATCAATTCTATAACAATGTCTTGTGCAATATTAAACACAAGTAATAACAATAACTATATTGGCAACTACAATAGTATTAGTTTCAGTTTAATTTGGTTTTTCCCAAAGGAAGCATTTCATATTCGTTCATTTCAGTGTTCACATTCAATTCATTCATTAATGGCTTATCAGTAGGACTCGTCAGTCCAATGTATGACTTTTCAGTTTATGACCTTTCGGTCCAAGTAAGGGTGGGATTTCCCAATGTCTGGATCAGAGATCACCGGTATCACCACGGAGCTCCGGAACGCCCCCAAATCTATCTACTGCAGTAAGATTGTTGTTATATTTAGTAACTGTTCATTATTCATTCCTTAATTCAGTGTGAATTCAATGTGGCTCAATAATGAGCTCAAGAAACCACTATGTAGTGCCAAACTCATAATTCAAATCAAATTAGTCACTCTAGTCAATCATATTCCAATTCTAAACAATTATCTAAAGCAAACAATTGAGTGAAACGCTCGTTATCGATGCACGTATTACTGTGGATAACATTACTTTACTTAAATTGTGCATTCCGATAACCTTAGCTAACACTTATGAAGGTTTTGATATCATTAACACTAGCTTCAATAGCTAGGTTCTCAATTCAGAAAGAATCAGAATTCAATCTGTAATTTTTCCTCAGTGGCGGTTACCTGGCGGTTAACCGCATTCTAGAAGGCGGCTCACCGAATTACATTCGGTCAGCTTTCCAGAACCTTACAATTTATGATGTATTCCTTCTATGCGGTCACCTCGGCGGTCACCTACTCTGCTAGCCGCATCTTCGAACTCGGCTAGCCGAATCCATTTCGGTTACCCAGCGGTTAGCTTTCCAGAAGCTTGTCTTTTGAGGTAAATTTCTTACTCAATTTCGGTCAGCTCACGGTTACCTTTCGACTAACCGAAATTTCAATTTCGGCTAACCAAAATTCAGTTGTCAGCTTTCCAGAGACTAACCAGTTTTATGGATTTCGGCTGTTAGCCTTGCGGCTAGCCGAATTATACCCAAAACTTCATTTTCGAGCTTCAGATTTCCGAAGCAAATTTCTGGAATTTGAGTTTCTTGAACTCAAATCACTTTAATAACATCTTAAAACATAGAAGGCATATATGCTTGCCTCTATCTGAAGATTGATTGATGAAAACCCATTTGCTTAGCTTATATTGAGAAGGAAACTTCTCAACTTGAAGTTTTCTCTCTGAGAAAACTCTACAAGAAGATGAAGTAGACGAAGTCCTCGTCCAAACCACAGCCAAAACTTCACTCTTGATGCTTGAAGGAGATGAAAATGGAAGAAAAAGGAGAAGAAGAAGGTGCCTAGGGTTTGGTTGAGATGAATGAACTCATTGAAGTTCATTTTAGGTTATATCGGCTTCCTAATTGCATTTAGGCCCATAATCTCCTCTTATTTACAATTCGAGTCAAATGAAGGGTCATTTGATTCGATTTTCATCGAACGACTTCAAGTCTTCTATGAAAATTAACATACTCGTCGAGATATGTATGCTGGTTTCAAGAGTTTCCGTATTCGATAAAATACGTGAAAACTCGCATTTACGAGAAAGTCCTTAGTTTCCTTGTTTGAGTCTAAACTCCATTTAATTCATTTAATCTCATTCATTATTTGTTCATTAAGCCTAAATCATTCATTTTAGGCTAATTCAATTCTATTTGGTCACAAATCATCAATAACTTAATTAAACATATTTAATTAGTTTAATTTTCAATCAATTAGAGTTAATCTCAATTAACTCGAGACGGGGCCTAATAGCTTTGAGTCGTTCCGGAGGTGCCATAGGACAAAGAAGGTATGTAAAAAGATTACAGCGGCACACTTTCTTCCTGAGACATCTTCATCCTTGGCAAGAGACTTCCATATAGCCGAAACCGATCGGGGAGAGGGAGCCATTACTCCACAAGGGCTGAGAAGCCAAATCCAAAACTGTTGGGCCAAGGTGCAAGAGAAAAACAGGTGCAAATCATTTTCCTCTCCATTGAAGCAGTTGTTGTTGGCATTTGTGATGGGGCCCACTGGTGTTTACATGTGGGTAGACCCCACTCACAAAGAGACACCCCTCACAAGGAATCTCATGGTGATATGGATTAGAATAGTTTGAATTTTACCCAACTCTTATCCTTATCACATCTCTATTCAAATTCAAATTGAAAGAGTTTGATTCAACCTATTATCCTTATCATCTCTCAATTTGAATTTGAATAGAGATCTTATCACTCATTAGCCAAAAGGGCTATATATAGACATGAGAGATATCAGTTGGCATCACTTTCAACAATTCATCTTCCTTCCACTAGATCTACAACTCTCCATCATCATCTTCTACATCCAAGGTGTCCATCCTTGCCCTTAGATCTTGAAGAGTGAATCATGCGTGACTGATCTCTCGTAGACAGTCACAGATCTCGACACAGTGCATGATTCAAGCCGACGCTATCCTTATCATGTTTGTAGCAGTCAGCTCTTATGGATCCGTGCTTCTACTGCATATACAACTTTCATTGGTATCAGAGCCTTTATTGGCACGCTCATGCGAGGATTGGATTGATTTTTGTTGCGAATCAGCATTATTTGGTTCCACATATATCTCGTGGGTCATGTAGTAGTGTTTATAGGATGTCCCTGGGTTTTCGAGCTTAATAGGACCAAGACCGCCGAGTTGCACCAATTGCGATCTTTGATCAAGTCAATTCCAAGAAAAGCCTTGTCCCACTAAAGGGAGACAGTCTATGTTCAAGGAAAGTAGTTTTTAAACAGAACCATTGTGACCCCACCACTTTCCTGGGGCCTTGCTGATTGATTTGATTTTATAAGACCAAATTGGAGGCTTAGGTGCAAGCTTCAACTAGTTGAGCATTTCTTTGTGGACCCTAACATATGCGGGGGATAATAAACTATTTACAACAATTTTCCCTATTAAGAGGATTCACATCACCCAAATTTGTCTTTTGTTGTACTCTTTTTGCATCTTTGTAGTTGCATCAAAGTATTAAATTGCATGATGCTATCAAATCACCCATGTAATTACGATAATTGTTTTTGACTGCCCCGAATTAGCCCTAGGCATGAAGGGTTTTCATTTCAATATCCTAATTCTCGGAATGATTTGAGTGCAAAAAGGGCAATCGATACGTATATCAGCGTTGCCAATGTTGTGCATTCATTGATCATCATTTTTTTATCTTATTTCTTTTCAATGATGGCTTCCAAAAATATCATTGTTGACCTTAATAGGGGAGATAAGTTAGATGGCATTAACTATGATAAGTGGTACCGAACAATGATTTACTTGTTCGATGAACAAGAGGTCACGTATACCTTGGAATCGATTAATACCCGACCTGAATTAGCAAATGATGCTGCAGCCATGCCCGCATTGAATGATTTTGAGAAATGGGATAAATATAATCGAACTGGTCGCAACATTATGCTGAGTAGTATGCATTTTGAATTGGTTCCCACTTATGAAACCTATGGTACGGCAAAGGAGATGAGGGATGCTTTAAAAGAAGAATATGGTGAAATTACCGTCGATAAGACTTGTATAATGACCATGGAATTCGATGCATATAGGATGGCCCCAGGTGTAAACCTCATGGACCACCTCCGCAAAATGAGTCAAATGATTGCGATTTGCGAATCTTGCAAGGGCAAGAAATGTATTAATTGAGGACCAAAAGATTATTGCAGTCCTGCGATCTTTACCTAATTCTTGGCACACAATAAAACAAATTTTGACCCACTATGAGACAGTCAAAACTTTTAAGGATCTATGTCACCATCTTGAGCTCGAAGCCCAAAGAGTTCAAGTAGAGATTCCTGGACAAGCACTATTTGCAAAACAACAACCTGTATCGAGGTCGGGGACTAAGGGGACCAAACGTAAACTTAAGTTTCAAAATGAGACTTTTCCAAATGGGGTAGACTGCCAGAAGAAGCCTAAACAGGACCAGAATGCACCTAAACAAGACAAAAAGAAGCATCAGAACATAACAAGCCCAAAGACTTAGCCAAAAACCAAATGCTATAAATGTCAGGAACTTGGCCACATCGCTATAACTCGCCCCAAGCGGACTATGATAAACACCCAAACTTTGACACTCTTTTTGGTTTGCTCCGAAGCACTTTATGTGGATGAAAGTTCCAATTGATGAATAATTTTTTCAGGGGCAACCAAGCACGTGACAAAGGATAGGAGTCGTTTTCGGGAGTTTCAGTCAATAGATGTCGATTGCAACAAGCTCTACATGAGAAATAATTCTTCAGAAGATGTATTGGGAATTGGTGATTATTTTCTTCCAACGTCTACAACAAAAACTACAATGCTCCATGAGGCGCTTTTTGTACCTGGCATGAGGCGGAACGTCCTCTATGTTTGCCGTCGCGAGGGACGGTTTTGATTTTCGTTTTACTAGGGATAGAGTTTCCATTAGGAAAAATAATTCTATTTATGCATGGGGTTTTATTGTAGGAGACTTATTTGTTTTGGATTTCAATAATTCTATTGTTGGATTTTCTGATTTATTTATGGTACATGACATAAGTTTCGAATCTATTAAGTGGCATACTCGAATGGGCTACAGAGGAAAAGATCGAATGATCTGATTGGCTAGGGAAGGATTGCTTAGATCTCTCACACAAGTATAATTGCCCACATGTGAATCTTGTGTGACAGGTAAAGCAACAAGAAAACCTTTTCCAAAGGTAGAAAGATCCAAGGCCACCTTTGAAATCATTCACTCTGACATTTGTGGACCAATGAACGTGGCTAATAGACAAGGAACTCGATATTTTATTACTTTCATTGATTATTACTCTCGTTATGATTGTGTGTGTTTTATTTCCCACAAAAATGAGGCAATTGATTTTTTTAAAATTGTTACAAAAGAAGTTCAAAATAAGTTTGACAAAAACATCAAGACCCTTAGGACCGATCGAGGTGGAAAATACACTTCGAAGATTTTTAAAAGTTTTTGCATGGAAAATGGAATTTCTCATCAACTAAATCTGGCCTACACCCCACAACAAAACGGAGTTGCGGAAAAACGAAATAGGACCCTGTTAGACATGGTTAGATCAATGATGGCTCATGCAAATTTACCTGTCTACTTTTGGGGAGATGCGTTATTAACTGTAGCATATATATTAAATAGAGTCCACTCTAAGTATGTTCCAAAGACTCCATATGAGCTGTGGACCGGTAGAAAACCTTCCTTGGGAGACCTATGCCCGTGGGCTTCTTTAGGGCATGTCCTTATCCCGCATCCTAATAAATTGGAGTGTAAGACAATTCCAAGTATTTTTGTGAGATACTCTGAATTGTCAAAATGATACGTTCTAATTTATGAGGATGTCAACGGCAGATTAATTGAAAAAGAATCTCGTGACGTAGATTTCTTTGAGTTTCAATATCTTGAAAAGAAGAAGACAAGGGTGTCCATTGAACTATTTAAAATGGATGACTTCTCCTACCAAGGGGATCCAACACCATTTGCTGGTCTTAGTAGAAGAGATCATATGGAGTCACGGGCAAGTGAAAGTGATCTTGATGCCCTTTGTCGTTCTTTTCGTTGATTAATTCTAAAGAAATATTTTGAAATTGAAGGAGTTTCTTATGCATACATTATAACTGTTGAGGACGAACCACATTCTTTTAAAGAAGCAATGAAATCGGTAAACTCGAAGGAATGGATGCTCGTGATGAATGATGAAATCAGCTCTATAGATAAGAACCATGTATGGGATCTTGTGGATCTTCCCAAGGATAGGAAAGCCATTACCAATAAATGGGTTTTGAAAATTAAGCGAAAAACCGATGGTTCTATTGACAAATTTAAAGCTAGGCTTGTGGCTAAGGGGTTCACAAAGAAAGAATGTGTGGATTATAAAGAAACTTTCTCCCCTGTGGTGAGATTTTCTTCTGTCCGCATGATCATATCTATTGTGGCCCATATGGATTTACAACTATACCAGATGGATGTTAAGACCGCTTTTTTAAACGGTGATTTTGAGGAGGAAATATACATGAAACAACCGATATGATATGTGGAAAAAGGCCATGAAGATAAAGTTTGTAAACTCTATAAATCTATCTATGGCCTTAAACTATCCTCAAGACAATGATACAAAAAATTTCATGATACAATCATGTCAAATGGCTTCTCCATGTGTTACGAAAATCATTGTGTTTACATTAAATGATCTAAACATAAATTTGTGTTAATATCCATTTATGTTGATGACATTCTTTTGGCTTGCAATGATATTGGATTTTTAATTGAGACCAAAGCTTAATAGTCAACTGTTTTGAAATGAAAGATTCGGGTGAAGTTGAGTTCATTTTGGATGTTAAAATTACGCGGAATCATACAAAACGCTTTATTGGCCTGTCCCAAACAACTTACATTGACAAACTTTTAGAGAAATTTAGAATAGTCACTGCTAGTCCCGTTGAGACCCCGATTGATAAGGGTTGAAAATTAAGTGTCATGCAATGTACTCAAATTGATGCTGAAACAAAAAGAATGGCTTCCATACCCTATGCCAGCGCTGTAGGAAGTTTAATATATGCTATGTTGTGCACACGCCTCGATATTTACTATGTGGTTGGGTTGGTTAGTCGATTTCAAAGTAACCCAGGTATTGCTCATTGGAATGCCATCAAATGAATCTTTCAATATTTAAAGGGCACAAAAGATATGATGCTTTGCTATCACGGTGGTCGCTTGAGTTTATTGGCATATAGTGACTCTTCCTTTTCGGATGATCCCGACGACGGCAAATCCACATCGAGATATGTTTTCTTATTGGGCGAGGGAGCCATTTCATTGTCTAGTAAGAAGCAGGAGTGTACGGTCATGTCGACCACGAAGGCCGAATATGTTGCTTGCGCACTGAAGGCCATGGAGGCCATATGGATTTGCAGTTTTCTGTTGGATTTAGGACTAGTGTCCATTGCCCGTGATCCCATTCCATTGAGAACCGATAGTACAATTGCTATATGCTTGGCAAAAGACCCCCAGCTTCATCAGAGGGCAAAACATATCAAACGAAAGTGGCATTTTATCCATGAACAAGTAGAAGCAAAAGAGATAGCAATATCTCATGTGTCATCGTTGGAAATGATTATTGACCCGATGACCAAACCCTTGGCGCGAGAACTATTTGTTATTCATGTAAAGCGTATGAGAATGCAATATATGTAATTCTTTTATTTAGTGGGAGTGTATTGGACTTATTTTCATAAAGGTTTTTTCTCATTGTTTGTGGTTAAATGCGTGTTACATTCTTTTCATTTATACATGTGCTTATACTTTACTTTGGCAACATACATAATAAGCATTTGTATTAGATGCACACGTGGCACCAAACAGTGAGGTCATCTACTTGCACGGATAAAGACCGCCCTTAATGTCTTAGTGACTAATAGGATGAGGTGCATATATTTGTATGATATGTTAATTAGGCCAATATAGATCTTATTGGTATGTACAGATGTATGGAACACTGACTCAGTCTTCTGTGCATTAAGGGTGATGTGGATTACAAGACTGAATGAGACTTAGCATCAGTCATCGGACAAATCACACCCTAATAAGTCCGATAGCCTATTTTAGAAACCAAGCATGGTTGTGTTTGTGACGATCTGCTTGTGTAGTAGTAAATCGGTGCAATGTTAGCATCGGCTCAGTTATGGAGCTAATGCATTTTCACACTGCGACGCGTGTCTACTGTTGAGTTCATGAATTTGCACATTTACGTATCATTTTAGGATGAATTATGGATTTAATTAGGTGAATTGCATCATTATTCATATAATTTCATAATTTCATGCATTTTCACCTACGAACCTAAATTTTCAAACTTTTCATACATTTTCTGCATTAACTTAGAATGTTTTGCAAATTTTCTCCGAAGAGTCCCAGTTGGCGTAGAACTCTGTCCGGATGGGTCCCGCTTCAATATGGGCTCTTCAGTATTTGATGTGTTGAATTGGAATGTGCAGAAAATGAGAATTGCAGGTCTCTATCACGGAACCCACTTTCAAGCACACATTGTCATCCTGAGCCCTACATTGCTGAATTGAAGTAAATTGAAGAATTCACCATGTGGACCCTACACACAAGCCATATGCAAATTAATCAAAGGAGGGGTCCAATCATCATGTCAGTTGAAGAGTCCTAACTACAGTAGAAGACTTCTCATAGGGCCCACTGTTCAAGAAGATGAAATGTCCCACATGGCTGGGTCCGTAGTAGTTGCAAATTTGAAATTATTGATGGATAATTCAAAGAGTACAATTCTGATTGGAACAAAAGAAGAAGAATTTGAATCATCCACATCTGCTGTCCTTTCAAAAATGAAAGTTATGCAGAGATAGAATCCATTGCAAATCAAATTTTAGAAGTTAATCCCGTTTTTCTCAGGACAACTCATCTTCAAATGACCATAACTTTCAATCCGATCGTCGGATCGATGAAATTTACCTACCGTTGGAAAGCTTATTTAGAGTAGGTATCTGTGCAGCCAAGAATGTGCAAATCAGAGCTTATATTGACAAAGTTATGGGCCCATAGATTTTCATGTGCATTTTTAGACGGGATTGTAATTAAATCCACACCATTTATAATCAATTGCTACACATCCCTTGTGGGACCCCATCTGAAGATTAGCCAAGCCACCCAGAGGTTTTCAGAAGCTTCCACCTCATCCAAATTCAAAATGGATAAGAGATATACCTTATTAATGAAGAAAAATCAAATCTACAGAGAAGGTGTCCAGATTCAATGTATCTGATAGATAACCGGAGAAATAAAAGGAACCAAAAAGTAGCTACAAGAGATAACTCTCTCCTTGGACGTCCATAACTCTCTTTTTCCTCTTTCTCTTCTTTCCATAATTAATAGAATTTAAGAGTTATTTTTGGGTATTCTGGGGCCCTGTTCCAGAAATTAGGAATTTTAGAAGAGAGATTTTTGAGAGACAATTGTACAAGGAGATGCTATCAATGAAATTACTTATGGAGTTCTTTTCAATGGCTAGCTAAATTTCTGGATTGGAGTATACAGATGAAGCTAAGTAGATCTTTAATTTAATCTATGTGATTTTTCTATTACTTTCTTGTCTCTTTCAAAATACATGCTCTATTAGAATAATAGATCTGTCTTCATGCCTTAGGCAGCATCTGTTTTGATTTCTAATGAAAATAGTTTGATGATTTATACTTATTTTGATAGATTATGCTTAGGGCTGAGATCCTTTGATAATTTATGCTTAATTTGATGAGTCATGCCTATGATTTTTCATTCTTTTATGAGGTGAAGGAGGTCTTGGGTTGTGACCTTATTCTTAAAAATTGATTTTTACAAAAGACAAATCTTCCGGATCCAAAACATTGATTTGTTTAAGATCTGAGTTATTTTTGGGACAAATAGTAGAATAATTGCATGAATGGATTAATTATCTTGCTTAGTGGATTTTGGATGCTCTGATTTGTTTTATATACTTGATTAGTTTGTGTTTCTGAATTTTTTCTAATTTCTTTTCTTGGATCTCAATTACTTATTAATCTTTGATAAAAGAAAATCAGATTTTGAATTTTAACTTAGTAGTGCTCCTTGTGGGATTCGACCTGTACTTGCTACTGTCTCAAAAAGACAACTGTGCACTTACAGTATTAAAAGATTGAATTTAAATTCACATCACCTATAGACATGCGTGTTTAAGGACTTACCTACGAGCAATGAGATAATACCCTAGAATCTTGTCTGTTGTGCGAGAGTTAGTCCCGTAGGTGACTCTTGAGCTTAGAGTTGGTTATTGTGTGAACCATTTCTTGAGGCTCTTGTGCCCTTATACCAACCTTTATGTTGGAAATATAAAATCGATGATCTTACTTTAGCTGTGGTTGTGCCACGATGACATAGGAGCCTATGAGCCGCCGTTCTAAGAAAGCTTCTTGGTTGATTATGACCCTTGTAAGTCCATGGGAAGACCCCTTGACATCACACTCTAGTTTATACGTGCTTATGATACTTACCAGCCCGGGCTATATCGAGTATTTTAAAAATTTTAAGACAAATAATTTTTTAAATTATATATATGTATAAATATGTTATTTTATAAAAAGAAATGTTTGTGAAGAGTTTTTTTTTACTCGATAAGTTGAATAAGCACGTATGTGGGTTGAACACGACTCAAGGGTATGAGTCAATATCTAATCCGGTGTGGTCATGCGAGTGTCTAGGACAGACTGATGTGTTGGTGAGTTTGTGCATTCTAGTCAGATGGCGACTTAGCTTATATTCTCTACGTGAATAGGCATTGTGGAGGTCCCACTCTTTAGGTCCATTTTTACTTTGTGGAATTTGATTATGGAAATTAATAATCTAATGGGATGAAACTTGTTTGGTGCGAGTGGGAGATGTTGGCATTTGTGATAGGGCCCACTTGTGTTTACATGTGGGCGGATCCCCTCACTCACAAAGAGACACCGCTCACAAGGAATCTCATAGTGATATGGATAAGAATAGTTTGAGTTTTATCCAACTCTCTATCCTTATCATATCTCCATTCAAATTCAAATTCAAATTGAAAGTGTTTGATCCAACCTATTATCCTTATCATCTCTCAATTCGAATTTGAATAGAGATTTTATTACTCATTATCCAAAGGGCTATATATAGACATGAGATATCAGTTGGCATCACTTTCAACAATTCATCTTCTATTCACTATATTTACAATTCTCCATCATCATCTTCTACGTCCAAGGTGCCCATCATTGCCCTTGGATCTTGAAGAGTGAATCATGCGTGACTGATCTCTTATAGACAGTCACAGATCTCCACACCAGTGCCTGATTCAAGCCGACGCTGTCCCTATCGCGTTTGTTGCAACCAACTCTTATAGATCCGTGATTCCGCTACATCTACGACCTTCAGTTGTGACATCTAGATGCCAGAGACCATCATGTGTGTTTGGCCCAATCTTCTATCAAAGTTCTCCTGTGCATTAGATGCCAACTCAGGCAGGCCAAACGAGAATTGACAAATTTGTTCCAAATCAAACGGGACCAACTTTTTACTATGTTCATGGTTCTCAGGAGATTCCAAGCTTCATAAAGAGAGAGCTTGCATGTTGAATTGCTGAGCCAAGAAAGAGAGTCCGGGGCAGAGATTACACTAATCGGGATGAGGTTTGTAGCATGCGAAATGAGCTCCTACAAGACTAACGAAAGCTAGATTGGAATGTGCCATGCATCGTCTGCTATTTTGTCCGCTACTAAATTAATACTCTAAGAACTTGAACCCATCTAAGGTGAAATAGCCAAATTTAAATCCTAGATTGATGGGTTGAGTCCAAAATCCAAATTGGGTTGGCAAGTCAGTTCAATAGTTACCATCCCTAACCACGAGCACACCATACATATGTTGACATCCCACTTTATACTCACCGATTATTTAATGGCCCTGCATTTTCACATGATCCAAGTTAAAAATCAAAATCTCTAGAGCACGTTTGGTGACATATGAAGAAAATATAAATATGAGGCTTTCTTACTGTCCCTAGACTAGGAATTCCTCATTGAGAGTTTGTATAGGCAAGAATTTCTCATCAATATGAGTGTAGTTTGATGCATATAGATGAGAAAAATTAGTTTAAGTGTGCAAATTTGTAAAAGTAAGGATGTCCAAATTATATGAGGGGTTGGATATGAGAATCCACATAAAAGAGGATTACCATTGGTCCAAGTCCTCGAGGATTTGCAATTGACAAATATGGGTTTTTGGTGCTTTGTGGATAGTGAAAATCTTTTTTTTTTAGGGATGTTTCTTTACGAGCATTTCTGACTGGAATTTAGGCTGAGAATTCTTGAATTCCAGTCAGGAATTCTATGTTCATTTATACGAATTCCCGGTATTTGAGGCAAGTGGCATTTTAAATTTTCGAAAAGGTGGACTCAGATGCTAGCCTTTACTCTAACATTTACAAATCCAATCTTTTCGGGGAGACTTTGTTACAACTCCAGTCATTCTGACATAGATTTGTTGCAACTCGGGCTCTTCCCTCAACAATCAAATGTCATCTTCTCTTCTACGCAATTGCACAAAAATAAGGTCCAATCATCTTCTACCCCTGCACTCCTTTCAGCCAATCTAATTTATTTCTCTATTTTTCTTTCATCCTGTTGCATGCTTCTTTTTTTTTCTAGATTGTTTGTAATGGAAAGGGAAGTAAAGGGCTTTTGGGGGTTTTGATGGAATGGAAAATGACCCACTTTCTCCTCTATCTCACTCATACACAACGCTACAGATTTTAGATTTTTCCCCTAAAGTAGAAAATCTATCATATTAGAATTAAGGTTGGATGAAATTCTCATACAGGAATTCCGGTATGGAAGAAACGGGGGATTTAGAAATGCCAGAATTCAACAGCATTTTTGAATTCCAGCATCTCAAATTCTGCAAATTCAGGAGACGTGAATTCCAAAAATTCTTGTAAATAAACAGGCCCTAATATTTGGTTTCAAAACATGATAGACTTTAGTTGTTGCCAAATTTAAACCCAGCATTTGGAATCTTTTTTTGAATTTATTTAAAAATGGATATGTAAACAAAATCAGTACAAAATTTCAATACACCATGGTTCTGTCATATATCTGACCTAGTCAGCTAGTTGTCATGTTCAAGTAGGTTTCATATAATGTAATTTGGAATTTATGGGATTACATACTTCCACCGGATAGTGATCAAAGTTGTTATTTAGCGCATGCCTATATTGATGGCATATTAGAGATTCCCAACTATACACAATAAACCAGTTTTAGCTACTACATAATAAAATTAACTTTTTTTAATTATACTCTACTAGATTTAGCATCAAATAATCTCATTGCTAACACTATTAGATTGTAACACTAACTTATTTTCAACTTTTATAATTCATGTCCCCAACTAGAAGTGCCACTAAACTCACACTCATGTATTTTGTTTTTACTGATTTCATCAAATTTGAATTGATTTTCTTTTATTAAAGTGTCTAAAAAAGAATTAAATCAGATCTATTTGTTTAACCAATGATTATCATAACATTTGCGAATTATATACTTAAAAAGATTAGTATTGGAAATCTATTGTTAAGTTATCTATGACTATGTGAATGGAGTTGTTCGTAAGGGCGGAACCATAAAATTATATTTTTTTAGGGGGTGGGGGCCGAGAAGGGTGGCGTGGCCGAAGTAAAAAAATCAACACCTAAGGGACTGGTTGTTTAAGTGAATTTGGTCATTTCTGAAATTCCTGTTATGAATGCCCCGTTTTGGAAATTTTTGAAAAGCAAGCATTCCCAAATCCAACAATGACAGTATTATGAATGCTGAAAGGGAGTTGAGCATCCAGAAACTTGGCTTTATGAGAGTTTGCTTTCAAACTCTCCAACGAAATTCAATCACTAACTACCTATTGCAGAAATTTGATTTTAACACATGGGATTCGATAAGCACATATTCCTCACCATTCTCTAAACTCCGTCTAAGTAGGGGTCCTTTTTTTTTTTTTTTTTTAAGTTAAAAATTCAGATGAAAGGGATTCTCTTAGTTTTGGTTTACTAATGAACTAATATAAGAGTTGGTCATTTGAACAGATCTATTGATTTTGATATGATTTTAGATTGATGATTTGTTATGAGAGATTTTTTTTTAAGGTTTTTTTTTTTATTTATAACTTTTGGAAATTGAATATATTGTGATATGATTCTGGATATTTATTTTCCTCATCCGAGTTTCAAGTTTTATTGGGTTTTTTACTCTATTTTATAGACATGAGACTGCTTGGTGGGTGGTTTGGTTGCCAACTTTTTTTAAAAATTTCCAATTGGAAATTTAAATGTGAATGGAAGTGTAAAGATAAAGGATTGAGGATGAGCTCTAACATTGATGTTTTTAGTGTTTAAGTGATTTGTTTTTTAGAACGTTGTAGTATTATCCTATCCATTAATTAGTAGTAACAATGGCACCTAACTCAATAGTCTAACTCTTGACTATTCAATGTACATGACTTATCATGTAATAGGCACTTATTAAAACATGCTTAGCATGTATCTATATTAGAATGAGTAAAGAGCCCATTTGGAGCTTCACAAATTGAGCACAGGGGACATATGTTCAGTACTTTCTAAATCCTTATGGATTCCTTTGGCATCAGTCATCTCAAACAATAAAATATGTAATATGAAAGTAAGAAAAAAAAAAAAAAAGGGGAGGAAAGTAGAATTTCAACAGTGCCAGTTCCAACAATGGGACTTGTAGCCAAATTTTCCATATAAGCTCGTTTGTAGTTTCCATGGTCTTAAATGTCTTGAATGTTTCCTGGTGAGGGGTGACGTGATAGGTTGAACACGAGTCAATCAACTAACCATTATCATTATTAACCATATAGATCTTAGAAATTACAGCAACAAATTCATCTTCAACATGATTTGATTCTTTATTTTGACCTTTCTGATATCGACATTGCCTAGCAGTATGCCCCATTTTTCCACACAAATAACATGGGCCCGAGCCTTTATTTTTCTTAGAATCTTCTCTCCCTCTTTGTTTGTTCTTGGACCTAAAATTTGAATGACTTTGATTTCTATTTCTCTTGTTATTTTTGTTCTTATTTCCGAAACGATGAGAATAATTTTTCTTCTCTTTGTCCTTTTCTTTTGGTTCTTCTCCTTTTGTTCAATTATATGAACCTTGTCTTGTTAGAATGAGTAAAGAGCCCATTTGGAGCTTCACAAATTGAGCACAGGGGACATACTCTACCCTTAGGTATGTGTGGATGCATTTGGATAAATGTATAAATCTGTGTGAATTTACTTGGATAAATGTGAATTAGCTTCAAGTGAATAGGGTTATTTGTTGTTATATTCAAGTATAACTTGAGTGTAAAAAACCTAATTAAACTAGAAAACTAAATTATATTGGAAACCTAATCTAATTACAATAAAATCAGGAACTAACATATAACTTGTAAATTAAAATTCCCAAATCTATTTCGGCCCTACACATGTGGCCTGAGGTCCATCTGCATCACTTGCTAGGTTGAAATAATTGCAATGATAAAAGGAAGAGATGAGATTAGAACCAAGCATACATAATGCAAAGAATAAATTGAAAAATTGGAGGGTTAGATATAAAAAAATTAAACAGCTTTTAACTATGTTTGGGTTTGGATGGGATGACTCATGAAAGATGGTAACAAGTCCAAAAGAAGTGTGGGAATGGTTTACATGGTACATTTGGCAATTTGATGAATATATTATTATTCAACATATTTACATAGAATAATTAGTTTCTAATTCATTAAACTTCTTAAAGGTCGGAAGCAAATTAAGTAGGAAGAAGAATCTTCTCATCAACTTCTTCGATAAAATACATGAACTTGTTGTTGATGACGGTTTTGAAGGTGACAATGTATGACTAGCAGCGAACGTAACACTATGAACTTGGAGAGTATTATTGGAAGTTCAAAGTCTAAAAAATAAAGCATAAGCAATAAACACAATTAGTGACTACTTAAATTGAATCACATGATATAACTTTGACAAACGGTAATGGAGTGATCGGGAGTAATTCAAAATATAACATTGTGATATAACTTCAAAAAATATTCTAAGCTATAACACATTTGAAGGTAAACATGCATGCCAATTTCGCAATTATATATAAAAGACATGCCAACGAGAAATGAGTCAATAAGAGATGGATGCACCAAATTTTTAGTGGTTCGGTCAACATGACCTACATCCACTTCCATTATGATAGTTCCCTTGGTCTACGGTATTCACTATTTGAGGTTTTCAAAATGGCTCACCTCGAACCAATTAGACCTAAGATTCTTTTGATACGGTGGTTCAATCACTAAGATCGACTCCACCAACTAATTTTTTGTAGTGGTTCAATCAGAAAGGTCTAATCTACTTTGCAATGCATATAAATTAAAAATAAAACAAGAATGCTTGCCTCTAGACAAAGATGATGTATTGAGTACGCTCCATGATACTCATCACCGAAACGTCAAGGTCCAGTCTCCTTGCAAAGTTTATTTGTGATGAAGATGCTTTAATGCGTGCCCAACCAAGAAGGGTGTATAGGTTTTAGGTCTAGGTTGATTTGGGTTTACTATGTGACCTTGAGAGGATACCATAGTGAAAGGCAATTCCACCAAACACACGTGAATAAGACTTGAATGCTCTAAGATATGCCCACGAAGGGCCTCAATGTGAGTGAAATTGGATTTTGGGAGCTCCAGTAGGTTATTACTTCTTGACCAATTAGTGTTGAAGGAGAGTTCTCAATATCATGAAAGATGTAGCAATTGAAATGAGCTTAAGTATATATATAGAGGAGCTCTCAACGACTAGTCTACGGTTAGTCGTGTACTTTATACAGCTAGTCGTCAAACCCCAATGGTTAGTTTGACTGACAATCAAAGAGGGCCAAATTGTCCAACGGTTAGATCACGGTTAGTTGTGGAGGATATATGGTTAGCCGCGAGCTAACCATAATTCAAGGTCATTGAAAGTGCTTAGTCCTAGAAAAGCAATTGCGAGCTAACCAAAGGGCTTGTACAGTTGGCTAACGGTAACCTTACGGTTAGCCGTAATAGGGGTTACGGTTTGCCGTAAGCTGACCGTTGTTCAAAATGCTAAGGGTTCTAAGGGCCTATCCTTAGTTAATCTTAGGGTTCATTTTACTTGAATAGGTTGGTACAAATTGGAGTAGATCTTGATGAAGCACGGGCCTTCTGATACTTGATTTCCTAGGCTGAACTTGATCTCCCTTGATGACACTTCCAGAGGCAAGGTCTTGGACTAAGACACGAAATTGACAACCTTGGAATCGAGACCCCAATGGATGAGTTGGATACTATCGATATAGAAACACACAAGGAAAACATGTATACATCAAACCAAACTAATAATAGGAACGCTAGACTGTGTAAACACATCGGGATCTTTTAATATCTTGATCAACAATGTCACAACCATTGTGAGGTCACTTCAGATTAATATCTTTCTCATGATGAGCAGAGGGTCAACTTATTCCTTGTCCTCAATGATTTTGAGCACAACAATAGTTTAACTTACATTTTAATTTTGGTTCATCCTATGGTGGTCTTTGAGTTTCTAAGTTGGATTGTGGAGGTGGAGGTTAAATAGTTGATATTTTGATAATTGTGTTAACACTCTATATTTTACGACATGAGGTATAACATTTTAAGGCTTTACCCTTCTTTTGAACTTATAATTTAACCCTACAATGCTTATAATATTTATGCTTATTTGATGGGATGAAATGCATTATCTACTAAATGATGCATCATATAGATTTATGAAATTTGGAATATTTGAGTAAACATATGTTTGTGGATTTTGAATGTACTATATGGATAAATAAATATTGTAATTCTTGTGTGGGTGTATAGTTGTGGATTTTGATTGCATGGTGTGAATGAATGAGCATATGGTTGTGGTTGAAGAATGCACTCTATGGATGAGTATTGGAATCCTTGTCTTGGCACATGGTAGTGGATAAAGAATATACTATATGAATGGTTGAATATCTAATTGTGTAGATATATGGTCATGGATGTCATTTTATAAAGATGATTTATATGGAAGTTGTTAGGTTTTTGAGTGTTGGTTAATTCATGGGTTGGACAAAACTCTGGGTCCATTGAGTTGTAATTTTTATCTTTAGAAAAGAATTGTGATTCTCTGGAGTTGGAAGACTGCAAGAATTAGAAGGTAGAAGACTGGAAGGATTAAAGGAAGAAAGTCTTGCAGAATTATAAGTGGGAAATCAGACAGTATTAGAAGTATACTGAAAGGAGAAAAAGAAGTCTGATAGATTTGAAAGAAGATAGTTTGGAAGGAAATAGAAGTGCTAAAATTTTAGATCTATAAAAAAGGGGTCCGCTCGAGCGTACTTCCCTTCGCTTGAGCGCATGTAGTCAGATAGTCGCCTAACGTTGAAACAGAACCCTATCTGCTCAAGCAGACCTTCCATTCGCTCGAGCGGACAGGGTGGCAGAGTCTTATGAAAATTAGAAATTTGATTCTAATTGTACCAAAACTGCTTGTTTTAGTCCTAATCTTCTGAGGCAACATTAAAGGACTCAAGGGCCACTCTAAAGAGATAACCCCACCTCTCAAAGTTCTGAGTTAGAGATCAAATTAAGAGAATCTTTCTCTAGAAGTTCAATTAAAGAATTGTGTTGAAGGGGTTTTTGTAATTGCGAGATTCATAGTGCTTGATTGTTTATCTAGTTCAGATCCGTGATTTTTCACCTAGTTAGGGTTTTCCATATTAAATATGGTGTCCTTGTGGTATGTGCATTTTTAGTTTATTTTTCATTGCATAGTTTATTATTTTTAGTTTATTTTCCATTGCATAGTTTATTATTTTTGCATACTATTGGGTTGTTTTGTTGAGTTGACCAATCTAGAGATCTCAGACCCGAGCCTTTAGAATTCATTGCTATTTAATCATTTTTATATGCTACATTTGATGAATGAAACAACTTTATTTATGCAATGTGACATCTAATGATAACACGTGTTTTGGGGATATTTTCTTGTGGAGGCCATTAGGTGTTTATTTCAAAAATGAAAAGGGGAAAAGGCTTTTATTCGTTCTTGAATGTTACAGAAAGATGTGAAGACGGACCCGCACACGTATTCTGTTGAGCTTTGAGGAATCATCTTCACTTTTGTCTACATGGGTTCTCTTTGCCTCACCTTCTGAGCTCAAGTTATTTACAAGTTTTTATACAACCCCCTCGTTAGGCTTAGAAGCTCCAACACAAGGAAATTATAGAGTGAAAGGAAAAAAGAAGGGACTGCTGTTTTTAAAGGTTTGCTGGAGACGAAGTTGAAGAAGTCTGCCCTAAAGTTTACTTTGCCGATCTTTGTAACTCATCACACTAGTGTAGAAGAAGATTTTGTCAGAGATGTCTGCTTTAAAATAGCAAAGACTATCCCTGTCCTTTTCTCAAGTGAGAGCAACAAAGAATGGTTTTTGGGAACCCTCACCCGATAACTGAAGAATTCTTTATTTCATTCTCACCTTGAGGAGGAAAGGGAGAATGACTTTTGTCTTGAAAATGGTAGAGTTTTGAGTCTTCTTTTTGCCCGAGATTGGAGATATCTTATTGCTCTCCCAAGTCTCCAATTTATAGTATTTGAAGAGACATAGCTGTCAGAAATCATAGAGGAGTGGAGGTGGTTTCAAGAACTGAAATTAATGTGAGTTGTAACTATTCATCTCTTGTAGGTCTAGCGGCCATTAGAGGATGCAACTGACCAAAGATCATGGATGATCGTGGGCGATACTTGCTCAGCAGCCAAGGGAGAAGAAGCTCGGCGGCCAATGCTTGAAATCCTGCAGTGTCTAGCGATCATTGCCTGAATGAAGATTCGCGGCTATCGTATTGAAGATGAAAGCTGCCGGTGAACCTTGTAAATAATAGTCGTTGGGATGCTGTCTCTATGGCGGTCAGATTCAGCGGTCAAAAAATGTAATCTTTTTATGAAAATGAGTATTTTGCCTTGGGAAATGTGATGCGTTGATAAAATGAATTTTTGCATGCCAACATTAGGAGTCTCAAATTTTATAGCTAAGTGGGACCCGCGTATAAATCTCCGAAGAGTATGTAATTAGAGTTTTGATTTTGTTGTCCTCAAACTTATTAGATATTTGTCATACATGCTTATTTTTTGTTTAGAATTCTAAATAGGTTATCAAACAAAGACATAAAATTCAGGATGAATTTAATAGCATTTTGAATTCCAGCATTCATAATTCTCCAAATGATAGGAAACATGAAATCTCCAATTCTTGCAACCAAATGGAAGAAAAGTGGGCTCCCCGTCTTCTTCCTTTTCTTTTTACACTTCAACTTGTATATTACAAGACTTTTATATAAGAGCTTAAACCTAATCAATGACATGGATACATATTTAAAATCCAAACCGTTCAAAGTATGATTCTATTGTTTTTCATCTCTTGAAAAGAATTTGTTCCCATTAGATTTAATCTAATACGAATAATTATAGTTAAACATTATAAACCAATAATTCTTCTTTATCTACAGTGGATCCACCATCATCAACCCCAACCCGACACTCCCAAGGCATTGCAACGGATGGGTGAAAGTTGGGTAGATGTGGGATGAGACATTTTGCATTATTGTGGTTGCAAAGAATGAACTTGCCACCAAATGGGGTAAAGGAGCTTGCCACATCACCCAACATATCTAATATTCTTGTCCTCTATGGTCCATTCCAAACACAATTTGAAGTAAAATTTCCAACTATTTGTTCCTCATGTACTTTTCTATTATATCCTATTGCAAACAAAATGGCCGATTCAATTCAATCCTCAAAAAGCAAAAAAATTATAATTATATTATATACACACACACATATATATATATATATATATATAGGATTAAGCCCAACCAATCCAAACCAGCCATAAATCTAACTCGGGTCAATCTTAATTAAAAAAGGTTGTTGTCCTATACGAGTGCGGGTTCCACCCAAGTAAAGTCCTAAGAGGGTTTAGACCGAAGTCAAAACTAACATCTCGGCAATTATATACAAAGTGGCTGCTTGTATGTCTAGAACCGGCTAATATGGTGCCAATATTAATTAATTATATTATTATCTTATCCCTGACCGGAATCCGAGTACGCATTTCCAAAACCCGCTCTCAGCTGAAGCGGGTCCCCTTGCCCTCCCTATATATCGCCACCACATGAGCCCACGTCGACTGTCCATTCACAGTCCTTCCATTTTAAGTTCATACATTTCAGAGAACGTCCCGAAACGAAAGATTTTTCTGAAAGTTGCTGCAGACGGATCTCTCACTCCAGAAATCCGTTCAGGATCGTGCTAGATTCGGCGGTGGATTCTTCTTTTCATCCTTAGAGAAAAATCAAACCGTGATTTCCACTTCTTGGATCCAATCAAAGGAAGGTCTGAATCTGATGCTTCAATACTTCTGATGTTTTTTCTCCAATCCTTTCATTTCTAGGGTTTTACAATCTATCGTGACGTTTTGATTGTTTTCAAATCATTCAATTCGTTTTCAGATCTGAGAATGCTACTACTTAGAAATCATCCCTAAAAACCCAGTAATCATTCCTTGTTTTTAAAAGAGATCTGGAGGTTTTTGATTGTTAATTAGCTTGAAGTTCTGATCTAGATAGGTAGGATTGCTCTCCAGTGGAGCTGTCCAGTGATTTCTATCTTCTTTTTCTTGGTTTTTGATAAGAAGGCATTGCTTAGAATTTCAGTACCAGTCAAACAAACAAATGGGCCTTGAGTAAATTTGTTTGCTTGCAGTTGGTCTTTTTCTTATTGATGTTTGTTTGTAGATTAATTGGGTGGGTCAAGATCTTAGGAGATTTCCAGTTTGATGAGCAATGGACAAATCCAGTGCACTGGAATACATCAACCAGATGTTCCCAACAGGTGTGTTGCTGCTCTCATGCATCTTCTTTAAATATGTGCTGAACTTGCCTCTTCTTGTTACTATCGTCCTTGTTAATCTTTATGCAATTGAATTCTGAATCTGATAGACTTAACTGAATATTGTGATTCAGCATTTACAATCTTCGATTTTTGTTGAAAATGGGTTTTTTTAAATTTTTCGACCAATCACTTGCTAGATATTAACTTGTTCAACATGTTTTCACGACTGGATTGGATGGTCAATTGTGGTAATAGTGGCGATTTCACCGTTCTATATGTTGTTTTCTGGATTGGCATTGGTATGTGGGGGTTTACTTCTCATGTGGATGTAGTATGGCATCAGCATTATGGTTTTGAAGCTCGGTTAAGTGCCGGTTGATTTAGCTGAATTATGCTGGACTTAGCACTCTCATGCATATTGATAAGTTTGACGCAGCTTGACTGAATTGTAGTGGACTCGGTGGTCGCCTAGGTGGTGACCAAAACCAAGTTTTGAACATGATTAACATAGTCATGTGCTTTACTGGGGAAAAAAACATAGTCATGCAGGTGTAGAAACTCTAGTAAACAATGTTGTTACTTAATTGGTGGCCATTTTTTATTTTCATGGTAGAATGTTTTTATTTGAGTAACATCTTAGCAGAAGGGAACATATATCACCATGTAATTGTGCAACCAGGATTGTTTTATGGTGTGAAACTTGCTAAATATATGTTGTGCAGCCTCCATGTAGACGTGCATACAAAATTTTCATGAGAGCAGTCCGATATCTTACATATTTTACTTGAAAAATAGACTGAATAGATCCGTTTTGTTTTAATAAATAGTTTCCTTTGTGAAACCCAAAATTCCGAACGTGAGTTTTTTTGCCTTTTCCTTTTGTAAAGATTGAACATCAACCAAATACACAGCGACTCATCTCTCAACCAAGGAGACAGTAATTGACTAAGGGACTTGCGTGCCAATGTGAATGTGATATTCTCACATGTCTACCTGGAAGCAAACACTAAAGGAAGATTTTCTGGTGGAATGAGAAGAGGATCTTGACTCAATTATCATTTATTAAACTTTATGAAATGTGTTTGTTATAAAAAAAAAGGAAAAAGAAAAAGAGAAATGTGTTTGTTCTGTTTTGTTGGATGGGATGTAGTTTTTCCGTGTTTAAAGGATATAGCACATAGTCTTATACTGTGTCCGTTTTATACCTGCTCTGTTATTAATAAACTTTGTCCTTGTTGCCAATAAAAAAAAAAAGAAAAAGGAAAAAAAAAGAGAAAAAGATAACAACTGACCTCAATATGACAGCCATTGTTTTGCAGCTTTTGCTTTTGCTAGTTGATAGTACATGTTAATGAATCTGTTGGATCCCTTAATTGAAGGAAAACAAGGTAATCCACTGGAAAAATAAATTCCCATATTATTTATGTCAAGTTGTATAATTTTCTGAGTCTCAAATATGAGGAGAGACCATGAGATATGCTGGAGAAATGAAGAAGGTTCAATTTCAAACAATTGGACTACGGGTGGACGGTGAATGTTTTAAATTTGTAGTTGTTTCTTAAAATTATCAAAATATGATGGACAACTTAAATTCCAATGCTTCAATTAGCTTTTCGACCAACTCTATTTTTGATGGAGCATTTGGAAAGAAAGAAATATAATGATTCTCGAGAACTCTTGCAAATTCACTTCCAGTGGTGGCGGTGGACTGGACAAGTACTGGTCTTATTTATTTTTCTTTCTTTTCCCCCCTTCTCTTTTAGGTTTTGATTGAAAATGAGTTCAAATGATACATGGCAGGATATTTTAGATACAAGACACATTTTCATAAGTCAAACTTATTTCTTCTATAGTGCCTCTTAGGCTATGTCCTTACTCTGCTTGAAGTGTTAACCTTTATTTTTTATTTTTTATTTTTATTTTTTGCTATGTTAGGCTACTGGTCTAACGGTGATACTTTAACTTAAGGACTCAGGGATCGATACCTGGGCATGTGTGTAAAACTAAGTTGCCAAACTTAACCATGAGTGTGTTGGCTTTTGTGTAACTTTACAAGACGCAGATTCATCACTCTTTGGTTGTTGCTGCTCAACTGTATAGTGCTTTGCCCTCCTTTAAAGCTTTTTATTAACTTAACAACAGGAGTTAAAGAAACCATATATGATACGTACCATGGTCTATCATTATCATTTGAGCCTTATTCCATCAATTTGGGGTTGACTAGAAGAGTTCTACACTTCTACTATAATTCTCTATGCGCGCATGTGTGTTTGTGACACAGTCACAGGGAGCCAAATCTGATCATTCGTGAACCCAACATGCCAAATCCTCAATAATGGTAAATCCTACTTAATTGTAAGGAGAAGAAACAATAGATTCGCTTACTGATTATTGATCCAATCCACCTTTTTGTCTTTGATATGTTGGGAGCTTGCTCAAACCAAGGAGAAATAAAAATAAAAGTGCATAGCAGCAACAGTTTTTTGAAATAAAGTGAATACTAGAAGTCTAAGGGTGAACATCTTTTTGACATGCCTTAAATAATACCGTAAGACATGTATTCCTTTAAATGGAGTTATTTGTTTGCACTCATTTACGTATGTAAATGTTGCATGTGCATAAAGTTTACACATGGCCACGTTTGTTTGCGTTCATTTATGCATCACATGTGTAAATGAGGTTTGATAATGGTGTGTAAATGAAGCCATTTTATATGAAAATTCTCACATTGGAAAAGGTGTGAAATGATTTCATACCTCTTTGGTTAAGAAGGCACCATACAAAGGACACCTATGACAGGTCGCGGTATCAAATCTCTTCATCATTTCTTATTTTTTGCGACTCATACGGGGCCCTAAAATTTTAATCCGAAATGTTCACAATTTTTCTTCACTTATTAAATCGAAAAATGTTTAGTTTCATGTCTGAAACATTCATAGATTTTGAGATATATGAAGTTTACAGATGTAATCCCAATGGTTCACGTTTACTTATGTGAAAATGGTGCTTTCAAGCTACAATGGCATTGTGTTTCACCGGTGTAAATTTTAGATATGTAGAATTCACGTATGTATATTAAATTTGTAAATCTCATTTTCATATCCCATGCGTAAAAGACACCCCGCGCCAAAAAAGAAAAAAAGAAGAGAAAGAAGAAGAATGTATCAAAATTAGATTCAATGATATGAACAACTCATAATTTCCTTGGGTGCGAGATATTGTAGGCGATTCCAACTTGTCTTCTTATAAGATCTTTCCTTACTTGATCCCTATAATAAAGGATTGCATTGGCACCCAAATAAAGGAAATAATCTCTTCAAACAACCATTTGGGAACAAATTTAGCAAAACTGCTCACTTTCTAAATGCGTGGAACTTTAATGGCTGTGGGCCCCACAGCTGGACCTAATGGACCATCCACATAGCCGACCTGGTTGACCAGGTTTGGGACCAGCTTGGGCCTGGTTGCAATCGGTTTGAGCCTTATGTGGGCTATGTTCAGTTTGGCTAAACTCTGCCAATATGCAGTCCATTATTGGTGGCCTGTTTGGATCAATTGGATCGTTTTGGGATTTGTTAAATGGTCAATTGGACTTAGGGGATGATTTGTATCCCCATAAAATTCAGCACATTTAACTTCAAATATGGGACCCATCTTAAGTCCATCATGTGTCAGTTTGAGCGGTGTTTGTATTTAGGAGTCGTCACCGCCAGCACCACCGCCTTTTCAGTCCTTATTCCATCAATCTAGGGTTAACTAGAAGTGTGTGTGCATGTGTTCATGACTCATCAAATTTATTATGATCAGGATCATCATTGTCATTTGAGGCTTATCCCTTTGATTTGGTTTGGCTGAAAAAGTTATAAGATTAATTTGTGCATGTGTCAAGGCATATATAGAAATTTGCATTAAGTAAAAGATTTGCAAATGAGGGACATCTCTAATGAGGGTCATATTTATTATGAGGGACATATTTGATATGAAGTATAAACGACAAGGAAAAGCTTCTCTATGCAGGTTGATGGACCCCTCAAGGACAAGGGGTAGGCCGAAGAGGACATGGATGGAAGTAGTAAGGATAGATTTAAAGAAGTGCAACCTATCTGAAGATTTGGCTCAAGATAGACTTGAATGGCAAAACATATTTTGATAGACTGGAGTGGGGAAATAGGATTCATGTAGCTGGCTCTAACATAGTTGGGACAAGGCTTTGATGATGATGATGATGGATCAAAGAATGTGTGTGAAAGCACTTAGAGACATATTTGTATTGAGTTAGAAATTTGCAAATCCTATGGGGCCCACATATGGTGATTGACTCCCCTCCCCAAAAGAAAAGCAAACAAATCATAATAAATTCTCACTTACCCAAGTGTGACTTGACACTTAACCAAGATTGACATTCATTCGGCTGTTGTTGGGGTAGTTTGGTTGCAAGGATTTATTTTTTCATTTGTATTCTCCAGTGGTCTTTGGGGGTCTTAAAATCAAGGCTTTTAAACTCTGATCCTATTTGGACCAGGACAAGTCCGTGCCCCCATGCTGGTTGTGTTGGACTGATAAGGGTGTGCAGGGCTTAAGAAATACCAAAAAAAAAAAAAAAAAAAAAGAAAGAAAAAGAAATAGAATAATACTAAAGATGTGTAATTTTGATGATTTAATTCTATCTTAAATCAATTATGGAGATAATTAGTTTTTCTTAAGGCTAGCATGACGTTTAATTAAC
Source organism: Camphora micrantha (assembly GCA_003546025.1). NCBI lineage: Eukaryota > Viridiplantae > Streptophyta > Magnoliopsida > Laurales > Lauraceae > Camphora > Camphora micrantha. Next base: position 28,304,423 of record QPKB01000007.1, on the reverse strand, counting down.
ACATACAAAGTACCAAATCACCAACGTTAAAATAACTATTTATAACTTAAAGCTCATAGCAACATTAAAATAACAAACTAGAAACCTTGATGTTAACCAAGGGGTGGGGGCTTGGAGCCATGGGCCAGCTAATTCTTCACTACCACATTGAGTTTCAAGTTGGCTCAAGCCGATCTTTACCATCATTGCCATAATCTCTAGTCCCCTATTAACTATGTAAAACTAATGGATAGAATACCTAAAATCTCTGAACAACTCCACCTTCATGGTTATACTAATACATTTCATGTTTCATTGATAATCATCTCGTATTGTCCACCACCATAATAATACTGCCCGTAGTCCCTATTATCCATATTTGTGAGTATAAGAATTTGATTTTTGTACCATACTAGTACTTGTCCCTTTAGCGTCAAAACTCAAACTCAGGAAAAATGGAAAAAAGCAACTTTTTATGTTTTCTGTTGAGTTATTATGTGACTTAGTCCATGCTAGTCCTATACCAATTCAAGCCGGCCCTTGTCAGTACTGTCCAGTCTGTAACAGTCTGTGCCGGTTGGTGCTGGTCCGACTCTACCATTGCCGACTTAGTAGAGTCGGAATTTTTGTTGGATCCTGGACCAAATTCCTATCGCTATTGACCAGGCGAGTCAACAGTCAACACAGTGTCGGATGAAGTTTCAAACTATGGTAAAAGCTCTCAATCATAGGAGTGGTCCTAGTCTCCTTGAGAGCCCTTTCTCTCCTACAAACCATATTGCATTAAAATGCCTCCAACACTCCATGGCAAACCCCATTTTCCTGCCATGATATTCAATTCATTGACTACGTTGGATGAAGACTATGATCATTAGGCTCATAACCTGAAGATAGTACTCAATAAATACCAATTCCATTTATCCATAAGCACTACTGAAACTGAAAAATCAGCAGTGTGATAGATATAGAAAAGATCACTCAATGATAGAAAACATCACTCAATGACACAATTGAATGAATGAATCTGGAATTGTATTGAAATTTTGTGGTCCTTAATGATGAGTCTTCCACCTTTCTTATAGTGTCCTATCATCTAAATACAATAAGTTTGACAAATCTGAATCCCCTTTGATTGGGCTAATTTATATCAATTAGCCCACTAATTGGGTAATATACATAAGAGGGAATCCTTCTAATTGATCCTTATCTTTGATGAGGATAAAGACCCATATTTATCAATTGGATCTATTGGGTTGGCCCATATTCTGGACTGGGTTGACCTTAGTCAAGCCATATCTTTAACACAGCCCACTTGTCTTACCTTGGTACATTTGAACTTGTTGCACCTTGAGAATCTTTTATCATCCAGTCAACTAGCCAGGTATAGAACAATCACTTAAGTAAAATAACCTCCAATGTCAACAAGCTTAGATTCTCGAATAAGAATGATATGTGTGCGAAGTGACTTATTTAGACCTTTGACTGCTGATTTTTTCAAGGAAGCCCCAAGCCCCTGACATTCCAAGAAAGTATCTCATCTATCACTTTGTTTCACTCCTTCCTCCACCGTCCCAGCTGGACGATCATTATTTATTATTAAAACCCAATTCACCAACTCATAGTTGCGAATTTTGTTTTGGACCCTGTTTCGGTTTGGTCTCCAAACTGAAATATTTCTTCCGATTTGGAATTTCGGCAAAAGAATATTGGAACTGCGTTTTGGAAAAATATAAATAAATATGTAAAAATAAAATTCATATAGTTGACCCCATTACCCCAACATAGTTGGTACTTGGGCAAAGCTTTGACGACGACGATATATGTAAAAAAAAAAGAAAATAAATATTAAAATCTTAACATAATATATACTATTTTATTTTATTTTAGTATCAAAATGAACTGAACTTAACCAAAATTGACCGAAATGGACCGGGATGGAACAATAAATGAGACGAAAATTTTAAGGGTTGTTTTCGTTTCGGTAGTGTTAGGAATGAAAAATATCGAGAATTTCATCTGAAACGAAATGAAATTCACAACTATGCAACTCTAAAAATGAGCTCTTATTTCGTGATTTAGAGCTTATTCACTTGTTAGAGTGTTTAATAAACCTCTAGTTTTATTTTCTAATTAGAGCTTATTTACAAATTAGAGCTTTTGCTTTAAAAAAAAGCTGAGGGGGGCTGCTTTTTTTTTTTTTTTTTCAATTCCCTTCTTAAAAGAGTTTTTTTTTGTTTTTAGTTTTATATAGCTAAAGCGAATGTAGGTGGACTGTGCAAAATTTACAAGTGTTTTGGATGAAAATAACCTCATAGATTTTTAAAATGACGCAAATGGCGGGTTCTACATTAGAATTTTTAAAAGGGGGGCCCCAATTACCTCATGAAATAAGAGTTTTTAATTTTTTTTTAAATTTTACCAAACACACTAATTGTAAATAGAGCTTTTATTTTAGGCCTTAATCTAATTAGCTCTTATTAATTAGATTAGAATCTTTTTTTCAAGTTCTAAAATGCAGTCTTATTATTATTATTATTATTTTTTGATAACAGTTAAACTTATTTCACCAAAAAAAAGATCTAAAAAGGAAACAAACAGACAACCAAAACCACAACCAAACACTAAAAGAAACTATACATCAAAAGAAATACAAGAGTGAAAAACTCCTTCCCTGGCAAGACCATCCACCATTGAATTGGCCCCTCTAAGAACTTGCTCAAAAGAAGCACCCAAATGACTCGAAATATCCTGCCTTGACCTAATCTGTTATCCTCCAAGGATGAATAGCTTTCCCCGAGGCCCATTGAATAGCTGAAAAAGAGTCACCCTCTAGAATAGAATTAAAACCTCCCATATGACGTAATTCACGACAACCAATTAATAGAGAGAAAACCTCAGCTTCATTATGATCCGAACATTCCACATGCCCAGAATAATTTCTTATAATGGTTCCATTCCAATCTCTAATGACGCCACCAACACCTCCTCGCTGATCACTCTTTAAAAAACTACCATCAAAATTCAACTTGAGAAATTTAAATGGCCCATTAGTCTTAACCTTTATTTTATTTATTTATTTTAGGTCAACATTTTTTGCACCATTGTTTTGCTTGTTGTCAAAGAGCATTTTGTTTACCATGCTTTTGAGTTCCTCTTCTCTACTACTCATTGTAACCCTCTAAATAGACATGATGAGCTTCACACTAGGTTGAACCTTCTGCAGCTTTGGGTGAGCCTGCTGGAAGTTTGGGTCAGCTAGGTTTGGAAATTTGGGTCTCCACTTTGTTATACGAATTACGAAGGATGTCTTGTAGTTGGAAAGTTCTCTGTATTAAACATAACAACACCAAATATTTTCAAGTAATTAATCATCTGGCAGTCGTCCTTGCCTCCATCCTTCATATCTCAAGTCACCCTTTTGGTGGCTACAATTGCAACACCAAATATTTTCAAGTAATTAATCATCTGGCAGTCGTCCTTGCCTCCATCCTTCATATCTCAAGTCACCCTTTTGGTGGCTACAATTGCAAACCCATGATCAGTCTGTTGGTTCCTTGGTGCTAAATCTCAGATAGAGGGATGACCTTGATCTTATTTATTAGTGGCTTATTGGAACTTGAATTCATTTTGACAAATATTGTATGAAATTAAAGCAAATTATATTATTGGAAGACTTCTAGACCCAGTGCTCCCGTATGTAAAGAAGCTTAAATGAGGTGATATGCATGTCTACACTTCATTTGTGGACACGAATGTTTGAACATAGCATAGCACATCTGAATTATTATTATTATTTTTTCCTGAATGGTAGCATGATTTGAACCCACATAGCATACCTGAATTATCTGTACACTTTTGCATGTCTTCATGGTTGAATGTGGGATTATGCTTTATAAACAACTTGCTTGTTTTATATGCAAATATATTTATGTCTACAAGGTTTTACCTTATTTGGAATTGTTAGGAAGAATATAGTTCATCAATCAATGCTTTCTTCTTTTTATGGCTCAGGGTAGAAAAAAATCAATCGGGATTTATCCTCTTGATTGCTTCTTGTTGTTGGTTCTAACTCGAGTGTTTCATGTTTTCTAGCCTTGATTGTTTCATTTCGTTATGTTGACATTGTGGAACCTTGGTGTGCAGAGGCATCATTATCTGGCGTGGAGCCGCTTATGCAAAAGATACACAGTGAGATTCGCCGTGTGGATGCAGGGATTTTGGCAGCAGTTCACCAACAAGTATTCAATCTTCATAATACAAATCTTCTCAATATTATTATACATATTTTGAAAAGATAATGCTATTTATTCCTCAAGCAATGAAAGATACAACAGCAAAGGCCAGTAAGCTGGTTAAAACGAACAAGCATAATACACATAAAAGGTTAGAGTGTTACTGAATCCCGATACAACCATCTTTAGCCGATTGAGTAGCAGCTCTGTTCCCTGTTCAGAATGTGTGAGAGAGATAAACCTCCAGCTGCTACTAGAGATCAAATTTCTTCAACTGGATTTTCTAATATTCGGGGATAAGCATATGGTGCTGCAGCACATTTTATAACAGAAAGAGAGTGATCCTATATAATATTCTCTCTGTACCAAGTCTTACTAACTCACAATGAAAGATACAACAGCAAAGGCCAGTAAGCTGGTTAAAACCAACAAGCATAATACACATCAAAGGTTATAGTGTTACTGAATCCCAGTACAACCATCTTTAGCCGATTGAGCGGCAGCTCTGTTCCCTGTTCAGAATGTGTGAGAGAGATAAACCTCCAGCTGCTACTAGAGATCAAATTTCTTCAACCGGATTTTCTAATATTCAGGGATAAGCATATGGTGCAGAAGCACATTTTATAACAGAAAGAGAGTGATCATCTATAGTATTCTTTTTTTTTTTTTTGAATGGTATCCTCTATAATATTCTCTCTGTACCAAGTCTTACTAATTCCTGGCTTTTTGTTAAAAAATTTGAAACTTGGTTCTGAAAGTTGCAAGCCGAGTTAACTCGGAGGTGATTGAATCTTAAAACGAGTCAAATAGTCAAAACTCAGTTTTAGTATGTGTATTAAATAAAACTGAAAAAAGTTTTTTTTTTTTGTTAGGTTGGCCTTCTGTCCAGGAATGATCCTATTATCCTGAAGACCCAGGGATCAATCCCAGGGCATGAGTGTGATACTGAGGTGCCAACACCACTCAACCATGAGTGTGTTGGCAACTTTCTAATATCTCGTGTTGGACTTGATCTAAATTTGACCAAATCTTGGCCGGCCCAACCTTATCCTGACTGACTCAGTCCCATTCTATTTAAACCTCATTAAGTACCGAGTTTTCATGGACAACTGGTTGGAATCTTCTTGAGCGAGTTTGATTGATCTTTCAAACTGTATTTTCCTTAAACCAATTAGGCCAGAATATCTGCCCATGTAAATCCCCATTACATAGTGGACCTAAAAATTTCTAAGCAGTAAGCATTTTTGATCCCTCTAATCCCCTACCAGAACCGCTTATATACTCCTGTCACATTTTACCTTATTCACATCTGGTGGAGATCAAGCATAGTTTCTGAAAGAGCCATATTCTGTTGGGAAGTGCAGTGCTGACTGCTGAGCATTTGATTTTATGAAGCTGGAACCTTCTAAAAGAAGTTCTGTCAAGATTCATTTTCGAAAAGTGTAGGAATTCGATTGGAAGTTAAAATGTTTTTGCCTGAAAAAGTCATCTAAAAAATGCACGAGAAATGTGTTTTTATTTTTTATTTTTAATTTCTTCTTAAATTGTTTTTCAGAGCAAATGGGAAAACACATTGGAAACATAATGTAAAACCTTGGAAATGATTGGAAAGAGTAAGTGTGCTCTAAAAAAAAAGAACATGAAATACAAAAAATGGCTGAGATTGGAGAATGTAACTGTGATTTCATACACATCCTCTCTCTCTCTCTCTCTCTCTCTCTCTCTCTCTCTCTCTCTCACACACACACACACACACACACACACACACACACATCTCATGCTCTAGTTTCCTTGTTTTTATAATTATTTCACCTACAGAAATGTTCATAATGTTACATTTTGTATGTGTATGTGTTTGCCTTTTATAAGTCTAATGAAAATAATGACTTAATGCGTAGAGTAATTCAGGAACCAAAGCTAAGGAAGATCTTGCTTCTGCGACCCATGCTGTCAAGGTTTGCCTTTATTTATTTATTTATTTTCAAAATGTCATTCCTTTTTTTGTTGAAGGTTTTAATTGATAAGCATTTCTGAGTGCAGATGAAATTCATCTGGTTTAAATTAAAATGTTATAAGAACTCTTCAAGCTCAAATTATTGTTATTGTTGTTGTTGTTGTTATTATTATTATTATTTACCTCATGACACGTATATTGTGAGTCTAGTCAATGTACTTTAGAGAAGAATCTAAATCACCTTCGTTCTTCTTTCTCTTTTCTCTTGGTTTGTTTACTAAAAAGAGCTCTTATATATATTTTGTCAGGGTGGGGGTGCAGGCGCTCCATAAGCATCTTAATGATTGTAAATCCGTTGTGACATTTCACTAAATTGTAGCTCCTCTCAATGATTGTAAATGGGAGGAAATGAAGCATCTTTCATTTGACCTGTTTAGATTAATCATGCAAAGAACATGAAATCACACACTTCATCTAACGTGTAAAAAATGTCCAACTTTATGGCCTTAAATTAATGATTAAAATGATAAGATGATCCCAATTTTTGCACATGAACAAATCTTTCCATCCCTGTAACCCCTGTCATCACATATTTTGTTCTAGAATGGCCCGACTATGCCAAAAAATTCTTGCATGTAATCCTCAAAGCATTTTCCTATCTATCTAGGGTTGGATTTTTTGAGTTCTCTCTCTCAATTAGGATAATGAAGCCCATCTCATGATTGATCAAGCCCAATCAATCCCACGAATGCAACTTACCTCATTTTACATTGATTCAACCATTATAAATGTTCGCATCAAACATATAAACTTTGGGGTCCTCAAATCAAGGGTAGGAATTAGGATCATTTGATTAATTTGATATTTGATTTAACCCTAATTGACATCCACACCTTCTCCATCTCCAACCCTTATGATTGTCACGCATTCAAGCAAGCCGCCCCACCCCCCCGGGAGGCATACGCTGCCAGGCTCCTTCTCTCTTCTCTCTCTCTAAATATATATTATTATCCTCTTAGCCTTATCCCAACAATTTGGGTTTGGTTTACTGTGTTCTCATCTTCTCTCTTGATGTGCTTTATTCAAGATTTAGGGATATGGTAAAGAACAATCTTGTGGAGTTTATTTTTTAGTTTTATAATGGAGGTTGGCTCTCAGAACAATTAGTAGCTATATGTATAGCATTAGTGCATAGAAAGGAGCCAACATAATTGGAGACTATGATCCATCTGTGTTTTTTTTTCAAGAACGATGACTATATTCAAATCTCAGAAAGATGGACTATGATCCATCTGTTTGCTTGGGAGTAGCTACAAGATCTTTGCTGTGGTGCTTTTTAATTGTCTGAAGGTCTTGCTTCCTAATGTGATTTATTGCTCGGAGCCTTTGTTCATGGGAGGCAGATTCTAGGTGGCATGTTGGTGGCTAGTGAATATCTCGATACAAGGCACAAGGAGAAGAAACTGGGTTTGATTTGTAAAATAGACTTAGAAAAGCCTATGTTTGTGCTTATTAAGGTTTCTTATAGTACATCCTCTAACAATGGTTATTAGAGATGAGATTTCTTTGATGAAAGAATGCGTGGGCTTAGCTATGTTGCCTATCCTCATAAATTGTTGTCTGAAAGGTTATTTATTTATTTGTGTTTGTGTACTTCTAGGGGTATAAGGCAAGGAGATCCTCAAAACCTCCTTGTTTGTTATAGTTGGTGGTGGCACTCTTAGTGAAATGTTGGATAAATCAACAAAAATACGCAATTAAATGTGAGGGAACCCATGGCACTAAAACTCTGTTTCACTAAAACTCTGTTTAGTCTGACTCAACTCAGGCCACTTAATTGGGACTTGGTCCTTGCCGAGCTGGGATAGGGTTGGCTCAGACTCGGTCCTTGCTGAGTTGGGTCGGGGCTGACTCGGACTCGATTTCAAATCTGTTGAAAATTTGAAATTTTCAACAGAGGACTCCTCTGTCCTTTGGCACCAGCTCCTCAAGCGCCAAACCCAGCTCCTCTTCTCCAAATTCCCATTTTGTCCCTCCCTCTACCCCATCAACCCCACTGCCTCCACTGCCAAAACCATGGCTGTTGTAGTCTAAGAGAGAACCCATTTGAATCTAATAGAGCATCAAGGGTTGCAAAGAAGACATTGAATTGGGAGGTTTGGGACCAGGTCTTGGTTGAGTTGATTTTTAAAGAGGTTTGGAGGAAATGGAATGGGGGATTCAGAGAAGAGGGGAAAGAGGGTTTAGCGGAGATTGGTGGTGGTTCAGAGGTCAAGGGATTGGATTTGGAGCAAGGGAGAGGTAGAGATGCACTGAGAAAGTGAAACAGGATACCGCCTACCCAATACAGGCGAGGCAGGGCTCGACTTTTTCGTCAAGAACCTCTACACTGCTGACAACCCTGGTTTTAAAACTTGTGGTCGACCTGTGTGACTTGGCTGACTCGACTCGACTTAGGGGGCCAAGTCTCCACCCAAGTCTGAGTTTTAATCTTTAGGGACCTCCATGAATCTCATCTCCACCATGGAGTGTGTGTGTGTGTGTGTGTGTGTGTGTGTGTGGAAGAGATTGAATCAAGAATGTGAAAGCCACCACTAAGATGCTTTGAGGTTGTATTGTATCTAAAAATGAACTTCTCCCAGTCAGAACTTCTTGGGATATAATAGATGAAGGAGATTGATGGAGATGGCATCTTTGTTGGGATGTGAGTTTGGCAAATATCCAAGTACTTACCTGGCTTCCTTTATGTGTTGGAAGTGCTTCAGAGAGCCTCTGGGAGCTGCTGTCAGAAAGAATGTAGAAGAAGCTATCCACGACGAAATCCAACTCTATCTCTCTCTCTCTCTATATATATATATATATATTTTTGTTGTTGTGTGGTTTTTTTTTTTTTTTTGTGGTGTGTGGGGGGGGGGGGGGGGGTGGTTTTGTAACTTTGATTTAGGTAGGAGGGAGGGATGGACGTTGCCTGCATTGTTTTGGGGCTAGATACATGGGTGGCGATTGTCCTTTAGTGGCCATGTTTCCTAATCTTTTCATGTGTTCTGATGTTGAAAGCTACAGTGGCGGAGTATTTGGATAGGACTGGCGAAGTGGCATTGCAATTTGAGGAATCTCAATGATGAGGAAATTGAGAACCTCTTATCCCTTCTCCGACTCGTGCATGATATGATATCTATGTCCCTGTCAGTGGTGTAGCTAAAGAATATGGTTGGTACAATGATTCTTTCTCGTTTAAATTCTTATTCTTACTACTATCAGGGCTTTTAGCTCTTGGGAATGTCGATGACCAGTTTTTTGCTAAGGTGTGTGGTCAACTTAACTTCTTCATAGTGTTCAGGCTTTCTTGTTGGTGGCTTTGCAAAGGAGAATATTGATGATGGACAACGTATGAAAAGGCAGACAATTATTGTTAACTCTTCCTGTGTGACTTACTTTTTCCTCCAGTGTGCTTATGCTCAATTGCTGTGGCAAATAGTTTTATCGCCGTTCAAGTGATTTTAGGTGTTCCCTGATGAGACTGATGCTTTTTTTCCCTTTTTTGGAAAAAAAAATCTTGGTGGGCAATTATATTGCCAATAAGAGCTAAGATTCTTTGGAAGTCATCTTTTTTTGGGGGTTATGTGGCTTATTTGGAAGGATGGGGACATGGGATGCTTTGAAGGTAGATCTCTTGGTCCGGCTTCCCTAATGACAAAGATTCACCATACTGCCAATTGTTGGGCTTCCATGCTAAAAACCTTTCAAAGGAGCTTTATCAAATGGTCATCATTGTTGGAAGGAAGTGTTCGAGGCTTCATTGAGTTGGGAATTGCCCTTCCAAGATGCTATCCTCCCCTTGGAGTTCTTATCTTAACTTTGGTGATAGTGCCTTTGGAAACCTAGGTCACAGGCTGGATAAGGGGGCTTACTGCAAGACACATCAGTTGTGTGCCTTTTGGGTTTTACCTTAGTGAATGAGGCGAAGACAATGGTGATCTATGTTGATTTATGGAAGGCATGCAGAAGTTCATTACATGACTAGGGATCTAGGGGTATCTTTTAGCCACATTCTGAGAAGTTCTAATGCACAGGAAGATTCCTTGCGAAAGAAGGCATAGCTTGATCACAGATTATATTTTCGTTTTAGCTTTCACAGAGGGTCTTTTACTCTTTAAGTCTTTATGGTTTTATAGATTCTTAATGGTTGTGGCTGTTCCATCCCTCAGTATAGCCCTCTGCTTCGAGGGGCTTCTACAGTTTCACGAAGCATATTCTCATATACTGTACAGAGTTTTTTTTGATGTTTTCTTATGATTTTATAAGATATACTCCTAGCAGTCACAAGAGTGAGAAACCTGGTTTAGGTTGAGGTAGGGGAGAAGTGAGAGAGAGAGAGAGAGAGAGAGAGAGAGAGAGAGAGAGAGAGAGAGGTCAGCAGTGGGAAGTAGAGTCAGCAGCGTGGGGGCATTTAGGGTTTTATCTTCTGTCAAATGGTAACATTTGCACATGGTTTGATCCAGCATTTGCTTTAGATCCAATGATGATAAAGGTGGGTTCTTCTGTAGCATACTGGCATTAAATTGGTAATACTCATTATTAGGTTTGCATGCATCATTATTTTCAAAGTCTTATGGTTTGTGCTCATGCATGAATGCTTTTTTCTAGGTATCTTATTATTTTATCTGTGAATCTTACAATTTTCAATGTGTGTCTTATGATAATCGAATTCTGTGGTTCCTTGAAAATCAATGTGTCATGATTTTTGCAGACCCCCAACGGGGTTGGGTTTTCGTTTATGCCTTGTAGGCCCAGTAACATCTCTTCTGGCTTATATGATGCATAAAGAGACTATTGTTTTGGTTTTAGACTAAGGCAAAAGTTAGATGGAAGGCCAATTTACCTAATACTAATAGTGCACTGCCAGGCATCTGTTCTCCTCAGAGGAGACCTAGGTCTGGCCTTGCATTAGTGACTCTAAAAACAGTTTGAAATTAGAGATTAGAAGCTGGTTTCAATGACATTCTGTACCTAGTGCAGATAAGGCTTTGATGATGATGGTGTATAGGCTTTTAAATTTTTTACTATATATTTATATTTAAAATTTGATGTATGAATCACTATATAAGCTTTCTTATAATCTTATGATGCAATTCAATTTTCAGAACATTTGTATCCCTATATATATCTATTTCAACATCATTGAATCCTTATTCCATTAATCTGGGTTTGACAACGTTTTCTATAACATTTGATTGGTTAGATAATATTCTAACATTGTAGAATGTCACATGGTTTTACTATCTTTTGTTCCCTAAGAGATGCTTGGTCCTCGGTTGACACTCTCTCACTCACGAGTTTGTTTCCCTTGGTATGCAGGAACTTATGTACAAGATTCGAGAAATAAAGACCAAGGCTGAGCAAAGTGAAACAATGGTTCAAGAAATCTGTCGTGACATTAAGAAGTTGGACTTTGCAAAGAAGCATATAACAACTACAATTACAGCTCTTCATCGTCTTACCATGCTAGGTTATGGTTTCTTCTTTTTCAAAATCTATTTACTACTGATAACTCGTAGTAGGTGCCATGTGACATTTTGGTATATGCTGCACAAAGTTTATTTATTTATTTATTTTTCTTTCTGGGTAGAGACCCTGGCAGTTGATATGTTTCTCCTAGTGAACATGGGAATCTTAGTCTTCCACCGGCCCAATTTTTTTTCATGTTATTAGTGATTTATAGATAGAGCCTATTGTTGATATGTTATCTTCTCTAATCTTGTACGTGGATGTTCAAACTATCCAAGGCAGTTGGTTGATACATTAATTTTACTTTCGGTCCTTTGATGTTGCATTTTCCACTTCTGGTTAGTGAACTGATGTAGAGCTTTTGTTATCTGTTCCTCCAAGCAAGTGTGATATGTACTGTAGTTGGTATCTTTGGCCACTGTATGGAACTTTTGTTATATTGGTGTAGGAAGTTCTTAAGCTTCAGTATCAATTTGTTTCGTGTCTTGCTGGTGGACATTTGATTCTTTTCCGGAGACTTTGAACTAAACTTTTTCTCGATTGCTTCATACTGTTGAAAGATGGACACGGTATATTTTTTTTTAATATCTGCACTTAGAAACAATTCAAATTTGTTTTTGACAAGTAATTTAGCCTTTTGAATTTTCATCACCTTCATATGATAATAGTAATAATAATTATATTGCAAATAGTTTCATTCTCGTGAAATTACTGTGTTTCCTGTACAATGCGGATTTATGTTTCACATCGTAAGATGGTGAAATTAGTGCAGTCATTCTAGCACAGTTGGAAGATGCTCACTATGGCAACCGCACGGTTGCAGATTTTAAGTCTTCTTACCAATTTAAAAACTCCATCTAAAGTTTGTGTGGCCGAAATGCACGTGCTTAGAAGAATTTATGGGTGATATGAGTTAGATTGTGAAATGCTACTTAAGAAGAGACATATTGTACGTTGAAAAGAAGTAGGAAAAAAAAAACAATGGATATCATGTGAGATGGTTTGTGCATGTTTATAGAAGGCCAGAAACAGCCCTTGTAAGATGAATCAATGGTTACAAGGGGAAGGAACTAGGAGACGTGGCGGTGTTTTTTTTTTTTTTCCCTTTTTTTTTTTTTTTTGTTGGGGGGGGGGGATGGATTTTGGTGGGTCAACTATGAGCATGACTTTAATAGGGTGGAATGGGAGGTTGGTGGGTCAACTATGAGCATGACTTTAAATAGGGTGGAATGGGAGGCTAGAACTCATGAAGTGGATGCTAAATAGATGGATTTTGCTATGATTTAGAAGACTATGGACTTTGACAAGTTAATGGGCGATAGAAACATCACTTCTCATTTACTAGAGATTATCCCATTCATTCCAATAAAAAAGGTGATCCTATTCACGCATGCACACATAGATTGGTGTCTGTGTGTGAGGAGGGAGGAATAGAGACTACTGATGGCATAGCTTGGAGGCTACGATGAAGATCTACACCTTTGACGGTGAGATCAAGCCCTAGGACTCAAAATTTAGACACTTAGGGGAAATACCCCAAAGGGGAACTCACGAGAACTTCTTTAAACTTTTATTATCAATATAGCATAAACATTACAATATGGGACTCCTCTATATATAGAGTAACACTCTTTCTTAATAACCAAGACATTCTAAAATAAGAAGCTACCTAATCTTAATCAAAATAGAATTTAGGAAGTAAATATACTAAACAACTCTACTAATTTAGAGACTATCTAAACTAATGATAAGTGATCTCAAAATTAGAGATCATGTGGACCCCATCAAGCGGGTCCATCAGGGCCTGCGGGTCCTGATCTTGGATCTCACTGCATCAACTACTCTCTTGTTTTTTTGTATTATGTAGATAGGAATTTTGGTCTTATATCACAATCCAATTCTCGTTCATGATTTGTTCATAATCTTCAATCCTTCCCAGCAAAATGCAATAAATAATAGATTACCAATCTAGCCCCAAATTTTTTTAGAGATGCAAAAAGATATTTAGCAGTCTTAATAGATCACAGATGCATGTCAAAAAGATTATATGAACAAGTGACGAATGTAAGGCATGCTACTTTTTAGAATGTGAAACTGAGTTTCATAACTGTAAAGAGGACTTGTTACTTCTATAGTCATACATTCATACCTCATGCACCCACTTCCTTGCCAAATGTAAGGACTGGCCTAAATGTCCTTCTGACAATCCTTCCATTATGGGGATTAATTTTAAACAAATTGTCCAAAAAAGCCTTGGGAATTGGAATCCATTGAATAGAAGCACAACTTTGAGTTGGAGTTGGACTTTCTTTTGGATGCAGGCCCAACTCCCAAGAGTGGCTATCCCAACAGTTGGTATGGATCATGGGTCAATAGAAATGGTGAGGGTTCGGTTTGGTGCCTTGACTGACATGCTATGCCTTGTGGTGCGGACAGCGGAGGTAGAGATGCGGGAGGGTCCAACCTAAAATATAATTGAAGGCATAAATAACATAAAATAAATGGGCTGGGTCCAAAGGCTTGGACAGGATAATTGGGTTGGGCCCATTGGAGCGTCGACCGATGGGGGACCATGGGCTTGTCCTGCGTCACCTTGTACCTGACCAAACCTGTGAAGGGTTTATAATTTTCGATTCCAAACATACATAGTGATGGTAGGGATAGAGTTGGGATTGATACTAGTTTTTTTTTTTTTAATATTATAATTAGATAATGCACTTCCTATATTGTGTATAGGAGGATATAGTGATGGGTAGGGATAGAGTTGGGATTGATACTAGTTTTGTTATTTTTATTTTTAATATTATAATTAAATAATGCACTTCCAATATTGTATATAGGAGGATTTGAAGTTTGAACCCTCAATCCCCCACTTAAGCTCTTTCATACGTACTCTACCCATTGGGACTGCACATGATTTGTGTACTAGAGCCCATTAGAAAATATCTAATGTAGAAATGGGGCGTGGTGGCAAAACACAAACCCGCCGCGAACCCAACTCTAATCATAATCAAGGATAAAAATACTAGTTGCGAGGGGTGTAGTGGATGGTGGCCAAAATGCTACGTAGTGGTGTAGAGAGGAGAATGTTAAGGTGGATATGTGGTAAAACTAGGAAGGATAAAAATAGAAATGACCACTTTTGAGAGCATTTAGGCGTAGCATCAATAGTGGATAAAATTAGGGAAACCTGTTTGAGATGGTTTGGGCATGTCCAACATAAGTTGGCAATGGTGCCAATAAGGAAAAGTTTGGCGCCAGGGGAAGGAGTGGGCCAAAGTGGACGTGGATGAAGGTAGTATAATTAAATCTGAAGAAGTGTAACTTATCTGAGGACTTTGGCTCATGATACATTGGAATGGAGAAACATAATTCATGTAGTCGACCATAACAAAGTTGGAACTAGGCTTTGATGATGAAGATGTAATCAGATCGCAAGTACTTTAGACTAGTGCTACCATTCTTTTTCCTTCCCTTTCTTTGGACTTTATCATCTTTGAATAATAATAGCTACTTCTAAATTTTGTGTTTTTTTTTTTTTTTTTGATAACGTGGGTATCCCTGAGGTCTTTAACCCAACAGGACTAGTCCCCTGGGTGGCGCCTGCTAAACCCACATAAGCGCACACTGGGCAAATCTGGGGTGGGTTTCGAACACCAGATATAGGTAACAAACCTATGCCCTGTGCCACTCCACACAATATTTTTTTGGGGGTTTTGTAAGGATATTTTTGGGAAAATGTCTGCAATAAATTTAATTTTTAAAACGAAAAGAGAGTTCGAGTTGCTTGAATATGTGGATAAATGGGATTGGATAGAGGAGGGACCTAGGAGTGTCTGAATAGAAACCCCTTGAAGATCTTTTGAAGCATTATCCATCTGGCTAGTCTAATCTTCACTAGATAAAAAACCTCTTCCACTATCCTTTCTTGAAGACTCAGCTGTTTCTCTTCTTCCAGATCGACCAAATCAGTCCTGCAGGATATGGCTTCCACATGAATTTTGCCCTGCCTTAAAAGGATCAGACTCGGACTTCTATTTATAGTTTTTTAATTTTTGAAAAGATAAAATGTAAATTTTAATAAAAAATCCAATTGTCAATGGCCACATCACAACATAACAAACCATCTCCAGTCTCCAAAACTTGGTTGTTGGTAGTTAAAAGCCACAGTAGACAAGCTGACATCTCCACAACTCAATAACAGAAAGGCTGAAAAACTCTTTTGAAATTGCGCTGAAACTTCTACCACTTGGAATAATCTCACAAAATGACTCCATAGGCCTAAGGGGGAAAAAACACAGAATGAAGAGATGGTCGAAAGTTCCGTCTCACTCTCTGTACAGTGGGCAAAGTGAAGATGGATCAGCTGGGATCCTTCCTTGTCGTGCAAAGTTGTCCCGACTCCCTTGTTAGAATCTTTTTGGCTATGGCCCTTCAACAGAAAGGCTTCCACCCATGGCAGTGCGAGTCCCTTCCATGCCTGGATGCACGAGGAATGTTTGCATATTGAAGAGAATGAAACATAGAACGTGAACCTAAAATTGAATTACCTAGAGGGAGTTCATTTCCAAAACTTGTTATTTTTCCGCATACCTGTTCATATGAACATTAATCAAAAGATGCAACAGCTGAACATATTTGAAAAACTGACTTTGAAATACACTTCCTAAACACCAAACTCCACATTTACGGATTTACCCATCCTGATGCTGAAGACGCTGGGTGACATACTATTTGTCTACTGGCTGGGAACTATACTAACTAGGGAAGATGCATATGATGGTGATTCTCTGATCCAGCGTTCCTCCCAAAACTTGATGCTTGCCTCCACCCACTTTGACCAAATTTATTTTGCATATTTTAAACCCCTTGACGTAAGTTTTAAGATTAGACCTCATAGTTTAGACATCCTAGACGTATATTTTTGTCCTGGGTTCTTAAAAAGTCTAAACCATCCTTGACACTCCTGCATTTGTTTCTTCACATTTTCCCTTATAACGAGATGGACTTTTTTTTATTCTTTGCAACATTCTCAAAGGAAGTCACTTGAGAATCTTTTCCAGCTGTTGAGAAACTGATGCAGGGATGCTGGATAGTAACATATAGTGATGTAATTCACTCCGACTCTGCGAGGTTGGATAAGTTCTCTTTAACTAGGGTGATTTTTCTCCCAATGACAAGTGTTACCTTTTCGATTCTTCTATTTTGTTTTTCAGAGACTGGAGCACATGCTACTTTGGCTTTATGATATGAGGTGGTTGAATAATTAAGAGCTTGTTGGCCTTCCAACCCAATTTTAATGCTAAGCCTTCCATTACATCTTGTACCAAACCCTACCATAATGCTCATTTTCTAAATGCACCCTTAATCTTGACTTTGCCTCAAAATAAAAGACTGAATTTAAGATTCTTAGTGCCTTTGTCCACCCAAATTTAGAAATATCTGTGTACTATCTAAAAACTACAATTGAATGATTTGCCCAGTACCAAATGGAAATCCTTCATTGAGGGTTAGTAATTTGGCTCTCTTGTGGAGATGGCCTAGTGCCTTGGCTGCAATCATACATAAGAAAGGACGTAGAGGATCCCATTGTCTTAAACCCTGATGATATCCCTAGAATTGTGATTATTTTAGTGAAACAAAATGAAATAAGCTAGAGAAGTTTCTTCTTTTAAGTAGTGAACTGGCTTACTTTGTCACATGTTGGCTATGATGCCCAGATACGGCATGGATATGAATAGGATACGCTATAGACACGGCAAGGACATGGATTTTACACATAAAAAGTGAAGTATCGGATACGATACGATACGATACGTTGCCCATTTCGAAGTATCCGTGCATCATAGCATGTTGGTACTCCAGCCATGTGGTGGTCTCAACTCAAGGCTAGTGAAGAGAGGATAGTTTAAATGAATTTCTGTAATGTATACGGCTTAGCCCTAATGAAGGGATTAGTGAAGAAGTACAACTCATGGCCGACCTCCGATTGGATAAAGCTTTTGTGATGACAGTAAATTGAACTGGTTAGTGCTAATTTTTGTCCAATTATCCCATAATTTTGATCATTTGGCTTACTATAAAGAATTTATGGGCATTTGTTCCTTTACATGCAATGATACCTGCTCGTGTTGTCCCTTTGGGAGCTTCTGCGCCTTCTTTCAGACTTTCAGATTTACACTATTAATGTCAATCTATGTTGATCCAAATAAAAGCAACACTATGAATTTCTGATTACAAATAAGCTTATGAGAGTGAGAGAACCTGATCAGAACCATAGTTACCTAATTCATTGCAACAGGGTTCGAATTGCGAACAGTTTGTTCCAAACGATTCACTATTCGGGGTTTAAGAATAATGCAGTTTGGTGGAGTTCGTTGAGAAAGAAAATGAGATTTTAGGCAGTTTGAAATGGAATAGTATAAAATGGGAGTTTTGAGTTACCATGCAACAGCAAAATATACATAATATAGACTATAGTGTGACCCAATAGCCCCACCACAAAAACAAGGGCATGTTAGATTGTTTTTTTTTTAGTAAAAAATTAGTCTCACCAAATATTATTAATCATCCAATCAAAGGGTAGTAAAAAATTAGTCTCACCAAATATTATTAATCATCCAATGAAAGGAAATAAAAATGGATGGTGGATATAGAAGCATTGAATGGTTAAAAATCATCTCCTTTGACTGTATGACCAAATATGTCTGATGGGATCTACTTTTCTCGTTTCACCAATCCATCAAGCTCTCTTCCAGATGGTGAGACCCCTGGGCCATTCCTGGGTTCCACATGTACACCATCTCACTATGCGTGAAAACTTCTTTTAACAAGTGTATGTATTGAAGAAAAGTAGTTGGACATCTTACACTGTGCATGGCAGAAAAGAGCAACTGGTATATCCCTTTGTAGAGTCCAGATTCTCGAAGGCTTTGACTTAGAGAAATCTAGAGGCGAAGGAGTGGAACTCCATAGTGGGACCCACCTGTTGAAAATCCAACCCGCAAGATATATTCCCTCCAACCAATGGGGTATCTCCAGATTTTACTTTAGGAGTTGGTTTCCCTGAATCCCTGTAAGATTAACCATTAAATTAAGAATGTGATTAAACAATCTCATGCATTTTTCATTAATTTTTTTTATCAAATGGTCAAATCTTACGGTGGGACTGAATTTTATTTGGCTAAAATTTGGAAATGGCCCATGCACTAGGACTGCATTTATTTTTAGCGCCTCAGATTTTCAGTAGATGGGCTCAACTGTAGAGTCCCACTCCTTTTACTCAGGATTTCTCTTAAGGCCTCCGAGGATACGAATTACCCTTTTAACACTGATCTCTTCTTCCATGTCATAGAGAATTAGTAATTACTAGCTACATTGTAATACATATTCGAATTAGTGCATCAAACTTGTTGAACTTGAACTATGAATTAAGCGAATTGGAAAACGAACAAAATATGCCTACCTTATCGAATTCTTGAATTTGGTTAGTAGCCGAACTGCGAACTACGAATTGCGAATCAAGTAACTATGATCAAAATTGTTTTATGAAATCATTTACAGTGACAATTTGTTACTTAATTCATGATAAACACACTGTTTAACCTAGGTTGAATTTACCATGTATCTTAGATCTCCAGTCCTCCGGAGCTATGCAGTTTTTAGAATTTATGGAGTTTCCAAAACTTGATATTTGTGTTGCAGTTTTTAGATTTTATGGAATTTCCAAAACTTGGTACTTGTGTTGCACTTGATTGTGGAACTAATAGTGTGGATAGCAGTCAAGAAGCTGTTTGTGGTATTGTAGTATTTGAATGTTTCTTTCCTTGTGGTACTACAGAACACTGCTATTAAAAAGAATGCATTTTTTCTGTTGTTATTATTAGTCCATTGAATTTTGGCCGTGGTACTACTGAATCAAGATGCCTTTTGTTATGGATTTGAAAGTGTATATTAACTATAATATCCTTAACAATTTGCAGTCTCTGCCGTCGAGCAACTTCAATTAATGGCATCCAGACGTCAATATAAAGAGGCTGCTGCACAGTTGGAGGTATCAATGTTACCATCTATCTATCAAAAGAGCCAATATAAGGGTGACGTTAACTTTCAAAAGTCTCAATTTTAAAGATGAGCCCTACTTAAGGATTTATAGATTTAGATAAAATTAATTCTTTGATGGTGGCATCAGCATCAAAGGATATTTTAGGTTACAGGATCCTTTCTAATAGGCACCTTAAAAAATAAATTTTTTTTCTATTTTTTCTCATTCAAGGCCCACTTATGATCAATGCAGCCCATACACATTGATCCTTTTTTGTTTAGCTAATAGCACCAATTTGACACTGATTCAAACATTGGTCACTGTTGTTGGATTATATCGCAGGCATTAAATTTTGAGGACTTGAAATCAAGGGCTGGACCATTTGGTCAAACTGATATTAGAAACATCCCTAATCTATGTCTAAACTTTTCCATCCTCATGCCTCCCTTGGTTGTTATTCAGGTGGATGTTTTGAACAGAAAAACACCCATCCTTTTCTAGAGTGACTCTTAAGAAAAAGTGAAAGGTTGGACAATGCTCTTTAGTCCCCATTCTATTTATATGGGCTTCTGTGGTCTACCTTTTATTTCGTTCGTCACACACATCTTTCACTTACTACTGCATGAAGAAAATGTACTATCTAATTAAAATGAAATTCACCATTGGATTGATCAGGTGATCAAAATTTACCATGATGAATCCAATTGCTTATTTCTCTTTGATGATGGTTAAATATATGTTAATTTAATAACTATTCAACCTTGTGTATTTGGATGGTTTAGATTTTTTTAATGCTGGTCCTGCATATGTCAAATTTAGTGAATGTCAGTTGGTTTTGAACATATACTTTTGTTGAGGACTGCATATCATGCACGGCTCTATGGTAACGAATTTTAAATTGGTGGAGACGAGCCTCCCTTTCCAAATCCAAACAATTTAATGATACCATCGTCACATTTTTCAGAACTGGTTCAAATTTCAGTCTAGTATATCTGGAGGCCACTAGGAGGTTGATGACACTTGAAAATATATAGTAAAATTGATGCAGCGTAGACTTCATGGCCACATGTGTAGGGCCCACATAGATTTAGGGATTTATTTTAATGTCAATAGTTTCTAATTTTATTTTAATTAGGATAAGATTCTAGTTTCCTAATTTAAATAGGTTTCTTAGGGCTTAAGTTATCTTTCTTATTTATATGGCATTGTAGTAAAGAATTATTCAGTTGTTGATTAATGAAATTGGATTTTCCCATTGAGGTGCGTCCTCGTTTATTATCTCTGCGGAGATTGATTGTGTCTTCGGACACGTGCTATGGCATCTATTGTGCTTTTAGCACTTCCACCGCAAGCCCTAACTCTAGGGCCTGCATCAATTGGTATTAGAGCCGAACGATCCCTCGATCGTCGGCGTGATTAACCCTATCCCTGAGCATCAACACCCCAAATCCATACTTTTGCCCAAACCCCCAGCCCCAATTCCAAATCCCTACCCCAAATCCTTGAGTATCAACACCCCAAATCCATACTCTTCCCCAAACCCCAAATCACCCCAAATCACCAAACCCGAAACCCAAATCGCGTCCCAGTAGAACCCAATCGTAACCATACCCTACCAAGCAGAGAGAGAAAGAAAAGCAAAGAACGAAGAAAAAGAAAAGAATAACAGAGGATAAATATATTTTCATCAGCAAGTGGGCCTAGATTCGTCATATTCCATAACTCTTCAGCCATCCATCTTCAAATAGCAAGATCTTCTCCTTCCGGACTCCGATTGACGATCTGTCTTCACATGTGCACTCCAATAAGTGAGATCTACACATCTGGTCAGTTTGATTTTAATTTTGAAGAGCATTAAATTTTTCAGTGTTTGCATTAAGTTAATATGGAATTGTCAGCCAAGATGGACTTGCTACTTCTTGAAATAAATAGAAGGCTTACAGAAACCAACAAAGAGCTTACAGAAATCAACAAAAGGGCTAAAAGGATGACATATGCAATCAGATATGGGAACATATATTATGCAAATAAAGATTGCTTTGAGCAGTATATTACTTTGACACAAGGAAAATTGTATGTCGAGGAATATGCTTATGAATTTAAAAGGCAACATTATTTATGTGAATTGGGAGATACACTTGATTTCAATCACTTTCTCAACGGTATGAGACCAAGTATATTGAAGAATGTGGAGAAGGAATGCAACGATATGTATGAAGCATTTTGAGAAGTGATCCGTGTTGAGTGCTTGATACTGCGTTATCGCCTCCGAAAAGCTAAGATGCAAGAAAAGAAGTCTTTGCCAATCACAGAAGTCCCAGTAATGGAACCACTCCTGGAGAATGCCTCCCGTGAATCTGAAGAAAAGGAAACTGAGTCTCATCATTTACAGGTGGAACAAGAAGAAATGGAGAATGAGGATAACATTAAGGAGTCTAATCATCTAATGGATCCTATGGCGAGCCCGCCTCCAGAAAATCAAATTAATCTATCCGATGAAAAGACCATTAATCAGGAGATTGTGAAAGAAGTTTGCATCATCAACGTTCCTCATATTGATTTTGTCCTCGGAGATCGGCCAATTCTAATTGGAGAATGTGTGCAACTGGCCAATATTCGAGAATTAAATCATCACTTCATTCGATCTCGCATCAATGCAAAATCCAGTCACCAAAAGAAGCTGTGCCAAGAAGTTATAGATCGACCGACGAATCGGAAGTTCTTCAGATTGATATTTGATCTAGGTGGACATTTTCTGAACTCAAGGTCGAGTTCTTTTTCAAGTGGGGGAGAATGATGCAACGTAGACCTCATGGCCACATGTGTAGGGCCCGCATAGATTTAGGGATTTATTTTTATGTCAATAGTTTCTAATTTTATTGTAATTAGGATAAGATTCTAGTTTCCTAGTTTAAGTAGATTTCTTAGGGATTAAGTTATCTCTCTTATTTATATGGCATTGTAGTAAATAATTATTCAGTTGTTGATTAATGAAATTGGGTTTTCCCATTGAGTTGGGTCCTCGTTTATTATCTCTGCGGAGATTGATTGTGTCTTCGGACACGTGCTTCGGCACTCATTATGCTTTTATCACTTCCAACGCAAGTCCTAACCCTAGGGCCTGCATCAAAAACATGATTGATTAAATGATGGATCCAATTATAACAGCAAATGGGGGAAGAGAGAGAGAGAGAGAGAGAGAGAGAGAGAGAGAGAGAGAGAGAGAGAGAGAGAGAGAGAGAGAGAGAGATTTTATTAACCTATATCACCAATTTAAGAGAACTGTACCACAACAAGGACTCATAACAAGGACATGAGTCCGACCTTCGACTTTGAGTGAATGATATATATTCGAATTATTGTATTGAACTCATTGAATTCGACCTATGAACTACATGAACCTACTCCATCGAATGTTCAAATTGGGTTATATGTCGACTGCAAACTGTGAACATTGAACTCAAATGCAAATCGGTCGAATTGTGAACCAGGTACCTAGAGTTTGGCCGAACAGTTTTATAACACCCATGCTTAAATATTGTGGCTTTAAAAAATTAATTAAGAGGACTAAACTTTTTCACCATGGAGATCCATTTGTGTCATTTTTAAATGGGGTTTACCCCAAAGACTGTAGTTTAACAAAGCATAAAACTTAGGGGGGCATAAAGGAGTTTATATGTTACAGGGTACAGGTTTTCTGAATAATTAAGCCAAAAGATAAGGTCATTTTATACATTTCCCTAAAAGAAATGTCCTATTTATGTTGGGAAGCTGTTTCTTTGGCTAGCAATGATATTTATAGCAAGAAAATGAACTATGGGGATTCTTCTGGGTAAGGAAGGAGTAATTTATGGATAAATAAAATGAAATAAGAAAAGACTTTTATGTAAGAAGGTAAATCAAGAATTTTGATAAAAAAAAAAACAAACAAACAATGGCTACACAAAGGGAGCTGTTTTGCTTCGAACGAACTGCCTGTATGTTGATATAGACCTTGCTCGGTCAATATCTTCTATACAGCATGGTATCCATGTTACCGAGGGGATTTGATTATGAAGTGGTTTTGACCTACAAAGCCATTGATCAGGGGGTTTGTTCTCAGAGTCTACTGTTTTGAGTGGGTTACATACGCTACATTTCCGTTTGTTTGTAGTTTTAATTTCTATAGTCAACTTCACATAATTCTTAAGAAAAGTGCATCATATCTGGTTAGCATGGTTATTGATACAGGATTACAACTGCTTTCCAGGCGGTAAACCAGTTATGCAGCCACTTTGAGGCCTACAGGGATGTTCCAAAGATAACTGAGCTTAGAGAGAAGTTCAAGAACATCAAGCAAATACTCAAGTCTCATGTTTTCTCAGACTTCTCAAGGTGTATTTCTTATGCGTAGTTTGAGTCGTAGTTTGCTTTGTCTCTCTCTCTCTCTCTCTCTCTCTCTCTCTCTCTTTCTGGGTTTTCCTACAGTAAATGTTACTTTTTTTTTTATAGGTTAGAGTAAATATTGTTTCAATATTCATACTATACATGTACAGAAATGTTCTCTCTGATCAATCTTTATGGCAGCGAGACCAAGAGTCTGTTAGGTTATCCTTCGTATTATTGGGATGCGTACATCTTATTGGCTTACGGTTTATGCATCCAACTCTAAAGGCTTAATGATTTTAGTTATCTTTAATGGTGGCAGAGGCTGGGTTGATGATGGATTATCTATAAATAATGTCATAGCCATTATAAAAAGAAATGACATACTTCGAGTACTAGACTAAGTTGGATACTAATACCTTTTTTTTTTTTTTTTTTTTCTTTTATAACGGTAAAATTTTATTAAGGTAGAAAATACCAAAGACAAAAACGCCAAAATACGAAGGCAGAACGCCTAAAAATGATTAAACATCAAAAGAAATAGAAGATCGAAGAACTCCCTCCTTAATGAGGCCATCTGCCAAAACATTAGCCTCACGAAGAACATAATTAAAAACAACACCCATATGTCTTGAAATATCCTGCACTTACTCAACCAAGTCCTCCAATCTCCAAGGGAAAGAAGACTCACCAAAACTCCCCTTAATAGCCGAGAAAGAGTCACCTTTAATTATAACCTTAAATCCTTCCATTCTTCGCAACTCATGACACCTTATCAAAAGAGCAAGGACTTCAGCTTCATTAGTATCCGGAAACTGTAGACTAATGATCAAAATAGTGGTTGCGGTTGGCGTAAGTGGCCAAAACTCTAAGCAATGGGCGATATGTAGTGGCGTAGCGGTGTGAATTTTTTAAGTGGTAATTTTTTTTTTTTTTTGAATCTTGTATAGCAACCAATCTTGTTTTTTTTAGTGATTTAGAACCATATAAGAGTAGAGACAACTTTAGGAAATGCTTTTGACAAGAAATAGGAAAAACAATGTTTTAAATTAAAATTGTTTGGCTCTATTAAATTTTAGACTGTAGCGTTGCTATTTTAAAAATAGCATAGTGGCCTTAACCGCTACGACCGAGAATGTGGTTTGAACCATGCTGCACGCCTCAAAAAATTTCTAACCACAATACCACTCCGATCCATGATAACACTGCTGATGCCTACTCTGCTCATGGAATAAAGAAAACTTGCGTCAAAGTTTTAATTTTAGAACACCCAAAGGAGGCCTCTCCCATGAGATTCTATTGAAAGATTTAACACCCCAACCCCCTTTAAAGAAAACTGGCCAAAATCTATGGAGATCTTCCAATGCCACTCTCATGAACTCCGTTTTAGAACACACCAACTCCCACACCGACCAAACAATGGACTCAACAACTTCCTCCATAGAGAAACTTTTTATTTTGTAAAAACTCGGTTAGTCCTTTCCAACCAATTTTTCCAAAGGGTAGCATGTAACACTGACTTCCGTAAATTCTTCCCTTGAACATAATTGCCTCCCAACCACCATCGAAGAAAAAGATCAACTACTCTACAAGGCATAACCCATTGCATATCAAACTTGAAAAGAAAATCAGACCAAACTCTATGAGCAAAATTACAATAGATCATTAAATGATGCACCGTTTCCTCATTCTAAACACACATAGGACAGCCATTCACTATAATGTGCTTCTTTTTCCTCAACTTTTCTATGGTTAGGATTTTGTGCCACTTCACAACCCAACAGAAGGCCTAAACTCTTGGCAGAATTGAAGGGTCCCAAAAACCCTTCCACCCATGCATGTTCTCTCAAGAGATAGTCAGAACATTATAAAGAGACATGATAGAAAGCTCTCCTTTCACATTAGGTTTCCAAATCCTAACATCCCCTCTTCCACCTGACGCACAAACCTTTTCTAACAAACCGAGCATATGAGTAAAGTCATAAGCTTCTCCATCTGTCATATCTCTTCAGAAACTGAAATCTCACACAATTCACATGCCAGATAGATGAAAATTCTCAGCTACAAAACCCTGCTGCCTATTATCCAACAAGAAAAGATTAGAGAAGAGACTGTAACACGACCTGCCCACACCATTCATCATGCTAAAAACAAACCTGATGACCATCATGCACCCTCAAACGAATCCATGGAGCAATGTCATTTTTAAAAGAAAGAATAGACTTCCATAATCTTGAAGCCTTGTAAAAGAGACTCAGCACACAGCAACCGCCATTACCCAATTGATATTTTTCGAATGCAGATGTGACTCCACAATCCTTGACCTGGCTCCCCCACTCTCCAAAGCCACCCCCACTCTCCAAAGCCACTTCCCCAATAACTCTTTGTTCCACTTTGTCAAATAGAACGGATGCCCAACCCACCTTGAGCAATAGGCTTGCACACCATCTCTCAGCTAACCAAATTGTACTTCCTTTTCTCCCGACAGTTATTCCAAAGAAAATCACGTTAAATCTTTAAGTCATGTTGAATCTTTTCAATCCAATGTGAAATGCATTTGGGACATTTAAGGCAATACAAATAGTAAATTGGAATATCGAGAATAATCGACTTAATTAAGGTAATGACTCTGGAAGACAAATAAGTACCTTCCCTAAAACGAACTTAACTATTTATCAATTCTCTCCACCACCGAATCCCAAAGCTAACTCTTAGGAACACCCAAGCATAGAGGCAATCCCAAATACTTAGAAGGAAGCTTCCCAACTCTGCAACCAAAAGCTTTTGCTAACGAAACAACAAGACTATCCACTGTCCGAACACCAATCAACTCACATTTCCCATAGTTTATTTTGAGCCCCAACAACAGTTCAAACTACTTCACTGTTTCAACGTGTTCCAATAAAGCATGATGGGAAATAGTAGTCACCTGCATATTGTAAATGTGTTATCTCTTAACCGGTGTCTTCAATAGAAAATCCAGTAATCAAACTTGTCTGCTTGGCCTTTTCCATTAAGGCATTCAAAGCTTCCGCTACAATGACAAAAGGCATAGGAGAAAGAGGATCACCTTGTCACAAACCTCTAGTACTCTTGAAATAACGTATACGAGACTCATTCACCAAAAGCGAAAAAATGAGCTGATGAAACACGACTCTGAATTCACTTATGTCTATTCCCAAATCCCATACTTTCCATCATTTATTGAAGAAATCCCCAATCTACCATACCATAAGCCTTTTCAAAACCCAATTTTCAAAAATCATACCCGGATGCTTTTAAATTTTGACGATTTCGAGAATTACTACATTCATGAGCAATTAAGGCACTAAGAAGAATTTGCTGCCCATCTACTAAAGCACCTTGTTTGGAAGAAATAACCTCAAGAAGCACCTTACGCAAACAATTAGCAAGCACGTTAGCTAATATCTTATACAAACTTCCAAATAGACTAATTGGCTGAAAGTTTTTAATTGAAAGGGCACCTTCTTTCTTCGGAATTAAAGCAATGAATGAAGCCCTTAATTGCCCTCCTATAACACCATTATCATGGAAGTACACTTTAAAAAACACATACAGATAATCTTTTAACATAGTTGGATACTAAGACTTGCCTATATTCTAGAATAAAGAGAGTTTGAATCCTCTAGAGAGTATTGGGTTGGTATCAAAAAAATCCTGATGAATTTGGGAAATATGGAACTATTTACATCCCTAGAAGTTTTAGTTCAGATTAACGCAATTATGCAGGGAAACCCTATTGTTTAACCAGTACATGACCTGACAAGCATTTTTTTTTTTTGCATGGTTTTGAAGAGCTATAAGTTAGTAATTTGTGAGGGACTATATGGATTGATCACTGATATCACCAGCAGAGATGATTGAGCTGTGGTTGTATGTGGTCCTGGATGCTTCAAAATGCCATGCCCTCATTTTATACAATGTGAATTGAAACAACTGACTGGTCACAAAAACATAAAAAGTAAAAACTGACACACGAAGAGAGAACTTCACCTTTTAGTTATATGGTGGAACTCTTCAAGTGAACTCCAGATAAATGGGACAAGTCTAGGATGACGATGATGATGAAACAACTGGTCTTTATTAGTAATAAAACGTTAAGACTTTTAATATATAAGGACCAATTGCTTCAATTGGTAACTGTATGTTTTATTGAAACAAGTAGGACTATGCTATCACTTAGGATATGTTTTTAATTAACTTGTAACTTAATATACTTTTGCAGCTTAGGAACAGGAAGAGAAACAGAAGAAACTAATTTATTGCAGCAACTAACAGATGCCTGCTTGGTTGTTGATGCATTGGAGCCGTCTGTGAGAGAAGAATTAGTAAAGAATTTTTGCAGCAAGGAGCTTACCTCATATCGGCAGATCTTTGAAGGGGCAGGTTGTTTCTATGCTGTAATTGTGGTTTCTAATGTTACTCATATTCCTACTCATATTCTGTCTTTCTTGCCTCTCATTAGAACTAGCAAAGTTAGACAAAACTGAACGTAGATATGCATGGATCAAGCGCCGACTGCGGACAAATGAGGAAATATGGAAAATCTTTCCTCCATCTTGGCATGTTGCCTACTTGCTCTGTATCCAATTTTGCAAGTTAACAAGGTTTGTCATATTTTTTTGTTTCACATTTGCATTTTTTTTAAGAAGATTAAATTGATGCAAATAATTATCCTCTTTTGTAACATGTAAGGTTCAACTTGTTTTGCAATCTAATGAACTTTATCTTCTAAACTTATTAGACTATCTCTATAGGGTGCTTCTGTATCTTTTTTGGAGTTTCTTTGTGTATAAGATCTACTTTTATTGCTTTTGCAAGTGTTTGATATCACCCTTTCAGTTTCATGCCTTTGGAACCTTGCATCATAGCTCTCTCTCTCTCTCTCTCTCTCTCTCTCTCTCTCTCTCTCTCTCTCTCTCTCTCTCTCTCTCTATCTATCTATCTATGTGTGTGTGCGTGTCTATATATAATTTTATATATATATATATATATCACACTGTTTACAAACAAGAAAAAAAGGCAAAAAAAAAAAAAAAAAAAAAAAAAAAAGAAGAACAAAAACAAAAACAGGTTAGTAGTGATGGACGTTGGGAAGGATGCGATCTGAAGATCAAGTCCCAAGCCAAAGGATGGAAGAAGACCAAGGATTCTACACTTACGGCCTATAACACATGCCAACGATGGAAGCAGCAGTCTCTAAATTGTATTAATCGATTGTAAAGTTTGAAAGAAAAAAATGAGCATAACATATATTTATAGGGAAGGGATTGATGAGCCCTAGCATGGGTGGTCTTCCAACCATATAATTTCCTGCATGATATTAATAACAACTCATGATTCTTTGGGCATAAAGCGTGCTTAACTAAGACTTTAAACTCTTTATTATAGCACTTTTTGAATTAAAATGAAAATAAAAGATATAGTTATGCTAAAAATGCAACCATGTGCTAAATTCGTGACTTGAAATGTGGGCCCGACACTTGAGCTCATGGCTTGAAGAGGGGGAGGGGCGATTTGACTTAAGCCCATGTCATGGCCTTAGCCATGATCCTGGCTTGAATCATCTCTCCCTGACTTGAGAGGACTCAATTCCAATGAGTTAAATGTTTAGTGTTGCTTGTAGGGATTTGGATTGAGTCGAAAAAAATCTGTGCTTATGATCTAGTTATTGTTGGAGAGGTCTTGCTTTCAAGTGCACTGAGAACTTCTGATAGCCTTCGTGAGAAGCTGAAAGAATCTGGTTGTCAAGTATGTGATGCAGAGCGGCGTACCAGATGTAGGGTGGGCAGAGAAATGATGACATATATAGGAGGTAGGTAGGGATTCCAGCTGAATTTTCTCATGCTTCACGCCATTCCCTTCTAGGAGAGATCCAGAGATTGCAAAGAGCAAAACTCAAAGTTGTTTTCTTTCATTAATAAAAATCTCATGCCAAAGATGCATTACAATACTTTATATAAGAGAAAATTAAACCTAATTTAATCTAGACCATCCAAACACATCGATGGCCATGATTAAAACATCCACTTAAATAACTTAAAACATAATTAAAAATCTAAATAAAATAAAGACATATAACTGATAGGTGGGCTAGGCCCAAAGGTGGGTCAACCCATGGGGACAGCGGGTCTGTCCTGCATCAGTATGACAGTATGCCTTTAGTCTCTTTGGGATCTTGTAGCTATAGGAATTTGAGGAGCCCATTCTTCATAGTTTTTATCTTCAAAGTGGCTATGATAGTGGTCAAATCTTTTTTTTTAATTGGTGACGGGCAAAGATTTTATTAAAGGGTTAAATCGACCAAAGTACAAAGCTTCTAAAATAAGATAGGTCGGATATTTATTTTTCTGTACTTTCAGTTAGCTGGTTTTCTTTTGCTCCAACGACTGTTCATGGGGCCGCAGTACTACGTATCCTCATGTATCTTCATAGACTGTTTTCTAGCATTATCTGCCTATTGTGATTCAAACTGTGCTGGGAACATCAGCAATCGATGCTTCTTTACTACTGGCCTTTGGATCTTCCTCATAGATTCACTTCTTGCTTGGAAGAGCAAAAAACAATCTGTTGCTTATTGCTCTTTTGCTGAAGCCGACTACAGCAGAAATTGTTTGGCTTCAATGTTACTTACAAAAATTGGGCCTCTTGTCTCTTAACCACTCCTCTCTGTTGTGATAACCAGAGTGCTATTCATATTGCTTCATGAATGAACCAAGCACATTGAGTCGAGATTGCCTGTCACTTTATTTGCCACAGCACCTTCTACAAGGCAATGTTCTTCTTCGTTCCATTTTCTCTATTGCTCAGTTGGCTGATTCATTTACAAATCCCATCAAGTGCCTGATTTCAATAACTCATGCAATCTTGTGATGTCCTTACACGTGAGCTTGAGGGTGGTTGTAAAGACACAAAAGACGAAAGGGAACATTGTTGTTCCATAGTCCCTTGGACCACACTATAATTATCCCTATATATATTATTGTAATCCTTTACATAAGCTTATAATCAGGAAGATAGATATAATCCTTTGTGGTTGATATCACATGGATTATATTTCTTCTTTGTACATTCCAATTTCGTATCCATTACTTAGGATAAATATGTGTTTCTGTTGTCACACTGACACAGATTTCTTCAATTCTCGTGTTTCGACTTACTGCTTTTCCTCCTGTTGGTTATTTATGCTCTTTATATTATTTAACAAAACTCATTATTTGTTAAAAAAGATCTTTCTTTTTTAATGAGAAAAAAGA
This sequence comes from Camphora micrantha, assembly GCA_003546025.1. Lineage (NCBI taxonomy): Eukaryota > Viridiplantae > Streptophyta > Magnoliopsida > Laurales > Lauraceae > Camphora > Camphora micrantha. The sequence goes on along the minus strand of QPKB01000007.1, from coordinate 28,273,064 downwards.
TTATGTTAATGGAAATTTGACATCTCGAAGTCCTCTGATCTGAATATATTTAAACTAATTGAAGTTATATTGATGAATGATGTAATTCTAAAGTTGATCACTCCTATTTTATCAGGACACAGCTTGTGGAGATCCTTGATAATCTCAAAGAAAAGCCAGAAGTTGCAACCTTATTGACGGTAGTTTTTTTATACATTGGTTCAATTTTTTTCCCATTGATAATGTAGAAATGCATGTGAATTACTTGCATTATTTTCTTTGTAACTGTTTTGTAAAAACAATTATGACATACATATGCGATTCCTAGAATGGTTTTGAACTGGAGATAGTTGATCTTTAGCATGGCTCAAAATAGCAGCCGCTATTATCAGCCACATCGGTTGAGGCTGCTACTCTATTTTGAACATAGCGGCGCTACGGTTTATAACTTAGTAGAGCAAAACAAGTTTAATGTAAAACAATGTTTTTCCTATTTCTTCTCCTCATTAGCCTTTCCAAAGTTGGCTCTACCCTGATATGGTTCCAAATTGGAAAAAAAAAAAAAAAAAAAAAGTTGGACTGCTAAACAAGATTCAAATTTTTTTATCACTTAAAAAAATTCACGCCGTTACACTGCTTCGGATCGCCACAACCACCACGTTTCGCCCGCTGCTTAGCGTTTTGGCCACTAGCTACTACGCCCCCCGCAATCGCTATTTTGATCCTTGATCTTTAGTTACTTAGTAAGAAATCATATGTTCTTAACAATGCAAATTATTTTACAGTACTTAAATCGAGTTTTGATTCATGGACAAGATTTAGTACAAGTAATGAATAAATATTTGAGAATGGTTAAAATTTATTCGAAAAAATAAGCAGTGATTCAAACAGATAATTAAGCATCATAGAAAGCAGAGGTTCTTCATGCCACCATCCTTGGCGAATTAGTCAGACAAACCATTAGCTCAGCAAATAGTAGTTGAAGAAATGGCAGGATTTGTAAGCATTAACTCAAATCTCCTATATCCAATGATGCAACATATCAGCTATTAGACAAGGATAGATATCATAGGAGGAGGCCCATTAAATCACTGAAGCTCATTGACCCTCTACAACAACATGATCACTAAGTTTTGGAGCTCATGAATCACAGGCTCACAGCAGCCTATCAGAAGAAAGTTTGAAGCTATGATACCCGGATACTTGTACAATTCCAACGTATCTGTATTGGATCGATACGACACTTATATTAGTACCTGATATTGCACCGATACTTCTAGGGAACAAGTTCAACATATCCTACTTATAAAGTCCTCTTTATTTCATATAGTTCTTTTAATTTTTTTACTGATCACCATAAAAAATGCTAGAAAGGGACGCAAACAATGATAATTAGGAAAAAAAATTAGAACACCCATATCAGTGTCCGTGTCCTAGATTTTCAAAAGTGAGTCATCGCATCCATTCCTGATCCCCGTATCATTGTCCGTATCCATATTCGTATTTGGGCATCATAGGCTTGAAGCTCCGCCCTATCTGAACTAGCGATTGTCGTTGGTCCTAGATGCTACCAAGGAGAGCCCATCTGGTTCCTTGTCAGATCACCAGTCCTTGCCACCACTGCTTTGAATCAGCAATAAATCAGAAAAATTTGAGCTACTTTAGTTCACTCATCATCATCATATGAATTCTGTTTCTCCATTCTAATCTATCATCGGCCAAATCCTTGGATCTTCATTAATGACATCAATTAGTCAAAAAACATAAGAGTGTTTACAATGCTTATGAACAGTACAGAGCATACACCCAAGATACACTGATTATAAGTGATGGTGTATACCTCTATAAATAAGTTTGGTCTTGAAGGTACAAAGTTCTCCCTTGGTATAACATCCTACTATAAAAAACCAGTCCTGTTCAGTAAAACATTGTTCTTTTGAAGATCAAAGAATAGTCCATTGACTCCACCAAGGTGTTATAATCATTAATTAGCACAAGTATCCAGACTTCTTTACCAGCAGTAATAATCAAAGAGGGATTGCACATCTGTATTGAGCAGTTTTGAACCAGATTTGTACAATGTTGAAATTCTTTAGCTGCAAATGTTGCAATACTTATGTTGTGGGCTTAATCACTGCTTGGCCCCAAAAAAATGGAAAAAATGAAGAAAAATGTCCTACCTCATAACGTGCTCTTAACCCGTTCATGGTTTGGTTTTTCCATGGGAAAACTTTCATTTTATTCGTTTTTATTGGAGAATAGGTGCAATCTTTTTTTATTATAAAAAAAATATATTATCATTTTGTTAAGACATGTTTTTTTAACCAATGAGAAGTTTTGTAAAAAAGAAACAACGAATAAAACAAGTGTATGAAGGGGCTGAGGTAGTCCCAACTGGAAAAGAAAAAAAAAGTCCCAAGTCCCAACCAGAAAAATAAGGCTAAAAAAGAAAGCAATAATACTTGCAGGAACTGTAATCTGAAAAACTGGTTCTTGTTTTTCCTCATTTGAGATGGGTGGGATTGTGGTCATGGCACTTCTACCTTGTTAGTATTATATTGTCTTTGTTAAAAGTATTATATTGTCTAAGTTTCTCAGTAAGCTCTATATGTTTGTATCAGCTTTTGTTGAGTTGGTGTGGACCACTGGACCCTTTTTGAAAAATCCTGCATAAAACTGTCTAGGCTGACAGTTTTGGAACTTCTGAAAAGATTTTTAAAATTTTTTCTTTTATCATTCACTGACTCGTCTTAAACTGCACACTGTTTTGACATTATTTACAGGCATTACAGAGAACACTAGAATTTGAGGAGGAACTGGCCGAGAAGTTCAGTGGAGGGACCGTTGGGTCCCGAAATAGAGAATCTGAGAGTGAAATAGAAGAAATTGATAAAGGGGAGAGTAACAATCAAGCTATTTCAGAAATTCGAAAGAAGTATGAAAAGAAGCTTGCGCCCCCTCATGGAACTGATCTGGTATGCACTGACAATTGCTTATACTCTCTTCAGGGTTCTTGTTTCACTATGTTAATCTTTTTCTTCATCTTGTTACCACAGGATAACAACAGCCATAAAGATTTGTCAGTGCCAGGGGCTGGGGTGAGTTATTTTATTTTGATGTCACTAGAATTTGTATATATTAGTATTTTTTGTAAATCCAAGTTAAGAAGTGAAAGTGCATAACTAGTGTATTTATTCTAATTCCACAGTTCAACTTTCGAGGTATTATTTCATCTTGTTTTGAACCACACTTGACGGTATATGTAGAGTTGGAGGAGAAAACTCTAATGGAGAATTTAGAAAAACTTGTTCAGGTATTTTTGCAGTTTTGAAAACTTAAAAAATTAGATGCCCTTTCCTTTTCTTTTCCTCCTCTTTCCAAAGGCATGATAAATGTTCTACCAACAGGAGGAAACCTGGGAAACTGAAGAGGGAAGTCAAACTAATATCTTGTCCAGCAGCATGCAGGTGAGATTCATTTGAAAATTAGTTTGTCCTGCGTTTGGGTTTTTAAGTCCTTCATGAATCATTATGTTTGGACTGACTTAAATGTAATTGTAGGTTTGTTTCGACAAAATAATCAGGATCCTTTTCCTTTTGATAGTTTGTGACAATTTGGAATCTACACAGTACAAAAGCTAAAAGGATTTGCATAATTTTCTTATGGTGCTAAAACAATTGAAATGGGTTGTTAATTTTGTTAATCTTAGTTCTATTCTACCTGTTGGAAATACCTTTCTCCAAAATTGGTTCTGGAACTGATTTCGTCCCATTCACTAATTGTGGGGAAACATCATGAGAAAGGTCTCAATTGGAGGACGAAACACATTCAAAATTTGTGGCTGCCCCTTACATTCTATTCACAGGACTTCTGTAAATTCTCTTTGTCTTCTTGCAAAAGAAATTAATAACAAATGGACAAAATATGCAGAGAAGGGAATAAAATATGGAGACAAAAGAAAGATAGTAGAAGCAAATGGACAAATGGAAGAAAGAAAGAGATGTGCATTCCTTTGCTAATTGCACACTCGGTCTCTTAGGGGTTGTTTGTCAATTTCACTTGTGATAGGAAAATGGTCCACATGTGTAAATGATTCACATATGAATTATTTTCATATGCAAATGAGTCACATGTGAAACACATTCCATTGTTTGTCATTTTCACACCTCTTCAAATGTGTATCTAAATGCATCCAATGGTCCATACGTTTCTCAAAGATTTTTTAAGATTATTGAAGAATCAACATCTTAAATTTGACCCCATGGCCGTATTTGTTCATATAGACGATTAACCGTTCGGACCTTAAAAGTGGGGCCCACAAAGATCTGAAAAAATAGTTCTAATGGTCTAGATTTTTTTGTGAATTCCTCACAATCTATATTGATCCAACGGCTGAAATTTTGCATAAGAGCCGTTTTTGGTCTTACTAAGATGATTAGCTGTCTAGATCAAGATTTAGGGCCCCACTTTGATAAAAAAATTGAAAACGGCGATGGTGGCTTTTCAACGTCATGGTTACTGTAGCTCCGCACTTTTTGAGGATGGTGTGATTCAGTTTCACACCTATTGAGGTGTGAAAAGTTCTGCCACTTTATGCACACCTGTTTCGCATGATTTTCTCACCTACTTTTCACACTTGATGTGTAAATATCATAAACAAACATGGTGATGTGAAAGAGTTACACATGGAGACCCATTTACAGACGTAAATGTAAGGAAACAAACGACCCCTTATAGTCTACTACATCTGTTTTAGAAAAATTACAATAATGGTTTCATGGTCCATTGCAAAATAACTTAAGTACCATTGTACTATTGTGGCACACTTACATTTATATTTCTTAATATATTCCACTCCATTTTTCTCTCCCATTTCGTTCCTTTTCACTTTGTTGCCAACAAGGATCAAAATAGCTGTTGCGGCGGGCGTAGCGGCGAGGTGGGGGAGACTATATAGATCACCCATTTGTCCATTTCAAATTCTATTCTTTTGTCTCGCATAAGTCAATCTCTAGGTGTGGTGTCTCATGGTGAGTTCAAAAGACTTTGTTTGGCTTGGTGGAGGCTTGGAGTTTGGTTCCTTTTCATGGGTTATGTGAGGTTTGACGATGGTTTTCACAATTGGGAAGCCATTCTTTATTGTGGGCCTCATATAATTAAAAGTTCGATGAGTTGGATTTCCCCACTTGAGGAAATTTTGAAGTTTAGGTCACGTTTGGCAACTAAATCTTTAGGGAAAAGATTTTCGGTTTCCCTAATGTTGTGGTAAATTCATGTTTGGCAATTGTAAATTCCTAAGGATTTGGATGAATGGAAATCTTCATTTGTTAGGTTTTTCAGATCCGACCACCCCCCATAAGATTTGAAAATCCTTAATTGGATTTTCCCGCCGAACTCTATTTTTCTTAGCTATATGCATCGTTACACACTAATATCAATGTGAAATCCTCAACTATACAAATCCCCAGTGAGGAATCTTTGTTCCAGTGGTAGTGAAGAATCATCAGATTCATGGATTCCTCACCTGTTACCAAACATGCTCTTAATGTAGATGGCGTGGTTAGGGGCTGGTTGGGGAGAGGTAATGTTCCCCATGTCTTTAGGTCTTAAAGATTCTAATGAGGTGGAATTGTGGGCTATTTTGGTGGCTCTCCGTATGTTTGTTAGCATTCACCATTCAAATCTTAGTGTGGATAGCAATTTAACTAATGCTATCTCATGGGGTTCGGCTACCGGCAGGGGTCCTTGGAAGTTTCATTTTATTCTTAATGAGATCAGGACTCTGTGTTCTTCAATTCAAGTGGAGTTTTCTTATATTTTGCGCTTAGCCAACTCTATGACTGATTTGTTAGCTGAGTAGGGTGGATCATCTTTCTCCTTTTGTTGCTTTTGATTTATAATTTTTGTGAGTGGTCGGTATAGCTCTTATATACTGTTTTGGTCTTCCAGATTTGTCCGATGTACTTTGTATCTTCTCCTCTAATTAAAGCATTTTCGTTACCGACAAAAAAAAACATGAAGAATTACTCTTCCTTTAGATTAAGTGTACTTAAATGCTCAAAATTGATGCAGTCAGGGAAGTAGCAGTCCTAATTGATTGTGAACCCACAATATCCCGATCTTCAATCAAACAGAAAATCCACACACAAGGAGAAAGATAGAGATTCGATTATTGTTGATCGCGAAAATCCATCGTCAATGCCTTCGATCCAATGGGAGATACTCAAACCAAGGAGAAGGAAAATAAATAAAAGTTCATACATGCTATGATGCCCGGATACGGATACGGGACACCGGAACGAGCATCCGATACGTCAACTTCAAAATTTTAGGACACGGATACGGGTACAGCATTATTAAAAATATATAAATATAAATATTCAATTGGGACTTTATTTTAAATTGAATATATTTTTTTTTATTTTGTTGGAGCTGTCAAAATGGAGAAAAAGAGTACAGAGTTTCTTATTTTGCTGCTGTTTATTTTTAATGTAGTTGGGCCGAGCTGGACTTGATCTCAAGCCCACAAGATGGGCCTTGCCTCACTTGAAATTGGAGTGGGGACACATGGGCCTTGCCTCACTATGAAATAAGAGCGGGACTGTGGGATTTAGGAGACACGTGATGCTTGCCTCATTTGAATTTGGAGTGGGGAACATACCCACGTGACTGAGATGATGGTGAAGAAAAGATAAAATAAAAAAATTGGAGTGGGAGACACGTGATAGAGACAAGATAAAAAAAGGTTCTTTCTCTACCCTTGATGAGAAGAGAAACATGAGGGAGAAGAGGGCAGGCGACGATGACGGTGGAGGCGAGGAGATCTTCGCGCCTGATGGTGGTGGATTATGGAGATGGGAGTCGGCTCTGGCGACGTCGGTGCAGGTACGTCGAATTTTTTTTTTTTTTCATCTCCTCTAGGTCTGGGGGATAGAGGCGAAGGGGAAGGGGTTAAGAGCAGGGGCTGAGGTTGTGGGTGGTTGGGGAAGCTGGATTTCCTCTATTTTTTATTTTATTTTTGTATAAAATACGAGACAGCCATATCCCATTTTTTTGCGCCGTATCCCTACCGTATCTTGCGGTATCCCGTACCTGTATCCGTATCGTACTGTGTCTGCACCGGTACCATGAGTGAATTGCCGTATCTGGGTATCATAGCACACATGCTTCTTTAATTAATTTTCATAAAATATTCCAAGACTGCCTCGGTTGTCCCTTTACATTCTTATTTATAATATTGAAAATCCAAAACAATTCTGCTCTCCAAAATCGTAGCAGTTCCAGCTACACTAATAAGAATCTTATAAAGAAAGAAAGTATAGCAACTAGGACATGGACCACTCTTTGGAGGAATATGCTGTCATATCTATATCAGTGGAGAAAATCATTTACTAATCTAAAAACCTGTTTATAACTGAATAGAAGGAAATCAATCCAAATCCAAGAATTAAGCAACTGTATTTAGAAAGAAAGTTACTGCATCATTATTTTTTTTTTGCCAATGGGACTAGTCATTTCTTATAAACCGACAGCTAGGCCTAGGACTGATTTGGGTCAATTTTAGGTGGGTAGAAGCCACTGACCTGCCACCCCTTTTAAATAAGCCTATTGGGCCTATTGGTGCCTACGTCATACTCCACTTGAAAAAGAATCGCCGTTGAGTCTGCACCCACAATTCGGCGTTTTCTTTTCCGCTTCTTCTTTCTCTTCCACATCCACTTTTGTCCTTTTGGTAGCAATTGAAAATATGGAGATCTGTCATGACATGGTCTGGAAGTTTGACATCTGCTATCCATCTGGGCCCGTAACTCAACCCGTAGTAGATCTTGCGCAATTGGATTCCTCCCCAAAAAGGATCTGAATAAGTAGTCGCTGGCATAGAAACTAACTGCAAATCATGCTTCTCATTTTCTGCATAATCTTTCTCATCTCCACTCTTTAATTTTTCTTTTGGCTTGACAACCCCCTCCAAAGTAACATTAGTCAAATTCACACTGTCCAATATGTCAATCTGCTCATCATTGACTATTGGAGTATCTTCTTCATAATCTTGATACTGATCAAAGATTATTCTATCATCAAAGTCACTATCTTGAAATATATCAAAGATCTGATCATGGATATCATTATCATCTTCATAGAGATCCCAGATTAGTGTATTAAATTCATCATCATGATCTCCATCCGACTCATCATTGTAAATCGGATCCTCAAAAACACCACCATCCTCCGGTCTATCACCGTAAACCAAAAAATCATCGCCGCCTTCATGTGCTTACTCATCAAATAACTGATCTTGATGTTCAATTTGGTCCAAACGCAGAGTCAGGGTCTCAACTTGCTTGTGTAGATTCTGAATTTCCAAATCTTGCGGGTCGGGTTCATTCACCACGTCGCTCTCAACCAATTGCCTACAACCCCGTACTCTTCGGGGAGGCATGATTAGGGAGACGAACTTACAACAAATTAGATCTAAGGACCAATTTGCTCTGATACTAACTGACGCAGTTAGGGAAGTAGTAGTCCCAATTGATGGTGAACCCACAATACCCCGATCTTCAATTAAACAGAAAATCCACAGACAAGTAGAAAGATAGAGACTCGCTTACCGTTGATCGCAAAAATCCATCATCAATGCCTTCGATCCAATGGGAGATACTCTAACCAAGGAGAATGAAAATAGATAAAAGTGCACACATGCAACTTTAATTAATTTTCATGAAATATTCCAAGACTGCCTCGGTTGTCCCTTTACGTTCTTATTTATAATATTGAAAGTCCAAAACAATTCTGCTTTCCTAAATCGTAGCAGTACCAGCTACACTAATTAGAATCCTATAAAGAAAGTATAGAAACTAGGACATTGACCACTCTTTGGAGGAATGGGCTGTCATATCTGTAACGGTTGAGAAAATCACTCACTAATCTAGTAACCTATTTATAACTGTATAGAAGGAAATCAATCCAAATCCAAGAATTAAGGAACTGAATTTAGAAAGAAAGTTACTGCATCATTATTTTCCTTGTTTGCCAATGAGACTAGTCATCTCTTATAAACCGACAGCTAGGCCTAGGCCTGATTTGCCCACTGACCTGCCACCCCTTTTTAATATGCCTGTTGGGCCTATTGGTGCCTACGTAAAAAATTAAGCATGATCATAGTAACTTTTCTTTAGCAGATAGTGGGTTGTGGGCACTGCCACCACCTACCATGTGAAGGGTGGCCTTGACTGTTAGAAACATGATTGCATTACACATCCTCTCAGGCACACAATCATGATCACCAAATGTCATCACCCACCACTCTCTTTAGTAGAGAGAAGATGGTTACTAGTGATGGCATTGACTCTTTTGCCAGTACACCGGAATGAATTCCCTCATGCTCCGTACTATGGACCCAAATTTATTCAAATGTATGCTGACTCTCAATCTAGTCCTTTTGTTTGCCTTCATAGCTTGTTGAAATTAGCTTATGAAAACTTCTCCCATCGACCTTATAATCTGGAGTAGTAGTTTCCAAGAGATTTTCATCTTTGTTACAATTTACAATAGCCATATTATGAAATAGAAAGCACAAACTTTCTATTAGCTTATGAAAACATCTTGGCATCAGATTGTTAAGGAAAATTAACCAAGCTTTACTAGGAAAATGGCATTGGAGCTCGAGTCGGAAGGTCTATGTAGGTTGGTCGTGTTGGAAAAATATGGAAATCAGAGGGATGGTTGGGAGGTTCAAGTTGCGGCCTATAAGTACTTGGCAATGTGGAAAGGCATAATCTCTAGCAGCGAAAAGTTTATGCGGAACATCAGATACCATGTTTGTTCGGGGAAGAAAATTCTTTTTTGGAAAGACACATGGATAGGAGAGGAGCCTTTAGCGTCTAAGTTTCCAGACCCGTTCAATTGTGCTCGAGACAAGCAAGCAAAGGTTGAAAACTATATGGAACATTTGGGCATGAGTGGACAGATCACGTAGAGCCCGATGTTCAGAAGGAATTTGAAGGAGAATGAGGAGATTCAATTTCTGTCTCTTATTGACCTTTTAAGAGATATTCATTTTCCCGAGGACATGGAAGACACAAGGATTTGGAAAGCATCAAAAAATGGGTCTTTCTCAGTCTCTTCTTTCTATGCGGCGTTTTCGGCAAGAGTAGGGAGCAAAAGTAGTTTGGCAAGCATATGGAGGATCAAGGCTCCACCCTGGGTAGTTGCTTTTGGATGGATTGCTCTCCAAAGAAGAATCCTAACTCTAGATAATCTAAAGAAATGAGGAAAGATTGTTGTTAACGGTTGTCAAATGTGTTTGGAGGATGAGAAAATAGTAGACCATCTTCTTTTAAGGTGCAACTATGCGATGAAAATCTGGAACTTTGTTATAAATTGGTTCGAATGCAAATGGGCTATGCCGAAGACGCTTCAACACCATTTTGAGGAGTGGAGATCTCCGATTGGGTCTAAGAAAGGAAAGGAGTTATGGAAGCTTTCTTTTTTAGCAGTCATTTCACATATATGGAAGGAGAGAAACGCTAGATGTTTTGAAGGAAATAAATGTTTGGAGGAAATCTTTTGTGATAAGATTAAATTCTCAGTAGCACAATGGGTGCAGATCAATTCTAGTTTCAAAGACTATCCCATTGATCAAATTATGTTCAATTGGAAGGAGCTAACTTTCTCGTAAACAGGGGTCAGGGTAGTCCTAGTATCCTTAGTCTTCTGGTTCCATTGTAGCTGAGCAGTTTGTTTTGTTTAGGGTTTCAAATGTTGTACTTTTGCTTGTTTTTTCCTTTCTCCAGATCAGTATAATCCTTTTTTACTGATTTCTTTTCTGTTTTAATGAAAGTTACCGTTAAAAAAAAGGAAAAAGGAATAGAAAGCACAAACTCTTGAGAACAGATCTAATGCTAACATCAACATAAAGTAGGTCACATGACTGAAAAAGATAGAGATAAATGGTCCCCACTAAGCCTTCTATCACAAAGAAATAATTTCAACCTTGAATTAAGTCACTGCTAACCTGACTTCTAGGCATGGAGGCATACGTGGGTGGAATCTTAAGAAGTTCAGCATGAAGCTCTAATCTTTTTAAGTGGATTAAAATGAAAGGAAAAAGTTTCACTCTACAATGTTGACCTAAAAAAAAAAAAAAAAGAAAAGAAAAGGAAAAGGAGAAAAAAAGATGAAAGTTCTAGATACCTATCTGTCCACAAGAACCAGATTGTAGTGAAGTGTGTTAGTGGGAACATCAAACATGAACTTACACAATTACCCTTCACCCATATATAAGATATTTGTATGATTCTAGTATTTAATATTTGTTATAATCATTTCTAGTGCAAAAAATGAGTGTAGCAGAGATGAGAATGTGAAGATGGATGTGTGGTAAAACTAGGAAAGATATAATCAGAAATGAGCACATACAGGAGCATTTAGGGGTAGTATCAATAGGTGATGAATTAAGGGAGGCTTGTTTGAGATAGTTTGGACATGCCCAACACAGGCCAACGATGGTACTGTTGGGGATTTTTTTATATATAAAAGTTGATGGGGCCAGAAATGTCAACCTGAACACCTAGGGCCTGTTTGTTTGCTTTAGATTGCATAGGAATTGAATAAATGGGAATTTAAGGTCAAATAAGCTCCATGAAGGGCTTTTAAAGAGGTTGAACGCTATGAGGCGAGGAAGGAAGGAAATAAGGCAGAGATGTAGATGAGACCTTGATTTTCCTAGGTATTGAATTACGAAGGCGATGGCTGGGTATTACTATCCCATCTTCCCTTGATTCAATTTCCATTAAAGGTGTGGTTATTTGATGAGCATTTTTGGTTATTCACCTTTGGTCTTCATTTTTAACCACCTTTCCTAATTATTTAAATTTCTATGCATTCTAATGTAGACGTTGGCCCTTAAAGGTCTGGGTTGAGATTTTCAACCTGTTTAATTAATGGGTTGGGTTCGGGGTGCACTCATACATGTTACCCTCAGTTCTCAGCCCAACCTGACCCTTTGCGACCTTTAATGACTGGGACACACCATGACTAAAACATGGACAAGTTCTACATATAAAAATGAGGTATGAAATGAGGCATGATATAGATGCATTGCCTATTCTGATGTACCTTGAAATCCCGTATTCTCAATCACCATATCGATTTTCCAAGCTTTGCAGAATGAATTTTTTTTCTATTTTGCGGAATTAATTTTAGGTGCCTACTTTGCAGACGCATAACCTAAGTGGTTGGCATAAAATATTTCAATCAACCAATTGAGATTTATGCTTGTTTCTCTTTCATTTCTTAGGACATCACACAGAAGTCTTTCGTTCATCATGTCACATTCATCAAGCATTGAAAACATGATAGAAACAGTCTTTAAGTATTATATCCATTAATATCGTGTTAAATTTTAATGCCGTCTTTGTGGAAGCCCCAGGTCATGTTGTCTATAATTTTTCATGGTTTTGGAAAATGTTTTCATTTACAAATGCATGAAAACATATCTTTTCTAACCATTGGAAGCAGCTAAATTTTGGGTAACCTTGCTGAAACTTCACCAAAGGAAAAACCCCCAAAATCAACATCCAAATACCACTTGTAAGAAAATTGGGTTAGTCCATTAGTTTCCATTAGTTTCCAAATGGAGTTCCCTAGCCATGAATTAATTTGAAGAACTTTTTTGACATCAAAAGCATGAACGAAAACCATTAAATTATGAATTTAAAGTAGGTCTTTAGAAGGGAGTATGATCTATGAACCAAAACACCCTGTATCTCTTATGGAGAGACCATGGTATGATCAATTTTCTATATATTGAGGGCCGATTTTCTTTATTGTTGTAAAATCATCTGCATTATCGGCAACCAGAAAGAGTGCTTCCCATGCATGTAAATGTTATGCAGCTTATTGAGCAAATGTTTCCAAATTTGAAACTTTACCCATTCTTCCGTATTTGATCGATAGATTCAATTATGAAATTTGTGTTTTGCAGTTATTTTTGATAATTAGGAGAAGCTTGAAGAGATGCAGTGCTTTGACAAAGAACCAGACTTTATTTAATTTGTTCAAGGTACAGTCCTGTCTACTATAATATATATTATTGCAGAATATAATGATCTGGCAATCTACAGAGTTTTTTTTTTTTCCTTCTTTCAAATGACATGTGGGCTGTGGCACAAATCTGATGATCCAAACCATATATACCACCTTCAATTGGATTATTGGCCACTGCATAAAAGCTGTCTTCGATGATCCTAGTGGTCCCAACAGTTGATTCTACTGTAGATTGTGCAATCTAATGTTCTCTCATGTAATTGATATTCCATTTTTACATATACTTTTTTTTTTTTTTTTTATTTTTTTAACTCAGTTGACTTGACTAATCTATTTTTCTTTCTCTGCATCAAGTGATTTTTCAAGTATCATGTTTAACTTAATGCAGGCTTGGTATGATTATACCTCTATCATCTTATATGTTGACTCTTCATAACAGAGCAACAAAAAGTGGAAATCTATTCATGAATGACCTACGTTGATGATTGGATTATTTTTACTGCAATTGATATGGATTTTCCATTTTCCTCATGTGCAAAAAGGTCATATCAACTTTACAGTGGGACGCTGCAAGAAGGGTTGATAGACTGATTCTTCATTAGGCCTAGAAATGATGCAAACATTTGGATGGAAGAGGGGATTTCTGATTTTTGAAGATGATCAAATGGTCAGTTTTACTATTTGTCCATGTCCAACAAAAATGCCTTGACCCTAGGTGGAATGACGTGACCCCAAGATGATCAATGGTCAGTACTGTCCGCGTCCAACAAAAATGCCTTGATCCTAGGTGGAATGACGTGACCCCATTTAGATCTGACCATTTAGATCTGAAAGGAGAGGAACAAGACATAATGGAACAAGAAGAATAGACAAGAGCCCTTAGCATAGTTGGAACTTGGAAGGTGCTCACTGTTGCAACCTCATGTCTACGGATGTTGAGATCGGTCAGTCCCATTTTAGATCCGGACCGGACCTGACATGTGTCTGATGTCTAGGACCTAGATCCTCTGATGAACCTAATTGGAACCGTACCCTACTCCAGAGCAAGCTCAAGCCAAAGGATGTCATTAATATATTTTTAAACATTATATGACAATATCAATCCCCTCATATCATCCTCATCCTCATCCTCATCATCATACTTTATATCTATTATAGATTATTATATATTAAATACATTATATACTCAGTATTTGGGTCTATTCATGATTATCAATCGAACCTGAGATTTAGACCCCGAACCTGGGCCTAATGATCAGTCGTGTCCAACTAATGTGTCAATTCCCAGATTTTTCAGATCAGCTCCTCCGGGTAATCGGAGGTCCATTGACATCCGTAATCAGGTTAGAAAGATTTTATTGATATCCTTCAGTAACATTTCATAAGAATAACTAGCAAATCTTTTCTACTTGTGATTTGCTTACTACTATTTATTCGAAAGTTTGAAAAGCTCCTTAACCTTTGTGTCTCTGTGATTGGAGATGGAAAAGAGCCCTCGGAATCTAGAGGTAAGCTTTGATTCCCTCAATGAAATGTCCTTTCCTGGTCCCATGTTCTTTCGTTTCCCAATAGGAAATCTGTAGTCTCTTTTCTCTATTGTGTATCTGTATCTCTTCAAAGATGGTATAATCTTTCCTATCTCCACTGATTCTTTTCTTTTCAAACCTTTTTTTCTTCTCTGTCTCATATTTTTATCTTCTCCTTTAGCTTGGTTGTCTTTTTTGTTCTGATATTTTGAAATCCTCCAAACCTTTTTCCCTTTTAGAAGTTAAAAATCTTGCTGTCTCTATCTTGCTAGTCTCATCCCAGTATATTACCTAGAGGTCAAATGGGCCGGCTCGGCCCAGTCAATGGCACGGCCTGTGCCATGGGCGTGCTGGGCGGAGGGAACGGGCACGGCCCGCTGTGGGCTGACCCATCCATAAGGGTCGGCCCGCTGTGGGCTGACCCATCCATATGGGTCAGCCCGCCAGGTACAGCCCGCCCAACGGCCAAAAAACGGCTAGTTTTTTTAAAATTGTCCATTTAAACCCCCCCCAAATAAAACGGTCATATAAGGGGTATTTTGTGTCCTTTTGAATTTTACAAAGTCTATAAACACTCCAACCCTCCTATTCACATTTCTCACCAATTTATACAATTCTCTCACTCTCTATACACTCTATTTCTTTCTCAAAACATTCAACTCTTTCACTCTCTAAGAAGTTTTTAGAGGGCCAAAGATCATGTCAGACAAGATTAAAAGGGCCTTAAAAAATTTAGAGGTATTTATATCATTTAAATTTGAGATTCCTTATATATAAGTTTATAATATATTATATTAACTCTCATTTTCTCCCCTTATATTAATTATCACAAAAGAAGGCTATTACTATTATTATTTTTAAATTTTATTTTTTGAAATATGGCTGGACGATCTTCTAGAATATTTCCCACATAATCTTCTTTCGTTAATTTAGGGGGAGAAGAAGATTTTATTGAATTAGAAGATGAAGTAGGTGATTTACCACCTCCCTTTCTTAGTAGTTCCCGTAAACCATCCAAGAGGAATAGAATTTCAAAAGTTTGGGATATATATGATAGGCTTGAAGTTGTTGAAGACGGAGAGAAAGTCCAAAAGGCAAAATGCAAATTTTGTAGTAAGATTTATGGTGCCGAATCAAAAGGGGGTACCGGCCATTTGTTAAGACATAGACAAAAATGTTCAGCCTTACATAAGCCGACGGATGCAGGGGTAAGGGAGCCTAGTTCACAGACCCAAATTTCTACTACTGGTGGTAGTAGTAGTTACAGTTTGGGTCTTTTTTCTTTTAATACACAAAGTGCTAGACATAATCTTGTTAAAATGATTGTGTTATCCGAATTACCATTTTCTTTTGTTGAAAATGAGTTTTTTGAAGAATGGTTCCTAAAATACTGTCAACCACAATTTCACAATATTTCAAGAAATACATCTAGAAATGATTCTATTAGACTCTGACAGGAAGAGAAGACAAATATTAAAAATTACATTGCAGAAATTCCTGGTAGGATAGCCAAAACTACAGATATGTGGACTTCTAAAGGGTGTGATAGTTATCTTTGTATTGCTATACATAACATAGATGCAAAATTGATTATTAATAAACGAATAATTAGTTTTAGCTGTCTTGAATGGCCACACAATGGCACTAGAATAAGTATATTTATTTTGGAAAAACTAGATGAATACAATATTAAGGAAAAAGCTATATCTTTAACTTTAGATAATGCCATTAATAATACGGTGGCTATTTGATGCAGATCGACTTTGGGCCACATGTGTAGGGCCCAAGTAGATTTAGGAGTTTTTCTATTTATTTAATTATTATTAGTTAGTATTTTTATTTGATGAGTTGTATTTAGGATTAGTTTTCCTATTTTAATTAGGTTTCTTAGGGCTTAAGTTATGTTTTCCCATTTATGACATTGTAGAGAATTATTTCTCAGAGTTGATTAATAAAAATTGGGTTTTTCTATTGAAGTGCTTCCTCGTTTATCGTCTTTGCGGAGATTTATTCAGTCTTTAGATACGTGCTTCGGCATCCGTTGTGCTTTTAGCACTTGCCACGCAAGCCCTAACGCCAGGGCCCGCATCAATTGGTATCAGAGCCGAATGATTCCCGATCGGTCGGTTGATTACCCCCATCCTGATCCATCATCCAGGTACCGTCATCCACCAACTCCTTCCCTGAACCTCACAACCCCATCCGAAACCGAACACATCATTACCATCCATCCTAGAATCCATTCCATTTCATCCAAAATCCAGAACCCAGTTGCCCCTCCTAGAAACCAGTTGCCCCTCTTCTTTGTCCATCCCAAGCCCAACAGTGCAACCATCCCACCGCCCTTTTTCTGCAACACCAGAATTTCACCCGGAAAAAAAAAAGAAGAAAAGAGCCAACCCATCCCTGCAGAACCTTGGCGGAAGGAGAGAGAAGAAGAAAACAAAGAATAGAGAGAAAAAAAAAAGTGCTGTGAAGCTAATAGGAAGTGCTACCTAGCAACATTGACGTCCCTCCATCATCGACGACACAGCACCATCACTCTACTCCAGATCACCAACAGCAGCACCATCGCCGTCCGCTTCGTCTGTGGCGAGCAGCAACGTTTTCCCCTTTGGCTTTGACAGTAGAGAGCAAGAGATTGAGGAGATTTCAACCCCTTTTGTTTCCTCTTTTGGGCGCTAGAGTCGAAGCAAGTGCAAGATTTGGGCCTGATAGGATTTGGAGTTAGGCCTGACATGCACTAGCGAAACCCATATTCGGAAGCCCATAGCAGCAAACAGTAGCTGCTAACACAAGTGCTAAAGTCAGCAACTTCACTTTGCCAGCCACTTTTTGCTGTACATCTTTTGCAAATTTGGATCAGTTGGATCCGATCCGATCCGATCAATAGTTGTAGCCCAACCTGTTTTGAAGCATTAGCGAGCTGAAACCATTCCTGACATCAATACCAAACAATCAAGGGTCACAGTTTCTTTTTGCAATTTTGGAACCATCTGAAGTCTGATTTCCGATCCGTCTTCGCCAGCGTATATGTAGTGAGCAGATCTACACATCAGGTACATCATTCTTTTGTCCATGATGAAACTCCTTGATCCCACAATCTTCAACATACTTCAAAGATACAAATATGCAAATAAATATGGTTACATGTTTGCATGGCTCCAAGACAAGTGTGGAATTAGAAGATGATGAGGAACATGATTTAATCAGTTTTGTAAGAGGCTTGAGACCGGATATAGTGAAGAGTATGAATGATTGTACGACCGTTCATGAGGCATATTGGGAAGCAATTCGTGTGGAAGACATGCTTAAATTGTCTCCTTTGGGGAAAGTGGCGCCTCACGACAAAAAGTCTCAATCACCACAATTAATGGCAGCTCATGTTGAAGAATCAGTGTTAGAGAACTTGTAGACTGAAAAGCTAGAGCAACACACAGTACTTTACAAAACTGAAGTTGGATTTGGATTTTCTCTTATGAGTAATGGTGGTCAAAATGCACAAGCAGCAAAGGAAAGGACACCCATTGTTGAGATTTCCCACATTGACTTCATCTTCGGAGATAAACGGTGGATTATCAGCGATTGTGATTTGATGGTGTAGATTCATCAATTGAAGCCTCCAATGGTTCGATCGTGCATCTGTTCCAATTACAACAATCAACGTAAGTTATATATGAAGTTGCGCCCAAAAGTTGTAGATCGACCAACAAATCGGAAGTTCGTCAGATTGATCTTTGATCCAGGTAGACATTTTCCGAACTCAAGGTTGAGTTCTTTTCAAGCAGGGGAGAATGATGCATATCGATTTCAGGCCACATGTGTAGGGTCCAAGTAGATTTAGGAGTTTTCTATTTATTTAATTATTATTAGTTAGTAGTTTTATTTGATGAGTTGTATTTAGGATTAGGTTTCCTATTTATTTGGTTTCCTATTTTAATTAGGTTTCTTTGAGCTTAAGTTATGTTTTCCTATTTATATGACATTGTAGAGAATTATTTCTCAGAGTTGATTAATGAAAATTGGGTTTTCCCATTGAGATGCGTCCTCTTTTACCGTCTCTGCGGAGATTTATTATGTCTTCGGACATGTGCTTCGGCATTCATTGTGCTTTTAGCACTTGCCACGCAAGCCCTAACGCTAGGGCCTGCATCACTATTGAACTAATGAGATTGCAGATATCACTTGCAACTTTGATAGATAGCTCTCTCTTCCAAAATAGATGTGTATGTCACATCTTAAATCTCATTGCAAAGGTTGGTTTAAAGCATATTATAAATTACACAGATGCTATTAAAAACATTGCTAAATTTATTTTCTGCTTTTTCACAAAGAAGACAATTGTATGCTCAAATATGTGCGAGGCAAGGCGTATCTGCTATAAAAATACCCAAAGAGGTAGAACATAGAAGGAATTCTATGTATGATTTGTTAAACAAGGCAATTGATCGGAAAACAGTTTTGAATGAATTTTGTGCTTTTGATGCACGAGATTTGTTGATGAGTGATGAACATCGGGAGTTGTGTGCCCATATAAGAGATTTATTAGAAGCTTTTTATACTTCAACATTATTTTTTTCCTGGATATATTATCCCACCTCTGATGAAGCTTTAATGAAGCTTTTTCAAATTACTTTACAGCTCGAGATTTAGAGAGAATTTTTTTACTGAATAACAGTATTAGAAACATGGAAGAAAAATTTAATAAATATTGGAAAGAGGCTCCAATGACATTTTCTTTAGCTGCTGTATTTGATCCTAGGTTAAAATTAAGTGGTGTAGAGTTTTTTATTGATGAAATAAATAAAAATATGAAGTATCAAGATTTAAATATTTTTTCAAATATAAGGGCAAAATTGCAAGCACTTTTTCAGTTTTATTGTGAGCAAATGGGTACAGCTGGGGTTAGTATGACCCCTTTAGAAGTCCAGCAAACAGGTGAAGCTATGTGGGATGTGTTGTATTCTTCCCTGTCCGCGGGCATGGCTTCTGGCTCAAGCTCAAATAACATAGTGACGGAGTTATCATCGTATCTTGACGTTGGTGTAATACGGGTGCAGGATGTATCTAATTTTGACATTTTAGCCTGGTGGAAGCAGCAAAAAAGCATTTATCCAGTGTTGGCTTCCATGGCTCGTGATCTATTGACTATTCCAATGTCTCTGTAGCATCAGAATAGCTTTTAGTGTAGGTGGACGTGTGGTGGATGACAAAAGAACAAATCTAACTAAAGAAGCGGTGGAGTGTTGTGTTTGTACGAGACTGGTATTTGGCAGATAAGAGGAAGCAAGAGTTGACAGCAATGGAAGATTATGATCCAACATAATGCATTAGTGGACTACACATCTGATTTTTTACTTTTTCCTTCGTTGTAATTTGTAAATATACAAGTTTTTCATTCTTTTTTATTTTTATTCTCTAAAAAGATTGTAAGGTTTTGAAGGTAATCCTATTTACAAACCTTCATGAAGTTAAGATCTAGATGGTTCTCTTCTCAGTGGAGTAGGTTGAGTTTGACCGAACCACTTAAATATCATTGTCATTCTCCGTGCTTGTGTTCTAATTTTTAATTTTAATGCCGAAAAGTTGAAAAGAATTAATTGGGAAAAAAATTATGAGGCATGCCGAGCACGGCCCGTGGACAGATTGGGCAGGGATCTGCCTGTTTGACATGCCTAATATTACCTCATCGTATTCAAATCAACCTCTTATTTCTAGATTTCTGAAATTTGTCAAATTATTCAGATCTTTCTATATCTTGTTCTTAAAACTGTATAAGAAGAACATAATTTCCTTTTCCTCCAATCTATTCCATCCATCCATTTGGACTTTGAAAGCTAAAATTTAAAACCCTTTTTTATTGGGGAGATTTTTGATCCCCTGTTTTTCTAAAAGAAAAGGGGGAGAGAGTCTAAAATTTTGCTCGGTTTCTCTTCTCTCTCTCTCTCTCTATATATATATATATTTATATATATCCTTTTTCTATTTCTCAGCAATTAATTTTGTATTCTTCCCCCTTACTTTCAAGTAGTGGTGTGTTATGTGATTATAAAGTGTCACTTTGATTGTTTGGGGGGGGGGGGGGGGGGGGGGGGTGTGTTTGGCGGACAATAATGAAAAGAAAAGAAGTCCAAGTGTCCAAGATGCACATGCTGAGGTGAAACCTGCGTGCAGCTGCAATAGAATATAAAAATCAAGCAGTATTATTTGATATGGTTGATCATTTACATAGATGACCAAAAAAGGCCTCAATATGATGAACTGAAGGGTTACAATTGCAAGGAAAAGGGGGAGATGAGCAAATACAAAGAATGAGGTAGTGGGGAAAGACTTTCTAGAATGAGGATATACAGTGAGCATGGCTTAAAACAAAGCTGAGTAAAATGCAAAATTCACAAGGGACAAATAGATGGTGTAATCTATGTTGATACTGAAGTTACAATCGAAAAGTGACTTGTGTAAAGGGTGGCTCATCATAGGGGGTGAATGGTGATTTTATAATATTTCTTTTGATGAGCTTTTTTTTTAATTTTTAATTTTTTTTTTTATCACTGGTCGTTATAGGGATGCATTGCCAAAGCTTTATATATTGGGAAATCTATTGCAAATGGTCTCAATTTTGAGAAACTCGAGACACCCGAGTGACAACTGACAAGGGTGTCTCATCTCATGTAGCTACCAAGGGATCACAGTTTGTGTACTACTCACCCATCTAGCACCAAAAAAAAAAGGGTCTCAATTTGGTTTTTATGTTAATATGCTGGGGACCATTATACTTGTCCATTGAACTTATTAGTGTCAAACTTGTAATTTTTACATTGTTTTTATTATAAAGTTAGTAGGTTTTGGTGCGCCCGAGTTACTGCATATACTTCTTTCTCCTTTCCTGACAACCCTAAATCTCTTCTTCTATTTCTCTTTCTCATACTTGCTTACTGAAAATCCAGAACTGGATGTCTAATTTTATACACATTTGGAGGAGAGATTATTGGTCTATAAATAGATGGTTCTTTTTAGGGTGCCAAGTGGCTAGGATTTCAATATTTCCTTACAGAATGTCTCCCTGTGTCTTGCTATAGAATTAACATTTCCTTTCCTCTTAGTCACCTGTCAAACTCTTGCCTGCTTGTTCAGAGCTTTATATCAGATGGCCGTGCTATATGGCATTTGGTGGGTCAGATCCAAGGAAATTATAGCTCTAGTTTTTGATATGCCAACTGCACATGCTCTGCTGAAGGGCCTTCTATTATGTTCATGGACAACAGCTCTGAGCTATTTGATGGAAATTCTCTTCTTCTCCGAAATGGCATTTTTCTTTGACCATTGATTTTAGTTCCTTTAAGTTTCCTTACTCATTGTTTTAAAAATCGAAATCGTATTGTAAGTCATTTAGGGGTTGAATTGAATTATGTTGTGAATCGTATTACAAATTGTAGGAATTTTTATTTTTCTTATAAAAACTAAAAATAATACAAAATTAAGAAAGAAAAAAGTAGTTATTCATAATCCATCCATTTCCATCTATAGTAGCACATAATGACAGATAAGACTAGCATACGATCATCTGAAGAAAGCCATGACATAATTAAATGATGTGCAAATAGTTAAATATGATTAAGATATCAACATTACTAGGAAAAAAGAAACAAGTTACATTGATTTTTTCTCTTAAAAAAAATTAAAATTAAATCCTTTATAGTGTTCTGCGCATTTGATTTTTCCCAATCTCCTGCGTGCATTTTTTCAGTCTAGCAACTACGATGTGAATTCCCTATCTGATAGATCAATCATTCGTGATCTTAGGAAACACCTGCCACTTTGTTTTCCATGGGAATAATTTGGATCCAGCTGCTGCTTATCTACACATTTTTCTATAGGTGTTCCAGCTTCTTTCATTTGCAGGACTGCTTTTAGATTTTTAATTCAACATTATTTTTTGTATCCATTTTCATGATTAGGTGTTTCAAAGAATTCTCAGAGCATATGCTACAAAATTATTTGCTAGATTGCCTAAAGGTGGTACAGGGATTGTAGCAGCAGCTACCGGCACAGATGGACAGATCAAGGTCTTCAAACATTTTTCACTTTTATATGTTTTGATGCTGTCCTTGTTTCTTTGTCTGATTGATTTCAATGATCTCACTTCTTTGTATCTAAATACACCTGGCAGACATCCGACAGAGATGAGAGGATGATCTGTTACATCGTGAATACGGCTGAATATTGCCATAAAACGGTCAGTTATTTTGTCCTTAGTGCTTATGACTTATAAGAAGATACTGTGCGCCATTTGATGTGGATATTGTAAAAATTTAGGTGGCAATGAAATCAACTCAAAGAGATGTGGTTATGTGTTGCTTATTTATATTGAATCCAATTGAATTTCTATTTTTTCTGCCTTTCAAAATGTTGGTGTTTGAAACTTTTATTTTTTGAACTGTAATAGAAATTTTTAGTGGAAATTTAATTAGATCATGGCATGTGTAACTATATATTTTAGTTGATTATCTTAATAAGTAATATAAAATAATTTCTACTGTAACTAATTGAAGTTAATCGGATTGATTTAGAATTGTACCAAGATGAGATTTCTTTCTCTCTCAACAGGCTGGTGAACTGGCAGAAAATGTTTCAAAAATCATTGATTCTCAATTTGCGGACAAAGTGGATATGTCAGAAGTGCAGGTGACTCACATCTTGTAGCTGGAGCAATACCAATTGGGTTGTGGGAAACTAGGAATTACCTAAGGAATTTCTAGAATTCATATTGGAGGACTTTCTGTGTCTTTTGCAGGATGAATTCTCAGCAGTGATTACGAAAGCATTAATGACATTAGTTCATGGTCTGGAAACTAAATTTGATGCTGAAATGGCTGCGATGACACGTGTTCCATGGAGTGCACTTGAAAGTGTTGGTGACCAATCAGAGTATGCTTATATGAATTCCATTGATCTGTTAAACTTGTTATCTTTGGTCTCATTTGGAAGATGCTTTATTTTGCTCTCTTTAAGTGCCAATAAGTGTTTTTAAAACAAATTCTATTATTTATTTGCAGGTATGTTAATGGTATAAATTCAATTCTTACTACTAGTATCCCTGTTCTTGGAAGCCTACTATCGCCCATCTACTTCCAGTTTTTCTTAGACAAGGTATTTTGATCACTTCCTTTATGTTATATCATCATCATCATGGAGTTTGTGAGTTTATAGTTTTTACTCAACCTTTTTTAACGCGACGTCCTTTGAAACTCCAAAATCTTGCATGTATTGTTTTCACTTCTTTATTCCAGGTTTTCAGTTGGCCCCCTTCTAGTTCCTTGAATTTGTAACATTTCAATTCTTCATATGAGGGTCGTTTCTGATCTTTTGTATGCATGCTTAAACTATCTAAATTGAAATTCCTTATGTACCGATTCCTAATTCTATTCTTGTTAGTCCACATCCATTGTATCATATGCATCTCAGCTAGAAATTATATCATGGCCTTGAAGATATTTGTTGTCAAGGGATTTTATGATTATTTTAAAACTGAAAACCAACGATGCAAGCAAGAAGACATAATACAATACAACATTGCAACCTATGATGCCTAGATCAAGGATCAAAATAGCGGTTGCGGTGGGTGTAGCAGCCAGTGGCCAAAATGCTACGTAGCAGGCAATGGGCAGTGGCTGCGGCAATATGTAGCCGCGCAGCGGTGTGAACAAAGCTTAGCGGTCAAAAGAATTTAAATATTGTTCAGCAACCAATCTTGTGTTTTTTTAGTGATTTGGAACCATATAAGTATATAGACAACTTTAGGAAAGGCTATTGAGGAGAAGAAATAAAAATAATAATGTTTTAAATAAAAATAATAGTGTTTCAAATTAAAACTGATTGGCTCTACTGGGTTTTAGACTGTAGTGTAGTACAACTATTTTCAAAATAGCGTAGCGGCCTCAACCTCTACGGCTGATAATGCAGCTACTACGTTTGAACCATAGCCTAGATATGGATAGGACACATGGAATGGGGATTCGACACACTAATTTCAAAAATTTAGGTTGAGATGCTTATTTGCTACCAAAATGGTGGTGGTGAGGATGACTAGGGTTGGTTAATTGTGTCCCTGGTTATAGAATATGTTTTTATTTGGGTATTATTATTTCATTGGGGGATGAGTCGTCAGTGGGGGATCAATATTTAAATAAGGCGTAGGTTTTAGAGCCGGTTACCCTATGGAGGAGAGCTGTGGTTTCTAAATATGGTGAGGATGAGTGGGGTTGGTTATACGGTAGTGTCCCTAGATATTGGAGATCTTTTTGTTTGGGTACCGTTCTTTCATTGGGGGGATGAGTTGTTAGTGGGGGAGCAATATTTAGACAAGGGGTGGGTTTCAAAGACGAGGTGGGTAAGAAAGTCAGGCTTTGGTTTGATGATTGGGTGGGGAGTGGTCCTCCTTTGTCTAGAACGTTCCCTAGGTTGTTTAGAGTTATGTTAAATATAGAGTCCTCTATTAAAGATCATGGGAAATGGCCCTATGAGAGTAACTATCACACTACTATGAGAGTAAATGGATGAAGGGAGGGGGGGTGTTTGTGTTACACCTAAATATAAGGGCCCCCCTACTCTCATAGTAGTGTGAGAGTTACTCTCATAGGAGCGTTTCCCAAAGATCATTATGTTGTTTCATATAATAGTTTGTCTTGGGAGTTGTCTGTCAGAGTTGTGTTAGCTTTAGGGGTATGAGTCTTTATTAGCATTACCTTCTAACGTGTTTTTGTGTAGGGAAGAAGCAGCCGCATTTGGAAAGATTCATCTATGACATTTTCCATGAAATCTTTTTACTTTTTATTGGAGGCTTCGACAGTTTATCATCCTCCTTGTTCTCATATTGGTCTTGGCCTTGTTACTACTCTGGGTTTAAAATGTTGTTTGGCCTGGTGTATCCCCATTTCTTGTGGTCTTTGTCTTGGAGAGTAGATCCCTTCTGTGGGATCAGTGCTTTGAAGGCTTTCTCCACTTGTGATTCTTAGGTTGGTGTGGAAGGCAAGAGATGACAGGATCTTCAAGGGAAAGGCTTCATGTCCTGATGATAATTTGTATTTGGCAATGTTAAGATAGGTAATTGGGCGTTGGTTAGGAAAAAAATATGATAGGGCGTTGTATTTTGTATATTGTGTTTTGCACAATTGGGAGGGGTGTGTTTCGGTGACGGTTCTTTGAACGAGAGCAAGTGGGCGACGTGGTCTTCCCTTCATGTAGGGATTTTGAAATTCAATGTTGACAGAGGAGCTCTAGGCAAACCAAGCTTGACGGGTATCAGAGTTATAATATGGTGCTTTCCTCCTTTCTCAAAAGATCGGTATTAAAGATCCTAATGAAGCTAAACTTTTGGTGATCTTAGAAGCATTAAAAATGTACATGGAATCTTTCTAGGAGCTGTTGATTATTGAAAATGATTTGTGTAATGCAATATCTTGGGCTTTTAGGCATGACAGGGGGGCCTTGGGAATTTCACTATTATCTCAACACTTTCAAACTTATCTTTGCTTATGTAAGTTCCCAAACAAATAAAACATGAAGAAAATCCAAACCATTCATTAGTTTAAACTTGAGATAGAGATTACAATCTCAAACCATTTCAAGGTCTTGAGGTAATGCGCATGTCTTAGCTAGGCGTGTGAGTGCTTACACATGCATTTGGAATGGGGTGGCTGGTGGGCCATAGGTTAGGTCCTAACCAACTTGCGCAGGCTAGGAAGCTGGTCTAGGGTTGGTAGGTCCAAGAAAAAAACTCGAACTTGGGATCTGACTGGGCTAGGGAAACTCTGAGTTTGATTGCCTGACTTTGCTGAGTCATCCCAATTGAATGCACTTGGAAAAATAAAAAGGGTAATATTCTTTGCGCATTTGACCATGCACACTGGCTGTTGGGGCCCATCTGGGGCCCCACATATAACGTGACTTTTTGTGTGGAGAGATCCACTTGTGATGGACCTATAAAAAATGGGGTCAATCTCATGCATCTAACCCCTTGATTCATGACCTACAATTTTAATGGCTTTATATCAAAAAGAAAAATCGACCCTCAATCCAGCTGTCCACTCCATTAGATGGGTGAAAACCTCGGGGTCTATTGATTATGAAGGGGGGTCTGGTGCATGTGAACGGTTTGTATGGATAATAAGGTGGGCCTGCTAAAAGTTCTCACCATAATACAGTGAGAGGTGAATGCATAGAAATATTTGTATTAAAAAAACTACAAATTACAAAAAAAAAAAAAAAAAAAAAAAAAAAAAACGAAAAAAGAAGAAGTAAAAATACCACTGTAGTCAAATGTCTAATGTTGTGGGAACATTGACATCCTTATCAAAACCCTAGGTTAACGTAGTAATGATTGGTCCATTGACGTCCCCATGCCTAACTATATAACTCTCTACAATTAAATTTCCACATAGAAACTACCGTTAAAGAGTTATCAAAATCCTTGACTAAAATATAATGCAGTTGGTCTAGTTTGTCATTGTGCGGACTCGTCCGACTTGTCTAAGTCACATGGGACTCGTTGAGTCCCATGATTCGAGTATGAGTCCCATAGGATCTGAGTCGTTTAAGGTGGAGTCTGAGTCAACTCGGACGATTTTTTAATCCATGATTTGTAGGTCACAAATTAGGCCTAGCCTGGTCACGTGATGATGCAGGACAATATGACTCTAACCTAATATGGTGTGATGAGATCAGATTTGGAATTAAAAATTAATGCTGAAAATAAATTCACCATCCACATTTTTTAACATTGCGTTCAGATGGGAAAATCGATGGTTGATCCAACAAGATAGATTTGCAGTCTTGCAGTAAAATCCTTCTCAAGTGAAGGTAGGATCCCAATGGAAGATAGTACTTCCAAGTGCTTAGGGAATGGCCACTTGTGCAGATCTCGTGTTCCTTTGCGAGGATCTGTGAAATGGTTAGGTGGAAAGGGCTATGGGAAGACCAGGTGAAGAGATTTGGTGGCAAGGGTTGTAGATCTGATGGTTTGGGGTTTATCTCTGGAGGAGATGATGTAGATCAAGAATATGGAAACCTAGGGTTTGTGCAGGAAGATTGCTCGTAGGAAAATAAATAGAGAAGCAGAAAAGGATACCTTTACTTGGGGTCTCACCAAACTCCGATCCGGAGGCGTTAGTCCTTTGAGCAATGGGAAACTTAAGAGACTTACAAAGATGAAGAAGAGGAGGGGAACTCCATTCTTTCATTATCAAAGTTTTAATCACATAAGATTAGCATGTGCAAGTAGATACAATAATGTCTTTTTAAAAGTAACCCTAAAAGATGGCATCATCATAATCTCAAAATAGAAGAACCTAAAATAAAATAAAAACATGTCGGCAATTGGGTATGTGCACGCATCCCAAGGGGTTTCACTTAAGTGGTGGACCCCCTCTTTATTAATTCTCTTAAAACATGGGCCCCTTTCTTATTTCTTTTAAAATTAATTCCATTGGGGGCCCGTCTTGACTTCATGTAACTTTTATTTCCTTCCATGTGGCACTTCCTTGTGTGGGGCCTTCAATATGATTTCAGATGGGGCCTTCCATTCATCAAAAGCTAGATCCGACGAGATCTAGCCATTGGATGTCATCAAGATGGTAATCCAACGGTGGATTCACAAGAATCTCGGCGCTCAAAGTCAGGATACACGTCATCCATCCATATCATAGCTTGATCTGCCACCCTATGCTTCCTCCTTTGGTAGATTTTGTGTGGATTGGGGGACTCAGGCATGATGTCCCCATCACGTGAGCCCAAAGGGTAGGGCATGGCTAGGTTGGGTCAGTGGTCTGAGTGTGGGCCAGTTTGAGCCCAGCAAGCCTGGCATGGGCCTATAGGCACGGCATGCTGCCAAGTTGGATTTGAATTGATAGGCTTCCTTCTAAAGGTCGGGGCTTGGAGTACAACATCCTTCTTCTCCATCACTTGGGCTTGACACTCATCGTTAATTAGGTCCCACTGCACTAGGTTGCCTTTAGCCAACTCATCAATGGGGTCACAATGGGTATATATGGATCATGTAACCACCTGCCCCACTTGTACCATGTGGCACCTCAGGAAATGTACATGTGCTACAATGTAGGACCATATAATTCATCTTTTGACATTGATGGCCTGTAGAGAAAATATAGTGATCCTTCCACCATAGACAAGGTATGTAGGCATGTTAGCTTAGATTCAAATAGTGGGTCTTCTGCTGATGTAGTATGGCTTAGGGCATTAACCATCTAATTAGTGGTTGTCAGATGGTTAAAATGAAAATGTTCAAGGGTGAAATTTCAAATGGTTAGGACGATCTGATCCACTTGATATTTGGTTTATACTTGTGCAATTATGGGGTTCACAAATGAAGTCTTGATTGGCATGACGATAAGGGGGCAGCTAGAGGTATATTGGGACCGGCAACTAGAAGGTGGTATCCTTTTTGATGCCAACCGGGAGGTGGTGTTACCTTTCTCTTCTCCTATTTGGGCGAAGGATTCTAATAAATCTGAGATTGGAGTGGATAAAGAAGCATTGAAATTGTTTTCACAACATTTTTCTGGTACGGTGTGTGTGGATTGCATTCCAAATGTAGTTGGATCGGTTGTGTCCTTGGCTTGGGGCCTTTTGAAATATTAGCTCATTTTTAATGAGATCAAAGCTTTCTCGTCTTCTCTTCAGCTGGCCTTCTATCATGTGGACAAATGGCTAGCAAAGTTGGAGTTTGATATGGTGAACGTGTGCCATGTCTTGGTTGTATGGGTTGCCACCAAATTTTTTTCTTTCTTTTTTTTAAATAAGTGACATTATTCTAATAATGTAAAACTGCATGATGTGTATGTACTTAAGTTTCCAACCTACATGCCCTTTCACTAGTTGGTAAATTGTTGTTTTTTTTATTGGTAATAGTAAATTTTATTTCCAAAAAGTACAACTCAGCGAAAAAAGACAAAAACGCCGTCCATAGTGGAACCGGTACAAGAGAAATGAACTAGCGACACACTACATTATAGAGGCACTTAAATTACAAGATCTATGAACCCCTTGCTTAGCTAAATAGTATGCCATCCCGTTTCCACATCTACTAATGTGTTGAAACGTAACCTGCAGGTCAGAAATTAAATGACTAACTTCATTGAAGAGAAATTGCATTTTCCATAGCCCCCTCAAAGATTTCACCCGAGAAATAGCATTAGCTGAATCTCTCTCCACAATAAGATAATGATTAAATGAAGTATGAAAAATACGAAGAGCTTCTAGGATTGCCAGAACTTCCGCTTCATTAAAGTCTTTGATCCTCACAATAAATGCAGCCACTTATTGGATGTTATTAAGGGGCAAAACTGCCCCTTTTAGAGGGGTGTTTTGTAGAATTCCCCTCTCTCTCATGCGTGAGACAACTGTTGGGGCCCCATAGATCATGGGAGGTGTGGGGATCAAAAGATCTGTGTGTGGCCACCCCAGATCTGTGGCCCACAAGTTTAATGGCTTTAAAGAAAAAATTCATAGTAGATCAACGGTCCAGTCCATTCACATTAGGGCAAACTCCATGAGATCTGTGACATGAATATATTTTTTTTATTTATTTGTTTTCTTCATAGAGGGAGGGGCGGGATTGGTTTGGATGGTCCATTCAGATTGCTTACATAGTGGGACCCGCAGGTGTCTCAGCATATGCACAGGAGTAAATGCCATATCTATCTATCTATCTAGGTACCCACATTTTTTTACTTTAATTGGCTAATGTTGAATAATTTGATGCAGCTAGCAGCTTCTCTGGGCCCCCGGTTCTACCTCAACATTTACAAGTGCAAACAAATATCAGAAACAGGAGCACAACAGGTATCAACCATTTTCATGTGCTACGCTGCTACTGTACAAATGGCCTGCTGCTCTTGGAGTATTGAGAAGCTATAATATTTTAACCCTTTGGTTATCTAATTGGAACCGCCTCATCTGATTCTTTGCCATCTTGGTGACAGCCGCAATTCCATGACACTGAGATTGTGTTCCAACTACAGTGCTTATAGAAAGAGCTGATTTTTAGTAATGATGCTTTTTACAGATGCTCCTGGATACTCAAGCTGTAAAGACGATTCTTTTGGAGATTCCTGCACTGGGAAGACAGGTATTTTCTTCATCTCTTGTGAAATGATGAATCTTTATTCACCTAGATTTTGCATTCACCAAGGATGCCCTGATCTTTCATATCACTAGGATACCAGTGTCAAATGTGGCCATTGAGTATGTGAATAAGCATTGCGATACATTTTCTGTTGGACATATTTTAAATTATGAAATAATATTAAATTTTTTTTAATAGTAACAAGAAAATTAATACTTTTTTTATATTTGATTGGTAAAGTATGACAAGCAACAGTGTGCACGCCCCACTGTGCTACCGGCTCTCGTCACAATTAATACATTACTTGTTGATAACTTTAGAGAAGCCCTGAGTTATTTTTTAGTGAGAATATAGAAGAACATTATTGTGAGAGGAGAAACTGGAGAATGAATGGAAGACCGTAAAACATGCCAAGGTGGCTGTTTCTCTTTTGCTTTTTAATTTTTTTAAAAATAAACATAGGACAGTACAACTCATAAAAGATCTGTTGGGATCTGCACATAGAACAGTACATTGTATCTAGTTAGCTCATGCACATGCCAATCATCAGATGTCGTCAATTTATATAACCATGTTGTTATGCCTTACACAAACCTTTATGGTCAGGGCATGACACATAATGTGTCCCCATCTCCAACAGCTGTATTCAAATAACATAGAACATCATCTCAGGTTGCTGTAATTTGGACATTGATGTGTGCTGCTCGCAGACACCTGCTTGACATGGAAACACCAGCTTTCAGTTATGTTCATATGTGGTAATAAAGAAAATTCATTGATGGCCTGTGCTGCAATTATGACATCAAGCTTCAAGCTTAGGGCATGGCTAGGAAGCAAAGGAACCAAGTAGACTGCAGGCTGCAGCTATCATTAGGTTTTGACTATTTCTGCACATTATTCAGACCGCAATGGATTGCATGGGATTCAAGTGCATCCTTAAAAATATATACATCATAGATCATAGTATAAATGATACAAGCACCAAGGAAAGCGGCGATTGAGTTATTTAGCTATATTCTCGTTCCTATCCATTGAAAAAAGAAAAAAAAAAAAAAAAAAAAAAAAGAAAAATCTAACCAACGAATCACTCCACCCATGGAGCTTAGAGGTGAATGTCACAATAATGGTCCAAGGCTTGAGATGGGAAGTCTATAAGACTAGCTCCTCAGTACAATGGAGAATTGTGGCTTCATGGATAAGATTTGTTCTGCCCTGCAAAGTATTTAAAAAGAGGCGGTATTTCACTTCTAAACTATTCTTCTAGTTTTTACACCACCAATGCGCTGAGTGACTTGAGCCCCCAATATATTTATTATTCATCTATAGCAGTCTAATTTCACATTGTATCTGCATAAATTCATGTGAATACCAATGCACTTTAGTGATGGTTCATTTCATGTGCAGATATTCATTCAGCAGCTATGCTTATAAATGCATACCTTGTGTCATGTATGCTTGTTCATGTCCTTTGTTAATGCAAGATTTCATGCTTAGGTGTTAACTAGCTTGCCTGAATTGAAGTCTGTTCTAGCCTAACCTGAATATTTAGTGGAGTCAACGCCCATGACATTTATATGTTCGGCGTAAAATTTATTCCAAGGCCCATCCTATTCACTACTTGTCCTGAAAATCAGGAGTGAGTCTGCATGACAGCCAGAAATGGGCCTTAGGATAGCTTGTCATACCTGGGCTTGAAGATTGCCCCTTTTATTTATCAGGTTTGTGAATCAAGCCGGTGCCAGCGTGTGGATCTACGTGTGGCTCAAGTCCCTGCTTATTTGTTGACCCTAACCATCAATGGCCACCAGGACCATCCTTGGGTCCAACAATGTGACTGAGCCCATCCTGTGATAGGCTATGCTCGAAAGCCTGGGGATTCATGTATGACCATATCTATTGATCTCAATCCACCCTCTGTTTTCCACTGTTTACAAATTTTCATCTCCTTGCTGCAATGCTTCCTTGTTCTAACTATCTCTTGTGACAACAGACATCAGGTGCTGCTGGTTACTCTAAATTTGTGAGCCGTGAAATGAGCAAGGCTGAGGCACTCTTAAAGGTGAGTGATTAAGTCTTGTATGATTGCTACCTTTTCAACATCTAGTCATTAGAGCTTATCATGGAATATATATATATATATATATATGTGTGTGTGTGTGTGTATATCTATATATATTACCTTACTATGTAATATGACTTGTAGAGCAGCTCTCACGTTACTATGAGAGATAAGGTCGGGACCCTCACATTTAAGTTGTTGGCATTGGATATGGATGTGAGGGCCCCCACCTTATCTCTCATAGTAAGGTGAGAGCATCTCTCACAGGAGCATCTCCCTATATGTAATCAATACTTATCATGAAATATTACTTTTATTCTACAGGTCATATTGTCTCCTGTTGATTCTGTCGGGGATACATACCGAGCATTGCTTCCTGAGGGAACACCTTCAGAGTTCCAGCGGATACTTGAGCTAAAGGTTGTTCTAGTTCTTCCCTTAATGTTTTCTGCATCTGTTTCTTTTGGTATGGTACAAGTCAGGAGATCTTTAGGCACTAAAACACTTTTAATAACCTATAATTATCTATTCATATCATAGAAAATGAAGAATGATCAAACTAATAGCACTGAGCAGGATGAAAGATCTATTTATTAAGATAATGGGTGACCTTATGGTCTTGAATGGCTGATCAGGAAACAATATGTTTGGACCTGTTGGGATGTTGTCCGCTAAAGAATATGCCTCTCTTTCCGTATGTAGGGGTAGATCTTGTGGCTCCTTTGCCTTAGCCTCTCAATCCATGCCACAGTGCTTTGAGTCTTCCTTAGTAATAAGCAAACCAGAGACTGGAGAGAGCATTGTTTAAGAGCTTGAGATATGTGATGCAAAATGCCCTCTGTATTGCAGTCCTCTGCACCATTGGCCATGACAAAAAATTAAGAAATACCTCCCTGTGATCTCTATCAGTCGCACGAACACCAGATGGTCCTGGATTCCCATGGAGTTCCCTTTGAAGTTAAATTTTATGCCTCTCTGTGCGCCATCAAAAGCCAATACTCTTTTGAACCATTTACCTAAGTCTCGAAGTCATTCCAGTTTGTCGAGTTTAATGGACCTCAAAATTCTTTTGTCCCTCAACACCGTGGAGATGCTTTTTTATATTTATAAATAAATGAAACCTTTATATGTTGAAGGCTTAGGGCTACATCTTAACTGAATTCTTTTGATCTATATTATTGAGAGTAGCCAATGACTATTTATAAAGTACAGCCAAAGATGTCAACTCGAACTAGGTAATAGAGGTTGAGGTGTAGAAGAGGAAGAAGGATTGGAATATTGGTTGTACCCTTGTCTTGGCTCGACTGTGCATTACATAAGATTGAAAATCCAGTCAAGGAAACAATTTAGCCTTAAATTGAGGCTAATCAAAATTGCAGTAATCATATCCTTACTAAGGCATTCCTAACCTACGATCAAAATAGTGGTTGCAGCAGGCACAACTGCCAGTGGCCAAAATGCTATATAGCGGGTGATACATAGTGTGATATGTAGCGGCGTGAATTTTTTAAGTGGTAAAAAGAATCAAATCTTGTGTAGCAGTTAATCTTGTGTTTTTTTCTAGTGATTTAGAACCATATATGCATAGAGAGAATTTTATAAAAAAGGCTATCGAGGAGAAGAAACAGGGAAAAAAAATGTTTTAAATTAGAATTGCTTGGCTCTACTAGGTTTTAGACTATAGCGCCTCTATTTTTAAAATAGTGTAGCGGCGTCAACCGCGCTATTGCCGATAATACATAGCGGCTGCTATCTTGAGTCATGTTCCTAACTTATACACAACATATACACGTGTGCTCTTTAGTATACAAGTAGGGGCCACTACTTGGATTTTGATTTGTTTTGGTGCTCCATGTGTCTATACTATCCCTTAAATTGATGTAGAGTTTGGCAAAGTATCAATATGGTAGTTAGAAATTCTTGTCTTTTGGTCATAGTGTTGGTGAAGACCAACCAGTTGATGGTGGAAAGAAACATGTGGAAGACGGATAGCTCCAGAAGTAACATGCATGAATATAGTGGTAGTTGTGACCTCAATATGGTCTGATTAATAGAAGATTAAAAAACACTCTTCTTGATTATGCTTTTACAAGATATCACAAGGAACCAGTGTTTATAGCTATCTAGTTCATTAATTTGATGGATCAAACCACGATTTACTTTCCTCCAAAAATGAGCCAAATTGGTGGTCTCTAGCAGTTCAATATTTCTCTCTTTTTTCTCCCCTTTTTTACACCACATATGGTTGTTGCCTGTGTTTATTGCAAGCTGTTGGTGGTGGTTGTAACTTAAAAATACTTAGACCGCAAGTGCACGGCTGTCTATAGAAGTGGCGGTGGCAAGTACGGGTCGAACCCAGAGGGAGCTGAGTAAAAGAACTCTTGAATACGGGATCTAACCAATAAACTAGTAATCAAACAACTTTTGAATTGATTTTAGAACAAAATAAAACAACTAAATAAAAAGTGAGAAATATCAAATAGGGAAAGTGATTAGAGCACCGGAATCCACTAAGTTTCAACCAATCTATTTAAAAATAATCCAAACTTGTCCCGATCAAGACTCAAATCAAAAGCAAGACAATGTTTTGATTCGGAAGATCTATCTTTTAAGATCTCTCTTTTTCTTTTTTTTTTTTTAAATAGAATTCAAAAGCCTAAGACTTTCTTCACTTCC
This sequence comes from Camphora micrantha, assembly GCA_003546025.1. Lineage (NCBI taxonomy): Eukaryota > Viridiplantae > Streptophyta > Magnoliopsida > Laurales > Lauraceae > Camphora > Camphora micrantha. The sequence continues at coordinate 28,237,636 of QPKB01000007.1, read as the reverse complement.
AACTGCATAAAAACACAAGCACTAATCACAAATAACATAAACCATAAAAAGAATTTGATCATAAGCATGGCCTATGAAATCTAAGCATAAATAGTCAAAGGTTTTTATTTTAAAAGTCTAAATGTCAAAGTTTGCCTACGGGCATGAAGACAAATCCATTAAAACCAGAAAGCACACATCAAATGGGAAACAAGGAATAATTTGTAAACAGAATAAATCTACTTAGCTTTTTCCGTAGCTCTAATCAAGGAGTTCAGCCGGCCATAGCAAAGAAAATAACTTCAACTTTTATTATAATCATCATCTTTCCAGAATCTCCTTTACACTCTCCCTCTCAGCAAGAAAATTACCTGGACATGGCCCAAGTCATACCACTGGAAATAAGAGAATGGGAGGAGAAGTGGTGGGGAAGTTGAAGAGGGTAGGGGGGCTGGACGTCCAAAATTGTGTTTCTAGCATGGGACTTCCAACCCGCTATTTATAGTTTTGAATGGATTTGGTTGCCATGAATTTGAGTCTGGTAGGGATTCTATCTTGGGGTCCAAGTTGGGATAGAATTATGCTGAAAATCTTGGAGTTCTTATCTTGATCTGCTTGCCTATAATGTCCTCCTTGATTTGATCTTCTCTTGCTTCTTGCTTCTCTAGAAAAGGGGCCCACTTTGTTTGCAACATATCTTCAAAAATCTTAAAATTTAAAGTTTTTGTTAAGATGGTGCGACCACATCGGCGTGTGACTCTCCTTGGAATCTCCTCCATGTTGGACGTCCCATATTCTATGGACTTCCTTGCAACTTTCCTCATTCTTCTTTCCTTCCCTTGATCGTCAAGATTTTCCAATTTCCTTCCCTTCTTTATCTCAAATTCAAATCTTTAATTTGAATTTCAAATCAATTACATAATGAAAGAAGATTATTGAGGTTGTGCAACAACTTGATGGGACCATGATCCATGGACGTCCAAGGATCCTCTTGGCTTGACTTTGAAACTTCTTGGAATCTTCTTGAAGTCAAAACCTTTTTTTTTTTTTTTTTTTTTGAATTCCACAAATTATCTTATCTTCAATTTGCAACTTGAGTAAGTGTGGGACCCCCTCATTGGCATGCATACATGGGGATTCACGCCCCCATGTGTGTGGGTCCCCTTATGTGGAATTCCCTCAAGTCGTCTTCTTTTTTCTGTTCTCTCTTAATTTCTCTCCATTTGGGCCCCAAAATATGGTTTTTCCTGCACTATAGAATAAAATAAAATCAAAAGAAAAATTTCATGAAAAACATGGAATTTTATGATTATAATAAATTTCCTGATAAAACCAACTTCTGACACCATGATGCATGAATTTATGAATGATTTTACCCTAACGAAGTCCATAATTCTGCATGAAGTAATGAAAATAAAGTACAATTTATTGGACTTATCAGTGGTAGGTTTAAGGACATGGTGTAATCAGTGGGCCCTTTAGTCTTAAAGTAGCAACACTGAACCATGACCCTTTGGCACCACTTGTACATGCACCTGGACTGAGGATGTTGTGCATGACATTACTCTTCAGTGTCAGAAACTCTTGACATTGCCTCTTGAAATGGTGATTGGTGTTACAGCTTTGGCATGAAATGTTAGCTGATTTATGTTTTATCATTAAAACAATGAGTTTTCTACTTTGGATTCATGCTTTCCATATATTGGAGGCATTCACTATAAACTGTGTGATGTTTCTGAAAATTTGCCTGTCTCTGTGTTTATGCATGAATGGCAGTTTCTGGACTTTTAAATGGAGCAAGCACATGTGGGTTAGTCACAGTCTATATTGGGGTTGGGCTCATCTCACTGTGGGGGAAAACCCTTTTTTGATGCCTTCTCTTTGGACATATATTGACAGCTTGCAAGTGCAAGCTTAATGTAATATTTTTACTCAATAAATGGGCAACCCCGATTCATCGGGGAGAGAGGACAGCATAGCCCACAAAATTTAGTTAGAAGAAGTAAGAAGGCATCTGCAATTTGGCCACATGCTGGGTGTCCCTCGCTTTCTTATTTTTTATTTAAATCCTGCGATGTGTATGCTATGCTGTTTGACTAAGACAGAACAAAGCAACATTTCCATGTTAGTCTAGGAACATGGGATTTGTTCTTACAGATATTCCATTTATATTTCTCAATAACCATTATGTAAAATGAGGAAGGAGTTTCGAAATGATTTGTATAAATTCCTTTTGAGATTGGATTCATTCTAGATTGATCCTTGAGAATTGCAGGGACTAAAGAAAGCTGACCAACAAACTATATTGGACGATTTTAACAAGCATGGGTCAGGAATTAAACAACCATCTACAGTACCACCAGTTGTTGTGCCACCAACCCCCGCAGCCCCTGCAGCTCCTCCTTCTTCAACTACACCAGCCAATGCAATGGTATCCCGAGAGGATGTGCTCACTAGGGCAGCTGCCCTTGGTCGAGGTGCTGCCACAACTGGATTCAAAAGGTTCCTTGCTCTAACAGAGGCTGCAAAAGACCGAAAGGACGGGCCATTTCGGAAGCTCTTCAACCCATGATTTATAGACAATGATGCGCATATGACAGGCGAGTCTTTCTTTTTATTTCTTTTTACAGATGAAAAAAACAATGGTTAATTAGTTGCTGATTACAGTCATAATTTTAAGAATTTTCATGATCTGAGCTTTTCTTTTGTTTTTTTTTTTAGTGAGATGCTTTTTGAACAAAAATGAAGCACCTTTTCTTCCTTTGAATTTAATCAGGCATTTTCCATTCTTTATTCTCATTTTTAAAATGTAGGATTAGGAGTGTGACTCTTTCCGTATGCCTAATGGGAGAACAGAAATGTCACAGAAGTCAAACGATGGTGGTGCAGAATATCAGTTTCCCGGAAAGTATAAACGTGGAGCGTTCAATTGGGCCCGCACTAAATTTTCCTAGTAAAAAATCAGGGTGGCTCGGTTATCGGGTAGGCCACTAGAGATACAGTTAGGGAGAATAGACCGACATTACTGTTAGCTCTATCCTTCTTGATGAGTGAACCACTTGATGCTTAAGGTTGGTATGTTCATGCTTTTGATGAGGTGACTTGATTTCACACATGGCTCACGATTGTTCTACATCTCAATCTCTTAATTGGTCGGTGCTGAGATTGAAATGTTGAAAAGTATTTCCGCTGCCTCTACTAACGCCTTTTTAGTAGGATTGGTTACCTAAGAAAAATTAAAATGGTATCAGAGCCAATTGGTCTTGAGTTCGAATCCCAAAAAGAACGACTCGGCACAAAAAAACATGTATTGCCAAAAGTGTGCTGATTGGGTTGCACTAGAGGGAAAGTGTTGAGGAGTGGGCTCCCACCCGAGGGGGCCTATTGAAAAAGCATTTCTACTGCCTTTACTACCCCCTTGAGGTTTTGGTAGGATTGGTTAGCTAAGAATGCCCGACCGGGTTCCACATGAGGGGAGTGTTGAGGAGTGGGGTTTCCACTACCTCTACTAATGCCTTGAGGTTTTAGTAATGATTGGTTAGCTAAGGAAAATTAACAGTCAGTGCATTCCCACGGTGGAAATGAGATGCAGATCAAGAACTGTCCAGGTCATCAAAGTAGCATTCCAAATTGCTTTGATACCACAGAGAATGGATGAGTAGAGGAAGAGTTTATATCCAGACCATCTTGTTGGACCCACTTCAGCCTTCTTATGGTGGGTAGTTGGATATAAGGGGCTTTGCATGTAATGTATGACACACAAATTACCATTACTGTAACGATCATGACCATCTCACATACGGGATGCTTTGGATTCAATGGTTCTGATTATCCCCATTGTATGTTAGCTGTCCAACCATCAAACTGTGGCATTTATAGGTGGCTCAAGTGGGCGCGCCATGAGGTGGGTTTTGTGGGGCTTCCTCCTGATTGCTTCTCCAAAAGGTCTAGTAGTATTTGAGGTTTTGACAATGTTATTTCTATGCTTTGGCTGGCCTACTCATTAGCTGGATCTTTAGAAATAAGATTGAGAGTTGGTTTGAATTTCTGTACAATAACTTTGTCCAGCATTAGGTTCATCAAGCGGGACCTTGGGCTGTCATTAGCCCATCTTTTTTCAGTCCCTTTGTTTTTTAATTTTCAGTAAGTATATTTTCGGGCTGTAAATCAATGTCCAGAAACTCAGAATTCATTGTCCCTAAAGAGCTCAAGGATTCGTGTAAACAGCCTTGAGTGAGTACTGTGGACTTGTTTGGCTTGTCCAAATCAGTGACCTAGTTGATTTGATTCACCAGGACTCGTGTGAGTTTAAATGAGTTTTAAAATAATGATTGAAAGTAGGCCTGCTAATGACCTTATAAATAGGATTGGGCTTGTTGGATCAGGCATTTGGGAAGTGGGAAATACAATTGGGAGAAAAAAGAGTCCTTTTCAACAACTGAGAACTAAGGACCTGGGCCTACTGATCCAAGCAGATGCAAGGTGTGTAGATTACCCATTTATCAAAACTTCTTCCCATTTGACATAACTGGCCATCAAGGAAGGAAAGCTCGTAGATAAAGAATGTACCTGAAGGATATCCATTGGGCTTTTCAAATCGTCTCTTCTAGGCTGAAGAAAATGGTGATGCCACTCACACATTCACTATGATCACATTAGATTACATGGGTAGGAAGGTACATGGACCTTATAATTATCATATGACTTATCTTTAGGAGTCGTTTGTGCAATGCCCGCTTCTGTGGACATGGTGATTCGTGACTGGCGTGGTCTTCATTTCCATTTGGTGTAGTGCCTATTTGAGGGAGGAAAATGCCTTTGTGGCTTTTTAGTGCCAAAGGGGGATCTGAAAATCCTACAATTCTGTGTCGAAAAGCGACGGAAATGCGGTTTCCTTTTTCCCAACAACTCTCTGAGTCTCATTATTTGGTGGGGGCAACTTTATCAGTTGTCCTGTTTGGCCGAATTGCCCCCTTCGTTTAGACTGAGCCAAGTATCATAGAATTTGATGCATCCGAAGCCAAATCCATGGGTTTTTTTTTTTTTTTTTTCCTTTGGTTAAGAGAAGTCAAATCCATGTTTGTGAATTGAAGATGGATTATGTGATGCCTAGGAAAATGCATTTACTTACAGTGCGAAATTTTCACAGTTTGGTGTTTCATATGAAGAAAAGAAAACTCTGAACTATATTTTTTTCCTTTCAAAAACCCGTTTCCTATGGGTGGGAGTTGCGCTGCTTTTTCACACCCTCATGAAAACAGATTTTTGCGGAGGGCAAGAACAAAACATCATAGAAACAAATACAAATGATTGGTGCTTGTCATGTTTTTCCTATGTGGCTTTTGTATGAGTAGAGAGAAGATACTTTTAGCTAAAAGGAAAGAAGAATGAATGGCTCACTATTATCATTCAATTGATAGAAGGCATTGTTCTATTTCATACCCAAGTAAAAAAAGAAGATTAGCCATTTTTAAATTTGTTCTTTAATCATGTCTTGACTAATTGCCCTTGCCAAAAAGATCTCGCCCTTCTGATTTTCACATAAACTAAGTTGGAAGTGCAACCATTGGTCATGATATTCATTTACTTAAAAGAATGAACAATGTAAGCTCTTTATTTTCATATGCAAAACAAGTACCTTCTTATTTTCATGGTGTGTCGCATTTGTATTGCTGTGATCGCGGTTGAAATAAGATGGTGTTTTTGGTATGGGTATTCGATTCTTCGATTACTCGGAAGTTCCGACCCCCAGAAAACCAGGCCTGCAACTTATTTTAGATTCTGATTCATAAACGGGTCCAAGTCCAGAACCTAATTTAGGTTTCAATTGATAAACGGATCTGGTTTCGGGTCCATATAGGTTCCGACCTGAGACTCGGCATATAAGCCTTTGATATTGCAAATTGTACCTTAAAATCAACTTGTTTTTGGACATTCTTATGTATAATGCTGGAGGTAGTAGACTTGATGCACTGTTATAAGTTGAATGATATGCTTATTTTAAGAAAAATGAAGAATAAAGAGAAATTAGAATCGATTTTGGAACTAAATTCAAGTCCTCTAGAAGGACCCCGTTTCGGAAACGGATCCGAGTTTTCCTATCGGAGCTGAGTTTCAAACCAACAAAATAGGTTTTGAGTCAAAACCGGATCCGAAACTGGAATCGTTATTTAGAAATGGGTTAAGGTCCACTATAAATCTGATCTTGAACCGTTCCGTTTGCAACCTTATTGGTATCTTTACTTTTTTTGCCTCTAAATCTCTAAAAATTGGTTCATAATAGATTTAGACTGTTTGGAAACCACTTTCCCCACCTCTGGTTCAAGTCTCATATAGTGGTAATGCATCTTATATTGGACGGCCAAAAAAAGGGTAGATTTGAAATAGAAACATAGGTCTGAACTGCATAGACATGCATTGCCACAATTAAAACAAGCACCACATGAGCTGTACGTTTTTTTCAAATTCAAATTCAAAAAAAAAAAAAACACTCAAATATGGGACCCTACATGATGATCCGAACCATTAAATGCCTTGAAAAGCTCAAGCATAGTCAGTGTCAAATTTGAGCCGCTGATTCTTTACGGATCTCAAGATGTTTATAAAAAAAAAATGAACTGTTAGATTTGTATTTTTGGATTTTGCGGGGACCTAAATTAAGATTCAAACTGTTGATCCTCTTCGGAAGCTATGAACGGCTATGGGTTCAAAATCCAGCTCCTCGTGGGTCCAGAGGAATTCAAGAGGAAACTGTGCATCATTGAAGTACTTTTGTTTGCATTGACTGGGTTTTCACGTGATTACAACGAGTCTGGCCTTTTCTTTCTTCTATTAATCGTGGGACTGAAAATCACGATCTGAACCACTAAATCTCTTCGTGAGATCATACACAACTAGTTGGTGAACCTTGAGCCGTTGATTTATCATGGATCTCGAGATATTTGTGAAATTTTTTGACAATTACACATAATTTTTTGGATCCTATGGAGCCCTAGATCAAAATCTGAATCATTGATCTTCTTTAGAAGACCAAGCATGGTTATGGGGTAAATTTTCATCCCTTGATTCTTCATGGATCTTGAAAAAATTTAATAAAAACTGTGACCATTGATGTACTCATGCTTGATTTGACTGGGTTTTTCACATGATTTTGCACCAGTTTGGTTTTTTTTTTTTTTCGTAATCATAGCACCCAAAACCATGATCTAAACCTTTGGTTGTTTTCAGGAGGTTGAATATGGATGGTGGGTCAAATTTGAGCCATTGATTCATCACAAATCTAGAGTTATTTGTTAAAAAACTAGAGACCCTTAAATCTACATGTTTGGACTTTTGTCCACCCCTTAACCATGATCCAAATAATTGATCCTCTTTGGAAAACTAAAAAAGTCTAGGAGTCAAATTCATAAATCGCCAATTTCAAACTGAATATGTCTTTCCAAACGGTCAATTTGGAAAACATCAATTTTACACAGATTTTATAAAATAAGGCCTAAATTGGGCAACAAAATCAAACTACCTATTAAGGTTCGCACTCGTCAAAAGAAAATCTTGGATCCTCCATTGAATGCACCCCATGAATAGCTGCTCCACATCTCTCTCGCAATTCTGCTAACTTTCTCAGCGAAGTGGTAAGGTTTCTGTCTTTCATTTGAAATGAAGTATTAACTAACTTAATTTCATGGAGCTCTTCGGGGCTCTAGATCCTCTCCTATTGCTAATAGGGCCTTGAGAGATTTTAATTTGAAAATTTTGCGAAACCATTTTTTTTAACTTTCATTCGCAGTTATCGCTTAAGATGCTGTATGAATCTCTTTTATTGAAATTAATCAAATGCTAAGTTTAAACCTGCATTTGAAATTCAACCTTTCCTTAAGGACTTGGAGGAAAGGGAAAATCTTTTCCTTAAAGATTTGTTTGCTAAACACGAACTTAAAGAATTTGAAAGATTCCCCCACAAGAACTCTCAAATATTTTTAGAAATAGACAAGCCCTAAAGTGAGTTGGCAGAAAGGCTTTTGGAGGGAAAGCGAGTGGCAAAAAATAGCTTTTGAGTTGTATGGTGAATGTGGTTGACACTATTGTTGCCGTTCAATCTACCAACCCGATCTAAACCCATCCTACTAGTTTCGTTTCAAGTTGACCTTTCTATCTTTGAGGTTGGTTTCAGTTGATATTTTCAACGTGGTTAGTAAATGAGTCAAGTTTGGATTACAAGTTTGTATCTACAATACAAGAAAAAGAGAAAATGAAAAAAAAAAAAAAAAAAAGAGATCTTTTTAAGGTTTTTTTCTTTTTACAATCTTGAAAGGAAGTTTGGGTGTCAAGAATTTCGGAATTCTTATAAGAAATTTATTGCTTTTTTAGCAGAATTTTGAGAATGAAAGAACTCCATCATTTTCAAATGCCCAAGATCAAGCAACCCAAAATCCCAACAAGCATTTAAAGTTTTTTAAAATTCATATTGAGAAAGAACAAGAAAAGACTAAGAAACCAGTCCCCAAAGTTACATGGATAAGCTCTTGAGAGGAGACCATAAAATCACCACATGAGGAGCCTCCAAAAAAAAAAAATGAAAAGTATAAAATTTACATCTATGTGGGACCCATGTATGGATGTCTGAAATTACCTTTAGGTGCTACTAGAATGGATTACTAGTCTTAATTTAACAAAACAATGTAGCGGAAATAAACCAATCAGACAATATAGAACTAGCTATCTACCAATCACATACCACAAGAAGGCAGACACGATATTTAACGTGGAAACCCTATCCAGGGAGAAAAACCACGTTCTAGAAATCAAGAGTTCACGAACAATTACAAGATATACTCACAAGCTCCTTTACTTTAGTCTGTACCTCGACCTAAGGACTGTAGTTATTCTTGCAAAGAATCCACTGACACGACATCCACAGTGCCCCATTCTCTTTACTTGATCTCTTATCACCTTGACAATCAAGATGATCAATCTTCCACAAGAAAGGTAGAAGCAGAAATAACCTTGTCGAGCAGCCCTTCAGAACAGTCTCTCCATAGCTCTAGAGAATAAATTCTCTTTAATATCTCTGACTCAGATTAATGAGAGTAGTGGTGGTCTCTGTGGTGACCTCTAGGGTTGAGAGAAACACCCTATATATAGCCCCAAATTCGTGCCTAAGACTTCGTGCACAAGTAGGACTCAAAGTAGGAAACATAGTCTCAAAGGGAAACTAATTCGTATTAGAATTAAGACTTTCCTGTTTTCTGCGCACTTGTTCGCTCGAGCGAACCCACCATTCGCTCGAGCGAATGAGGTTCTGTCTCAGCAAAAAAAATTTCTGTCAGTGTGTCTGAGTATTTTGTCATGCCTTCGCTCGAGCGAACCAATCTGGACTTGATCCAGAAATTCATCACAGCATGTTTTCTCCAGCTTTCTTCTTCTGAGTCCTTCCAATCTACTATCTTCAGAGTCTTATTCTAAAAAATAAAATTACAACTCAAAAGACCCAGAGTTTTGTCCAACCAATGAATTTAGCCAATTTAGCCAATACTAAAAAACCTAACAATGTCTTCATATTAGATGGCAATAGATTTCATATTCTTGAAATTTATGAGTTTTCAATTATAGAATTTTTTGACATTTATGCTATGTAGAAATTCCACGTACCACGATTCTTTTTTGAGTATTGTGTTTTGTGATTAAGTGGGACCTATATATGTAGGGTTTATTATTTACACATTGAATAGCATCATAGTAGTTATGTATCTATAATTTCAAGCACTAGAGTATTTATAATTTGAATTTCTATATATATTATTTATATACTAGTGTGATTCCAGATAAGAATTCTAGTAAGTACGAAATAGGGAATTTATGGAGTTTAAGATGCATCAAGATTCTCAAGATGAAATTCAAATATTAATGAAATAGGAAATTCAAAAACAATATAATTCAACATCGTCTCAATAATCCAGCATGAATTCTATTGATTCCGGAGAACTTGAATTCTAGAAATTCCTATAAAGAAAAGGGCCTTTATTAGGTTAACTTCAACGCAAAGGGGACAAAAGGATTTTCTCTCAAAAAGACTTCCAAATGAGGTCATTGAAAGTCCTGGATCCTTACCCTAAAGTGGGGGTGAATAGGGTGAGTTACACTTAAGTGACCAATAATGCCCAATTTTAACTTCTTTAAATCAATCAGTCACTAGTGATGATTATGAGCTAAAGTTCGGAAATTATAAAACACAATCACCATAAAGCATTCACCATAACTTAATTATTTATAGTGGTTCGGCCTCAATGCCTATATCCACTACCGGATTGTGTTCTTACACCTCACCGGATTTCTACTATCTATGCTTTTCATTAGGCTAAGCAATTACCTTTAACAATATGCTTTTTCAGGCCAAGGACTAACCTTTACACTATGCTTTCCAAGGCTAAGCAATAACCTCTTGGGTTTTATGGTTTACCCCTAACCTTTACAGATATTGGATTTCTCAAGGAAATGCCTATACAAACACTTGCTGAGATACAATTAAAGCTTAAATACAATGTCTCTTAATTAGGCGGATATGAAATTGCAAACATAACTCACACAATAACTTTATGAAATGCAAAGATGAAAGTTCAAAGTGTTTGTGTGAAAACTTCAATCAAGACTAAAAAGAAAACTCAAATAATATATGCTTAAAGCATTTCAAAGTTTGAAGTACAAAGATAGATTGATTGAAGTTAAATTGCAAATCACATGTTCTTTTTAAAAGACAACTTGTAAAGATCTCATTAATCAAGTAATGCAAGTTGTATGAAAATTTAAATCTTGGAACATGTAATGCAATAGCAAAGTTGATTTCAAAACATGAAAGTTTTTCTATGAGTTCATGGAATGAAAACAACTAGCTAAAGACTCAACCAAGTAATAAGATCATGCATCAAATAAAATCAAAGATGTTGAACAAGCATGATTTATAAAACAAGACAATAACTTGGTTTAAATCTAAGTGAAGAATCTAAAACAAATAAATCCAAGATTCAATATGGTATGGATTCAACACATCATAGTTATCATGCTACAAAGGATTTATCAATTAATTAAACTAGCATGCAATTAATGATATGAGAAGAGCAAAGCTTACTAAGATGTTTAACCAATGAACCAAGCTTTGGCTTTTCAAGATTGTCCTCTTGCTCTCTTGAGTTGTTCCCAATCCTATGTTTGAATGATGTTCAGAAAACACCCAAGATTGGTCTCCAAAAGACTCAGCTCAAGAATCAAGGAAGAAGAACATTGATAGAAAAATTACTTCAAATAGCTCTATGGTTGGTCAACCGACAAATAGGGTTCAGTCAGCCGAACTCAACGGATAGAATCCCAATGGTCATATTTTTTTGAACCAGTTCTATTGTCGGTTCACTGAACTTGTTCGATCAATTGTAAGGTGACCGACACCGGAACCGACAGAATAAAAATATGAAATTTCATGCTCTCTGGTTTCAGAACTGAATTGAGTTTGCTAAGGTCTGAAGCAAGTTCGGTTAACTGAACATAGACCGACAGAAAAAGCACTTTACTGGAAATGGAACCGACATAGGTTGGGTTAAGCTCGTTTACCATTCGGTAAGCCGACACTTGACCGACAGTGTAACCAATCTGATTTCCAGAAGATCTGAAGGTTTGACATAAAAATCTTTGAAAAGTCAGTTTAATTTGCGTCAAAGAAAACACGTTTGAAATAAAGATTAAATCAACCAAAAGTTGTTCTAATAAAACATGATATGGTTAATTTAAAGACATGATTTTCAAGATATAACGAAGCATATGTGAATCTAGATGATGTGATGAAAGTGAATGCATATGCTTATCATCAAATTGCAAAACAACATAGATCTAATGGTCATGAATTAGTTGAAGAAGGTGGAGATGAGTCATTCTTTCTCTTGTTTTCCTATGCATTTGCTATGTCTCAAACTTAGTTTGGAGCTTTAAGTTAAAAGATTCTTTAGGTATCTAAGAGGTTTGAGAAGAGTGCGGTCTTCAATTGCCAGATTCTTGTAAGGAATCTTATGTCTCATTTTGCAATCTCCCAGAGTTATTTCTCCAAATCACCTACACACGTGGCCTACACACGTGGCATTTTCTTTACTGGAATTTATTACTAAAATTTGGGAGGTTGGGGTTTTTTAGACATGATGTGACATTTTGTCCCTTGAGATTTAAAATGCTATGTTTCTTTCATTAGAGTTTCAAATTCCAACCATCCAAAAGACCTTTTGAAATTCTTGAAATTCCACTCTATATACCATTTATTAGAATTTCAAATCTTCCTTCAACAAGTGAGATTTAGAATTCCAACTAAGGGGACAACTTTTGGAGAATTTGAAATTCTTCCAAACATGAATTCTTGGAATACTGATAAACAAAGGGGCCCGTGATTAATCCATAGTTCTAAAAACAACCAATGTGATCTAATTTCATCTTACACATCCGGTTTTGTCCGGCCCATATATATAGGACATGGGTGTACGTATCCATATACATATGTAGGGATGTTTATGGCCCGATTTAGCCAAGCTGAGGCATATCTAGGCGTGGCCCGTCTTCAAACATAGGCCCATATCAGGTCTAAGCCCTACATGGGCGGTCATTTTCTGGCCTAAGCAGTATAGGTTATTATATATATATATATATATATATATATATATATAGGTATAGGTATAGGTTATGAAGTGTTGTTATACCTAGTTAAGACCTTAAATACTTAGTTTGCAGTTCGATTAATTACATGTAAATCGCATGGTTAAAATAAAAGCTAAAGTAAGTCCAATCTTAAGGTAAGTCCAATCTAATTAGAGTTAGATGTGGATTATGATTCTAGTAGTTCTTTTACGTTTTAGGCAGGCACACCACTAATGAATTCATTAGGCCCAAAGTTGAGAAATTAGTTCACAAATAGTTTGTGAATCGAACTATTAATTGATCAAATGAACTTATTCGCAATTTAAAGACCTTTCCAGCGAACTAGGAAACTATGGTTAAGACGGTATCAAAAAGCGTGCCGGACTTAAAATGTTAAGACAAAGCTTGTTAAGACTTTAATACAAATTTACCAAAAAAATAAAGACTTTAATACAAGACCACCTCCGGCCTTGTTAGGTGATGAACCACTTAATCATGTATTACATTTGTAAAAAGAATTTGATGTCCTTTAATTCACCAACACGTCTCTTTCATTAGTCCTATTTTTCACAAACAAAGGGTTCCACCAATTAAGACAAGTTCGTGCACTAACACATAGCCCATTTGAATTGTCACCGGCTCTAATTTCACACTAATCTATATAATAGCACATTAACCCGTGCTAAGCACATACAAGCATGCCTATCAATACTATTGTTTGTAATAAATAAATTAAAAATATAAATAAAGATTAATTTAAATTAAATTCGCATATATTAAAAGATTAAAAATTTATATAATTAAACTATAAGTAAATGACAACTTAAAAAAAAACACAATTAATAATATATCATTTATTAAAAAATTAGTGAATGATAACTACAATTACACATAAGAATGAAAAAGAGAAAAAATAGTTACATTAGTGTTAATAGGGGTCAACATTCTAAAAATATAATTAGTTTTATGAATATATTGTAAATAAAATCTAACTAGCGTCAATGTTCAGAAAGAATCATAAGACCCCCATGTGGCTAGGGGTCCTTGCTTTGGTATTACTATTTTTATATTTTCTAAATAAATTATTATGTAAAAATATTATATGGTGTAGTGGTTAGGTTGTATACTTATAAAGGCAAGAGGTCATAAGTTCAAACTTACCAGAGGCTCCATAAAAAAGTCAAAATTAAAGGAATACGGTCAAAATTGAATATAGAAGGCTCATGTTATAACTAGCTTGGCCACCTGTTGTTAAAGCATGAGCATGTATATCCATGAGAAAAAAATAGTCATAGGAGGTACATTTAAAAAATATAGTTAATTTGTGATCACTTGATTATAATTAAAATATTATCGGCACCAATGTTTAAATGATTTTATTTAAAAAGAAACCATATTTTACCCGGAGAGAGAAGATGCAGGAAGAGGACTTCATGAGACTTGCTTCCATACAACATAGCAAAAAGTAAAAAAGTGTGATAGGAGAGACCTGTGATGAATGAGAGTTCAAATTGTTAAGAATTCCTTTGAATTTTATGAATTGTTCAAATTGATTAGATGGGGAGTCCAAATTTTGAGAGACTTCTGTTCTCAAAACTGAATAAGGAAAAGAAGCTGCCTTATTAAATTGCTAAGATAAAGGAATATGAATAGTGTAGGACACTTCTATATTTGAGGATTCAAAATCGAGAATGGGATAGAGCAATCAATTGAACTCGATATATATGGAGATGCTCTTATATGTCGGGGATTTGGGAGGAAGGAGGATAGTAATGGAGCAGTCATTTGCAATGCTATGTTGCGATTTGCTGATAAGAAACCGAAATGCCTAAAGGCATTATATATATAGAAGAGCAGGCAAAGTAAAAGGCTCCTCAAAACCTCTTTCATCACCCAAAGTTTGTTTTTGATAGATCCTCTCTCAATGTTATTTTTGAGGATGCTACGTGTATTTATTTTTGGTGGAGGTTAGATTTCTGAGAATAAAAAAAAAAGTTGTCGTATTGTTATTAAAGTAAAAGATACGTCAAACCGGAGCGTCCAACCATTAGATTATATTTGAGTAGGACTAGTACGTGAAGAAGTCTGCAGAAACCTTCTCTACTAGTTTTAATGGAAAACTGCTCACTTATGTTTTTTTAACATTTTCTAACCCAATCAGTTGATGATTCCGCAACAGCAATCTGAATTTTGCTTTGAATGCTTTCCCCCACTTGTACACAAACATGTCATAAATTTATAGTCTTACATTAAAGTAGTAGACACGTCACATCAGAGTGTCCGATCATTAGACGATGAGTAAGAGTGAGGAACTATGCACAAACCTTCTCCATGCATGTAGCTTTCTATGCTTTTCCCATGGAACATGTGTACAGAAACATTAATACCCTAAAAACTCTAAGGTCTTAAAGCCTATGTAAAACATCCTCTATTATGGGGAACATAAAGATGGTCTATTAGGTTAATACTGGGTTTGATTTGGATGTACCCAGGTTTTGGGGTTAAGAGTATAAATAGAGAGCAAGAATCTTTGTTTAGTAATTCTTCCTAGTGCATAGTGAAAACGCATGTCCGTCTTCTCTTGTGGACGTAGGCCAACCACATAAAACTTGTGTTTTGTCACTTGTGTGGTGTGTTCTTCATCTTCTCGATCTTGTGTGATTCTTAGCCCTAGATCACAACACCGCTTAATGATGAGTTCAAACCTTTCGACACAAACAAAAACCTACCCATGTAGCGGTTTCCTATTTTAACAGAGATGAAGTCATCATCCATTACTAGCTTGAAGCCCTTGTGCGATGCACATGTTAAGTCTCGTGTGACCTAAATAATATATTAAAATTAATATTCCTTTCATTTAAATCTTACAAAATAATTAAAAAAAATTCAAATTAACCAAAAAAATATGAAAACCAAACCTTTCTTCTTTTAATCCACACTAGCATATATGTCTCATCTTAAAAATAAAGAATTAGTATGTATTTTTTCTTATTTTGAATACTATATCAAAACTTTGAAAATAACCTTAATTTATAGAGTTGGAAGGCATCCCTTTGAATTGGATCACATCTATACAAATGGGCCAAAGAGAAACATTTTATTGAAAAGGCATGTATGTAACCCAAGAGACACATTTTATTGAAAAGACACATATGTAGCCCAAGAGACACATTTTATTGAAAACGTACTTATGTAACCCAAGAGACAAAGACACATTTTTATTGAAAAGGCAGATATATAGCCCAAGAGACACATTTTATTGAGAAAGAAAATATTATGAGTTTTTAAAAGGACAATTCACAAATGGGCCCTAAGATGCTAATGTGGCTTCTCCTAAGGCCAGAATTGAGGGGTTTTTTTTTTTTTTTTTTTTTTTTTTTCAACCAACATTTAGGTTTAAAGAGAAAGAATATGATCATGTCACTATAAAAGATGGTCTTTCAGGGGAATCGCAGATTTATGCCAGCGGATAGGGCGCTTGCTCCCATAGCTTCACCTAGGGATCGATCCCTGGGTGGGCAGATCTACTTTGACTTCCCTGGCCACCGAGCCAACTCAGCAAAAAGAAAAAAAAGAAAAAGTGTTTCAGAGCAATAAAACAATGAGGTCTTAAAAAAAATGGATGAGCCAAACCTAACCACTTTTTACCTGGCTTATTCACCCTACAACTAAAAATATGATTGACATGCATTTAGGTGGCCCATCTAGGATTGTGGAATGTTTTCAAAAAGTAGTATCTCCCTTTGATCTAGAGGACGTAGAGATTTATGCTCCCATAGATTTTATTAACCAGGTCAGGCCATTGTCAGTTCCAATAGTCTTAGCTATCAGGTCAAGTATTTAGACCCGTTAAGATCTATCCCCTATCCCACCTGATGTGAATTTAAATTCAATCTTATAATACTGCAAGTGCACAGCTGTCCTTTTGAGACAGTGGCAAGTACATGTCGAATCCCACAAGGAGCACTACTAAGTTAAAAATTCAAAATCTATTTTTTTTATATCAAAGATTAATAAGTAATTGAGATCCAAGAAAAGAAACTAGAAAAAATTCAGAAACACAAACTAATCAAATATATAAAACAGATCAGAGCATCCAAAATCCACTAAGCAAGATAATTAATCCATCCATGCAATTATTCTACTATTTGTCCCAAAAATAATTCAGATCATAAACAAATCAATGTTTTGGATCCGGAAGGTTTGTCTTCTGCAAAAATCAATTTTTAAGAATAAGGTCACAACCCAAGACCTCCTTCACCTTATAAAAAAAATGAAAAATCATAAGCATTACTCATCAAATTAAGCATAAATTATCAAAGGATCTCAGCCCCAAGCATAATCTATCAAAATAAGTATAAATCATCAAACTATTTTCATTAGAAATCAAAACAGAGGCTGCCTAAGGCATAAAGACAGATCCATTATTCTAATAAAGCATGCATTTTGAAAGAGACAAGAAAGTAATAGAAAAATCACGTAGATTAAATTAAAAATCTACTTAACTTCATCTGTATGCTCCAATCTAGAAATTTAGCCAGCCATTGAAAAGAACTCTATAAGTAATTTCATTGATAGCATCTCCTTGTACAATGGTCTCTCAAAAATCTCTCTTCTAAAATTCCTAATTTCTGTAACAGGGCTCCAGAATACCCAAAAATAACTTTTAAATTCTATTAATTATGGAAAGAAGAGAAAGAGGAGAGAGAGAGAGTTATGGATGTCCAAGGGGGAGGGAGTTGTCTCTCGTATGCTACTTTTTGGTTCCTTTTATTTCTCCAGTTATCTATTAGATACATTGAATCTAGACACATTCTCTGCAAATTTGATTTATCTTTATTGATAAGATACATCTCTTATCCTTTTTGAATTTGAATGAGGTGGAAGCTTCTGGAAACCTTTGGGTGACTTGACTAATCTTCAGATGAGGTCCCACAAAGGATGTGCAACAAATGATTATCAACGGTGTGGATTTAATTGCAATCCTGTCTAAAAATGAACATGAAAATCGCTGGGCCCAAAACTTTGTCAATATAGCTCTGATTTGAACGTTCTTGGGCTCCACAAATATCTACTCTCAATAAGCTTTCCAACGGTATGTAAATTTCATCGATCCGACGGTCGGATTGAAAGTTATGGCCATTTGAAGATGAGTTATCCTGAGGAAAACGAGATTAACTTCTAAAATTTGATTTGCAATGGATTCTATCTCTACACAACTTTCATTTTAGAAAGGACATCAGATGTGGATGATTCAAATTCTTCTTCTTTTGTTTCAATCAGAATTGTACTCTTTGAATTATCCATCAATAATTTCAAATTTGCAACCACTGCGGACCTTGCCATGTGGGACATTTCATCTGCTTGAACGGTGGGCCCTATGAGAAGTCTTCTACTGTGGTTAGGACTCTTCAATTGACATGATGAGTGGACCCCTCTTTTGATTAATTTGTATATGGCTTGTGTGTGGGGTCCACATGGTGAATTCTTCAATTTACTTCAATTCAGCAATGTAGGGCCCAGGATGACAATGTGTTCTTGAAAGTGGGTTCCGTGATAGAAACCTGAGATTCTCATTTTCTGCACATTCCAACTCAATACATCAAATACTGAAGAGCCCATATTGAGGTGGGACCCATCTTGGATAGAGTTCTACTCCAACTAAGACTCTTTGGAGAAAATTTACAAAACATTATAAGTTAATGCAGAAAATGTATGAAAAGTATGAAAATTCAGGGTCTTAGATGAAAATGCATAAAATGATAGAATTAGATGAATAATGATGTAATTCACCTAATTAAACCCCTAATTCATCTTAAAATGATACGTAAATGTGCAAATTCATGAACTCAACACCACCCCATTTTGTATCTTCTACTAAAATATGTCTGACTAGGCTAGGCTCAGTGGCGGACCCAAGTGTTATCATGCGGGTTCGTCTGCACCCGTGTGATTTGAGAAACCCCTTAGATAATATCGAAAAAATTCTAATTTTATTATTTAACTTCTTCACTTAATTATATACCGCACCACCAAAATGAAAATCACGTGTCACCATTGGTTGGTCTCATAGCTGTGTACTTAAGGCATGTCGCATTCAACTGTGGGCAGAAAACTAGCTTTGTGCCAGGCTTGTGTGACTGAAATCACAATAGAATAAAGCCCAATGCCAGATCATATAAGTAAGTGAAGGGTTTTGCATGACCCACTAGAATGGATGCTAGTCTAATTAATCATATCAATGCAGCGGAAGTAACCAATCAAACAAGATAGAACTAGCAAATAAATCTACTAAACAATCACCACAAGAAGGCAGACACAAATATAACGTGGAAACCCTTTCCAGGGAGAAAAACCACGATCTAGAAATCATTATTTCATAAACAATTACAAGATATACTCACAGCTTCTTTACTTCAGTCTGTACCTCGACCTAAGGACTGTAGTTGTTCTTGCACAACTTCCATTGACATGACTTCCATTGTGCACCGTTCTCCTTACTTGATTTTCTCGCACTTTGTCAGAGAAGATGATCAATCTTCTGTAAGAGAGTAGAAGCAACAAAACCTTATAGAGTAGCCCTTCAGAACAATATTTCAATGGCTCTAGAGAAACAGGAAAATCTCTCTTAGGGTATTTTAACCTCGAATCAAGAGAAAGAATTTGCTTCTTGTATATCACTTAGGGTTGAGAGAAACACCCAATAAATAGTTCCAAATCCGTGCATAAGACTTCTAATTACCTCCAATCAGAATAACACTTATCCTCAAACTCTTTAAAAGAGTTCAGATTAGACTGGGCGTCTACGCTATTCTCGCTATAACGAGACACCATTCTGCCTCGGGTGATGCTGGCCTGACAGAATCTGTCATGAATTGGTTTTTTTTTTTTTTTTTGGCCTAACAATCTTCTCCTTTTGGCACTTCTAGGACAAAATCCCCTAGAACAATACAATTTGATCTACCCAATAGTAAAACCCAAAATACATTGAATTTAAAACAAAAAGAATTCAGCTCAGTAGATTTTGAATTGCCTTGGCTTGTATAGCTCCCCTAGCTCTATTCTTCTCCCCCTGCATTTGTCCATAATTGACAAACAAATATCATCTTGCAGTTTCTGTCAATCTAAATGCAGTAGCTCCTTCTCAATATTGACTCCCCCTCAATATAATCTTCTTATCAACACTAGGGTGGGGATTCGATCTTACAGATCAGGGGTGATGAAGCTTAGGCAAAAAAATTATGTTTGGGTATATTAGATCAATGTTAACCACACGTATCTTTCGCTGTGTGCTGTAAGGTGGGGATATTATTAAGTAAGTGCACAGTATAAATTCAGTCGAACACCTCCTAAAATTTAGCTCAAGGATCCATTTATGACTTATGGACTGGTGTCAAACTTAAAAATTGACCTATGACATTGTGGGGATGTGTTGTACACAAACTATTGCGGGCCACAATTGTAATACCAATTGCAAATGAAAACGAAGAAGATCATTGTTTCGTTGGAAAATTGAATCATCCAAAGGGATATCGTGTGGTCAATCACGAAAATCGGATTATAGCCACAGGTAGGAATGTGTGCTTCCTTGTGGATCCCATACAAATCCTAGAGATGCACCACAACATCTCTGAGGATGGAGGGTGTTGTGGAAAGTGGGAGTTTCAACGTTGGCAGCGTTGGAAGTGTAAGTCCTGGCTAGGGCCCATTTGATAATGAACAACTCGGGTTATTGAGAGTCCTGTAAGATTGAAAACATCCGACGTGGTTGGATGATTGGTGCAGTTAATTGGTAAAAATCGTGCAAGATCTTAATCTGTCATTTATTGTCAATCTACGCAATATGGTGATTGATTGTACACTATAGAAGTGAATATAAAATAAGAACCGGGCATGGTAATTAGTTGATCCACCTTAGGATTGAAGGGCTATAGGTTCTTGGTAATAAAATGATAATGACTGATTGGTTGATAAGCACGATTGGTGGCACAAGGATTTAGAAATGGAAGGATTTGGTTATGTGGAGATTATCTCTCTAGGCGTAAATTCATATCCATGTGAATCCTAAGAGCAATGGTTGGTTGTGAGAATCTGTAATTGCACCTGGTAGATGTAAAGGCTGCATTCCTAAATAGTGAAAAGTAGGAAAAGAATTACATGTAATCTATGGATTTGGTGGTGCAAAGATCATGAGGATAAATGTGTACAAATTATCTGAACATGAGAATTTCACGATCGATGCCATACGTGAAATTAGTTAATCCCCGGCATATAAGATATGCATTTAGGTCAAAGCAACGGGAGTAGTTATATATTTGTCATTGGATGACATATTGATTGTTGGTGGCGAATTGGAAGCAATCTCCAAGCAACAGTGTTGAAGTTTTGATTCGAGATGGAAAACATGAATTGAAGCATGATGTACTGGGCATATGCAACAACCATGTAAGCCGAATCTGGTACGGACTGTCACATGGGCCCGAGTAGGACGCTGTGCTAAAACAGTTGGATATGGAGATGTGCAAGCCAATCGACACTCCCATATGCATGTGTATGAAATTGTCCAACAATCGGGATCCCATTAATGAGAAGGACATGCTCATGACCGGAGACAGGCCTTACTCGAGGATAGTGGGAGGAGTATATTGCATGACATCCTCATTGTGCATAAAATGCTGTAATTCCGGACTTATGAGACCAGAAATAAATCGTCGTTGGTCTCATAATCAGATTCATATGTTGTCCGGCTGTGCCTGTTATGGTAAGTGAATAAGAGGAATCTAGGTACATCAAAGACATTTGCTAAAACGTTTTTATGGCACGGTTGTTATCTTGGAACTGTATGATTGTATGATTGCCTCTTGGGATAGTGACTTGGATGAGAGGGAGTTCAAGTCTGGTTATATTTTAACCCTTTGGCAAAGGTCTTGGTTTTCTGGTTTAAAGAAAACCGACATGGTAGCTTTGTTAAGAACAGAAGCTGGGATACATACTGCAATGCAGTAAACCAAGTGGCCATCAGGTTGGATCTCTTCATGAATATTTAAAGTTGGTAAAAACCGATGAGCCGGTGCAAATGTTATGAGTCCGCCATTACATCGATGAATGGAACCACAATTCCATAATCCCTCATGATATTGAATTGTGATTTTTGTATACCTAAAATGTGGGAGAGAAACTTAAGATTTCAATCTCATGGATCCCACTGGTGGAATTGATGTGTATTCCTTCATTAAGCCTTTAGTAGACTGAAGATGTATATAGGGACTAGAGTATATGTTGATGTACGTTGGCACGTTTGATTGACATGAAGTGGGAGATTGTTAGGAAAATTGTGTGGCCCGACTGCCATTGGGCCCACGCCAAATCGAGTCCGGCGGTGTGCGGCGGATGAACTCCCAATAAGTCTTGATCTGGTTGAGTCATATAAGGATCAAACTCTTGGTGGTAGAGTTTGGATCAAGTTCAGATTTTCGGTTGATAGAATTCCCACGCTGGTCAGGAGATGTGAGATTTCAGGAAGGGTAGAGTCCGGATAGAGTTGTAACTCCTATGGATTGCTCTATATAGGGGAGATGGGAACCCTTGGTTGATTATTCAGTAAATCTGAGAGCATTCGCAGCGAGTTCGCAGGTCTACTCCACACCAGAACACACAAGGTTGTTGGCGAGTTCGGTTCCGACACCCATTTGGGACCAGCAAGTTCTTCACATAGAACTTTCGTCCAACACAAAACCATTTACTGGGCCCTACATAATCTTTTCATGATTCGTAATGCAGATTAAAAATTAAAATGGTTCTTTTATAATAACAACTCTTGTAAGATTGTTCTTCATCACACTCTTCTTCATTTTTTGGGAGGCATTTCTCCTCTAACCCCATGATCGTTCTTGTGTTTATTTTCCTCTTTTTTGGCTCAATCGAGCTTGTATAGTTCTCTGGTTGTTTCGTTAGGTCCTTAGGCCTTTGTTTTCCTTTACTTTTCAATTCAATCTTACCTTATAGCAAAGATAAAAACAGTAACAGTTTTCCAATTTCTGTTGCAGCATCTGATTGGTAAAAATGGGTTAAAAAAAAAAAAAGAAAGAAAAAAACTGAGTTTTCCATGAAACGTAGAAGTTTTTGCAGACTTCCTCACTAGTGAGAACTTGTTTTTTTTTTTTTTTTTTTTTTTTATTTAATAACGATGCAACAAGTCTGTTTTTAAAATTCAAAAACAAAGCTTCACAAAAAATCAAACACACCTAACCATCTTGTCATCCACATGGATAACGTTGAGAGAGGATCTGTCAAAAAAACACTTTAGAGTTACGCAAGAGGGTTTGAGGGGTGTTTTGTGCTGCCTCCTCTTCTATATAATGCCTATGGGTATTTCAGTTTCTTATCATCAAATTGCAACATGGCATTGCAAATGACTGTTCCATTTCTATCCTCCTTCCTCCCAAATCCTCGACACAGACTCACAGCCCATGGTTTCATACCCCAGAAACGTGCCTCAAAGGATATTTCATGCTCCACTACTACAGCAACCTACTCAACCACAGTACCCAGAAGATCAGGGAACTACAAGCCCAGCATATGGGACTATGATTTTGTGCAGTCACTAGTAAGTGACTACAAGGTGAGGATTAACATCCTTGTATGATTTGGGATTGGGCTTTATTTTATTGTGTTATTGGGCACATAGGCCAGGCACAAGGCTGGTTATCTGACCGATAGCTGAATGTGCCAGGCCTTATTATATGCTCTTTAGTACACAGCTATAAGCCCAACCTATTCAGACATATTTCACAAAAAGATACAAAGTGGGTTGAGATAGGGGATAGATTTTGGCGCCTAAATATTTGGCCTGATAGTTAAAACTGCTGGTACTGACAATGGCCAGATGTGTGTAATGAAATCTATGGGGCATAAACCTCTAGCTCCCCTAGATCAAAAGGAAATGCTAGCAAAGCTAGCCCAAATACAGAGAAGAGCAAAAAGGCCAAGGGAAGAGAAATGAAAGGGCCCAACTGGAAATTACAAAGGAATAATCACTCCCCAAAAAAGACAAATGTCCGAAAAAGGTATCTGGTAGTCGATATCTAAATATACATTACATGACCATGTATCGGATAGTAAAAACTACAAATCCTGGAGTTCCAATCTTTGGAAAAGATTGCTACTTTTCCACACACACGAGATTTAAGAAGGATGGAGGATTTTACATAAAGCAATTCCTATTAAAAGCCTAAGCGTGGAAAAATGATGGTTGCATTTAGACTATTAAGAGGAAAGAACTCTTCAAACAAATTTACACAAATAATTCGTGATGAAGAGGGGTAACTCTCAATAGGACAATGAGACGATAGTACGTCTGTCACCTTATTCAGTAGAGATGATGCTGCATCCGTTGCCTTATTCAAGAGTACTTGTGGTAGATATTAATAAATGGTTGTTTGCCAACCCAATATATTTTTGTGTGCATATCTTACTACTACTATTGTCTTTGTACCTTTTCTACATTGATCATCCCTTTTTTTAATATATCTCTAGATTAATCCGAGCTTGATATAGGAGATGTCAAACTCATAATGATATTGTAAGAAACCATATACCAACCCAAAAGTTTAAGCTAATAGGTAGAAGACCCATACAGGTATATTAAGACATGTCAAGCGCCCGTGAGGGGGAGTGTTAGGAAGTCCCACATCCCACATTGCCTAAGTATTAGGCTTGACATGTCTTAATATACCTGTATGAACCTTCCATCTATCAGCTTAAGCTTTTGGGTTGGTATATTAAGACATAACAGATATAATTTGACAAGATTATGAGATGTCAAACTCAGTGATTGTTCATAAAGAGGGGTGGGTGTGCTCAGCATAAGGGGAGGGTGCATATAGAATCACCCTTATTAATTTGAGAAACTATTAAAGATGGCCTTTTTTTTTTTTTTTTTTTCCAAGGAATCTCCGCTGTATGGATTTTTTTTCTAATACACGGGTTTGGAATTCTATGTATCCTTGGTTTTTCGAAACCCAATAATGAGATTCTTTATTTTTTCTAACTCCATTCATTTTCTTTTCTGATAGGCATTAGCTTCCATGTGTGCCTCATTGTAGGGCCCACCGTAGGGACTACCTCTGTACAAAAAATGAGCCCCATCTAGTCATCCTAACCCCTTCATCAACGGCAAACGAGTTTCGCCCCTTAAGAAATCAATCCATCGATCCAAGGGTTTAGTCTATTCAGATGGATGTTAAAAGAAAAAAAAAAAAGATAGGGATTCGTGTAATTCAGGGAGGTCCTATGTGAGGTCATCCATTCAGATGATTCATAAAGTGGGCCCCATTAAGAGGTGATCCTTTGATTATGCTGCCTCGACGCCCTAAGATTTTGGTAAGAATGGTTAGCTAGAAAATTTGATATTATAGTATCAAAGTCAACTGGTCTCGAGTTTGAATCTTAGGAATAATTACACCCAGAAAAAAAAATGTGTGTCGCCAAAAATGTACCGACCGTGTTTCATCCGAAGGAGAGTATTGAAAAGTATTTATCTGCAAGAGAGTATTGGAAAGCATTTATGCTTCCTCTACTAATGCCTCAAGGTTTTAATAGGAATGGTTAGCTAAGAGTATTAATATTTTATACTTGCTTGCTGCAATCTGATTGTATCCTTTTTCATATCACATCACCTTCATTGAAAGAAGGCCAATAAAGTCGTGTTGGGCCTGGGTGACCCGGCCCATTTTACACCTCTACCATGAGCACAAAATCCCGTACTACATTTTATGTGCATGCTTCTTTTCATTCCTTTTTTTGTGCTGGACTGCTGGCCAGGAGTGAGACTATCAACATGAAGACCTAAGGATGGATCCCTAAGCATGTGTGTGATACCAAGCTGCCAAATCTTTGATCAACTACATGGAAATTTCTACATTCAAAAAAGGGCATATGAAGGGATTTTTTGCTCGGTGGCAGGGCCTAAATCTTTGATCAAATGTAAATTAATGCCATCAATGTATGGTAGTGGAAAACGGTCACCTACGTACACTATGTGCACCAAACGTAACACATTTAGATGATCCCAAAGGCGGGACTGAAAGTCCGAGATCCGAACCTTAGAGGGGGTGGTTTGAATAGGGTGAACTAAAAAACTTAGACCAATTTTAAGTCCCTTAACTAATTATGCTTTGAGGGTGAATTGTTTTGAATACAAAAGATGTCTCTAAATATAAGGTCTAATCATATCAATAAACATATCATATCAATAAACATACATTTCAATCATAGACATCAATCATAAACACAAGTAAACATCCACCATAAGACGAGATTTATAGTGGTTTGGCACACATGTTTTGAAATAATGAACAAACTAATTTTAGAAAATCCAACATAATTCTAACATTTTTGTTCAAACCATGAATTTCATAACATTTGTAGAACTATTCGAATGTTGAAGTCAAATCAATAATCATATTTAAAATCAAAGCATGTTAAGCAAGCAACATTTGAACAATTTCATGTGAACACTAAATCATGTAACGAAAACAAAGATTTAAACACAAGCATGAATTAATTTTGAGAGAAGGGAGTAAACCCATTTGAAGAATCAAATGTTGAAAATCTGAGGATTAGCTCTCATAGCCTCCTTCTAGCCTAGCCTGGATGTCTCACATTCCTTGGCCCTCAAAAGTCTCCAAAGTGTTGTCTTGAATCCCGAGGAACGACTCTAATTTATTGTAAAAAAATGTTCCAACGGCTCACTGGGTTGCTAGTTGACTTGACAAGTCGGCCAGTTGACCTCCAACGGTCATATTTTTTAAATGTTCTAACAGTCAATGAACAAGCGGCTGGTGATCGCCATGCACAATCCGAGATTTTTATACATTCTGAAAATGTGACTACGAGGTGACCGACCTCCATGTTAGCCGACTTCTTATTGCCGGGTGTCCTGATTTGAAATGTATATGGAAAACTTAAGTCCCAATTTGAAATCCAAGTTTTCGTTTTTTTTTTTTTTTTTTTTTTTTTTTTTTTTTTTTTGCCCTGATCTGAAATCTGGGCAAAACTTGAGCCCTATTTTATTATTCTTCCAGAAAAGTATTAGGGTAAGCCTATCCAACACTAATTTATCAAAAGGGACTGACATGTCTGATCTAGTCCAGAAGTTGAAAAGTGAACCCTAACCCTTGAGCACCAGATTGTGCTTTGCTTTGTGGGGAGGTCATAGTGTAACAATTAGTTTGGATACATCTCTAATCCAATCAGTTTGTCATATAAGATAATGGACCTACTTTGGAACCCAACTCATATATTAATTTGGGGCATTGTTCTCCTTTGAGCTTATATGCAGTTGTGTTTGTGGGCTCCACTAAAGATGCATTTTTATTAGTGGGTTGGGGCACATGGAAAGGTCTCCTTACGTACATGGGTTAACAAAAAGATCATCCCAATAAAACAAAAAAACCTTGATTTAAGAGCTTTAATATTTAGTGTTTTTTTACCATATATTTTTTTGAAATTCAATCTAATTCGTTACAAGGTCATTGGGGTGTTTTTTTTTTTTTTTTTTTTGTTGGGTGGGGGGGGGGGGAGATTTTGCAAGGGAATGTACTAATTGAAGGTGGGCCCAAGTGGACTTTACATTGCTGGATTACATAAGGAGTAGCTTGTAGGAGAACATTTCTCCATTAATTTAATTCAAAATGTCATCCTGAACCCAATCTTTAAAAAAGGAAAAGAAGCGAGGAAGCAAAAAGTGGGTTGTGGGGGGTGGGGGAGTGTGAAATGGCATGTACTAATTGGAGGTGGGCCCAAGTGGGTTCGATAGGGGATATATTTTGGTGGGCCTAAATATGTGGCCTGATAGCTAACAATGGAATCTGGATCCTTTGTTTTGTTGAAACCAGTGAACACTGTTTCATCCAATCCCAGAGTGCCACCTGTATATGGAGGATGCCAATATGAGGGTGTAATTAGTAACATAAAATTTTATACAGAATTTTATATAGGTGGCGCTCCGGGATTGGATGAAATAATATTCCACTATTTCAACGCAACAGGGGATCCAGGGTCCTAAGATTGCTGGGACGGACAATGACCTGGCTTGGGTAATGAAATCTAAGAGGGCATAAATCTCTGCCTCCTTTAGATCGAAGGGAGATGCTGCTATTTGAAAACATTCCACAATCATAAATGGGCCACTTGAATGTGTGTCAATTATATTTGTAGCAGTAGGGTGAATAAGACAAGTATAATGTAATTAGGTTCGACCCATCCTTTTTTTAGGACCTCGTCGTTTTATGTCATTCGAAAGGTTTGAATTCATCAATAGACGATGTTGTGATCTAGGGTTAAGAAACGCATAAGAAAAGATCAAGGACACACCACACACGAGGCAAGATGTAGGATTTACGTGGTTCTGCTTTTGGCCTACATCCACGGGAGAAAAACGAGACGCATTTTCACTATGCACTCAGAAGAATTACAAAACAAAATCTCTTAACCCCAAAACCCTAGTACACCCAAATCAGACCCACTATTAACCCAGCAAACCAGGGGCGGTGTAGGGGGCCAATCAACCGAAACTATCACCCGTATGCACTCAATACTACCGGCTTTTATTGAGCCATAAGTCAACAAATCTCAACCTTGGCAAACATTGGGGCCGATCCTCATAGCACAAAACACATATAATTGCCTACACCTGCCTCCTTAGGCACTCAAGTACTAATAACATTGATTAAGTCCAAGCAATATGTGAACTTGACTGTTGGAATAGTTATAGTCATCATATCTATTGGATTCTCTACTGTAGCAATCTTCTTCACTACAATAGCACCCTGAGAGATGACATCCCGAATGAAGTATGCCTTGACATCAATGTATTTGGTTTACATGATACTTAGGATAGTTTATCAAATCGATCGCACTCTAACAATCACATAACACTATAGTCAACTTCCGTTGCAATCCCAGATCACCAACCATGTCTCTCAACCAAATAGCTTCCTTCATTGCCTCTATAACTGTCATATACTCTATTTTAGTGGTAGACAAGATAGCTATAGATTGCAATATTGCATTACAATTAATAGCACCGCTAGCAAAAGTGAAGACAGGACCCGTCAATGATTTTCTTCTCTCTAAATCTCCAGCAAAATCCATATCAACATACTCAAGAACACTTCGAGAAGTGTTGTTGTTTCTGTCTTACACTATTCTGACATCAAGGGGAACCCATTTCGAGGCCTCACTGTTTTGATTTCTATAGCGGAGTATTTAA
The DNA here is from genome assembly GCA_003546025.1 of Camphora micrantha. Taxonomy (NCBI): domain Eukaryota; kingdom Viridiplantae; phylum Streptophyta; class Magnoliopsida; order Laurales; family Lauraceae; genus Camphora; species Camphora micrantha. The sequence goes on along the minus strand of QPKB01000007.1, from coordinate 28,208,721 downwards.
AACCATCATATATAGAAATTCTCTTTCCATGCACAAATCAGAAGAAATAAATGATATTAGTTTTCATTACCTTACCGTTACATAATTTCTTCTTTCAGGTAGAAACACATGCAACTCGTGTGGAGAAGTTGAAGGAAGATGTAAAGCATTTGCTGAAAGAAACAAATAGTTCTTTGGCTCAAATGGAGCTAATTGACAATCTCCATCGACTAGGTGTGAGGTGGTTGTTTGAAACTGAGATTAAGCAAGCGTTATACACCATATTGTTAGACAACACCAATATAGAAATGAAGGAAGATCTTCATGCAGTATCAACTCGATTTAGACTTCTTAGACAACATGGGCACAAGGTCTCGGCAGGTATATGCTCTCTTATCTCACTTGATAATTGTAATCATACTAGTATCAACTTATTAGATAAATCCTTGTGATAACAAATTAATCATTGTTCAGAAATATGGTTTTGAGCCTGGTAAAACCCAAGGCAAAACTTTACACCAAAAGAAAAAAAAACAAAATTCGACCGACCGAATAATTCTGAAGTGCTTGTGAAGGTGCTTTAAATTTTAGTAGTAATCAATTTTTGTAACAGTACTTTCATAAAGGAAGGACGCAAGTCGGCAATCAAAATCATGGTGGCCCAAGTTCAATCATGCTATGTGGGCCCTGGTTCATGTGATCCAATTTGTAGAAGATAAAAAACATCGAATTTCCAAAGTTTCAAGAGATACGTAGTCTAAAGAAATCTCAAGACCAATTAGTAAAGAAAGACCAATCCTCAAGGGACTCAATGATTACGATTGTATATAACATCTTGTTTGGGATCTTGGTAAAAATTAATTAACACGTACAACAATAAGGAACTCGTGAAGTACTTAACAATAAGGCCTCTCTCTACATCAACTCAATACACTTCTTTTCGTGATGCTCAAGTGTCTAATCAGACTATCTGTTGTAGAGTATACATATCTTTGCATCGGCAAAATTGCATATCCTCTTGTTGGTCAATAGCCATGGCTTCTTTGATTACGTCAAGAATCATGGGCATGATTAAGTATGATTTTAGTAAGAATATGAAAAACGAATCATGGGCAAGAACAAGTATGATTTAAGTAAGAAAATGAAAAACCCTAAATATGAGTAATCGGAGAAGTAATATCAATTTCTGAAGACATACTTGTCCAAGACAGAAAAAGCCTTGTTTAGTTGTCTTTAGTTATTGGTCATAGTGTGTCCAAGCAAGTATGGAAAGCCCTAGTAAATACATTCATTTAATCATAATATATAGAGAAGTGTTCAGATGTATAAAATGGAAATTTTGGGAGTTTATAAAGATATGTGATGTCCAGACCATGAGAATTATCTGAATCTAAAAGGGAATCTACTCGTTTGGGATCAAGATATGAGAATCATGTGACATCCATGTTATACAAACCACCACATGTCACTTACTCTCAATTTATAACTACTTACATGGTCACGAATTGAGTATGGGTCAGCACTTGAGGACAAAAGAAAAACAACTATCGTTTATTGACTGCAAAGTGGCCTCCATTGGTTAGGAACAACTTAATCAGCTTAATAAGCAAATGCCACAATTGTGATCAAAAGTCAACGGTTGAATCATCAATAACAAGATTTTGGGTCACAAATTTGGAAAGGATATAGTTAATTCTCAATCAAGTTTTAATGTCGGTCCTTCAAGTCAAAATTCCTCAAAGTTTGGAACACAATCGGGATCATCAACTCCCTACACATCCATAGTTTTCATCGCAACCTGAATTTTTCTGCTAATACCTCTAATAACGCATCTGAGATTTGCCACAGTGGAGGATATACAGTAGAAGATCACTGGTATCGTTGTACCTTTTCTTTTCAACAAGCTCATGGGACGCTATTATGACAACCACATGCTAAGGTTAATACTGTTGAATAAGAGGAATCAAATTTCTATATTAACATTGGCACCTTCTCATAGATTACAAACAATCCAGGTAACTTCATTTAATCTATTCATTAGCGTGGTGCAAGTATTGTTATGGTTGGAGATGATGGTGGTTTAGCAATCTCTCATATGGGTATGCTCCATCAGTTGTGTTTGATATTAAGAAGAGCTTGATTTCTAATAGTCAATTTACTCAATATAATTCATATGCGTATTAGAATCTTCATTTACTATATTCTTAATCAAAGATTGAAAAACCGGACAAATACTAGGTTGCGAGAGTAGTCATGGAAAACTATGTGCTTTTGACAAAGGAAAGAAGCAAGCATTTGTAGCTTCAAAATCTAATAACGATAGGGCCTAATTTTAAGTCAATTGATCTTTTATAAGCTTTCCCTTTTGGTTTTAATTTCAATAAATCTATCTTGGATTCACTTTTAGAAAGCCAATCATTTAGAACTCTTGTTTGACTGATCAACGAGGGAATTAAGGAAACTAACATCTAATAAGATTTCTTTGATAGGAAGAAATCTTTCTATGATTATCAACAAAAGTGATTTTCCGATCTTCTATCTTTACTTAAGCCATATTGTACACATCAACTCTCACGCATATCAGAGTGAGTAAAAAGAGAGATATGAGAAAATCCTATTTGATCAAGGTTGTTGATCACAATATAGTACAATTTAAAGATCAGATCCAAATCGCTTATCATCAAAATGATACATTAGATACGTTTTCATTATATATAAGAGATAAGGGAGCCCTATGATATGGATCATTCCATTCCTATAGGCAACACAAGAGGGAAAGATTTCTATGAACCTTCCCAATTGTCAGAATGCACATTTTCAACCAAGTGCTGGATTCCCCACATCGAGATCAATCACTTCAAATTGATGTTTTGTGGCGAATTCCAATCAAGGTTCTTTATTTCGCATTTAGATAATGCATCCTTGGATACTTTTGAACTAAATCTAATAGCTTATCAGAAAGAAAGACATATAATTGAAATGAAGCTTATCATTTTATTTAATGCTAAGGTGGCAGAAAAATATTGGGTCAAAGCTTTCCCTACAACATTATTTTTTAATTAATTGATTACCTTCTACTATGATTCATATCATGTACTGACCATATTTTAGATTATATGGGGTTTAACTCACCGTATGGTAGTTTGTTTCTCTTATCTAAAAGATTACTCCAAGAAAAAGTTAATTTGGTCTAAAATGAAATGTTATCTATATGTATTCATTAGCTACCTGAAAGGGGATATTGTTGACACTACTCTCCTACAGAATTGGACCTAGATAATATTCTTTTTTTCTTTATTTTTTTAATCCATCTTTGCTTTATGCTCCTTCGTGGGTGCAGAAGGAGCACATTACCTTCTCAAAGCCCCTGCATAAGAATCGACTTCATCTTCTCTTCAATCTTCAATAGTCTTGACATGGTTAGATCATAATACATTGCTCAAACCATATCTAGTGGGCTATAAGAGGAGCATACGCAGAAAATTTCTGACCTAGAACTACCCTCATAAATACCTACTTCTGAGACTACTAGCAATGAAGAGATATATAAGATCCAACTGTTGGGCCTAAGCCCTCATGGATTTGCTCTTGGACTCTATCCAAAAGGCCTCATACCAATGGAGTACTTAGTCCAACTTATATGCCCATGATCTTTCCCATTTCTAGCCGATGTGGGACTTTGGTTGCAAATCCCCAACACCAACTACATCGTTTCTTCCATCTGCACCACAAAATATTTATTTAAGATAGTGCTAATCCCTTGCAATTAACTTTCTCTCCTTTTTTTCTGTGAGATTTTTATTTTCTCAATCTTCATCATAGAAGCCTTATTCAATTACTCTTGAGTCAACTTTGTTATTTCCACATTTCTACTCAACTTCTGTTAAAACTAAGTTTTCAGCAACCCCTCAATAATACTTCATGTTTTTCCTCACTACATTTATTGGTTTGTTCGTATTTCACTTTCTTATTTCCCTAAATGCGTAACTGCTCAATACATCATATCATATAGAGATTCCTCTTGATTGGTTTCGATTTTGCATGCAACTTACCAACATCTTTGGTTTGCAGATGTTTTTAATGACTTCAAAGACGAAAAAGGTGGTTTCAAGACAAGCCTTTCATTGGACATAAAGGGAATGTTGAGCTTGTATGAAGCTTCACACCTTGCCTTTCAAGGGGAGACTATCTTGGATGAGGCAAGAGCTTTCACAAGCACACATCTCATGGATATCCGGAAGAACATAGACCCAGTCCTTCATAAAAAAGTAGAGCATGCTTTGGATATTCCTTTGCATTGGAGAATAGAAAAATTAGAGGCTAGGTGGTACATGGACATATATATGAGGGAAGAAGGCATGAATCCTTCTTTACTTGAATTGGCAAAGCTTCATTTTAACAACGTGCAAACAACATTCCAAAGAAGTTTAAGGAGTGTGTCAAGGTAAGTGGATACTGGACACATGAATCCAACATAAGAGAACCATCAATATTTAATCTAAAACCCGCTGAGTAGAGTCAAAGTTTCATTAAGATAACTCGGCCTGGTAGAATGTTAAATTGCTGGAATGATGATGGGCTTATACTAATGAGAGATCAATTTCTTGGATTTTTTATATGGGCTTCAGGTGGTGGAAAGATCTGGGTCTTGGTGAGCAGTACTCTAGCTTTGCTAGAGACAGGTTGGTGGAGAGTTTCTTTTGGGCCGCTGCAGTGACATCCGAGCCACAGTTCGGACGTTGCCAAGAAGCTGTTACGAAAGTTATTCAATTCATATCAACAATTGATGATATCTATGACGTCTATGGTACGGTGGATGAGCTAGAACTTTTTACCGATGCGGTTGATAGGTCAGTGACCACTTTCTTAACCAGTATTGAACATAAAATATCACACTTCATGCTAAATTCAAGGGGTCAGAGGAGAATTAAAGAGGTGAAGAGTCTAAGGTCGAGATTTAGATGGCACTATCAATTTTTTGATATTTAATTTACTATGGTGATGTGTTGGAAGTCCTTTCCTATCAAGGGGGAGATCATTTGATGCTATATTATAAATCCTCTCCTCTAATGGTTCAATCTTATCCACTGTCAATAGGATGGCATTGTTTAGAAATCCTAGGATTTCAATTCTTGTTAAATAGACAAGATCCCAAATACTAGACTTATGATTTGGCGCTTTTTCGCTTATAAAACCTGATTTGCAATGGTTACTTGGAAGAGCATCAAGCTAAGTAAGTTATGTCACTCCAGCTTAGTTAACTAGATGCAAGAGAATTCAGAGAACTCTGCACCCTTTGAGTTTGGTCGCCTCAGCCGATTCAATGTGAATACAATACGGATATTATCACTTTCCACAATGGAAATTTGATGCCTAAAAGGTCTTCTCCATTAGAAGGTCCTTTCGATGTAATTATTGGCCCCTCTTGGACTACAGTTATATTATAATTACATGGAAATTCCTAGTCTACTTTGGCACTCCTTACCATTTTTGTTTAAATCTTTTTGGACTCTTCTCTAATAACTTTTATTCTCAATGTATCTATTATCTTACACATTACTGTCTCTTGGGTTTCAGATGGGATCTTAAGGCAATGGAGCAACTTCCTGAATATATGAAGACCTGTTTCTTAGCTTTATACAACAGTATCAATGAAATAGGTTATGAAATTTTGAAAGAGGAAGGGCGCAATGTCATACCATACCTTAGAAATGCGGTATTTATCAAATCTTTCTTTACATCATCAACATCCAATCTTGGTAACAGATGTAATTTGATTGAGGTAGAGCCTTTCTACTAACTCAGTCTAAAACTTAAAACAAATGAAAAAAGGAAAAATAAAAGACCATGCGAGGAAATTGCTTTAGAAAAATGTAATTTCACATAATATTTCAAACAAGAAAATCACATTAAATCGTCCCTTGGTTGAGTATATAACATTGCCATAAAAAGTTGACGATAGTTTTTTCCTAAGATGCAAATAATTGAATTAGAAATAGGGAATGACAAAGATTAAGCCCCGCCCTACCACCGCCCCCGAAAGGAATACAAGCCATGGCCAAACCAAGAAAACTAAAAACAAAGAATCGATCCAGGCACTTCAATAGGCAATCTAAGATGGGGATGCAAATGGGCTTGGACAGCTTCTTGAATTATCATAGCATCATTTTTAATATTTTGAAGAGAGATCTAACGAGTTGGCTTAGCTTTTCCATGCACCAGAAGCAGGGGCGAAACCAGAAAATTCTCCTTGGGAGGCTCTCTGTAAAACAAAAATATTTTGGGGACGGGGGAAATGAAAAAAAATAAAATAAAAAAAACATTAATTTCCAGACAAGTCAATCACTTAGAACTCTTGTTTTGATATTTTTCATGTCCACTTCAGCCCCCCAGACCCTGGTAGTTCTGGCCTTCCAAATGGCCAAAATAGCTTATTGCTGCCAGTAGAAAAAAGCATTCCACAAGTTCTTGGCTGAGAGCAACTGAGAAGACCAAACTATTTTATACCATTTGATTTTTTTTATTTTTTTTTTGTTGTGTCTCCTTTAGTGGACAGAAATGTGTAAAGCATATTTAGTGGAGGCCAAATGGTATAGCAGTGGATATACACCAACGCTTGAGGAGTTTCTGCAAACCTCATTGATTTCGGTTGGAAGTCCAGCGATTTTAATGTATGCTTTTGCTTTACTTGGGCAAAATCTAGCACCAGAGAGCAGTGATTTCGTTGAAGAGGTCTCAGATATCTTACAGTTGGCAGGATTGATGGTTCGATTTCCAGATGATTTGGGAACTTCAACGGTATGTAGCCACTGACCACTACTTCAACTAAAATTAGTACAAGATCTTTCTTGATTATACAGTTGACTTTCGTTGATATGCTATGAGTAAGGATGGCAACGAGTCCATTGATAAATACCAAGATGTTTCACAAAATTCACGTACCATGATTTGAATTAAACAAAGGTTTTTATTTATTTATTTATTTATTTTGATAAGAAAGTTATTATTGATAAATTAGCATTCCACAGTCCACTCCCAATGCAAGAGGAAACCTTAGAAATCTGTTATTTTTACTAAGAACTGTGAAAAGGGAAAATGCACTCACGGCAAATTTGTAGTTTTGTGGAGAATTTAGCTCATTTTTTTCTCTTTTCGTATCAGAAAAGCATCCACGCCAACTATAGACTTTACAGTAGCAAGGAAAAAACTTCCACAATTGTCACTTTTCACACACAAAAAACTGGCCGTGCAAACACCCTAACATGATTGTGAAAACATGAGATTTACAAAGAAAAGCCATTATTATATTTCAAAGCTTTGGAATTGGAATTTGTGAAAAAATCTTGAACATTATCAGTGCACATGGGCTAGGGCCAAGACTATATTGTGTAAGTATTTTTCTCATAGACAAATTATAATGTCTAGTCACATGTAATTTTCACATTTAATACAAATGATCTAAAATTTTATAATTAAAGCTATTGGGCCCAACCCCATTCTCAAGCTTCACCTTTTTTCTGTAGAGTCGAGCTTGGGTTTCTTTTCTTAATTGTTGTGATTGCTGTGGTCATTTCTTGTTTACCAAAAAAGTAAATTAAAAAAAAAAAAAAAGTCTTTGATGTCAATGATCTCTTTTGTTGGTACAGGATGAGCTAAAGAGAGGTGATAATCCAAAATCTATTCAGTGTTACATGCATGAAGCAGGTGTTACAGAGGATGTTGCTCGCGACCATATAATGGGTCTATTTAGAGAGACATGGAAGAAAATCAATAAATCCCTAGTGGAAAGCTCTCTTCCCCAGGCTTTTATTAATTGTGCTATGAATCTTGGGCGTGTGGCCTATTGCACTTACAAACATGGAGATGGATTTAGTGATGGATATGGCGATCCCGGCAGTCAAGAGGAAAGGAGATTCATGTGTTTATTTGCTGAACCCCTTCAGGTGGATGAAGCCAAGGGTATTTCATTTTATGTTGATGGTGGATCTGCCTGATTAAATGAAGCAAATGTAAAACGAGATATTAAATTTGCCTAGACATCTTATGAATTAGATGTACCTCCATGGTATATACTAATAAATCAGTTCTAGTAGCCTACTATGAGCAATAAAATATTGTACTACATTTTATCTGCATGATTTTGTTTTATTGGGGTGTGGAAAGACTAAAATTTGTTTCAACTACATGGGAATGGCTAACATGGCATATGAGGGACTGTATAGCACATCGGTGGGCCCCAGATCTTTGATCAAGTGTAAATTAATGCCACCTCTCAATGTAGCTACTACTTTCTTACATTACTGTCTCTTGGGTTTCAAATGGGTTCTTGAGGCAATGGAGCAACTTCTTGAATATATGAAGACCTGTTTTTAGCACTACACAACCATACAAATGAAATAGCTTATGAAATTCTTAAAAAGAGGAGTGGAGAAATGTAATACCATGCCTCAGAAATGCGGTAGCTCATCACATCGATCTCTCTAAGCATTATCAACATCCAATCTTGACAGTAGATGCAATGTGATTTAGGTATAGGCTTTCTACAACCAGGGTAAAGAACTTATAACTTTGAATCGGTTGAGTCGGTCCATCATCCTCTTCTCCATGGATGACCTTCTCTTTGACGTCTACCGCATCCAAGAGACTTCAAAACAGATGATGGACTCCCTCACCGAGATGTTCGCAGTCACCACCGAGTACCGCTACAACCTCAACACGAAGTATAAAAAGTACGAGATGGCGAAGGACACCCCAATCAATGACCACCTCCTCAAGATGTGAGCCATGGCCATCGAGCTCGAGGTCTTAGGGCCTTCCCATTGGTGGAGAAGAAAGCGGAGAGCATTTTGGGTATTTAAAAAATAAGTGGAAAAGAGAGTTGCTGGAAAATTCTTTTATTGTCGGATATCCTCATTTGAAATGTATATGAAAAACTAAAGTCCCAATTTGAAATCTAAATTTTTTTTTGGTCTTGGATATGATATCTGGGCAAAACTTGAACCGTATTTTAATAATCTTCCCAAAAGTATCAGGGGGTAAGCCTATCCAACACCAATTTATCAAAAAGGTACTGGCATGTCTTATCTTGTCCGGAAGTTGAAAAGTCAGCCATAACCCTTGAGCATCAGATTGCGTTTTGCTTTGTCGGCAGGTCATAGCGTACCAAGTTAGTTTGGATACATCTCTAATCCAATCAGTTTGTCATATAAGAGCATGGACCTACTTTGGAACCCAACTCATATTAATTTGGGGCATTGTTCTCCTATGAGCTTATATGCAGTCGTGTTCGTGGGCTCCATTAAATATGTCTTTTTATTAGTGGGTTGGGGTACATGGAAAGTTTTCCTTATGGACAAGGGTTAATATAAAAATCAGCTCAATAAAACAATCCTAAACCTTGATTTAAGAGCTTTAATATTTAGTGTCTTTTAACCAAAGTTTTTTTTTTAATTTTTTTTGTATGTATTGATTCAATCCAATGTAGACATAACTTTGTTGGGAATGAAACCAAATCGGGATGAGAGTGTGAAAGGGCTTGTGTTAATTGAAGGTGGACCCAAGTGGACTCCACATTGCTGTATTGCATAAGCAGATGGGGGATTCACCATTGGCTGCTGCAGACAAATATTCAAGAAAGCATCAAAGAATGCATTAGTCCACTCGGAGGAGATAATTTTTCATAAATTTAACTTAAGTTTTGACAGGTGGCGCTCTGGGATATTGGATTAAATAATATTCTCCTGTTTCAACAAAACATGTTGAAACAAGGGATCCAACGCCTACTATATGTCTCCAACAAACCCTCAACTTGTCTCCTATTCTTTCTCTCGATCCAATTCAAATTCTTCTCCTCATATCACTCCACCTTCCTCTCCCTCTTTCCAAATAAACTCACATTATTCTTACTCCCACGTCAAGGGTTCCTACTCAAAGCTCTTCCATCTTCAAAAACCCCTTACTCCATTTGATCCTTTATGAACCATTTGATCAAACTATGGAGACCAAATTCCCATCCTTACACGGTTTGGCAAACCTTGAATCCTAGCGATACCACACTTTTTTTTATATCAGTTGGTGTCCTAACACTTTGGGCCTGACTAATCCCTTTGGCCCTAGAGGGAGTTAGGGAAATCCCCTGTGGCCTGGTAGCACAGGTCCTTTAATTAGTGAAAGCATGATAAAACAACAAACTTTTTGTTACCAATTTAGGAGGATACATTCCATCTATGTGAGAAATATTCTGCCAAAAGTAATACACAATTTGAAGAGCCGCACCATTGATGTGGGGTCTAAATGGATTGAAAGAAATTGGAAGATCCCATCATGAACACAACAAAATTATGACACCCTCTGTCTATATATTTATGCTTTTCTATAATTATCTTTTTATTTACAATTTAAGCATAATTTTAGTAAAAATCCCTAATAAAATTGTAAAATCCATTCAAACTTTTTTCTTTTATGAATTAAATTAAAATTTTTTTTTAAATTATGGCCTAGGCTGACCTACATTCCAGGTCCTAACGCATGTTTTTTTTTTTTTTTTTTTGGCTAAAAAGCAAATTGTATTAGAGGAAAAGAAAGAAAGAAAGGCTAGAAGCCCCTAAAAAAAGAAGCTCACAAGGCCCACTTTTTAAGAGAAAGAGAAAGGTAAAACAGAGGCCAAAACAGATTTAAAAAAAAAAAAAAAAAACCGTTTCCTATGGGAGGGAGTTGCGCTGCTTTTTCACCCCCTCATTAAAACAGATTTTTTCAGAGGGCAAGAACAAAACATCATAGAAACAAATACAAATGATTAGTGCTTGTCATGTGTTTCCTATGTGGCTTTTGTATGAGTAGAGAGAAGATACCTTTAACTAAAAGGAAAGAAGAATGAAAGGGACAATGATCGCTGTTTTCATTCAATTGATAGAAGGCTCCCAAGAAAAAAAAAATGATTAGCCATTTTTTAATTTGTTCTTTAATCATATCTTGACTAATTGCCCTTGTCAACAAGATCTCGCCCTTCTGATTTTCACATAAACTAAGTTGGAAGTGCAACTATTCATTTACTTAACGAATGAACAATGCAAGCTCTTTATTTTCATATGCAAAATAATTACCTTCTTATTTTCATGGTGTGTCGCTTTTGTATTGCTGTGATTGCCATTGAAAATAAGATGGTGTTTGGCATGGGTATCCGATTCTTCGATTACCTGGAAGTTCTGACCTTCAAAAAACCAGGTCTGGAACTTATTTTAGATTCTGATTCATAATCAGGTCCAGGTCTGGAACTTATTTTAGATTCTGATTCATAATCAGGTTTAGGTCTGAAATTCAATTTAGGTTTTGATTGATAAACGGATCTGGTTTCGCGTCTATATAGGTTCCGACTCGGGACTTGCATATGAGCCTTTGAAATTGCAAATTGTACCTCAAAATCAAATTATTTTTTGACATTTTTAAGTATAATGCTGGAGGTAGTAGACTTGATGTACTGTTATAAGTTGAATGATATGCTTATTTTAAGAAAAATGAAGAATAAAGATAAATTATAATCGAATTTTGAACTAGATTCAAGTCCTCTAGATAGACCCAGTTCCGAAACCAGATCCGGGTTTTCCATTTCGGAGCCGGGTTTGAAACCAACAAAATAGGTTTTTGAGTAAAAACCGGATTCGGAACCGGAGCCAGAACCGTTATTTAGAAACAGGTTAATATCTACTATAGTTCTGATCTCGAATTGTTCCGTTTGCAACCCTATTGGTATCTCTATTTTTTTGCCTCTAAATCTTTAAAAATTGGTTCATAATAGATTTAGACCGTTTGGAAACCACTTTCCCAACTTCTGTTTGAAGACTCATAAAGTGGTAATGCATCTTATATTGGACGGAAAAAAAACGGGTAGATTTGAAATAGAAACAAAGGTCTGAACTGCATAGACATGCATTGCCATAATTAAAACGAGCACCACACGCGCTGCACGTTTTTTTTCAAAAAAAAAAAAAACTCAAATCTAGGACCCTACATGATGATCCGACCATTAAATGCCTTGAAAAGCTCAGGCATCGTCAGTGTCAAATTTGAGCCGCTGATTCTTTACGGATCTCAAGATGTTTATAAAAAAAAGTAAACCATTAGATTTGCATTTTTGGATTTTACCGGGACCTAAATTAAGATTCAAACTGTTGATCCTCTTAAGAAGCTATGAACGGCTATGGGTTCAAAATCCAGCTCCTCGTGGGTCGACGAAACTGCGCATCATTGAAGTACTTTTGTTTGTATTGACTATTGACTGGCTTTTCACCTGATTACAACGAGTCTGGCCTTTTCTTTATTCTATTAATCGTGGGACTGAAAATCACGATCCGAACCACTAAATCTCTTCTTGAGATCAAACACAACTAGTTGGTCAACCTTGAGTCCTTGATTTATCATGGATCTCGAGATATTTGTGAATTTTTTTGACAATTACACATAATTTTTTGGATTCTTTGGAGCCCGCCTAGATCAAAATCTGAATCATCAATCATCTTTAGAAGACCAAGCATGGTTATGGGGTAAATTTTCATCCCTTGATTCTTCATGGATCTTGAAAAAATTTAATAAAAACTGTGACCATTGATGTATTCATGCTTGAATTGACTGGGTTTTTCACATGATTTTGCACCAGTTTGGTTTTTTACTTTTGTCCGTAATCATAGCACCCAAAACTATGATCTTAACCTTTGGTTGCTTTCAAGAGGTTGAATATGGATGGTGGCTCAAATTTGAGCCATTGATTCATCACAAATCTAGAGTTATTTGTTAGAAACTGAAGCCTTTAAATCTACATGTTTGGACTTTTGTCCACCCCTTAACCATGATCCAAATAATTGATCCTCTTTGGAAAACTAAAAAAGTCTAGGAGTCAAATTCATAAAACGTCTATTTCAATCTGGATATATCTTTCTAAACGGTCTATTTGGAAAACATCAATTCTACACAGATTTTGTCAAATAAGGCCTAAATAGGGCAACAAAGAGTTTGATATCTCCAAAGTAACTCCATTTTTAGATCCATCATTAAGGCTTATCTTCTAAGTCTGAATAATTCAAAATCACAATCTCACCTTCCTTTATTGTATAAGAAATATCCACTACAATGTAAGTGCAATCACATATTTTAGATGTAAGTAACAATATGAACAATGGCTCATCTATTGTCAAAATAAAACTTTTTTTTATTGACAAATAAAGCGGGATAATGATTTTGAGCTATTTAAATTTTCATGATAAAGTCTAATAATATTGGATATATAGTATTGCACTTGGAGAATCCTAGAAGTGCCTCCAGAGAGGATCAGAATTCTGAACTCAACAACATTACCCCCAAATTCATCATAGTGTTGAAAAACTGTTGCTCGTCTTTTTCCTGCGCTTGTCTTTTTCTTCACTTTTTCCCTTGTCCCTATAAACGTAATGTTTGATTGAACGTTTCTCCTACCATATATATGCCTTCCTTGTCTGTACAAACGGTACTACAACCTACTGAGAACCATCAAAGTCATAGAACAACCAAGAAATGGCTGGCTAGAAAATGACCCCAGATGCAGCAGTGGGCCACAACAAATATTTGGGAAAATGGAAGAACATACATCAAACTTGTCTTTAGTGTTTGTCCTTATCATTCTGAAATCCACCCATGGAGCAAGTACTACATTATATATGTCCGTCATCTGATAGTCTTCATCCAACAACTGTCATTTTTATTACTCTCCAGTTGGTTGTGTTAGAGAAAAACCTAGGGAAAATCAAGTTGGGTCGAAGTAAACTAGACTTTCAGCCTGTTTAGACTCAAGTCAATTAAGACTCAATTGACTTGATGCACCCAGGGGCGGACCTACCTGTTAAACTATGGAGCGCTTTAAAAAATTCAATAAAAATTATGGATCCATCCTCAAGATTCAGGTGAAAATCCTCAATTTGACTCCGAAATTAAACTATCTATTAAGGTTCGCACTCGTCAAACGAAAATCCTGGGTCCACCATTGAAAGCACCCCATGAATAGCTGCTCCACATCTCTCTCACAATTCTACTAACTTTCTCAGCGAAGTGGTAAGGTTTATGTCTTTTATTTGAAATGAAGTATTAACTAACTTAATTTCATGGAGCTCTTCAGGGCTCTAGATCCTCTCCTCTTGCTAATAGGGCCTTGAGAGATTTTAATTTGAAAATTTTGTTAAACCATTTTTTAAAACTTTTGTTCGCAGTTATCGCTTAAGATGCTGTATGAATCTCTTTTATTGAAATTAATCAAATGCTAAGTTTAAACCTGCATTTGAAATTCAACTTTTCCTTAAGGACTTGGTGGAAAGGGAAAATCTTTTCCTTAAAGAATTTGTTTGCTAGACATGAACTTAAAGAATTTGAAAAATCCCCCCACAAGAACTCTCAAATATCTTTAGAAATAGACAAGCCCTAAAGTGAGTTGGCAAAAAGGCTTTTGGAGTGAAAGCGAGTGGCAAAAAATAGTTTTGGAGTTGTATGGTGAATGTGGTTGACACTATTGTTGCCGTTCAATCTACCAACCCGATCTAAACCCATCCTACTAGTTTGGTTTCAAGTTGACCTTTCTATCTTTGAGGTTGGTTTCAGTTCATATTTTCAACGTGGTTAGTAAATGAGTCAAGTTTGGATTACAAGTTTGTATCTACAATACAAGAAAAAGAGAAAATGAAAAAAAGAAGAAGATCTTTTTAAGGTTTGTTTCTTTTTTACAATCTTGAAAGGAAGTTTGGGTGTCAAGAATTTCAGAATTCTTATAAGAAATTTATTGCTTTTTTAGCAGAATTTTGAGAATGAATGAACTCCATCATTTTCAAATGCCCAAGATCAAGCAACCCAAAATCCCAACAAGCATTAATTTAGATTTTTTTTAAAATTCATATTGAGAAAGAACAAGAAAAGACTGAGAAACCAGTCCCCAAAGTTACATAGATAAGCTCATGAGAGGAGACCATAAAATCACCACATGAGGAGCCCCCAAAAAAAAGAAAAATGAAAAGTATAAAATTTACATTTATGTGGGACCCATGTATGGATGTCTTCATATTAGATGGCAATAGATTTCATATTCTTGAAATTTATGAGTTTTCAATTATAGATTTTTTTGACACTTATGCTATGTAGAAATCCCACGTACCACAATTCTTTTTTGAGTATTGTGTTTAGTGATTAAGTGGGACCTATATATGTAGGGTTTATTATTTACACATTGAATAGCATCATAGTAGTTTTGTATCTATAATTTCAAGCACTATAGTATTTATAATTTGAATTTCTATATACATTACTATATATATTATTTATATGTCAGTGTGATTCCAGATAAGAATTCTAGTAAGTACGAAATAGGGAGTTTATGGAGTTTAAGATGCATAAAGATTCTCAAGATGAAATTCAAATATTAATGAAATAAGAAATTCAAAACTAATATAATTCAACATTGTCTCAATAATCCAGCATGAATTCTAGAAATTCCTATAAAAAAAAGGGCCTTTATTAGGTTAACTTTAACGCAAAGGGAACAAAAGGATTTTCTCTCAAAAAGAATTCCAAATAAGGTCATTGAAAGTCCTGGATCCTTACCCTAGAGGTGGGGTGAATAGGGTGAGCTACACTTAAGTGACCAATAATGCTCAATTTTAACTTCTTTAAATCAATCAGTCACTAGTGATGATTATGAGCTAAAGTGCGGAAGCTATCAAACATAATCACCATAAAGCATTTACCATAACTCAATGATTTATAGTGGTTCAGTCTCAATGCTTACATCCACTACTGGCTTGTGTTCTTACACCCCACCGGATTTGCACTATCTACGCTTTTCATTAGGCTAAGCAATTACCTTTAACAATATGCTTTTTCAGGCCAAGCAATAACATTTACACTATGCTTTCCAAAGTTAAGCAATAATCTCTTGGGTTTTATGGTTCACCCTGAAAGTCCATGGATCCTTACCCTAGGGGGGGGGGGGAATAGGGTGATCTACATTTAATGACTAATTATGACCAATTTTAATTTCTTAACAATTAACTAGTCACATGTGATGATTAACATACAATATGCGGAAGCTTAAACAAAACAATCACAACAAAGCAAACACCGCTACACAAGTATTTATAATGGTTTGGCCTCAATGCCTACATCCACTACCGGCTTGTGATCCAACACCCCACCGGATTTCCACTATCTATGCTTTTCAATTGGCTAAGCAATAACCTTTACAATATGCTTTCCAAGGCTAAGCAATAACCTCTACAATGATTTTTTTTAGGCTAAACAACAACCTATCAATGTGCTTTTGTAAGCTAAGCAATAACCTATACACTATGCTTTTCTTAGGCTAAGCAATAACCTTTACAAAAGATGATTTCTCAAATAAGTGTCTACACAAACACTTTAAGAGATTACAATTTAAGCTCAATTTAATTGCCTCTAAAATAGGCGAATAAGAAAGTTAAATTCAACTCACACAACACTCTATGAAATGATAAGATGAATGCTCATGAAGTGTGTGTGTGAAAACTTCAATCAAGTTTAAAATGAAGGCTCAATTAATGTATGCTTAATGCATTTTAAAGTTTATAGCACACAAAGATTTGATTGAAGTGAAATGCAAATCACATGTATAAATACTAACTTGTTGATGATATAAAAATCAAAGGCTCACAAGTTGTATGAAACTATTTAAGACTAAACATGTGATGCATGTGCAATGTTGTTTTCAAAAACAAAGTAGTAAAACTAAGGTTCAAATGAATGAAAACAACAATATGATTCAACCAAGTAAATGAAACATGTTATAAAAGAAATCAAAAGTTTTGACAAAACATGTTTTATAAAGTTTTAAAACAAACTTGGTTTGAAATCAAAGGTGAAGAATCCAATCCAACTTAAATCAAAGATTAAGAGAAGTGATGGATTCAACACATCATAGTTATCATGCTAAAAATCATTTACCAATAATTTAAACAAAGCATATAACATATGATAATGAAAAGTAAAACTTACTTAGAGATTTAATTTCATTAATCCAAGCTTTAGCTTTCCATTAGACCCCTTCGTCTCTCTTAGTTCATCCCCTTTCTTTTGTCTCCAAACACCTCAAGAAAGACTAAAATGTTCAACTTTTTTTCCTCATGTTTTTCAAGGGAATGAACCTCATTTTATAGTAAAAAAATGACTTCAGACGTGTCCTCGGTCGACCCCCACTATAGCCCGGTCGACCTGGCATTAACGGTCAAAAATCTGACCGTTTGAAAAAGTAGCCAACGGCTCTTTTCCCGGTCAACCCGCAGTGTGCGCGGTCGACCGGGTCCATGGGCTCGGTCGACCGAGCACACTGCAGGTCGACCCAGGCCCAGGGACCAAATTCCCCAAAAATGCATATTAAAAAGGTAATTTTCTTGTGGGGTATTTGGGCCATTAAATCAAGCTTGGAAACATAATTTTAATTCAATCTAAGTGCTTTTAAAATCATGAAACATAAAAGCCTAAAATGATTTGAAAGATTTAAAACATAGGCTAGCTTGATTCATAAAACTTCTTTTCAAATTTAAATGCATTCAAGTTTAAAAACAAAACATGCATAAATCAATAGTTCTAAAAGTCTAAAAAATAATGCATGTGTAAATCAAGATTTCAACATTTTCTAAATCAATGCATGTGTGAAAATTCAAATGATGATTAAAATGATAATGCATCCATCAAATTGCAATATACAAAATCCCTAACACACCCCTAACCTTTACAGATATTGGATTTCTCAAGGAAATGTCTACATAAACAATTGATGAGATACAATTAAAGCTTAAATACAATACCTCTTAATTAGGTGGATATGAAATTGTAAACATAACTCACACAATCACTTTATGAAATGCAAAGATGAAAGTTCAAAGTGTTCGTGTGAAAACTTCAATCAAGACTAAAAAGAAAGCTCAAATAATATATACTTAAAGCATTTCAGAGTTTGAAGTACAGAGATAGATTGATTGAAGTTAAATTGCAAATCACATGTTCTTTTTAAAAGACAACTTGTAAAGATCTCATTAATCAAGTAATGCAAGTTGTATGAAAACTTAAATCTTGGAACATGTAATGCAAGAGCAGAGTTGTTTTCAAAACATAAAAGTTTTCCTATGAGTTCATGGAATGAAAACAACTAGCTAAAGACTCAACCAAGTAATAAGATCATGCATCAAATAAAATCAAAGATGTTGAACAAGCATGATTTATAAAACAAGACAACAACTTTGTTTAAATATAAGTGAAGAATCCAAAACAAATAAATCTAAGATTCAATATGGTAATGGATTCAACACATCATAGTTATCATGTTACAAAAGATTTTCCAATTAATTAAACTAGCATACAACTAATGATATGGAAAGAGCAAAGCTTACTAAGATGTTTAACCAATAAAACCAAGCTTTGGTTTTCCAAGATGCTCCTCTTGCTCCCTTGAGTTGTGCCTAATCCTAGGTTTGAATGATGTTAAGAAAAAACCCAAGATTGATCTCCAAAAGACTCAGCTCAAGAATCAAAGAAGAATAACATTTATAGAAAAATTACTTCAAACAACTCTATGGTTGGTTAGCCGACAAACAGGGTTCGGTCAGCAGAACTCAACGGATAGAATCCCAACGGTCATATTTTTTTGAACCAGTTCTATTGTCGGTTACTAAACTTGTTCAGTTGACTGAAAGGTTACTGACACTAGAACCGACAGAACAAAAATATGAAATTTCATGCTCTCTGGTTTCGGAAACGATTTGAGTTCGTCAAGGTTTGAAGCAAGTTTGGTTAACAGAACATCGACCGACAGGCTGACCGATAGAAAAAGAATCGACACAAGTTCGTTTAAGCTCGTTCACCATTCGGTAAGCCGACACCTGACTGACAGTGTAACCAATCTAATTTCCAGAAGATCTGAAAGTTTGACATAAAAATCTTTGAAAAGTCAGTTTTGTAAAGTGTTTTCTATAGATTTTTGCGTCAAATAAAACACGTTTGAAATAAAGATTAAATCAACCAAAAGTTGTTTGAATAAAACATGATAGGGTCAATTTAAAGACATGGTTTTCAAGATATAAAGAAGCATATGTGAATCTAGATGATGTGATGAAAATGAATGCATATGCTAACCAACAAATTGCAAAACAACATAGATCTAACAGTCATGAATTAGTTGAAGAAGGTGGAGATGAGTCATTGTTTCTCTTGTTTTCCTATGCATTTGCTATGTCTCAAACTTAGTTTGGAGCTTCAAGTTAAACGATTCTATTAGGTATCTAAGAGGTTTGAGAAGAGTGAGGTCTTCAACTGCCAGATTCTTGTAAGGAATCTTATGTCTCATTTTGCAATCTCCCAGAGTTATTTATCCAAATCACCTACACACGTGGCCTTTTCTTTACCAGAAATTTATTACTAGAATCTGGAAGGTTGGGGTTTTTTTGGACATGATGTGACATCTTGTCTCCTGGGATTTGAAATGCTATGTTTCTTTCATTAGAGTTTCAAATCCCAACTATCCAAAAGACCTTTTGAAATTCTTGGAATTCCACTCTCTATACCATTTGTTGGGATTTCAAATCCTCCATCAACAAGTGGGATTTGGAATTCCACCTAAGGAGACAACTTTTGGAGAATTTGAAATTCTCCCAAACATGAATTCTTGAAATACTGATAAACAAACGGGCCCGTGATTAATCCATAGTTCTAAAAACAACCAACGTGATCTAATTTCATCATATACATCCGGTTTTGTCTGGCCCATATATATGGGACATAGGTGTACGTATCCATGTACATATGTAGGGATGTTTATGCCTCGATCTGGCCAAGCTGAGGCATATTTAGGCGTGGCCCATCTTCAAAACATAGGCCTATATCAGGTGTAAGCCCTACATGACGGTCATTTTCTGGCCTAAGCAGTATAGGTTATTATTATTATTATTATTATTATTATTTGTTTTTGGTTGGATCTGGCCGAAGCAATATAGGTTATGAAGCGTTGTTATACCTAGTTAAGACCTTAAATACTTAGTTTGCAGTTCGATTAATTACATGTAAATCGCATGGTTAAAGCTAAAGTAAAATTCTATTTTAATGACGATCAATCTTAAGGTAAGTCCAATCTAATTAGAGTTAGATGTGGATTATGATTCTAGTAGTTCTTTTACTTTTTAGGCAGGCACACCTCTAATGAATTCAATAGGCCCAAAGTTGAGAAATTACTTCACAAATAGTTTGTGAATCGAACTATGAATTGATCAAATGAACTAATTCGCAATCTAAAGGCCTTTCCAGCGAACTAGGTAACTATGGTTAAGATGGTATCAAAAAGCGTGGCGGACTTAAAATGTTAAGACAAAGCATGTTAAGACTTTAATACAATTTTACCAAAAAAAAAAAAATAAATACTTTAATCCAAGACCACCTCTGGCCTTGTTAGGTGATGATGAACCACTTAATCATGTATTACATTTGTAAAAAGAATTTGTTGTCCTTTAATTCACCAACACATCTCTTTCATTAGTCCTATTTTTCACAAACAAGGGTTCCACCAATTAAGACAAGTTCGTGCACTAACACATAGGCCTTTTGAATCGGCACCGGTCCTAATTTCACACTAATCTATAAACTAGCACATTAACGTGTGCTAAGCACATACAAGCATGCCTATCAATAATATTGTTTGTAAAAAATAAATAAATAATATAAATAAAGATTACAATAAATTAAACTCTCATATATTAAAATATTAAAAATTTATATAATTAAACTATAAGTAAATGACAACTTCAAAATAAACACAATCAATAATATATCATTTATTAAAAAAAATTAGTGAATGACAACTACAATTACACAATAAGAATGAAAAAGAGAAATAATAGTAACAATAGTGTTAATAAGAGTCAACATTCTAAAAATATAATTATTGTTATGAATATATCATAAATAAAATCTAACTAGCGTCAATGTTCAAAAAGAATCATAAGACCCCATGTGGCTAGGGTTCCTTGCTTAGGTATAACTATTTTTATATTTTTTAAATAAATTATTATATAAAAATATTGTATGGTGTAGTGGTTAGTTTGTATACTTCTAAAGGCAAGAGGTCATAAGTTCAAACTTACCACGGCTCTATAAAAAAAGTCAAAATTAAAGGAATATGGTCAAAATTGAATATAGAAGGGTAGCTCATGTTATAACTGCTTGACCACCCGTAGTTAAAGCATGAGCATGTATATCTATAAGAAAAGAAATAGTCATAGGCGGTACATTTAAAAAATATAGTTATTTATTATCACTTGATTATAATTAAAATATTATCGGCACCAATGTTTAAATGATTTTATTTCAAAAGAAACCATATATTACCCGGAGAGAGAAGATGCAAGAAGAGGACTTTATGAGACTTGCTTCCATCAACATAGAAAAAAGAAAAAAAAAATGTGATAGGAGAGACCTGTAATGAATGAGAGTTCAAATTGTTAAGAATTCCTTTGAATTTTAAGAATTGTTCGAATTGATTAGATGGGGAGTCCACATTTTGAGAGACTCTTGTTCTCAAAACTGAATTAGGAAAAGAAGCTGCCTTATTAAATGGCTAAGCTAAAGGAATATGAATAGTGTAGGACACTTCTATATTTGAGGAGTCAAAATTGAGAATGGGATTGAGCAATTAATTGTGCAGTTGAACCCGATATATATGGAGATGCTCTTGTGAGAGTTACTCTTATGGTTCTATGAGAGTAAGAGGTGGCGGCCCTCGTATTTAGGCCATTAGCATTTAGTACCGTGAGAGCAACTCATAGGGACATCTTCAATTAATTATATATATATATATATATATTTATATTATAGACGTAGGCATCGATTTAGAAATTGGAGTTCGATTTGCTAATCGATTGCAAAATTGGACTATAATCTCAAATCAATTTGAGAAATTGGATATCAAATCAATTTCAAGAGATAAGCTCTATCAATCAATTCAGAGTCCACTTTTGTTAAGCTTCTTTATGTGAATTCAAATTTTAATATATATCTATTATGGATAGGTGATTAAAGAGTCCAGATGAAAAAATCTACCTTGCTCAATAACTTTATCCAACCAAGTTAAAATGAGTCTTCTTTAGATAGATATAGAATTTTAATATATCTATTATGGTTAGAAAACCCTTAATGTTTGTGATTTTTAAAAGTGGATGCTTGTTAGTGATTTATACATATGGGCTCCACATACAATAAACTTTTTTAAAGTAAATATTTTAATTCCTAAAGACGGGCCACATACAATTTTGCAATTGATTGTTTGATTTCGATTTTAATATTGACTTTATTTTATCTTTAAATAGAGTTTATTTTATCTTTATTTTATCTTCTTTTTATTCTAATATTGACTTTATCACATTATTAAAATATTGTAATATACATACAATTTCACCGCAAGTTATATTGCAACTTTGTAAGGCACCCAAGTTTCCAGTTGGGAAAAAAATAAATGTCAAATCCTGATTGATGACCTTTTCTTTCTACCTTTTTTATTCACCCTTGATATGTACCTGTGAAATCCATACTACTCAAGTCCAAAATTATTGTATGTATTGGCACTCAGCGTCCAAATGAGATTTTGGCCCCATTTCGCGGAAAGTGAAATGTTTCAAAATTGTTTTTAAGAAAATATAAAAACAAAAGGGATTCTTACAAGAATATATAAAGACTTTCAGTAATTCTCAAATAAAGATAAAATTTGAACTTTTGTCAAAGAAGTATGGCTCACTTTTAGGTTGGCCCAATAGTGTCGTGCTCGTGCCGTACCCCAATTAGGTCAGGTTGTGATACCCACAAGCTAGCCCACATGCCCATCCTAATCTTATATTTTTAAATTTGCTTATATAAATTAAAAAAATACTTTATAGGATTTTAGGATTTTCAACTTGAAATAAAGTTGAAATTACTAAAATAAATACATAAACATTGATGTTAAGTAATATCTTTTATATTTATATTTTTTTTGTTTTATATTTATTTTCTCATTAAGTAATATCTCGTAAAATAGCCACAGATTGGATGTGTTTTTCTTTCTGAGTCCGGGTTTAGCACAGGCATGTTTTGCCAGTGTGTGTGTGTGTGTGTGTGTGTGTGTGTGTGTGTGTGTATATAAGAGATGCTCTCACTTACTATGAGAGATAAGGTGGGGACCCTCACATTTAAGTTGTGGGCATATATAGGGAGATGCTCTTATGAGAGTTGGGATGTAAATGGGTATTCGATTCTCCAATTACTCGGAGTTCCGACCTATTAAAAACCGGGTCTGGGTCCTTATTTAGGCCCCGATAAGTAAATGGATCCGGGTTCGGTTCTACTTTGGTTCGGACCCGTGGACCTGAGACCCGACATGTTACCCCAATTTTTGAAAATCTATCCCAAAAACCTAATGTTATTTTAATATGATTAACTACCTAGACCCGGACCCAAATCCAAACCCGTCTCATATATGGTTCTGGTTCCGGTTCCGAAGCCAAGAAATAGGTTCCGAAACGGTTCCGGATTTGGATTCGGTTCCACCTTCTCCTTAACGATTGGACCCGGACTAAAATCGACCCGTTTACAACCCTATATAAGAGATATCTCTCACCTTAAATGAGAGATTGGGGTGGAGCCCTCACTATATATATATATATTATATAGGGGGATATTCCTGTGCATCATTTCCTCACCATATTGGTGAGGCACAAATCATGAGACTTGTGGGGGATGGAAAGAGACATTTTGGATGAGACCATATATCAAGTTTGGGGTCAATCCCATGCCTCTAACCCCTTCATTCATGGCCCACAAATTTAATGACTTTATATTAAAGGAAAAAACTTGACCTCCATCCAACGGTCCAATCCATTTGGATATGTGAGAATTCAATGGGTCTAGTGTACTTAAAGGGGTAACCATGCCTGTGGATGGTTCGAATTTATTATAAAGTCAACCCTACTATGTTGTTCCTCACCATAACATGGTGAGTGATGGATGCACATGAATATTTTCCATATAGGTATCATTAAATGTCATCATGATATTTGCACAATATATAACCATTAACTTTGAGGAATTAAAAGTAAGGACAACGATCATTTGATTGAACCAATGCTGAAAAACCCCTAAACCACATGCAAACCAATTCATCCCCCATCTCCTTTGGTTGTTCTGCACCTAGGTGGCTGACACACTGTAATTTTTGTGTTTAGCTGACCTAGTGTAAGTACTGAAATGCATAAAGCATGGGGTGCCTAATCTCTAGAAGGTACAAAATCAAGAATTACTAATTTTCTTTATTTTCAAATATGTTTTTGATTATCATATTTTTTTACCCATTGTTTTAAACCAAACCAACATGGCCATACATATCACTAACAAGGCTCATATGTGTCCTTTTTTTTTTTAGAAAACCAAAATATCCAACATTGATGCTGTAGGGACCATAGTTATTAATTTCGTTTTGTTTCAGCCAAAATGGCCGAAATTTTTCATTTCGGTTAAGTGGCCGAAACTAAATTTCGGCCCAAACTTTTCGGTTTGAATTTCGGTCAATATCGGCCGAAATGTGACTTTTCGGCCTAAATGAAATTTTACATAATTAATCTATTTTTTTTACTTTTTTTACACATATATTTTGTATTTCTTATATTTTCACAAAATATAATTCCAAAAAAAATTACTATAATGGATTAAATCTATATTTATTACTTTTTCTATTTTTTTTTACTAATATATGTATATATATATTATGTTATATTTTTTCCGAAATGTAATTCTGAAAAGTTTCACCAAAATTCCGAATCGGCTGAAATTTTTCATTTTGTAGGCCAGAGCGAAATGAGGTCCGAAACGATATTAACAATTATGGTAGGGACCCATTCCTAAAAATACCTAGTGGGATCCAATTTGACAAAGTCAACCATAGGTTATCCTATTTAATAGGTGATTAGTATGAGTAGTTAGTAATTTCCATTAATTAAGCCTAGTTTATAGGGTTAAGACCATTGTGAGATTAATAGTGGATTCCTTAGAATTAATTAGACAATTAGATACCATAGTTGTAATCCTAATCATAGATGAGTTTCCCTGAGAGAGTTGTGCAATTAACCTTAGAATGACCTAACTATACCCATGGCCTAATTCATTAATCCATTAATCATATGAGGGCACTCTAGTCTTTCATACCACATATTTTTCCACCTTTTTGAAAATCTTAATACCTTAAATGACCTTGGCCTCATTTATTCTCTACTAAGTAAACATGGGCGCTTTTATCATAATAAATAGCCTACCTTTATTGCCCTTAGGCTCCTTTATTCACAACCACTCATTTAAGGATACTTTAGTCATTATATGTGAGTACCCAAAACTACCTTAGTCCTTATCCTTTATTTCTATTAGCAACCAAGGACCCTTTGGTCATTCCATTTTAACATTCCCCAAATTCCCTTATCCTTATCCTAAACTTATACTAGCAAGAGAGGGCATTTTAGACTATAACCGAACCAACTCCTATAAAATAAACCCTTCTCATCTCTCCCTCTCATTTCACTACAATTCCTTCCCATCTCTCTCTCTCTCTCTCTCTCTCTCTCTCTAAGTTAGAGATTAGGTTTTCTCTCTCAATTGGGAAACGTAGTCTTAAAAGAAACACTACTAAAATCATGATTAGGAGATTTTCCCAGAATCTGCGCACTAGTTCGCTCGAGCGAACCCACCATCCGTTTGAGCAAATGAGGTTCTGTCTCAGTGCAAGTTCTCTTCTGTCAGGCATCTGGGCTTTCTATCTTGCCTTCGCTCGAGCGGATGAGATGATCGCTCGAGCGGATCCCATTCTGGTTGATCCAGAAATTCAGTACCAGCATGTTTTCTTCAGCTTTCTGAGTCCTTCCAATCTTCTATCTTCAAAGACTTTTTCTAAAAAAAAAAAAATTACAACTCAAGAGACCCAGAGTTTTGTCCAACCAATGAATTTAGCCAATACTAAAAAATCTAACAATCTCCCCCTTTGGCAATTCATGGACAAAACTCCCTAAGACAATACAATTTGATCTACCCAAAATGAAACCCAAAATACATTGAAATTAAAAAAAAAATCAGCACAAAAAAATAAAAGAAATCACAAAAACTGCATTGTCTCTGACTCAAACTGAACTTTTTATTCTATTCATCCCCAAGCTCCCCCTAACTTCAATATTCTCCCTCTTTTTGTCCATAATTAACAAACAAGATTCTGCAAGCAGCTTCTGTCAATCTGGATACTACAGCTCCCCCTCAAATTGATCTTCGTATCAACACTGGGGATGGGGGCTTGATCTAGTAGATCAGGGGTAATGAAGCTTTGGCACACACACTTGTATATTCAGATAGTTAAGCAAAGCGTGTACAAGAACAGATGGAAGATCTTCTTTCTTGAACCAGACAGCGTTGGTTTTCATTGGAGACTCTTCCTTCTGCCTTTTCCATTGCTTTTGGTTTGGTGACTTTCGCAGTTTATTGTAATGGGGTCGAATGTGTCCTTTAATTCCATAGTAATAACAAGTGGGAATTCGTTCAAGACGTGGCACACTTTTCTTCTTGGCAGCTGTATTTGTAACATGAACAGCAGGATTAGTAGCGACTGAATTTTGAACAAAACAGTTAAAACCTTTGGCTTTTGATGTAGATGCCCCGTCAATGTAGCCAATGCCATATATGTTAGTTTTTGCTTTCTGATTGCTCAGGATGTCATCAAGTTTTTTAGGCCTGGTATTCATCCTATTGAGGGAAGCCTTGCTTGTTTCTAACTAAAAAAGATCCATCTTGAGTCTTCCTTGCAAGTCGGTATTTTTAGCTTTCAAAGTTTTCATATCATAAGTCATCAAGCCACACTTTTGTGCTTCAATAGTCAATTCATCTACCAATTTATTATTTTCTGCCTCTAAGTGACTCACTTTTGTAAGAGCTTCCGACAATTCAGCTTTTAAAGAAACATTTTGCTCTTCAGATTCTTTCCAACTTATAGTCACTTTTTCATTCATCTTTAGCAACTTATGGTCTTTGCAAACAATATATTGTATTCAGCTTGCCAATCATGTTCTGTCTCATTGACATCATGATCAGTCTCATCATCAGAAACTGGTGGAGTAGCAGAAATTGAAGTTGCCATGAATGCCACAAACTTGCCATTCATATTCTCATCTTCAGGATCTTTTGCTTCTTCAGAAGATTCTTCATCCCAAGTTGTATTAAGAGCCTTCTTTCTTGGTTTTTTATTAGCACAGTTACTAACAATGTGTCCATAACCATGACACTCAAAACATTGAGTCCCTTTAGAAGATTTCTTCCTTACAAAGTTTTTAGGGACTTTTAGATCACTTTTCTTCCCCTTCATGAACAACTGAAATTGCTTCATAAATTGAACAGCAACTTGGGGATCTATCTCCTCAGAATCAGAATTAGAATCACTAGCAATTTTCTTGAATGATTCTTTGGAGGCTCTCAAAGCAATACTTTTGGATTTTGATTTTTCATTAGGCCTTAAGTTTGTTTCAAAAGTCTGAAGGTTCCCAACTAATTCCTCATCTTTGAGAATATTCAGATTTTTATTCTCTTCTATGGCCACAACCTTTGCATCAAACCATTCTAGAAGAGACCGCAGAATCTTTTCACAACTCTATTTTCAGGAATTGGCTCTCCCAAAGTAAAAGTATCATTCACAACTGTATTCAGCTTTGAATTAAACTCATCAAAAGTTTCATCTTCCTCCATCTTAATAGTTTCAAAGGCTGTATACAATTTCTGAAGTTTCGATTGTTTGACTGTGTCAGTCCCTTCATGCACAGTCTGCAGAATATCCCATGCTTCTTTTGTAGTAGTGCATATAGAAATTCTACAAAACTCAGATATGCTGACTCCATTATAAATAGCATTCAAAGCTCTAGAGTTGCAATTGGCAGCCAACTCTTCTTCCTTAGACCACTTATCGTCAGGTTTGGCTCCAGTTACCCCATCAGCAGTAATAATGGGTAAGGAGTAGTCATTTACAACAGATTTCCAAACTTTCAGATTTGTGGCTTTCAAGAAGGCAACTATCTGACTTTCCAATAGGTATAATTGTTACCATCCAACAGATGAGGCTTATTGGTTGAAGTACCTTCGCGGTAGATATCCATTCTAACAACATTTGGATCAACACAATAAAGTAGTGCAACCCACTCTGATACCAAATAAAATTACCTTTAGGTGCTACTAGAATGGATTACTAGTCTTAATTTAACCAAACAATGCAGCGGAAATAAACCAATTAGGCAATATAGAATTAGCTATCTACCAATCATACACCACAAGAAGGCGGACACAATATTTAACGTGGAAACCCTATCCAGGGAGAAAAACTACGAACTAGAAATCAAGATAACATGGAAACCCTATCCAGGGAGTAAAGTGGACAATATCATGCACGCGTGTAGCGTGGGGCGTTACATAATCATAACAACCCTCCTAATCGGTAGTCTGTAAGGAAACAATCCAGTACATGGTTTGACCTGTCAAATGTTGGTTCTAGCTATGGCAATCATCTACTGAAAGTCAGCTCAGGGGCAAACCTAGGAAATTCGTTGTGGTGTGGGGTGTGTGGGCTCAGGGGCAAACCTAGGAAATTCGTTTGGGGGGGGGGGGGGGGGGGTGGTTTCAATTCAATGTAAAATAAACATCGGAAAAGGGTAAATGTTAAAAAAATAGTACATTAATTTTCAGAATTTGCATGGGAACTTTATGAGCTTTCCTTTCTAAGGTTTGGGTGGGGGCTCCTGTACTTGGGTTTGCCCCTGAGTAAACTAGTATTTATGGTCACACTATACTCTAGTAATCACCATCGAACCTAGATATTATTATTTCTAGCTTGACTATATTGTGCTCATGAGTTCAAACGTGGAGACATTGTGCTAAAACTTGCAACTCATGTTTTATATATTTTTATATGCATAATTAACTTCTGTGTCATATTCCTTAAATAATGTCATAAGAAGATTTTTCTAAGAGATTGTTTGGCAAATCTTAATCTATGATGATCCAACGGGCTAGAATTTTAGTCTATAACATTATTGATTTGTCTTGAATATGGATTCCAATAGTAGTTTGGATATGGTTTAGATATTGGCTCCGCTCCCAAAATTCTTTTGATAAATAAAAATACATCCCTCTAAAAAAATGTTTTAGACAATAAGACTTTTACACGCATATTATCTTTGAATGAATGTCATGAAGATTTTTCTGATTTAGATATGGCTAGATCCTAAGTCAGTCTAACATTATATCTTTTGTTGAGTAAATAATATCCTAGTTAGTGTATCAAAATCTTTAAAATATCTTGTTTCCAAAACCTCCCCATTCCCCAATCCATCTGTGAATATTAGGTCTTATAGGTCTTCTTCATTCAAAGGTGGGGCACTCAAATGGAGTTCAGAAGATCCACTACTAGCAATGAAATTAGATATTACAATATCTGAAAAAAAGGAAAGAAATAAATCGTACAATGTAGATGGGATGGCCATGCAAGCGTTTGTTAAGAATAGAGGCACATGGCACTATAAATTCAGTTTGCTTCCAAACGATACGCATATACAGAGACAGAAACACTAAATAGGATTTAGACATATAGGCTCCTCTTGAAATGGGGTGGGTTCTCCTGTGTTTTGGGTTGTTTCTACTTGCTTTGCAAAAGGGTTTTGCTTCCTTTGACTATGGAGATGCCCTCACAAAGTCTCTCTTGTATTTTGAGGCTCAGAGATCAGGGAAGCTGCCTCCAGACCAGAGAGTTCAATGGAGGGGTGACTCGGGGCTTAACGATGGTAGTGATGTTAAGGTACAATACACCCCTGTATTAGAAGTAACAGGGCTGGTCATTAGCCAGGCTGGGTCTGGGCCAAGGCATGTTTGGAATGAGCTTTTTTTTGTTATTTTGTTTGTCTAATGTATCCACCTCTGAATTGGTCTTGGCAGGGACCATTTGCAAATTATTATGTTTTCCACTGGGCTGGGTGGGCCTGTAATGGGGCATTTGGGACCTGATTATTTAGCTATCAGCCCAGAAAAACGTGGAGCCGAGTTCATGGGGCTAAAAGCAAGACCCTGATGTTCCTCTTTACAGATGGGGTCATGCCAGGCGCAGGCTTGCCTGTCACATGGCCAGCGGAGATTATATATATTTTTATATTTCGTCTTCATCATCATCGTCTTCATCATCATTCATCAAAGCTTTATCCCAATTATATGATAGGGTCAGCACCTCCCTTTTTACTTTTTTTTGGGTAAATGGCATCTCCCTTTGAATGAACCCCACAATCAGGGGTTATGGGGAAAGGAAAACTTTGCTTTAAGCACCTCAAAATTTAATAGATTTTTTTAGTCCAATTTTTCTCAAAGTTCGATCTCATAGCAAATATGATTTGGAGCAAATTGACTACAGCTGCCTCAGTAGAGTTTCACGCGTTACTTGTAGAATTCGTGGGTTTCAAGGAGTTGACACTTTATTAGTAGTCAGGCCTTTCTCTTCTATGGTAGGACTTTCTTACTTTCTAATATATATATATATATATATATATTTTATATATTTTTTTTTCTACTAGTATTAGGTTTTTGAAAGGTAGAATTCAAATATTCTTTAGCCCATCCCTATAAATTCATCAATGGGACCCACTTTTGAAATCTAAACCACTAAAAGTCAGTCTCCCATGATGGCTTACCATCAAGGAATATTTTATTAAATCAGTGTTACATCTACTGTCAAATCGTAACATGTTTTACATCAGTGTCATCTTGATGTTAAGCTTGGTCCCGGGCCGTGGGCTTCATCTTTCTTTTTGGTTGATACCGGGCTGTGGGTTTTTTTGATTGAGTGTGGGGTATGCCCCATTTATGGGTAGTTTATAATATGCTTGTTTTGTATATTATAGATTACTAATCATTTTGTAAACTATCTTCTGGTTTTTATTTAAAGAAAGAAAGAAAGACTAACTTATCTTTAAAAAAAAAAAAAAGATTTAGCTACTTTTTTTTTTACTCTCTCTCTCTCTCTCTCTCTCTCTCTCTCTCTCTCTCTATATATATATATATATATATATATGATTTTACGGGAAAAGTCCCGAAATTTGGGCATTCCTCACGAAGGGTCCCCGCAAATTGTGTAGCACAAACGGGGTCCATCAGGACCTCTTCCGTTATTTTTTAATGCCGAAGGAATCGATGCCGGCATCGCTCGTGTCTAATAGGAGCCACGCTAGTGTCACTCTACGCGATTTCCATAAAACATAGAACTCCCTTTGTTTCTTCTGCCTCTTATTTTTTTTTCCTTTCTGCCACCTATTTCTCTATCTCATACAATCCATTTTCTCCCAATCATCTTGGGAAAACAATATCACAGGTTTTATAAAAATATCTATGGAAGATTAAAACTTGTATTTGCGGTGGAAAACTTGTGTTCACAACTTTTCCACCAATGTGAACAGAATTTGTATTTGCAGCTTTTTCATCGATATGAACAGCGGAAAACCTATATTCGATATGGAGAAATATGAAGGAGAGGGGGAAGAAGAAGCATGAGGAGCGACGCAAATTTTTTTTTGGGTGACGTCGCTAAAAAAAAAGTATTAAAAAAAAAAAAATGGCGGGAAGACCGAATTTGTGCCCCAAAATCTGTGAGGACCATTCGTAAGGAATAGCCAAGTTCTGGGATTTTTCTCGTAAATCCTCATATATATATATATATATATAATGGAAATTCTCAAAAACTCCCCATTTCAAAAGAGGTGTTTTTACCTTACCCCCTTTGATTTGTCCAATGAGATAATGCCACTTCACATTGTTTATGCAAACTTATATTTTTTTACTCACCTTTATAATAGGAGTGTGTAGGAGAGAAAATAGGAGATTTGAACTCTTGAAAAATCGGATACGGTTTAAAAAAGCAGATTGCACTAAATAGTTGGATCCGCCATGGTATTGTGGAAATTGCAAGTTTTCTATGGTGCTCAATATAATGGCAGGCCCACTTCCTATTAGATTGAATTTTGTTGAAGGCTATGATGGTGGGCCCACTTCCTATTTGATCGAGTTTTCTTGGAGGCTAATAAAAGACAGGCCATTAATTTTGAATGGACTAATTTATTTTTTTTCAAAAGAGGTCACTTTGAAAGATGATCTAAATAGTAAGATTGATGAAAATAGGTCATTCATCATGGTCCCATCAGCTGAGAGGTGTAACCTAAGCTTTTGGAGTAAATTGATCATTAATTTGGCTAACTTAGTTATTTATTTTATTTTTTATCATTAATTTGGCCCCTACATTGAGTAAATTGATCCAAAGGTAATTAATAAATTGTAGCATAAGTGGGACCTTTACATCGATTTTAAAAGTCTTCTACATATTGAATGCCCTAAAAAGAAGGAAGTAAATCAAATTCGTTGCAGAGAGGGAAAAAAAAAGGAGAACGTGAGGATGAGCAAAGTAACTAGATAAGGATATGAAAGAAAAATTAGGAAAACATCGTGGAAGCCATTGAAGATTCTCTTGCATTCATTTATGATAAGTCCAAGTCACCAAGAGTAATAAAATCTCATTGGTCAGTGAGTAGGGGCGTTTTGTAGCCCTCCCCATATATATATATATATATATATATATATATATCTAAACCACTCCCAAAAAAAAAAAAAAAACACACACACACCAACACCCCACCCCAACCCCAACCCCAACTCAAAAAAAAAAAAAAAAAAAAGCCACCTCCTTTTATTCTACATGTGTGAGATATATATATATATATATATATATTCTGCAGATTTATTCTCTTCTGGCCCTCAGGCTTGTAATCTGCCAAGGGGTCCACTTCTGGATAGATGTGCGGTCATCTTAGGTTATCCAGTCAGCAAATCATTGTTCATGAAGATATTCAAAATAAAATGCCTTTTCTTCTCGCAACTGTGATTTCTCTCATATCTTATTGGGGCTTGTTATTTAATTTGTTTAGTTTATAGGGACAAGTACCACCGTACTACATGTAACAGTATACAAGTCCAATTTTCCCACACATCACACGCATAATAAGTCACACAATGTGATGATCTGAACTCAGGTGAATCTGGTGGGTGGTTACTACGATGCTGGAGACAATGTCAAGTTCGGGTTTACAATGGCCTTCACGGTGACTCTACTTTCATGGAGTGTTGTGGAGTTTGGGACCCAACTTTCACAAAAGAATGAACTATCCCATGCCATGGATGCCATCAAGTGGGGCACAGATTACATGATCAACGCTCACCCAGAGCCCAATGTCTTCTACGGGGAAGTCGGCGACGGAGATTCTGATCATGCGTGCTGGGAGAGGCCGGAAGACATGGACACCCCTCGGGGATCTTATAAGATTGATGAGTCCAAACCTGGATCAGACCTTGCTGGAGAGGCTGCCGCCGCTATGTCTGCTGCATCCGTAGTCTTCAAGGAGTCCAATCCAAGCTATTCATCACAGCTTTTGAACCATGCTAAGCAGGTATGAATTTATGGCAATTTCTAACTTGACTTGCCAGCCCATTCTGAAGTTGATGAGGTACGTAATTCAGGGTCTTTATTTGCTTTGGTTAAGTTTACAAATTTATTTTTTTTTACCTAATTAATAGATTAGCACAAAAAACCCGTGCTAATCACGGATATGCATGAAGAGATATGATTCTATGTATGTTAGAAAAGGGGGAAGATCGGAGTCCATAAGTAGGAGAAGCATATAGTGAAAAAGTATGTTAACAGTTGTATAAACCGAAAAATAACTTTTGGTCAAAATTAGAAAGTAAAGTCAAAATCAGATCTAAAACCTTTCGGCTTAATATATTATAATGGGATGGATTTGTGTTAGTTCATTCTTGATATAGGCTTGCCAAGCTGATCCAGCCTCAATTTCACCAATGACCCACCACGCCACCTAACACTGACCTGTTAATATATATGGTTTGGGTTGACCCTTCACCTTTTAGGTTGGATTCGGGTAAAGATTTTCCTATATTGGCAAACCCGACATGGCCCCAAAGCTCATTGCCAACCTTAGCCATTTATGTAAAAATGTAAAGAAGCAAAAAAAGAAGGAAAGCCATGTCTTGAGACTCATGTAAAATGCTAGTTATGATCAGAGGTTAACACTAATATTTCTTCTGTGATTACAGCTCTTTGATTTTGGTCGCACTCATGTTGGACTCTACCAAAACAGCATAACAGTAGCTTCCAAGTTCTACCCCAGCAACGGTTATGAAGTAAGTAAACCTTCTAAATCTCTTTCCAGTAGATGGCTAGCTACCTTGCTCAAATTCTTGATTTGACTTGCCAGGACTATATATGCCCAGTCAACTTGACCCAAAGGGCACTGGGTCAAATATCAACTAAAAGTAACCAGGCCTAGTAAAAATTCTGTTGACCTGATCAAGTTACATGACTCAATGGGCAATGTCCCAGTGAGTCATTCAGGCGATCAATCAATTTTCAGAACTATGGATCTCATGATTATGTTTTGGCAAATTAGACACTGATATATGGATGAAACTGAATTGCAACAGGATGAATTGCTGTGGGCAGCTGCATGGCTGTACCGGGCCAGCGGCGATCAAGTCTACTTGGATTATCTTTCTAAGGCTGGTAATACTGGTGGCACAAGATCATCATTCGACTGGCAGGACAAATTTGTTGGCGCGCAGACTCTCGTTGCAAAGGTAGGTATCTGATAAGTTAATATAATTTCTTCAAAAGTTTTCAGTAATCTAGAATTGGGAATTCCACAAGCACTGGAATTTTGTAGGCTTGTTAGTTATAGTTTTGCAATATAGACTCAACCTGAGCTCAAACTTCTTAATAATCAGGTTGGACTGCTGACCTAAGTCAACTTGAAATATTAATAAGAAGCCAACCGGACCATGCATGAAACTATCTATGAGAATGGTTGGTGTCAGGTTGGCTTCAGGTCAGCCAAACTGGGATTACTTCTTTCAAGAGGCAGTACTCTACCTGTTGAGAAAATTACAGAGACTACATTTTTACAAAACCCAATAAATCATTTCATTGGAAGAATACTCTAAGCAGAGGAGGAATGTACCTACAGGAAGAGATGGTTTTGGATACTAGATACTAAGGGCCCATTTGTTTCATGTAATTGAATTCCTAGGCATTCTAAGACTTGTATGTATTCCTGAAAGTAAACAAAGGTTAATATCTAAAAATTACCTCGAAATAATCCCTCCTTTAATGGGAAATGAAAGGGAGATAGGAAAACCCAAGTAATTCAAATCCTAAGATAGTAGAGGTACTCCCATCTACAACTTTACCATATATCATTCACCCCTCTCCTCTTTTTGGAGCTATAATCTCGTTTGACTATGAATTTCTATGTATTTAATTCCCGTGCTAACAAATGATGCTATAAATCATGTAATGTGACATCTTCCATCCCCTACCACACATTATTGAAAAATGATATTAAGAGAAGATGGTTGTTAAACTAACCTTGAACTCCTTGATCAGGCTTATACTGGGTTGGTGGGTTAGGCGATAACCTGACATCCATAATTGCTAGGCAAAACTCATTCTTGTAGATGGAGAGGCCGACCATATTAAACCTAATAGTCTATTCTATTAGTTTCTTCTTTTGTTTAATGTAATTTGTGTATTCAGCTCGTCCTAGAGGGGAAAGTCCAAAATAATGGAGTTTGGGCACAATATAAGAGCAGTGTTGAGCAGTTCATCTGCGGTTGCCTTGGAAAGGGAAGCAAGAATGTTGCAAGAACGCCAGGCGGTTCGCTTTACTGGTATCCATGGAATGACTTCCAATACATAACTGCTGCACTACTCGTCAACACCGCCTACTCTGACTATCTTGTTGCTGCTCATGCGAATCTCCAGTGCCAGAATGGACTAGTTCAGCCCAATGACATTGTCACATTTGTCAAATCACAGGTAAGGAACATGAAAATTATGTGTGTGAACTAAACTTATAACTTAGGGATGATAATGGACCATGTTTACTCCAACTGCCTTGACAGCCCAAAAAAGTAGGATATAGGCATTAATTTTAGCCAATTTGACAATGTGATCAAGATTGGACAAAATTGATGGTATTCTTTCTTTCTTTCTTAAAGGGACACTTTCATTTTAGGAGGGACGTCTCCCCTTACATAACCAGTCAAAAAGAAGTCATCAAACTAAATCCTATTTAAAGAGCTAGGTTTTAAGACTCATCTTAGCCAAACAGTGCACAACACCATTCAAATTTACAAGAATAAATAAAACTCAATGCTATCAAAAGCAAAAGCAGCCTACAAAATATCAGAAGCAATATTCTCAGCGAACCATTCCCTAATCTCATTAATCAAATTCACCACCTCATCTGAGAGCGCAATAAGTTTCCCAAAACTTCTCTTTGGCTAAAGTTTTTGCATTGAGAATCACCCTTGCTTCAACTTCCTTGGCTAAGACAAGAGTACCTCCTTTTGAAGTGAAGGCATCTGTGTACAACCAAAAGCAACTGCCCGAAAAAATATAGATCGTACCTTTACCGCCTTTCAATCGATACCATGAGTAAGCTAATACCTTTCTTTTAGTCTTATCATAAATTGTAGCCTCAAGAGAAATTAACATAATCTCAATTGTCTTAATTGTCCAAAAGGGATTCAATTTATTACCATTGGACATGTGATCATTGTGGGCCTTCCAAATCGCCCACCATAAAGCCAAAACCCATGATTTAGTTAAAGGAACACTTACAGAGGAATGGGCTATATGAGTAGTCTCAAACAAACTAATGCACCAATCAATCCTATTATCAAAGTTCATTTGGTTTAACGGCCCAAGATTCTAACTAAACCAAACTGCTTGAGCAAAATTATAGTTAATAAAGAGTTCTCAGCCATCTCCATTCCTACAACAAAAGACATTATAAAAGAGAGAACTGAGGAAAGATCTTATCGATATACTCTTCTTCAAACATGTCCATTGAAAGAGAATTTTTTTGATGGGAAAGAGGAAGTATCCAAAATGCCTTCCACTCATTTGGAGCTACTAGCATTATTTGTTAAACTTTTCCAAATCTCAGGATTAAAATAAGGGATTTAATCTAAATAACACAAAACTAGGGTTTTGAATCCAATATAAAGACATACCTGGATCCATAGCTATGAATAGTTTTCTTCCCTGAAGGGGATTACAACTTTCGTTCACCTTTTTGTTATGCAAAAACTTAGCGATGCATATCTTTGCAATGATTCTTGGTATTGAAAGTTACCCATACACCTTTCCTTTTATTAGCCATTTTTTCATCCATTTCTTCCATCAAGTAATGGGGGCTTTAAAGATTCCCTACATGCCAATAATGAAGAAATAATCGAGACCTTAAAACATGAAATGTTGGAAACAAAACGTTGAGACTCCTTAATTGCAGGCATAAGTAATGGTAGGACCCTCTAATCTGCGATCATGTGGACCACCAGATCAATGTATTCCAACACTATTAGCATTATTTTTCATAAGCAATCTATAAGTTGATTGAGCATAGACCTGCCCACTCCTAGAGAAACTCAAAAACCTCTTATCCGCTTTTACAAAATGGGAAATATGGATTTAGTGATTTCTCTAACATCCTTACTCTTTATTAAAACACTTCTTATTTTATTACATCCCACTTCCTGTTCAAATTTAATAGATCATTGACTGACAAACTTGAGTCTGAGTCAAGTTGAATATTTATCCAGTTGCTTGAATGCCAAAATGCGTATAGAGTTACTATAGGTGAAAGGGGGCTCGGGCTTGCCTGCCTCATCGACAGAAAAGATAAACCATGGATGGCAATGTATCCTCACTACGTGCAACTATCAACATGCTTTGATTTTGGACCCATTAATTTGCCAATTAACTCCACAATTCAAAGCAGTTGGGTATTACATATGGGTCTTTGAACTTCAGCTCATACTCTTGATTTGACAAGATTATGGTTATTAATTGACAGTTTGATTATCTGTTGGTGTGTGTAGGTGGATTACATCCTAGGAGCAAACCCAAAGAAAATGAGTTACATGGTTGGATTCGGGTCAAATTATCCACAGAAGGTTCATCACCGAGGGGCTTCAATTATATCAATAAAGAAAGATCCTGCTCAAGTGACCTGTAAAGGAGGGTTCAATGACTGGTTCAATAAGAATGAACCCAATCCAAATGTATTATATGGAGCAATTGTTGGGGGTCCTGATGCTAATGATGCCTATAATGATGATAGGACAAACTTCCAACAAGCCGAACCTTGCACCGTCAATACAGCGCCAATCATCGGGGTTCTAGCCAAAATTGCTTGAGAATCATGTTGAGGATTTTCTGAGTCATGTTTTAATAAGAAAACAACTGCATCTTGTTAACAGAGTGTTGGTGGTAATTAATATTAGTTTAGTCATAAAAAGGAGCTTGACATTCGATTTTTTGGATTATCAAAGAAATGAATAGACCTTATGTTGAAGTTCGATTTCTTGACTACTATCTTTGTTGTTTTGAGTATATGAATAGAAAAACTTGCAAAAAAAAAAGAGGAAGATGATGATTTAAAGATTAGTAGGGATTGCAAGTGTATAAGGTACTTAATTTTGAAAGTAAAAGAGAACAGCTTCTTGGCAAAGCCCGTATTCTTTCTAGTAAGAGTTATTTCACAAAAGGGCCCTTATATTTTCGTCAAACATAAAAAATGAAAGGATTTAATGATCAACGCACAGAACAACTTCGTATTGATGGAGTATATATAATACAGCAATGGAAATCTTCTTAAGTTCCTTAGATCCTACAAGTCTGGGATTTGATACAAAGATATGTTACGGTGAGATGGAAAGAGTTGGATCTCTATTCACAGTGACCTGGATGTTTATCTGTCATCATTTGAGGTCTGATAGGGTGGGCCACACTTGGTCGATCATGATTAGATTGCCTAACATGCCCTTGCAAGCTTAACGGCCAATCTATGACGTTGAGCTTGGTCTTTAATAATTGGAATCTTGATGCGCTTAGACCTTTAGTAAATATGTCTGCCAATTGATCCACAGAGCTTATGAAGCGGACTTGAATGTCTCCTCGAATCACTTTCTCTCTAATTAAATGATAATCCACTTCTATATGTTTGTTACGAGCATCGTAGATTGGATTTGATGCCAGAGAAATTGCACTTATGTTATCGTAGTATATTAATAGAGGAGTTTTAAGAAAAATTCTCAGGTCTCGCATCACCATCTTGATCCAATATAACTCAGCAACAGTAAGTGCAAGAGACCTATACTCAAATTCTGTGCTTGACTTGGATACCATGGGTTACTTTTTTTGCATTCCAAGAAATGAGGTTAGGACCTATAAAAATGGCATAAGTAGAGGTTGAGCGCCGATCATCTGGATGTCAGGCCCAGTCCGCATCTGAATATACGGAAATAGTAAATGTACCTTGATGAAAACGTAACCCATGAGTGATCGTGCCCTTGCGGAATCGAAGAATTCTCTTTACTGCCATCCAATGTGTAGTGCGAGGATCATGCATAAACTAACAAACCTGGTTTATTGCATAAGCAATGTCTGGCCCGGTCAACATGACGTATTGAAGGGCACCTACCACAGTACGATATTATGAAGCATTAGATAACGGATCACCTTCATATCTTGAAAGTTTCAAACCCGATTGTACTACAGATGTAAGGGGCTTAGTATCATGCATTTGTCATGTGAAGCAGATCAAACACATACGTAGTTTGAGTGAGATACATATCAGAGAGAGTCTTGTGGACCTCAATACCAAGAAAGTAATTTAATGGTCCCAAATCTTTCATAGCGAATAGTTGATTGAGGTCCATCAAAAGTTTTGGTAAAGCTGTTGTATTGTTGCTAGTAACTCCAATGCCATCGACATAGACTAGCAAAATTATGAACTCGCCACCAAAATTATGAACAAAGAGTGATGTA
This sequence comes from Camphora micrantha, assembly GCA_003546025.1. NCBI lineage: Eukaryota > Viridiplantae > Streptophyta > Magnoliopsida > Laurales > Lauraceae > Camphora > Camphora micrantha. The sequence continues at coordinate 28,168,691 of QPKB01000007.1, read as the reverse complement.
TCTGTAGAGGACCCTTTGAACCCAAGACTTTAAAGATAAGTGGTATGTCAAAGGTACTATGCCTTTGGAGCTTGCAAAAGGCTATAAATAGCCTTATGGAGTATGCAAACATGGGTGGGACGGCTAGGGTCTAGAAACCCCTGAGGTTGGGCCATGTCTCTTTGGAGGGAATTCCATGCTAAAAAGCATTATGGACATCAAATTAACGAATTGATCAACCTAGTTGTATGGAAAATGAGAGAACTAGCCGAAAGGCTGTGTGCTTGACAACATGACTAAATGTGTCACTATAGACAAGTCCAGGTGTTTCGCCTAAAAAGGGAGTGGAAAGGGGGAAATGTAAAACGAAGGCTCTAGTGTTGAAACTTCTTTTATTCCATCCGTTGAACGTTACAGAAAGATGTGAAGATGATTCGCGCGTATGTTTGCTCGTGTAAGAGGAGTCGTCTCTACTTTTATTTACATGGGTTCTTCGTTGCTTCACCTTCTGAGTACATGTTGTTTACAATTTTTCATGCAACCCCCTCGTCATGCCTAGGAGATCAAAACAAAGGAGATAGATATACATTGAAGGGAGAGAAGGGGAGTTTGTTGTTTTCAAGAGTTCGCTGGAGACAGAATCGGAGAAGTCTGCAATTTGGCTTCTTCAGGCAGCCTTTGTAGCTCATCAGGATTATTAAGGAAGAATGATTAATTAGAGAAGTCTGCTTCAAAGCAGCGTAGACAATCTTCGTCCTTCCTCCATAGTGGGAGGAACAAAGGCTGCCTTTTGGAAGCCGTCGCCCAGGTCCAAAAAGAAGCATTTACTACTGCCTAATTCTCACCTTGCTAATGAAGGAGGAGAGAGTTTCAAAAACAACAGAGTTTCTAGGCTTTTTCGCTAGATCTAAGGGGGCGGTTTTGCGCTCTCCCAAGTCTTCCTTTTATATCTTTTCAGGAGTCATAACTGCTGGAGATCATGGAGGAGTGGAGGTGGTTTCAAAACTGTCTTCAGTGGGAGACGTTGCAGGTTCAACGGCCACGAGAAGAAGGAACTGCCCAGTTCATGGGAGATCATGGGTGTTAGGTAGCCGGGAGGAAAGAAGTGCAGCGGCCAGTGTACATGACGTCCAACGGTCACTTCTTGATTGGAGACCAGCGGCTGCTTCACTACTTTGAGCGGCCAGTGTGTTCAAGTGTTTCAACGGCCGATGGGCCTTGTAGTAAGTATCCACTGAGGAGTTCTCTTGCTGTGGCTGGCCAGACTTTAATGTCATCATTTTCTTATGGAGAAATGACTAATTTGCCTTGGGGAAGGTTACGTACGGGCAGATGGATTTTTTTTGTATATCAATAAGTGCCCCCCTCGAGGTACAATGATTGAAGTGTATTATGGTAATCATTGTGCCTTGGGAATTTCACAAATCTATACTTTCGATGGAAAGGTGTAGAGAAGTTGTCTTAAAAGCTACTCATGCCTACTTTTTCGCAGATATCATTTATTTGCATCTCTGCAGGGATTATGGGGAAAAGCCCAAGGAATTATCCGAAGAGGTGTAAAACAACTTTTTTGAAGGATTTTCTCTTTCAGAGATGAAAAATAAGTTGATTTTGTCAGGGATGAATGAAAAAGCTAGGGATTTGTGGCATTGATTGCATTTTGATGGGATTTAGGTGGTTGAGCAGGCAAATTAACTCTAAAGAGCATATGATGAGTCTATTCGAACATATTTCCGAATGGACCATTATGATGACGTCACTTTTGAATTTTGGCAGCTTCGCAGATTTTGAAAGGTAGTTGAAAATCCAAATAGTGTCTCCTCGATCTATGCGCTGACCGGCTAGTCTTTGGTTTCTGCTTGCTTTAGACCTTGGCCGCTGAAGTGATTTTGGGATGGCCGTTGGGCATCATTTCGTTTCTAGAATAGACGTTGGGCGTTATTCTGTTTCCGGAGTAGCCGTTGGGCTCTTAACTTCGCAGCCGGCGCCTTTTGCGAAAATCAAGGCAACAGATATTATAAAGGAGGGATCTTCGCCTCTTTTTCCACTTCACAATTTCAGACTTCCAGAATTCTCAGACGTCTCTGAGTATTCCGCACCCCAGAATCTTCTTCCAGTCTCTCCTTTTTCTTCAAGTCCCTTCTGCGATTTCTTCCCTTCGCTTTGAAGACAATGGCTTGTAAGCATCCTTTTTAGAGGTGTAACTTCTCTCTTGCTCTCTCTCTCTCTTTTTTTTTTATAATGCATTTGCATATTCCTTTTTTTGGCACTTGTGGGGAGAAAATCTCCTTTCTGTTAAAGATTTTGGTCTTTCTCCTCTCCTTTTGCTTGCTCTGTGACGCGCTGATGCATGGTCTGACTTTGGCATGGATTTCCAATCTTTTGGCTTTGGCTTGAACACAAAACCCATTTAGGGTTTTGATTTTTTGTCGTAGCGGTCTAAGTTAGTGATTTCAGGCCAACAGTCCGAGCAGAATGGCTGTCTAGTTTCAATGAAGGACTCTGCCTAATGTCGTTTGTGGGAAATTTCTTTTTCATGTTTTCTTTTTCTTTGGGCAGAAGATGGAGAGTTCCAGGGTTTTTACCCCTTTTCTGATTTCCCAAAATACACAGCCTGTCAGTGTGATTTTCGAGCAATGGCCTGGCACTTGAACGATGATTGTCGCCGGGGGAGATAAGTTGCCGTCCGATTTTGTGGGTGACCGTTGGGTATTTTGCGACTTGGCTGCAAAATAGTTGATCGCTGAGCCTTTGCAATTTGGGGCTTTTGGCCGTTGGGGGCTTTAAGGCAGATACTGACCACTGATGAGTGGGTCTTAGCCGCTGGATGTTGGGGATGAACGTCTATTATGTACTTTGTATGAAGTTTTGGTTAGTCGCTAGACCTCAAAGTAGTGAGATAGTGATCGTGGCGATTGACCGTTGTGTCCTCGATGCTGACCGCTGACGAAGAAGCTGGGCTTTGGCCCCTGAGAGTTGAAACGACACAATTCTAGCCGCTAAGCACTAGGACGTAAAAAACTTGGCCGCCAAGTCCTGTTTCTGACTTTAGCCACTAGGTATTTGAATTGACAAAATTTTGGCCGCTGGCTATCTGTCTCTGCTTTGACCGAATTTGCAAAATGAACTGTTTTAGAAGGATTTCTGTAAGAATGAAAACCAGAATATCATTAAGGGCTTTTAGCTTAATATTGTGCACTTGGAAATCTGAAATGTTGTTTAGCATCAGGGCGCCAATCCGCTTTTAATTCAGACATTTGGGTTTCAATTACACAAGGATCAAATGATGGGCCTTAGCATATGCTTGAGAATTCTGTTTTGAAAACCTTAGGGTTGATGTTTCAAGCATCATTTTGTACTTATTTTGATTTATAAGTATCAGTTTTTGCTTTGAGTATCGAATGCACTTGTTTTGACCATAAGTATCAGCTTTGTTTCGAATGGTTTTAAGAACCAAAAAGGGGACTATTTTTGTGCTTTTACATGCTAATAGCTTATGTTATCTTGTCTTGTCTTGCATCGTCCACTTCGTGTGATCGATGGTAGAAATGTAAGAACTTGGTCCAGGCGGCACCCTTAACCATGAGGAGAAGCATGTCAACCACGGGCTTCAAACGGCAAGTCTCCATTAGCCCTCATCGAAATATTCAGGTTGCTTGCTCCGTCCACCTCGCATGACAGAGAATATCTTGTCTTGTCTTGTCTAGACAAGTAGTTTCTCCTATTTTCGATCTGTTTTGTATATGAATCGCTTTGTTTAATGCATTCATGAATTTAGGTGAATACCACTGAGCTTGGACTGCCCCTTCAGTCTGATCCACTGTCCGGGGGTCCTTAAACATATAAACTATCTGCATATTATTCGTGTATTTATATACACATCTTCGCTTTGTTCCGGTTCCGCCGTCTGCTCCCCGTTTACTTCGTGTGGCGTGGGATCTTGCTTTGTTTTGCTTTGCTTACTCTTGTCATCATGTATGATAGAGAAAGGATGGGCTCAATGTGGGCTTACTATTCATGATATTATATGTATTCATGCTAGTTCCGTTTCGTATATCGTTTGGACTTTCGTTCATTCAAAATGTGTCTTAGTCATGTATTTGTTTTAAATTCAGTAAATTTTTTAACATTGTTTCTTTCAAACTTTAATTGTTTTATGCTCATGCCTAAATTGATCTCCTACCAAACCGTTGTATTTGATATACTATACTTTGGTGCTCTACGTAGCAGGTTCTCATCCTTAGCTAGTATGTGTGCAGTTGGTTGTAAAACCACGAGTTTTGCAAGTTTGTTGTGTCAGCGATATCATGTAGACTTCATGCGTGACTTCGGAGTTGCGTTACACGCCTGGCTAGCATTTGTTCTTAGCTTGTTATTTTGTACGGCTTTTGTTAGCCTTTTTCCTTGGGATTGTAATTAATGCACTTGTTAATTTATAACTTAAATATGCTTGGGTAATAATCAGTCTGTTACTATCAGCTCTGTATATGTCATTATCTTGGTTTGTTCTAGTCTGAGTTGAGCATTGCTATGACAACTTTACGCTGGTAGGTTGAGTGCGATGCGGAATCCGATGGCCACGGACTCTGGGTCGCAACGCCACGTAAGCTTCTACGAAATATTCTTACTATATTGGAAATTATGTCTTCCTCACACATGCGGATACTGGGGAGAAATATTCTTTATCACTTGCTTCCCCAGTTCGCGACCCCAAGGTCGGACAGCTGCAAGGATCCGAGTTCTGGGGTGTGACAGACTGGTAACAAAGCGGGCAGGTTTCCAAGAAATAAAACACTCTAAGAACCTTAAGATGTGTGGTGAGGACTCCTTAGACCGTGTGGATTTTGTTTTGGCTAGCCATCGTTTTTGTGAGTTTGGGTTTGGTTTTCTTCTAGTGGGGGAGACTCTCTTTCTTTCGTCTTCTTGTCCTTGTTCTTAGTGGCTTTTGAGGACCAAGTTCTTTTATAGTGGGGGAGGGCTTAATGTCTCAATACCCACATTTAGCATCTTTTGCGTGTTTTCGCGCCACAAATTCAAAGTTTTATGGACTTAGCACGTGTTTCTCGAAGGACTTTGGCAAAATTTTCAGCTTTTCGATGTCATAGATGGATTTAGCGACGGAATATGTGAGCAGTTGTTAGTCAACAAGTTATGTAAAAAGCATATCGAGACCTAAGTATAGTTGATTGTGTACTGTTAGATGGTGTGTTAGGCAAATAAGTGTAGATCTTTGGATAAACTTGTTTTTTTCTCCTAAGTCAAAAGACACCAAAAGCCGAATGAGTGGTGGACTTTATGAGGTTTGAGGTGATTTTCAGTGGTACAACTCCAAAAAGATATGAAAAGTTAGAAATTTCTCGAGTATTGATGAACTTGTAACAGAGAATTGTTCGAGGAGGTTCAACAGTTGCAGCTATGATGGTGAAGTCGACTCAGCAAGGTGTGTCAGTGGGTGGTTAAAAGCATAGGAAGTCAGTTTTCGACAGCAGTGTAGAGAGTTGTATGCGGAATTGATTGTTACATGGTCGCATGATAGAGGAGATTTTTGCGGACTTTACTAACTTCTGAAATATCATTTTGAGTAGTGTGCAGATGCAAGCTGGGGAATCATCGCATATGGATAAGGTCAGATGAAAGATTCAGAGAAGAATGAGTTTGACCGAAACACACCTTACGAAGTTTGGACATGTGGAGTAGTAGGACAGTTAGAGTGTTAGCGGGTCTAGTCAGAGCTGGAAACCTACAGAGTTGTGAATCTTGTGATTTCAACGAGCAGATGAAGATTGGTGAAGTGTTCAGAGGACCGTCCAAACATTTGATTGAAATCAGCTTTGCATATGAAGAAGTGACAGATTTCCAAGTTGTTCACCTCGAAGATTGTGCATTGGCAGGAGACCTATTTTCAACAACTTTGACAGAGATTGCAAAAGTGTACCGAAGACTGGACGACATTACTTGAAGTAAAAGACATCTAGTAGTACTCAGTGTCACCAATTTTTCGAAGCAAAGGGCAAGAGAAAAGGATAAGACTAGAGTTCGAACAGTTGATAAGAGCTTGAGTTTGAGATTCCAAGACTGACAGAGACAGAGTGACATTACATAAGAATGAGTCAGAATTTTCATTTTTCTTGGACCGACATCGATGGACAAGATAAGTAACAGATTCGAGACAATGCAAGGACAGTTGATGATCGCCGGGTATTGACAAAAGGATTCTTCGAACATTGTTTGTATCAGAGGAACAAGTTGCCGAGTAAAAGTTTGGATCATTTGAGATCTTCAACCAAATCAAAGACCTTGACCATAGACTCATTTCACCGCCATGTTTAACCAGGGATATTGCAGTTGTGTAGGAGCTGTGCGGATCATCAATGTTTTGAGACAATGTTCCAGAAGGGGATGACCTAGTGAGTTCAGGTGTTTTCGAAAGAACTGCGACTTTGAGCAGACCTTTTGAGATTTTTGCGATCTAGTGTGGGAATGATATCCTCATTTTCTTTTGAGTTTGTTTAGATCATTTGGAGGACCAAATGTTCTAAGGGGGGGAGGATGTAAGGCCCCGACCCCTAATTTTCGCGATTAGTGTGTTTTTAGCTGTGGGTTAGTTCTCTAAGTGAGTTTTGAGCCTTACCGAATGGGTTTGTCATTTAGAATAGTTTTCTATAGCTTTGGGAAGTTTTGAGAGTCATTTGACCCTATTTGGCAACACAGGAACGCCTTAGGGTGCACGTGTCAGCGTGGGGGGATTGTTCTTGATTTTGAAAATTTTCAATTTTGGCTTCTTTTGATAGGTCAAATTAGCACCAATAACTTTTGTGTTTACACCGATTCCATTCGAAGCCCAGAGATTCACTAGGGGCAAAACAACTTTTTCACATTGAAATCTGAGCCCAAATTTTGAAATTCCTGAACCATGTCAAAAGTATACTTTTTAAAAACTAGAATTTATGAGGATCATTTTTGTCTTCTTCATCGATTTCATCTGAGGCCTAGAAAACCCAATTCCGAGCCCATGAGGAATTATTAGTTGTGGGCCCCACTTGAACCTTTAAATAATGGCCAAAACTCATGTTGCCTTCTTCACTCTTCTCCTTCACGACATGGAGCACGCCCAGCTCTGCAATAGCAGCTCCCTTCCCTTCTTTTTTCTCATTTTGTTGCTTCCAAACTCAAGATCTATGCTACCAATCGCCAAACGAAATTCGCCACCGCATTCTCCTCCATCTCCTCTCACGCTAGACACCATTTTCGTGGGAAACCATGAATATTGGCAGCCCCCTCATTTAGTTATTCCTTGCTGGTTGGACCACCTACAGGTAGGCAACCACTTTTTCTCTTCCATAATTCAAATCTATAGCCCCCTTTTGCCCCACAACCCACCATGCAAGCCCCATTTTCATTCCTTCTCATTTTCTCTTTTTTTTTTTTTTTTTTGTGTGTTCTAAGATGGGAATTTTAGTCCTTTTGTAATAGGTGTTTCCAGCTGCAGGGAGTGATTTTAGAGTGTGATTTGGGACTGTTTTGGGCCAAGGTAAGTGATTTCTTTAGTGTTTCCTTGTGCATGTTAAGTACGGAGACTATTTTGATTTCAAGTATAACATTTCATTTATTAATCTTGCAACTGTATTGATATCAACAAGTTTGGCTTGTTTTGAAACATACTTTTAAGCTTGCATGCATGTGTTTCTAGTATGGCTTGAAAATCCTTCATTTGGTCATGTGTGAATCCTATTTTTGTTCAATTTTTACTCGTTTTGAATGGTTTGGTTGACAGGTATTGATGATTAGAGAATGGAGGTGTTTGGGATGTGTGATTGATAAAGAAATTGAGCCCTTGGAGAGCATGTAGGCTCAGGGAAATTGCAATGATAGGTACAACAAAAAAAAGAGAGAAGAAGGTAAGAAAAATGGTGAAAATCTTACTTGAATTCAATTTTTTTAAAATATATCCCAAAAACCATGTTCTTTTAATATGATTCTCTACCTAGACCCGGACCCAGATCTAGACCCGTCTCATATATGGTTCTAGTTCTATTTCCGGAGCCACGAAACAGGTTCCGAAATTGTTCCAAGTCCGTATCTGGTTTCACCTTCTCCTTAACGGTTCCGGTTCCGGGTCCACCATGGACCTGGACCGGAACCAACCCGTTACAACCCTATATGAGAGATATCTCTCACCTTAAATGAGAGATTGGGGTGGGGGCCCTCACTATATAAATATATATATGGGTATATTCCTGTGCATCCTTCCCTCACCATATTAGTGAGGGACAAATCATCAGACTTGTGGGAGATGGGAAGAGACATTTTGGACGAGACCATATATCAAATTTGGGGTCAATCCCATGCCTCAAACTCCTTCATCCCTGGTCCACAAATTTAATGACTTTATATTAAAAGAAAAAATTTGACCTCAATCCAACGGTCCAATCCATTTGAATATGTGAGAATTCAATGGGTCTAGTGTACTTAAAGGGGTTCCATGTGTGTGGATGCTTCGGATGTATTATAAAGTCAACCCTACTATGTTGTCCCTCACCATGTATGTTGCCCCTCACCATAACATGGTGAGGGTTGGATGCACATGAATATTTTCCATATAGGTATCATTAAATGTCATCATGATATTTGCACAGTATATAACCATTAACTTTGAGGAATTAAAAGTAAAGGCAAAGATCATTTGATTGGACTAATGTTGAAAAACCCCTAAACCACATGTAAACCAATTCATCCCCCATCTCCTTTGATTGTCCTACACATAGGTGGGTGTTGAAACAAAAAAAATTCATTTTGTCTCTCAACATCAAGAAGCTACATGAAGCCGCATCCTACCACAAACAGGCAATACTACTTCAAGAGTCAAATCTTGTCAGAATCAAACAAAAACTGCAAGATTCTTCAAAACAGCCAAAAGAAGAGTACACCTGAAGTTCAGGGCCATTTCGACACTATTTGGCCCAACTTCACTCTTCTAGCGGCTGAACAGGAGTTCCCGGCAGCGGTGAAGCTGGAGACCTCAGTTCGCAAAACGGAGCACACAGTTGGCTTTAAAATGCCACTAGAATTCTCTACATCAAATTTCAGGCCATTCCGACAACGTTTGGCCCAAAAAGGAAACAACCACAGCAAAGTCATCTCTCTCAGCGACGACAGCGTCAAAGACATCAAATCTTTGATCTGAGCTTATGGATGGTCTCAAAATACCTCCAAAAGGCTCCATATCAAGTTTCAAGTCAAACCGACAACGTTTGACCCCACACCAACCCTCGAGCAGCAAAATCAAGCCTCTCGACGGCAAGAACCACCGAAGCCACCACTCATCAAATATAGCAATGGGCGACTTCAAAAGGGCTTCCAAAGGGCTACACGTCAAATTTCAGGTCACTTCAATGACATTTCATCAGACTTTCACTATCGGAAGCCAAATCAGGCCTCCCGGCAGCGGAGCTCCTAGGGACCATGATATCCAAATCGGAGCTAATGGATCGTCTTAAAATGACTCCAATAGACTACCTGTCAAATTTCAGGTCAATTGAACATCAATTAACGGTACATTAAAACACGGCATCTACCTCGCGATAAAATCAAGTCTACCGATGACAGGACCCCACACGGCTTCAAAACACAAACAAAAGCCTATGGTTGGTCTTATTTATTGCTCAGGAGGCTTCACCTCAAATTTTAGGTCATTCCGACATCATTTGACCCAGTTTTGGCTTATGATGGAAAATCGACAACTCTGCGCGACAAAGTCTTCAACTTTTCCGGAAAATCAGAAACTTTGCTATCTGATATGCAAGGTTTCCCGTCAAGTTTTCTACAGGGAAATCAGGCCAATACATGTACAAAAATATCATGAAAAATACCAAAGAAAAAAGAAATGGAAAAAATCGAGAAACGGCAAAAAATCAGAGACCAAAAGGGGAAAAAATCAACCATGGTCGCGACGACCATGGTCCATGGTTGCCGACGACCCTGCTCCATTGTCGCCGGCGACCCTGGAAATCTGGGTCATCAGATTTTTGCTGAAAGACCATTTTTCGGTCCTTTTTCACGTTTCGAGATGTTCGGCCCCTATGGTTTTCCAAAACTCTAACTTTTGAGGCTTAGAATCCGTCGATCTTCATCAACATCACGGATCCGCTGTTAATCACGAAATCAGCATTGATTGCTTCGAAATCGCCAATCGGCAGACCAAGAAAGCACACTTTATACCCGATCGATCGAGAAATCGATAGGACAGATGGCACCAGCCCACCGGTAGCGATCAACGTCTGAAGTTGCGTGGTCATCCGACATTGAGCGGCATAAAAATCCATTGGCGATCATCGCAAGAAGAACTCCAAAAGACACGACACGGCCTGTAACTCTTCAAAAGCCTCAACGACCACTTAATGCAGTTAAATGACCCATTTTATAACAAGTTAATGCGGTCATTAACTCATTTTGGACGGCCCAATCAGAAACAAGCAAATGAGAGTTACAGGTCAGCCATAAACATGGCAATAAACCTCGTAACTCCCCACATCATGGAGCTTAAAGGTGATTAAAGGCTATTAATTCTCCATCGGCCAATCAGAAGCCAAAAAAAAAGAGTTACAAAAATAATGAATTAAAACTTGTAACTCCTCCCATTATGTGGCTTTAATGCATTAAAAGCCCATAAACTCACCTAATGGCAACCAAAGGCCTATAAAAGGGGGGTCATTCCAAGGGATTCCAAATGAAAATTCATACATGAGAGAAATCTCTGCAACAAGCTCTCCTCTGTTGAAGAAGTTTTGCACCGACCACCACTACAAAGTAACCAAAAGTCCCTTTGGGGGCCGTCCCCCCAAGGCCTTATCCTTACGTCTCCATGGCTTAGACGTAGCTTTTCAGCCTGTTTACTTAGTTTTTTTGTTGGATATAGGACCTCCTCTTGGTCCTTATCCTCTAAAAATCTGAGGTTTAAGCCGAGCCAAGCGAATCAAGAGCATCCCCTGTTCTCATCTGAAGGATGATGGCGAAGTCCACACATGGCCTGCGACCGTCAATCTGAACGAGTACCCACAATCTCTAGAGAAGTTAGATTCATTTTTCTTGCTTTTCTCATTGTATTGTGTATTTTTTGAAGAGACATAAAAAAAATCACAACTCTTGTCTTTCCTTTTTTATAAGAATTGTAAATCGCCTTCCACGGCAAAAATCACCATCCACGACAAAAATCTCATTTCCCGGCAAAACAAATGAAATCGCCTTTCACAGCATTCAAACCATGCCTCTTTTCTTAAATATTTATGTGCAATGAAAAACTAGAAAAAAAAAATTGATCATTTTCTACTTGCGAAGCTGGATCTCCGGACCACCACTTGTCAATTCCAAGTAGAGTAGAAAATCTAGCGTACTCATACAAAAAATGTTGATGCTCGCTTCGCCTCCAGTCGCGAGAGGTTGGACCCCACGGACTCTCACGTCAGCTGACCCTGATAGTACCGTGAGCCACAAAAAAGAGAATCTATCAGTGGGCAGCATACTGTAAATTTTGTGTCTGGCTGACCTAGTGTAAGTACCGAAATGCATAAAGCATAGGGTGCCTAATCTCTAAAAGGTACAAAATCAAGAATTCCTAATTTTCTTTATTTTCAAATATGTTTCTGATTATCATATTTTTTTACCCATTTTTTAAACCAAACCAACATGGCCATACATATCACTAACAAGGCTCATATGTGTCCTTCTTTAAGAAAACTAAAATACAATCCAACATGGATGCTGTAGGGACCTATTCCTAAAAATACCTAGTGGGACCCAATTTGACCAAGTCAATCATAGGTTATCATATTCAATAGGTGATTATTATGCTTAGTTAGTAATTTCTATTAATTATGCCTAGTTTATAGGGTTAAGACCCTTGTGAGATTAATAGTGGATTCCCTAGAATTAATTAGACAAATAGAGGCCTTAGTTGTAATCCTAATTATAGATGGGTTTCCCTTAGAGAGTTGTGCAATTAGCCTTAGAATGACCCAACTACCCATGTCCTAACCCATTAGCCCATTAATTATATGAGGGCACTCTAGTCTTTCCTACCACACATTTTTCCTCCTTTTTGGAAATCCTAATACCTTAAATAACCTTGGCCTCCTTTATTTTCTATTAAGTAAACATGGGTACTTTTATCATAATAAATAGCTTACATTTAATGCCCTTAGATGTAGACACCTCATGATGTAAACACCTCATTTGGCCCCCTATGATAGCCTTAAATACTTGTCACATATAACGGTGCCCCCATTTCACCCATAATTGAATGATTAATGGCATAATTCAGATTAATTAACGACAATGAAGATGTTTGCTGATAATTTTAGACTTAGTTCGATGATTTCTAGAAATCCGTGAGAGAAAAGCCAAATCGCATCAAGATCTCGAGACAAACTCACCATTCACACAAGGAGTGGACCACGACACTAATTCTATGTGTTCTGGACCACTTAAGATATGCTTAGGCCAATTCCTACAAAGACTACGCTCAGCTTGCTTAAATGTCGCCTGGTTAGCCTAAGTCAGGAAGTTGGATCCATTGATCCAAAGGTCCCCCTACTTTCCCAGCCCCTAATCATTAGGACAGTTGGACCCTTGGATTCTTCACTTCAAGAGCTTTCCGACGGTATGTAGGACGTCTAAATCCGATAAACGGATAACGAGTTGAGTTTTCGAAGTTTGCCTTAGAAAAAAAGTGGTAAAAACCATCTAGACCACCCAAGTGGCGCCCACCCTACTGATTCCATCTAGACGCCCCAGGCTGGGCGCCCACCTTACCGAAATCCACCTAGGCACCCCATATGTAGCGCCCACCCTTCCAATCCACTAGATGACCTAAAAATGGACCGTGATTGTTCAAAAGGAGGGGCCAAGCTCCGAAAATGAATCAATCCACCCAGGCTCCGCCCATGTGGCACCTAGCTCTGAAATCCACCTAGGCACCCCATGGTGGGCGCCCACCTTACTGAAATCCACTTAGGCACCCCATGTGTGGCGCCCACCCTCCTATTCCACCAATTTAACTAAGGGAAGCCCGGGACCACTCCAAACAAGGACCTAACTTCAAGATGACGGAAATCCATCTAGACACCACCCTTGTGGCGCCCACCGTACTGAAGTCCACATAGGCACTAGCCCTATGGCGCCCACCATGTCTAGTCTACCCAAGCACCACCCTTGTGGCGCCCAGTCAATTAAATGCTAGTGTAGGTCTCACCAGCTGAAGATCTATCAGTTCAATTCCAACTCCAAACGGGACCAAGTTCCAAAAGCAAACCTGACCCATCTAGGTGCCGCCCTGGGGATGCCCACACTGTCCGGGACCACCTAGGCGACAGCCCTGTGGCGCCCAGCCTGTCTTTCAAGATTCTAGGATTTACTCTATCCGCTCCCATACCTAAGCTTGATGAAAAATTAGATATGTGTAAAAAAAGTGTCATTAGAAAGGAAACTTCCAACTGTGTACAAGCTGTTCAAAAATGGTGCCTTTGAATTTTACTTTATTTGATTTTTGAATAGTAACTTCTCATTCATTTAAGCTTTACGGCACAAAAGAGCTACAGTGAAAAGCTAAACGCCCAAAACCACAAAATGAAGCATTGAACAGGATCACAGAAGACAAAGTAAGCAATATCCTACTAAAGAAGACAGAAGCTCAACACTTCGCCACACTACTCACCAGAAAACCATCGATCACTGAACTAAGCACACAATATTGCACTACCAAAACACCAGACTTCACTGCTGAGAGAGAAAGCACCCCAAAGCAAAACACTACACCGCACTGCAGGACAGCAAAAGAAAGCAAGAAGACACGATTTGATTTTGCACTCTGCTCTCTGCAAAGCATCCACACCTCATGGGTTGAGGAGAACAGAAC